>OU026156.1:38247500-39497500 GCA_907269105.1 Volucella inanis | reverse complement strand
TCCCCAAAGTGACTCTTCATTAAGACTATAACCCTCATAGTGTACAGACAACCCTTAATAATGCGTTTTGTTAGTGAGAATCACAATCTCTAATAAATTCTGTTTTCTAGAGAAATTTGTGACCAAGGATTTTGATGTTGATACATGTTTATGTTCCTCCATATATTGTAGTGGTGTACGCTTGCATCAGATTATCCCTATTAAGCCAAATTTAAGGAAAGTTATCTCTAAAATACATCTGCTACATCATAAGGATCATAACAAAACCTCCTCCTTTACCTAGGCTTGTCGATAGTTTTTTCAATTTACATTCACTAATTCAGCACAGCTTTTTTGCAAATCGAACGTTTACTCCACAGAGACAGGTGTCATTGGTATATCGCCCACACTATGCAAAGGCAAAAGGAGAAATAAAGTGAAAAGGAAACTTAAATTGAGGGCTCATAACAAGTTTACTTAACAATCATGGTCGGTGTACTAGAAAGTAAACAGGACAAGAATTTATAAACAGCTTTCACCATAGCACCATAGTGGTGTATCCTTGTTGTCTCGGTTGATTAAAGCAGCAACTTGCTGCTCTCAAGATGATAGACAGGTTTCTCTCCAATTCCCTTTAGCCCCCCCCCCCCCCCCCACATGATTCACAACCATTGTCCTTGTCTCCTTGTTGTTATGGTAATACCTACAGGAGTAAACTTTTACGGGCTGAATAACAAGACGGAAAGACAGATAACTTTTATTAAGCGGCGAAATGGCTGATTTAAGTAATTCCCCAGTGGAAAACGGAAAAGTTATGTGGCGTCGTTTATTCTCCATTTCGTTTTATTGTTTTTTGTTTTTGTATTAAAATTTTTTTATTTTTTCTTCGCCCTTTCCCTGCTTGTGTACCTTTCTTTGGTTAAGAAAATAGGAGATAACTTTTAAATTTAAATTGTCCCTGAGGGACTGCTCGTTTTGTGGGAGAAAAATTACGTCGGCGACGCTGCATTCTAAGAAGACAGTAAAAGTAAATTGTAAAGGCCGTTGATTTGTATAGCAATTTCAGAACGTTTGTTGTAGCGTTTTTGTCTCCTTAAATTGAGGACAACAAGTGACAATTTAGTTGAGATTTTTTTTTTATCGGGGACCTACGGTATTGCTGTAAGTTCAATTGATCGGAAGCAAGCCACCGTTTCAAGATGTGCTAGTTCCTAAGGGACATGCGTACACGTAGGCCTATTGATCGATTGTGGATTGTTGTTATTGTACTGCATTATTATTATTATTATGGTAGGTCCTACCTTTCAAAAAATCTAATGAGATCTATCAGCTTTGCCTTGCTGACGTCTTCAAGTTCTTCAAAAAGTCTGTACCACAAGTGTTTGGCACGGCGTATTTAGAGGTTAGGGTAGTCGCACAGTAAAGTGTGATAGTCTCTAATTCCTCTTCGTTCCTATAGCTTCTTGAATAATCTTGATAAGAGGCTTCTACACCACTTGGATACATGTTGAGTTCGAGGAAGGTTTCATTTTGGGTTTCAGAGTTTCAATATGCCGTTGTGTGTCACTTCTTGCTAACTCTTTCGCTTTCACTTTTGTGTGAAAGTGATCAAGTTCCATGGGTAGTACAGCCTATACAGCTTTACGAATGGAAAATATTTCTGCCTAAAAAATACTACATCCGTTCGGAATCTTGAAGAAATCCTGGATTTGTAGCATTTCACAGTATACTCCAACACCAGTACCTTTCTCTATTTTGGATCCATCTGTGTAGAGGTGGAGTTTCCCATTTTTGACGGGAGTGTTGGTTAACCATGTGGTGGAGAAACCAAAGTTAGTGATGGATGGTTCTTCTGTATTATAGACGCGTGTCTTAAATTATGGTGCATCCATATATCTGATTCTTTTAGCCTTATTGAGGTTGTGGAAGCCGTGCATTTAAGGAATTCGGTTAAAGGAAGTAGGTTGACCATTATCTCTAGTGCAGCTTGAGGAGCAGCCCTTAATGCTGCTATTACTGCGGTACACCCTAGTCATTAAACTTGTTTTGAGATTACTAGTCCTTTCTGCGGCCTTTCATCATTCCAGATCACCAAAGGTAAGAATGGGTATAACTACGGCCATGTACATTCAGTGTTCTATACATGATCGTAGTCCCCACCGTTTACCAAAGGCTCCTAATGCCTTTTTGGTTCTATCTCCGATGTTACGCTTCCATATGAGCTTACTGTCAAGTGTCAAGGGCGACTTCTAGATATTTAGCTTTAGATGAAAGTTGTACCCTAGATTCTAGAGTCCTTTTTCTTGTGAACAGCACTAGTTCGGTTTTTAATGGATTTATCCTTAAAATGTTTTGTATCAAGACTGAGTTCTTTAATTCGCTGATCATTGGAAGATATTTTCCTCGCACTAAAATGACTATGTCATCGGCGTAGGCTACTGCCTTAACAGTTTTCTCTTCTAAACTTGTAAGGATGCTGTTTACAAAAAGGACCCTCAGAAGGAGAGAAATAACTGATCGTTGTGAAGGGCCCCAGCCTAATTATCATGGATCCTCCCATCAGTGACGCAGTCTAATAATAAACATGGGTAGAGCAATACTGGTCTTATCGTAAATGCTTTCTGACTGGCGCACCCCAAGCCTACTACGATTTGACTAGTTAGAAGTGGTCGGTCATAAGGTCCTGTTCTGAAGCAGGACTACCAGTAGCCTCCACCAGGTTTTAAAACCCCGTACTGTGGGAGTTAAGGCACTCCGGACTTCAGCCCCCAAGTGAGAGCGTTGTGGTGACTGTGGTTTAAACCTAATGTCGCAGGAAGGGTCCTTCACAAAGTTCGTTGAACCGCTGTGGAGTTGTAATTAGTACTGAGTGCCGTAACACTAAGATCGGTAAGAGATTTTAGATCGGCCGCGACTCAAACCAAGAGTGGAACCTTTTGCCCTCAACACAGGTTCCGGAGTTCCTAAGCAACCGTTTACCTGACTGTGTTTCTCCCAAATACTGACTGCTATAGAGCGCTGTTTCCATCAACGGCCTATAAAATTCCACAGAAAGAGGATCAAGTACTATGAATACGATCAAAAAAACAACAGAATAGAAACAGATAAGAAGGATCACCTTTACAGACAATTAATGAACATACCGCTTTCAAGTAGAAGGACCAGCAGTCCTACATGGATGACTTCTTATATGAATACTATACTTCAACTTACTTGGAGCTGAGGTTAATAAGAATTTAACAGTACCACTCAGGATGTTTAGATAGAAATGATAGCGGGAGAAATTTCAATAGGTCGACGAGGCAACCCTCATTTTCCGAAGCAGGTTATTTGCTTCGTTTTCCCAATGGGTTTCAGAAAGGGGCTAAACCTCAAGGTTAGGGGCTATATGTCAAATTCACAATATGATCACGTCGAAAACTTGCTTTGGAAAAGCAACTGAAAGCTTGGGATAAGGACCGATTTACTGTTGATGACTTTGAAAGCCGAAAAAGACAAAAATGTTCAAATATGCTCATTCAGTGATTGGACCTTGAACCATTCATCCAAACCACTAGTGGAGGTCTTAGACTGTCTAAGATTGCTATAAAGGAGATAACATCGCCACCTAGAAAGTGCGGTATGATGAATGAAAAGGTATACTATGTCAAATGTTACAGTGGTCAAAAATTTCACCTGTTTGGGTGCTAATTTGTTGTCTACGGTAAAACAATATAAGAAGTTTTGGGCGGTTGCCACATCACCGAACCAACCTTATCCGACCAACCGCCTAACCCTCTGTTCTGATCAAGAGTGCAACCATGTGTAACAAAATAACTCACCTAAGGATTGGCGTTGAATAAAAGACATCGAATCGGCTCTCTGTGCCAGGAAGGAGGAAGCACACCTGCTTCTTCGGTTGAAGGAAAATTGAGCATGAAACTCAAGCATTGCTAAAAGCTTAACAGTTTCAAACCAACAAGACTCAAAATAAAACCGAAAAATATGGAACTGAGAGTACTGAGGATATTGTAACCGCTCGTGGTAGTACAAATAAAAGGAGTTTATCTGTAAGAATGATTCTTGTTTTTGACGGCTCTGCTTTTTCTTGTTTTTCTCGTTTGTTTAACACGCCATTCCTGATGGCCTCTGCATTGGCTTTTTATAGTGCGTAACAATACAAAACAAAAACCACTTATACCAGCTGAAGAACCACTGCGACGACCCGAACTCCGCAGCACAAATCACTCCAGTTGGAAGACAAAAGTCAAAATTTCTGTCCACCCGACCAAGATGAAATATAGGAAGCAACTTGGTTATTTAAGTATTACAAGCAAACGAGTATCAAACGAGCTCCCTGTCAAACTGACTCAGTACAAAGCCATCCAGTTGAGCCCCGGAATCGAACGCAAAAAGCCTCCTTTATTTACGATCTGTTTTTGCATATATCAGGGTAGTGCTAGGCCAAGTATGCTGACAGTTCACTTTAGCGGAAACCCAAAAAGTCCAGTTCGATATTTTACAGATTTAGATCCAGATCCAGATCCCTTAATTGATTTCAAGGCTTAATATGAGAACATCTGTAGAGATGAGCTATACAGATCCATAAGCAGGCCAACTCATCGGGTTGTGTAGAGTGATGATAATTACATGGACGGCAAAAATCTCACAAAGACGAAATGATGCGCTGTCTTGACTTAAGTTGCAAGTCCACACTAAAAGTACAATTTCCCCTGCCTAACTACTTTTAAATGCTGACATTGACACAATTCACAGAATACAGCGAGATGTCACTGGTGTTTTGAATGTATGGTTGTCTAAGTGATTTTCGGTCCTGTTGACCGGCTTTGGACAGGAGGAAGTATGAGCTATACAGTGGCTTCATTTCGGCCAGGAAAGTGTGCATCAATACTTAAAATGAACAGGACATATAGAGCGAATAATTGTAAACAGTCACGCTCGAAGCGTATTCGACTTCTACCCGAAGGGACGACATGATGGACTAAGACCTCGCCCATGGTGGCGTTCACAAACGAAAGAGGATCTGAACTATCTTTTCGTGTATAACTGAAAGCAATAAGTCAAAGCCTTCACAAGTTAAAGAACTTTATTGATTGAGAACCAGGTCAAATTCAGACTATACTGCCATCCACAAGGACGATCCTTTATTAATCCTCGACATTTCACTGTCAAGATTGGAGTTGCTCCATCGCTACATATTCTTTAAAAAAAAAGATGGCTTTCTTGGGAATAGACAACAAGAATCTCCCTGTAACTGACTTAAGTGTAAAAGTGAAGTCTGATGTGATGCAATAGAAAGATGAAAGTAATCAGGCATCCATATGACAAAATTCTCAGAATCTCCTGCACATCATCCTATAGAAACATCCTATAGAAATATTCCAGAAACTACAGCATAAAGCCTGGACAAAGAGACTCAAACTCTTCTATAGCACCCTAGATAGACTGTTAAACAAGAGAATAACAGTAGAACCAGATAGTTTGGCTCAAGTTATACTGGTTCCGCACGTTAATACACACCCTTCGGACCAAAGAACTACGAGTATAAGATAAGTAAAGAGTGACCAGATAAGAACGATAGGAAAAAAAATTTGTATAAAAGAACAACTTTGTGAGTTATAACATTGAGTCTGGCTTTATTTTGAAGCTACGTCTATACCATTATGTGTCAAATAGCACATCATATAAATGACCGTCTCAGCATCGCTGGCAATGCTTCTAACGGTAGGTCCAATTTTTGATGACTCGGTGCAATACATGTGGGGTTATTCTAGCAATAGCGTGTCGAAAGTTTTCCTCGAGTTTCAAAGTGGTTGGCTTGTTAGCTTAGACTAAGGACTTGATCTAGCTGCACAGAAAATAATCGAGTGGTGTCAAATTGCATATTCACGGCGGCAAATTGATAAACGCTTGCCATGAGATGGCCCAGTCGCCAAATTTCCCTTTCACATCTTCGAGCGTTGGATCACTTGTAGGGCACGTAGTGCCGTCTGTTAGAACCATAGCTCGAATGTGGTATATCGATGTTTTCGAGCTCTGACTACAGAAAGTCGGTGTCTCCTTCCTCATTTCGAAAGAAATAAGGTCTTATGATGCCGCCATGGCATAAACCGCACCAAACAGTCAACCTTTTTGGATGCATTGATGCTTGGCCGAACACTTGTGGATTGCCTTCTCTCCAAAAACTGCAATATCTAGCAGCAAAAGAATGCAAGTTGTCTCTCTGGCGATGCCCAATTCAGCTGATCGGCGTAGGACCGACATTTCTGGGTTATTTTCCAAACTGGCCGCTACGGCGACTATGTTTTCTTTATTTCGCACCAATCTTTGTCTGGTTGGTAGCTTAAATTCAAAACTCATGATGGCACAACTAAGCCGGAATTTTGATAATTTTTTTAATAATTTCGGCAAGTTCGGCAAGCGTTAAACTATGTATGATGAAATGGCAATATATTTGGAATATTTTGACAGCTCCATGTTATTGGTAACATTGACAGCTGCTGAAACACAATAATTGGAAAAACTGTCATTGCTATCTGGTCACCATATATAAAATACTCAGGCACAAAGTCTCTAAGGGCCAGAAGAATTAAACTTGATCCTTGTTTACTCTTTTATTGTAAGATTAACCACCTTATTCAACATTCGTTTACCTGCTTCCCTAGTTGAATGACACTAGTATAAGTCGTCAGACTCTCCTTGAATACCAACAATGCTGACATTTTTCAAACATTTTTTTCTGTACTGTCACATAGCTAATAGAACATTATTTAAGAGAGAGAATCCTTAAGAGAGTGACATTATAAAGCACAGGACATTACTTAAATTACTGTACACATTCAATGAATGACTACATTCATAACTCAAGGAAAGTAAAAAAATCTACAAATTCGCCACGTCCTTGGAACTTGCCTTTAGTTCTGCCGCAAGTTTCATAAAATAACTTCGAACACAATGTCAGCTATTGTTGGAATCCTTATGAAAAACTTTACTTTACTCCCTTTGTAAGCCACTCAACCACCAATAGCAATCCGAAAGAGAACAAAACAATAACAAAAACAAAACAAAACTTGGCAACTGAGAACGTCACGTTGCCAAAAGTTTTATTTAGCGGAATTCTTTCAATTCTTCAATTCGTTGAGAGTTTCCTTTCCCTTTCTACTTAAGTGTTCCGCCCTTTGGTCGGCCTTTGTTGGGATTAATGGAGAAGTGAGTTGCCAAGCTATTTTTATGATTTATTTTAATTTTGCAAAAGTAGTTGCAAAGAACTGTGAGAAAGTTTTCATCCAGCGTCCACCCACCGACTATGGCCCACAGGATATACATTTGATAAAATAAATCTCAGGGCATCCTTTTTTTGGTTTTCGGGTTTTGGTTTCTTGTTTCGAAGTTCATTTCTTCCCGAAAGAGAATTTGTTGTGATGTCCATTCATAAAAGAAACTACTTTGCTGCCCTTGAGGTGGAGATGTTCGTATGGTCAACGCAAATAGTGGCTATAAGAATGGGAATATTGGTCATGGAGAAGGGGGCGTAATGAAGAAGGATCAGCAAAAAAAGAAATTTATGTAAGAATGAGAATAGTAAAATGCACAGTGAATGTAATATCTCTCTGGAGAGTGTTTTGAAAGGACTGCGACATGAACCAGAAGAACTTTCCTTTTATGGCTTATTATCCTTTTATGTTCCATCCTTTTGGCAAGTCTTTGTTTCTTCTTTTTTTCTGAAAACAACTAAATGGGATGATAGTTGTAGTGTGGGTGGCGACTTGTCCGTTTGTAACTCCTGATGGAGTAGAATTGACCCCAAAATTGCTTTATTAAGGGCTGCTGAGTGTTGGGGGTCAGATTAGAATGTATGGCAGGACATTGTTTTGATCTGAGAGGGAAATTGATTAAAAGTGTCACTGTTTCTTTCTTAGATTAGTAGATGGTACAGGATAAAAATTACACAGAAATGAGAAGAAATTGGGTTCCCAGAGGAGGGAAAGTTGCCTTGGTGTTGTGATAAAGTATAGAAAGTCGTCACCTCTTCGTTGTTTGATGAATAAGTGGTCGTCGTCACAGATCTAGTAGCAACTCATACCCTTGAGGTTGGCCTAAATTCTTCCTGGAAAAAGTTTACAGCTCTCGGTTTTGAGATATTAGTCCAATTAGAGTCTCTAGTTGAAATTTCTATATTTTCATTTGTTCTGCTTCTCTATCTTCTTCCAGAAAAAGTACAGACCAACCCGTCAATCCACAACTTCTAGTAAAATCCTGCTTTTGAGAAGCAAATTTATGTACTTAACTTATATTGGCCCTATTTTGGTTTGAGATAATATCGACTGACTTCATTTTTGGCTCCGCTTGACATGCAACAAGCTGAAATACTGCCAGACTCAGGGTATCAAAGGACTTATATTGGAACGCCAATGTCAGTTGCCCTAGTGCTTGAATTTGTGGATTCTGGAAGATTATTTTGCTTATATGCTACTGTTCTCGAAATGCTGCAAGACTCCTCAGAGCGCCAATGATAGTTGAAGGCAACCGTGCCGGTTCCCAAAAGCCCTAAATTTAAAAACGCAACATCTCTGAGATCTGTCAGTATAGTCTTAAAGGAAGCAATAGCGACACAGACCGATAAAAGCGGCGCCGATGTATCAATTTGACCTAAACGAGTCAAGTCAAAACTTTTTAGCGTATCTTCTTGGTCATCATTGGCTGATAGTTTTGTGGTTCCATCCACCTGCAAGTTATGATATGCAAGTGAATCTACTCCCAGAATCAGCTTTGTGACTTCGGTAACGACGAAGGCCCAGGTCTAGCGTCATGGTTACTATTTCGTAGATAGAAATGGGCATCCCATTCGCCGCTGAAAATTCGTAAGATGAACACACAGAGGTTAACAACTGAAAACACAGATAAATCAGCACCCGTATCAACCAGAAATTGCATTTTGATTGCCTTGTTTTCGATCACCATCAACGACTGGCCCGAGCATTTCCCGTATTATCGAACGAGATGAGTGCATTTGTCGAATTTGGTCCAAATCGTTCGTGGTACCAACAAATTCCTTCTCCAGAGTATTTGAGATTTTGAACGAGTGGAAGACTGAGTACTGAAATTTCGTTCAACCTCTTATTTCAGCGATTTCGAGACGCAGGTTGGCTATTTCGTTATGGAGCTGGTTGAGCAAGTCAACCATATTTTCCCTTTTATCTAATGACGGAGCGATATTTCTGGTGCAAGAAGGAGTCTGCGAGGTCTACTAGCCGTTCTAAACACAGTTCCTTCTGAGCAACGAGGATGTGCTGCACGTTGGGCGGCAGGCGATTAAAGCACAGGGCGTGTAACATTTTTCAGGTGCCATAGGAATTACATTGGCCTACTCTTACTCATCTTCTCGATACACACCCCGAGCTTGCATTAGGAGTTATCCACCAAGCCATTTCCAAGCGATTGCATGCGTCGAGAATGATTCAAAAACAACGAACTTGAGTTCCTTATGAATTAAAACCAAGGGACATTGAGCGTCATTTTTTCCCCTGTGACCAACTTCTCCAGCGGAAAAAAAGGAATGGTTTTCTTTATCGCATCTTGACGGGTGAAAGAAAATAGATTCATTACAGCAACTCAAAGAGAAGAAAGTCATGGGGACTGCCCGGTAATGCTGTGTATTTGGTGGAACAAGGTCGTTGTTATTTATCATGAACTGTTGAAACCCAACGAAACCATCACTAAGGAACGGTATCATTTTAAATTGATGTGATTTAGCCGAGCATTATGCAAAAAACGGCCACAATAGCAGCAGAGGCACGAAAAAGTGATTCTACAGCATGACAACGCTCGGCCTCACGTTGCCAAACCCGTTAAATGAAAACGCTCAAATGGAAAGTCCTACCCAAACGCCATATTCCTTAGAAATTGCGTCGTCCGCTCATTTGAAGACATCAAAAAATGGCTTGATTCGTGAATAGCCTCAAAAGATAAACATTTTTACTGTAACGGTGCTCCAGCTCTGCCAGAAAGATGGGATTACACAATATGTACATATCACAAATTTTTATTCCGTGTTCTTGAAATTAAAAAAGGACATATAGTAGGTGTTTTCAAAAAGTTTAGTGACATTCGATAATCGATATTTTTCATACTTTTTTTTCATACATACTTCGCTTGTTTTTGAAAGATAGAAAGGTTAGACGTGTTTTCGTGTGCTCGGCGATTTTTAATTATTATAAAAAATAGAGCAAAAAATTTGCAATCAAATTTTGTGTAAAAAATGGTATCAAGTGCTTTTAAAAACCTGAAATGTTGACATTGGCATGCGGTGAAGTAGCTCTAAGTAAAAAAAAAAGTGTTTACAAGTGGTACAAGCCAAAGATGCCAATGACGAACCTCGCTCTGGACGCCCCATCACATCAACAAAAGATGACAACGTCGAAATTGTGAAGAAAATTGTTTTGGAAAATCATCGAATTACCATACGAGATGAGGATGTTAGCATACCGCTCGTTTCGTGTTATGAAATTTTTTCGGATGTTTTGGCCATGAGACGTGTGCAGGCGAAGTTTGTTCCGAAACTTCTTAATTTTGAGCATCGCTCAGGAGCTCTTAAATGAAGTCAATGATGATCCTGACTTGATCAAAAGGGACATAATTGGAAACGAATCATAGGAAGTTGGATATTATGTCGAAACCAAAGCCCAATCATCCCAATATAAGCACCCAGAAGAGCCAATACCGTAAAAAGCGCGCCAAGTTCGATCAAATTTCAAAGTCTTGTTCACTGTTTTTTCACGTATTGCATCAGAAGTTGTGTTACCTTGAAGCTATGCGCCGTTTGCGGAAAGCAATACGAAAAAAAACTTCCGGAATTGAGAGAAAACAATTCATGGCCTCATCGTTGCTTGTGAAAGATTTTCTGGGCAAAAACAACACATCAATTATGCATCAGCCACCATATTCACCGGATTAAGCCCCATGTGACTTTTTCCTGTTCCCGAAACTGAAGTGACCTATGAAAGGTCACTTTGCTATACCAAAAATTGCTTATGAGTAGTGTTTCGAGGATGAAAAATGCGTTGGCACAAACTTATTATATCTGAAGGGGATTGCTTTGAAGGGGACAACATTTATATTGATGAATAGGTTAATAATACTATCCCACGGTGAAAGTGTTTCAAGTTCGTTAGTTTCTAACATAGTTTTACCGCCATTTATACCAGAATACTTTGCACTTAACTACAAATATGTATTTATGGTTTACTTTTACAATATTTTCTTTTATACCATAATGCTTACCATACTCCATAATGGAACAGATTTATTGGTAGTCCTAGGGCATTATGTTTTTCGGTCAGTTCCGAAAACAGGTTTTTTAAAAATTTTCTTTCCATGACAGTGAATAATTGCTTGCCATCTCTTTGTACTCTAAGATAAAGTCCACAAGCAAATCTAGTGTCGAGTTCGTTATTGATCGAAATATAGGGTGACTCATCGTGAGGTTTGATTTTCAATGGGCTTTTTTGACAGATCACACTTGACTCCTATCAAAGTGTTTTGTCATTTTTGTTCAGCTTCACCATGGAATGTATCACACAAAAACAACGTATCCAAATTGTTCAGTTGTATTACGAAAATCAGCGTTCTGTGCGAAATGTTATTCGTGCGATTCGAGGAAACTGAAACCATATTTGCCAATACCATTCGCAGATTTAAGTCCCAGCTTACATTAGTGGATGATACTTGATCATTTAGACCACATCCAGCACGTAGTGAAGAGACTATTGCAGCTGTAGCTGAGAGTGTACACGAAGACCGTGACGAATCGACTCGTCGTCGTTCTCAGCAGTTTGGTTTGGCGTATTCGACAGCTTGGCGTATTTTACGTGAGGAGCTCGGCGTAAAAGCGTACAAAATTCAACTTTTGCAAGAATTGAAGTCAGGCGATTTGAATTTCCGTCATATTTTCAGTGAATGGGCTCTGGAAATACTCAATGAAAATCCGGTGTTTTATCGTGAAATTTTGTTCAGTAATGAAGCCCATTTCTGGCTCAATGGATACGTTAATAAACAAAATTGCTGTATTTGAGCTGATGAGCAACCCGAAGAGTACCAAAAGCTGCCATTACATCCATTAAAAACAACGGTAAGGTATGGGCTGATGGAATCATTGGTCCATATTTCTTCAAAAATGAAGCAAATCAGAATGTTATTTTCAATGGTAACCGCTATTGCGCCATGTTTACGGACTATGTGCTTCCTGACATTCAAGCACATGGTCTCGGTGAGCTCTGGACTCCGAAAGATGGCGCTACGAGCCATACAGCGCGTGAAACAATGGACTTGTTGAGAAATCATTTCGGTGAGCATTTAATTTCAGGTTTTCCTACGGTAAATTGGCCGCCTAGATCGTACGATATTACACTTTTGGACTCTTTTCTCTGGGGATATGTAAAGTCTCAGGTCTTCAGGAATAAGACAGCTACGATTGACGCTTTGAAAGCCATTATTATTATTCCATTGGAACATGCGTTGGAAAGCTACTTTCATTGTACGTCATTTCAGTATACGTCATTCATTTGAAGCGTAAACAACAATAATTTTTTTCACTCAAATATGTCGAACTTTGTGCCTGATAAAGTGTTTTTGCGGGAAGTTCTTCTTCATTACTTTAATATGAAGAAAACTGCTGTCGAAAGTCATCGTATTTTGGTGGAAGTTTATGGTGAACATGCGCTAGCTGAGCGAACGTGCCAAAAGTGTTTTGCACGATTTAAAAGTGGTGATTTTGGCTTGGAAGACGATGAAGTCCTGGGCAGACAAAAAAGTTTGAAGATGAAGAACTGGAAGCATTACTCTATGAAGATTGTTGCCACAGACAAGAAGAACTCGCAGAATCTTTGGATTTCACTCAAGCAACCATTTCAAAACGTTTAAAAGCAGCTGGATATATTCAAGAGCAAGGAAATTGGGTTCCACATGAACTCAAGCCGAGAAACGTCGAAAGGCGGTTTTGCATGTCCGAAATGCTGCTGGAATGCTACAAAAGGAAGTCATTTTTGCATAGGATTGTTACTGGTGATAAAAAGTGGATCCATTACGACAACCCCAAGTGCAAAAAATCATATGTGAAACCCGGCCAACCAGCCAAATCAACGTCAAAGCCGAATATCCATGGCGCGAAGGTAATGCTCTGATTTGGTGGAGTCAGATGGGTGTGCTGTATTATGAGCTGCTAAAACCGGGTGAAACTATCAATAGACAACGCTACCGAACACAATTAATCCGTTTGAAGAGAGCAGTAGCCGAAAAACGCCCGGAATATGCGACCAGACATGAGGCAATAATTTTCCATCATGACAACGCTCGGCCCCACGTTGCTATTCCGGTTAAGAACTTTTTGGAAAATAGTGGATGGGAAGTCTTACCCCACCCGCTTTATACCCCAGTCCTTGCCCCTTCTGACAACCATTTGTTCCGGTCGATGTAGAACGCCCTCACTGAAATACGGTTCACATCAGAGCAGAATATCAAAAATTGGCTTGATACATTCTTGCGGCGCAGTTCTTTTCGGATGGGATCCACAAATTGCCAGAAACATGGGAAAAAGTCATAGCTTCAGATGGCAAATACTTTGAATAATACTATTGTACATGTTTTTCTTAAGTAAACGTTCAAATTTTGAAAAAAAAAAAAACCGCACGAATTAAATTACATACCCAATAAGTTCACTTTCAAATTTGTGTGTTTTATTTTACATTATAAATCAAACCTTACGATGAATCACAATATATGTATCTTCTTGGTAAACTATTGTTTACTTCAGGTTCCCGCCTGCGGCTTATCTGGGTTGAGTTTAGTTGAATCATTTTAGGTTGTAGTAATTTGTTGTCTTGGGGGACATCATTACTTTTGTTAATAGCATATGTGCATATAGTCCAATGAAAACTTAGTTTTAGACTATGAGCAATTATATAATATACAATAGCATCTGTACAGTTCACACCCTATGGACCCAAAAGAAATATGAAAAAGCCTCAGAAACTTCTGTCAGGTTAATAACCATCGAATGAATGAATTTCTCAGAATCCATGACGAGGACATTTATATCCCCAAACTGTGAACCGAAACCAAAAATCCATTTTTCACCCTGTCACAAAAGTAACGAAGGTCAAGCCGACAATATACTTCACGAATACTTTGTACCACAATTTATCACAACCCACATCAAACAGCAATTTCATTCGCTCAACCGTATGTACTATGTACTTCATACTTTATGTGCAGTGTGTTTTATTTCCCTCGATAAATCCTTAATCGCATTACGAATTAAATGATTTGGAAAAATTAGTAAATGCACGCTTTAATAGCTTTTCTACTTACACTTTCTACTACATGGCTGCCTTTGGGGCGCGAGCACAAAATACGAGTCCCATACTACAAGCCTACCATAAAACTTCAATCGCATCCGGAATTTTAATTATTTCCACGTAAAACCGCATAACCTTATACCACGAATTCAATTCGCCGTGAGCCATAAATTCGTTAAATTCGCCGGTGCTTGCACGTCCACTTATTTGGTTAATTAAGCAGAAATAAAAACGACCACATAATCCCCATGCAACCATCACAAGGATCATATTTTCTAAAAACAACTACCTGGGAAGGGGTGACTTCTGCCATTTTCCAGCGGCCTTCCGACAGGCCACAATAGCCACCCTTATTGGCTTGCTTCTGGAACCGAAGCTTACCTGAGTCGCCATAGCACGTGGATGGTAAAAATTTCATGCGAGGTTGGTGGTGGTCAGTCAACCGCTGCCATTTTACTATGCCAATTGAGAACGATTGCCAGAACATTAACTCTAGACCACTTAGCGGTGCAAAAATCACTTCATAAGCCCGCCTTACACCCCTAGATATTCACGTATTCATTCCGACCAGTTAAGGATGGGTAAATAAACTCTCCACTCAAGACTGAGCTGATCCTTATGGCTGGGAAATTTTTTATAATCAGCCATCATAGTCATAATGGTGGTTGCTATTCTAATCCATATGAACTCACATAATTGCTGTTGGAGTTTGGGTCAGTGGTAGCTAGAAAATGGCATCTCCACCCCCTGTGAAGGGTGGTTTTGAGCTTTAATTTGTTTGTTCATTTCAAAAAAGAATCCATCCACCATCCTGTGGAGCAGCATTTACGAATAGAGATTCCTAAAGTGTTGTACTCTTATTCAGACTGACCAGCGCGGTCTGACTAGAAGGTGATTTGAATATCCCACGTATTTTGGTTGTAATAGCACTGTCCTACCCCCTGCGATCTCTCTGTTGTGCCACACACATACGAGTAAGCACAGAGTTGGAAATTTAATAAGCATTTTCATTTCATTAGATGGTGGGCAGCAGAGGATGCGAATGAAGGACTTTTGTAGGAACTTTGTCAGAGGGTGAGCTAAACAACCAACCCGGATACAAGTTGCGAACCTCGAATCCTACATGTAATTAGCTTATCCTGTGGACTTATAACAGTGTGTGTGTAATTGGTTTTAAGGGCTTCGTTTGCTTCTAGTTGTTCTTTTCATCGCCATGCACTCATGATTGTTATGCTGGGTTTTTGCTTTCTATTGTTATTGCTGTTTTTCATGAGTTGAGCCAGAAGTACGGTGGAAACCAGAAGGAATAAACAAAAATCATGAAGAGGCGTGAACAGTGCTTAGAGTGCCTAGCCCTACAATAGAGGTTAAGAGTTGATGGACCTTTTCGAATGAAAGTACCATAGTTTAGCTTTACTTAGATAAAATGGACGAATATCCAGGTTTTTCCCATATCAACCAAATACTGAACTATTGATCCTTATCGCCTTTGCATAGTTAATACTTAGAATAATATATACAATCCTTTAAACTTTTTGGGACTACTTCCGTGTTGTGTCCCGCCTGCCAATATGTTGGTACTAGCATCCTTTGTTTACTATAAAGTCGGCATTCTTCATCGAACAAGTATTTCGTGGTGGTGATCTGCTTAGACCCAGCACCGCAGTAATAGAATTCCTGATGGCTTCTTCTCATTGACCTTTATGCTATTGATGGTGACCGGATTCAGTTACAGCCTTTTAGAAACTTTGAACATCCAGAGTATTGGTCGTCTGTCTGCATCATTGATGGCAGTTTGATTGACCATCTCTTGATCTAAAAATCATCTCGAAAACGCCGAAGATTGTTTCCAAATATTATGTGATAGAGGTAATTTTTTCAACTGCTCTTCTGAAAGCTTTCCTTTCTTATTTTGAGTCGGTCTGGTCATGAAGAACCTTTCGTTGGGAATATTGTCTCTTACTTTATATGGGGATATATTAGGCTGACTAAATCTCATGCGAAACAGGCATTGTTATAGTTTTATATTCACTATTTTTCCCAGTTCCGGTAAACAGTCTGTTAAATGTCCCACCATTTCGGAAACAAATCCATGCAAATCACTGCATGCGGTATTGTACAAGATGAAAACGATGTTGTCACTACCTCAAGTATCACCTCTCTCACAGAAATAAATATAAGTGACTCTGCCTGCAGTATAAACCACTTAATTGTTAACTATTTAACCTAGTCCTCAACGAGCTGCTTACCAAATTATAGGACGCGGCATGTATAGTGTAGTATCTAAAGCAACCGATGTCATTGTTCCTGTGTAGGAAAAAAAAATACCTCAGCCATACTCTTCCTTTTGCGGTAGAACTTTTTCACTAGCGTCAATCGAGTCAAAGTAGAGCTCGTTGTAAGAAGATGTTTCGATACAATTCATCGTTCCACACATGGCTGTTAGTTCATCGTATAGTTCGTCGTTGAATCCACTCCTCCAAAGCCCGTCAACGCAAATGGGACCGAATATTTCTCGAAGGATTTTTCTTTCGAAACGGCTGAGGATTATTATTATTTCTGCTGAGGTGTTGTTGGCAGAATTTATAGCAGAGCCGAGGTAAAAAATTTTCTTGCTACTGTCACGTTCTGTACATCGATGTTGTGTGTCTCTTCTTATTGACAACATACGAGGATACTTGATTTTGCCCTTATTTACTGTTAAGCCCATTTTGATAGCTCCTGTTTCAATACCAGCGAAGGGTCCGGTATTAGTGACAGAGTTCTGCCATTACTACGTTTGAGGTGGTCCATTCGGAAGGTCCAAATTTAGGTGACGCGTTCAAGCATAGCGACTGGTATCTCGCGGATAACACGAGTATTATTGGCTTCCAAAGCGTCAATCGTAGCTGGCTTATTCCTATTCCTACCTAAGACTTTACATATCCCCAGAGAAAATAGTCCAAAAATGTGATATCGTACGATCTAGGCGGCCAATTTACCGTTGCAAAACGTGATATTAAGTGCTCACCAAAGTGATTTCTCAACATGTCCATTTTTTCACGCGCTGTATGACTAATAGCGCCGTCTTGTTAAAACGAGAGCTCACCGAGACCATGTGCTTGAATGGCAGGAAGCACATAGTCCGTAAACATGGCGCGATAACGGTTACCATTGAAAATAACATTCTGATTTGCTTCATTTTTAAAGAAATATGGACCAATGATTCCATCAGCCCATAAACCAAACCATACCGTTGTTTTTAATGGATATAATGGTAGCTCTTGGTGTTCTTCGGGTTGCTCATCAGCCCAAATACGGCAATTTTGTTTATTAAGGTATCCATTGAACCAGAAATGGGCTTCATCACTGAACAAAATTTCACGATAAAACATCGGATTTTCATTGAGTTTTTCCAGAGCCTATTCACTGAAAATATGACGCAAATTCAAATCGCCTGGCTTCAATTCTTGCACAAGTTGAATTTTGTACGAATCAATTCGACAAGGTCTTCTTTAAAACTCCCAGCTACAGCTACTATAGTCTCTTCACTACGTGCTGGATGTGGTCTAACCGGTTAAGTATCATCCACTAATGTAAACTGGGGCTCAAATTTACGAATGGTATTGGCAATAGTGGTTTCAGTAGTTCGATTATGTGCACCGTAAGTTCCTCGATTCGCACAAAAAACATTTTTCACAGAACGCTGATTTTTGTAATTCAACTGAATAATTTAGAGACACTGTTGTGATGTGAGCCTTTTCATGATGACTTGCCAAATAATAGTGAACAAAAGATACATAGCAGTTTGATAGGAGTCATGCGTCATCTGTCAAAAAAGTCTATCGAAAATCAAACCTCACGATGAATCACCCTTAACGTATCAATTGGTACACTTCTGCGAAGTGTCAGAATTTGGTCGATTGTGGCCTTTTCTTTTCTGAAACCGTACTGATAGGGACTAATCAAGTTGTTAACGAAATACAATACAATACAATAAACCTCTAGAGTTGACACATTTAAAGGTATTTGCTTTTTGGTGGATCGGGCGGACGATACTGAGATTCCACTCATCAGACATACATTCTTCTGACCAGATATGAGTTGGTGTATGTTTTCTACAAAGTTGTTTCCAGCGGCTTTGAATACCTCGCCCAGTAAGCCGTCAATTCATCTGCTTTGTTTGATTTCAGCTTAGATATTACTCTCCTTACTTCATTAAGATCATGTGGATGGAAGTTCTGACTATCATCGTCTACGTTGAATGGTATATTGTGCCTGACGGAAGCATATTTTGCTTTTTCGCTGTCATGCAGTCTGCAGAAAAAGTTTTTGCATATGTTACTCTGCTACAAGATTTTCTTCCTCATCTCTACAGGCTTCTATATGGGTCTTTTTACCTCGACACGTCTTTTTTATATGTTTGTAAAACTTCCGTACATTATTGCTGGAGTACAATCTCTCCAGATCTTCGATCGCGCTCTTCTTTCTACTTCTGGCTAAGCCGAAGTTCTTCCCGCCTTTTCTACTTAAAAATCTCGTTGCAGTGCCGCTTTATATGGGAGACAGCCATGTCTCCTTGCGTATGTTGAAATAAGGAAACCGTGTGCTTGCTATTTCGTCGGTCCACAAAGTCAATAAGTCTTAGTCCGTTGCAGACATAGTGTTGTGTAGACTATATCCTCCATTTCTATCGTCCGTATAAGTTAGCCAATTTACCCTTGATGCCGTTTTATATAAGACGCTCGTGGCCAAGCACGTAGTGTAAGGCAAGCAATTCCCTCCGAACATGATTGTAGAGCAGATGGTATAATTGAAGTTATAGGACACTCAGTATTTTCCCAAAGAATCGCCACACAGGTCTCCATGTCCGTATGTGGAAGGACAATGTTGCAGAAGCCCACAAAATCCTTCAAATTTTCCTCAACTTGTATAAGAACGCTGGAAACAGAAAGTAGGACTTACAATTTAAGAATCTAAGCTCGTGCTTTAATGTGATAGTTGTCTGGAAGTCTGCATTGACTTCAACATCCTTAACCATGCGCAATCATTCTCAATAAATCTAAAACAGCCAGACATAAATGCCTAATCCTTCAGGCTATTCACAAGCTGCAACGAAAACCGAATATAAAAAATATTTCGAGGATTAGATGAATAAACTTGTATTTTTAATTTTCTGAATAAATTCCTGGCTAAGTAGCGCAAGATCACAAATTTCTGGGATGCATGGACGTCTCAGAGAACAGCGGCTCTTAAATATTTGCCAGACTGGAATCTCAGGGAACAAATAGTAGACTTGTTGTCGCCTTCAAGCTACTAATTTTCTTCCCAAAATGAGTTATATACCGTCAAGCCATCTATAAGGCCACCGTTGGATTGGCTCATCGACATGACATCTAAGGTTATATGGCCAATACTCATTCCAAAAAGTTCAAGAGGGCTGATCCACCTTAGTAGAAGACATATTTCCAATTTCACAAGCATAATCACAATCCATTGACAATGGCCAGACACAACCAACGGATGAATATCCCTCGCAATGATTTCAGCAAGAGCCGCAAGGATGAAAAGAAAGAGGAATCTGGTGTGCATTTCCTTTGCAACTGTTCTTCCTTGTGATCAAAATCCATAAGACCATTGTCCAGACAAACTCGTCAAGAAATCTGAATAGTACTCGTAGATAAGGAATCACCCTCCCATGTTCACCCAGTGCTATCGCAGACCTAACCCATTGCATTGTTAAATCGTTCTTTCTACAAATGTTGTTCCTTTGAACACAAAACTATAGGTTGTAAGGTAGACCCATTGAATACAAGGTATGAACTCTTGCTTTTTCCGAAAAATTTTTGTAAGTTGTGCATCCAGTAATTCGTCAAGAAATCTGAATAGTACTCGTAGATAAGGAATCACCCTCCCATGTTCACCCAGTGCTATCGCAGACCTAACCCATTGCATTGTTAAATCGTTCTTTCTCCAAATGTTGTTCCTTTGAACACAAAACTATAGGTTGTAAGGTAGACCCATTGAATACAAGGTATGAACTCTTGCTTTTTCCGAAAAATTTTTGTAAGTTGTGCATCCAGTAATTCGCCTTAATTAAAACTTTTAAGGACACGGTTGAATGAACAACGTGCCGGAACAGGAACTTTCGCATAGTTCTAGGTTTTTAACACATTACCGGTTCGCATCACCAATATTCAAGTTGATATCGTTAGCTTGTTGACAATACTAAGGAATGTCGCAATGTCTTTCACATTTTTTTTTTTTTTTTGTGTTTTGTGTGCTTATTCTATTTTTTTACGTGTACCACTAGCAAGTCCTGCATCCATTGAGGGGATGCACTTTTCCGACTTATAGGCGTATGCATCTTTGCATTATCATTGAGTCTTGTCGTGCGCTTGACTGTGCCATAGCCAGTGCATCCTATACAGCTCCTTGTTCCAAAGAAGGCTTTAAATTCCAGAAAATTTTTCCCTCGAAAATGTTCTTACATCATTTTCTAGGATACAGCCTAAATTAAGACAGATATGAGCTGTACCCACTGATACTCCTTAAAAGCTCAAATCTGCTCTCATGCGTGATCCAGGAGATAAGATAGATAGGTGACATTTATTACAGCTTCCACAAAAGAATGCACATGTTAGGATGCAATGTCGTCATGAGAAATTGACTACTCTAAACGATAATGGACCCCAAGCTGAAGACCTGGCTTTGATGTGCACGACGACAACGCTCCGAAATGTGAACGTAATATGTGCACATCCCGCTACCGGCGAGGCTGAAGACCCTATTAAGGAGGTTTTGTGTGGAGCTTACAACACCAGTCGAAATGACAATCAAATGATGTTAAAATCATCGGCAAGGAAAACACCTCCGGCGGATTAAAACAGATAACGTGTTCTGACTAATTGATTTCCCTACAGCTCGTAATACGGTGATAAATTGCAGTAATACGAATCCACAGCAATCTGGCGCACTGTTGATAGTGTAACCCTCAATCAGAATAACCACGTGCTACTACATAGATGTGGGGTTACTTTTTCTATTTGGTGTTAGCGATCTAACATGGCACCTACAGCTAAAACAACTAAATGCGATAAGCTAGCCGCCAAGGCTGCCGCTGATAAACCCAAAGCCGTCACCGCCTGTGAAGACTAGACCGTCAAGGGAAAGGTCGAAAAGAAGACCGCCGAGGCAAAACCCGCTGCCACTAAAACTGTTAAGAAGGCACCAAAAGCTGCCAAAGTTGTGAAAGCAGCAGCAGCAGCTAGTAAGGCTGCACCCAAGAAAGCATCACCAGCTTCTGACCCCGCTAAAAAGGCTGCCGAGAAGCCAGCTGCTTAAGCTACTATACTGCCCCTGCTCCAACATCCGCTGCAACAGCAAAGAGAAACCACACAAAGCTGCTGCGGCCAAACCAGCAGCTCCTAAGCCCCAAAAGCAGACTAGAGTTGTTGCCGCTACTGATGCTGCCGCTGGGAAAGGCAGTTTCGCTAAAAAACAGATTCTCCGAGGCAAGAGATTAAAGATGAAGAAGGTTTCCCCTTGCACCAACATTGCTGAGGACAATATCATGGATGTGGCCGACTATGAAAAATACATTAAGGCTCGCATAAAGGTCAACGGCAAAGTGTCTCTGCAGCGCAATTAGATGAAAGTATTTGTCAACTCAGACGTGCACTTGGCTAAGTGTTATTTGAAGTACTTGACTAAGAAGAATTTGAAGAAAAACAGCTTGCGCGATTGGATTCGTGTAGTAGCCAATGAAAAGGATTTGTATGAGATCCGCTACCTCAGAATAGGTTTCAATGATTAAGACGAAGAGAACGCAGAGTAGTGCCTTTAATTGTAAAAATCAAATGTAAAAGGTTGATGTATTATTACAGCATTGTAAATGCGTAAACATTCAGATAAGCAAACATCGATTCTGGCCATTTTCTTTTTGCAGTAAATTCGAATCTCGACTATCCAACGAGAAACGGCTTTAGAGGAAACAACATTTCAACCTTGGAAGCCCTACCATGGCCCGGAAGCCAGAGATTATTGAAAGAAACACTCCGCTGTGTATTCACTATGCATTCACTATACATCAAAAAAATCTGTTTAACTAGATCATTCAAGACGTAGCCGAGACTACCGTAGGCTACCATCGAAATAGAACCCTTGAATTGATGGTGACGGTGTACGACGAAAAAGGGCCACAAAATGCGCACCTACAAGCCCCGTATCATTAAGCAAGGGGACAAATAGTGAGCATCGAGACAGAAGAATGGAGGAAAAGGTATTAAAGAGTCCTGCGATTGGAGCAATATTTGGATGTTTTTCAAAAATTTTAAGCAGCTGACCGAAAGTTCGGAACGCAAGCTCTTTGAATAAGTAGACGTGTTGAACTCTTCTTGCAGTTTAAGCAGCTAGTACGCATCAGTTGGAAAAAGAAAGAAAAAGAAACCCGCTTCCACTAAATGAAGAAGCCATTGACACTCAAAGTATCACATAAAAGAGGGTTAGCCAGCTATCAAAACCTAAGGAACAATGAGGTCGCCGACTCCAATGGTTTACTCGCAGAGCTTTTCAGGCATGGAGACGATGTTTTAATAGAATGCCTGTGTCATATCATCAATCAGGTGTGGATGTGTGGATGAAAGCATGCCAATGACTGGAGTATCAGCTCTGTATGCCCATTTAAAAGAAGGGTAGTCCTAGGTAGATTGCCTAATGCCGCATATAGTATGAGATACTATTCAAACAATTATGTGAACGTCTCAAATCCTACTGCAGCACACTACTCGGGACATACGGTTTCCGGCGCAGCAGATCCACGTTCGACTAAATTTCGAACACTAAAGAAGATCTTGGAAAAGACCAAAAGACCGATTGAAGCTCTACAAAGCGATAAGCGATGTCGTCACCCCGACAAAGCTTAACAAGATCTGGAACGTGCAATCCGTAAACAGTTCCTCCAAATCACTTCTAAGCGTGTACGGGATTTCGCCAAAAAGATGCCCAGTCATGTAAATTCTTCAATTAAGTGCTAAAACGGATAGAGCGCTGCGCAAGTGTTCACACCGAAAGAACTATCTTCAACAAATCTGTCCACCTGTTGGGATACGGATCGATTGGTAGCTACCAGAACGCCGTCATAACTCTTTTACAGCAAGCCAGAGCTCTTTGTGTGAACAACAGTTTGACCGAGATTGAAGGTAGTGTCACACGAACATACACTTTACGGGTCAAAAGTTCGTTGAGTAAGTTAATAAGTGTGTTAAAGGGGTCACTAAAAAGCATCAGCTTCGACTGTTAAGAGAGCCCTGTACTTTTGAATTGCCTACTGAATCCAGAGAAGGAGTAAGTAGGTAACCTTTAAAATAGTCTCGAGACGAAGATAGACATAATTCTGCCATGTTGTTTTTGTTCGACAGCAATAGGTTATCTGTTTTGTCCTCACTCACTGCAATACCTAGACACTTCATTTTCTTTCCACTCTCAAAAATGGTAAGCATTCGGGACGGTTAATAAGGTCATCGATATCAACATATGCAAGCAGCATGACGCTTTTGACGAAGTCAATGACAGCACTGTTTAGCTTAGCAAGGTAACCTATTTTCCGGTCGAAGAGTTAACTTGATATGATTGTGACCTTATTCTTCTCAATTCCGATGGGAATGATGCTGGGGATCAGTATTAGTTTTGCAGGTAAACCAAATTCATACAGAACAACTTACAAACAACTCTAATCCTTGCTGTCGAAAGTAGTCATGATTAATGGTAGACAAAACCCAAACAGCTGGTCAACAGCTAGTCTTTAACCACCATCAGAAGATGAGATTGTATAGCTGCCACCTTTTCCAGTTCAGGTCCATTGTCGTATTAGGCCAAGTGTCGATGTAGTTCGACCACCAAATGCTGTCACGACTTAAATTTGGTTCCAAAGTATGCCTAAGACTGATTAGTTTCTTCCTGTGACGATTGGTGTGTCCTTTGTAACCCACATCTTAGCTACGCCTAAGGACTGTCTCCTGACAAAGCATACAAATAAGCCTATTAACCTGTCCCTCGTAAAACGTATTCCTTATAAGAAAGTATCAGAACTTGTCCCGTCTGACGACTTTCATTTGCCACTGTTTACCAAACCAAATCCTTATGTAAGAAACAAAAACAGAGTTCCTGCTGGTCTGTTGGAGTGCGGCTTAAGGTGGCTTAATTATAAGCTTGTTATATCCACAAACTTTTGGCTTACCACACGCACAGATACACTAATCCACAGCTAACTTTACGTGGTAGCAATATTCCCGACTAGAGAGAGAGAAAGAGAGGGATCTAACCGAGATCCTTTTGTGTGTCCCATACACTAAATGACGTTTACTAATAAAAATAATAATTCCACTCTGATTCCACTCTCCGCTTCCATTACAAGTCCCCTGGATGAATGCCCACCAAGCCATAAATCCACCACAAGTGAAATTCATCTCAAGATTAATTTATTGTTTGCTGCCTTTAGCCACGGCGACGTCTGCTGGTGGACATATCCTTAAATCCGAGTTCCCCTTCCAAAAAGTGTAACCTGTATGTGCATGATTTTTATAGCGCCCAAGGATAAAAGCCCCTTAAATCAGGGTGGTCCTGCCCTACTACTCATACAGATACTACATACTATATAGCCACTTCTGTTGCGGTTGTGTGTTAGACCGCAGGATAAAGGATACAAACAAAGGTTAAATGTTTCTAATAGTTTTTCAGTTAGTATGTATGTGTGAGCATCTACTTGTGTGAGTCCATCAAAGGATGAGTATGGCTCGGAGAGAAATAAAGTTGACGTTTTCATTTGAACCTGAGGTGGAGATGGTAACTGGGTGCCTGCCTGACTGAATGGTTGGTTAGTGGCTTGGTTAAGGCTAAGAGCATCCTATTGATATATGGGACAATGAGTGCCGGTGGCGTATGCGTGATATTATTTTTCGACTTTCCTGCTCCTCGCCAAGGAAGGTGACGGTTCTTTCTTTGCATTTTGCTTCCCTTCCGAATGAAATGGAATTTCTTTGATTTACTTTTAGCGAACGAGTTTATTTTTTGTCTTTGAAAAGAGACGAATTCTTTTTAAAAAAGAAGTCTTTGAGGGTGAGTGCGTGTTTGGGTTTTTGTAAGAGGACTGCAGGACTTTTTTTCTGACGATAACTCATTAAATGAGTTATGTTTGTGGTTTGAATAGTTTCCTTTCTTTTTCGTTTTGTTTTTTCCTTTAATTTCACAGAAGGTTAATTCAGATGAATGAGGTTTTGTTCTGAAAGTGCTGTGGTGTAGGTCAGTTGTGGCGTTTTTGGTTGATTCAAAATGAGGTTGCGAGGTATGGCTAGGTCAACAGACTTGCGGTCAATTATTGTTCCATGAAAGGCACTGCCGCAATCATAAATTGAATACTTTTTATCGTAAAGAAGTCAGTGGAAACAATTTAATGACACAAGAAGTAGCTTTTGGAACAATTAAAGGGAGCAAGAAGAGAGCAAATTATGATAAATTCCATGGCTAAGTGTATGTCGCATTTTTATTTTTATTTTTTTGAAAAATGCTACGAAAATATGATGAATATTCATCGATCCACATGAAAAGGTTTCAGAGAAAAAACAAAGCTTCCAGTAGTTGGCGCCATTTCAAGCCAGATATGCTTGTTGTCAACATTATTGGCTGACATTATAACATTTGTAACAAAAGTAAGACAGTAAGTAACCGACCTAGCACTAGCCAACAATTACCTTCTCAGCTTCTGGTAACTCATATCGGAGGGTTCCGAATTCAGTGGCGGATAAGGTGCTTCGTCCTAGACACACTTTAAGAAGGCAAATGCTTCACTACTCAGCCTAAACTCAAAACAAAACAAAGGGCGGAGTATGCTGCTCAGAACCGAACGACTTTAACAAATAATTGACATTGACATACCCCGCCAAAATTACCAAAAGTACTAGTCCAATTCATCCGCTCTGTTGTGGAACGAACACTCGTAGTCACCACAGAACCTTAAAACTTCTAAGCAAATTACTTAAGATTGATTTAGATAAAGACTGGAGTCTTTACAGATCGAATAAAACGGATCAGAAGAATCGAATTCGGATTACGAAAAAATCGAAGAACTTAGTGAAACAAGTGGGAAATGAACAAACCTGGAAACTTTCAGGAGATTTTATAGAATTTTTATACACTGCGTCCAAAACAGAGATTCTTATTCTCATTCTTGAGACTTAATTCCCAGGTAAGCTGCTCATAGTCCGTTCCAAGTCAGCTCTTACCATCTAAAGTAAATTGCGAATAAACTAAGTGAAAAGGCACCAACCACGGTTGTGGTGGTTTTTTTGATGGCTTCAAGTCACCTGGCATCGATGGCAAAGGTTTTGTAACCCAAGAAGATCAAGCGTTGTGTGTAATCCAAGAAGCGCAGATTATTTAGCTTTGTTTTTCAAAAGGATCTAACTCGTTCTAGATTTGTTGGGTTCCGGCTTCAAGGCTTCATAACTTGGAAAGTTTTGTCCACCTTTAATTGGTTTGGAGGTTTGATGCGTTGATCTACCAGTTCCTGTCTTAGCAGGATTCCTCTCGAACTATCTCGTCTGCATGTTCATTGCCTACCACTCCTTTGTGGCCAGGGTATTCTTACGCTAATTGCAAAAACCCTTAAGCTCTTCACGACAGCGCTTCCAAAACCTTGATTTAATGATGATGGCATACATTCAAATATGTTTCAAAAGGTATGTAATATAGCGAGGGTCCTATGAATAAGAATAAGAAGAGGGCGATAAAATTAACCACAACAAGCTTACTAATCTCACTTATCTAGTGCTGAAAAGCATTGCCATTAATTTTTGCAACTAATGTCATCTTAATAAAAAAAAACTTTTTTAGATTAAGCATATCGCGTTGAAAACCTCCAAGATGCCATCGTCTTCTCAGTGTAAAGGATCTTACAGCAAGACATCGAGCTTTCACGATATTCTCAAAGTCATCTTTCATTTAAAGGGAAGTGGTCTTTGGTAGAACATACACTGGAGTTTCGATTTACTTGAGCGCCGACTGTATTTTGACTCTGGTATTATGGATATGCTGTCTGATACAATGGCAACAGAACTCCTGTTATTGCAAAATAAAAACATCTACCTTACGTGGTCCAAATAAACTATTTGGCCACGTTTGGCCAGAATTTGATCCAGGAAATCGATTTGGATGCAGAGCAAGTGTATTCTAGGCAAACTTGTGTCTATCTTCCAAACAGAGATATACTCAGCTCTTGTGGCAATGAACTATATTACATAGAAAATGCATTCACATCTAAGATAGTTCGAGAATTCATGGTGTCGTACTCTAGACTGGGCCAGATCCCAGGCTAGCATGCCTCTCCAACTGGCGCAGTCTTTTGACAGCTGCCTCCAGTGGTCCACACAAAGTTTGCTGAGGTGCTCTTACACTTGTGTGCGCTACCTAAGATCGCGTTTTAGCAAAAGTGATTCTTGGCATGATTTCCCGGCCAATGCCGTTGTCGAAGTTAATAGCGGAGGCTTACAACCACAAAGTTGAAGCTGCCTATTGCTGTTCTAACTTTATCGTGGTCAGGTGGATGGAAATGTTCCAGGTCGAATGCAGAATTATTTTTTTCATATTCTCAGCATCGACTCTGGCTCCTTCCTTCTCCATCCTGTCAAATTTCTGTTCGAGATAGACAGCTTTGGCATGTTCGTTTTATTGTTTGGTTTCTAAAGCCTCTACCGAACGCTTTTCTTGATTCCTTGTTTCTGGCTATGGTCTTTCCTTGGTTTTTGGTCGTAGAGCTCGCGAATCCCTATCATTCTTTTCTGCGGAGCTGACCAATACGTCAGTTTTTTTTCTAGATTTGCCTACCTGCATTCGTCATAAACCAAAGGTTTCTTATCTACTGCCTCTCTACTGGTCTTCTACGTTGAATGCTGGTGACATCCAACCTATCTATGGATTCGATCATGAAAGCGGTCTCTTGCAATTGTATTTGGCGCTTAATTTTGTCGCAATGGTTCGCTCTCTTGGGTATAATACTAATGTCCGCATCCATATCTTGACTAAAACATGGTAGCGGTCTGAATCGATAAAGAGAAGTGCCTTGCGTCGATCTCAAATGATCAATTTGGCTGACGATTAATCAAAGGTGTCAGACAGGTTATTTTATCGTGTGGAAACCGAGTATTGACTTTAGTTACATTAGGTTCTGCCGGAAGATAAACCTGTGTCCATTTCTGGACAAAAAGATCTCTTTCTTGCCTATCTAGGCATTAAAATCGCCAACTATGGCTTAAGCTTTTTTAAAGAAGCTCCTAGAAGCAGTATTTAATAAGTTCTTCCTCCTCTTCTGTCGAACCATTGGCGTTTATGAGGACAATGTTAAAGCCCAAGGCTCAAGACTCCAGGAATTGCCTGAGTCGGTTATTGGTAATACAATTGGAGAATTTCACATTACATATTTCGGTCGGTGCCATTTAGACCATAGTTGAGGAAGATACCAATTCATCGGAACCTCATTGTGTTCAAAAACTAGACATTTGTCCATCATTTTTGTGGAAAATTTTACGCAAAGATCCTAGTTCACAGCATTACAAGGCTCAAATGTTCCCAGAATTGAAGCCAGGTGGTCATAAGTTATGTCGTGACATTGCTTATTAGACTCTTAAACAGTTAGAAGTCAATCTGGTCATGGATTTAAGGAGTACAAGGAATATAAAACAGAGTCAATTTTTATGCCACAAGTGTGACTCTGTTTCCTTTATTAGGACCATAAAAGTGAAAATACCCAGTTCTAGCGGAGCTATAGAGCAATGTACGAGTGCCGCACTGGAAATAGTCGACTACAATCCAATCATCGTGAGCAAATTTCTAACATATAGTACTTTAATGAATTTTAAAACCACTCATCCGCTTAAGGTTTCGTGGTGCCTCACAAAGATCAAGTGGCGCTCATCTTTCGTCGTATCGCGGGTGCAGCAGTACTATAACGGTGAACACATTCCGTGAATATTTGCATAGTATCTCGAATTTAACATAGTTCCTTGGACAATCCCTTCAGGCTCAGTCTAAAACCTTTTTATCTGATTCTTTATCCTTGCCGAGATGTGTGTGTATATATAGGGTGATTCATCGTGAGGTTTGATTTTTAGTAGGCCTTTTTGACAGATCACGCATGACTTCTTTCAAACTGCTTCATCATTTTTGTTCAATATCGTTTGGCAAGATATCATAGAAAGACTTACACCACAACGATGTCTCCGAATTGTTCAGCTATATAACGAAAATCAGCGTTCTGTGAGAAATATTATTCGTGAGATTCGAGGAACTTACGGTGCGCATAATCGTCCTACTGAAACCACTATTGTCAATACCATTCGCAAATTTGAGTCCCAGTCTACATTAGTGGATGATAATCGACCGGTTAGACCACATCCAGCACGTAGTGAAGAGACTATAGCACCTATAGCTGAGAGTGTACGCGAAGACCGTGACGAATCGATTCGTCGTCGTTCTCAGCAGCTTGGCTTGGCATATTCTACAACTTGGCGTATTTTACGTGAAGATATCAGCCCAAAAGCGTACAAGATTCAATTTGTGCAAGAATTGGAGCCAGGCGACTTGAACTTGCGTCATATTTTCAGTGGATGGGCTCTGGAAAAACTCAATGAAAATCCGGTGTTTTATCATGAAATTTTGTTCAGTGATGAAGCCCATATCTGGCTCAGTGGATACGTTAATAAACTAAATTGCCATATTTGGGCTGATGATCAATCCGAATCATACCAAGAGCTACCATAACATCCATTAAAAACAACGCTATGGTGTGGTTTATAGGCGGGTGGAATCATTGGTCTATATTTCTTCAAGAATGAAGCAAATCAGAATGTTATCGCGCCATGTTAACAGACTATGTGCCTCCTGAAATTCAAACACATGGTCTCGGTTAGCTCTGGTTTCAACAAGCGCGTGAAACAATGGACTTGTTGAGAAATCATTCTGGTGAGCACTTAATTTCACGTTTTGGTACGGCAAATTGGCCGCCTAGATCGTGCGCTATCACACCTTTGGACTTTTTGCTCTGAGAATATGTAAATTCTCAGGCCTTCAAGAATAAGCCAGCTATGATTAACGCTTTGGAAGCCAACATTAATCGTGTTGTCCACTAGATACCAGTCGCTATGCTCGAACGAGTCGCCCAAAATCGGACCTTCCAAATGGACCATCTCAGACGGAGTTGTAGCCAACATTTACATAATATCGATTTTAAAAAAAAAATGCCATGAATTTTTCTTTTAACTGATAATAAAAAGTTTAATTTCACTTCAAATTTTTGTGTTTTATTTTACATTATAAATCAAACCTTAAGATGAATCACCCTTTACACACATGGTAAGCTAACAGCCATTTTGAAAGTTTTCATAAAATTAAATAGACATTTGTTGTGAAAGCAATGTAGAACTTAATTGATTAATAAAGTTTGATCTATGGCAAATATAAATAAAGTACAACATTGTTCATGTAACCACCACAGCTTCTGTTAAACGCGACTATCCGAGGGTAAAACTATCGATAACTTTTTGAAGAATAAGTGGGTCAATGGCCGCAATTTCAATTTGGATGTTATGATTGAGATCTTCAATTGTTGCTGGGTTATTCGCATAGACCTTAATTTTTAAATACCCCACAGGAAGAAATCTTGGAGGCCAATCTACTTCTCCTTTAACCGAAACTATACGATCTATAAATTTCGTTTGCATTAAATTGATTGATTTATGGCTTGTATGGGGGTGGTATCCTGTTAAAATCAGCGTTCATCCAGACCCATTTCATTCGATTTTGGAAAAAAATGTCTTTCAACATGTTGCAGTAGCGTTCTCCATTCACTGTAACTGTCTCTCCAGCCTCATCTTAGAAAAAGTTAGTCAATACAGTGATTTTTTGGGATGCACATAGGAAAAGGTAAAATTCGTTGAAAAATTGTCCTGCCGATCCAATATCCAGCTAACAAATCGGTTACGTTGTAGATGTTCCAAAGGCTTCAATTTATGGGTAATTTGGCTTTTTTGGCGTGCAAATGAAGATCAACTTTTAAAATTCGGAGTAAAGTACCATAAATAAGGCACAATTGTTGACTTCGGCGACGAATTGAGGTGCCTGGCTAGTTTTGAACATTTTTGCTCACAGTGTTGATGTTTTGGCGTGTACGTGCTAACCAACATATGCAGTTTGACCTCGATATCGAAGCAGTTTCATCAAAAAGTTTCACCATTGCACGAATTCCGGACTCACTACGGCAATTATGTTGACCGAAAAATTGCTTTTGGACCAAAAATGTCTAAAATTCTTTTTTTTTTTGTTTATGTTCTTTTGCTTCCTATATGTAATCCCCAAGACTAGTTGTTTTATACTTCAATCCAAACGGATCGTGCAACGTGTAAATGGGACGCCTTTGCATGTCATAATTGAGATCCATCGCAAAAGCAGAGCCTGTACATCATTAATTGATTTATTTTTGCTTTCATCGTTTCATGTGAACAGTACTCGTATGTATTGAGAAAATTTTTAATTTCATTTATAAAGGCGACAGCCTCAGAAGGACATCTGCATAACATGTAAATGTAAACAATTCAGTACGAAAGTGTGTCTCTCATAGTGACAGTCAGACGAATGCTATGAATGGCAATCATAACGAAACTGAACTACCAAACAATTTTCACAATTTATTTTTCATTCTCTATGGTAAGTCCTTCGGGAGAACAAAAACCACTTAGTCGTCATGTTTAATTAATAAAATTGTATCTAGAGCATCTAGGTATGTATCTAAGAAGAATTTTTATTTTCTTTTTGTTACAAACTCTCCGACGATGACAAAAATATCAATTCATCGCTTTCTGGTTTTGTTTTTTCAGATTAATTAAATTATTTTCCCATCTCGAAGGGAAGCAATCTGTCATTCTTTCCTATTCCATTCCATAGATATCCTTAGAAAAATTGAATACAGATACAAAAAAAAAAAAAAAAATAGAAAAACTGCAACAGATACCAGTACTTTTCGTTTCTACCTCAATTTAGAGATGAAAGTCAAATGCCAACAGCATGTGTTTAGAGTGTTCAGCCTGGCCTCATCAAGGGATAGATTCATTTTCTAACAGGAAGCATCCCAGTCCAGCAAAAAACTGCAAAGCATCAAACCCCAGCTTCCAGGCACGCATCCAGAAAATTGATATGAAGATGAAGGAGAAATTTACATTAGTCGGACTAACATACATACAAATACATCCCCGCAGTACACGGGTATGCGGTGCTCCGATCCCTTGTGTGTTTGCAGGCAAATGCATCTTTCCCTCGTCCTTGGGCAAGTAACATGCTTGTTAGTTTTTGGGTCAGCGGGTTCGTACATCGGATATGTTGTGGTTGACAGAAGAGGCAATAGCACAGAGCAACAGAAGGGGCCTTGCTGAACACAAATACGGGTATCCTTTTCGCATGCATGGTATCTAATGCATTTACTCACCCTGGATAGGAGTTTGCATATTAAATTTCGCACAAGAGTTGGGTGATGACTACCACAAATCAAACAAATACGAAGCAGCTTGACTTAAACTCGAACCGTGACATCTCATTACACCCTCTTCATAACGACGATTTCAGTTACGATGTGTGGACTTGCTACCGAGAGCGATCAATTTGACAGAAGATAAATACGGATGCAAATGATTACTAAGAGATAGTCGCCTTAATCCTTGGTTTATGGCCTCTGGGTAAAAGGTCAAGGATGAACGTTTCACAAAACTGAACTTCTGCAATTTCACAGGTAAAACTCATCTCGGTTATGATGACAATGTCAGACGACTAGGGATTCTCTGGAAAATTGAAAAGCGAATGATGTAATAAAGAGGGATGCCAACTCATTTCTACTCCTGTAAATGTTTTGAAAAAAAGCAGGAGTAATGGAGAGGATACGGATGGGGCTATATTGAGTTTAATTGCTCTTGTGATACAACTTAAGGAAAATTACCCCAAATGAGGAATGATTTGTTTGATTGAAATACCTAAGTGGACCACATTTTATACTGAAATTTTGAAGGAATATCGGAGGCGAAGTGCAACCAAAAATCGTGATATAGAAGCAAATATCAAAATGCTCTCCGTCAATAAGCTATTTGCCTCGAAGGCTAGCACATAATGTTCGTCAGGCATACTGATAACACCATCATCATTAAAGTGTCAGGCTCAGAAATACATATTCTAAAGAACTAAAGAGCTTATTGTTTATGCCCGTCAGAAAAACACTGAAGAGACAGGCTCTGAATGTGCACTTTATGCCAAAGAAACGAATGAAACTACCAAAATCAATCTAGCGTTTGACGTGGCTTAGAGCTTATTTATTTATTATCAAAGGCCGAATCGACCGAAACCACACAATGAATTCACAGAAAATGTGTTTGATTATCCCGATTCTTAGACTGGAAATCCTTAGACATTTGTATCGAACCAAGCTTCAAGAAGGCTAAACTTCAAGGCATCATTGATGAAAAATCATGAAAACTAGCGAAGAAGAAGGCCGATCTCTTTAAATGTCCACCTGACTTGAAAACCTACAAATATGAAATGTTTAGAGTAGAGTACGCTTATTTATATTATTAATCACATCTCACCGTTTACATCTCATTGCCAAAAAAAAAAAAAAAAAATTACGGTTCTCATAACCTCAGCGAATTTACCGGTATCTGACTGTTTAGCTGAATCCTATTAAGAATCTTTGCCTTCAGCTAGATGCGTGTGGGGACAGCTTCCCGATCGTTCAAAAAGAAACAATTCAAATGCAACCTCTGATACAGACGGACATAATGTTGAGAATCCCAACAAACGTTTAAAGGAAAACAAATTTCAGTTTTGCACATGGGGAGGCCCTGGAATGCAATAAAGTAGACATCACTGCAATCCAAAAATGTGATGGGATAATCTGGACAAAAAGCTGATAAAAGCTATGACATCGGATGCGTTGAAAGAAGACGACGCTTATTTGACATGTAATCGGAAGCCTCATATCGATCTGCATCAGGCCCGAACTCGGAAATACTAGCCTGATTTTCATTCATGCCACCACTATAGAGGATATGTATGACGACATCAAAAATCAATTCTATGACCTCCTAGATCGCTCAATGGTCCAGCTATTATTCCGTAATTATGCTAGAATATCCTGCCTCAAAGCTGGGTAGGGAAGCCGTTTTTAAGTGGGTCATCGGAAGACATAGTTCTTAGAATCGGGTTCTAAGAAGTTGTAGGGACGTAAGATTTTAGTAACCAGCACGCAGTTTGACGACAGAAACTCCTTCAGCATTTCGACGCGCCAACGTCCACTCGCATGCTACAACCAAATATCACTGAATTTAGGAAGGTACATGCAACCAAACCATAACCATATGAAGCTCCTCACCATCGCATAACAAGAGCTACTCGAGAGCTCTACGAGCAGAAAAGATTGAAATAGCATTGTGGGTTTTTTAGAAAACACTTGGCCATGCAAATAGATAGATGTTAATGCAAGATTGCGGTTTCAAAGTTTCGTGTAAAAATAATAAGAAAAAGTTTAGCTACAAAGTCTGAATTAAAGCCTGCAAGACTGAACATGGATAACTAGTAATCTTTCAATCAGTCCTGAGAAAATGAAAACACTACTTCTGCAGGCTAATTAACGACGATGACAGTCAAAATGAAGCATTCACCATGGATGAAGGTGACGGAGAATTTTGTTCCCCTGACCGAGACGAATTCAAGTTAGCAATACCAAAGCTAAAACCTAATTAAGCCGCTGGCGTAAGGGAACTGCCTGACCAGGCTAGGAATATGCACTAGCACATCTCAAAGTTATTGTCAGAGGAAAGCATGCTCGAAGCATATAATCTCACAATCATTTGTCCCATCCGAAAGAAAAAAAGACCGAGGAACGGCTTCGAAGCTGCATATGACAGCCAACATTTATATGGACATCATTTTTGACTTTTTTGACATCATTTCCAAACTCCGCCGCGCAAGATGACTATGGAGAACTATGCCAGCTCCATTAAAGTCAGTATTGAATAACCGATGTTAATGTCAAACAACATTTTAGACAAGGTGAAGCGCTTTCGTATAATCTTTTTAACATCTTGCAAAACTCACTGACTAAACAAAAGAAGCACGATCTTTTCAAATAAACACATATACTTGCATACGTGGATAACATTGATGAGATTTCGTGAAAGCCGCCAAAATGGGTCTGACGGTAAATGAGGGCAAAACAAAGTTCATACTGTCATTAGAAAAAAACGCACACCACTGACTTGGCCAGAACTTTACCACTGGCAGTAATAATTAGCAAATAAAGGACTACGTATACCTGGGCCCCGCAGTTGGCAGCATTAACGACGTCAGTGCAGAAATCAGACGCACACAATTACTCTTGACAAACGCTAATTCTTTGGTTCTGGAAGGCAGTTGAGTAAGGAAATCTCTCGCTTCGCTGTCGCTACAGATGCAACTTCTTCATTCCTCCATGGATTCGTCATAATATAGTTCGTTGCCATCAGGATTGCAATTGAGGAATTAAATCTAATGCTATCGTCTCCAGAAAGACACTAGCACCGCATTTTAGATCGTATTCGCAGCCTTCCATGGTGACGCTCAGAATTTGGCCAAAAGCAGTCCCGAGCAAAGGGAGTTTCGATTTCGTGTTTTTTTTTTTTTTTTTTTTTTTTTTGCAGCAGGAATTCAGGTTTTAGAGCGTCAGATGCCATGTTCATTAGACCAGAGTCAAAAGATAGCCGGCGCGCAAGATCTTCAAAGCTCCTGTGTATGTTGTACCAAATACCACTTATTTTTAAACAGAAGAAGACTTTCAGAGCCCATCTAACGTTATCGATATCAAGGGGAGGAAGATTCATAAATGCATCTAGAACGGAGTCAGGAATGCTGGAGAAAAAGCCCATGCAGTCAGTTCTATCTATGTAATCAGTATGTAAATTATTTCGTGCGGTTTTTTTTTCAAAATTTGAACGTTTATTTAAGAAAAACATGTACAATAGTATTATTCAAAGTATTGCCCATCTGAAGCTATTTGTGGATCCCATCCCAAAAGAACTGCGCCGGCTTGGCAGCCAAGAATGTATCAAGCCAATTTTTGATATTCTGCTCTGATGTGAACCGTATTTCAGTGAGGGCGTTCTGCCTCGACCGGAACAAATGGTAGTCAGAAGGGGCAAGGTCTGGGCTATAAGGCGGGTGGGGTAAGACTTCCCATCCACTGTTTTCCAAATAGTTCTTAACCGGAAAATTATTGCCTCATGTCTGGTCGCATATTCCGGGCGTTTCTCGGCTACTGCTCTCTTCAAATGGATTAATTGTGTTCGGTAGCATTGTTCATTGATAGTTTCACCCGGTTTTAGCAGCTCATAATACAGCATACCCATCTGATTCCACCAAATCCAGAGCATTACCTTCGCGCCATGGATATTCGGCTTTGCCGTTGATTTGGCTGGTTGGCCGGGTTTCACATATGATTTTTTGCGCTTGGGGTTGTTGTAATGGATCCATTTTTTATCACCAGTAACAATCCGATGCAAAAATGACTTCCTTTTGTGGTGTTCCAACAGCATTTCGGACATGCAAAACCGCCTTTTGACGTCTCTCGGCTTGAGTTCATGTGGAACCCAATTTCCTTGCTTTTGAATATATCCAGCTGGTTTTAAACATTTTGAAATGGCTGCTTGAGTGACACCCAAAAATTCTGCGAGCTCTTCTTGTGTTTGGCAACAATCTTCATAGAGTAATGCTTCCAGTTCTTCATCTTCAAACTTTTTTGGCTGCACAGGACGTTCATCGTCTTCCAAGCCAAAATCACCACTTTTAAATCGTGCAAAACACTTTTGGCACGTTCGCTCAGCTAGCGCATGTTCACCATAAACTTCCACCAAAATACGATGACTTTCGGCAGCAGTTTTCTTCAGGCACAAAGTTGGACCAGTCACTAGACATGTAGACAGTTCAGCTACATAATATGCGTAAGCTTGTCTATAGAGTCGGACCTATTGAGGGTGTTGAGCAGTGAGTGGAGACAGTGCGCGGCTCTGCGGGCATACCCTGTTCACCTCCGCCACCACATATTTCTCAAAGTCAACATCCACAAACAATGTCCTATTCACAAGCATTACTTTTATCCACAAAACTAATCGTTAACGCCGTGATGTCTAGCCGAGTTATATATGCCGTCAAAAGTTACGTTGTCGGAAGCATCCTCACTGCAGAGTATGCCTTCAATTCTGCCGATTTAGAAGCACACGCTCGCAAGATCTTCGACATTGGTAAACATGTTGGATTAGATGCGTTCGCAAATCAAATTTGCGTACATGGATCTCGACCATTATCTCCATGCTTATAGGTCTGAGACTCCTGGCGAGCGTGTAGTCCTCCTCTCCGATTTTGGGTGTATGTTAAATGGTACCCTCACTATTCACAGTGAAGATTTTCTTCCGAATTACCTGCAGCTGATCTATAACTTTTAGTACAATAACAAAGCTGGGTATGTGTACGATATCGGTACCAGACGACTTGAAGCCATTAAAAGTGGCAACAGCATGTTTAATTCCCCCATCCGACAAAATAACCGATGAGATATACCAGCTGCGTCGTTTTGTAATATTCAGCTCTCTAGCACCTTCGTTGATAGGAGATGTTTCTGAGCTGGGTCTAATAAGTATAGGATACCTGTGAAGTGAGCCTCAAGTATGAGACGGGGAGTCTCTGCTTTCCACTCAGTGTGGGTGCCGTCAAATTTTTTGAGTGATTCCAGTCCGGACGATTCTACCCTTTTGAGAGCTTTGTCTAACCTATTGGCTTCACTGGCAGTTTTAATCTTTATAAGAGGCCTTCTTCGTTAAGAAGTTTAATGGTTTCTTTACGGAGTCAGCACCTGCAGGATTGCTTTCTGGCTGGACACACCAGTTCAAGACGTTCAGGTTGGTTGGTCCATTTGATTTTCCTCTTTTTCAACAAAATACAGACTTTGCATCCGATTTAGTATTCCATGTACGGTGAATGTATAGTCTGGCATGTATAGCATGTATTTTCAACAGGGGTGGTCGTCTCTTATCTGCACTTATTTGGAAACACCACCACACCTCGACTTCATGGTATCAACAAAAACGTTGGCTAGGCACACGACAAAAGAAGAGCCTGTGAGAGTAGATTTTTTACATTTCAGTGTCGTGTCGGGTATGAAGACCCATCACGACATCCTCTATTGCCCTGGAACCCAAAATATGGCACGCTTCAATTTCTGTGACCTGAAAAGCTCGAAAGTTTTAGTTTTTAAGGCACAGATTAGAATTGTTGGCACAGATTGGTTCATTTATTCAAGTATTTGCTGCATGGAACACTTTATACTCTAAATAGTTCCATTTTCCATATCACATACCTCTTCTTTGCTTAGCTCCCACAGTTGATCGGTACAGTGTTTGCATTCAACGTCATTCAGGCTGTTGCCATTGCCATCCTTCCGAATTTTAATCAGCAGATAGGCGATAGCGATATCCTTATAGGTGTACCGGTTTCGTCCCCTGGCGTTTCTGAGTTTTGTTGGAGCTAGGCTTTTCGGCGATATCTACATTTTAGCCGGTTTTTTTAGTGCGCTGAGGAAGCCACCACCTGAGTTGCTTCTCAGCGGGGATTTCATCGTATCAGTCAACTTAAGCCGACTTAGACTACGACTTTTGCTAGTTGTAGCACTGGCCTTATCCGAATATTGTGTGCGGGTAAAGCCACCGGTGGTTTTGTATTTGTGTATGTGTCTAGGCCTTCATGTGATTTTCTTTCACTAGAACTAAAGTCTTTGTTGGTTCCACCTCTTGTTTTATCCGAAAGATCCATCGGCAGGGTGAGTGCCGAAAACTTGCTACCTCTTGCTACCTTGTTCGAGCAGAAGAGAGTTTAGTCGATTTCAGTGGTTACTTCCGCCGACCTGTTCCCCTTTCCCGCCGTCGTTGGGGGAGTAAAACCTTTAGCATTCATGCTTTCGAAATCATTTGCCATCTTTTTGTGCAGTGTATTTGTCCTGCGTCTTCGTTTCCTCTTAGTAGTACTTACATCAGAGTGTGTCTCTTCTGGATAAGCCGTCAAAGAAAGCTCTCCGACCAGCCACTGATCTATTCTATTGGAGCTTAACCGTAACAGGAATAGGCTCTCCAGTGCTCTCTCCATTGTTCCAGAAACTTCTGAATCAGTGGCTTTCAAACCGAAGGTCCACTGAAAACACCCAAACGAGTCAATTACTTAAAATGTCGTGTCAATGAACTGCAGATGAAAAACTTCGCAAACGTTGCATAGAAACCGATTTATTGGCAAACCCAAAGCCACTACCCTGCATTAAATCTCTTTAAAAACCCATTCCAGGTATCAATCCAATTAGCCTAAACATGTCCTGTCTAATCTTTTTGATTACCATTTGTTGCATGGGTAAATGGCACAAGGCGACACAGCCTTTGGTGACAGTTAATTGAAGTCCCATAAATTTATTGTCTTCCTACCTCAGCATCTATAGGCGTAGATACTACATAACATATGTACATACATGTGTATGTATTAACGAACGGCAGTAGACCGTGCTACCTTTGAAAATGGGTTCGCACAGTAATTTACAAATTAATCGACTGCCCACAGCCATTACTCACTTACAGACAACGGGACCGCTTTCCGCTTGAAGCCATTCAACTTATCCTGTCGTGTTCCTGTGCTTTCTGACCGCTATGCACTGGCGGTTGACTAAAGTCCTCATTCACATATCGATTACCCGTACCGCTTTCAGTACCGGGTGGCCACAAGTTAATTGCTTCGATAATAAACGATGACATTAATAAAATTGAATCGTTACAACAAAAGCAACAGTTCACTCGACAATGGGTAATGGGCTACAGTTACAGGATATGGCAGGCAGTAATAATGGTGACAACAAGCACATCCGAATATCGATGTACGAGTATTCCCAGTATATGAAATATTCAACGGAAATGTGAGGTTTTCGTGGCTCATGTTTACATTGAGTGACTTTGTGCTATTGGGTCCGGGGAGTGGCATGGCATTCATATGTACTGGGTACAGTGCAGTCGATGATATTGAATGGATATCCTTTGTGTTGAATGGATACTTGTGTTTCGAAACTCAAAACTGAGTTGGTTCGAGTTGAGAATGGTTTTTCTTTTATCGATTGTTAGCTTAGGGATTTTATGAGGATTTAGGATACGGCTTAGGAGTGTTTACTGTGTTACTAGAGTGGATATCCTGGGATATGTTAACTCTTTAATGTGATGTTTGCTAGCTGGGCGTTGGGGATGGTAGATACTTCGATATAAGTGGAGGTTTTTGTCGGCAAATAGAGGTATTTTGTGTTGATAGTAAACATGCATTAGTGCAAAAACTGTCTGATAGATAGTGTAAAATGCACCGCAAGTAGAGTGACGATATTTTGTTATCCTACATTAGACCTAATTCGTGATATAAGACTTCAATGTGCCTTTGAAGGGTTTGTTATGTCACTAAATGATTTCAGCTCGATCTGCCACCATTTTGAGAGGGTTTCCAAAATATTGACAAACTTGAAAACAATAGAAATTGAGGAGGTGACGACCTGAGACCTTACACTTCGCACCAATTGCCTCCAGTTACGCACACTTGAAGGCCCCATTCAAAACAAGGTATTCCTTTACTTGGACGTCCCTATTTATTTGCACAACATATCCCAGTCGTTAGAGTTTCTATGAGCCCTAGCGAATCCTTATCCTTCTGACTAGTTCAATGTATAGCCCAGACAGTTTGTTGTTGTATCTTGTAATTCAAAGTCTATGTATGCAAGGCAACCGCAAATCACCCGAAGAACTCTTCATTTGGAGTAACGAGCAACATTTCAGCCTGCTTTTGAGAAAAGCCGTTCTTCTTCAGTATTCACCAGGGCATACACTGAGCACTCTGCAGAAGTAATCCAAATTTTGAGTACTGACTTTGACTCTACCATAACTTTTCCTCGGAATGTTTCCATTTATAGCCTCTGAACAATACTTCATGCAGAAGCACTTCTTTATGGCCTCGATTAAGCACTTCCCTAATTCTTTTTTCTACTACCAGTGCTCAAACAAAATTACCAGTGTTGTCCTGCCCCTCCAAGCTCCCAGTTTAGCCTCAAGACCACTCTATAATATTGTAATTCCTTCCTGAGTGTTGAAGAAGTCGAAAAAGCATGTTAAGGAGCAGTGTTGTCGATGTCTTCCGTGCGATTAAATTCACCCTGCTTGAATTCTGTTGCTTGAATTCTGTAACCAGGAGATAGATTAATGTGTGTTCTCAATATCCCACATGGAACAGTATCTTCTCCGTTAAAAAAGACAAAAGCACTCACCAAAATACTTATCTATTGACAGCTGACAGATGACGCTATCTAACTCCTCCATTATTCACAGTTCTTCCACGAATTCTTGCGACAAGAAACCATCCAGTCTTTTACAATTCATTGCGTCAAACCTTGTCAACAGATAACAATGCTATTACCTTGAACCACTTCAGAACCATTTAAGTCGCTACCCACTGGAAACCCATTACATGATTCAAAAAGTCATTATCACCGTCTAGACGCACATGTCCTTGTCTGACTTATTTTTTAATTTTTTCCATTTTCTTGTTGAAGGTATGATAGATACTCGTACTTTAACTAGCAAATATATGTAATTTTAACTATAACTTTCCCTCATCAATTCCATGTGGAATATTACGTGCATTACCAGCACTACCAACCTGTTATCCTCCATCAAAAGTGTCTCATTAATCATCTGCCCAAAATCCTGACTTGACTTTAATAATTTAATATCAAAAAAAAAAATCGTCGTTTCCATGTACATCCCAACAAACTCATCATCGCATTAATCCTCATCATCAATCATAGCCACAGTCTTTCGAATCCCTACAGTAGACTAATAGACCTTGGTTAACCTCTGCATACAACCCATAACCAACTGGCAACTACACACCATCCTACATTCGTTCCTAAAACAAATTTATGAAAATCCGATAAGAGATCTCAACACCTTCAATCCTGGAGGGTTTGATGATCTATCTCCAATTGCCCCCTATAGAGCAATTGCTCCTTTCCTGTCGTTTGGGTTGTGCTCTCAGCCACCCCTTCGAATCCTCTCAAATGGAATTTCTCTTGCAAAAGTACTACTTGAATTCAATATTCGTATTATAATCGATATCGATGTTGCTTCTAACGGTAACTTATGCCTCCTCCTTGTTTTTGTGTTTCGTTGCAGACTCCCTTGAAACAACTTCATCTCCGGAGGATACGGTAAGTAGGACTTTTAATAGACTCCAAATCGGCTTACTTCAACGAAAAGGATATCGAAAGTTTGCCCTTATCCCTTATCTTTACTTTTTATACTTTAACGAATGGTACTTGGAATTCTTTTTGTCTTTGTACAGCTTTCGGAGTCCCAAAGGTCCATTCTGAATTCCACAAAAACATCGTCCAAAAGGAAGAAGAGCAGTAGTAATACCAACAGCAAACGGGATGATACTCAATGGTCGTCAGAGTCTCTATCCTTTAGCGGAAGGATTGCCAATAGATTGGCATCTGAAGATGGCATCGTTGATGGTGATGAAGCATCCGATGCTGATGCTGATTCTGATAAATCCAATGAGGAATTCAATGAGAAGTTTAATAATGCAGCTGAAACTGAAAACAACCAACAAAATGGAGAACAGCGAAAAGTAGCAGCAGAATCAAAAACAGAATTAGTGTTTGGCATCATGAAAAGAGCGGAAGACGATAGAGATTATGCTGAAGATACAGCGCCAACAATGAGTCCTCCACATCAACTATCACCACTTCCACCATCAACATCATCATCATCATCATCATCAACTGCGCCAACATCAATTCCATGGAATGGCAACACCGATCAAAACGAAAACGAAAATCAAAATGATGATGATGTGGATGAGATTCTTCAGCCGATGTTGATGGTACCGTCAGATAAACGTTGGTACAATTCCAATAATGAAGGACGTGAATCGAGTCCAGAAATGGGTTACTCTACAAAACACCATTCGACGGCCATTGGCAAATCAAGTGGGTCTGCGATTGGAATCGAGGAATCATCATCCTCCTTGGCAACGAACCGTATGAAGCCGGGTAAGTTTTATAGACAAATTAAATTTTATAGTTTGGACTTTATGGGGGTCGAAGTGGTAGTCACTGGATGGGATGGGATCCTGGGCATGAGTGAATTAATAGGTGATTTTCCCTGTACTTTATTGAAATTCCTTCGAGCTGTTTCTTTTGCCAATGAAAGGTCAAAGGGTGTTGTTTTATATGGCAGACTATTGGATTTTATTTTCATGACTGATTTGGAGTAGTGCTTGTTTCCTACTGAAGTCTTAAAGTTTCAAATGATAGTTGGGCGTATTAACTAGCATTTTTAGTTCAATGCCCTATATGATAACGAGGATTAAAGGCATTTTAACGGGATATTTACTGAGAAAGATCTCAATTACGGGTCGAACCTTTTGGTGTGACATATTTCATTTTCTATTAACTGGAAGAACACTCAAATGACGAATAGTAAATATCAAGTCGAAGACATGATTTCCCATCGAAGATTGTTGCTTATAAGTCCAAGAAAAACAAACTAAATATAATAGATCCAAAACCTTACCCATGAGGCATACCATTTGATTTTTTTTTTCTTTTGCTTCTTGGTACACACTAAAAACTGGCCCCTGGTCCTTGCAGATTTTTTTGAACTTCGTTGTCTAGAGACTTTGTCACTATCTAAACGAAAAGGATTGTAGTTGTTTGCCTTATATACGAGTACTCGTATCTATGTAGAAATTGCTCTTCATCTTTAGCATTAAACATTGCACTCTTTTTTAGCAAATAGTTTCTTCACAGATATTTACGACCTCACAAACTTTTGTAGTAATATAGATTAGATTTTTGCAGGTGAAATAATCTACAATATCTTAGGTAGCGAATAATGATGTGCTGCTGACCCGTCAAAAGTTTATTTAAATATTTTGTAGCCTGACTGCCGTCAGTGGCAAAACTTAGCATATAAATCAAAGCTGGACCATCCCTCGTATTTTAAGAGAGATCCAAGCACTCCGCTGGCTCCTTTTTTCAATAATACATGTTCCAAAGAATATAGAACCAGAAACACATGATAGTAACAATATACAGCTTCCACCCACCAATGTATTTTTTCAAGGCGACGACGAAAATAAAAGCCAAAACAAGAAGCTGAAGATTTTGAGCAAAATTTCTTAGATTTAATTTAGGCTGTGGACTATCCGGAGGGGGAGATAAAGCCGAACAATGATAAAGGACAGAGTGCATTGTGCTGAAACCTTGTCCAGAAACAAATCTTGCAATTTTTATGGTGTAGCAAGCCACCCGTCTGCTCTTCGGCTGTAAGAGTATTCTGTTATACTTGGCCGCCGTCTATCGTTCCTCTTTTGTACTTCAACGATACTGTAAAAAAGCTGATTTCATAGCTAATGAATCCATGGCCATGTACCACTCCTCCAGGATAGCGGATGAACAAAATTAGTTCAAAGGGAAGGTTGTGTGGTTAAATGGGTTAAATGTGGAGAGCTTAAGTAACAACAAAAAATAATCCAGCTGTATTCTACTACGGAAATAAAAAAAATTATTTAAAAGACTCGGACTTAAGATTCGAAGCATCTACACATTTATCGACGAAACTTGAAATGGTTTTAGTTTTAATACGCTTCCCCACTTCAGACCTCCTTACTCATGGATATCGTAGCACGGTTTAAGGTCCTTGCAGTGCCACGGGCACAAACATTTTCAAATTCCGTTACGACCAACAAATTTAGGAGACAGTTAACTTACGTTAATACTTGTATGGCTCCATAATCCGGGGTAAATCCGAGCTTCAACCAACAAACTTCTCAAGCTGGCATGATCTCTCGCCAGCCGCCTCTTGTGTCCCACTTCAATTCCTTCAAGTCCATTTCACCTTTCATCTTAGTTGCGGTCGTTCTCTATTGCGCTTTCCCTTGGGGTAAAAGTCGAATACTCTTGAAACTGTGGAGTGCATTTGATCAGATGTTGAATCCATAAACGCCTGACTAGACCGATGTCGCTGTACAGCGCCTAAAGTTTCTGGTTGAATCTGCTCCTTCATTTCCTGTCAACACAAACGCGCCCAAAAATTACACGCAGTATCCTCATTTCAAAACGGTCAAATGCTTCTTCATGCACTTTCGGCAAAGTCTATAGGATATTAATGATAAGGGTCTTGTATACGGCCAATTTGGTCTTACGAGAGATGAGAGATGTGCGTCTGATATATCGGGATATAAATAATTATAAATGCGAAGAGATGAAGTTCTGAAATACCTCAAAGTCAATGGTGACATTTTTGCCAAGCCGTAGATGATGGGCGTCCTTTTTTAATGACAGAATGTGCTCTGTTTTACTTCCGTTTTTCATCAAAAACATTTTAGATTCCGCCTCTATACTCACGAAAGCAATGTCGGATTAAAAAAGATCGTGTCTCTTCCGATGGCCTGTGACTTTTGCACGATTTTTTCTGGATGTTAAAAAAGTCACAGAACGGGGCGCGTCGCCTTGTCTAAAATCTTTTTTTGCATTGAAGATATCGTTAGATACATTACCAACCTAGACTAATCAGCGAGAATTCTCCATAGTCATCCTGCACAACGAAAAGAGTTTGGCAGGGATATCAAAACTAGACATGATATCGTATAACACATGCGGCTTTGATGTCGAAAAATAGGTGACGAGGTGATGTCGATCTTCCAGATCTTCCAGATTTTTTCATGATCTGCATCATGAAAGATCGTTTGCCCATATTTGGCGCGGTTAAAATAGACTCCATTCTTGTGGAATAGACAAAAGACGCAAAGACCGGAGGGCTTTTCGTGTAGGTATGACTGTCTTGTTTGCTTTACTACAATTTGCAGGAAGGTCGAATATTGTTCCCTTGCATTCGTTTTAATCGCTTTCTCTCCTTTCTGGCTCTTGACATATACATATTTTGCATGAAGAGGCTCAAGATGTTAAACTCATTTTCCGATGGTAACATGTGATGTAATAGGTATGTGAATGTTGAATTTTGCTCAAAAAACTTATTTATTTAAACAACATACTGCATAAATTCAATAATCAAAGTAATGGCCGTTATTAGCTATGACATTTTTCCATCGTTTCTGAAATTGGCGAATTGAGTTCGTCTTTTGAGATGACTTTAGGCAGATGCTCATTCAAAGTTCTACTGAATACGTCCACCATTTCCTTAGATTAAGGGTGAATGGCGTTAGACTGGTTTTCCTTATTCCCAGATATTGGCACATTTAAAGGAAGACTTTTGATGCAAAGTTTCGCCCTTGACCGGAGAATAATTCCATTGGGACCCCAAATCTCACCTGCTGTCAGTTCTGTTCTACTAACGTTTTAGCCTCTTGATTTAGGATTGCGAACACTTTCAGAAACTAACTGAAGTAATACATGACCACGAAGATGTTTCGATTGCCATTAAGAGTTCTGGGAAACGGGCCAGCAATGCCTATGGCTATTTGTTCTATGGTGCTCCGATATTGTATTGTTGCATTTGCCCCTGTAGTTTTATTCTTGAGCCCTTGGCAGCTGCACACCTTATGCACGTTTTGTACCAATTCACGACATTAGGTTCTGCGCTTAGCCAATAGAAACTTTCCCTTACCTTCTCCAACGTCTTGTTTATTCCCAAATGGCCTCCTGAAATTATTTCATGTATTTCATGAAGTACTTGGCTGACTTGGAGATGTTGTTCCATCTACACTTTCCCATTTTCTCTTCACCAAACAATCTTGCATACAAAGTGATTGCCACTGTGTCCAATATGCCTTCAGAGTTTGGCTGCGGTCCGATATCTCCTGCCAGCTTGGTCTCTCCTCGTATTCTTTGGAGATCAATATTGGTTCGTTTTCGTTATCTGCCTGTTGGGAGGAACAGATTTCATTTAAACTCCAACCTTCCTGATCATTTAGATAGTGGTCTCGTCGTTCGATTTCTTATGGTTGCAGTGTTCACATTTAACTCCTTGAACCGCTTAAAGAACATTCTCAAAGTTTTCGTTTTCGTACTGTGTTGAGCTCTTCCGACAGTTACTCAACTTTGCTTTCCATTTGTTCGAATTTTTCATCAACATTCTTCTATATTTTATCAAATTTACATCGATTTTTCTTTTGTTCTTCCAGATTATTCGTTTGTTTATCCATTTTCTGTTGAAAGAACTGCAAGCTGTTCCTTTGTTCTTCCAGATTTTTCTTTAGTTCGTCCAGCTTTTGTTCATGACTGTTCTTTTGCCCATCTATTTTCGATAAAATGAGTTGCATCATCGCCGCAATGTTATTGCAGGAACTTATCTGTTCTTCCTCGTTCACCACAAAGGAGTTTGTATCTGTATCATGCCTCTCGTTGTTTAAAGCGTCCTGAAGTCGGAACACCAAGTCGCTTTTTCCTCCACTGGCACTGAAGTTTCTCTTGTTCAACTCGGATTTGAGTCCAAGTTCTTCAGTCTTTCGAGGATAACCTTCAGCGTTGCTGCCGCTCCATACAGCTCATGTTTCTTTCCATTGCATCGGTGCCACTATGCATTATGGAGGCACTCACCCGCGAAGATGTGGATACTATTTTTTGTTCACCTACTATGAGCACAATGGTTTCTTTTCATTTTCTACTTGTAATTAATACCTCTTCCGTTTTATGTTCAGCTAGTAAGAGACCAGATGCTAGAAGCCACCGTCATGCAATTGGAATTGTTTCGTTACTTATTTGAACAAATTTTTCTAAATGTTTTGCAGTTACGATAAGAACAATGTCGTCCGCAAGCCCTACGATTTTATATTCGCCTGGTAGATTAAGGCGAAGAATGCCATGGCCCGTTACATTCCATAGTAAAGGCCGCAGGACCGACTCCTCTTGTGACCGTGTACTCTATCCAGCAGTTGTCTGTGTGTTATAGTAACACTCCTAGTCAGAATCAGTTTTCCACAATGTTTCGAACGTAAATTGGTGCTCTCATATTTCGTAGCGCTTCTAGAATACGTACCCAACTCACGATGTTAAAAACGTTCTTCACGTCCAGTATTATTACATAGCAGTTTGCTGTTTGTTTGGTGCTTCTTCTCCATCATCCATTTTTGTTGTATCAACAACCGCTTTTATGGTATCATAGTTGGGTGTTCCTTTCGAATACCATTCTAATAATCCTGCTTCTTCAATAGTTTAGAAATGATATGTTCCAGTAATTTCTTTGCCGTATCCAGCATACACAGTGGACAGTAGGCTGATGATTCATCAGACTGAGGGTTTGCCTCCCTTTTGTAGTAATACGAGTAGTGATTGATGATCTGAACTATGTGATTTTGGTGATCAATAAAAATAGACTCTTGATTAACTGAGAACGTCTACGTTACAAAAGCCGGCATATGGATAAAATGCTCTTCATCGAATGTGTTGTATTCCATTCTTTTTAGTTGAGCGTTCCACTTATTGTATTTCGATGGCGAGGACTTCGTTCGTTAATCGTTGCATAATATTGCTTACAAAAGTAATGCTAAATGTGGGTTCATTGCAGTTGTTTAAAAGTACTGTGTCTAGGATCGTGAATGCCTATAATAATTTGTTTTCCTTCCTATTCGTACTTGCACAGCTGTAACTGGATCCCGACCTTTGGTATCTGTGGTTAGCCTATCTAGGAAACTATCGAATTCTTAGACCTTGAGGCTTGATGGAGCATAACAGGTGTAGATGTAGAGAGCCGTCAATAGGACTCAGTGGTTCCTTTTGCTTCTTACAAGGATTGTTTCCCGCGTGTCCGTAATATTCTCTAACCACTCCGTATCGTCATATTGTCGATACCGTTCAATAGGAGGACTTGAACGGCTTCGCAGTGTTTAAGGTTTAGCTTTAGTGTTTTCATTTTTTTCACCTTCAGTTCGTTCCGTGCTCGATTTTCTCGAAGTTATTGTAGTTCGGGATCGTTTTGACTTCTCGGAGCATCTTTCCGTAAATAAATTTTCCCTTTATTCTTAAGACCAACGCACCGGGGCGGATCACTTCTGTTTAATCCAGCCAAGTGCAGTTTTCTGACTTTCTTCCGATGGCTAGTCGATTATTTTTCTTCCGGTGCACCTTCTTTCAAAGACGGATTTTTCTTTTTGGGTAGTGGGTGTTGTTTGGATGCAAATTCGAGGGCACTGAGCTCTTCGATGTAGCAACCTTTTCCTTTTGGAGTATCGCATTTACTCGTACCTCCCTGCTGTTCTACAAAGCATTTGGCAGCATCTGTGCTATTTATGCAAGGATGCCGATTAGTTGCTATTTTTTATGTCTGTGTTGCAATTTTCGAAAGTACAATCCCTTTCTTTCGACTAACTTGGTGTAAGCTAATCGAATCAGACTGGTCAGTGTTCTGATCTCTTGACGAACATGACGAACATTATTGTTGCACTTGTAGAAGTTCAGCAGCCGATTGCAGTCTTTCAACGTAAAATTTTCGTGATCTAAATGGACTCCATTTTGTCTTGGATATCTGTATTCATACTCTGCCTGCAACTATGTTAGGTAATGATCCGCATCGATGTTGGCTCCTCGGAAGTTCGGACATGTAGAATGCTGAAGGAGTGCCCCACGTCAAACTAGTTGCCGGTTGATTAATTAGGGGATAACCAAGACGCTTTTTGGATGTTAAGATGTGTCAATCGCGTGCTGGCTACTAAACGGTTACCCCGGTTAGAAATTCTAAAAACCTGGATCCATGAGGATCGGACGAGGTGTTATGCAGACTTTTCTAGCACAATTATGGTGTCGTAGCAGGGACACTGAACGTATGTTCGATCTAAGCAGTCATAGAATTCGTAAGGTCATGTTAGGCACATATTATCCAAATTTGACCTTAATCCAGATTATTATGAACGATTCGCTTACAAATCACAAACTCAAGACTTGTATCAGTCATCGTAGTAGATTTCGTTTTTTTTATCCTTTTATTGGCTGGTCTATCTCATCGCAAATTCGGTAATATTTGCTTTATAGCAATATATGTGTCTGACGTTTGCTGTTGTTCGTACCCAGATATCCGTCCGTATACGAGGCTGTTGGTTACATCTGATTGCTACGTTTTTTTTACAAGAAGGAATGTTACTTCCACGCTCATGCTCCAACCTATGTAAGCAATTCCTTCATAAAATGCCTGGACAAAGGTTACAGCTAAGCAGTCCGGTGCCAGCAGCCTCTCTGAGACCGCCGTTTGCCTATTTTGGTTTCTTGCGTCGTCATTTCTTCTCCAGGATCCCAGAGAGGTCACCATAAAGCTCCCTTTAGACCTAGGCTTTGAAAACGTCCAAGCGCTCTAAAGGGGAGAGTGTTACACTTGATGCAAGTAACTCAAACTGACTAGAATCGTGGATACCGTCGGAATATAGGAAAAGATCTCCAGTCGATAACTCCAGATACTACGCTCTCAGGCTTCACCACATGAAGGTGAGAGTCGAAGTTGATAGACAGGGGCTTTCGTCTGACTAAACTGTGGAAATGGGTCGTTTTATGCTTTCTACCAAGTCAGCTCCCGCTACCTTAAATACCTAAACCAGGTTTCGATACCGATATCTCTAATTCATATTAGTGAAGTGGGAAAAAATCTTAGTTTTCATCGCCTTAATACACATGACACGTTTGCAGTCTTCGTAAACAATCAGATAATCCCAACCAGTGACGCTAAAACATCTTCTTCATATTTCACCTTATTTATGATTTTATTACTAAACTCCACTTGTTCTCATTTCAGGTTACCCCTCTGCTTTTGAGCAACACAAAGCATACATCAGAAATAACCGACGCTATGGACACAAAAGTCATAAAAAGAAGTACAAGGACTACTTACGCTACCATCCGTTAACAGCTACAAAATCGCCGTTAAAAACCACCACCACCACTACGATAAGTTCACTGCGAAAAAGTATCCTTGCTCGTGATAGAATCTACAACTCAGACGACATCCCCAGGTCATACTATCAAGGACACGTAAACTATTACATGAACACTGATGAATACGATACTTATCATGATGCCGACAAAAAGGATCAAATTCCTCCTCCCAGCTTAAGGAGTTACCACAGTTCATCGTATCCCAGACATCATCAGCACCATAACAGTGGTCATCTACGTAATGGTGGTCGGTATAACCACATTAGTTTACCGCGAAAGAAGCCGCGACCTTATGTGCCCAACTACCCCGACTACAACATGATGAACTACCATCACTTGGGCGCCAGAGCTAAGCAACAGCATCAGAAGGAACTGGAAAAAAAAATCGATGAATACTCACAGTACTACAGCAAATGGCCCCACTTAACCCAGGTTGAAGATCAAGTATTTGAAGATGAACAAACAGACATCCTGTATCCAGAAGGAGACATTGCATCCTCCAGCAATGGAGAACTAGTACTAGCTGCTGAAGATGATGAAGGAGTAGCAACAGAAAAAGATGAGGAGGATAAAAACCTACCACCATATATCAAAAAATATCGCCGTCGTAATAAGCAGTTATTGGAAATGCTAGAGGGAACTCAGCCACCCTCAACGCCCCCACCTCAGTGGTCAAGTTCTATACTCAAACCCGGCCCAATTGAGGGAAGCAATCAAAATACTTCACCCAGACATCGTCTCCATCAGCATCGACAACATCATCACCATCGACAACATCGAAATCGACAACGTTCACATCGTCACAAAAACTCTAAGTGGCCGATTGAAGATCTCTTTGAAGAACAACGTGCTAATCCGAACAACCCCAACAAAACGATAACCTACCCCGACAATCCCAAGCCAACGCAAACATCATCTACCCTGAGTAGTACTAGCACCGTCAGTACAAGCACAACCAGCTCAATCATCACCCCATCTCCATTCAATGAGCTCCTGGATTATGAAAAAGAACACCTCATGCTCACGCAAGAAAATCAACTTCCAGCCGAGGACTTGAGCATTTCTCGAGAGCTATACGATTGGGCGATAGAAATAGGCAAGGATCATCCCGCCAGCCGCGCTGACATGGATGAAGATGACTACAACGGTCACCGTCACAGTGGCTTGTACAGTTGGAAGGTCAATCCAAATGCCAACTCTATACCAAAACAACTTACAACAACAACCGTTCGTCCTGTAGCTTCGGTACGAAGACCGAATGTCTATGGTTCCATTAAGAAGTCACCTCCGGCTAATCTCCTTTTAACAACGAGTACTGCAAAACCTATAAATACCTTTGTCTATCACAGGGTTGTAGAGGCACCGCGAGTTGTCGGAGCCGGACAAACGGGGCGCAAACAACGTCTGCCCTTTGTAGCAATAACCGATCGACGTTTGGAGACTTCTAGAAAAGGAATGGGCAATGCCGGACCACTTGCCCATAAAGACTTCGAACAGAATCACTTTCCGATGCCTTAAACATAAATAAAATGAAAAAAAAAAAAAAAAAAAAAAAAAAACTAATTATTAAAAATAAAATCCAGAATAAAGAATTAAAGGAAGATGTTAAAATCAAAGTAAGTTATAACGGTAATGTGTACATAAATTTATATTTAATTTAATTTTTATTTTCATTCCAAAATTGTAGATGCCTTTAAGCCTCGTGTATACTAGTAATCCGTTTTTAGATGAAAGAAAACAAAGATTGACAGAGTTCTTATAGCCTTCTTTTAGCGTATTGCCCACCTGCCTACTTCACAGTTCAAAAACCTCAACTCTGGGCTAACGCTTTATATTAACTAGAACCTTCTTCATCGGCCATCTTTTAACTTTAGCTTGAAACTCTTCAATAGCCGGGAGACATGTGGTCTAGCTTTCAAAGGTTCAGTGTTCAGGGTATACCTAGCTGGAGTCAACATGCATGTTTTGAGACTTCTACATCATCCACGTAGGTCTGTGATGTGGTTCTGTAATTACGAGATGCAGGAATCTAGAGAACCACTATTTGAAAAATCTCTGTGGTCAATCTCCTTGGTTTCTAAATTACGATATCCTTTCAATCCACAAAGTAGGTTGTATCGTTTTGTCCATATCAACGAGGTAAACACGGCTGCATATTACTTAAGCCGATGAGTGACTATATGAGCTGGACGATTTACTTTTTGGCATATAAATCATCATCCTTCAACTTCCGGCCTGACAAGTTGTTTGAGGTCTCTCTTCACTTACGCCTGCCACTGAAAGTGAGGTCTTTTCCTTTTTGTGACGAACTTCAAGCCTTTCCACTTGATCTATACGAGCCTAAGTCCGTACAGTTGTTGGTTAAATTTCTGGACCGTAGATCACTCAAAGCACTTTTCTCTTAAATAAGGTCATCGTCAGCCTTTTTCTATAAAGTCCACTCCTATGCGCTATTGAAAAGAGCTGGAGCTACCAATGTTTTATAAAACGCTTTTTTGATTACCCGCGCGGACTCTGCTACTCTTTCACCTTTTGATCCCACAACAACAGGGCACTCTTTGACTATCTTGGAGCTTAAACTGCATTTTGCGACATTTTTTCCGAGTCGTCGATTTTGTGTATCCTTTCTCGATGACAGAATGTACTTCACTTTTGCAGTTTCTACCGGTAGACACATTTTCTATTTGCGTCAATACTTGGCAATGCCTCAAAAACAGCTCATTGTATTCTGCCGATAGCATCCATTGTGTCTATTATGTTGGCTTACTAGTTTTGCACAATATTTTTTAGTATTGTCGAAAAGCAACGACCTTTCTCCATAGTTTTCCTGAAGAGCTGGAAGAGCTTCGTAGGGATGCCAACACCAGACACAGCTACGTATAGTTGTTCCCAATAAACGCGCCCTAGAAATCCACAAGTAGGTTGAGGGTGCTAATTAGGAGCTCGAGGGTCTTTTCCAAGATCCTTCCTAATGTAAAAATGTAAAATGTAAAATGTAAAAATCTATCCAAGGGTTGTCTTTCCGGTCCTGAGATCAAATCAATGAGGGGCAAGAAGTCTGATGACAAAATATTTTAGGCGATAACGTAGTGAGATATAGAAAATCCTATAGGTGATGTTGAGAGGACTAATGCATCTATAGTTGGCGCTGACTAGAGAGTTTCTTTTCTTCAGCAACGGTCATATAATGCTGGGGTTTTGTTTGCCTAGTAGTACTGCTAGTTTTGTTGGACTTATGATATGGTTATCCTTTCAAAATTGGGCGAATTGAATTATTGCCCATCTTCGCCCAGATTGAATGGTTTATTCTGTATGACAGCCTACAGAAAGAGACTTTTTATAGCCGAAGTACGGACAGTGAATCTACAAATAGGTTTCGTCTTGCATACTTTTTTGCCTGGCTATGCTGCTTGTACCTCCTTTTCAAACTACAATATAACATCTCTACATTAGCTCGACCTCGAGCTTCTCGTGATCGTAATCCATCATTCTGAAAAAGCAGTTTCCGACCTTTAATTTTTGTCAGCACATCAAAAGCGTCATTTTTGATAGATTTCTAGTAGCCTTGCCAATAAGTTTCGAGAAAAGATGCTGGCGTCGCAAGCGAAGTTAAGAGTCCTTGATCGGCGAAGGCTATGACAGTTTCTTACGATTGCAGGCTTTTGACCTTAAACATGTTCACAGTGTAGCAGTCTAAGTTGGCTCTTCGAAATGTTAGGACATCCAAAATATTGGTCCATTTGATGTGGCAACCGCGTGAATGCTAAAATTGAAAGTTATCGAAAGTGGTGTCGTGCAGGCTATATTTACTGAATTAGTAACATCCAAAAATAACCGTCTTTTCTAACTTGGCGTTTAAATTGTCCGTTCTATAACTATTTAAGGTCTCCATGAGTTGTTTGGCAGCAAGTGGTCTTTTTAGGGATCTTATACGAATATATCACGTGTGGTAACGAAACTAGTTTGTCTTTTTCGAATGGCATGGGCCGTCATTTCGTAACCGTACCGTTTTTTTTTTTTTTAAATGTAATGATATTGACATCATGAGTAACCGCTACCTGGGAAGAAAGTCTTTTAAAGCACTCCTTGGACAAAAAAGGCTGGCTATACCTATGTCAGTAGGAAGTTCTGAGTGAACCGTTGACCCAATTTGAACTTATATACCACTATCATCTCTTCAAAAACCCTTACAGTCATTCTTGAAGCTTCTTTCAGAACTGGGATTTGAAAATGTCGAAGTAGCCCTAAAAAAGGATCACCAGGTCAAGAAGCTGGATGGGAAGTGCTTCCGCTGCTGTTCTACCATACTTAGCTGTTCTCTAAACTACACTACCCAAACTAGGTAGGTAAAGGTGGCTGTTCAACCTTCACACAAGTAGCACTAGAATGCGCCTTTTTGCTACCACACGACTTGTGTAACCTGGTTGATGATGTGTGTTATTAAGGATGTGAGTCAGTCGGTGCCTAGCTACACCCTGCGGATTTAAGAAAATGGATTAGATCGCGTATTCCTTTACGCGACGTGTTGCTAAAAATGGTTGGTTTAGTGGACGCAGTTTAACTCCTGCTAGTGTCGGACATTTGCAGAGTTTCCTTCTTATATTCGTTCCCGCAACTGCGGCAGTGAAAGTTGTGTGGGATATCTAGTTTGGCTGCATGGTCTCCAATTAGCCAATACCCCATGATTATCGCCGTGATTATAGCGAACTGGGCAGTATCTGTTTAGTAGGTCTTTTGTTCTACTCTTATCTTAGGTTGGCCATATCATCCTTAATACACCGCAATCGCGTAAACTCCTTCACTATAAATTGAATTTCTACAGGAAGTGTCACTAAATTTGGATCCTCACTGCGAGCGAACTGTGCAAAGCTGAGCCCTGCTGTTCCATTTTATTTGAACGCTCGGTTTCTTTTATGTTACTGTGCATTGGAACCGAAAGAAAGCAGTGTGACCCTGAAGCATTTACTCAAGCGGCACTTCTGCACATTTTGAAGGATATGGTAGCCGATTCAAGGGCTTTGATAAAAGCTTGGTTCTCTATGAGGATAGCAATATTGTATTTGTGCGTTGTATCACGCCCGAGTGCAATGCAAACTTCCGCCTGGAAGACGCTGGTAAAATCCGGCAAGCAGTATGATACTGTTATTTTCAGTGATTCAGAGTAGACAATGGTGCCAATACTGATTATTCTTTGAAGCCTTTTTAGCTTTGTGAGGTTATACCATTTGCTCAACCCGGACCACCACACTAGTGACCCATAGGTGTAAATTTGACTGACTATGGTTGTGTACATCCACAAGGTCACCTTTAGAAGTCTTTCCAAAGGTTTTAATGCAAGCATAGATGGCGACGCATGCCTTCCTTACCCTGTGTTCGTTGTTTTGTTTCCAGATACCTAGCGCTTTGGGATAATGTTAGCGGTTTACCATTTAGAAAGGGTTAAGCTTTTGGTTCTGGTAGTGAATAGCATCAGTTTAGTTTTGCTCGGTTTTACAAAATGGCCACAACTTCACAACTTGCGGCCCCGGTATTTGCCTTATCTTGAGCAGCTTCCATGACTTCACCTATCTTCCGCATGTTTTGTTCATAACCATTAGCCAGAGTAGAGCAGAAATAACGTCGCCCTGTGGAGTGTCTTTATAGGCTTAGTGAATGTCACTCATACCTAGTTGGCCTGAATAATTTTTGTTCTGTCTTGAAATCCCTTTAGGACCGTTTCTCTCACCCGATGTTAATATTTTCCTCCCTTAGAAAAACTAGCAGATTATAACCTATATAACCTTCAGGATTTTCTTTTTTTACAGCAATCACCAGATCCTCCAACGAATTGTCAGTTTCGATGATGTCCACACTGTCCTCGGGACCCGATGACAGGAAAACCTTAAGTTCGGGGTGCCTGATGCCAAAATTAAGTTTTTGCTCTGCTTCCTCTGATCCTGCAAGGTACTTGTTATTGATGAGGAGCAAAATGACCCCAGTGTCCTTATGAGGTTTCTTCGCGTTGATAACTATCCAGTCATCCATTAAGACGTTGGGGGAACCTTCCCACATCTATCTTCGTATTGGGAAACCAAATGCAGTCCCAGGTCTCCTAGGGGTGTTATTAGCAAAGCATTCACTAAGAAAGTACTCGTGTTTGATCACCCATAGATTTCTTTTTTTTTTTTTTTCGTTGTTGTAACAGAGCACTCAGAAAAAGAATAAGGTCATTGTATTGCTTGTAAGTTCCGCGCTTCAGTGATAAAGTGCCTACAGTACTAGCACCCAACTCAACCCTAAATCAATCGTAAGCAGGGCATACACACAAGTAATGCTCTGCGGTGTCGTCATCGCTTTCACAGCAAACGTCGCAGGATATTGTATCTTATGTGCTGGGCATAGTGCCCCATCTGTGCAATCTTTGACTAAGTCGTCCTTATTCTCTATGGGGATGTGAACACATATCGGACTTATATTGGCGAGTCAATATAATATTTTGTCCGTACCGTGTCTTGTCTACAACATGGGTATGCTGCAGATCCAAGTATTCTGCAGCACAATCAGACTTAGCAAGCTCCAAAATGTTGATATTGGTTATCCTCAGTAACTCCCTCATCCTTAAGATGTGCTTAGGACTGACTATGGAGAAATGCTAAACCGAAAATACAAAGGGAAACAGAAAGATCTACAATACTCAAATCGGTACACCAAGCGTCAGCATTCCTCAATTCCGTATTCTCAATTTGTCCTAGAAACCCATTACTTTTTCCATTGCTATGCTGGAATCTGCCTGTCAACACAACAAGGGCCCACCTTTCAATGAGATTGAACACTTTTACATCATAAGCCCAAGTAAACTCTTCAGAATGGTACTCGTATCCCCCATTTATTAAAGTAGATATCACACGTTCAATAAAACCACCCTCTTGGTACTTAAGACAGGTGATTACATAACAACTCCATCCCCATGTTTACAACAAACAAAGCCCTTAACCCCATTCTCCAGTGAAATCATAATCATTGTCATTCGAAGCTCATATGGATCATCATATCTATAATGGTAGCAAAGCTGAAAGGTGATAACAAAGCGTAGAAGTGGTTGTAAAGCCAAGAGGTGTTTGCAAAACCAAGAGGTGGTAGCAAAGCCCCAATGCCAATGAGGTTCGAAATCACCTTGACTAGGTTACCCGAAGATAATCCTTTTCAATAAACCACTCAAGATGTCCTTTATTGTTTCCGGCCCATGTATTGAAGGAAACCTTACTATCACTTACAAAAGGCCTGGCCTTATACCAGTCAAGTAGAACAATGGTTCTGGCCTAAAAATACACACTTCATCACGATGCCATAATCCAATATCGAAAACAATAGAGCGACATGTATGGTGGGTCGTTGCTTAAAACATAGATATCCCCGTATCCTCAAATAGAGCAAGAACAACTCTTTATCCTTAAGCTGGTATGAATACATAAACTCGTACTTTAGAGCAGGTCTTTTCTCTCTATGCGCCGGTTATCACCCCGGTGCCAGTCCCAAAAGATGACAAAGTAATAATTTTATGAATAGATGTTGAACAAGTCTGGCAAAGGACGACTGCCAGGAGAAAAAGGGATTATAGTTTGAAAGGAAGTTTGCTGCCAACATCCATATGGTATCCATATGTGCATTCATCTGATATCCATTCTATTCTCTCTGTATGTGGAAGAAGAACCCATGCAGGTTCAACTTATCCTGCCAGCTGGGAATGAATATCTGCGATAGATGGTATGGCTTTGTCAAAAGTGATTACTTTTTTGATTGTATACGAATACTCATCTTCAATTGGTCGCTTTTGAATTGAATGGAGGAAGCCGGTGTGCCCCGAAGTGAAGTTGGAATTGAAGCTGAAGCCGGTAGCCTGAGATCGAAAGCCTTTTTCCAAAGTCTCGTATTGCATTAGAGAATCGAATCCGCACTTCAGGCTGTTCAGTGCTAAGCGATAATGTACATTCACACAATGTAGCCCATTCAAAAAAATTAAAAAAAAAATCCTCCCGAAGGATACGAGAAACTCTGGGGAAAGAAATGTTACATATACGTCTAGTATGACGATGTTCGGGGTGCCAGGGATTAGGTTGTATTTCCGGTTTTGTTCTTCGGTATTGCTATTCCTTTGTGTGCGCTCCACTTTGATTGATTTCAGTTCTTTGTTCGACGCCACGGTTTCGAGTGAGTAGGCATGTGAGTGCCATGAAAAATCCTTTAATTGAAGTTTCAGAGTGTCAACACAAACACCGTGTCCTATGGCAGCACTTTGGATTGTATTTTCTTTTTTTTGTAATATTTTTCCGGCGCTTTCTCGTTTCGACATTTCATTTGCAGTGTCCTTTGGGTCCGATGCGATGAAAGAAAGTTGCATTTAGCTGTTGAATGAATGAGAGTAAGGACACGCTAGACGGCATTGCAAGTGGCTGTGCGCTTGTGTGGGTGTTTGACTTTTTCGCTTTGTCACATTCGTTCTAGTGGGTGGTAGGCAGTGCGACTGTGACATGCCATCGTCGTTTACCGCACTCGGCGAAAAAGTCTTTTAGCCTTTTGTTGAAAGAGGGGAGGAATCTAGTTCTAACCTTTCTAAATCGAAAGCCATTGACGTATGGGTGTGTGTGTGTGTAGGGGTAGTTTATTATTCTATGAATGGAATGGTTTCAATTCGATGTGTGTGGCGGATGGTATTGAAGGCTTTTCTTTTGAAAATAGTGTCCTTTCATACAGAGAGTTGATTATAGGGTTCCATGTCATGGCTTAGTTTTGAATTGAATGAATACAGAAATCAATGGAAGGATCAGTGACAGTTTTGTAAGTTCATTTAATTTCAGAAGAATAAATCCTTCCTTCGAAGGTGTTATTAATAGATTGTCATTCTTTCGATTTTTTCAAATCATTCTTATCTACTCAAGTGGACTACAGCGCTCTTCCGTAACATAATGGTGTGCTTGTATAATCTTTATACTACTGTTCTGCTGCTGTAGAGCTTTATTGAGTCGTTAATTCTACATTGCGTCCCGACCTGATTCTTATTCCCTCTAAATACTACTTGTTCTTTCCACATTCAAGTCCTAAGAAGAAGTGAATTGGCAGCACATACCACTTTTGAGATTAGCTTCTGAAGATCTGATCTGTTATCTTGATTTGTATCTTTTGTCCGCTTCTTTAGTCGCTTCCAGTCAGTCAAATAAAACAGATTGAACCAGCAAAAGTATAGGTATTCGTAGGGATCATTTTTGGTCCTTCGAGCCGGATAATTTAAATTGCATTAAATTTCGTATGCATGTGGGATAATTTAAAATATTTTTATACGTAATGTCTACTAATAAACGAGATATTTTCAGAAACTCATTGACACGTCTAATGCGTACCAGTGAAACAGCAGAGTCATCCGGACATCCAATCCAATAGAGGTAGAGGGAAAATGTGGCGGGAGAAGAAGTTCAGCGTGAACAGGGCAAAGAGACTTTCTCTAACTTCATGCTGGCACAGCTTAAATCCAGTTCCGGTAGTAGTTCCAACAGTATGCCAAAAGAACATCACCAGTATGCAGACGTCCAGTTGCCACGTAATGACTTGCCAAAATTCATCAGGAATCCTTTAGAATGTAAAGATTTTCACGAGACATTTGTATCTTTCACCATCTCTCACAGACTCACAGAAGCTTGACTACCTGCGATGTAGCTTGTATAGTGAAGCCCTTGAAGTCATCAAGGCCTTTCCTGGCACTTTCAGAAACCACCCAGGGGGCTATGTAAGAGATATAATTTGGATCTCGTCATTATCAATGCCCATTTCGAACCTTATTTTCAATACCAAAGCTTTCCTCTGAGTCAACCACAAGTATAGGGTTTTCCAATAGGGACCTGTCAACTTTGAATTTAATTTGTGAACGCACTCTTTCACTAATCATCAAACTGTCACTGTCAATTTATTCAGTAAACTCAACATTTTCACAACACTGGTAAAGTACACTAACGAGCTGCGTTCTCCGATTGGGTTCTGGAGAAGATGTGCCAAGATGATGAATTTCATCGCAAAATCATATTCAGTGACGAAGCTCATTTTTGAATCAATGGGTTCGTCAATAAGCAAAATATGCTTTATTGGTCGGGTGAAAACCCACATGTGCTTCATCCACAAAAAATAACTGTTGGGTGCGGTTTGCATGCTGGCGGCGTTATTGGGCCACATTTTTTCTTCGACGATAACGATCGTCACGTTACTGTGAATGGTCAGCGTTATCACGCCATGATCACCAGTTATTTTTGGCCCGAATTGGAAGATATGGACTTGGACGACATGTGGTTTCAACAGAATGTCGTCAAAAGCCACACAGCACACGCTATAATCGATTTATTGAAGAGTAAGTATGGTGAGCTTGTTATCTCAAGACATGGACCAGTCGATTGGCCGCCTCATTCGTGCGATTTAACGCCGCTTGACTATTTTCTGTAGGGCTACGTTAAATCAATGTATGCGAAATTGCGGGCGTTTTGGCCGAAATGTATGGCCGAGTCGTTGAAAATTGGGTCCAACGAATCGACCGCTGCAAACGTGTCCGCGGTGGCCATATGAACGATGTCGAGTTCCATTCATAAATATTTTGATTGTACTTCAAGCCAATAATAAAGTTTTTGAAATATCTCAAATGGTTTGCCTTTTATTTAAATAAAAAGTTGTCAAGTCGTTATAATAAAACCCTATATAAGAACATTAATAGGCAACGTTCAGGAAAACTACCGTTCACCAAAGAGACTGAGTAGATCTGCCGAAAACTGGGATGACTGGCTTGTTCACCTAACGATCAGCGAGCTTAACCTAGAAACCCATCGATAATGGGAGCTCCCGCAAGCTGAAGACAAAGTATCCACCTTCGATCAACTCGTAGATTTTCTAAATGTCGATCTCTAGATGCAGTTGATCTACACAACGCACAACCAGCTACATTTACCAAGATAAAATCAAGCCCGCAACAGCCGTCTCTATGCCTGAGAAGCTGGTTGTGATGGAAAACATACAATTTTCGGTTGCGAGCAGTTCTGAGCTCTACCAGTTCACTTCACAAGTTATTGTGCACAAACTAAAATGCACACGGCCTAGAAGGTCACTTGTGTCAGACTCGACATCATACGTTGCTGCATTCTGAGGAACCATCGCTGTCCCAAGAGACATCTTCATTTAACGTGGTCAATTCAAATCACCAAATTCTTTTAGACACTGTTCTGAATAATTCTGGTCGATGTCAAAAAATAAGAATTCTATTCGACAGCACCTGGTAGACCCAATAGATAGTTTTATAGAAACTATTCAGATAAACAAGTTACAAAGAATAACAAACGCTCTTTCACCCTCTTTTGGGATCAATAAATTTGTAGGGAATACGCAGAGTTCATGCAGGAATTCATCGATTTGGGTCATATGAAGATCCGATTCCAAGTAAATATTATTATGTACCACAAAGGGCAGTCATTATAGAGTCCAGCGCAAAGACCAAGCTCGGGATCTTCTTCAATGCGTCAGCCAAAACAAGCTTTCTTTGAACGATGCGCAGTTACTATAATTGGTCCGCATTTTGGTGCCATCGGTTCGCAAAAATATACATTAAAAGTGTCCATCCTGATAACGTCGACCGTCAGTGTATTATGTGCTGCGGCCTTATCAGCAAGACTGATCATACCATGTTAGAAAAGCAATCGACCGTAGGGTCAACGGATGGACCGACTGATCTGTAACAATACCTTAGCTTCATCAACATCCCAGCAGATGGTGCATATTTTTTGCCAATCGTGTTGCTCAAACACAAAACGTTATACCATCAGAGCGATGGTTAAATACGTTTCACCTTTACAACACAAAACCCGGACGATTAGGCATCTCGCGGATTGCCACCACAGGAGCTAAAATATTTCAACTTATGGTGGAAAGGACCCCTGTGGCTGTGTTACCCCCTGACACCTGACCATCGCAACAAATTTGTATTACTTCTATAGACCAAAAGCCGAATGCAGATAACATTATTCAGATTGCAAATCCGCATCAAAAAGGCCGATGCCTTTTTGGAGCGATGGAGGTTAATCTGAAGCAACCGTAGCCTCCACTAAGGTGTCATTTGATTCCTCTGAGCCCAATAGCTCATATTTATCATCTGATCGTAAAAGCCCTCTTTCTGATACTTTGTCGGTTTTTTTTTCAACAGGGTGTCAGAGGTGGATATTGCCGGCTTGGTTGTCACCTCGGAAAGATGACAGTCATCGCTTTCATCTGAGCCTGTATTTTGGAGGTTGAGGAGGTTGCATCCAACTCATTCTTTTTGTAAACCCTTAGGGTTATTGACTCGAATCCGAACCGAATCGTGACTTTAGTCTGCGCCAGCTCCTTTAGACATGAGTCGGATTGGCTCAGGTTTATGAGCCTGGTGATCTTCTGAATGGGAAGGAAATTTCTAATGAGATCCACACTTCTAGGTCTACTAGGGATACCTTACCCTTTTGGGAACCGGCATGGTTTCCTCCAACGATCTCCGGAGCTTGGGGGATCCTTTTAACGTTTTGGGAACAGTGAGTAATTCGTTTTATAGGATGTTGTTGAGAATTTGGGGTTTGGCTCGGTGTGATAACCTTTAGAAGGTGCAATATGGCCTGCCACAGTTTTACCTTTACTCAGCATTGTAGGGGCCTTGCAGGTAGCCGATTGGTCACCGTTCAACCATTTGGTATTGAAAATTCAATGAAATCTCCATCTATACAGAGATATGTAGATATATAGAGATAAGCCTAGCTAATCCGAAGGCCACCAGGTATCCAGATTCCCCGTTCACGACTGAGGTGTTTTTAAAAATACTAAAACCTCATATTAGAATTCATATTTATATAATTTGCGTGCGCTCAAGTACTTGCGGAAGAAAATAAGGAAGAATGGAAAGAGAGGTACCAATGAATGTTGATTTTAAATGTTTGAAGGCTATAATGACTAAAAAATAAAGTCAAAAAATTAAAACACTTTGATTCAGAAGAGGGAAGGAAGAGACAGCGGGAATGGAGAGTTAGCATCCTTTAATCCTTGTCCATTTTAAGTTTTCTGAATATCTTATACAAATTTCTCTAGCTTTTAACATATGAAGGGTCGGAAATATGGTAACTCTCACTTCCCTGCTTATTTTGAATTCTTTTAACCCCGAACGCTGGATCTATCGTATAAACGACCAAAAGTCACATCATATCGTTTCCATTCTCGTTATCTATTTCGATACTAGACTTACCTACTATTTACAAAAAACAAATAACTTTTATTAAGCATTCTTTAAGCGTAATAATAATAATTTTAATTTCTCTATTTCATTTTTAGTTAAAAATTAAATGGAACTTTATTACAATTGATAGCTACAAAAAAAAAACTAATATTACTTTAATATAGACAAAATATATATAAACTAGTTTGTAGTCCTGCAAGAAGGAAAAACAAACAAAAAAAATTAAATAAAATCAAAACCGTATAGAAAAAAGGAAACAAAAATGAAAAATAAAATTATTTTAACGCATAACTATGTAAGTATAGACACATACACCCAATGCTTAGCTACATGCATTGCTTATATAAATCTAAGAAGCAAAATTCAGAAAGAAATTTAAACATAAAAAAAAGAAAAAAAAAATAATAATTGTTACAAACATATCAAATAATAAAATAAAATATTTAAAAAAAGAAAACAAAATAAAACCACAGCAGTATCTATTGTTTAGAAGAGAAAAACAATTAAATATAAACAAAAGTAAAAATCTTTACAGAAAAACAAATTTAATTGTAAGAGCTACACTTTAAGGCAACAAAATTTAGAACAAATAAAAAAACAATAAATTGTAAGAGAAGATTAAATTAAATGAAAAACAAACAAAAAATAAAATTAAAACACAAATGTTGACTGTTTTGTAAATTGAATGAAGTAAAATATAAATAAATAAATAAAAAAATATAAAACATGTATTACAGAAGGATATTTTAAACTTTTTTATTTTTAATATATGTAGGCCCGTTTTTAGAAGGGGCAGTGAAAGATTTCCGAGACAAAAGTAAGTATCATGGCTTCTAAATGGTTGATTTGTCCAGAGGCCATTGAAGGAACAATGAACGCTGGACCTTGGAAGCGTAGTTTACATAAGATACATTCTTCTTCCTGCAAAAATTTAGGCGTTTAATATATTTCGCTTCCGATGTAGTTTATACATATGTATTTGGTTTCTAGAACAAGATTTCCGGTGGCTACAACTTTGAGACACATTCTTTCACTACATAAAGAGAAAGCATGCGGGTTCTATTTTTTGAAAATGACATCGCCAAATGCCGTAATACATACTGACCGTGATTCGAGCCACTTGCTGAAGCATGCTTGGCTGGATGTCGCGAATTTCATGGCGAGCATTTTCTTCTAGGTCACTGACCTCGAGCTATTAGCATAGATTTATCTCTGATATATCCCCTGAGAGAAAAAATCAATCGAGGTTAAAGCTGGGGCCTTAGTGGCTACGGGACTGATCAGATTTTATGGGAAATGTTCACGCAGCAAATTCACGGAGATTTTGTTGAAATAATATGTGTGACGAGTAACATGAGTGTGCTTGGAAATAAGGTAAAAAAATTATCTGTGATAATGCGACCATAATGTTTGCACTTCACATTTATCGTCTGTTCTCCGGAATTAATTTTTTTAAGAGGTTATTCATCGTAGGGTTTGATTTTTAATAGGCTTTTTTCGACAAAACACGCGTGACTCCTATCAAATTGCTTTATCAATTTTATTCAGTATCATTTGGCAAGTCATCATAAAAAGACTCACATCACAACAACGTCTCCAAATTATTCTGTGAAAAATTCGAGGAACTTACGGTGCGCATAATCGACCTACTGAAACCACTATTGCCAATACCATTCGTAAATTTGAGTCCCAGTTTACATCACATCCGGCACGTAGTGAAGAGATTATAGCAGCTGTAGCTGAGAGTGTAGGCGAAGACCTTAGCGAATCGATTCGTCGTCGTTCTCAGCAACTTGGCTTGGCGCATTCGACAACTTATTGTATTTTACGTGAGGATCTCCGCCTACAAGCGTACAAAATTTAACTTGTTCAAGAACTGAAGCTAAGCGACTTGAATTTGCGTCATATTTTCAGTGAATGGGCTCTGGAAAAGATCAATGAGCACATTTCTGGCTCAATGGATACGTTAATAAACCATATTTGGGCTGATGAGCAACCCGAAGAATACGAAAAGCTACTATTAAGTCCATTAAAAACAACGGTAACAACGGTCCAAATGGGTCACCTCAAACGTTGTCGAGGCCAACATTTACATGATATTGTTTTTGAAAAGTAAATGCCATGAGTTGTTCTTTTAATTGGTAATAAAAGTTTTAAGCCATCTGTCAAATTTATGTATTTTATTTTGCATTATAAACCAAACTTCACGATGAACCATCCTATATTTTTGAAAAGAGCCCGATGACCAAAAACTAACTCTTCTACAAAGACCGTTGGTATTTATGTCGCAGATTATGTTTTTTATGTGCGTTTAGATTAGATCGTCGCCTAAGTTTTTCTCAACCTCACTAATGTTTTCCGTGATCCATGATGTTCTGCTGGGTCGAAACCGAAGAACTTTTGTGAAGTTTCTCTCTATAGTTCCAAAGATGCCAACTTGAGTAGGATTGACCGTTAGTTGGACCGTTTATAACCTTTTTATACCTTGTAAACAGCGAAGACAGATCGATCCCTTTTTGAATCCATTACTTGGAGTAAGCTGATGCAAGCGCAAGCCGAATATTCACGGAGAAAGTGCCGTATAGTATCTGAAATATTTTCTCAGTAAGGGATGCAGCTGGAAGAGTCACGTTCCCCTAGTACACTTAGATTCTTACAAAAACTGAAGTGTCCCTTGACAAGCCAAAATCCTTTCTTTTGAAAGATAATAGGAATATCACGGTCCCATACTCGTACAGTGCTCGTTTGGTCTCACTGTATGGTATTACGGACAACTATGTTCGTGAAATTAGCTCACAAGAGCTGTTATGAATGCTATTATGCAATTATGATCCAGGCAGTCTCAATGTGGATTTAAGTCTTAAGAGTGGCAAAAAAAAGGATTGCGGCTACATGACCTACTCTCAACGAAGGAGTGGGACCCTGCTGTAGCATTTCCTTCATTATAGGAAAATGTAGGGAAAAAATGAAAAAAAAAAGCAGACAAGAAGTTATCTCCTGACTTGACAGAAGAGTCTAGATACGCCAATAAGAATAGTGTGACTAATGACTTATCCTCTTCCCACAAAAACTTTTCTCGGAAAAGTCATTGATCGTGAAACCTACACTGCCCTTAAGTAATCCTGTAAAATCAATCTTTCGACTGCATTCATAAAAGCCTTCTATTCTAAAGCCAGCGTTTATTGGATTCAATCAGACCTAAAGCACACGCTGACGTGGCATAACTATACATACAGTTCGCCCTCTCCACTTAGTGTTCACAATATAGTCCATTGCCATGAGCCTTAGTTATGCCTTCTTTTAATAAGATCATAGGTTGTCGTCCTCCAAGAAAACGATAGGCTCACGTTGTAGGCGTTTTCATTCCTTCCTCCACTTTTTCCCCAAATCCAGTCCAGTAGTACTAGTCTAATTTATATCGTTGGATTCTACAACGGTTAACTCTTCCGCAGAATAATAATCATCTACAACTTGGACAATGGGCAGGTATCCACTTGCCGTAATCCAGCACTTTAATTGTTTCTACACATCCATTGACGTTATTGTACCTCCAAGTGGTAATTATCGACTACTGGTCGATGTTTATCTAGACTCGACCTGTCCAATGCTCCAATGCTAACCAGGAGGTAAAAATAGCAGCACTATAAATGAGGCAGATGGAATCAAAGGTGGAGTAAAATCCCGGAAAAAAACAAATAAGACCTTATACTCCGACATATTTGGAACTCAGGGCGCTAACTACTTCCGAGAATAAGTGAGAGTCTTGAAGAAGAGATGGCGGCGAATGAACCAACGCAGCGCTCAAATCCCCAAACGGGCTCTGGCTTCGGTCTAACCGACCCGTCGTCCTAGGGATATCTATAACAGAATTACTCATACGAACGAATCTACTGTTGACAACCCCTGCAAATAAGGATGACGAACTTGAAATCGATACTTGGATAACGTACTCACAAAGTTTTGAGTTTCCAACATGTTAACGAGCACCTCGTATTAATCCCTACTAAAGCTATAATTAGCCAACATTAGCCTTAAATGCTTGATGGCCCCCGTAGAGGAAAAATATGACTACATCGAAGATAGCTTATACGAGCTCTTCGACAGCAGTACCCTAGCTATGACATTAATATTGTCTTCGGCGATTTTAATCCAAATCTAGCAAAGGAGGCATCCTTTGTATCTTCCGTCCACTCGACTTGGATGTAGTGAAGATAGCAACATCTTAACTTAAGTCCAACAAAGCTGATGGAGCGGACGGCCTGACTGCCGAGCTCTTCAAACCAGCACGCGATGACTTGGTAAGGAGCATACACTAACTCATCTATAAAGTGTGGTCGGACAAAAGTATGCCCGATAAATTGAACCGCAACATTTTTTGTCCGATTCTTAGGAAAAGAGAAACTATATACTTCGCTAACTATAGAGGTATCGCCTACATCGCCTACAAGATCTTATCCTATCATCAACTACCGGATGGGTCCATTTAGGCCAGAAAAGTTCACCATCGACCAAATATTAACACTACCGCAGATCTTGGAAAAGCCAATGAGCCCCACCTCTTCATCAATTTAAAGACCCCGTATTACAGCAACTATAGAGACTAGCTATATACATAGAGCAATGCTTAGTTTTGGTATCCCATACCAAACTCCTCCATTTGTGCAGGATGACGTTGGAGAATGCTCGCTGCATGGTAAAGTACTCATCGAGACATTTGCTTACACAAAAGAAGAAGAAGCGCGATGTCAGTGGCCACTTTCGCGAGTACTGGAACGGAAGCGGCTGGGATGGCTTTAAAGGTCATTGAAGACAAGACCAATTATGCTTTTAACAAGAAAGAGAATCCAACACCGACGTCGCAGACAAAACGTTACCTTCGACAGATTTAACTTTGTGGTAATTAAGGACTTTGTCTACTTTGGCTCCGCAATTAATTCAGACTACAAGAAAATTGAGATCGAACGAAGAATAACTCTTGCTAACCGCTGCTTCTTTGAGCTAAGAAAGCAATTTACTAGCAAAGCCATATCCCGAACAGCAAAAAGATTTTAATAATCTCAGTCCTGCTCTATTGCGCAGAGGCATGGACTGTATTGAATGGCTGCTTTGAAAGGAAAATTTTTCGAGTGCTTTTCGATCCCATCTGCAAAGACAATAAGTGGAGAAGGAGATACAACGACTGAACGGGCTGTTAAGCGACATCAACTTAGCCGCAAGAGTAAAGTTCCAATGCCTGAGGTGCCTAGATTATGTAATGTAGATGGACACCAATGCTTCAGTCGGAAAAGTCTTCGAATCCAGAAGACAGCGCAGTAGAAGAAGACTGCGACTCAGGTGGTAGACGCAAGTGGAAGGGACTCCAACCAACTTATGGTGCGAAACTGGAGACAGCTAGCTAAAGCTGGCTGGAAGCGCTTGTTGATTGAGGGAAACCATTAAGGTTGACCATAATGGTCAGGTTTTCAAACCACATTTCTCTCAGAGTAGAAACATACGCATTCCTGTTGGCAATATTCTATGTACATTGAGAAGAACGGTTGAGATAGGTCAAGCATATGCGTTTGCAGCGGCAGCGGCAGCGGCATCAAAGCTATGCTTCAGGCATCTTCAACTAAATTGAAAACCTTAATTAACTGAGTCTTACTCCAAGTCACAATGGAATCACAGAAAACGATATGAGTACCGACGTACTTGGTAGGCTCAGAGTAGGACTTTCAGGGCCTGAGCTGGGACTTCCTTCTTTCTCGGTTAGGATATCCATTGGCAGTTTGGCCTTTTCTATCGGCAGTTGGGTCTACTATGATATAATCACAACCGTACATGGTAACTTTCTTCAAAATAGGAACAGACAAATTGAATACTTTCGTAAGCGCTTAAAATGTCAGTAAATCCTACAGGCAAGGCTCTAGATTTCTTACTATCATCTTAACTAGGCACTACGCTTTTGCTACTTAAATACTCCAGATGTAACTGATATTACCTCTGAGCTGCGATACTTTGTGAGATCGTAAGTTAGGTAAAGGGATTGACAACAAATCTAAGTTCATTCTATACCTCATCAAACTTAGGTCTATGTAGACCAATTGTGATGCCCGAGTGAGGGAATTGAGAAGAATTATTTGACTACGGTTTCAAGTTTTCGTTTCTGCTTTCCGTCTCACGTTGGTTATCGTTTGGTCCCTATCTGAAAAGAGATGTAAGTGAAGCAGTAGAGATATCTGAGAGGTTGTGAAAGTTATAACTTCCCAAAGTTATTTGCCTTAAATTACTGATTCTTGGACAGTGAGATACAAATTGGAGGATATTCTCCCGTAAGCATAATATATGTACCCACAGACTCTGCCGTGGTCGTCGTCATTAATGCGCAACTTTATTGCGTGCGCCCCCAGAAAATTATGGGCTGTGAGTAATCCAAAAAACGTTGACAGTTCAGCTCTGCTTTTAAAGACAATATTACTTGTTCTAGATATATTAAGTTCAGGCCATAGTTATGTTGAGGTTTCGAAGGTTAGAAGGTTTTTCCACCTTTGATTGACTTTTATCTGTATCGTTCTTTCCACTTGTATTCTCAGGGTGTAGAGTGGAATTTTGATATTTTGATTTGCCAGTTCCGTTTCTAGGAAAAATCTTTTTTGAGCTAGCTCGTTTGCATACTCATTGCAGGCATTTGTGGCCAGGGAACCAGCATGACGTAACCATATGCTGAACGCAAAGAGTCTTAAGCTCTTCACGACAGCACTTCACAAGTCTTGATTTGCTCTTGACTGCTTAATGGCGGCCTGGCTATTGATAAATATTAGAATATTCTTGGGGATATTGTCTTTATTGCCGCAAGTCTGGTTGCTTCTATTGCAGCCAAAATCTCAATTGTGACCCTCAATCGTATGTTACATACCTAGTGTTACACTGTTGCTCCTGTTGCTCCTGACTACTGCATGGTCGTAGATGGGAGCGTGAAGATAGATAATTTGAAATAAGATTTTGCAACCACACATGTCCTTATTCTACTCTTATTACCTAATTCGGTGACCAATTCATCCAAAGTTCCTGGATGAGGGCGATGTTGATGAGGGCGATGTTGATGAGGGCGATTGTCCAGTAGACAAGATTGGTACTGGCCGCCTTACTATGGTGACGATTTATTTGCACTTTTTTCAGCATGCTTTCCACCTCGGTTTCCTACGCAAGGCGACTGGTAAAGTTCTGATCTTACATAGAACCGGACTCTTGTAGCTGTATTGCGTCATTTGGAATGACATAAATTTATAGCTTAGTTTAACCAGAACTTCAATGATATCTTTGGTGTGGTTTTCCATTTCAATTACCTTCCACTACCTTTAGGTCTGGTGAGATCCACTTCGACAATACGAAGTTTGGCTTCTGGCCATTGAGCTATCATGTTGCCTACAAACTCTCTCATCCATTTTAGGGTTGTTATGTTGTGCCACTGTATTACCTTGAAGCATTTAAAGGTGCTTAGCTGACAGAAGAACGGGATATTCCCATCCTTTTCCATAATAGCGTCATTGATACCGGAAGCTTCCGGCTTGACGGCTCCTCTTTTTTTCTCTCGTTACACTAGCTTTGTCACGGCAGTTTCTCTGAATATTTAACGAGCTCTACCAAGCATTGCCACATCTTTTCCCTTAAAAAACTAACATATAGACGCGATTTCTAAAACGCATAAGCAGTCTCATCGCGTTGGCACGTTGTTTATGGGGATTTGAGTTGGGTTCATCATTGTGATCCCGGTTCTCTTACAGGAATTAGGATTGACAACAACCGTAAGTCCACTATCTAATGTCGAGTTTATGTCTACATATTCCTTAGTGAAGCTAGGTTCTAGGAGACTTTGGAGGGTCCCGTCGATTCCTCTTCTTCTCCTTCTTCGATTCTTCCTTATCCTTTTGGGTTGGCTTTGAAGAGGTACAAGCAATAGGCTCGTTAACCCTAGAGTTGGATGTCAAACAGCACGAAGTTCCAGACTTTTCGGAATCAGGTTCTCCCAGTGGGTCCGATGAGGGCGCATGTTGCTGTGATCTAATCGGCTCTCTCTCACCCGCGACTCCTGGATTGAGCTCTTCTGAAGTGCAAGCAATTACAATAGCTCGTTCTATCTTAAGTCCATATCCTTGAGGAAGTCGTAAGCGCACTGCTCTGAGCTCTTTTTCTCGGCTAAGCCTTTTTTCAATTCGCTATTCCGAATGACTGCAATCGAAAATGTGAAGAATTTGGATGAGATGGTGATGGAACAGATTTCGTCATTTCTACCCTCTTCGATTGAAAATTTGCGGATAGGGGGCTATTCACCTCGGCGGCTCAGTCTTGATTTGAGTGTCCTTAGATAACGTTAAAGGTGCATCAGGTGCTCAGTTGCACCTGTCTATCTTGTCATCGTTGTTTTTGTTTTAGATTTACGTTCTTTATATTTTAATCCCACGAATACGGCGGAAGGGATGTCGTCTTGTATTCACTCCCTGTATATAGGAAGGGTGAACTGAATTAATAGAGGTCCCCAGATATCTAGAGTCTTGTGCCTGCGGCTGAGAACTCCCTCGGCGCTCAATCAAAATCCTCTCTTATCAAGTCCATGGAGAAATCAACACAATGCTGTCTCCGTACATGGCTCAAGAATTGCGCCGTTCATCAAGATGAAAAGATCCCGCCCGCTTGCCAGCTGCTCTAAATAAATACATCCAGGAGGGAATAGTTAAAACCGGAAAAACTTTAACACCGTTTACAAAGAATTAAAAAATTATCGGTCACTCGAAATTTGGGTGTGACGGAAAAAGGATCGATGGTTTAAGACTGCAAATTGATTATTGTTATGTTAATAGTATGCTAATTTGAACCTTTCATTTGTTGGGAAAACGCACAACTTAAGTCTCGCACCTTGCTTTGGAAGACATCTCTTTGTTTTCGTCCCCTCTCATTTGACCTTGCAGACATGGCTAGCCCAAGTGTTAAGTGCGATTGCTGGCCAATTAGTCCAGTGTACCTAACTCCGGTTTGCCTCTTCGGTTCGTTGGAGATTAATTAAGCACTTTCACCACGTCAAGGTGGTTGATCAAGAAAGAGAACTTGGTGTGATAGTGATGACGACACCAACATCGGTACACTTCCTCTGTAGTTTAAAATGTAGTTTCTTAAGTGCCGGCTATTAGTAAAAATGTTAATATATCTAAAGGTCGCTACTTGGCATGTGAAATGGCTTCATTGTCATTTCAAACCAAATCTATCACTTGCTTGGATGCAGTTTTATTGGTAGCCAAGCGAACATTATGATGTCCTTTGCAGGAATTCACTTGCAACCAAATACGATTTCTATCGGAGAATACAAAGGATAGTGATTTTTCAAAAATTACATTGAAATTACAAGTTTTAAGGATTTGAGGATCCTACATCACTCGCTCACTCCGAAACACTTTATTCCCTAGATTGCAGGATATCCATTCGCATAGTGTTATGCTTCATCCCCAGCAAATGTCAACTGTCCCCAGAATCAAAAATAACTCTGGAGTTGTGGGTTCTTACAAGCAGTGCTTTAATGGCAGCTAGACCTGGGTAAAGTCAACGAAGCTGAGCGCCACGTCATTGAAGGAAATGAAAAATATTGTTTCAAGAAGTGAAAAATTTTCCCCGAAGCAAAACACAAAACAAAAATAAAAATGTAAGAAAAAAGAATGAAAGACGGATTGTCAACGGGGTTTTAAAGCTCCGTAGCAATTGTTTGTTGTTGTGTGTTTCTTTGTTCCCTACGTGCCTCTGCTGTTCCTTTGGCGCTTCATTCGGTGCGGTGCTATGGCGTGTTATTATGAATAAGATTATCATCTCTCCACCCATAGATCAGTTTGCTCGGTGCTTCCTCTCTGGTTAACTGCATCCACATCAATTATCGGATGTGATACCGGTGTTTGTATCCACATTGGTTACAGAATGAGGTGTTCTTTAAGCTTCATATTACTCGACTTTCGTTGGAGTATAGGCTCCAGGGATCGTCTTCCCATACGCCTGCATCATAGTGTTGGGATGTCTGGCTTGAAAGAACCGTCCGTCCCCAGCCGTCAGCGACTTTCAGATATCTAGCCTACGGGCTATGACAATGATGTTCCTGGTAGATCTCCTATCGCACCTTATGCTCCTAGTTCGTCGTGAGTCTCTCTACTGTCCTAAGAGCGTCACTACACCTCGCCGTTGTCCTTTATTTAAAAAACCGCCCGAAAACCTATGTGGGTTCTTTTCGGAGGTTTGATGCTGGTGGACCACCGGCTGATGGGACTATGCCTACCCTCCATCTCTGACAGAGGTCGATGTTCCCACTTAAAAAAATAGGGACCGGAAAGAGAGTCAAACTTGTTGCAGGGAAATCTACCGCAAAAATACCATGCATCCTATTTATGGTATATTAAAGATACAAGTGGCTAACATTTTGATGAGTTTTGTCGTTTACGAAGAGATTACGCATGCAGAAATACTGCGGCTGTTCAAAATTGGGAATCAAAGTGATTTTGGAACATTGCGCCTTTCCGATTGCAGGAGGTTCGGTAGTCAACTTACCGATCAAACATTTGCCTAATGATGCAGAAAATAGGCCCCTCTAGGCCTCTCAAGTCTATCAGGTACTAGGGCAGTAATAAAATAAATTTACACACATACGTATCTTTCGGGAGATGTTAGTCTTTTGCGATTTTTTTTAGTCTTATCCTTAGGCTATATTGCTACTTTAAGCAAAAAGATGATAGAAAATCGCCAGATTCGTCGAAATAAAGTTGTGAATCTCATCAGAATGTAAAATTTATCCGAATTCCGGTCACGAATTTAGTCAATAATAGAGTATAAGTGACTTTAAAACTCTGTCAAATTTAAACTATCGCATGCAACCACTCGTGGGGTAATCAAGATTATACTTGTCAACCAAGCCTGACTGGAAACGAGTGAATTGCATGCAAAACAGACATTAGTCCTAATACCATAAAAATATCTCAGCGATATACCTACAATATAATGGAAAAAAATTAAAAACATTAGTCCTCCCAACCCTATTTACACAAAAAAAAAAAAAAAAAAAAAAAAACTTTAATTTGCGGGGACACAAAAAGCTCTCCATAGGAAGCCTTTTTGAGTATCCCCTTCCAAGAGACAAAGCAGAAAAGTTGTCGATTTTGCCAACATCTGAGCAACAACCTCGCATCATATAACGATTCTGCACGTGTCTATAAAAAACGTTTGTCACCCACTTGGGCTCCCTAACAGCCGACTTAAAAAAACATTTATCCCCTAAGCCGTCTTATCCAGACTTTGCACAACAAAATCTTAATCACGTCGGTCGTCTGACTAACGTAAATACCTGGCACAATGACATTAAGAAATCGTTGACATTTAGATATACTAAAACTGCGTGTCTTCGTTCTTACGGCCAAAAAGGCATTTATACAACCCAAAATTAGCATGCACGTTGTATCCGTAGAACTTGTACATGTGAACATGCCCCAACTCCTCACTCAGATTGACAAGTAACCTTACAAATGAACACGCTCTTTTGTATGATTGATTGATTACTGCGCCATAACGTCGTTCCCTTATCCTTACTCAATTCTCTATTCACCAAACCCATCCACATCATTCAGGACCTGCTCCAGCTCCTACTGATAAATTTGGGAAAAATTCAAATTAATGTGGGACACGAGAAATCAATTACCGCTACGCGCCAAAAGGTAAAAACAAAAGAAGAACGTCAACCAAAATAACTTTGGCATTTCACCAGACGCCAGATAGTCTTATCCCTAATTTCGTGTTTTCTTTTTCTGTTCCTTCTTGGGACTAAATGCGAGGAAGGGTACACAGCAGAAGTATCTGTTTTTGTTGGTCCTTTCGCGTTATAAACATGTAGACAATACTTTTCTTGGTTTCATTTGTTGTCGTTCTTTTTCTTTTATAAATTTCAAAAACTAAGTGGCACGTATTCACTCCTTTGCGCCACCTATTATATTTTACCAAGCTCCTTTCCATCCTTTCACGTAGTCGTAGTTTGTTTTTTTTTTTTGGTTATCCTTTCAAGGATAGCATTCGTTTACCGCAATAAATTTTTTTTTTTTTTTTTCATTTTTTATTTGTTTCTTTCCTAAATTTTTTTTTTTTTTTTTGGTGGGTAGAGAATGAAATTAAGTAAATTACAACGGTATTAATCTTACTTCCAAATAAAAGAAAAAATGGCGGAGAAAAAACAAATGGAGGTCCTTCTTAGCTAGGTTAACGGGCTGTGCTCGCACACGCAATAGCACGCAAAATGACAAAAACCAGTGAAAAGTGTTTCTTTTTTCTTTCTTTTTGTTCATATCCTTTTCTGATCCCCTTGATTTTTATGCTAATAAATACACATACATATGTATATCCGTTAATGTCCGCTGTTCCGTGATGCGTACTTTTGGTTTTCTTCTTTTTTCCACTGAACTTGGACTAGTGTTCGTATGAAGGTTGAAAAAGTTTCCCAGACCTCTCTGTAGTCATATTTTTGTATTTACGAAAGCGGAAAAGTCATAAACAACGCTTAAATCGTAAACAAGGAGATATGGAGGACATTTTGAAAAAAAAAAAAAAACAGCAACAGTGGGAATGGAATTTTAAGAGCTCTAATGAAGGATATATAGCGATGTGCTATTTATTTATTATAAAAGAATACTCCAAAACTGGTGGGGTGTGGCTGGAGGTGTCGGAGAGTCGCCTCTTAATTTTTGGTGGACTTAAAAAGAATGTCTGTAGGATCTTAATTAGGGCGATTTATGGTTTATGATGGCTTGGGTATTTTACCTCCATTGCGTTGGTTGATTAAGTTTATCATTTGGTCGAGGGTGGTCCTTTTTGAAGGCGAAGTACAATTGAAGGAAATTTATTTGAAAACGATATACATGTACATAAGTTTATGTATGTATTACTAGCAGATGACATAATCAACCAGCTTTTTTATGCGACACCTACATACCATACATTCGAATGGAGCTGCAAGCGGCTGAAAAAAAGAGATGTGACACTTTTGATTGGAACTTCGAATCGAACGGTGGCAATACTGTCAAAATAAAGTTATTTCTTAAATTCATAAAAATTTCTGTCGTTTCCTGTCTAAATCAAAGCAGAGGCGAGGTTACAAGAAGTTCCATATCCAAGCGAACTAAGCTAAAGAGAACCATCACCAACGATGAGTATGTGCTAAGTTTGACTATATATTTAGAGCTAAAAACCCGAAACAGCGCAAGATCATCCGGTAAACTTCAGCGAACATGCGCCAAGACGAGGCATCTCTTTCCGAACTGGGTTGATATTTGCACCCAAATATCTAACAGCAGAGTGACATCCAGCGGACGAATCAATGGACTATTTAAAATTTTTTAAACTTCTTCCACATATTTGAAAACTGAGGCAGGTTTTGAAAAAAAGGGTTATGGCTGAGGAGCCTGAAAAGAGTCAACGCCAGCGCTCTCATCCCCGAAATGGATTCCTGGCATCGAAGTAACTTCGCCACAAAACAAACTCGGATATGGATACTTCACGTGAAGAGACAAGAGCTTAGACCCTTACCTTTCAAACGAGCTTATGCAGTTGCTGTTCTTGAGTTTGTGGCGAACCAGCACCAGCGTGCCTAGGGGCAATTAGAAAAATTTAAAAGTTCATACGTAAACGAACAAAATCAGATGTGTCTGGATCACTTTTACTTAATTTTATCCTTTTATTTTTAAGGAATTCCCACCATTAAGTTGGGGACCCCGATGTGATACCTTGCGACAGTTCGAGGGAATAACACCTCAAATGACTTCTTCATCCGAGGATTAGCCCCCAAATCTACAGATGTCGGTTATATCAAAATTTTCCAAGTCCTCAAGCTGTTTCATCCATTCTGGCGCAACATGCCGGAGAGGTTTACAATTGCCGAAACAGCAATTTCATTGAACCGGATCACTTCTGATGAGACTCGTTTCCCACACGTTCTCTTAAACCACGCTCTTAGTCGTCGGCGTTGTCGTCGATTCACCAACCAAAAAAAAAAAAAAAAAAAATTATTGCCAGTTTCGGAGGCCCAGAAGAGACTCTACTTCACTGCCACCTATGTGGACAGATATTCGGAGACGAGAAACAATCCCAGATTTTTTAGAGCAATTCCCAAATAATGTTCGAGGTATTCTGGATCCAAACACCTCCACCGATCACCAGGTAATGGAAGCCATGCCTGCATACACCAATATGATTGAAGCTTCTGGAGTTTCTCACGCTTCCAGACGCGGAGACACCACGACGAAATTAACTGCTTAGATAACAATAAGATCCTACGAGATTGCCCTTCAAAATCTGGTAAGCAGACCTCAAATAATGGAACCCTCTTACGATTTCCAATCTAGTTCAAGAATTTAGGGAATCACTGAACGCAATCGGAAAGCTAAGTTCAGTGACCCTTGTCTGGGTTCAAGGTCAAAATGGGATCAAGGGAAATGAAATCGCTGATAAAGTTTTTCATGACCTAAACCTACGTTGGATCTACCTGTGTCCTCGGTTAAGGCTTCCGTTGACAGTTGGGTCTCATATGAGCACAACTGCAGATGATACAGCTCCCCGGGAGCTGATTTTCGACGTCTCTAGGAAGTCAGCAACCTTTCTGCTGTCCCTCAGAAGGAAAGACTGAAGGTTGCTTACTGGCGTCGTGACAGGGCATTACACTTTTGCAAAACTCTTCATTTTGGTGGGAATAAGTGCCCATTGTACAAAGAGTACAATGGACTAATTCTTTGTCTTAGTACGATTGGACTCTGGTGTGACTATTCGAATAGAGATAAACGATTTACGACTATCTATCGAAGCCTTGTCACACGAGATCTGTAAAACAAATCCATGCTCGCAATTGTCACGACAGCAATAAAAGCAGAAATCTATCAACATCCCGCAAGCGCAATAAGCAAAATTCGGACTACTGCTATTGCCACAATCAATTTGGTGAAAAAGCCCGTTGTCTACAATGCCGTTGGAATCAATGACAGGGAAACTAGTTTCGAAGTCGTGAATCGAGCTAACCGCCTATATATCTTTAATCTCTATACGCCTTTTTGTTGTAGATTGATGGGATCATTAAAACGATTTTATATTGAACATGGATTCCATCTCCTACCTGATCTCAGGAATCGACCCTTAATGGACGGCGCGACGAACATCAAGGCTCTTGGGCGGTTAATTACAATAGTGACTGCCCTCAGCAAAGACTGATAGTTGTACGATAGCTCGAGAATTTATGAGTGTTACAAGACTTCAACAATCACAACATCATATCAGGCACCATATCACAACAGAAGGAACACCGTGCTACAATCGGGCCAAACGAAAAAGTGAAACATGGTTTGCGGACGACATCATTAAACTGACGGATTAAAAAGCTTCAAGAACACCGTAAAAACACAAAGAACTCCTAAGACAAATTTTCCCAGAAAATACCAGCGTGGGAAATCAGAAGTCGAATATTTAGGCTATCTAGACGGAACGAAACCACTCAATGGATCCAAGCTCAGTTCGCTCAGTTCGCAAAATTCTTGGTGAAATAAACTTTTACTAACTTTTGATTTCTTATACGGCAACGCCATTTCCAGAAAAAATGACAAATGACTTTTTGCATTAGTGAGAAAATGCAACGTGCTCTTAAACAGTCAAAAAAAAAAAGCTTACACATGCCACGTTATTATTACACCCTCTGGAACGTTTAACATTGAGGCATGTTATGTTGTAAATGTTGGCCACGACTACGTCTGAGATGGTCCATTTGGACCTGAGAAATTTCATGATAAAACACCGGATTTTCATTGAGTTTTTCCAGAGCCCATTCACTGAAAATATAACGCAAATCCAAATCGCCTGGCTTCAGTCCTTGCGCGAGTTAAATTTTGTACGCTTTTAGGCCGAGATCCTCACGTAAAATACAATAAGCTGTCGAATACGCTAAGACAAGCTGCTGAGAACGACGACGAATCGATTCGCCAAGGTCTTCGTGCACACTCTCAGCTAAAGCTGCTATAATCTCTTCACTACGTGCTGGATGTGTTCTAACCAGTCTAGTATCATCTACTAATGTAAACTGGGACTCAAATTTGCGAATGGTATTGGTGATAGTGGGTTCAGTAGGTCGATAAGTTCCTCGAATCACACGCAAAACATTTTTCTCAGAACGCTGATTTTCGTAATACAATTGAATAATTTAGAGACTCTGTTGTAATGTGAGTCTTTTCGTGATAGCTTGCCAAATGATACTAAATAAAAGTGACAAAGCAGTTTGATAGGAGTCATGCGTGATCAGGCTATTGAAAATCAAACCTCACTATGAATCACCCCTTACATATGACAGTAAACTTTTAACAGCCTACATAGGCATACTATTTTTCCGGTAAATGATCGGAGGACGGGTAACAAAACTCTTCACGGATCACAAATTGCTGACAGATAACGTCATATGAAATGAGCTTCAGGTCAAGATACAAAAGTTGTACGATCTCAACGGTAAGCATAAGAGGCAATACTTAAAAAGGACTTTGAAATCAAAGAGCTTGGCCGTGAGTGAAGCATTCTCAAATATCATCTCCTCTGACATAAAATTTTCCCCTTCTTCACGACCGTACAAGAAATTGAGTGCTTGGATGATGACCAGATCGTTAAAGCTATCTTCCGTAATTGTAAAGACTGCTGTGTCCACAAAAATCGTTCTCTATTTTCGGACACTCGACCTATGCGCCATTAATTACCCAACTAGGTATCGCATGAGAAACCTTACTTACTTATTTCGATGGTACTAGAGGTCTGGGTGAAGCAAGGCTTCAGCTTACACGCTCCTTACGCCAGCTGCATCCAGTTGCGCATATTAAGTTGGCTGAGATTCGCTTTCCATTGTGTGTGCCACTTAAGATAAGGTCTACCGCGTTCCCGCTCTGAGTTGAAGTTGAAAACTTTTCGGGACGGGGCACTGGAGTCCATAATTTCAACGTGATATAACCATCTAAGCCAGGTTATTTCAACTTTTCTCACGACGTCAGCATCGCTGTACAGCCCACACAGTTCACTGCTTAAATGTCTTCTTCCTTTTCTACTGATGCAAGTAAGACCGAAAATTACCCGAAGGTAGGTAGGTAAATAGAGGTGGCGATTCACGATGAACCTAAGCAGAACTAGAATGTGCCTTTTTGCTCCCACGAATTTTATGACCTGCTTGGTGATGTGCGTTGTTAAGGATGTAAGACAGTCGATGCAGAGATTCAGCCTGTGAAGTTAAGAAAACGGATTAGATCTCGTTTTCCTTTAGCCGAGATGTCATTAATGTCGTCGAAAAACGCTTGGTGTTGTGCACTCAGTCTGGCTCTTACTAGTGCAAGACATTTGCAGAGGAAATAGGAGAGAGTTTCCTTCTTAATTTCACTCCCGCAATTGAACAATTCCCTGTGATTATCGCCGTGATTCTGGCGATATCTGTGCCGGTTCTTAGCAGATCTTTTATTCTACTCTTATTGAAGGTCAGCCATACCATCCTTGATATGGCACAGGTAGTAAACTCCCTCCAGTGGAGGTGGCCTTCTGAAGGAAGTGTAAGTGGATTTGTTCTTCAACAGCTCCCAGCAGGATGTGGATTGTTATCGGGAGTGAGCCGTTCAAAGCTGATCCCCTTACAGGCCAGTTTATCTGCACACTTGTTTCCTTTTATGTCACAGGAACCCATCCAGTGGGTAGTCTTGGCTCAAGTGGTAGTGTATTGTATTCTTTTTCAATCTCTCCAATAAATGTTGGATGCCACTCATGGAGCGAAATGTCCACTAAGCCCAAAAATCTTTCTTTATTTCCCTGTTCCATTTTCTTAAAAAAAATTAATACGTTTTGTCACGCCCGAGTTGTGTGCAAGCCTCTCGGATTGACAGTAGTTCCGTATGGAACTTACAAAATCCTGCAAGCAATATGATACTGATATTTTCAGTGATTCAGAATAGACGATGATGTAGACGACTATGTCGAAGTCCTTTACTACTTCGTCTGTCTTCCACTGAACTCTGTTGAGAAATCATACATGCAAGCTTTTCTTGAAGTTTAGTCTGGGTCTGATGTAGTCGGTTGATAGCGAGTCCAGGTTATAGCTGTAGCCAGATTCTAAGAGTCTGACTGCGCTGCATAGTGTGTGTAAATTGAGCAGCAGAAGAATCACAGTATGGACATCCGTTGCGGCCGTGGTGCCTATACCGGCTGTTCTTTGGAGCATTTTTATTTTCGTGAGGATGCAAGTTTTGCTCAATTCGGGCCATCATACTAGTGATCCGTAGTTGAAAATTGGACGCACTACGGCTCTGTACAAGGTCACTTTGGGTTGAAGTCCCCACTTTTTTCTAAAGTCGAATAGTCGCATAGTCGACGCATGCCTTAATATCCTTATGCCTTTGATGTTTTGCTTCCAGTTAAGTTTGAAGCCAAAAATTATATCTAGATACCTAGCGCTAGACAGAGAAAACTAAAATCAGGTATTTGGTTTGGGTAGTGAATAGCATCAATTCAGTTTTGCTCGAGTTGACACCACGTGCTTACCTTATCTAGAGCAGACTCCAAGATTTCACTTATCACGAAAAGAAAAAAAGAAAACAACATTCCTGACACTAGTATCACCACATCATCCGCATACACGACCACTTTGACTCCTTCTGTGTATAGTCTTCTAAGAATTTTGTTCATAACCATTAGCAAAAGTAGAGGAGAAATAATCCCACTCTGTGGCCTTCCTCAATGGGTGAATTATGTAAAGTGACTGTTTCCTTGTGCTACCTGAATAATTCTTGTTCTAAGCAAAGAGACTATCCATTGGCTAATAAATTCCATTATGCCCATCTCGATCAGAGATTGTGGAAAGCTTGAGTGTGCATGTTATTTAAGGCTCCCTCTATGTCTATGAAAGAGGCTATAGTATATTCTTTGTAGTGTATGGATTTTTTGATTGTTCGCACTACCTCGTGGAGAGCCGGATTCGTGGAACTTCCCTTGAGGAAGGCGTGCTGTGATTTAGATAGCAATGATTCTTCTAGAATGCTTCGCATGTAGATGTCTGATACACACTCTAGGCCTTCAAATAAAAAGAAGGTCCAACTTATTGGCCTAAAATAATTCGAGTACTTGTACTCTTACTATTGTATAAACACCACTCGATCGCGTCTCCAAAAGAAGGTTATATTGACGCTAGCCAAGGTGTTGACAGATTTTACATTCTCTGTAGCGTGGCAGATAGTATGCCTTTAAAACCCGAAGATTTGGATGGAGAGAAGTTGTTAATAGCCCAGGAAACCCGAAGATAACTTCATTTTCATTCGCTTTAGTCAATGTCCAAATTTCTGCACCGTAATGCAAGATTTAAGCACAAAGAAGAAGCGATTAGCATGAGGTATTTTTCGATGGATTCCGGCGCTGCCTATTGTGACGATTTGGCCTAGGCTATAATGTCGTGTGTCACTCTTGAGCGCTTCTCATGCCCTTTACATTTTAATTTGGACCTTCGCTTCTTTTCTACTCGTAGAGCTCACAAGCCCTTCTCGTTCTTTTCTGCAAGGGCACTCTGTATATCCGTTGTTTTTCGAGACATACCCCTCTACATTCGTCATGGAACCAGGAGTTTCTATGTTGAGTCGGAGTAAAATTCAATATATCAGAAAGAGCCTCCATTATTGATTTTTGGCAATAATGCCGCTGATCTTCTACGTTTCATTCTGACGGCACCGAACCCTCGAACATTCGAAAATGCCCTAGCAGTCTCTTGCGATTCTATCCGTTCGACTTTGAACTTTTTCACAATGATTCCGTTACTTTATGCTCTAACGGATATCCGCATCCGTATCTTGGCTACAAGAAAGTATTGCTCCGAATCGATAATACCTGCTCAGTATTCCAGCATCTATAACTTCCCTATTTTGCCAAAACTCATCAGTTCTCATCACAAATTCATGAAGTGAAATCACGGCGCAATTTAACGTGCTACTAGCGTAAGGGGGTGCAGTGCAGTCCTTAGAAATAAATGCTATGATAGAGAAACCGTTCTCCATTAAAGTGCTGGCTAGATCGTTTATCAGGAAGATCTTTTCATACTAACGGATGACGTGACTAGATGAGTTACATGCGGGTTTTTAAAGACTCTATTTGACTAGTTACTTTAGGGACATGGAAAAGCTGATATTTAGAGGGCGCGATGAGGCTGTACCGTTAACTGCACCAAAGTCTGCTTTAATTCGCATTGTGAACAGATTTATAAGTGATTAAAACTACTTCCCCATAGAGATACATATCTAAATGGCTTAAATTCTCCCATAATCTAAATTCCAAGATGCCTCAAGGAGGATTGGATAAATAGAGTACAATTTTACCTGGGCAGAAAATGTATCAGCGCGGGAGGGACCTAATCGTGCGCCAGAAAGTCTTATTATTTCATTCGAAATAGAATGTTTTAATGAACAATAACCGAACCACGCGTGCAGATACTTTTATAATACTTTGCTTCTTCAATCTTCGAAATGATATAAAAGTCAACTCGTTACCACAGAAGTTTCTTAATTTATTCAGAATCCCACTCATAAAGTACTACTCGTACTCATTCACTTATTCACCTCAGATCCTTAATAAGGTGATTGGATTACGAATACGAATGGCAGTAATGAATGCCAGACTGCGTACGGATTAGTACATAAAGAAGGAAAAGAAAAAGTACTCATACGCACTAGTGTACAAGTGAACTAGTGTTACATCCAAGTATCTGTATCGTATGCCAAGGACTAAAAGTATTAAAAAAGTTTCACTACAAAGTGAAGTCATTCATTCATTGGACTTCTTCATTCATTCACTCGACTCATGACAAATAGTCGTTTCTACTGCATTTACGTCTTCTTTGTGGTCGTCGTTTCTTATTATACCTTTCAGAGAGTCTACAGAGCAAAGGATTGTATAGATACGAGCAAATATATATTCGTAGTCGTGCCAGTAGTGTAGTCAAAGACTACAGATATTTCTGCCTTTTGTTGAAGGGCAATTTCATTGTGTGGTCCTTTTTTTGCGTTTTCTTGCTCATCTGCATTTCAGTCATTCGCTTGATGAATAAGTCAAGGTTATTTGTTTTTACTGAGGACCACACCGGGCTTAACCACCCACAACTTGTATATGTCCTGCCTGCTGTATCACTCTTGGAGAGGATGCTGTTGCAAAGCAGCGCTTCGGTGGTAGTGTCATTGTCATGCATCTGCATGTCGCAGAGCTACGAGTGCGAGTACAAATATGAGTATGAGTACGGATACGGGTATGAGGACGGTACGAGTAGGAGTATCGTAGCTTCGACTATGTGCCTTTCCCTATCTCTGTAGTGCCTTGTCGTCATGCATACCTAATTATGGCGTAAGCCATTGGCAGGCGCCAACTCGTGTGAAGCTTGGTGGTGTCTCTTGAGCATCTCCTTGGGCCCAAATTAGTATCATCTCGAAAAGTCTTTCAGATGCATCTACGCATCAGTTGTCAGTGTGATGCGACTGTTTTGCATTTTAGTGTCTTTGTGATGCAATTGGAATGGAAATCCTTTGACGGCTGCAACGTGCATGCCTTTCGGCTTTGATCTTCGTGATTGAGTGGAGGTTGTTTTAGGATCTTAGTTATTAAAGTGTGCGCTTCAGATATACGTGAAATTTCTTTAATCCGGCGACAAATATCTTTTCTGTCAGAATTAAAGAGAAATATGATAAACCTATCCACGCGCTGTACACTATTTTGTAGATAAATGAAAGCGCTGAACACGCAGTAGGCCAAGGATTCATCGTCCTTATTATCCCCTCATCAGCTTCAGCAGTAGCTCTGCATTATGAATAAGGACTCGAATGAGTGGGCTTCTGCCTGCATAATCACCATTCGCTTACTCTTCCAACAACTAACTCACTTCACTCACTCATTTATGTTAGGTATCCTTCTGTACATGGTATGGATAGGTATAGTGATGGTGACTTTTTATTTTTCTACTTTTTTTTTTGTTCCTTTTTCTTTCGGAAATTAAGTTAATTTGCTTCGAAATGAGAACGCAGTGACAAGTAGAGGTTGAAGCTCGAGAGCCATTAGGCCATGGTAAACCTAATTAGCTGCGTCCGATGACACTTGAATGTGTAATGGGTGCGAAAGTGATATTTTAATACAGGGGTGGGAAAGTTGAGTGGTATTTTTTTAGTGAGAAACAAATGAGGTATTTCATTTATTAAGGATCAGAGCATTACTTTTCTGAACTCTACAACTGGAGGTAAGGCCCCCAAAATAACAGTGGATGTTGTGTTTCAACTTTTTGGCTAAGATTTCTAGAAGAACTTCAATCATAAGTGTGAATCGGGCAACGTAAGAGGAATTCCTACAGGGTGCCAAACAAGTTACGTAATTATGCAGTCTTCTGTACAGACATTTACGTTGCGAAATACAAATTATCCAATCCAAAAACTACTCAACTTATAAGTCCAGATGAGATCTATCCCTAATATAGCCTGTGTGTAGATCAACTAATCAATATTTTCAAAGTGTAGTTTATGCTAAGGCATAGAATTTTTTTATAGGTAGGTGAGAAATCTTCAGAGACACTAATGCCAATGATGTACCAGCTCACTCGCATGCGGCTTACAGCTCGCACCAACAGCTAACAACTTCACACACGACAATCAACAGCTAACTTCACGGTCCGTGCAGCCAAAAAAGACTTTCGAACCGACGACGGATGACAACATCTTTCTTCTTGATTTCGAACGCCATCCTGTCGATACGCAAAAACGATAGTACCGTTTCTCACTTCGGTGTACATCCATTTAACACATTTAGTTGTCAGTAAAAAACTTTAAAAATTACTATATGTTGCTCCTGTTTCTGAAGTCGTCCATCGTAATGAATGCATCCAGAAGAACTTGTTTTACTATAGACAAGGATTATGCTAAGGAAAACGGAATCTTCTGTCAAAAGAAGATGACAGTAACTTTGAATCATTTGTGCCGATTTTTGATAGAACAAAAAAATATCAGTAATTTATATTATTAGAAATATTTTGCCAAGAACTTGAGTTAGAATCAAAAAGTTAGTTTTAAATAATTTAATTCGATTGGGAACACATTCAGACTTTTACACCTTAGTGGGTCGGAATAAACACTGCTTAAACGATAAAATGAAACAAATCCTTAATCTTCATGCTGCAGATAAAACGTACAGGATATTCAAGAAATATTGTGTTTTCGTGCTCAGCGTAGATGATAGCTAACGCAATCATATATCAAAATAAACCGGAAACGAGGAAAGGAAAGAAAAAGAAAAATGAATTTGAAGATCGATGTTTCCAACAAATTCCGCTGTGGAGATTTGAACTGAGCTCAATTCGTCTGTGTCGAGTATGACAGTTTGAAGACAGACAGTTTGAGACGTTTGCGTGAAGCAATTGTGGGCAGAAAACTCTTGGATTTTGCACCATTATAACGCACCGTCGGACGAGAGAAAGTAATGGAAAAATCGCAGGAAGCACTGACGGAAATACCGAAAACCGAATATGAAAAATATTTCGAGGATTGGATCAAGCACTGGCATAAGTGTGTTGCAGTCGATGGGGATTACTTTAAAGGGGACAATATAGATTTAGATGAATAAACTTGTATTTTTAATTTTCTGAATAAATTCCGAAATTTTTTTGATGAAGGTAGTATATAACGCATGGGATGAAAAGTCAGTGCCGTTTTATAGTAAAACGCAAAATTTTTTGCAAAATTCAACTTTATTCATCAATATAGTTGCCTTCGAGGGCGATACACTGATTGAAACGATTTTTCAATCTTTCGATACCAGTTTTGTAGTACGCTGGCGGCCATATCTGCAGAATACGGTGGGTGGGAAAGCAATTCGTAGCAGAAATCATTTAATTTTTCCATCGTTTTCATCGACTTGTGACACGGTGCATTGTCTTGATGAAATAACACTTTCTTTTTCTTCAAATGCGGCCGTTTTTCTGCGATTTCTTCCTTCAAACGCTCCAACAACGCAATGTAATAGTCGCTGTTGATAGTCTTCCCCTTTTGGAGATAGTCGATGAAAATTATTCCATGTGTATCCCAAAATACGGATGCCATAATCTTGCCAGCCGACTGTTGAGTTTATGGTCGTTTTGAACAAGGTTCGTCGCCTGCTCGCTACTCAGCTGCCTTCCGACTTGACTTTGGGATGAAGCGATGGAGCCAAGTTTCATCCATTGTCACATACCGATGCAAAAATTCAGCTTTATTGCGGTTGAACAGCTTTAAACACTCCTCTGAATCATCAACACGTTGTTTTTGGTCGACTGTGAGCAAACGCGGCACCCACTTTGAACAGAGCTTTCGCATGTCCAAATATACGTGTGTGATATATCCAACACGCTCTTTTGATATCTTTAGAGCCTTAGCTATTCGTAATCATTTTGTGGACTTTTTTGATTTTTTCATCTGAAACAGCCTCTTTTGGACGTCCACTGCGTGCATCATCTTCGGTGCTTGTTTGATCACTTTTAAATTTTTAAATCCACTTGCGAATGCTTCGTTCGTCTCTTGCAGAGTCCGGGTAACACTTATCAAGGCATTTCTTTGCATCCGCTGCATTTTTTCCCATCAAAAAGCAATGATAAATCAACACACGAAATTGCTTTGAATCCATTTTTTTTTTTTCACAATAACAAAAGTTGCTTCACTCACAACGCTATATCTCGAGAACTAATCGTCCGACATCTGTCAAATTTATACACGTATCTTTTGAAGGTTGGTACTAACTGAAAATGGTATGGATTCAATTCAAGTGGTGCCCTCTCTTAGACTTTTCAGCCCATGTATTACAGTGACTCAACTTTTTGATCACATGATTGGTTGAAACAAAACATTATGCTGTAACTTTTTTATTCGAGGAGTTATACCACTAAATTTTAAAATCGAAACAAATTTTACAGTTATTTTTTGTCTTTTTGTGAGATAAAGATTGATCCAAGAGAGTTACATTGGTCAATGAATTCGTGTTTTTCTATTTTGCAGAGCGATTGGCAAAAGATTGAGGATATACTAAAAGAGTAATTTTTATTTTTAACACGCACCGTGGTCATTTGAAATTTGTCAAGTTCAATTTGTGCTTCCACAAATTTAGTGTTCAATGCAGTCCTTTATAAATAGGGATGACGCGCCTCTTGCGTTTCCCGATGGATGATAAGCGTGGTAGTCGCGGTAACCTTATAGTTTCACGCGTGCTTGCGTCGTCAGGTGAGTTTCAGAAATTAAACATACATCAACTGCTTTTCCCTGAATAAAAATATTTAGTTCATCAAGCCTTTTCTGTAGGCCGTTGGTATTCCACGCAAGAATATTGAGCTTATTTGTCATGATTAGTTACACAGATCTGCTTCTAGTCTCTCGAGGATTACTGAGAAAACATTTGAGGCAAGATCAGGTGATTCACAGTTGGTCGTATTTGCTCGCGCCGCTATTTGCGCGTAAGTTTTTCCATTTTTTACTTGCGCGTTGTTGCGGCGTTTGCCATCTTTGCCTTCTTCAAAGGCTTTGAAGATGGACCGCTGTTATGATTTCTCTCACTCGCTGGCCCTACGTGTTTAGAAGACATCGTTTTGGATTGATCCCGTCATATATTAACGTATATTAAGCTTTTTTTTTAAGGTTAAGTAAAATGTTTTTTTTTAGATTAAGGGTCGTGCAAGCCTTTAGCTACCACGCATATGGATCTTTCCGCTTTATTTTCGTACGTATGCCATTGAATGTTCTCGACATTTAATTTTTACGAAAGCGAACGCCAATAGTCTGGATTAAGAACATTGACGGTCCATATATCGTTATTGCGGGATCTTACTCTGTAATCGGTTGAACACAGTGATTTCAAGATTGTGTGCAACTTGTTATAGTTCGAGATTCCAAAGGCGTTTATTGACGGCGGCAGTCTTTGTTTGGGTTTTTCCTTTATTGACCTCATAAGCATCTCTTTTTGTACATTTTGAGGCGAGGAATCAGCGTTGCGTTTCTTACCTGGTCTATTTTTAAGTATACAGTATGTTTCTCGGACTAGCCCTTTTTCGTCCGTGTAAAAGCTCGAGTTTTCCAGGCGGTCCAGTCGCGGATTAGACTCGGTTTTAGATTGCGCCTTAATTGCATCTAGTTCCTTTTGAAGTTCGGCACAGAGCAATTAAATATTTTGGAGTCTGGAGCGTAGATCAGAGTTTTCGCGTTCGAGATTTTGCAACTTATTCGGTGTAATACTATCGCCCAGAGCTACCCACTTGGTCTTTGCTCCCGCACCATTTTCCCAGCGATCCGTGGGTTGAAGATCTCGTAATCCTTGAGCTTTTTTTGAAGAGGTCCTGGTTTGTATATGTATTGTGTTGTAAAGTTTTTGTAGAACTCATTTTATTCCCACGAGTAGCGGAAAAGAATAGTCCGTGTGTCCATAGATTCATATTAGATTGATAAACCGGCTGATCTGGAGGTTGCCAAGTATTCGGTTGCTCCGTTAGAGATTGGGCTATTTCTTATACTGGGTCCCCAACCTGGTAGATTCTGGAACGGTTTACTTAACATCTTAATCCGGCACAGTAGATATTTAGTCGCCTCTAACGACAGACATATCTACCTCGGGTATATTCTAGCCTCTAACCCGAAGGGGTCTTAAGCATAGATGAGATGCTAAGATTTGTTGTGATTGCAGCCGTTTAGCATTAAATCTGCTTGCAGTATTTCTATGTTGTTGTGGCGCATAATATACCCATAGCCGTACTTTGATTATCCTAATATGATCATACATTGGTCGCTCGGAAAAAAAGGACAAATAGTAGAAGAGTATCTTGAGCCGGTCACAACATAATCAATCTGCTTGACTATTTACTGAATAAAAGGCCGCCGTATTCTTCTGAGAATACGAGGAAACCGTGTCCGCTATGCAATTCTTCAATAGCCTTACGTCTGCTGTCTGCGGTATTGTCCTATAATCTGTTTTTTAACGTCGTGCTTAGGGTTTTGCCTAGCTGAGCCTAGTTGAGTTGAGCCTTTTCAGGTAGGGTCTAGCAGATTTAGCAGCGTAAGGCCGAGAGTTGTTATGCTGTAGAATCACTTGTTCTTGCTTCTGCTCGTATTGTGTCCGTTTTTTGCGAGGCGCTCAACTCAATCGCATCAATTGAAGTCCATACCGTTCCCTAGTGATGGTTTTATTGAGTTTCAACAGGATCGGCTTGATCGCTCTAAATACACAGCACAACCTTCGCGACGAGAATATTTGGCCGAGCCAACGACGTAAAAGCATAACCAGGCAGTCCCCATGACTTTTTCCTTTTTGAGTCGCTGTAATGAACCCATTTTTCATCACCTGTCATTATGACGGTTCTTTTTTTGTCACTAGAGCAGTTTTTCATATCACTCCCAACGCATGCAATCGCTTGGAAATGGCTTGGCGGGTAGATCCTAATGCTGAAGCAAGCTCTGCTTGCGTTTTCTATGGATCCACATCGAAAAATGCCTCTAATTCAGCGTCTTCCAAGGTTTTTGACCTTCCTCCACGCGGACAATAGTTAACATCGAAATCACCGTCTTTTAAGCTAAGTTGTTTCACTTAAAGCAGTATCTCCGTAAATTTTCGGAGCTCTTGATGCACTTCAGTCCCCGTTTTCTTCGGATAAAGGAAAAAGATCAACACTTCGCGCAAAATTTGGCAGAAAATCAGACATTTTCACACAACCAAAAATATATGACGCCAAAAAATAGTCACTAATGTGTCAAAACGGTCTCTTTACCATACGTCTAAGATTGATTCATGACGTTTTGGATATGTCAAAATCGACCGGCACTTAATGCTGGAGCCATCTATTGACAAACAGAGAGGACGTACCTAATAATTTGGCTTTTATTATTACCATCGTTAGGACATTTTTGATGGTTCGAGTAAAGTGCTAATAAAATCCGCCTCACCAAGTAGCTCGTTCGACTGAAAACTTTCATTTTATGCACTTACGCTCCATCTTGAAGCGCTGCATCTTCAAATTTAACGCCATTTAGATTAAAGGCAGCTCTGCTGAACGTCTTGGTAGTATATGATGGAAGGAATCCCTCTCGGATCTTTTAGACCTGTTATACCGCTGTTAAACTTGACAATATCTAGAGGTGCACAGCTCGAAGGGCTGCATAGGTGTTATACCTGTTGTCGGATTCATCAAAGGTGTAAAGAGGACCAGCAAAATAGTATCAAACGGCTTTAACAATCTGAGGAGGTCGACAGGCAAAGATCCAAACGGTGTTAAGCATGGTTTTTATATTTTTATACGCTTCTGAATGCATTGGCTACTTTTAGGAATATAAAATCTTTATCTCATTTGGAATAGCGCAATCGTCCCAACGTGTAGAGTGCATTGGTGATAGTCGTCTATTATGTCGGCTCAGACGTGAAACCCTGTTGGCAATAAATTGTTATGGCGTATATATGAAGAGTCATCAAGGTACTGACGTCATCCAGAAACGGAAGCAGTTCCACAATTTTTGAGTTGGATTCCCTTCCTGCAAGGAGCGAATTGGCTTCTTCTTAGGTATTTAAATGCTGATCCATTCTTTGCACGACAGGTTTTAACAAAAGGCTGAGGCGGTATAAGTTCAGCTTGGGTAGTAGTTTCTGCGACTACAGTGATACAACCCACGGATAAAAGGTCTGTTTTTCTGAAGAGAAGACAATTGTCGGCGCTGACATCTCTTGTCACAAGATCAGCCTGGGTTTCCTTTGCATCCCATGCGAAAAATGTTAAAGTTGCTCGCGGTATAGTTACGTCGCTAAGATGCCATAAGCTTTTGACGCATTGTTCCCATTCAGCTAGTAGATGTCCAGTCAGTGGTTCATCTCAGGACTGTTTCAGTTCCATATGAACTTGAAAAGCACTTTCACCTTCACAATAATTGGGCTAAGCATGCCCAAAGGATCAAAAACTCTTGCAGCTCCATCACGTCTAAGTGAATCCACTATCGCATTCGTCGCCAAAAGAGCAATTCAATCTAATGATTTACAGCTGCATGCCCTCAACCGAAAACATCTCGTACGCGGCTGCTGTTCAAGTTCCATTTCGTCAAATTCATTAAACTCTTACCCATGATCTTCACAGACAGTAAGTCAGGTTTACTCAGAAAGCCTCTTCCTCTGTGTCTAACGCCATAGGAAATGTTGAAGGAAAACTAGCTTCTTCTGAATCTAAACGCTCTCATCTACCATACCTGTCAACAAAAATGGGCTGCAGTTGACCTTAAAACTAACTCTCGTCAGTCGGTAATTCATAAATTGGTTCACCTGACGATAATGTGGTCCTGAAGCGAACCACACAAAGCGATGAGTATCACAATCGTTGTTGTTCAGCAGTTTCTGCAAAAAAGCCTTTTCCAATTCGGCTACTATGTATACCATACGGTCCGAGTCTAAAGTTCAAAAATACCTCGAGAACGTCTGGAAGATATTATTGAACTTTGGTCTAGGCCGTTCTGGCCTGGTAGCTGATGTGAAAAAAGCTTTTCATCAAATCCTATTGAGGGACTAGGAGCATGGTAGCCATTGTTTCATCTGGATCTCATCAGGGACTGAAGCTAGTCAGTTAGTGTTTGCTGATGATGGCATAACGAGGGTGACATTTGGCTGCAGCACATTTATTTTGGCCTGTACGGAGAAAAAACGATTTCCAATTGCATGTAAAGTATTCGAAAATATATGAAAAGTATATGAAAAGCTTATGTGCTGTGAACAAAGAACCGAGTTGCTCCACTTAACTATGGTCTTGATTGCTTTGCGGTTGTGTGCTTACTTCATGCAAGGTCTGAAGGTGTCTGTTAAAAAATATTATTTGCGGACCGATTCGAAAATCTCACTCAGTTAGATACAGGGAGTCTTACGTGCAGAGCCATGTTGTGGAAATACGACGTCATACAGCAATCTTTGATTGACAGATTTGGTAACCAAGGAAATCAGAGCGGATAATTTGAAAAATTCCACGTTATGGCTACATAGAACAGCTGAGCTGCAAGAGGGTGACAGGTGTAAAACTGAAAATGAGATCATTCCAAACAGCTCGAATTTGGTAGTTTTGCTGAACCACACTGTGAATGTTTTTAATACGTTCCCAGAGCCACTTCCACGCTATAAAGACTACATCACCTGGAAGCGACATTTACGCGTTACTGGCAACGTTCTACGGTTTAATGAGTCTTTAAGAAAACGAGAAATATCTCATTGCATTCAACTATCAACTAACATAAATGTCGCTGAAAAATACACTCAGCTCTGTCTACAAACATTTTAAGGGTACGCAAAAATCCTTGAGCGTGTCCTAATTATAAAACAAAAAGAATCAATCATTAGATGAGTCAATGAAGTTTAAGCATCCTATAATACTTCCTCCAGAGTCGCATATATTTTGACTAATAATCAACGATTTTCATGAAACTAAATTGCACTCTAGTATTGGTACAGTGCTAATGGAGATGAGGAAACATTTTTGAATTCTGAGAGGACGACAGTTGCTTACGGACAGCTTGTTAATAGGACTACGGCGTTTTATAGCGCCTTCTATTCGTAGAGCAGCTTTGAAACTTGAAGGAGTGGCCCAGATTGTCGAAGATGCAACTCTTCATGGTTTTTTGGCCAAAAAACACATCAGATAGAGGTTTATAGTCGAACGTGAAAGGTGGTGATTAGAAAAGTAAAGGTGAATCTCGAACAACCCAGAGCAATTTATGTCGAGATTGAAGTGATGGTGAATGCTCGTCCTATTACTTATATGAGCAGCAACCGGTTGGATATTACGCCACTGACACCTGCAAGTTACCTGACAGTTAATTCGATTCAATCAAGTATGAGCCGAGTGGCTTCTTCGACTAGGACTTTACCGCGATATGTTCAGCGATAATAGCACTAACTTTGTTGGGGTGAATCGTATGCCTTAAGAAGATTTAGCAGCGTGGCAGAGTGATGACAACAAGCAGTCAGTGGCTATTCTGGGAACCAGTTGCCATTTCATCACTCCTAGAGCTCCGCATATTCTGGCAAATCCTCTGGTACAACGAACTACACACTTTGGCAACAAGGATAGAAGCATGTCTGAATTATCTCCCGCTCACTACGTTGTTTGATGATCCGGATGATAAGTTCGCGTTGATTCCAGGTGATTTCCTCACTGGGGTCCTTGTTATTGCAGTTGCTTAGCCCAGTGTCAACGGCATGTACATCAAAATTTCTGGCAAAATAGGATTGAAGAGTATTTGTCAAAGTGTCAAACACGAAACAATTGACAGCGGAGTTCTGACAAAATAAAATTAGGCGGCAGCATCCTTGTTCGTCAAAATAACTTACCACCAACCTAATAGCGATTAGGTCGAGTCGTTAAAGTTCTCCATCCGTCTGGAGTTAGCAGATTTCAAACCCGAGGATTCGACTGGGAACGATGTGGATGTGATGGATATGGATTTCTATCTTTTGTTTTGGCAGCTATTGTATGGCAACACTCAACACTTGCAGTGGCAAGTTTTCCCTCTTTTTTTTTAACTTCCGATTGCTGAGACAACGTGTTTTTTTTTTATATTTTATCATAAAATAACAGTCTGAGTTGTTTATTTCTACTTTATCAAACGCCGATTACGTCTATGGATGACATAAACGCTTTAAGGTAAACGGTCGTAAGGTATGATCCAAGAGACAGTATATATAGCTACATCGTCGCACATGCCAGATCGTAGAAGTTGTAACTACTGAGAGTCGACCAAGATGCATCATAGCAGTGGAGTTAGGATGCCGTCTTGCGGCCAGTTCTTGTTTACTCTTACGCTTACATATTGGCCGCAGTCCTATTCACCAGTATTGCCTTTATCCACAAAACTAGTGATTCGTCTACGCCCTGTTGTATGGCCAAGTTACACAAGCCGTCAAAAAATGCGTTGCCGAAAGCTATCTCAATGACGCACGGAATCTTTCTTTTTGAATGCAATCTCTCATGATCTTCAGTGTTGTTAGTCATGTTGCATCTTGAGCAGAGGTTGCAATCACAAGGCGGCTATATCACATTAAACCAATTCATTCTCTTTATGCTCTTCTACGTGAAAGAAGTCAGACTAATTGGTCTTAAGCGTTTGGCGAACGCTGTGGTCATGTTAGCATTCATATCCACGTCACAACCGAATCTTCCTCTAATTATGTGATCAGTAGTAATTCGTCGCGCTTAAGCAAAAGTTAGAATTCCAGAGTTTTTGCAGGACGACTATTAACTTCAGGCATTCGTGTGGGCTCACTTACAAGCGTGATTAAGCTACTGTAGGCGCCAAAAAATGCAAAACACCTTCAGTCGGTTGTTATGTATCTAAAATAAATGCTAGGTTCAATACAATATGTTCGTATATAAGAGCTAATGTTCCAGACAGCTTACAGCGTAGAAAATAACAAAACCAATAAATCGAAATCGAAAACGGTATTGCTGTACTATCGTAAAGATTCAGATTAGTTTTCACCCTGCATCAGCTGATTGTAAAGGTTATTAGATAAGCGAGTCGAATATATGTACCATCATGGTTCTCTACCAGGTTATTGACAGATGACAGAAATGTCATTCCACCTTCCTTATTTTGGCTGCCGAAAAACCGAAAAGGTGGAACAGGCTATAGAAGAAGGAGGCAGAAGGTGAGGCAGAAGGTGACGGATGAAACCGGTCCAGCAACCAATTAAGTCTGCAGTTCCAGTGGACGGATCCGGCTGAAATCGGTCCTGAAACCCACACAAGTTGCAGCTCTGGTGGACAGAATTTGGACGTTGCTGGGAAAGTATCTTCAAAAAAAAATCTCGAAATACCAAAGGTGACGAGACCGGCGAACCTACAAAGATGCTGATATCTTCTTTCTGGCACTTAGAATTGGGAAAGCTGGCAATGGCAAAAGTCTGAATGACGCTGTGTGAAAACACTGTGTCGATCAACTGTGGGAGCTAGCCAAAGCAGAGAATGTTTGCATTCAAGCAGAAGGCTGCGATATGAAGAATGGAACTTTTTGAGTGAAGTGCTCCATGCAGCAAAGTATTAAATAGCTAAACAAATATGTGTCAAAAATCAAATCCTTACAAACTAAGACTTTTGAGGTTTTCAGACAGCGAAAACTGACTGTCTGGGTTTCGGGGCAACTCAGAGAAACGGAAGATGTTCTTATGCGTCTTCATACCCAGAACCTTGCACTTCACACTGAAAAGTGGAAAGTCTCTCACAGAGAGAGAAGGAATCGATAAAACAAGGACGGCTCTTCTCTTGTTGTGGGCTTAGACAAATCTTCTTTCGAGACCATTAAGCCGAAGTATAGGTCACAGCCATATCAACACCTTGGAAAGGTTAACTTCCACTTTTTTTCCAAATAAGTGCGGATAAGAGACGAGCACCCCAGCACCCATTAAGTTTGTGTAGTTAAATCAACCTTCAGCATTCCAAGTCTTCTTCTGCATCCCTATGGAGGAGGCTTTGCGTGTTGAATACCAAACCCCCTCATAATATCTCTATAGGAACCATGAGTATGGAATAAATGAATGTTTAAGGGATTTCACACCACTTTATGGCGAGCGATCGGAAAGGCCAAGAGCTTGTCTTTATGTGACAAACTCACTCTTACCGTCTAAACTTGTGCAATTCTGGAACCAAGATTTAGTATCTGCAGACAAAATTACGAAACGAATGGAGAAAGGCAAAAATTCAACGTTGCGTCTGCTTATTTTTTCTATGATTCGTTACTGTCACCACAACTGGAAATGGTAGCAACGTAAAAGGTAATTATCTCCTGGATTTCATACGATCATCTGACCTGGCTGTCAACAATGTTGGCTCTCAGCCCACTTTTATTAGGAGTAAGACAACAAGTAATCGGGTTAAATTTATCCAACAAGAATGCTAAGGAGACTACTCACTGGAAAGTATCGGAGATCTCCATGTCAGACTATAGATACATCGAATCCAGAATCAGATGCTAGTTCTCGACCTTGTTGAAGAGGGGAAATCCGCATGAAACCAACTGGACACGACTTAAGGAGAAGCTCGACATATACAATAGAGCTCCCCCTAAGCTCAGGACAAAACAAAAGTTAGAGGAAACTGTTCAGATCCTGAACGGTATCCTCACGAAGTACTTTGAAATGACATGTCCAGCTAGTAAGATTGATGAAACGGCCGTTCTTTGATGAAATGCAGACCTGCAGCGTCTTCGCAAAGAATTCAAAAAACTTCACTCGAAGTCAGGAAGTCATTTAAGACTAGTTTGGAGAAAGATTGGAATCTTCACAGATTTGAGCTAAAATAATTTAAGAGACATATCCGACCGCAAATATGGCACCTCTCAGAAATCTAACAGCACCTACCCCGAGTCATAAGCAGAGACTCTCCGTGCCATACATGAACTTAACTTCCCAGGTAACCTAATCGGAACCATCTCACAACAAGCTTCTATCAACGAAACTGTTAGTGAGCTGAACAATACAACACGATGTAGTTGGCATATCTCATCAGAATGAGGACATTTAACATGCTGTTGCTTCCTTTAATGGCTTCAAGTCGCTTGGCATAGATGCTACATACCCAGTTATGTTACAAAAAGGTATAAACCAGCTGCTGGAAATTCTCAAGAGAATTTTCACTGCTAGCCTGGCACTGGCATACATACCAGTGAAAGTGGCCTTTACACCGAATATCGGAAATGAGGACTACTCGCTCGCCAAGAGTTTCAGACCTATAAGTTTGACATCTTTCCTGCGAGAAAGCGCTTCAAAATCTGATAGACAGATTTGAAGGCGCATTCGACAAGAAGGGGATACGCTAAGGATGCTTTCGACAACACAACTTTTGATGGCATGTGTAACTCGGCCAGACAAGACGGCGCAGATGGCTCGCTAGGTTTCTCGATCAAAGCAATTAAATAGGACATTGATTGCGGATGCTATCGACGCACTGCTTAACGCGCTCTAAAGTTCTAACGTCTATATACAGGCATGCACGGATGATATAGCTGTACTGTCTTTTGGATCGCGTCTAGCGACTGTCTGCTCTAAAGTGCAAGCAGCCCTAGACGTAATCCACGACTGGTGCACTAGTTATGGGCTTTCAATCAATCCTCTCAAAACTGAGATTATTTTCTTCACGAGAAGCATCTAAGGCGCTGTCAGCCTTATGGCAAGGCATGAGAAGGGTCCTTTGGATTTACACGGCTATGATAAAGGCAATTATATCCTATGCGTAGGTTGTCTGGTGGAATACGTTCTCGCAAAAATACGTAATTGCTGCTTTTATCAGGCTTTAAAAACGGTTTGTTTCGGATGCACTCTATAGAACTCCTGGCTTCGCTCCGGACGCTTGATGAATTTCCTTCCCATTGATATTCATATCACTCAAACCAGAGTTCTTTTAAAAACAAGTGGTCTTTGCTACAACATACAGCTGAGGCTTTGATGACCTTGCGCGCCGGCTTTCTTATGACTCTGATCAATGACACCAGAACTTCTATTGCGAAAAAAATATGAAACCGACTTTCCCTGTTCACAGGCCTGGTTTCGGTTACAATCTGAGCCTGAAAAGAATTACAGACGGGTCTTCACGGACGGCTCCAAAACCAATATAGGATGTAGCGCTGGTGACTTTCTAGCGGACGACAACGTTAAATTTCACTTCACTTCAAGCACAGGTTTACCCAATACTGATGGCAATGAAGTACATTGTGGAGATGGTGAGGCATCTGTAACGTCAGCCAAGCTGCGCTTAGAGCCTTGCTGAACCCTCTTAAGACTTCCAAGATAGTTCAAGAAAGCAAAAGATCACAGAACGCTGTCGGTAGGCTAAATTCAGTCAACCTTGTCTGGGTCCCAGGTCACAATGGGATCATGGGAAATGAAATTGTTGATAAACTTCCCTGGCAAGGTTCAGAAGAGAGTTTTTTAGGACCCGAACTCACGTTGGGTCTGCCTGCGTCCCCGATTAAGGCTTCTATTGACAGTTGGGTCTCATATGAATACAACTGCAGATGGCATAATTTTCCAGGTTGCAGGGAAACTAAATGAATGCTTTCAGACCTCAGACCTCAGTCAGCGGTCTTTTCTCATTGTGGCATTGTGACAGGGCATTACACTTTTGCTAAGGACTAAAATGTGCTGGGCATAAGAAACACAACATCCTGCGATGCTTTCTGTAAAAGTGATGACGACATCGCAAAGCAATATCTCTGTGAGTGTCTAGCTTACGCTCGCAACAGGCTGCTAATACTCCACGCAGATGTGGTGGGTGTTGGTACTGTAGGCACTTTATCCTTGAAACAATTACTCACCTTTCTTCGTAAGACTGAAAGATTTTATTAAAAGGAACTAACAAAAGTACAATCGAAAAGTTCTTTGGCTGAGTGCGACAGAAAAATAAGTTTCATCCTAAGTTACTAAAGATATTTTTTCTGCCATATAATTACATTGCTTGAATGAGAATATAGAATATAAATGAGAAATGAGAATATAATATGCTAATCAGTAACAGACAAAAAGGCCTATTTACCCAACTATTCCACTTGATTCCATTTACTTGAAAATTAAAGCTTAAGTTAAACTGGATGAAATCCCCTTGAGCAAACAGATTGTCCCAAGTAAATAACAACACTGCTTCTCGACCTACTTACACAACAATTTTATTCGTCTCAATTTCTCTATACTTATCTGCCATTGCCAGTAAAGGATCCCCTCAAAAGTCCATTCATCAACCCTTTCTTTAAAAAAAATCTCCTCGAAAATGGCCCGCAAATTTGCTCAACAATCTCATTCGAAATCTTTGTCCTTCTTCTGGTATCACTACAACCCATCATCTTGAATGTGGTTTTATGTGCGGCTGGCAAAGAGTAAAAGCCGCTTATCAGCACTCGAATACTCGTCTATCCTAGTAGTTAAACCAAATCTCCTCCAGAAATCTCAAGAAACCGCATTGTAAATAGCAGAAAGTACAATTAGATATGCTTAAGATATTCGTATTTACAAGGACCCATTTCCAGGACTCCACTACTATACTCGTAAACTAACACACAACTTGAAGCGAGCACATTTTCCTTTCTTCTGAGGCGAACCAACATTTTCCCATCAAGATTGTGATTTATCCGAGTTTTAAAGACATTTAAACGAGTACGAGGTTCTGGCTCTTTCATTTCGAAAACCATTTTCGGTGGTTTATGGCCGAAAACCCTCTGTAATCATACTCAGACCCGAGCACTTGATGGGGAAAAGAATTCAACTTATGTGGGAAACACTTTGAAGGGCGCGAATGCAAATTCATTTCAAATTGTTTCATCACACACAGTTACTCTCTTCGGATATTTAGGGACGAAACCAGGGCGAATCAGAATGGACAATAAAATTAAAAAAACAAAAAACCAAAAAAAAAAACACGTTCCTCGCATTGTTAGCCTCCATCAAATTGCGCAGTTTGGAAGGGAACGACTTAATTAGAACCAAACTAAAATGAGTACAGTTTGTGCCCTGTATCATGTGTCTGCTGCCTGTCACTGTATTGTCCCTTGAGAAAACCACTTGTTTTCCACTACCCTACCACCAGTTGGTGTGTTGGGTCCTGGGCAATTTCAATCTCCCTAAAAAAAAAAAAAAAGTCGCCTTTCGTTCGCTACTACTCGCCTTGCAAGTGGTTGACAGACAATGATAAATTAAATTAATTAAAATCTCAACATTTCACTGAGCGCGCTCTGTGCTTTCTGTCCCTGTCCTTCTGTACTTCTTGTCCAGGCTGTCCTTAATGGGAGTTTTATTTTTCATTGTGACATTTGCCGTTTTTAATTTTTTTCGATATTACACACAATTTTATGGAGAGTTTTTCTAGCTGCGGTCTGCTTTTGTGGCAACTGATGGCGACTGATGTGTCAGAGTAAAAATGCAATGAAATCGAGATCCTGAAACTGGTTCTGGATTGGTCATAAATTTAAAATTGTCATCTCAATTGCCATTGTGTGGTATTTTAAATTTTGACTAAGAGAGCAAATTGAAATTAATTTGATGGCCAATTAGGATGAATTAGCGATCGCCTTCGAATGTGGGGAGTGATAAAAAACTTTGTAAAAATTTTAAAGCTGGAGACTTACAAAGTATCTGAGTGTATACATATGGTGACAGATCTACTCCTGATATCCAGTGAATATTTATTCGGCTAATGTTTTGGGTAGAAGCCACAGGATGTCTATTGTTTTAGATTGTAAACGGTAGGTTGTTTTTACTTACTTTTCTGATGAGGTCGGCATTGTTGTACAACCTGTACAGATCGCTGTTAAAACGTCTCCTCTATTCTCAACTGATGCAAACGAAACCAAAAATTAGTGGAATCGCTCGAAGCGCTCGAGCATCTGCCTTCCTCAGTGTTTAAATATCTACGCCATAAAATGGGACTGAGAGAGCTTCACTACTCAATTGTGTTTTAAACCAAAAGCAGCAAGAGTGATTTTTCGCACGATTCGAGGTAGATAAAGCCACTGAGTACCTAAAAGTTGTAACTATCTACCGTGACGACCTGTCCTAAGTGTCGTAGCTATGTGTCCTTCTTTGTTGACAGCTTATACCATATCTGTCAGTTTTTTAAGAAAAAGGAATAGGATCATCTGTTTTCTGAGCACTTTGGACGAAACTTATGGCTTCTAGAGTGTGTATCTGATTACACTTGTTTGTATATCCTGTCCTTAAAAAATTCGAATCTTCTTTTCTCTCCTCCTACAGGCTCATTGTACTTAGGTCCCATTATCAGTACAGGAAATATCTCGAGACCAGAAGTGCGATTTTAACCCACTGTAAATTTAACAGCATGTCTCACCAATAAGCAAACCCAAAGTCTACATCAAAGTATCGAGCACTTCACTTGTCGTTTGACAAAGGTTGGCATCAGGCTATTTTTTTAAAAATGCTTGCATTCAAGATCGAAGAACCTCTTCGTCGTTGGATTAGACATTAGCCAATTAGTTGAACTAAATTTTTTTCACAATTTCTAGTCTTAAATTAATGCTGGTATGCCACAGGATTCCGTTTTGTCTCCGATACTTTTTTTCATTTTCCTTATTGAACTCTTGTCCACTATTTCTAATTCAGAACTTTGGTTTGCTTGAAGTACCGTATCACTGCTTTTCATACTCATTCCCGGATTCATGTTCTTGCACTTCGGGTATTGAATGGAAACGACAGCGTATGCTAAGCTCGTCCCATACTCCTAATTTATATTTATTTCTCGGGCATTATAATCTGCAAACATTCAAAACCAACGTACATCACTGCTTAACGGTTCAAGTGCATAAAGCATTTACCGATTGACTATCTGAAAAGGTAGACCGATAAGTGCGATAAGTGCAACGATAAGTTTTTGAAAGAAAAACATAAATGACAGTATTGCTACCACATAAGAAGGATAAGCAATGTTCGAGCTTATTTCCAGCCTGTATAGCCGAGGCTCATCAAATAATGTTTTACCTAGTTCCTAGTACCTAGTTATTTTACACACACTACATTACTTTGAGCTTTTAGATTTGTTAAATAGCTTCCTAACTTTTCTCTTCAAGGATTCGAGCTCATGAGTGGGTAATCCAGCGCATTGCGTATGAAGCTCATACCATTGATTTTTGTTGCGCAGCTTCGTATGCGAATGTGATTCAATTCGCTTAAATTTGAGACGGCTTCGTGAAGGGTCGGATTGAATTCACGGCTTAAATCTCTGTAAAGAGTTCACACTTAGTGCGCTTGGACAATAAGTTGAGGCAGGTTGTTTACATCCAGAATGGTGACGAATTTGCTTTTTTTTCGCAAGGAGTCATGAGAAGTCCGTATTTAAGAATACTTACTTAAGGTGCTGCTATTGTCCGAGGTATACCTGGGCCTCAGCCAACAAGCATTTTCATTCAGCTCGATCTTTAGTCTGCTGCCTCCAGTATCGCATGGTAAGTCGTTTGAGATTCCCTTCCACTAACGACCCGAGTCGAGGTCTTGCTCTACGACGCTGTCCTTAGGAGCGAATTTGAAGATTTTTCGGAACGGAGCATTGGTGTTGATCCGCTTTACATGACCCAGCTACGTCAGTCATTGGACTTGCACTCTTTTGGCTAAGTCGATGTCCTCCTCCACTCACCATCTATGCAGACGCGACCGAAAATCACTTCAAAGTTGCCAAGAACACGCTCATCCATCCACGCTCATAAAGCCCATGCTTCTGCGCCATAGAGCAAGGGCTTGATTAACAATAGCCTTCTGAGCCCAAAAAAAGCAGTGATTGGCAAGAGTTATTCTTCAGTTTGCTGTCAGAGCTCGTGTCATTATCTGAATTAATAGCGGAAACTAGGTAGACAAAGTTCTTAACTACCTCAAAGTTATATCTATCGAGGGTGGCGTTTTGTCCGAGACATCGCATGACAGCGCATCGCCTTGTCTACATCCCTTTGTGACATGTCAGGTCTGGGTGAGTTCTTTACCGGTGTATGGAGCAGCGTGAATTGTCCATCGTCATTCTGCACAGACGGACGAGCTGGCCTTACAATCGATGAGTCGATTTGGATTTACTGAGTTTTTTATTGTGAATATTTGATCGATAGTGAACTCTTCTGGGCTAAAGCCACACTGATATGGATCAATCAGGTTGTTGACGAACGACCACCGACATTTACACAATACGGCAGATAGGATCTTGCATGCAATTTAGGAAGGCTGGTGCCTCTGCAGTTGGCGCAGTTCAGAAAGTCTCCTTTCGAACGAACAATGCTGAGGTTCAATTCATGAGGTTCAATTCATGAGGTATACGAGTGACCTTACCAAGTCATCGTCTGCCGCTTTGAAGAGTTCGGCAATTAGACCGTACGCTTCAGCAGATTTGATGGACTTAAACTCAGATGTTGCTAGCTTCACCTTAATTAGGTTAGGTGGACGGAATTGTTGGTCTACATCGCCCGGGATGAAAAGTTCATTTGGTTCGTCATAGCCCTTACACAGTCAAATGCTCTCTCCAAATCCTCAATATCGAGTGCGAATCTACTACTATGTTCCCTTATTCGTCTCTACATGCTTCGGTACGGGGTTTGTGTCCTGAGCTTTTTTTTACTTTTGGTAAAACTTCCAAATGTCACTCCTGGAATAGCATCTTTTAACCTCCTCGACCGCATGCTTCTCATGCTCCTTCCTCCAGAAAAGTCAATGGTCGTCTCTTCTCTTCTACTCGAAGAGTTTGTGAGTAGCTTTAGTCCTTCTATGCAAAGAAGCTTTGTATGCATCTTGCTTAACTGCGTACGCTTGCCGGCACTCGTTGTCAAACCAGAGGTTTTGTTCTGGTGATTGAGTGAAATCCAGCGCTTTTTGGAAATATTCCCATTGGTACTGGTCTTCGGTGCTTCATGCTGGTGGCATAAATACTGTTAAGAGAAAGGGTTTGGCGACCTTGCGATTGTAGCCGTCCGACGTCGAACTTCCTCACAAAATTAGCTTGCCTTTGCAATATTCGGGATATTATCCACAGGCGTAACTCGGCTACAACAAGTTAATCTTCCGATGTTGCCCCCTCGGAACGTTTTGAAATCCATAAAACTGGAGGAGTTCTTTGCGTCGATCGCAATATGGTCAATCAGCTTGACGGTTGATTAATTATGAGTTCTCCAAGTCCCTTTGTGAATATCGAGATGTAGAAACCGCATGCTAGCTACGACAATGTTTCACTCCACCACAAATCATCAGTATATTAGGCCATGTCGTTCGACAGTACTACCAAAGATGCACTCCGTTCCTGGGTTTGCAAATTGTCCTTGGCAGTTTTAATGTCATAGCTGTGGCACTACTCCTAGGTCTTGTCCAAAAGCTTGTAGAAGCTATATTTGATGTCGTCATCTTTCCCCTCTGTGGCAAATTTATCCTTCATACGGATTGTTATGAGACGCTTGTTCACCGCTCGTGCAGGAAACTAAAGATTTCATGCCTAAGTCTACCTCTAACGAAAAATTCGAATCTAAATAGGCGCCACTTTTGCCATCAATAATAATCTCCGTGGTAACATATATGTCGCAAATTTTCATCCTCTTTCTGTCCGGCCCATACCATAACACTTCTTGACTTACGGTAATATCTGCTCTGTAGCAGTTCAGGGCTTTCGTTAATTGTTGTATCAATTAAAGGACCTAACATTTTACGTGCATATCTGAAGTTTGTTGTCCTTGTTTCGTTTGCAGGGATTGTCAGCTATAAATCCCTCCCTATCCCGGTTTTTGATCCAGCGTTGATTTCATCTGAGGAATTCGTTCTTTGTCTCTATTTTCGGCAAATAGAGTACGGATGGACATCAACCAGTACGCAATGGTTACCACCTGGAGGTAAAATAGGCATAATTGATGTGTTACAATACTGGGCACCTCTCAGTACCTACCCTATTTCTACAGCAGTCAACAATATCGATTATTGGGCCACAATAGTTATTAGGATTTATTCACTTCCGATAAAGGTGCTAAAAATACCTTATCGGACTTTATTGTTGAGATATATCCTTCATACATATCCATACACCATGCCTTGCCGTTACTCAATCAACGATGGATTGATCTGTTCAGTTTAGTACAAGGTATTCACTTTGTCCTACATTTCGTAAGCTTATGATCCTGTCATATATAGAATATCTATTATCCTGGATGCTCGTTGTTAAGCAAAGATTCTGCGATACTTGAAACAAGTTCTTAAGTCATAAACCTTTCTTTGGCTCGGTTAAAAACGATCTTGGATCGATCGAAGTGGTCATCGGTAAATTCGCAAACAAGACGGTTTCTTAGAGAAGGGTCTCTTTTTCTTTTGAACCAATGATAACATTGTCCTTATCATCATTGGGGATTGGGAGAAGGTCTTTTGGAAAGCCTATAACCATGAACAGGAATTCACATAAAACTGTTTCATGGTCTCAATTAAGATTTTATGTGTTCGAAAGCAGAGTGTTGTTCCCACGAGAATATAGGAAGGGAAACATATTGAGGACAGAGTCCACACTCAACCAACAGGGACTTACATACCTTCGAAATTGAAGATGACAGGGTATTCGGAGCTCACCATTTAATAGCACATTGATAAACAACACACACTCGTAAGGTTTGTTTTAAGTTGTCATCTTTGATTACGTCTCAGAAAGGGCCCCTCGAATAAAACCGGTCGCTCTACTATTGTACGTATGGACAGTTTAAGGACTACTTGCTATCTTTGCCTAGATAGCCTAGATAGACGGTTTATTTTGAGCATCTGAAGCAATACATTTTCTAGATAATTGAGATGTGCTCCTCTGATATACCTAAAGCAGACTATGTATGTTCGTCTAAAAATGTTTTCTGTATATAACCAATTAATCTGAGTCCATTTCAGATCAGAGGGTTGCATATGGTAGTAACTCGATAGACAAATGGTCTGTGCAGTCGAAAAATACTGCAAACGGGGTCACAAATGGGTGAAAAAAAACGGTTTACGATTACGGATCTTTGTGCCGCAGCGGCTTTTTTTCGTCATTAAATGCACTGACACCTGTCGGGATATGTTAATCCCCGCCCAATTATCAAGGCTTCGCCCATCAATGACGTTAACTAATTTAAACCGGGAGCAGAGTTTTTCGTAACGGTTTTCATATGACGCCACCGAAGGTTGCTACGATTTGACCAGATACAAGCGGCCAGTTTTAAATCATGTTGGCGGCAGGACCACCGGTAGTCCGTACCTGAACTTAAATCACGGTACGAAGAGCGTCAGGAGCCCCCTAGATTTCGGTACGGTGACTTGTTGAGGTAGGCCACCTTGTGCGAGCGTCATATTAGTTTAAATCCAAATCACAAGAAGGGTCCTAGACGCAATGTAGAGTTGCAATAAGTACTGGGTGTTGTGTCCCTATGATCAGCAAGAGGTTTTAGGTCGGTTTCGACTCATACAAAGGTAGAACTTGTGCCTCAAGCACAGTTCCGAATTGATATTCAGGAAGGCGACAGCCGATGGCAAGGCATAACCTTGCTCCCATGGATGTAGGTAGAAATCAAGTCTTCACAGACAGGTGTTCACGTTAAGTCCAAGACACTTTGCCGGGATATATTGGTCTTGAAAATATAGAAGAATTTGCCTTAAAGGATGGTAAATTGTAATTGCGGCAATGCTATTTGTGAGTGTCTATCATGAATCTATATATACATATATATGTAGATCTAAATTTATTCCTTTTGAATGCTTACTTTCTTACTTAACGAACTCCCGACCCGTGAAGAGTCTCTTCCTTGGACTCCGGCACGGCGTTTGTTCAGACCAAGTGCTTTGGAATCCACAATAGCTTGATCTTTAAAACGGATGTTTGGTCTACCTTGTCGTTTTGAATCAGGGAGTCTGATTAGAAGATAATCTTTGTTGGAGCATTATTAACCATTTATTCGATGTCATCGAGCCAGTGGAGTCGAAGTGTGTTTTAACTTACTGGTCTGCATCTACATCTTAATACAACACATAGAGTTCGCGCATTGGTAGCACAAATATTGGACGAAGAATATTTATCTTGAAAATGTTTAATATCTGTTTCCTGTTTGCTTCCATGTAGCAGAACCGGCAGGATCAATGTTTTATAGAGCACGCTTGTCGTCTTTCGAGTTAGAAGATTTACCTTTTGTTTGTTTTGCCAAAAACAAAGTAGCTGCGATTTTCTAAAGTGTCTTCTCTACTAGAGAGTTGATGTGCAATCCGAAGTAGGCAAACTCGTCGTCTGCGTGTCCCAACAGCTGAACAAATTTGTTGAAGATGGTGCCTTCCGTATTAACACCTACCACCTGTTCCAGTGGTTGCCTGAGAAATATTGAGTAACATTGCAATTACAATTACACCCTCTTAACTTCCCGAGGCGTGTGTCCAAGTCATTTTTTGAAGATTCTAAAAGGAAAAAAACACACCTACCCAAAGGATACACAACAAATCTAGACAAATGGAAAACTTCCTCAAAAATTTTTTAAGATTATCACATTTCAGACGACTTGCTGCGGGCCACATGAAAGTCTGTGTTTTATTTTCCTTTTTCCTTTGAAACAATAAATATGGTATCCTTGATATGTTACATGCACCGCTATATTTACAATGTTTTCGACTCTGTGAGGATAGGAGAATGAGCCTAAGGTATATGGCACACTTAAATGAAATGGTCCAAGAATAAATTTTAATGTAAGCACCCCCCAGGAAGTGTGTGCAGTGCAAATCCATTAGAAGTTTATTTTTGTCTACTACTCCCACTTAAGACCTCCTCATCTTCTCGAGTTCAGCTTTTGAACTGTAAATCAGGGAATCGAAATGGAAAGGAAGAGAAAAGAAAAAAAAATATTTAGTACAAGAAAAAGCGTAAAGAAGTCCTATAACGGCCACATGTCCCTGAACTTTGAGCTTGTTTGCCACCCACAGATCTCCAACACTCGTTTATGTGTGTAACCGTATATAGTATGTATTGTTTTTTTTTTTTTTGTTTTCTAATTGTTCTTCCGCTTTATTTTTTGCTCCTTTAGAGCAATATTTTTGTAAATAGAGAGGGCAGTGAGGTTGTATGTAGGCGTGACTATACGTTGTTGATAGCCCATGTGTGCACGCCTTGACTCTGGCAACAAGATATTGTAATTGAAAGTGGTCAATCTTATCCTTGTGGTACCGAAGGAAGACATAAAACAGATAAAACACAGGCAAATAAGGGTGATTCATCGTGAGGTTTGATTTTCAATAAGCTTTTTTTGACAGATCACGAGTGACTCCTATTACTTTGTCATTTTTGTTCAGTATGGTTTGGCCAATCATCATGGAAGACTCACACCACAACAGCGTCTCAAAATTGTTCAGCTATATTACGAAAGTCAGCATTCTGTGAGAAATGCTTTTCGAGGAAATTACGGTCCGCATAATCGACCTACTGAAACAACTATTGCCAATACCATTCGCAAAATTGAGTCCCAGTTTACATAAGTGGATGACGAATAGATTCGTCGTCGTTCTCAGCAGCTTGGCTTTTCGTACTCGACAACTTGGCGTTTTTTACGTGAGGATCTCGGCTTAAAAGCGTACAAAATTCAATTAAAGCCAGGCGTCATTTAATTTGCGTCATATTTTCAGTGAATAGGCTCTGGAAGAACTCAATGAAAATCCGGTGTTTTATCGTGAAATTTTTGAGCCCATTTCTGGCTCAATGGATACGTTAATAAACAAAATTGCCATATTTGGGCTGATGAGTAACCCGAAAAATACTAAGAGCTACCATTACATCCATTAAAAACAACGGTATTGTGTGGTTTATGGGCTGGTGGAATCATTGGTCCATATTTCCTCAAAAATGAGGCAAATCAGAATATTACCGGTAATGGTAACCGTTATAACGCCATGTTAACGGACTATGCTTTTCCTGAAATTCAAGCATATGGTCTCGGTGAGCTCTAGTTTCAATAAGGCGGCGCTACGAGAAATGCAACAATGGACTTATTGGGAAATCATTTTGGTGAGCACTTAATTATACGTTTTCCTACGGTAAATTTGCCGCCTAGATCGTGCGATATCACACCTTTGGACTATTTTCTCTGGAGATATGTAAAGTCTTAGGTCTTTTGGAATAAGCCAGCTACGATTGACGCTTTGGAAGCCAACATTGCTCGTGTTATCCGCGAGATACCAGTCGCTATGCTCGAACGAGTCGTCGAAAATTGGACCTTCCGAATGGACCACCTCACACGTAGTCGTGGCCAATTTTTACACAATATTATTCCTGAAAAATAAATGCCATAAATTTCTCTTTTAAACGATAATAAAAATTGGAAGTTTGCTTTCAAATTTATGTGTTTTATTTTGCATTACAAGTCAAACCCTACGATGAATCACCCTTTACAACCAAAAGAAGAGAGAAAAAAAGTTGAGTTACCTATTGTTTCAATGTATCCTGGGATAAGTTAATTTTAATTGACCTACCTTAATCCTGTTTTGACATTTGTAGTAAGTCGTCAGGCGTTAGGGTTGTGGCAGATAAGTTTCGGGAAATCCTTCCTTCAAAAAGAGGAGGATACTGGGTACCATGAGAAATTGTTTATTTAACTTCCACTTGTGGTTTATTCGTAGCAGAAATCTGCCATAATTCGTATGTCAAAGAAATATATAATTCGTATGCAGAAATATGTACATTTCGTTGTAGAACGTTATTTAAAGACCACTACGGAAGTCATACTGCGATTAAAAATGTTTTAAATAAACATCTGCATATATATGTGTGTATCGACATGACAACTTGACGTTAAATATCTCTTCTGACCTGTAAAGTAATCAGAAACAGAGTAATTAAGAGTAGCTATACAGGCGATTTGAGGACATGTACTGCAATAACAAAGGCTTTGCCGTAGCCGTAGCCACAATCTTTATACGATGGTGTCTTAAATGCTGAGTAAAAGCGGACGAATTTTGCATTGTGCTTATAAGCCTTTCCTTATTTTCTGTCTCCAACAAAGTACTAATCCATTATTCTCCCTATTATTATCCTCTTTATCCTCAGCCTGATGTGAGCTTACGCCAGATACTCGCAGAGAAAATGTTCCGTAACCTCATTGCAACACCAGTAAATAATTCCATTCTTTCCTACGGACAGATAGCAAGAAAATCGCTGACCTCTTTGAGATAATAAGAAACATTCGTTTGGTCTATCGGCATTCTGCCATTTTCAGTTATGATTTTACGAAACTCAACTGCTTATAGAAGTTCTAACCGAGGACGAAAACAGTTCTAACACGAGCTCAAGTCCTGAGAAAGACTCGCCTATCAAGTTTATTTGCGATCTCATTTCCCATTATGACCAGAGAGCCAAACAAGTCAAGAACTCAGCCTTCCGCATACCCTTGTAAAAGTCTTGCAATTTCGAAATAAGTTCAAATTAGTGAGAGGTAGGAACGAAGCCCTATTAACAAGACGGCAGAACTTTAGGAGCTATACGTGAAACCCAACTACATTTCTTTGGTAGCTCAGATTCTAGCCAAAATTATTACCAAATAAAAAGAAAGTCAATTTCGTAGGAATTCTGTGGTCATTTCTTCGAACTGCATGCACATAAAACCAGAATGGAAACACATTCGGTGCAAGGTCATCAAAACTCCAGTGCGTGTTGTACCAAAGACCACTTTATCTTAAAAGGAAGGTGACCTTGAAAGTGCAGACCATGATATAAAATTTAAGGAGAGGGAAATTCATTAATGAGTCTTGAGCAGAGCCAGGTGTACTAATGAACAACCATGCATCTTTGGAATCTGTTAAAAGCAACAGTGGCTTATTTTTGTTCCCCCAGACAACCAACGCGAAGGATATAAGTGGCAGACCGATAGCGCATTAGAAGTTTTCTACGTAACATGTTTGTTAAAAAGAAGTTTGTTATCAAGGATGACCTCCACATACTTGGTGGGAAAAACGTATGATGATGCCTTTAAGCACTTAATGAATCAAACCACTCAGCTTCCTCCTTCGCGTAATGAGACCAACCTCAGCCTTCAATTCTTTCTACCTTATTTTGAAGCGAAACCTCGCAAGATCTTCCGCGCTGGAAGATGTTGCATGTTGCAACGAAAACAGAGGATACATCTGCAGGTAGGTTTAAAATGAAAGAAACAAGACTTAAAGGTTTAAAGCCCTAGGGGAGTGTGTAATCATTGTGCGCAGTCTTCACTAGCAGTGCAGATTCTTTTCAGTATTACCGGCAACTGTTCTATGCCTTTTCGAAGCATATAACATACGTCATCCGTGCAAAGCGGCTTGAAGACATCAAAGAAAGTAACAGCGTGTTTGATGGCTGCATCCGTCACCACAGCCGATGATCTAAGTATATTAACTACGACGTGTTGTATTGTATGATGTTGTATGATACTGAGTATCCTGGACATGTAATATATTTTCCGAACTTCCTCAAAAGATTAGCACTATCGAAATCAGCTCTATCAAAGTCCACAAATAGAGCGCTGCATGAAGTGGTGCATAAGATTGAGAACTATAAACAGTATACGTTAGCCACCTTCCTTAACATAGAAGATGTCTTCAATAATGTGCACACTGAATCCATTCTAAAATCTCTCACCAAACTGGGCACAGAAGATTTTGTTAGCAACTGGATCATATAAATCATTCTGTCATAATTGGGAAACAGCCTCATAAACAAATTTTGGAACAGAGGTACCCGCATGGAGAAGTTATCTCGCCTTTTCTTGTGGCTCCTGGTCAGCAACAGAACCTTGAAGCAATTCGATAATCATGGAGTCAAGGCACTTGCGTTTGGGGACATGGTTATTTTAATACCGGGGATGTTCCCCTCAGTGATGAGCAAGCTCACAGAGGGAGTTCTGACTAAGCTTAGCGTTTGGGCCACAAGTTGTGGATTTGACGTTAATTCAAGTAATACTGAACGAATGCTATAAGTATAAAATACCAACTTTCAGGGTTCTACATCTTAAGCTTACTCTCTCCACCAGTGCAAGGTACATTGACATCATCCTTGACACAGGGTAAAGAAAATATGCCTCGCTTTCTACGCCTACAGTAAGAGCTGACAAAAGGTGGGGACATGAGGCTGAGATGGTCCTCTGGATGTATACTACCGCAGTGCCTCCTCTTCTTGCTTAAGGATCGGTCGTGTGATAGCCCGTCTTAAGCAAAGCCTACAACATCACAAAACTTAGCAGAATCCAACGAACAACTAGTATTGCGTATTGGTATTTTCTGTTACCATGCTACTCCGTAAGCAGCCTTTGGACTTTCATTCCAAATATATCGTTTCTTGTAGTGCGATCAGACTCAGAGAACTGGATTCTGGTCCTCGAAACCCTATGGGCATAGTAAAGCTCTCGATCTGTTTCCTATAAAACTGGCTTTGACTTCGGAATGGAACAATAATCAACCCATGTCAAGTAACAATCTTAACGACGACTCCGACGACTCCGACGACTCCGACGACTCCGACGACTCCGACAACTCCGACGACTCCGACAACTCCGACAACTCCGACAACTCCGACGACTCCGACGACTCCGACGACTCCGACAACTCCGACGACTCCGACAACTCCGACAACTCCGACAACTCCGACAACTCCGACAACTCCGACAACTCCGACAACTCCGACGACACGATGGCACGCGGCGTTGGAGCAGGTGTCCTCTCAGTGAAACTGAACGTATCCAAATTGTACCGCATTTCAGCCTCTGCGAACGTCTTCCAGGCAGAGTGATTAGAAAGGCCTGCAAGATGCTTTACCTTCATTACCATAAACAACATATATTGCAGTCACTTCTACCAGCCTGGCTCACATCAAAGCGCTCCACTCACTTACTTCTTCATCGAAACTAGTAGAACAGTGGAAGAAACTTATCAGCGCTCGGTTTAATATGACTTCTTTTATAATTACCGCGCGCTGAAGGGATTTGAGTACCCTTAAAATGTTTGTATACAACACAGCGCAGGCAAAGGAAAATCAGGGAGAAAGAAAAGAGAAGTACCGATGTACATTGGTCTTAAATGTTTGCAAGTTATAACGACGAGGAAATAGAGAGCTCGAAAGAGTATTCCATAAGCAAGTTGTACGGCTTAGGAAGGAATCACGATATTTTAGAGTACGTCCGAAAGTGGACTTTAGAGTATACTGATGAGTATTCATAGCAAGACAGTTGTTACACTTGAAGGTTGAAAGGGGCGGAATACTACTGGTGGAAATAACAATAAAACAAAGTGAAACAGGAGGCATTACGTTGGTGTTTAAAGGTATCAATTCACTGATTGCACGGTTTTGAATGCTTTTACTTTGGGCATTGTACTTCAATTTTCTGCGGATGAATACCTTATATATTGAGGTCAGAAGGACTGAAATATTTTACACATCACTTGAGCAAAGCTAGACATTTCGCAGTATTTTTGGCGACAACGAATACGTGGTCATTCCAATGTAAGTTGTCTTTGGCACATATATAACGACGATGTCATTCGTGGAAAATGGGTAGGAGTTTAAATTTCGTTTAACGACGGAAGACAGCATTGTGTTTTGGTTTTGATTTTTCCCCAATTGGTTATGTTGTTAATATCGAAATTTAATGACTTCAACATACGCTGCCGTTCACGTTCTACAGCCGATGAGCAGGAACGGGAACAAATATGAAAAGCGGAGAGTATTATCATCAGCAAAGGAATAGATTGGATTAGAAGTAGCAGATAAAAGATCAATAATAAAAATTAAAAAGAGTGTCAGAGACAGAACGGACCTTTGGGGCATACCAGCAATTACCTCCTGGTTCTGGTCACATTAACATAGAGGAGAATGGAAGAGCCGATGTGACTCAGCCTTCGATGTGTGTCTTGTGGAGTCAGTCTGCTCACTGATGAGATTCATCAAGAGTAGAATAGTCCACACAATGTTGACGGCACTAGGTGGAGCAGTCTAGAAACCATATAAAGACAGATTTGACCCCACTTTAATAAAAACAGGGCGAAAGACTTAATCACCAGCTCTCCCAACGAGACAGCAAAAATCACAGCAATTAGCACAAATCACTGGGAAATTGGATCGCACGCTACCAAGCACAAGCTGTAACGGAAAGCCTATTCCTATGTCTCTGTGACTCCCCTCACTAGCTTTTTGTGTGCTTTGTGTTTGTCTTTTTTTATAATCACTCGAGAATTAAGAGCGAATGTAGCCAATATAAGCGAGCTAAAAATCACTTTTCTGCTAGACATTTTGCCACTTAGTGAAACACAGGTATATCCCCGGTCACACGTCCCAAATCACACTGATCCGACGTTGCCTGGCTACGAATTACAGCTATTAATATTACCTTAACATGGCCCCGCCATCTACATGCGTTGTGATGTAGCTTACCAATCTCCACCACAATATAGTCGCCATTCTAATCTGGAATTCTATTTTATGTGGTTAAAACTTCATCTCCGTAAGCACATTATCCACTGCCTTATTTACAGAATCCCCAAACTGGACAGCAATTCGACCTTTAACGAGTTCGATGCGCTATCTAGCTCCATTAGAAGAATTGTTCTGGGTGGCTTAATCATTCTGGACGGACAACACCCAAAGGACGGTGTGTTAAAATAACTTGACCCAGCTTGTAAATGAGACCGCACGTATATCAGACGCACACACGTATAGTCAAACCGCAAACACCATGGACTTGTTTTTAACTTCTCACCCTGATAAGTACAAAGTCAACGTGCTATCTCCTCTATGCTCGACTCATATCAGCTAATTTCTCGTACATCGACCACGCAGTTAGAGAAAAGATTCCTAAAAAACGGTATGGCAATACAAGAAAGCCAATTGGAGCGGACTTAACAGACAGCATTCTCTTTGGAATTAGATCCTTTATCTCTCATCGGATGAAGAGTATCAGACCGAAAAAAAAGACTGGAACGCCATTCTTGAGCGTGTGAAATTCCAATACGACTAAAAGCTGAGGTAAAAGGTAGTAAAAATTGTTGGGCGTTCATCATAAAAATCAGTAATTCTGCCCCACCCTCTATCCCAACGCTCATTTATAATGGCATTCTAGCTGTCAGCTCTTTCGACAAGGCCAATCGGTCTGAAGCACACTTTGCGGCCAGCACAACACTTCCAGATTGTTCTTTATTCCCGCCTACACTTTAACGCGACGGTTCTTCAATGAGACGAATCCATTTTCGGATCTTTCTTAAAGATCTTACCATACACAAATCCGCTGGTCCAGATGGTGTATCTCCTCTGCTTCTGAAGATGTTTTCTTCCACGCTGCAAGACCATCCAAGCATATGGAAAACAGCATTTGTCGAGCCTGTCCCTAAAAAAGCCGAATCTTCTTCCCTGGCCCCCTACAGACCCATTGCACTTACGTCCCTTCTTTCTAAGGTCATGGAAGTGCTGATAAACCGTCAGCTCATGAAACCTGTAGCAACAGGTCCACTGGTAATTTGATGGCATATTTCACCGGAAAGTGAATCCAAAGCGTACATCAAGTTGGTGAAAGCAAGATAGTTGCACTTGATATTTCTAAGGCATTTGACAGAGTTTGGTATCAGACTCTTTTGCCGAAAATGCGTGCATTTGAGATAGACGAATCTCTTCCTCAATGGATTAGAAATTACCTTTCGGAACGTTAAATTCACGTTGTCTTGGAACGTTCGAAGGCTGATATTCACAAAATAAATGCTGCTAAATAGAGAATTCATTCGTTAATCGGTTTTGCTTCCATGCCCTTCTACATGAACTTAATTAGAATGATTGGTCTAATACTCTTCCCGAGCGTGTTTAATCTGAATTTCGGACGAGTATCGTTCTATATACATATATGTATACATATGCCGATTTAATGGACTCATCCTACATCACAACCGATGACAGATACCGGCAACTGCAGGTTGAGTTATTCAACTCACTTGTAGTGAGCCATGTATGTAGGATCTGAATGTTAGCCAGCTCTATTCAGGTTACCTATGAAGTGGTCTCAAGCAAGAAACAGAGAATAGGCGCCATTAAATTACAAATGTTGGACCTGAACCAAGATCGTTAACTAACTAAGCCAGATTGTAGTTTGTGGTCCAGGAAATGAATGCCTAGATTGTATTTGCTACTTCCCCAAAAAGAATTCTAAACCTTAGCATGAATAAGTCCCATATATCTGCAAATATATGGCGGTATAATCAGAAATAAGCTAACACAACGTCGAATATGTGCAATTCTCCGTTCACTTCGCAGTTTTTGTCTGCAAGAACTAAATTTTGATTTTGGTTGAAGTCGTCATGCACTTTAGATCTTGATGATTAGAGCACTTCAACTTAAGGGTTGCGTTTTCCATATCTCAGACCTCCTCTTGAATTCTTACAAGGAAGCTGCTTCAAACACCTATTTCCCAATTTAGCTAGAAGATATCAGCTGACAAGTTAACAATGTTTGCATGATTAATATTTAAAAATCCATTTCACACCTCGCAAAAGTTGTTTCCAGCGGCTCATGAATAAATCCCTTACGAATTACCCAAAACCATAACGTAAAACACTGTTGGTCCCAACTATCAGGCAAAAGCGTCATTTAAATGCCAACGAATGTATGTAGACTCTCCATATCGGAATGTCATAGCCCTCGTAAAGTTTATTGTTGTTGTTGGCGGCATTCTATTGCATCGCTTTCTGATCCAAATCTGCGACCTCATCTGCGGGCGCCTAATACCTGTTTGTTGAATCTAAATTTCAAAAACTCATTTCCCAGTCCACAGTTCGCTTTCCACGGCGAAGACCGTTCAGTACATGGAGAGTCCTATCGGCGCTCCCTATCGTCATTTCCAGAGTCACTCCTGACATCATTTACCTAAAACCAGGTGTCATTGTAGCTTAGCGAATCAGCGTATACATATTTCAGTGTGATCAAATATTAGGTTATGTACCACATTGCCATGATTGCTGGTAGCCCCAGTTCTGATGATTATCTATCAGAGAGAGAGTCTGGTCTGGACTGCTTTGGTTATTGATGAACATTTCGACTACTCTACCATGAAACTGAATTGGCAATTTTCAGTGCTTCAATATCCCATTCTCTGGCATTGCGACTGGACTAAATTCGTTCGTCAATCTGATTATAAATATGAGCAGATACGAGTACGAGTACGCAAATGCGCTAGAGCTCTGGTCCTTTTCGGTTCATCTACGCTGTTTGTTTATAATTAATTTAGTTTTCCCTTTTTTTAATTTTTTTGTATGTGTGTTTGTGTGTATTGGGATCTTCTCATCGTTACCCATATTTGCACATCCCTGTCCCCGGCATTGGTTATGATGATGATGCAGAACACTGTCAGAATCTGCCAGGGATGACGCCATTTACTGGATGTTGGAAAGGAAATGATTTTGAAATTATGCGGAAGGACGGAGGATATTGCCTACTGCAGCCGTTAGCTGTTTCGAATTTAATCAAATCTTCATCATCATTATCATCATGAGTAGAGTAGCTAGAACGCTAGCGGCACTAGCGACAGTTGTAGAAGTAGTGGAAGTAGCATCAGTAAAACATCAGCAGTAGCATAATTTAGGACAGATACACGAGTCCAAGTGCTCGTAGTTGGAAATTGCTTTAAAATATGTTATCGACCGACTGGCAGTTGTGAGTTTATTTCTATGTAGAAATGTATCTGCTTACTCACCAACGAGATCGGCATTGACGTTGTTTGTCATTTGGAGGTAATTGATTAAGTGGGCGCATTCGAAAGGGTGGACGAATATCCGCTGAATTTGTCCACCGGCGACCGAGGGTGTTGACTAAATGGACTCTAATTGAAAGTTTGAAATTAGTTTTTACGCCATGAATGCAATTTGGCTAATTTGTCTGTTGATACAAATTAATATAAATTAGTTGGGCCAATGTAATTATAAATTGTTGAGCAGAACATGGCAAGTGGAGTAGAATAATTACAGTGGCCGATATTGTATTAAACATTGGCGCCCAAAAAAGATTGATTTATGCATCTCCTGTTTCGAAAATGTTTGGAACATTCCTACAGACTGGGAATACTGAATTTGTGGCTTTTTTAGTTTTGAATTTTGGGTGCTTGGGGATATTTTCACTAATTCAATTGAACGATTTTTGTTTCTAATTTTTTGCAAACTTAAAACATACTCTCAAAAACAACTGCATTTAAATTTTTTGACGTACTTTTTAACAATCATATTAGAAGTAATTAAGTTTGGAATTTATAATTACAGTATTTCGCGCTGCAAACTATCGATTTCTTCCATTTACATATTGGAGATTGTAAGCATATGTATACTCGCAAAAAAGGTTCAGTAGAAAACCTCATCGCGGTCCTTCGCTATTTGCCTCTTGTTGAGGACTTTAAATTGGTCATAGTCCTTTTCTATTTGTGCATTCAACTCAACACGAGGCAACTTAGTCTCAAGCATGACTTCACCTTGTCCAAGCCCTTTTTTACGATCAAAGTTCTGATCAAAGCTACGCTGAGATCGTTGACGATCTTTGCGTAGCAAATACCACAATTTATCACAAATCTAACGAGCTTGGCGGAAATGTCAACATAGTGCACTCTCAAGTTTACACTCGCTGTTAGTGTGTTGTTAAAATAAATAAAAAAAAAAAAACCGCGCGAGTGGAAAAAAAAACAAAAAAAATAATTAGTGCAGTGTCTACATAAAACAACCAAAAAAAAAAAAAAAAGCATAGTGCGGATATCTCAACTCTCCCGCCTCCAGTCATAAAACTGTTACTTGGACTTAGTCACTGCTATTGTTGTATTTATCATACGGCACGGGCAATGGCTAAGTCCATGTAACAACCGATGGATAGCGGCTTATAAGTGTGAATCTTGTTGGTGCACTGTTTCATTTTGCTGTAAGGGCATATCATCTACAACAATTTGATTCGGTAAGCCAACGTCAGAATTTTCATTTAGCATCGTCGGTGTTTGTGTTTTCTGTGTTTGTTTGAGATTGTGAGTAGAGAATTCAGGTTGATGACGCTTACATACACGGGCTAAAAAGTTATCACTTTTCTTTGCACGTCCATGTCTGTAAATACAGACCAGCTGTTTTGGCACTAAGTGAAACACAGGTACATCCCCGCCTACACCTCTCAGATTACTCTGATCTGAAGTTATCCGGCTATGAACTAGTGTCATTATTGTTCTCTCACCGCGGTCTCGCCATTTACGTTCGTAGTGATGGAGCCTACCAAACTCCACCTCAATGTAAACTCTGTTACAATCTGGAACTAATGGTTAAAATTCCATGTCCGTAAGCAAATTATTCACTACTGCTTTATTTACAGAAGCACCAAACTGGACAGCAATTCGACCTTTAACGAGTTGGATGCGCTGTCTGACTCCATTCAAAGAATTGTATCCCTCATAAACCGTCAGCTTATGAAATATGTTGAAATGCGAAAACCTCTCAATTTTTCGTAGCAACAGGTCCACTGGTGATTTGATGGCATTTCCTACCGTCCTACGTGTCAAAGACAACAAAGACAATGACCACATATTCGATGTCGCCAAAAATGCTGCGATATGTCTAGGTTTGTAATACTTTTGCCCTTCTGATTGATTTAACTCATATGTAATAGTAATATCACTCAAACAATGGATACCCTTAAACACCAACGTAATGCCTTCAAACATTCAACCTTAACGCTCGTCAAGCTCACCTCGTTCCTAAGTCATATTCCCGAGTCGTTATAACTGCAAACATTTAAGACCAATGTACATCGGTACCTCTCTATTCTTTTTCCCTGATTTTTCTTCGCCCGCGTTGTGTTGTGTACAAACATTTTAAGGCTATTCAAATCCGTTGGGCTTTGATCTTTTCTGTAAATGCTCTCACATGCTTTCTTGCTATGGTGATATGCTATATGCTATAAAGATGTGATGAGCATTAGTCTAGCCATGTTGGCGTTTTTCTACATGTTCGGCCAGCACTTACACGCCAAAACATCACCACTGTAAGCCAAAGTGTTCAAAACCAGCCAGACTTCTCAATTCGTCACCGATGTCAACAATTGGACCTCACTTATGGCACTTTACGGCGAATTTTAAAAATTGGTTTTCATTTGCATGCCAATTAAATCCAAATTACACATCAATTGAAGCCTTTGGACCATCTACGACGCTGCTAATTTATTAATTGGATGTTGAAGCTTTGATGAATGGGTACATAAATACACAAAACTGTCGTTTCTGCGGACCGGAAAACTCATACAAGATTCACGAAAAACCATTGCATTCCAAAAAAGTCACTGTATGGTGCGGATTATGAGTTGGCGTACTTTTTCGAAAATGGGGCTGCAGAGACCGTTACAGTGAATGGAGAACGTTACAGCAGCATGTTGGCAGGCTATTTTTTTTTTTTTCAAACTTAAATGAGTTGGGTCTGGACGATCTCTGCTTTCAACAGAATGGTACTACCGCCTTCACAAGCCATCAATCAATCAATTTATAGCATACGAAATTTGAGGATCACATTATTTCGGCTAGAGCTGAAGGCGATTGACCTCTAAGGCCAATGCCTTCTCTTTGTTTTGCCCTCATTTACAGCCCGACTCATTTTGGCCGCTTCACGAAAACTTCATAGACGACTCCTTGTGTTTGTCCAGTTACAGCAATATCATCCGCGTACAAGAGTTATTGTTCAGACTTAAAAAAAATCGCTCCTCTTTCTTTGGCCAGTGAGTTTTACACGATTCTTTCTAAAGCGATACTAAAAAGGTCACATAGCAACATGTTGCCTTGTCTAAAAACTTTCTTGACATTGAAGGTCTCGGTGAATTTATTACGAACCCTGATAGAGAACGAAAATTCTTCTTAGCCTTAGTGACAGTTTGACAGTGATGTCAAAACCAAAAGCAGCATTGTATAGCTGGTAAATACCTATCCACGCTGTTATACGCAGTTTGAACTGCACAAATGTTCAGATGAGTGTCGATCTGAAATTCCTGGGTTTTTCCTAGATCTGCTGTGGTGTGAATATTTGATAAATGGCCGAATTTCCTGGCATGAAACCGCACTGGTATGAACCAACTAGATTGTTCAAGAATGGTTCCAGACGCTTACATAATACAGCAGAATATAGGCGATATTTTTTAAATTTATTTTTCCATAATCGTCCAGTCATATGAGTATTTATTATAAATTGAAAAAACAATGCCGAGATTCCATGCTTCGGATGTGCTTTTCTCTAACTATGAGCTGGTGCATGCTCCCAACTATCTAGAGCTACTTAAAATAGCTCAGCGGACGTGCGTCTGTGGCAAAAAATTTATTAAACCTTAGCTCCGACATTGGTACCTCAACTTCGTCTAGGTCGGGGTGAAGGAATTCTCTGTCATCTTCGACCAGTGGGAATGCTTCATTGTGTCTGACACCAGTATTTTAACCATTATCGTCGTTACACAGTCTGCAGATATAGTCTTTCCATATTCTCATCACCGGCTGCCCGTCTACTACTAGGTGTTCATGTTCATCCTTACAGGCTTCAATTCTGGTTTTGTAGCCAGACTTGTTAACTTTATTTTGTTTGATAAAACTTTCAGCATTGCAGTAACATCTTTCTATTTGCTTGGTTACGCGCTTCTCGAGGAACCTGTGCTCTTCCCTTATTTTCTGCTCGTAGAACTGAGAAGCAGCTCTCATCTTTCAATACACCATAACTTTGTATATTTCTTCTTTAGATGCATGTACCTTGCCACATTCATCGTCAAATTAAAGGTTTCTTTGTCGCGGAGCATTGAAACCAATCATATCAGAAGCAACTTTTCTGATGGATCGACGACAACATTCTAGGATTTGGAGGGAAATACAATCAGCAAAGATTTAAGCGATCTCTTGCGATTGCAGCTTTTCAATGTCGAACATTGGTGGTCGTACCCTAGGAAAGATCATACATTCAGAACGAGAATACTGGAAGAATTTTTGTCATCAAACTGTTGATTACAGATGAGAGCAAAGTCCCATTATGGATGTTGAGATGTTGCAATCCCGTGCTGGCTACTAAAAAATTAGGCCCGGTTACAGATTCTAAAAACAGGAATCTATTGACAGACGAGGTGCTATGCAGGCTTTGTTTTCCGATGACCCCCTCAAAAACGGCTTCCTTTCCTTTCCTTTCAAATCAGGGTAATATTTCCGAATCCTTGATATGAATTGTTATGAATCACTCGCTTGCCGAAAGCATAAGAATTTTTGCCTGAGTGCCCTTAAAAATGCAAATCCATTTTTTTTTTTTTTTTTTTGTAGCGGCCGCCGTAGTAGCGTTTTTCATCCTAAGGCACCTTTTCCATTGCACCTGACATCTGTAGAGTCTCCGTGAATTTTTCTTAAGCAAGTGGCTTGTTAAGGATCCTATTATTTCATGCTCAAAGCCGAAGTCCATAGCCCTTATACGGTTTCTAGGCCCGTCAAGATAATACATTTTTCAGATCATATGCTCGGCAGACGCCAAGATGAAAGCTTTCGGCTTAAGAATATTATTTATGCTCTTAAATGCTAGGAGTATTACAAGTGGTATCCGTTGTTCAATATTGTCGACGAAAACTATTAATTTAATTGCTGTCTTGCTTATAAAGGCTCGAAGTGTCATAATAAGCAACAAATAGAACCTCAAGTACCTGGAAAAAAGCGTTGTTACTCCGAAATGGACACTCAAATTCATTTTCCAGACGAACCATCACTAACATAATGTCAAAAGAAAAAATAAAGTGACCCTCCACCTTTCAAACTTAAATGTCTGTTAAATTCAAAAACCTTATCATCCTTTGACATTGCAACATTTCAAGCACTTCCTGTGAAGATTTCTGTTAGCAATTCAATTTAGGATGATCCCCCATATGACCGTCATCGTAGCCAGCTGTCATTTCATTCCAAAGGGCGTAGCACTTTGATACAGAGATAATTATCGACTAAGAGAGCTATTATCCGCTGGGCAGACCTCTTAAGAATTTCATCACCGTTAATGAGAGTGTACAAGCAGATAAGCTGCTTCTGTGGTATCTTCTGTTAAGGTCCTCCTTGTAAAACCGTTTAAATTACACAAACGTTCACTTCACACAAACGAGTTCGTCTCAGACCAGACACTTTAAATGCAATTTTGTGGGTGTTCATCTGGAGTTGATACGAGTAATTCATTAGTCCCAATCGCCAGGACTATATCTGCTTCAGGTACTCTGTATTCAATACCAGCACCAGCACCAGTAGCAGTATGTCCTGACTCTCGAAAGAATGTTTTAATTATGTGCATTTCGATCATAGGGTAATCACCTTTGTTGAACTCCAGTCGAGCGGTTAGACAGCTCGAGTGCCTTCTTGTTGACCATTGGAATTTCACCAGTTGTCCAGTCATATATATAGTTCAAATGGAATTGGTTAAACCTGATGATATTCATGTCTCAGGCTCATGTGCTCATGCTGGTGCATCTGGGGACTGACATCAACCAACAACCGAATTGTAAATGTTAATTTTCTTCCAATTTATACCTAAAGTAGTTAGGAGGACTAAGGGATTAACATGGCCAATAATTGATGACTTGTCTAGAGTTTCAAGTTAACCCTAAGGCTTCGTTACTTTCGAAGGATTACCTTTCCTTTCCACAAATGTGTAGTACAAGGAGTAAATCAAGTTAGTTTGAGGTGTGCTAAAGAAGAGAGGATGGTTGCTATAGGTACTCGGGACAAAATCCGGACTGGTAGGGTTTGTTTGTGTGGTTAAGGGGTATGGAAAGCTAGATTATCCATGTGCGATGATGAGAAGACACATTGATTGGGGTAAAGGTTTATTAGGTTTTGGTTCCGGCTTATCCTATAATGAAATCTTTTAGATTGTGTCACTAAGTTGTGGTATCAATGCAAAAGTACTGCAAGTGGAAATATTGAATTTGAATTTGGATTTGAATTTTGAATCTTATTTTCTAAGGCTTGAAGGCTTGTCTGCAGAAAATGGATTGTTTATGTTGACTACGTTATTCTAAGATAACGAATTGTATTTACCAGGTATTCCTCAGTACTCCCCCTATAGTGGTTTGGATTAGCGTTGTGTATTTCGAAAGTTAACTCTTTTCCCATACTTTGCTAAGATTGCAGTTGCGTTGCTATTTCTTATCTGTTCTTGAGGCTAATGTTTCAAATCAGCTTTAACTTTAAAGTAAAGCTGGCTTAACTGCTTCGTCGCGTATAAAAACTTTGATTGCATCTGAGATGAGAACACGATCCAAGCTATATTCACAATAGGGAATACGATTCAATTCACGATGACGATGAATTGCTTAATTAATGCATGGGAACCTATGCTGACGAGGCACATGCGCCGCTATATTGGATACATGCACGCGTCGGATGCAACAAAGGTAAGATAGCTGTGTCAGCATTTCGTTTGGACATGTGCGAGGCAGCGACCATGACAGTCTTTCGATGGTAGCTTAACCAATAACTTGTTAAATTGTACTATTATCAAAAAACAAATATTAACTATAAAAACTTATGTTGGTCGTCCGTATTCGTTTACTTCGGATGTGTTTTTGATTGGTTTTGAAGCCTACAAAATTTACCTGGGATTGCCAAAGGATTACCTTAAACATTGCCGCAACTCACGCCTTTATGTCATCTTTATGCACAGTGCGGAGTCCCAAAAGAATACCGAGGACTACGTCGACCTAATTTGTAGAGATATGACACTTTATCTTTGCTTTTAATATGCGATGCCACTTTTCGATGAAGCCATTTGATTCCAGATGGTAGAGCGTCATACGAAGATGTTTTATGTCAAGGACTTTCGGCATTCCTCTAAATAGTTTGCTTTCAAACTACCTCCCCTGGTATTTTTTTGTGGAACATCGTATTGGCATATCCAAGTCAGTACCATGCTGACCGCCGTTGAGTTTACACACGTAAATAAAGTGGACTCGCAAGCTTTTACACTCGCTGCTCGTCGTATGTGCAGAGCACGCTCGTGCGAAAAAAAAATTAATCAGTGCAGTCGGGTATCCCAACTCTCCAGTTCCCGATCATATCACTGTTACTTGCATTTGGTCATTGCTGTTGTTGTTTTTATCATACGGTACAGGCAATGGCTGAGTGCATGTAACAACCGATGGATTGCGGGTTGCAATTGTGAATTTTGTTGGTGCACTGTTTCATTTTGCTGTAAGTGCATAACATCTACAAAAATTTGATTCGGTAAGCCAACGTCAGAATTTTCACTTAGCATCGTTGGTGTTTATGTTTTCTGTGTTTGTTTATGATTATGAGTAAAGAATTCTGGGTTGACGTAGCTAACATACGCAGGCTAAGAATTTATAATTTTGGGTAGGTCCACGTTTGCAAATACAGATCAGCTTTTGGACTTTAGTGAATCCTCGCTCACACCTCTCAGATCACACTGATCTTAATCTGCATGGCTAGTGCCATTAATCTTCTCTTACCTCGGTCTCGCTATTTACGTGCGTAGTGATGGAGCTTACCAAACTCCACCTCAATGTAAGCCCTGTTACAATCCGGAACTCAACTTATTATCCACTACTGCATTATTTACAGAAGCCCAAAACTAGACAGCAATTCGACTTTCAACGAATTCGATGTGCTGTCTGACTCCATCCAAAGAATTGTATCCATGTATACCCTGTATAACTCAAACACAACTCTGGATGGGTTTGAGATTCTCCCGAAGAACTGTGTATTAAGATCTTCGCTGCGGAAAACAACTTAACCCAGCTTGTAAATGAGATCTCACGTATACCATACTTTGATAGTCATACCGCCAATACCCAATCAATACAAAGTCAATATGTTATCCTTAACTCAATAACTACGTGGATGCCGCTGCTGATGTGATCACAGGCAGCATTCTCTTTGGAATGAGTCCTTTAACCCTCATCGGATGAAGATTATCAAACCAAAAGAAAAGGCATGGTACGACTCGAGCTGTAAAGAGGCTGTTAGGGTTAGAAAAATGTTTTTTCAGTCCTACTTGACCAACACGACTGAAGAAAACCGAATAAGACTTCAAACGAGCCATGAATGACTGCCACGCCTTTCTTAAACGTATGAAATTCTAATTCGACCAAAAGCTGAGGCAAAAGTAGTAAAACTTGTTGGGCGCTCGTCAAAAACATCAGAAATTCTGCCCCATCCTCTATCTCAACGCTCATTTATAATGGCGTTCTTCTTCTCTTTCTTCCTACAGCCCCATTGCACTCACGTCCCTTCTTTCTAAGATCATGGAAATACTGATAAGCCGTCGGCTTATGAAATATCTCGAAACACGAAAACATTTCAATGACCGGCAGTATGATTTTTGTAGCAACAGGTCCACTGGTGACTTGATTGCATGTTTCACCGAAAAATGGAACCAAAGCGTACATCAAGCTAGCGAAAGGAAGATAGTTGCACTTGATATTTCTAAGGCATTTAACAGAGTTTGCCATCAGGCTCTTTTGCGTGTATTTGGGATAGACGAATCTCTTCCTCAGTGGATTAGAAGTTACCTTTCGAACGTTCAATTCAGGTTGTCTTGGATGGTTCCAAATCTGATATTCACAAAATAAATGCTGGTGTGCCCTAGGGCTCTGTTCTGTGTCCGACATTTTTTTTAATTTTTATCAATGATCTCTTGTCTGCCACTTCTAATCCAATATATTCCTTTGCTGATGACAACACTCCCTACTTTTCATATTCGCCCCTGTTCTTCGGTTGTAGAACGGGAATGGCAGCGTATGTTAAGGTTGTTAAATTACCAACAGAGTGGAATTTAATGTTTTCAAAACTAATAAGGTCTGTTGCGAAATTTAAATACCCAGTCATTATCCATGAATGGTACTTGCATCGTCGAAACCGAAAAACTTTCCATTCTCGGTATGTGCATCAAAACAAGCTACGGTGGAACGACCACATATTCGTTGTCGCCAAAAATGCTGCGAAATGGCTAGGGCTACTTAAGCGATGTAAAAAATAGTTCAACCCCTCTGATTTGGCCTTAACATATAAGGCTCCGCCCAAAATTGGAGTACAAATAGTCTCAGCTGTGATGTCTTCCACGCGTACTGCTTCCGGTCATCTGAAAAATCTGTTCACCGTCGTTATTTTCATTAATTTTGGTAGCTATACAATCTTAAACTAACTTAAACTTAACTTAAACTTAAACTTAAAGCTGTGGTTGGTTGGAATGGTGAAGGAGAACGTACTTAAGGCAGAAAGTGCTGTGGTGAATTGATTTGTAGTAGCATACGGTAGATTGGTTTGTTAGCGCCAAAGTAGGTGGGGTAGGTTGGTAGAAAAAAGAAACGAGGGTTACGTAGATTATGAGCCTTAGTTTGAGGAAAATAGAGTTGTGAAGGGACGCGCAATCAACGTGACCTGAAAAGAGTCAATTAATGAAGAGAAAGTCGGCTGCATCTCTGCGTTTCTGTAGGGTGTTTAAGTTAATAAGGTTGATACGGTTTTGATAGGGGGTCAGAATAAAAAGATCGTTCCAGGGCACACCTCAAAAAGCAACTCGAAGTAAATGGTGCTGGATGCTTTCGATTATCGAAATATGTACACGATGATATGGAGACCACATTCGACTGGCGTACTCTAGGAAGGAGTGAACAAAGGTAATATTGAAGGATCTGGTCACGTATGGATTGGTGAATTCTTTTCACCACCGTTTCACAAAACCTAGTGCAGCGTTGACTTTAAGAATTATCGCAACCATATGCAAAAGAGAAGGTAGGTTGTTTGTGAAGAAGATAGAGTCAGGGAGGAGATTGGTGCCGCTTATGTGCAAAGATGATTGATTGGTGTTATTAAGTTCCAAACAATTTCGAGTCACCAGATAGAAAAATTATAAAGGTCTTGCTGAAAGAGGAAGGAATCATGGGGTGAAGAAATGGTTTTGGAAAGTTTGGTATCGTAGTCGTAAAGGGAGATAAACGAGTATTTGATGATCCTATCGAAATCATTTATGGTAAGTATGAAAAGAAAAGGACTTAGATGGCTGTCCTGAGGAAATCCAGAGGTGGCCAAAAATGGAGCCGAGTGGAGGATATCCATTTTAACAATATGCGTTCAAAGCCAAGGGCAGATAATTTGAAAAGTACGAGTATTAATCGATGAGAGATTTTATCGAAGGCCTTGCTATCGGTTGGAACTACATCGACTTCATTACCATTTTCTACGGCTGAGAGAGTAAAGAATACGAATTTAACGAGATTTGTGGTGGTTGGCTTGCCCTTTATGAAGCCATGTTATCTAGTTGAATTAAGTAATTTGTATTGGAAACTTACACCTTCATACAAAATACTTTGGAAGAGTTTGGATATATGGATGAGTATAACGATGGGACGATAGTTCGTTATTTCAAGGAAAAGAGAAATTTTTTTAAAAAAAATATGGCAAGAAGATCCCCTGGGCCGGCTGTGAATTCGTCATTAAGTTGGTGTTACTTATATTCAATATATATGTGAGAGAGAAGTGGGCCATTGAAGAAGTTCAGTAGGTAATCAAAATAGGATGGATCTGGTACAAATGAGTCATTAGTGAAGGATTGTTTTAAAAAGTTGGCAAATAGGTTAGCGATGGTGAGTGGATCAGTTGATGACTTATTGTTAAAGAACGGAAATAGAAGGGAAAGGGGTAGAGAACCCACGATGTGCTGCAATCTTTGATAGATCTTGTTTAATTCGCCGATATGAGTAACGTTGTGGCGTGAAGTTTTACATCGCTGGCATGCTGACATGCTTTTGCTCACATTCGGCAATCTTTTCCCATACTCGGTATTATTACGGTTACAATCAGTAACAATGCATGAGCAACAATGTTCTGGCCACCTGTAATAAATTTACTAAAGTAGTCGAGTTGCTTTAGTAAGCTTTCTACGTAAAAACGTAAGTAAGCGATTTGTGATTTATAAAATAACAAAATTTTGACCTTCAAGCTAGATGCTATACTTGCTTTGTGATAGTGATCCAAATGAGGGCGTTTTTTGGCCCGAACCACGACCTGGAAAATCGAATCCTTGTTCACAATTTCTACCTTCGAAATTAAATATTGATATCTCTAGTTTCTCTTAATTCAGTGACGAGAATATGTCAAATAATATCATCGCTGACGAAAGGGTACTACCCCCTTTCATTTCGAAGTAAGAGCTAGAAACGATCTTTGAATCACTAAGAAGTAAGAAGCCAGTGGGAATCGATGAAATACCGAATATTGTACTTAGACATCTCCCACTAGAAGCAGTGGACATTTACGAGTATACCACCCTGCTTAATAATGCAATGAATAATGCCCATTATCCAGCGCATTGGAAAATTAAGGTGGTGCATTCCATCCCCAAAAGGGATAAAGACACTTCCAATCAGGCAAATCTCCGGTCGATCAGTCTTTTCCACCTATCAATGAGGTGTTCGAGAAAGTGATCAATAGAGTCCTGACTAGGTGGGTTGAGGGCAAAAATATAGCTCCTGATAGTCAATTCGGTTTCAAGGCGGGACATGATGTTATTCATGCCGCGTGAAAATTGGTTTCTGATATCATATGGAACAAAGGCAAGAAGCAATGAACTGGCGCCTGCCTGATTGACTTCGAAAATACCTTCGATACCGTATGTTTAGACGAACTCTTCTTCAAGCTGAACAGGCTCTGGATTAGTAAGCCACTTCTGTATATTCTTTTCAATACGCTCACAGATAGTTCATCATCACGATAGGTTGTCGTAAAAAAAATGGCGTTGTGACGGTCTGCAACAAGGTGCGATCCTATTCAACATTTACACAAGTAATGTAATAGGTTCACTTCACCATGCCATAGCGAACGCAGTTGACTTAATAGCGCACAGATCGGGTCCAAAAATTTAGGTCATTAACATACTTTTGCAATGTGACTTCAATAAAATTAAACGATATTGCGATCACTGCAAGTTGAAAATCAACTTTCAGAAATCAGAAACCATTCTGTTCAGGACTCCTTTTTCTGGGGCCTCTAGGGACACCAAAAAGAAATGGCGGAAGTTCTTAATCGTGGGAAAACATGGACAGCCACTTGCTTGTCGAAATGAAATCAGATATAGATGTTGCTCTGGCCGGAGCCGAAGGTGCTTTCGTTTTAGAGCAGCCAATTTGATGCGAGGGCAAAGGTAATCAACTACATGGCCCTTATCCGTCATATGCTTGTATTTGGATGTCCCACGTAGTTCAACGTAAGAGCAAGTTTATTGGAGAATCTTCGGGTGTTTGAGAGGGCTTGCCTAAGGGCTTGTCTTCCCTTATACAGAACACTAGAGTCTGAGTACATAAAATTCTATCCTAATGGGGTTGTATACAATAGGGCGAACCTAATAAGAGTGGACAATTTCTTCACTAAGTTGACTCGAAGGCACATTGCAAGAGCTTTGACCTCGTGGAATAGCTTCATCTCCGGGGCTTACTACCCCAATTATATGTATTATGAGGAAATGCGTTTTGACAGCTTTATTCCTCTAGAATGGCAGTGTGAAGCGTCTCCGGTTCAGTAGGGTGGTAGGGAGTCGCGACATGAGGAAAACCAAAAACCACAAATTTGGTGACTAGTTGAAGGAAGTTTGTTCGTTCAGGGTAACTCCAATAGGGAAAAAAGTCGATTATTCTTGTTTTTTAGCCGTGGCCGGCTTATATAGGTATATTATATGGTAGTTAGGATTAGGGTAGGTATAAAATATAAACAAAAAAATACAAAAAAAATTATAAAAGAACAAAGAGGCGGGTAACAACTTCTCTGAAATAAGGGGTACGATGGCGGTCCCAGAAGTACCCGACCCAACAAACAAAACACAAAAATTTTGGAAATTTTTTTTTTTTATTATTCAACATAATCGCCTTTCAGCTCTATACACTTTTCTCGGCGATGTTCAAAAAGTTCGTTACCCTTTTTATAATTAGAACTGTCTTGCTTTTCTTCGTTGGAAAATCTTTGACCACTGAGTCATTTTTTCAAGTTTGAGAACAGAAAATAATCCGAGGGGGCTAAATCTGGCGAATAGGGTGCATGAAGTAGCAATTCAAACTTTAATTCATTAATTTTGGCCATTGCAATAACGGATTTGTGAGCTGGTGCATTGCCTTGATAAAACAACACTTTCTTTTTAGCCAAATGTGGTCGTTTTCGCTTGATTTCTTCGCTCAAACGTTGCAAAAAGTCAATGAAAATTATCCCACACGCATTACAAAAAATCGACGCCATGACCTTGCCTGCAGATGAGACTGCAGATGCCTTCTTTGGAGCAAGTTCTTCCTTTTAAATCCATTGTTTTGGTTGTTCTTTTGTCTCAGGTGTAAAGTGATGGACCCATGTTTCATCCATTGTTAGGAAACGGCGCAAAAATTTTGCTTTGTTGCTGTGAAACTTCGCTATACACTCAATTGAAACATCTTCACGACACTGTTTTTGCTCGAGTGTGAGCAAACGCGGCACCCATCTTGCACACAGCTTTCTCTTGTCCACGGCCTCGTTTAAACTCAGCAACTCAAAATTGTACTGTTGTAAGCGAAGGAGCAGACTCACCCAGAATAAAATCCAGTTGAGCTTTTATATTGGTTGAGCTGAGGCCTTTCAAATAAAAGTATTGCATCAGATAACGATGACCAATTTTCTCCATTTTCACAAATTCACTGACAACGTTCACTATTTATGGCTGCCAAGCAAATACTAAACAACTTGGCGCTTTCAAACTTGAAACATATGCTTTATAGACTGCGTACTTTCCAATACAGTGATATTTTCGAACAACTACTGCTATATCTTGGTTAGGCCGGGTACTTCTGGGACCACCATCATACCACTTAAAAAAATTATTAATAAGCATAAACGGTGAGCCAAGAGATGGTGTGGATATTGGCTATCAATTACTGTCATTTACTAAAATCAATGTAGTTGATCTTTTTAACAGATATAATACAATCTTTGGCAATTTTAGTCAAAAAGACGTTTTTCACGCAGTAATGCACTTCTATTGTTCAATTTTATTACGAATGAGGTAAACTGCAAAAGTAACATTTCGTAAAATTCGTGAATTTTTCGGTCAACGTAATCGCCATAGTGAATCCGGATTTCGTGCAATGATGAAGCATTTTGAAGAAGCTCGTTCAATATCGGGTCAAACTTCATATCAGCGTGCTCGGCCAGGACATACACGCCAAAACATCGCCACTGTGAGCCAAAGTGTTCAGGCACAATTAGGCCTCATTTATGGTACCTTACGGCGAATTTTTAAAGTTGATCATCATTTACACGCCAATAAAATCCAAATTACACATCAATTGAAGCCTGTGGATCGTCTACGACGTCGCCGATTTCTTACCTGATTGTTGGATCACCAGAACGAAAAACCAATGCACTTCAAAAAGTTACTGTATGAGGTATGTTCAAAAAGTAAGATGACTTTTGAAGTTTCGAGATTTCGAGGTTCGAGATTATCGATTTTTTTTTCTTGCTGTGTTGTTACATATATTCCGAACATATGTTCACAGTTTAAAGTATATATCGTACTTAGTTTGTTTTTGATAAATAAAAAGGTTAGACGTGTTTTGTTGTACTCGGTGATTTCCAATTATTATAAAAAATTTTGTGTAAAAAATGGAATCAAGTGTTCTAAAACACTTGACAGTGAGTTTGCTCTGAGTAAAAAAAAATTTTTATATCTTCCCAGATGGCCGAGAAAATGCAAATGACGAACCTCGCTCTGGACGCCCCAGCACTTCAAGAAAAGGTGGTAACGTCGAAGCTGTGAAGAAAATTGTTTTGGAATATCGTCGATTTGTCATAAGAGAAGTTGCTGAGCATGTGTATGGAACTTAACAATTCATTGACCTTATGTCGATTTTAGTAAATTCGACATCGAAACCACCACATCAACGACAAGTACCTGAAGTCACTCATAGAGATGGTGTTCCACGGTGTCTTCATCACTTCCACAGCAAGCGTATTATGTCACTTACATATGTCTTCCGCACTTAGATGCATAGTAAAAGCGTTATGCACAATTATGCCTTTCTTTTTAAGAAACGTATAGAGGCATTTGTTTAATCTGCCAGCATTCCAGAGATTTATGCCATCTGCAATTATGCTCGCATAGATTTCAATTGGCATTCATAGTGTAGGTTTGGTGTCTCAAAAAGCTCATATTTGAGCCTTACCTAGCAAGTTTCTCGGCGATCCTAATGTGACCTAAGGCCTAAACTAGACCCAGTGAGTTCTACTTTCCATTGAGTTCATAGAGGTCTTAGACGTAACTAGGCTTTCGCTATAGTTACAGGTACTTCGCCTACTCCACCGATTCTTCACAATATAGCTTTTCGACATCAGGATTGCGTATACAAACGTCTCAGCTATATAGACATACAATAGATTTGCTATCAAAGAATGAAATTTAACACTGTGCTCCTCCTTAGAGACTCTAGCGTCGAATTAAGTTGCAAGCAGTCGAGAAGAACGGCTCTTTGAAATCTGGTAAAAGCAACAAGGCCGCACGGGACATATGCTCCACCAGGCAACCGGTCTATGTGATGAAATTCGTCTTATAACAGCTATGTAAGTCCGAAGGACGATTGCTTTATACTGCCCGAAAGCCTACAGCTTAAAGGTTGATCACATGACATGTGTAGTTAAAAGAAGTTTGCTATCAACAACATCATCGGAGGAACCGATGGTGATGACTTTAAGAACTTGATGAGACCAGTTAGCTTCCTAGTTCCCGTATATAGAACAACATTAGCTTTGAAAGCATTGACCTTCAGTTAAACGTTTTATCAAAGATGACGTTGCCGAAAGTACCGTCATTGTCTATAAAAATGCTAAGTGCGTACTACTTCTGGCCGAGAGCGCCTTCAGTTCAGATTTGAAAACCCGCATCTCTCAGCATATTGTCGCATCTTGGACAGGGGATGCATTCGCAAAGCACATGAAGCTCAGTCATTCTCACCATGCTCTTCAACATAAACGAAGTCAGAATAATTTGTCTGAAGGTCTTGACGTATTAGAACGTAATGGCTTCAAAGTGAGTTTAAAGTGAATAGTGTTTGTAACACAATCAGTAGTAGCCGCATCCATACCATTGTCTAGGAAACATGACGACCATTGAGAGAAAATGTGAAGTCCGCTCCAATTAGCAATCTCGTAACACTATACGGTACTTTATGGGCTATTAATATGGCAAAATGGTCTGACCAGCCTTTAGTGGATAGCTCATCGGCTGTGTATTTTTCAGGGTGAGAAGTTAAAAGCAAGTCGCGTGGTCTCATTTACAAGCTGGGTTAAGTTATTTTTTTCATACCGAAGATATCACTCAGTACATCGTTTTCTGACTGTCGAAGATACCTGGAATTAGGAATAACGTTTTTCCGTATTTAGTCAACGAGTTTCTGAATAGAAAGAGGTCACTCAAGGTTTGCAGGTAGGTACTGCATAGAGGGAGAAATCCGTGAACTCATGTCAAGATATAACTCACAGTTTCAAAACAATATTGCTTTCTTGAGACCTGTTTCCTAAAGTCTTTTGTAATGGAAACTCAACACAACTCTGACCTTAACTAGGTGATCCTAGTATATGGTATTTGTCTTCGGTCCGGATTCCGTCCTGTTGCATATCCATCTACAGAAATTGAATCAAACTTTCAGCAAGAAAATCAATATTCAAGTTGGACAACACAAGTAACATAATTTCTACAATTTCTCTATTGACATTGCAGGATTCTTTGGATAGTTTCCAAACATATTTTCTAAAGTACTTACACTACCCTGGAAGAAGTTCCATACCATGTTCATTCCTATGCACATTAACTTATTCAACTACTGCATTCTCCTGTTGCAAGAAATTTTCACTTAGATAAATGCTTTCTTGTCTCTTGGGGTAATTGTATATCAAGGACATTACACTTCTGTCAATTTAGGACAATTACTTCACGTTCAGTCATACATACAAATGTATCTATGTATTCAAGGGACTAGAAGATTGACAAAATACTTCATCAAGTCGGTAGCACTTTGGAAAATTAATAGAAAATCTCAAAAAGAGAAAAATTCCATTTGCTCAAGTGCACCACGTGTGAATGGATTCAATCAAGAAATCCCTGATTATCCTGCAGGATTACTACATCTCTAACGTGTTCTTCTCCTTCGACTGCGAGCTCAAAGATTTCATTCATTTTGTCAACTTGGAATTCGCATAAAATCAGAATACATTTGCAGATCTGGCATCGGGAAGACATACATGTGAAGGAAACTCAATGAAATGGTAACCGTTTCCCTATCCCTATTCATACCCTCATCTACTATATATCCATATTCATATCCATATTCTAGATACTCGTTCTGCTTCTAATGCTGGTAAGAATGCTACTTCAAGAAACCGCATTTATTACGCTTAATAGCACGCAAAAGTTTCTCCACCTCTATGCCGTTGTTTCTACTGCCGGCCGGGTATGCTGTTTGTACTGTTTGCGCTGTTGCTGCTTCAGTTCCTAATAGCCAATTAGAACAGCCTCATGCGGGTGAACTGAATGGAAAAGTTGCCTAGCTTCGTTATCCTTTCCGCTATGGTTGTGTGTGGAGTGTCGTTTTCCTTTCAATTCCTTCCTCTCTTTTTCACAAAAATACGACTACACAAACTTTTTACAACACCAGGAATTGTCTCCTTACGGCTAGCTGTGGAGCAATGAAGAAAACTTTACCATACTTCCGGGCTGATTCCTATGAACTTGGTAGGTGTACAAGTACTCTCTAGGTATGACCGGAAGATGTTTGCATATCCTGTGGGTTAGTATGCACATCTAATAATCCAGTAAACTACAACTACAACAAGCCACATCACCGAGGTAGAGAGTGTCTTATTTGATTAGGCCGGGAGGTTGTTCAAAGTTGACTCTGGTTGATGGGGAGTATGGACAACCTCCTAACATGCAATAAAGTTAAATTAAACTGGATCCTTATGATGCAATTGTTAGCGTGCATCTTGCGATAAGGATGATGGTGTAATCCGATGGAAAATAGAACTAATAGGCCCCACTGGGCAGGTTATATCCGCCAATTTAGACATCTCCGCATAGTTATTGTTGGACTTCTTGGCATCATCGCATTTTCCTGTCTCCATATTTTCAATTCTTGGTTTCTTATCCTGCTATTGGGGTATTGGGGTTACATCGGAGCATATAAATAGAATTGTTATCTGCATAGAGGTTAGGGGGTTGAAAAGGCTTTTCTTGGTATCCTTTTTAAGGCGATTATGATTGTTTCAGAGCAAAGGACGTGGCGAAGATGTTCGGATTAATTGGAAACAACGCGTTAGACCATGAATTATATTAATTCAACGTAAGTGAGGGGGTTGTGGTGGTTCTAAAATCTGCTGAGTAAAACATTGAGGAGGAAGGACATACGATGATTGATTGGATTGGTTTAAAATTGATTATTCGGACACGTTTTGCTGCAGCAATTGTGGAAGTATGCAACTCCTGATAGGGAAAACAAGCTATTCACATGGAAAAGCTAATTACTTTGCGGATATGGTTATCAGTACAAGGTACAAGGTACCTATTAGGGCAGGGAGATCGCATTTCGTTGGCAAAGATACTACTGGATGGGAAAATTGTAGGATGTATTATAAGAAAATTGTTAATTCTGTTAACTAATTAAGCCGTTATTTAGAGTATTTTGAATAATATGGTAGTATTCCAAGGTGTATGGTTCTATGTAACTTAAAGGTACATAATCGATTGACTTAGGTATAACTTAAGGATAATATCACCACCATTTACAGAGCTCGCTTTTCTGACATATCGTGGTCAACATTGGCACTACATTCCTTGGTGAATCTGGGCCTCTAAAAACAAGCCTCTCCAGGTAGCACGATCTCTCGACAGCTACCTCCAGCACAGCACTCTAAGTTCGTTGTGATCTTTTTTCACTTGCGCGCACCACCTTTAATGCGGTTGTCCTTTGTTGTGCTGGACATCGGAGTAAGAACTAAAGATTCTTTGGGCCTGAGCTGATTCGCTCAACACGGCTCGGTCATCTCAAACGTTGGATCTATAGATGCCTGAATAGACCAATGTCGCTGTACAGTTCGTGGTTTAATCACCTTCTCCGTTCCCCGTGAATACAAACGGGACCAAAAGTTTCATATAGTATCTTTCTCTCGAAACAACCAAGTTCCATCCGCTTACAACAAGGTACAAGCCTAGAGAAGGGCCAGGATGATAGCGGTCTGTGCTTAGTCTTACTAGAGAGAAGAAAGGGCAAGATTCTGTGTCTGATTTTTGATTTCTAATGACGTTGCTGTTTGTAACTGCGGAGCCAAGGTAGAAGGAGTCCCAACTATGTATCTCGAAGTCGTAAGTGTTATTATCTTGTTCTGCAGTCACAGCATGTACTTAGGTTTGCCCTCGGTCACCTTCAGATTCATTTTAGTCGCTATTGCCTCAATACTCTCAAAAGGATTTAGATTAATTCATGACCGACCTTGAGGAGAACAGAGAATTTTCCATAGCTTTCCTGCACAACCTAATGAGTTTGGTACGGATGTCAAAACTACATAGACAAAGCAATGTATATCATGCTGTCATATACAGCTTTTAAGTCGACAAAAAGACGGTGAGTGTCGATCTGAAATTTCCGGGACTTTTCTAAGATCTGTCGTAATATAAACATTTGATCGGTGATGGCCTTTCCTGGCATGAAACCGCACTGATATGGACTAACTAGATTGTTCATGAATGGTTTCAGGTATAAAACGGCAGAAAATGCCTTATAGGCGATGTTTTGTAAACTTATTCTCCTCCAGTTGGCGAAGTCAAAAGGGTCTCCCTTCTTGTGGATCAGGGAAACGATGCTGAGATCCGATGTTTTGAGCATGATTTCCTCTGATCATATCTTATACATGATGGTGCATGCTCCCAACCAGGTCATTGTCTGTAACCAGTCCGCTTCCGCCAGCAGCTTTATAAGAATTTAGCTACTTTATCTTCGTCTAGTTTAAGGGGCATCTTTATTTAGGATGGATGGTTCATTCTGCCTGACAGCGATATTTTGACCATCATCAGCGTTATACAGTCTGCAGAAGTAATATTTCCATATTCTCAGCGCCGACTGCGACTCTACTACTAGTTGACCATGTTTATCTTTGTAGGCTGCCGTTTTGACTTCGTAAGCCAGGTATTTTCTCCTGCTGCTTTGGTGGATTGACTCTTGCAGTCACATCTCTCCATTTTCTCAATCGCGTTTCGCGGTCTTTCTTTTTCCTTCCGAGACGCCTTTGACCTTAATTTTTTTTTTGCTCGTAGAGCTCACAAACAGCTCTTGCCCTTCGATGTAGCCCAACTTTATATGCTTCTTGTTCAGCTGCAAGTATTGTACCTGATTACAATTATCGTTAAACCAGAGGTTTCCTTGGGGCCATGCTCTGAAACTAATTACATCAAAAGCAGAGATAGAATTTTGAGAGAGCAAAAGCGAAACGCTATTCGTAAATTGTGCCTGTGAAATTCGCATTCACGCCATCGCTGCAGTAGGTAATGATCGGCGTCGATGTCGACTCTTCGGAAATTTCGGACACCCAAAATGGCGGAGAAGTGTCTGGAGTATATCGCAAAGCGATCAATCTGGATGACGGTTTGATTGACTAGAGTATAGTGAAGTCCCTTAACATTATCTATGTTTAAATCTAAAAACCTGGAACCATTGACCTGCTTAAAGACGGCTTCCTTACCCAGCCCTACATTAAGCTTTGCACAATTTTGGTGTCCTAGCTGAGGCTTTGAACATATGTTCGGAATGTCATCCTTATCCTCTACAGGGACATACGCGCAAATCAGGTTTTCATTATCAAACTTTATCTTGATGCGGATTCATATGAAACATTCCTTTAAACGTTTACTAGGGTTGTTAAAATTATATCCGTCGGTGTCAGGGTTTTTTCTGAACTTTTTCATTTTTATAAATCTTATCTCCAGGATAATGACACAATCATTGAGCTTCCTTGAGACCTGGGCTCAAAAAAGGTCAAAGCAGTTCTAAAGTGGGTGTGCGCCAGATAGCTTAACTGACTAGAGCCTAGAACTGAAGTAACCTAGAAGAGAATCGCCCTAGTCCACATATCCACCCCTCTTCGTTTGGGTACTCTACCTTTACTAAGAATGTTAGGCTTCTAGACTTCACCATGTGGAGGTGAGAATAGAAGTTCATAGACAGAGGTTTACGTTTACGTTTACGTTTGTGCCTCTATAAAACGCTTGACCATCATTGAAAACCCAGAAGGATGACATACGCCTAACTAAATTAACCTTAGCTTAAGGATAACATGGTTCCCAGAGCAAATGGGTAACCTGCTGACCTTTTAAAGACAGCCAGAAATAACTTAATAAAGTATGCCTGCTAAATGGAATATCAGCATCGGTTATCCAATTCACAAGGAAAGAGTTTCTTAAAAATATCCCAATAATAGAGGCATCAGTCATCATTGCGTATAAGATTTTGTCTGTCGCATTGCGCAAACGCTTGAAAATAATTTCCATAGATCTGATTGGCCTTATCAAAGCGATTTAGGACGGATACCCCATCATTGGCCCCTTATTCGCATTACGCTAGATTTTCGAAAAAACTCAAGAAAGCCAGATCGCTATTTAAAGCCGCGCATGATACAATCTATATGGAACTATGTATAGTTTTGGCATTTCTGCTCAGCTCATCAGATTGAGTTCTCTGCTCCGTGATAATCTGAACCAAGATAAGTCAAGTCAAAAAAGGTCTTAGACAAGAAGATGCGATATCAGAAAAATCAGAAAAACCGGGTTTAGCTGTGAGTAGAGAAGAACCAAGCGACCTGGTAATTTGTCCAGCTCGACTTCGCTATTAGCTCTGAAAATGACACCTCGTAGGAAATCAAAGCATTACACCTGCCAATTGTTTCCTCTTTGACTTAGTTAGGCAATTGAGCAATGAGGCTTTGCAGAAATGCTAAGAAGGTTATATACATATACGAGCATAATTCTTTTAGAACTGCGCGGCTACAAGCTCTACAATAACAGTCGGACTGAGCAGAATATGCGCATCAGTCGTCTTAGATGGTCATGGCATGTAAAGGGTGACCAGATAAGAACGATAGAAAAACAAATTTAAATAAAACAAGAACAGTATGAGATATAAGATTGATTCTAACTTTATTTTAAAGCTAGGCTCATGCCATCTTGTGTGAAATAGCATACCATTCAAATGACCACCTCAGCACTGCCAGGCTTCAAGCGGTCAGTCAATTTTTGATGACTCGGTTCAATATGTCTGGCGTTATTCCATCAACAGCGTGTAGAATGTTGGCTTCGAGCTTATTTAAAGTGGTTTGCTTGTTAGCGTAAACTAATAATCGAAAATAATCGAGTGGTGTTAAATTACATGATCGTAGCGGCAAATTGATGAACGCTCTCTGTGAAATGGCCCAAGCGTTGCGTCGCTTGTATGGCATGTAGCGCCGTCTTGTTAGAACCACAGCTCGGATATATTGATGTTGTCAAGCTCTGACCAAAGAAAGTCGGTTGACATCGCTCTATACCTGAGACCATTGACGGTCGAAATAAATAAGGTCCGATGATGCCGCCATGCCATAAGCCGCACCAAACATTCAATCTTTGTGGATACATTAATGCTTGGCCAAAAACTTGTGGATTGTGTACGCTTCAATAACGGCAATTTTGCTTGTTAACATAGCCGCTGAGCCTCGCCTGAAAAGATGATTTTTTGACCAAATTCCGGATCTCCGGCCAATATTTCCGATATTTCCAGCGCCCAATTAGCAAACTCACTGCGTTGCCTATGGCTTCAATTCTTTCTTCAGCACAATAGTCAACCTGCAAAATAAGCCGGGTTGACTCTCTGGAGATGCCCAATTCAGCTGATCAGTAGTGAATCGATGTTCCCGGACCTTCTTGGATACTGGCCGCTCCAACTGCTATGTTTTCTTTATTTCGCACCAATCTCTGTCTGGTTGGTGGCTCAAGATCCAGAAGAGTGTACAGTAATACCCCGACTTACGCTACCCCATTTTACGCGAATTCGGAGATACAGGTTTTTATTTTTGATCATCGCGCGCATCTGCGTGTTCGGTTCACGACAAGTTCAACCGTATTCCATGTGGAATAACAACTTCAATTCCGTAAAACATTACGTACTCAGTGCAAATTCGGTTTATGACAAGGTCGGACGTGTTCCTTTTTGGAATTATTTTACGTACGCAGTGCACATTATTAGTTTATCTTTAATCATGTCATCTAAAAGACCAAAAAATGAGTCATGTAAACTAAATATTATCAAAGACTTTGAATCAAAAATAAAAATTTGTGAATTGGCAAAGAAATTTGACTTGCCGGAATCAACAGTCCGAACGGCTATAAAAAATAAAGATAAAATTACTGAAGCTGTGAAAGGCTCTCAATGTTTGAATTCAAGCATTATTCGTAAACGTCACGGTATTATCGCTCAGATGGAAACAATATTAAAGTTATGGTGTGATAATCAAGTAAAACTTAAAAATTGTCCTGTTGACCAAAACACAGTGTGCTTTCAAGCTAAGCAGATTTTTCAGAGACTAAAAAAAGACGAAACCGGTCTTTTTTGGAAGAAAATGCCTAAAAGAACTTTTATTTCGCATGAAGAGAAAACCTTTCCAGGTTCATGGTCTGTTCGAATGCAGCTGGTGATTGTCAATTGAAACCTCTCTTAGTTTATCGCTCAGAAAATCCAAGAGCCTTAAAAAACAAATCTAAAGCTGGTTTCCCCGTCATTTGAAAATCTTATACGAAAGCTTGGGTGACAGTTTCTCTTTTTGAAGACTGGTTTGGTCATCATTTTATTCCTGAAGTCGAACGTTATTGCCAATTGAAAGAAATTCCATTTAATGTGATGCTACTAATTGACAATGCACCAGGTCATCCTCCTACAACTCTAATTAATCTCAATCCACGGGTGGAGGTTGTATTTTTGCCACCAAACACTACCAGCTAGCTTCAACCAATGGACCAAGGAGTCCTTAAAACATTTAAAGCTTACTACACAAGGCGATCATTTGCGCATCTAAATGAAGCTATGAGACAAATTAGAGAGCTTTCTGTAAGACACTTTTGAAAGCAATTCAATGTTTTAGATGCTGTAACAATTATTGGACAATCTTAGAATGAGATTTTACAAAAAACTTTGATTGGCGTCTGGAAAAAGCTGTATCCATTTTTTCCACCACAGAAACCGAAGGAGAATCAGCCTCGGAATCCTGAACAAATCGAAGGTATAATAGAAGAAGTGATGGATATTGTCAAACAAATAAGTTAAGAGGTGGATTCTGATGACGTCCAAGAACTGCTGGATTCACACAATCAAGAGCTAACAATTGACGAGCTTATAGAAATGCGTGAGCATGATCAAGACATTGAACAAACTGATTCGTTAGACCCAATTGAATCGGAAAATCAAATGACGATTTCAAACTTAACTGAAGGCCTCAGTACAATTGAAAAGGGGTTACAAATTTTAGAAAATATAGATTCCAATGAAGAGCGCGTGTCTACTAGAAAACGGGAAATAAAAAAGTTACTGGCAAACTACAAGGAAATTTTACGTGAGAAGAAGAAAAACTTAACTCGCTAGGCGACATTATTAGAATATATGAAGCCATCAACATCACTATAACTTGGATATACGTTGTTTTATTCCTACTAATGTAAATTGTTTTAATTATCTGATATTTTAGTAAACATTTTTTTTTTCTAAATTATTGTGTTCTTTATACTCTGGTCCCGATAACACAAACTTTATACGACTTACACGGCTATTTCTTGGTCCCACCTATCGCGTAAGTCCAGGGTATTACTGACGACGAATTGCCTGCAAACTGAAGCCATGATGACGACCAACCTCACGACGAAATTCATGTCGCGTATTTATAGCTGAGTTGGAGTTTGGATAATAATTTCCGCACATTCGGCAAGCGTAAAACGATGCGTGATGAAATGGCAATCCAAATATTTTGACAGCTGGATGTCATTGGTAACTTTGACAGCTACTGAAGTATTATTATCATTACTAACTATCATAACTATCTGGTCACTCGTTAAAAGAACAAGCCTTAAGTGGACCGTTGTGGCAACCCAACAAATCTGGCCAAAGCTGGATCTGAATCGCTCTAAAAGTTTGATCTTTCACAATAGGAAACATCTCAGCACTCTCATAGGCGTCATCACTGGACATCTTTATAAATGATTTCTCCGCCTGATTCAATCTGTGGAGTTCCTCCTTTATTCAAAGTTAAGTCCTGGCTCACTTTTGCAGTTGTAGCCTACATGTGAGTATGTAAAGTTTTTCACGTGCAGTTTCCGCTCGTTACGCAAATTTAGCGTGAGTTATAGCGAAGTTCATCCAAGTTCAACTAACATGTCAAACATGTAAACTTTTGAACTCGAAATACATCACCTCGAACACATAATCTTAAAATCCATAAAAAGCTGCTTTCTAATACACTAATCGAAAATTGTTAATTCGTAAACACCGTTTTTTGAAAACAACTTCCGAAAGTTCCCGACAGCATCCGATTGGCTGGTTGTTTTGAAATTCAATACATGTCATCAACACCTCGAGCACTACAAAGCCCCACCGGCTCTCCATACAAAAGTGCTCCAAGTATCCTTGTTTTCAAACAAATTTTAACTCAAAACGACACTTTTGTTAAATCAAACTTTTCTTTTGTTTTTTTTTTTTTTTTAACTGTTTGTTGCTGATGGTTACTTTGATTAAAATGGACTGCACTCCTTGTTCACGTTCAAAAGCATGTGACACATAGTTCAGCTTCAGAGCTTCAAAAGTCGAAAAGTTTTCCGTTGCTTGCTGTGTTTTCAGTTTGTATGTTCAAAGTTCGTCTCCCCTTGTTTGGGAAAGTTGGGAAGTCAGCTTCAGGTTTTAATCCTCTGGGATGGTGACTACGAGAGCGTGTTTTCCGATGTCTCCCCATCTATTTTCTAACAATAACTGTATCTTGGATTCCTTAGAGTCATATTTTTCCTATATTTTTTCTTCTAGATTTCTAATGACACATTATAACAATGATTTGCTCTCGCATTCTTTGGGGATGCATTTACCAGAAATGAGTCCTTTCTAACTGCTGTAGCTCTACGAGTATGAGTAGAAGTCGTCCGGTCTACCACTTTGAATTTGGATTTGAAAATGAGTTTTTCATCCTTAACCAGGACATCATCGTTTTTATGTTAAAGTTGGAATCGTTGTAATATTTGTGTTCGAAAAGTTTTCGAATCGATTTTTTGTTGAGTCCTTATCCAGTTTAAATGAATGAGGAATCCCACTAGATTTACGATAATAACTCATTGCGTGGTTGAATCTTAATCAACAAGGGCATTCCGTAATGATTCACATTCGCTAGGACACAAGGCACGCACATAAACACACACACACACTTGGGTATGATATGATTTTTCCCTTAAATTTTTGATTGAATTAAATACTCATCACGGCCACATCCTTAATGATGACTATTGCCAGGAATACTCGTATGTATCATATCGCTACCATATAACTGCTCCCAGAAACATCAGACATTTTGTGTATACATGTAGTGACGTATCCTGAGATTTCCTGACCCGTTTACTGATCGTTATTATTTAAATTAAACAAATTCACTCATCCGTACTCGCTGACCACTGAAAATGTATCCTTGAAAGTCATTGAACCATTGAATTGTGTCCTCCGGGTGAATCGGTTGGCTTGGAATTGAGGTGAATGCTGCTGTTTTATTTTTATGTGGTCTGGTATCTGTCTCTTGGTTTTGTCCTGCTCCCCTGTGGATTGTTGTCAGGAGCACGATATATCCTTCGGCGAAATTTTGCGCTTAAATTTTTAATTACACTTCATTCACCATGAGAGAGAGAGAGAGAGAGAGAGAAAGCAAGAGGAAGATCGAAATCAACAAGGCTAGGGGTCATTAAATTTGCATTTGGGGAACACACGAACAAGCAGTGCCAATGTGGAGGAGGTGATATGACACACCACGTTCAGGAAACATGGCATCACCAACCAACAAAAAAGCCAGTCAGCCAGCCAACCAGAAATTACAGCTGTAGTCCGCTGTCCCAAGTCCATGTCAGTCCGTTGGAATTTAAATTAAATTTCAATATTATTCCTGCGCTTAATCCTGTGTGTGTGGTTTACATTAAACAGAAATTAAATTTCTGTACCAGGAACGAATCCTGAAGCTCTCGCGAAAGCCAGAAAAGGGCCAGGTGAGATCTTGATCCAAACACTGATGCTGGTATTGGTACTAGTACGGTATGTGCAGAGCAGAGTTTTTATCAATGACTCTCGGTCAGAGTTAGCGGTTAGTTTGTTCATTTTTCTGACAAAATTAACGGTATAGTGTGGTTACTTTGTGAGGACATGGACTAGGCAAAGGATGGACAACGGATAACTAATAGCGAGGCAAGTGCCACGTGAATAAGGTAAATTCGTTCGATAGATTGTAAACGAGAATGTTTACATGATGACGAGGGAAGAAGACTAACTTGACCGTTAGTTAAGCTACACTGAACACGAGCTCCTGTTTGTAGTGTGGTGGTGTTTAGGAATACTTTCGATGGTTCTATTCGCTTCAGGGAACTTTGCAGATTGTCCAAATTGAATTGAATGTCATCGAAGATAGAAGAGAAATAGTTTTGTAGTTGTTCTATGGAAATTCCAGGTCACTGCATTGTCAGCACGCTTAGAGGGACAGCTAAATTCAGCGGTAATTAATTAAAAACAACCGCACTAATGGGTTGGGAAAGGTTTTATTTCATTTTAATTGATTTTAAGCGGGTCATTGGATAATTTGAATGTAAGTACAGAACATTGATCAGGAGCAGGCTTAGCAAATATGAACTTTAAGTAGTTGTGGAGGAATAATAAGGCCAGCAACAACTCAAGGAAATTGAAGATGTGATGATAATGTCTTCATACCCAGAACCATAAAATCGACAGTGAAATAAGGAAAATTTATTCTTACACGTGGAGAAGTAATGAGGAACACAAGCACATTGTTGTGTTTTTTTTCTTATTGAAGTGGAGCTCAAAAAATGCCTCAATTATCCTCTTAAACTCAGTGACATAAGTGTACATTAAGTCAAGGACTTAAGTCCACAGGATACCTTTACATCCATAAAAGCAAGGATACGCCTTGCAACCGCTGTCCGTCAAATTACTTTCATACCAAAGCAGAACTTGTGTTGGAGGCACAAGTTCCACCCTTGGTATGGGTCGAAACCGATCTAAAATCTCATGCTGGTCTTAGGGTCACAGCACCCAGTACTTTTTGCAAGTCTACATTGGGTCGAAGACCTTTCCAGCGGTTTGGGTTTCAACCACAGCCATCATGAGGCTCTTACAAGGGGGTCTACCTCTTACAAGTCAGGCCACCAACAGGGCCTATGACCGGCCGCTTGCAACTCGTCAAATGGTATCAACTTTTGGTGGCGTCATTTGGATACCGTCACGATAAAACCAGTACTTTGCTCTGCCCTCGATTTTCATAGACAAAGTCATTGATGGGTGAAGCCTTGATAATTGGGCAGGGGGCCCACATAATCGTAAGTTTCAATCAAAGGGAGCGAAGAGCAAAGCTGTGAAATTCCTCAGAGAAAAGAGTAAAGAGCACAAGAAGAGAGCAAGGATAATAGCTAACCAGAGTGAGGAGCAAATAGCAAAGAGCAAAGTAGAAGAAAACAAACAAGGATTCATTCTTTTCTATTTGAATTTTTTTTTTTAATTAATATGAATGTGTAATTTACTGAAAACCCTTTCTTAAATATGTGGTATTTACTGACACGCGGAAACAAAAGTAAAGGAATTTACGTCATTAACCAATCGCGAGATGTCCACGTTTACCATTTCCAATTTTACCATTTCTTCCGAGAGCTACGAGAAGATCGCTTTAAGTTTCAAGAATATTTCCGAATACTCATAAACACAATCGATTATTTACTTGACAAAATTCAATACAAGTTGACGAAGAAGTGGACAAATTTTTGAAGGTTGGTACCTATCAAAATTAAAAAAAAAAAACGTTGTTGAGCTGTAATCAGTATTTTTTTTTTTTTTTTTTTTTTTTTTTTTTTTTTTTATTAATCATAAATTTAATGAAAAAAATAAAATACTTTACTAAAACTAAAGCTTATCATAGGTATTCTCTTGTTGAGTCGAACAACCATGCAATGTACAGTATTACGGAATTCTGGGTGCGAAGTTCTGAATTGGTTCGATTGTGCTGCCGATTTTAAAAAATCGTAATTAAGTTGCTGCATTTTTATGCGTAATAAAAGCTTATCTGCTTGTGGAAATGGTCTTATGTGGGCAGTAGACTGGTGACAATAGCCTCATCTTCATCAACTATTTGTTGATTGTTTTCTAACATATTCAATTGTCGTTCCTCAAGTCGAATCAAAGTTTTCTTTCCCAATTACACTTTACAATTTTGAGTGGTTAGACGTGCACTGATGTTTGCTGATGGGCTTGAAGTTGTCATGGATGGAAAATCAGAATTATCCATTAAGTCATCGGGAACGGGAGTATCATTAATGGCCACCTCACTGTCAACTGAATCGGTAGTCACCTCAAGCCAATTTCCCCCAAAACATCATGGGGTAAAATAATCATGAAGGAAAACAAGGCTGTCAATATATTTCCAGAGCGATAATGTGCCTTCTTCTGTACTATAGTTCCTTGCGAAAGGTATTTCGAAGTGTCTTTCATTTACCATAGCTCGTACAATATTTCCTGAAAGTGATGAACTCTCATAGGTTTAACCTTCCATTTTTTTATTGCAGATATCTTGCTACTGGAGCATCTTTCAAAAGTCTTGGTTTCACCTTTCTAATAAACGAAATCATAAGCGCAATATGGGTAATACTCCAACCTATTTACATATCAGTACCTAAGGAAGCAATATTCAAGAAAATTTCCCGGTTTTTTTTTTTTGAGAAATGGAATTTTCCTCTGTAACTTGGAGCCATCGATGGCAAACATCGCCGTGTGAAACGCTCACCACATTCTGGAACTACGTTTTATAATTACAAAGAATTTTTTTCCATCGTTTGGCTGATGCAAACTGTAGGTCTGTCGCTTTGAATTGGTGGATATGGGAAACAGAGCGATAGAGACATGTTTCGCAATTCTTTGCTTGAATATTCCCTCTGATGAAATATTTCCAGGAACAGCTATTGTAGCGTCACGTTTTGTTAACGTGAAGGGTTTAACGGCTGGACATGAATATTTCAACATGCGTCTTTCACGTGCAAGGCATGTCATTGAATGCACTTTTGAAATACTAGCTGCGAAATTTCGTATGGAAAACCATTCTAAACCTCACCAATTTTGGGAGATGAAATCATTAAATGTGTATGTACGAGGTGTGTTCAAAAAGTAAGGTGAAATTTTATTTAATCATCAATATTAATGTAATATACACTTATTTCAACGTTCCAATCCTCGAAGCACTTCTCTTAACTACTTTTTGATATTACGTTAAGCTCTTCCCTCTATGTCATTTCTATTTCCTCAATGGTTGCAAAGCTCCGTCCTTCCATAGGGCTCTTAAGTTTTAGAAAAAGGGAAAAAAGTCGCATGGGACCAAATCCGATGATGCCTCACCATTTATGAGTTATGACCTCTTCTGCAACTTCTCTTATGGTAATTCGACGATTTCCAAAATAATTTTCTTCACAGCTTCACATCTTTTGTTGATGTGTTGGGGCATCCAGAGCGAAGTTTGTCATTGGCATTTTCTCGGCCATCTTGGAAGAGCTTGTACCACTTGTAAACATTTTTTTTTTTTTACTTAGAGCAGGCTCCACGTTTTTTACACAATATCTGATGCAAATTCTTTGCTCCATTTCTTATGGTCGAGCACACCAAAACACGTCTCTCCTTTCTATTTGTCAAAAACAAACTAAGTGTGCTATACCATATACTTGAATCCTGTAAACATATGTTCGGGACATGGGTACAGCACAACAACAAAAAAACGATAATCGAATGTACCATACGTTTCCAGCGAAATTTCAAAAGTAACTTTACTTTTTGAACATACCTCGTATTTTGCATAGCATGATAATTAGTCTAGAAAGAACTAAGAGCAGTGAAATGAACAATATGATCCCAACATTATCAAGTACAAGTGGGAGAGGGACAATAGACCAAACCACACAGCCTCTCTCGTCCGGGATGTTTTTAAAATATCTGCCTGTGGCAATTAAATCTAACAAATTGGGTTGTAAAATAAGTTCCGGAGGTTTTTTTAGGGTTAAAGTTTAACACACATTTTTGGTGTAAAGGCTTCAGATCAAATATCCATCAAATATTGTCCATCATGGTCTATTACTTTCTTCCAACGTTCTGGAAGAGATATAAGGTCTCTTTTGTAAAAGTCAGCATACTTATGGATAAAAAAGTTTTCCAGGAACGGTTTGATCTCCATCCAAATTGTGTTGGAAAGAGCGAAACAGATGGTAGTCAGAAGGCGCAAGGTCTGGAGAGTAGAGTGGGTACTGCATAACTTCCCCCAAATGAACTCAACTTTTGTTTTGTCACTAATGCTGTGTGTGGTCTGGCGTTGTCATGATAGAAAGCAACGAACTTCCTTTTCGCCAAATCTGGCCGTTTTTCTTCCACTACCTGCTTCATGGTATCAAGCTGAGAGCAGTATTTAACGACATTTATTGTCTGATTGTGTGGAAGCAATTCGAAGTAAAGGATACCTTGCCGGCCGCACCAAATGCTCAATATGATCTTTTTGGGATGCCAATCTTGTTTATCGACCGATTGCGGTGTTTCACCAGGAACGCAGCATGACCTCTTACGCCGAATGTTGTTGTAAACCACCCATTTTTCGTCCCCCGTCTTTTCAGAAAAACATCATGCAATCTCCGTTCTCAACAAAAACTCACAGACTATTATGCAATCCATAATGTTTATTTCACTGAGTTCGTGAGGAATCCAAACATCCACCTTTTTCGACATTTCAAGCCTTTTCAGTCTCTGTAAAAGGGTTGTATGGGCGATGTTAAGCCGCTGAGTGATCTCGCGTGTCGTCAAATGCCTGTCAATGGTAACTGCAGCCAGGATTTGATTGTCGCGTGTAGTGGGTGGACTTCCATAGTGAACAGGATCAGCAAGATCTGTACTTCCTGCACAAAAGCATGTAAACTATGTATATATAGCAGGCATTGACGCCATTTTTAAAGAAAAGAAAAATATGCCGAAAATGCACTTTATCTTTCTTTTAAAAACAAAAAAAAATTTAGCACTTAAAACACGTCCGATCAAAGCAAGTTCTCATAATAATATAAAGGATAACCCTCTCTATTGGAATAAACAAGAAAAGTTTCATAACGGTATACAGAGAGATTTTCTGAAACGATAAACACTACTTCCATGAAAGAAAAAACGCAGAACTTATTGATCAACCCAATTAGTCTCTACTCAAAACCGTTACAAACAGTTTAATATTGCAATTATATTCATAATAAATTGCTTGTTTGAATTTTAATAAAAAAAAAATGTCATAACTTACTTGTTGTTTTCATTTTAACGGCCACCTTATCCCACTTTTTATCCAACATACGAGTATATCTGTTATGCTGCTCAGGATCTTTTTGATTCTACAAAGCTTTCCTTTTTATAATTGAACAAAGTAAACTATCCACACTAATGTTTTTTAAATAACTATAAAAAGTGTGCAACCACTCCACGATCACATCTAGTGAAAAATCAAGGCGATGACAGCGATCATAGCGAACGACTCTGCGCTCTGTGTGCTACCCTTTCACTACACGTGTTTGATTTCATCGTTTTGCTCTTATTTCTTGCTCACTCTCCGCCTCACTCTGTTTATACACTAAGGCAGAAGAAGGCGTTCAAACCCTGAACGGTGCCCTCACCAAATGTTTTGAGCTGACGTAGAGTCCCAAAAACCTCTTAACAGGGAGCCAGACTAACTGCAAAAAAAAAAAAAAAAAAAGGCGTGTCTCTCGGTGGAACCAAGAGGCTAGTTAAAGTCCCTAAAAGAGACAAATGAAATCCCTCAAATCCCGCACTTATCAGTAAAAATACCAGTGAACTGCTATCTGTCATCCGTTGTAGTGAAGGATCAGGTCATCAAACACCCTTGTGTTTGGATGGCATATATCAACACTAAAAAGATCAACCGCTGGCAATTTTGTTGAGAAACTTATCTACTAGCCCAGCTCTGACATATCTTCATAACAAGTCCCTGACGAACAGTAATAGTTCCGTTATATCGAAAATCAGAAAAGGTAACTAAATGCTCACCAAGGTCTTCAGAGCAATCATTCCGACTTTTTTCATATTGAATAGCATGGAAAAACTGGTTGAGCTTCATGGGCTTAAAACTGCTTTGCAAATGCGTCCTCTGCACAAGATGCAACATGTCTATCAGAGTTGGACACGCACCCGACATGAGGAATGATGAATCGACATTGAGAGTGCAGCTTAATGCCAGACGGTGTAGGCCAATCACTAAGATTAGAGCAACGTTAGTGAACAGAATTCTGATCGTGGATACCAATAAATTGCCAATGCTGTTGCGTTGGTCAACTCACTCACTCACTCACTCACTCTTTTGTGTAAGTAAAGGTTGATTCATCGTGAGGTTTGATTTATAATGTAAAATAAAACACATAAATTTGAAGGTGAACTTAACATTTTTTATTATCGGTTAAAAGAACAATTCATGGCAATTGAAAATGATATCATGTAAATGTTGGCTACAACTATGTCTGCAGTGGTCCATTCGGAAAGTCCAATTTTGAGCGACTCGTTCGAGCATAGCGCTGATTACACAAGTAATGTTGGCTTATTCCTGAAGACCTGAGACTTTACATATCCCCAGAGCAAAAATACCAAAGGTGTGATATCGCACGATCTAGGCGGCCAATTGACCGTAGCAAAACGTAAAATTAAGTGCTCACAAAAATGATTTCTCAACAAGTCCATTGTTTCACGCGCTGTATGGCTCGCAACGCCGTCTTGTTAAAACCAGAGCTCACTGAGACCATGTGCTTGCATTTCAGGAAGCACATAGTCTGTTAACATGGCGCGATAACGGTTACCATTGATTTGCCTCATTTTTGAAGAAATATGAACCAATGATTCCACCAGCCTATAAACCACACCATACATACGGTAGCTCTCGGTATTATTCAGATTGCTCATCAGCCCAAATATGGCAATTTTGTTTATTAACGTATCCATTGAGCCAGAAATAGGCTTCATCATTGGACAAAATTTCACGATAAAACACCGGATTTTCATTGAGTTTTTCCAGAGCCCATTCACTGAAAATATGACGCAAATTCAAGTCGCCTGGCTTCAATTCTTGCACAAGTTGCACGCTTTTATGCCGAGATCCTCACGTAACATAAAATACTGTCAAAAAAATCCTATTGAAAATCAAACCTCACTCCTTATATATGTCGCATCGAAAACCTTTGGTTCTGTCACACAGCAGGGCTGTGCATCTATACGAAGGTGTGTTTAAGGAAGAACACGGCTTAGTACGAAAATGTAATTTCTGTTAACTTATACATTCCGTTATTCTTAAGTCAAATTTTAACAAATTAATTGTTGTGCAAAATATTGGCATTGGAGTTATAATTTGATTTAAATCTGACTCAAGAATTCTTCCTTTTATAACGATAACTTACAAATGTCAAAAATTAGTTGTAATAGAATTTTACTATTACAATTTGAAACTTGTATTCCATACATTAGCTATCGTGTGCCATCATCCCGAAGCCATTTGATGACAAGTGGCATTATTTGCTCTCTAGATAGTAGATCGGATCTGCATATGGAATGCTCGGATCTTGAAAAGGCAAAATGCAGTGCAAAACAATATCTATCGAGCAAAGGAGCGAAGACTCTACACTGCTTGAAAGTAGATATCATCACCATCTAGGAAGGGATATGGCATAAACCATGACAATCTGTGGTTCATATAACGATGATTGCTTTAGGGAAAATAGGGAACGAACGGTAAAAACGCTGCACGTGTGCAACTACCGCATCAAGTTTTTATCCGTTAACAGCACAGCGATATGTGATCGCACCCCACATAAGAAAGAGATGACTATACCAAATAATTATACAAATTACAAAGTTATACAAAGGATTACACATATTTATTTTTGTACTAAATTTTAACAATTTGTAAACGTTGCTGGTTTAGTACTCAAACCAGCAACGTTTACAAAATAGTAATGAGAGTTCACAAAAAAATTAATGGTGCGTTCACATTTTAAAAAAATAATTATTTAAAGATCCTAATGAAAAACTCTATATATTCGTCTTGATATATGTACATATATTCTAATTATAATAGGCTAATCGACTGCTTGAGGGCGGGCAATCAGTATATCCTGGCCTCAATATTCACAATCAAAAACGGTATGCACATGACCAGAAGGCAGTCAATCAAATTGATCATTCTGCATTCAGGCGACGAAACCTCTGCCAAGTAAACAAGGTCGTCTATAAAGCAAAGTTGCATATGCAGAAGAGTGAGAGCATCACATGCGCTCTTCAAGCAAAAAAATGGGAAGATGCCACACCAGGAACGTCTCTTTACTTACCGAGATGGAGCTACAGTCCGGGTGTACTTGAGCCTCAACAAATAAGCGTCCCCAGTAAGACCGATTTTTAGCCAATTGTTGTTGCGCACTCCAAGTCGGTTGAGGTAGCCTTCTACTTATACGCACCACCTAAGGTAAGGGTTCTCTCTACTGTGTTGTCCTTCGTTTGGCGCGAAGATGTTGAGGGCCGGAGTATTGATGTTCGTTCACTTTACATGCCCTAGCCCTTTCAGGCGACTGATGAGCAGTTTTCTGATGAGGTCGATGTCACTGTACAGCTCATGTAGCTTGCTGTTGAATGGCAGACTAATTTCTTCGAAATTATAGCTGTCGACTGTGATGTTCACATGACAGATGGACGAGTTTGGCAGAGATGCCACATCCAGACATATAGCTCATTTCGATTTGGACTTCTTAAGTTTGGGCGAGTTCATAAACGTCAGTGTTTCTAACTTAGTATAATCGCAGTACTTTCCTCATTACCATTAACTGCGTAAACATACCATATCTTAGTACGATCGTAATTTTTTTTTTTTTTGCGTTCAAAAACGTCATGTCAGTGCAAACAAAAAAATTATTCAGCCAAATCTTCGATTTGCCTTTTTCCCAGAATTTTCCGGAGTGTGAAGATTTGGTCTATTGTAGACGGAATTTCCTGATCTAAAAACGCACTGATAGGGGTCAATCAGGTCGTCGGCGAAGGGTTTCAAATGTTCACAGAATATGGCAGATAAGATCTTGTATGCGAAGTTAAGTACCTCTAAAGTTGTCTCAGTTGAGGGGGTTTCCTTTTTTGCGGATCGGGCAAACGATGCTGAGATTCCATTTATCAGGCATACACTCTTCTGACCAGATCTGAGAAAAAAGTTGGTGTATGCTCTCCACAAAGCCATTTCCAGCGGATTTGAATATTTCGGTAGGTAAGCCGTTACGTCCAGATGTTGCTATCCTTACTTTCTTTTGGTCAGGTGGGCGAAAATTTTGGCTTTAATCGTCTAACCTGAATGGTCTATTTTATTGTACTTAACGGCGATCTTCGGTTTCGTTGCCGTTATACCGTCTACAGGAAAAGGTTTTCTTAGCACCTGTGAATCTACTACAAAGTTTCCTTCTTCATCTTTACAGGCTTCTGTATGGAAAGGTTGAGAAACAGCCATTCGTATTTTAATGGAATGCTTACTTTATACTAAATAGGCTTAAAATCTTTGGCAATTGTCAGTAGGGTCAGAATGGTTAGGAAAGCACACGGCATCTGTTACGTTGCAGTTATTCAGTTTCTTTAATCTACTGTTCCATTCCAATAGAGTTTAAGGACTGTTCTTAAGGTGAAGGAACAACTTCGGGTTCTTGTGTCGGTTGAGGCAGCTGCAGATTAAGCATATCGGTAAGTAGGGATATATAATACGCTGCAGTGAATTTGCAATGGTATATCCTCATTTCTCATATGCAGTATTGCTCATTTCATTACTTTGCACAGAATATTAATAAGGAACGTATCATTGTCAACAGGTTGGGGGCCACTACTATTAGATGGACCTTAGAAATAATTATCAAAGTTCGATCAGAAAGAACTACTAAGGGGCTCAGCTATATTTGGAATATAAGGATTAAGGGTAGATTTTACACTACTGTCGATCATATTTTTTTTAGTTCTTCGATTATCTGAAGTTTATCTTTATTTTTTAAGGAGATCTAAAGCTCGACTCATCTACTTGTCAAAATTTAAAATTTATTTTTATAAAGAATAGCAGATTGCCCAATACTGTTTATAAGATCTACGACACTTTTGAGAAAGTCATCAAATTTTCAAATTGCTTTTGTGTTGTTTTTTTTATGTTTTATTTATTTTCAGCACTCATGTTTATTGGTCGTCACTTAAACATTTTATCGCGACCATAATGTGGGAGGGAGAGATATTTCTACAGTCATTACAGTAGAACGAGATATTGTTTTTGTAGTCTTTAAGGTAAGCGAGCACTTGCACTTGCGAAAGGTTTGAAAGCCTGACTTGAACCCCTTTAACTCTGCCCACCAGATTTTAAGACACACTCTCCAAAGATCTTCTGTAAGCATGTTGCATCTCAGACATATGATGCATTCGCAAAGCTACTCTCGCACACGGAGCTCATCCATTCTCGCCATGCTCTTGGCAGAAGTGCAGCTATCTTATCCGATTTTTTGTATAGGGGCTACTCTTACCATTCGCGAGAGTTTCAGTGTGCGTGTCAGTGCCGGTTAAGATTCTCTTCAGAGTTAGTGCCATAACAGGCAAGATTCTTGGATTGATTTTTAGCTCCATTTCCTCTACAGCGAAATTAACCTGCTCAGAAAAATGCACATCAGTTGCGTGAGATGGCTAGGACATGAATGTAAGAAATAAATATCAAGGCTTCAACCCAATGAGCTTTAAATTTCCGGCAGGAAAGACAAGGGAGCAGAGGATGACATGGGTAAGGGGACCTTAGCCAACGAAGACCTCTTATCATTTAACGCTCACATTCGCCGAATACTTTGGCGCTATCTAAGTAACTTAACTATAATTAAAAGTCTCTTCATTGTATGGTTTTTGATTATATTTTCCATTCACAGATATTTCCTAAAATATTTTAAATCTTTTATTTTATTTTTCATTTTTGTTTTATTATCTTCATCTTACAGCTAAGCTTTCTATGTTTTGTTTCGTTTAAAATAAAATAGAAATTAAAAAAATAATAATGAAAACAAAATAAAATATACGTTACAGCATAAACATTTAAAATTTAATAATACATTGTTTTTATTTATGGATTTATTTAGTTTTGTTTTGTTTAATTTTTAACATTTTACACTTACACGGATGTGCTTATATGCTGGGATGTTTCATTCGCTTTTGTTTTGTGTTTTTTTTTTTTATAAGAAACATTTAATTGTTTTTATTTATTCCACTATGTGTATATTGTATGTATGCATATGTAAATATAAATAGCTTATAGGGTTTTCAAAAAATACTCGATATCTTGATTTGTTTTTTTTTTATTTTTTTATTTATTTAATTCTGCTTCACAGCTGGTTGGTTTAATTTGTTAACACACTGCTGGTTGCACTTTTCGTGTAGAGCGCGTGTGGCTCAAATACTAAAGATGTACATCAGCAATGCTTTGTCGACAAATTTATTTTTATTTTAGTAAATTACACAGCTAGTAAGTAAGTAAAATATAATGTTTATGGTAAAAGTGGTTTGTTGTATTTAGTATTTAGTTGTAATGTGATCGGTATTGTTTTGTTTGGTTTGGTGGTAAAGTTTTTTGTAATGCAAATGTAAATATGTTTGTGTTGTTTCTGGTTTTTCTAATTGTTTATAGATCTTCGTTGCTGTGGTCAAATTTTCTCAATCAAAGAGCGTCTTTAGTTGCGCATCTTCTTTCTTTCTTTCTTTTTTTTAATCGACAATGCTCGTTGTCGTGTCATACATATTTGCCAATTACCTTCCCTCAGCTGCAAGTTATGTGTGGTTTTTGATAAGATTTGCGTCCTTGTTTATGTTCTTATTTAGAAATTTCTTTTGTGTGGCATTCTTAAGGGAGAGATAAAGGGCTTTTTTATTTTTATTATTTTTTTTATTATTTATTTATTTATTTTTATTTATTTGTTTATTTATTTATTTTTTGATTTTTGGTAATAATGAAAAGTAATAAAAAGTATCTATCACTATCACATACTAAGCAATATCGATTTGCGTTTCGTTAGAGTAGCGCGAAAGAAGTTGAGATAAATAATTTTTGCGCAAAGCACATAAGCCGAAGTGCTTTCATTTGCTCTAATTTGTTTTCAAGTTTTAGCTTTAACTTTTGCTTTATTTTGTTTTGTTTTCTTTTTTTGGAAATATCACAATTATGCATTCTCCTTGTCGAGAGAAATAAATATGCAATGCATGCATGCATTTTTTTTTTTTATGTACAAAAGAATGGCAATGATGGTCGCTCTATTTACTCTATCTTGCTCTAGTTTGGTTTACTATCTTTTTTTTCTTTAGAGGGGAGATCTCGATCGAGTGTGGTGTTATTACAATGATTTGGTAGCTATCCTTTGTTTGTCAGAACAAGACATGCTCTGTGGCAGTTTATTGGTTATTAGTAGCTAGAGTTATCAGTTTGTTTTTTAGATTCTTTTTTTTTTTTTTTTGTTTAACCCTTTACTCTTTCTTTTCATAAGCCAATCTACTTCTTTCGCTTTCCATTTAGCTTTTTTTTTAGCTTTAAGCAGTCTTTCTTAACTCTCTGGTTTGTCCCTCAAAGGATTAAAAGTTTAATTTTTTTTTTTTAGAGTCATGATCATGCCCTGATGAATTTTTCAAATGTTTAGACACTTCCTCCTCTGCATTGCTAGCTTAGCAATATCTTGAATGAGTTAGGAGTTTGAGTTTGAAATTTAAATTTGAAGCCGAATTCGTCGCTAGAGATAAAGAGGAAACAATGAATACGTGATTAAGTTTAAGGATGGAACAAGACAATATGAATATGAAATGATGTTCCTGTCAGTTTCTCTTGTATGTGCAAAAATTGTCCTTGTTTCAATGAATCACTTTCCTTATATAACGTAGTCGTAGATTATGTTTATCATTAAGATGTATTCTAATGGTGGTTATAATTTTGTCGTTTGTCCTTGGGTGGTGTTGGTGGTATTGCTCCTTAATGTATCAACAAGCTGTAGCTTCTTCGCTTCATTAGATCATCCAAAAAAAAAAAATAAAAAATTAATCGTCAACGATTTCTCCTTTTTTTCATCTTCTACTTTTTCTTCTTCACTTTTTTTATCAATTTGTGTTCTTTTGTGGTTTTTGGTTTAATTTGGTCCGAAAGAGAGAATTACAAATACAAGAAATTTTTAATAGCGATTTAAAAATTGTGTAAATTGCTCGCAACAAATCAATCCCAACCGTTTTCTTTGATCATGTGAGCTAACTCTATGATGTATTTGCCTTCTTTGTATTTTTGACTAGATTCGAATGCGTGTTCGTATTTCCAGCCAAGTGGGGTTTTACAGCACTCACAGAATATATCGGCTACTGCATGTAAACCGGTTAAGAGGACCCGCTCTTCGGTTTGGCCACAGGCCACATTGACTACGGAATTGAATAAATATGCCGGACCTTGGCTACCTTGAAAAGATTTAGATATAAGCTCATCATGGCTGGCCAAATGTGCACGGCAGTGAACACATGAATACGTTCGATTTGTGGACGGGAGGTAGGCTTGAAATGTCTTCACCATGTTGGTAATTGTGAAAGATATTTGAAATTTGCCAGCAGTGTTGAAAAATAAAAGTGACGATATCTGAAAAAGAAATTGAGAATTAATTTAGTTCATCCAATAAAAATAATATTGAAGGAGAGGATCAGGTGGTTGGTATTAACAACAAATATTTAAGTTAAATTTGGATGATCTTGGTAGTCTCTGGAAATCATTGGAGGTGATGACAAAAGACCCCTACCAATGTGCGAGCGTAAAGTAAGAATTAGAAGTGATCTTTAGTTCCTTCGTCATCTTTGCAGTAAGCATCGTAAAGGCCGATGTCACTTAAACCTAGCGTAGAGCTTGTCATTAAGCAGTTTTCAGTCTTTTCTGCTGAACAATATCAAGAATGTTATTGCCTTTTTAGAGACGTCAGTGTATTACGGCATGTGCGTGTACATGTGCTACCCACAGTAGTGCTCACGAGAAAAGAAAACACAATTAGTCGTGATATAAGTTTAAAAAAATTGCATTGAGTACCGCCTAGCAAGTTTCGTTAGATAAACATGCGAAATGGTGTCATCGAAGGTTGTCGTTTCACACGTAGATCCTAGTAAAAGACCTATCATGAAGATTCGACTATATTGTCGTCGCATCAAGTCGCATAATCATTACAAGACCAAATTCAAAAGAGAGTCGATGCACAAAGTCATTAAAACTCATTAATGTAACATACATCAAGTAGACATAAGTCTAATGGAAATTCGTCTGTAACCGAGAAATTGTTTTTTATGGCCTAGTTAATGTGACAGTAATCTTTGATATTTAAGACTAAGCTTTTTCAATTTGACATTTGATACTTTGAATAGATCAGGCCTAAGTTCAAAGGATTTTCTTGATATCAACCCCCTGTTTTGTCGAGAGATCTCTTTCTCTGTCAGAGAATTGCGGTAGCCCTTTGGTAGTCCGCAATGTAAAGGGTTTAGTTCAAAGAATATTAATAGAACACTTACATACTTAACTACGTTAAAAAACCGGCGGTAGGGCCTTTGTACCACTAGATGAATTAAACCAGTCTGGATTATAAGGATTTACCGAAAACTATTATTGTATAGATAACGCCACACCATAGATGTGAGTAAATCTTTGAATATCTAGTAAGTTCTTGATGTCACTTTTGTCTCGGATAATATCTTAAGTTTGATGCACAGCCGTTCAGTAATAATGCTTACAGTTCAGAATATTGAATAAGTATTTGTCTGCCGTAACTATCTCCCCTAATCGTCAGAATACGAACTAGGAGAAACACAACAACATCGCCCAAGCTTAACTGGTTGTATCCCAGAATTGTTCTTAACCAGCAGGAAAACAAGTTCAATGGACTGGTAGCGATATATAGGTTCAACGGTTACATAACCTATCACACGATCACTTCCGAAACACAAAATTGAACAAAAATTACTGATTACAAGATTCTCTGACAAAAGTATCCATAGAACCAATAAGACTCTAACTGCCCAAGCGCTAGGTGCTGATGTGATAAAGGCAGAAAATCAGAGACAAAATATAACACTATCCGATTAATAGATGATGAGCTACGGCGATAATTGTTAGCCACTAATTACCCTTTAGAAAATCAATAATTAGAGTAAAAAATTTGTTTTTTTTTAACACTCAAGACTACGAGAAGTCTGTTCATATAAAAGATACTTGATTTGTGCGACAATAAACTTGCTGATAACATAAAACTAAGTGCATTGCGATTAGAACACATGTTTACAATTTACAAAACGGTCTAAGTGGTTTTTTGATTTCGGCCTTAACTAATAAATACAAGCATGTATGTACATACAGTTATGGACAAAACAATAAGACCATTAGGAAAAACCCCAAACATGTATATCTTTCTCATTAAAGTTAAATTAACTGTAACAGTCTGACTGACAACGGTACTCTTTTACAAGCAAAAAAGATCATGCGTAAACATGATCATATGAAAACAAAACGTCACCAAACGTAAACTCGCAAGAAGTGCGGACAAAACAATAAGACCAGTTGCTTGTACTTATTTTTTTGGTTGCGAAGATTTAGATTTGATTTTGTTTTTTAAGTATAATACTCGTACTGTAAGTAAAAAAACTATGTATTAGGTGTATAAAATTATTTACGGAAACAGGCAATACGGGTCTTGGACAGCACTGCTCCATAACCGAAAGAGGTTTGATCCAAAAGCTCACACAGGAATATAAAACACAGCGAAAGGTGGCCTAACTTATTAGTAGATCAAACACATTTGTTTTTAACACCTTACAACCCCAAAAAAACACCAAACCAACAGGTCGACCAACATCCCCAAAAGGAGACTAGAAAAACAACATCTCTTCGGTAGAAGTACCAGAGAGGTACCACTTCTTACCAATAGGCATCGAAAGAATCGTATCCATTTCGCTAAACAACATTTAGAGTGGATAGGTCCAAAAAGCGGAAAAAAGTTGCGAAATATTTTTGGTCCGATGAATTCAAAATAAATTTGGTGGGATCGGATGGTAAGAGGTGGGTCAGGCTTCCAAAGAATGCAGCATATCAGCCCCAGTATACCAGCAAGAGTGTCAAATATGGAGGCGCAAATATTATGGTTTGGGGATGTTTTGCATGGTATGGTGTAGGACAAATATTTTGAATAAAGTACACCAAAATATTATGCTGAGTGGGAGATGCCACTAAAGTGGCAATTTATGAACGACAGCGACCCGAAGCATACGGCAGGCAAAGTGATATGGTTGCTAGAAGAGCATAATGTAAATCGTATGACCTATCCCTCCCAATCTCCAGACCTCAATCGCCTGGAAAATTTGTGGGCAATCTTAAAAATGTAACTTGGTGACGAAAAGTCCAGAAATAGAGAAGAATTGTGAAATAGAATTGAAACAGCATGGTACTGCAGCATACCAACGAGTACTTTCAGCACACTGGTCAAGTCCATGCCGAGAAGAGAAGGGTATTCCACTAAATATTGGGTCATATAAAGTCTCTGCGGTTTTTTGTCACTAGATGGTATTGTTGTCCATTTATCTGAAAACACTTATCTGAGTGTGTCAAACGAACACGTGTTTGAATGGTGACATGTCAGGCTACTTCTTTTTTTTTTTTTTTTTTGGAGGCAGTTGTGTAATTCGTTGCTCGTGTTAAAAGTTATACTGATTTGGATATGAGTGAAATATCTGAAGAAATACGCTTTGTGAAGCTTTTTTACTATAAAAACGCTGCAAAAACATGCTGAAAAATTTGTGGAGTTTAGGGTGAGAATGCTGTTAGTGAATGTCGGACCCCGGAGTGTTTTGTTCGATGTAAAAGATGCATCTACCACTGGTCGGCCTATCACTGAAAAAGTCGATGAAATTTTGCAACTGATGAAGCAAGACCGGCACGGAAGCTGTCTGTAGATAGCGGAGGCACTAAACATCAACCGTATGACAGTTTGGAACCATCTAAAACAAGCAGGCTACTCAAAGAAGCTCGATGTTTAGTTGCCACATAAATTAACGCAAAGAAATTTAATTGACCGAATAACCATCAGTGAAACGCTTCTGAAACGTAACGAATTGGAACCATTTTTGAAGCGATTTATTACGGGCGATGAAAAATAAATTAAATATTAAAATATCCAACACAAGCGATCTTGGTCAAAGGCCGGTGACCGACCACAAACGACTTCAAAGCCTGGACTGACGGCAAACAAGGTTATGTTGAGTGTTTGATGGGATTGGAAGAAAATAATCTATTATGAGCTGCTAGAACGTGGAGAAACGGTCAATTCGATCCTCTACTGTGCACAACTCGAGCGTTTGAATGAAGCTTTTAAGAAAGAGCGACCAGAATTGGCCAATAGAAAGGCAGTTGTCTTCCATCATGACAATGCTAGGCCACACACATCTTTGATGACCTGGAAAAAATAAACGGAGGTTGGTTGGGAAGTTTTGATGCATTCACCGTATAGCCCGGACCTTGCACCCTCTGATTATCATTTGTTTCGGTCTTTGCAAGACTCTCTTGATTTAAAAAATTGACCGACCGAAGAGCCGCTGAAAATCACTTGGCCAAGTTTTTCACTGATAAACCACAGAACCACGGAAAATGGGGTGCTAAACAATCGCGGAGACTTTTTATATGACCCAATACCAGGAATTTTAAAAGAAAATCGTAAATTTATTATGTTTTCCCAAATTTTTGTATAGTGGTCTTATTCTTTTGTCCCCTTTTATACATGTTATTTAAAAAAAAGAATTTTTTTTTATAAATCAGAGTATTTCTTAATTTTTTATGAATTACTTTTGTTTCGCTTTATTAAAACGAAAATAAAATGAAAAAAGAATAATCAAAAAGTATAAAATATTTGAGTTTTTCAATGAAATTTAAAACTTTATTAGGTGGTCCTATTGTTTTGTCCAGTACTGTACATATAAAACACCGCAAACATAAGATAAACTCAAGAGGCTGTTTAAAAACAGACTACAAGCCCAAATAACTGAACAGATAAAATTTTATATTTCCGTATGTACAATACTATTGTACACATACAATGCCATTGGCATTGTATATTTCAAAAGGCCAAAACAGAGGTTTCAATAGTTACAAGAGGCAGAATGTAGTTGCTTGAAGCATTGAATATAAAAAGATATTGGGATCTACAATAATTGATGCAACCGTATCTATGGTATTTCTTTACACCAACGGATCACGATCTATTGCTGAGGTTAGGGAAAGTGTTTTCTCTCGCCATTATCTTGGCTAAAGGTAAAGGTAAAATCCACTTAGGCCATCCACATATTTTCGCACAACCAAACTCAGATCCTTGGAACCAGTCTTTATAAACTCTAGGGCAGCGATTTACATCCGATCATCCCTTCGGAAAGGGATCCCATAAGTACCCGGGCTGACCAAGACATGGCGGTAGGTGCAGTTTGAAAGCGCCACGTTGTTTAGTATTTGTTTGGAAGCCTTCAATAGTGAACGTTGTCAGTGAATTTGTGAAAATGGAGAAAATTGGTCGTCGTTATGTGATACAATACTTTTATTTAAAAGGCCTCAGCCCAACCAATATAAAAGCTGAACTGGATTCTACTCTGGGTGAGTCTGCTCCTTCGTTTATAACAGTAAGATTTTGGGTTGCTGAGTTTAAACGAGACCGTACGAGCTGCCAAGACGAGCTTCGTAGTGGTCGACCAAATGAGGTGACGATTCCAGAAATGATGAAGAAAATCCACAAAGCATAAGTAGGCATTTCAAAAAGTGCGACATGAGAAAGCTGTGTGCAAGATGGGTGCGGCGTTTGCTCACACTCGAGCAAAAACCGTCTCGTGAAAATGTTTCAATTGAGTGTTTAGCGAAACAATGGATGAAACATGGATCCATCACTTTACACCGGAGACAAAAGAACAATCAAAACAATGTATTTAAAAGGGAGAAGCGGCTCCAAAGAAGGCGAAGACCGTTTCATCTGCAGGCAAGGTCATGGCGTCAATTTTTTGGGATGCGCGTGGGATAATTTTCATTGACTATCTTAAAAAAGGAAAAACTATCAACGGCCAGTATTATGCGAACTTATTGCAACGTTTGAGCGAAGAAATCAAGCAAAAACGGCCACATTTGTCTTTGAAGAAAGTGTTGTTTTATCAAGACAATGCACCAGCTCACAAACCTGTTATTGCAATGGCCAAAATTAATGAATTAAAGTTTAAATTGCTACCTCATGCACCCTATTCGCCAGATTTAACAACTTCGGATTGTTTTCTTTTCCCAAACTTAAAAAAATGACTCAGTGGTCAAAGATTTTCCAACGATGAAGAAGTGATGTCGGCAGTTAATGGCTATTTTGAGGAGCAAGACAATTCTTATTATAAAAATGGTATCGAACTTTTTGAACATCACATAAAAGTTCAGATCGACGCACACCACCTCTTTATCGCCTTCATGGAAACATATGACACCATGATCCTTGTCATCATGCTTGAGAATATTGTGGGAAACTCGCAAAACAACACCAGGGGCACAATTTTCCGATAATTTGTGCTACTTACTACTTGCTTACACTGATGGGATTGGTATCATTCGCAGAACGCAGCAAGCTGTCTTTGGTGCATTTACATGTATTGAAACGGAAATTGCCAGGACGGACGAATAACATCCATGAATCAGAAAAAACGTTACATAAGGTAGCCAGAACCTCTAGGTAGTTAAGAATTTTGTCTAGCTTGGTTCCGCTATTAACTCTGACATGGACACCTTACAGAAATCAAACGAAGAGGTTCACTTGCCAATCGCTATTTCTTTGGCCAAAGTAGGCAATTAAGTAATGTTGTATGTATGTATGTTGAAGAAACACGGACGTTATTGAAGACTGATAAAGATATCTTTGGTCGCTTTGAACGCAAGATACTGACTTAATTTTAGGCTTTAGAGGAGGAGATATAATAGCGAAACTACAGGAACATGACTGAACCCTAATGAAAATTATGTGCAGGTGGTGTATAACTGCGATGACGAACCAAATACCGCTATCAGGTAGAATGAACCTTTCAACCTGGAAAATGTAGACAAACAATGCCATCCACCCGACAGGGATGAAGTGAAGATAACCATATCTAGGCTTAAGTCCAACAAAGCAGCTTGAGCGGGCGGACTGACTGCCGAACTCTTCAAAGCAGCAGGCGATGATTTGGTAATAAGCATATACCAACTCATCTGTACAATATGGTCGCACGAAAGTATGTCTTGGACCTCTTCTTAGCATCGCCTACAAGATTCTATCTGCCTAATTGTGTGAACACGTGTAGCAGTTCGTCAACTACCATATTAGTGTGGCTTCAGGCCAGGAAAGTCCACCCTAGACCAAATATTCACACCATGGTAAATCTTGGAAAAATCGATACACATCACCTATTCATCGATTTTAAGTCCGCATATGAAAGCATCAATAGAGACGAACTAGCTAGCTTTTGGGATCCCTTCCGTACTCGTCCGTTGGTACAGGATGACGATGATGAATGCATCTTGCTCCATCAAGGTCGATAAACAACTCACCGAGACCTTTAATGTCAAAAAAGGATTTATACAAGGCGATGCGGTACCATACGATTTTTTTAAGATCATTCTTGGAAAAATTGTGCAAAACTCACGTGCCTATTGTATTGGAATAATCGAGAATAATAATCGCGCCGATATTGATATTGACATAATCGAAAGAAAGCAAAAGGAAGCGGCGAAGCTGGGTTTAACGGTGAATGAGGTCAAGACCAGATATATGCTGCCAACAAGAAAAGACACCCAATACCAACGTTTCAAGCAGGACGTCATACCTCAACAGGTATAACTTTGTATTCCGCTATAAATTCAGACAACGACCCAACGCTGAGATTAAACGAAGAATAACTCTTGCCAATCGTTGCTTCTTTTGGCTTAGAATTTAATTGATTAGCAAAGCCTTCTTTCGGAAAACATAAGCGACTCTGGAGAACACCTTAATAATCCCAGTCCTACTCGATGGCGCAGAGGCATAAGGTAAGAGAACAATTTTTCGGGTAATTTTCGATCCGGTCTGCATAGATGTTGAGTGGACGACGAGATACAACGACGTACAGTACATGTTGTACAGCGAAACCTACTCAGTCAGAGCGGATGGGTACCAATGTTTTAGTCCGAATCCGCCCCTGAGTGACAGCACCGTAGAGGAAGACCCCGAATCAGCTGACGCACGTAAGTGGAAGTGGACCACAACCAACTTTGCGGGGGAACCTGAAGGCAGTTAGCTAAAGATCGATTTGATTGGTTCTTGACCGAAGAATCCACTAACTAGAGAAATTTATTGAATGAAGTTTGGGTCCACGCTGGACTATCGCGCCATACCATGCCACTAAAACGTAGGAAATTTTTTTGTACGAGCTACGCCAATAAAATTAATACCAATGAGTTTAAATTGAAATAATAAAAAGGCCGAAACCCTCTAGTAAATATTGTATATTGCGTCGACTTTATAAAGATTAACGTAGTCTTCTATTTTGATAACAAAAGCCATATGTAATCACTTCTTCTGATAAGACCACATCAACATTTCAACAAAAGAAAAAATATATAAACAATTGATAAGACTGACTTATCACCGAATGGGTTGATTTAAGGCTCATAACTTCCAAATAAAAACAAAAACAAATAAAAAATATTGATGACAAAGGCAACACAAAATTTGTGTCACAATATCGCAACGCAGATAGCAAAAGATACTCGTACCTGTTGCGACGTAAGTTCAGGGTGCAGAATGAGTTTATTGTGCGAGTATGATACGAGTACCTTTACTATAATAAAACCTCAACCACGATTCAATTAGACCACAGAAGAAGAGTTATTGCTTTTTAATTCTATTACTACGTGACTTTGAAAGCGTTCCCGATTTCATTACCATCGGAGTCGAGAGCGACGCAATGTTAATCACCACTTTCTAATTGTAGCAGATGTTACTTTATATGTTTAATCGTTACGTTTTAGCGATTTTTATTTTGCTTTGTTGTTTGCACGATTAGCTGTTAATTTGCGAAATAAGTCGAGTGGTACGAGTCATGTTGGGTAGGCGTGATCTACAAATGGAAGTACAATAGACGGATTGTATTGTTTGTGGGTCAGATTTGATTATCACAAAAGCAAATAGCACCTATTGTGGATAGTGTATAGTGTAAATTGTCAGCTGATATACATTTATTTTGTTATGAGCTTAAGTTGCTCACCTGTTGATCCTAACACCACTTTAATTATATCAGACGGAATGCGACATCTGCTTTTAATGTTGTATACAAAGTTCAAGCCCGGCAACAACAGAAATGAAGCCCCGAAATGAATGCTTCTTTGAGCATAAAGAGACTACAAAGCGTCGAAGATTTGCCCAAAAAGCATTTGCTGGTATTGGGAAAGAGGGTATGTCTCCAAAACGTCTTGACTACAAAGCCTTACATTACACACTGGATTCAACGTTGATTTTATTCATCTAATTCCAGAAAGAAACTAATTGAATCAACGCAGTATCTCTAAATAAGTATATACTCATACCCATCTTCACAGGCGGCTCTTAGACAGCCGATGGCATATCTCTGCATATTCAACTCCTTCAGTCTAGACACATACCGCACCATCTCAGCTATTGAATATCTCATTAGTTCAGACTACGTCCAATAGACGCGTCGAATACTGTTACATATGCTACATAACCCAGTCATAGATTCGAAAGTGGTAAGTGACTGCGGCACATCTTTCAACGAGATGATTAAGCAGCACAATATCACATTCTGTGGGGTTCCGAAACATGCAGCTAATGAACTGGCCAGACTTGAATCTCTCGAAACAAACACAAACACTAATGATCTACACCACACTGATGACACTATTTCAAGCGCTCTCCAAGGCAAGTCATAAGTGGACTCATCGAGACAACTGTGAGACATTTAGACTAATATGATCGATGATAATCCGCTATAAGAGCCGATCAGCACCAGGAGAAAAGATATCTTTAACCTCACAAACATAATTTCGAAACAATGTGCCATTGCAAGCCACACAAAGCGATTGAGTATTCCTCACAGCGATCTTAACAGGAGCTGCAGGGATAAAGAGAGAGAGGGAACTGTGGCACAATTTCACTGCAACTGGTGTGCCTCTCATCAGAAAGTAATTATCTAGACAGTTATAACTTGAAGATATAAATTATCTCCGCTCTATAAAGATCAGCGAACTTGACAAAATTAACAAGAATCCTCGTTAATTTCAGCAATAGCTGGGACGTCGCTTTCCCACCCTTACCTAATGGTATCATAATGGAATAACCACTGGTGTCAATTAGGACCACTCTAATCCAACGTAGCTTACTGAAACTTGCTCTATTAGGTGGAGTGAAAAGTAGCTTCCTTGACCGCCAGAAGTCGCTGCTACTGCAAAAAAGGTTATGGTATCCTGAAGTTCATATTTAGACAGACATGCCAAATTTCAGTGCGATACTGTCTTTAGTTTTGACGTGTTTGGCATCATGTTGAGTATGGACAAAAACGATTTTCGTTCTCTCATAAAACATTATTTTTTGAGAGGCAAAACAAAAAAGTTGGATAAATATTATGGGGCTAATGCTCCGTCAGATTACACCATCAAATATTGGTTTCGAGAGTTTCGTGGTGGCCGCAACTCCACTACCGAGGAGGCTCGATGGGTCGGAAAGGTTATGGCGTCGGTTTTCTGGGATTGTCATGGCATACTCTTCGTGGACTACCTGTAAAAAGGAAAAACCTTCAACAGCTATTATGCAACAGTATTACTGTACATTATTGGAGCGATTGAAGGCCGAAATCGCTGCAAAACGGCCTCACATGAAGCGAAAAAAAAATTGTTTTTGCAAGACAATGCACCGGCGCACAAGAGCATCGCAACCACGGCTAAAATCAATGACTTACGACTCCAATTGCTGTCGCATCCACCGTATTCGCCCGGCTTGGCTCCCTCGGACTATTATCTCTTCCCAAACCTCAAAAGATGGCTCATCAATAAAAAAAATTCAACTCAGGCGAGGAAATCATCGACGCCACGGAGGAGTATTTTGCAGACCTTCCGGAAAATTACTTTTCGGACGGGATCAAGAAGTTGGAAAATCGCTAGAATAAGTGTATCGAACATTTAAATTTTTTTTTTTTTCATTCCCAAGGAGGTTACTTTTCACCCCACCTAATATAATGAAATTTTTTCACACAGATCTGATAGATGACTATAGCAAATCCTGATCTAATAAGATATTATCTAGTGTAGTCATAAATATTTAGACAATTTTTAGCAACCCTTTTCAGTAAAGTAGTAGTTGCACTTTTTTCGTGTTAACCGTTATTTAACCCGTTGCTTTTATGCTTCTTTGTTGCGAAAAAAATTAAAATCGTGTCCTTGGGACCGCTTGGAATCACTCGCTGTTTTGTTCATCGTACGATTAAATTATTTGAGAATACTGGTGGAGTACGTGCCTGTCAAAGATCTTGTCGCAGGAAATGAACATTTCGCAAAAACAAGTCTCACATCATCAACGAAAACTTAGGACTTAGTGTCTACAAAAGATACACTGGACACCTGCTAACATTGAAGCAAAAACGTAAGCAAAAATCAAAAGCTCTCTTCAGGCAGTACGCTAAAAGTGCTCACAGACAAATTCTGTTCATTGATGAGAACATTTTTAGCGTCGAAAAATCTTGTAATAAGCAAAATGATGAAGTGTAAGCTCGGACATAAAAAGAAGCTTCAAAACATATTCCAACGGTTGAAAGAGTCCACCACCCCGAAAATGTAATGGTATGACGGGGAGTGAGCTACAATGACATAAGGAACCTCCATTTTAGTGAAAAATGAATCAAGTCTTCGGCGAAAGTTTACCAAACTACTGTTTTGGAAGACATCGTTAAACCGCTAAGCCGAACAATGTTCGCAAACAAGCACTGGACATTCCAAAAAGATTCTACTTCAGCCCATAAGGCGAACACTACTCAAGAGTGGCTAAAAAATAAGGAACCCGACTTCATATCACCGGATGATTAGCCAGCTGGTAGTCCGAACCTCAAGCCTTTGCATTACAAGTTGTGTTCCATTTTTGAGTGAATAGCCTGCTTTACTCATCACCCGCGCTGTCGACAAATTTCCGATCAATGAGGTCTGCAATGCGATTGATGATTTGCCAGTACGTCTCAGATCGTGCTTTGAGGCAAATGGCGGCCATTTCGAATAAAGTCTTCCATAAATTGTAGCTTGGGGTTTGACAAATAAAAATTATAAATTTGTTTTTTAAAAAATATCAGCGCGTTTTCGTTTGGCATAAGTTATTCTTTGTATTCTTTGTATCGGTAAAAAAATATTTTATAACGCTTCCCTAGCCACCAATCACGGTGAAGGTTATCATTGAATACTCAGTGTTGTTCCAGTTCTAAGCAAGCATTAAATTGAGTTGGATTGAATTGTAGGTTACTTTTTTAGACAACAGACATGATCGAAACAGACCTGCTCACGAACGTAACAAGCAGAATAAACGGAATGTATACAGGCTTCTCAAATATAAAAGGAAGGAGCATGAAAAACGCACAGCCGAGGAAATCTTAGACTGATCAGCTCAAACACCAGTCCTCAACCTTATCGAAAATCTATTGGTTTACCATACAGCTACAAGAATAATGGACATCAATTTTCACAAATTATTGCCAATGACTGTCTGAAAGCTTACTTAGCCTACAGCCAACTCATCGTACCAATTTAGAGACACCTACTTAACTTTTCAAACTAAGTTGGTAAGAAAGTAATTTCGGTTTTTTAGTGTGAAATAAATTCTTTTTTCTATACAAGGTGATCAAAAAGTAAGGTGACATTTTGACATTTTGACATTTCGCGGGCAATATACATTCCATTATCGTTTTTTTTTTTTTAAGTATATAGCATACCTAGACGTGTAATGATATATGGAGCAAACAATTTGCATCAAATTTTGTGTAAAAAATGAAATATAGTGCTCTAATACACTTGAAATGTTGACAGTTGCATACGGTGAGTCTGTTCTAAAAGTGGTAAAAGCTCTTCCAAGATGGCAGAGAAGATTCCAATGACAAACCTCGCTCTTGAAGCCCCAGGACATCAACAAAAGATGATTTTCGACGTAATGTGAAATTGTTTTGCAAAATTGTCGAATTACCATAAGACGGCTGAGTATTTGGCATATCTGTCGGCTCGTGTCATGGAATTTTTTCGGATGTTTTAGTAATGAGACGTGTGTCAGCGAAGTTTGTTGCGAAATTTCTTAACTTTGATCCGAAGAACCGTCGCATGAGCATCGCTCAGGAGCTCTTGAATGACGTCATTGATGTTCCTGACTTGCTCAAAATGGTCATAACTGGTATACGGTTATGGCGTCGAAACCAAAGCTTAATCCTCCCAATGGAAGCACCCAGAAGAGCCAAGACCGAAAAAAGCACGCTAAGTTCGATCAAATGTCAAAGTTTTGATCACTGTTTTTTTTTCGATTACCGTGGCGTAGTGCATCAGGAGTTTTTACCTCAAGGTCGTACGGTCAATAATGAGCATTACCTTGAAGTTATGTGCCCTATGCGAGAAGCAATATGAAAAAACTTCCAAAATTGTGGAAAAACAATTCATGGCTTTTGCATGAATATAATGCATCTGCTCATTCATCATTGCTTGTGAGAGATTTTTTGGTTAAAAACAACGCGACAATCATGCCTCAGCCACCATATTCACTAGTTTTTGCCCCATGCGATTTTTTCCTGTTCATAAAACTGAAGAGCCCTATGAAAGGACGGAGATTTACAACGAATTAAATGAAAGCTATACTAAAAAGTGCTTATGCGATGTGCTTCGAAGATTGAAAAAAGCCTTGGCACAAGTTTATTATAACAGAGGGGGATTACTTTGAAGGGGATTGACGAAAAGAGTTGCTTGTTGAAGAAATAAAATGTTGGTGTTACCCCCGCGTATATTGTAGATGTAGTAGTGGATTAGTTTCACATCATATCCGACGATTTAGTTTATAATTAACCCCAATGCTGAACACGTACATATGTATGTATGTAAGTTCAGTACAGCTCAACGGAAGCGGCAGTGATTTGAATCTAGATCTTGTCCAGAATATCAATTTTGTTAATTGAAAGGATTGAACCGCAACAATGTTATTTGCCAATCGAGCTTCCAAAACAACTGAAATAACTTGCAGCTGCATCGACATATTCGCTTACATGGCAAAAATAATGGCAAAGTAATGCACCTCCATATCCGAGAAGCTAGTGATATCCTCTTTGCTGATTATTCGGGCAGTAGCCGTACCCACTATCACTTTTTCGACTGTTGCTCATCATCATTATGTACGAGTAAAACCTATTCTTTTTTTTCTTACCATAGATACACTGCGTTCTACTGGGAAAGTAGGTACTCTTTACAGCCTCTACAGAGCCTTGTCCAACTTTAAAATTGCCAAAAAAATTTGGCAGTTCCTAGCCTCTTCACAAAATTTCACTTGAAGCTACATATCATCGATGCCTTCTCCTATCCCTACACACCTTTGTTAAAACTCGCGAATCCCAAAACTTAATGGGTTAAAGGCTTTTAAAAAAGACGCCAATTACAATACTTAAGCCTTTTTATCGCTTATTCTTTCCCCGTTGCGTTCAACTTGTAGTCACACAGTCTCACAGTCCGAAATAATTCATCGGGCAATGGCAAACCTTGGAACCGTTCGGAACCGGCAATAAACAGTAGACTAGGCCCTGCTCAGGAGTGTAAAAATTCGCAAAGTGAAAAACATAAATGAGTGCAAGAAGTTATAGGTAAGGCCTTGGCCCAGACGGTCTGTCGCGCCAAAGTATTTATTTATTTATTTTTTTTTTTTTATTTGTAAGAATAAAATATGAGCAGAACAGTCAAAGAATTCTATGGTTATTGGGTAGTACTTTACGATTGGCTCAGTCCAGTCATGATACAATGTAGTTGCTAGTTTTTTTTTTTTTTTTTAGATGTTTTACCTCTGGAAAAACGAAACATGATATTTGAATCGAGATCAGTTATCGCCAGTCTCTAATCCTTTAAAACATATTCTAATGAAGTTAATGGGGTTATGGTCCATCAATAAGCAATTTCTTGGGTGGTTTCTTTGACCTAAATATTCTTGAAGGATTCAGGTCGAAATGAGGCCGAGTATAAAGAGGATAAACATCAGTTGTTAATTATTGAACGCAGGTGGGCACAAAATGTATGAAAACAGCACGCAAGTTCTTGCGGAATTCATTACTGTTGATTGATTTGATTACCTTCTCTTAGGATGGATGATATAAGTGAATAAAAACTTTTGTTTGTTTTTTTTTTTTTTTTCTTAAATATGCGTGCGCTCAAGGATTTTTTGTTTGCACACAGCGCGGGCTATTTTCTGAACTGAAGGTGGTAGAGTTGAGAATCGAGATTTCATTACTAGGAATTAAAGTAAAGTGTATTGGGACTGTCGTTGTCACTCTAGCCCCAATGTGATATCATCAAGTTAAATTTCAATCATGGTGCCGGATTAACTAATAAATCCGGCAAAGTCCCTAAATAAATTGAAAGCAGGTTATGTTGTTTGACCCAAGTAGTAAAGTTTCTGATCTGCTGTTTCGCCGTTTTCGTGAGTTATTTTCATAGTCATGAGGGTTTTTTGACTTTCCAAAGTACCATTAGAGTGTGTATTTGACTTCTGGATAGTTGTTTTCTTCTTTTGAGAGATGGATTTGGTAAAGTGTTTGACTTCCCTGTTACCCTTTATTTTCGTTTGGTAATAAAATGCCTTAGATTTTCAGTTATTGATTCTACTTTTTATGGGGTTATTCGGTATTTTGCAGAACAGCCTTGGTATCATAAAGTTTGACTGAGTTCCGTTTTTTGGGTACTCCACCTAGCCAATGTTGATGCCGAGAAGTGCTGCCTTACTGTCAGGGAGAATGTAATGTAAATATTATTGTAAAAAACATTCTAATTTATGTTCTTCCTAATGCAGAGGATGCACATACCATATATTTACCTACTTAGTTGGCGGAACAGTTAGGGCCTCAACCAACAAGTCTCTCCAGTTGGTTCGGTCTTTAGCTAATTGTCTCCAGTTGTGCACTGCAATACTTGTGCAGTATTTCTATACTCCGTTGTCCCTCCAGGTTAATTTCGAAGACTGCGGGCCGGAGCATTGGTGTCCATTCGTTCTACATGTCGTAGCCATTTTAGGAAACTGATATGGAGAAAATACAGCTCGTATAGTTCGTCGTTAAATCTTTTCCTTCAAAGTAAGTTGACGTAAACGGTATCGAACGTTTTTCGAAAGATTTTTTTTTTCTCAAAACGATTGAGGATATCTTCCACCGCTTTCGAGAGAGTCCATGTTTCGGCGCCATAAAGTAGGACTGGAATGATCAAAGTCTTATATAGAATCTCCTTAATTTTTCGGGATAGGGCCTAACTACTCAATTGCCTTCTTAGTCCAAAGGTGTTATTAGCAAAATTTATAACAGAGACAAGGTAGACAAATTCCCTTACTAACCCCAAATTATAGCTGTTGACTGTGACGTTCACTCCAATTCGTCAATGTTATGTGTTTTTTTCTATGTATCACTAAACCTATTTTGACAGCTTCCGTGTCAATACCAGCGGACGCCCCGGTAACAGCACGCTGAGTTTGCCAATTACACCGACATCATCGGCGTACGTTAGTACATGCTTTTAAGAGCGCATTACAGTGTTCGCTTGTGAGGTCCGCGTAATATTTTGGAGGATGATGTTAAAGAAGTCACATGACAGTGCGCCACCTTGTCTAAAACCATTTTTGACATCGAAGGTTTCGGTTAAGTCTTTACCAAGTTTGATGGAACAGCGAGCGTTATCAATCATAATTCTGCACAGACGGACGAGTGTGGCAGAAATGCCAAGACTAAACATGTCATATGCGACCTTAAAATCGATGAAGAGAATGTGTATGGTATCGATTTAGACTTTTTGAGGTTTTTTTTCCAGGTTTCAGACGTTCACACAATATGGTAGGTGCAGTTGAGGGGGTCTCTTTTTTTGTGGATCATGCAAACGCATGATTTAATTCATCAGACATGCACTCTTGTGACCATTTCTTGAGAAATGAGTTGGTGTACGTTCTCCGCAGTCATTTCCGGCAGCTTAGAATAGTACGGCTGGTAAGCCGTCAGGTCCAGCTGATTTGTTGGATTTTAGCTTAGATATTGCTATCCCTATTTCATTATGGTCAGGTGGACGAAAGCTCCGGCTTTTATTGTTTAGGTTGAATGTTTTATTCTGCAGAAAAAGTTCTTTTCATATACTCAGCGCCGACTGTGACTTCACTACAGCGTTGCAGCGCTTTATACGCTTTTTGCAAAGTTGCATGTTGAACTTTGTTGAACTAGCAATTTCTTGGTGGTGGTCTGGTGAAACCCAGCTGTAGCAGAGATGCTGGCGGTTTCATGTGATTATAGCTTTTCTACGTTATATCTTCTCACAGTAGTTGTTCTTTATTTGTGGCGCTTGGGAAATCAGCATTCGCACCTTGACTGCAACAAGTTTCTGATCCGAGTCAATGTTGGCTGCCCGGAACGTTCGGGCGTCCATAATACTGGAGTCAATTTGAGTTAGCTATTGAGATGAGGAAACCGTGGGCTTGCTATAGTGATATTGCACCCCACCGAAACGTCAAGTCCGCCTAAGTCCGTTGCCAGACGTGATGTCGTGTAGGCTATGCTGTCCTACCAAAGATGTCCTCCTTTCCTTTCCTAAAATCGCCTTCCTAAAAATTGTGGAATTTTTGCAATTTTCTTTAGTTCTTCACACTATTAATGTGGTGAGGAAAACCATGTGTCGTTCAGTTAACTCGTTCTCTGCGAAAACGAACTCTGTAATCGTAATCAGAAGAAATTGCAATCAAAATGCTATGACAGTTTACTAGGTAAACAGTATCAGTGCGATACTGTCTTCAGTTTTGTTTTGACAGCTGATTGTTGTTGACGTGTTTGGCATCATGTTAAGTATGGACAAAAACGATTTTCGTTCTCTCAAAAACATTATTTTTTGAGAGGCAAAACGCCGAAGGAAATAAAAGAAAAGTTGGATAAATATTACATCATCAAATATTAGCAACTCCACTAATGATCAAGTCCGCAGCGGCAGGCCCTCCGATGCGGTTACAGAGGACAATGTCAAAAAAATACATGAAATGGTGTTGGCTGACCCTTCACTTTCCGGTGAAGCGCGAGCTGGCAGATACCACAAAGATTAGTATTGAGCGCACACGCAATATTTTGGGCAATATTCTGCATATGAAAAAGTTATCCTGCCGCTGGGTTCCGCGCATACTCACTCCTGACCAAAAACACGAACGCGAGAGCACTTCGAAAGAGTGTTTGGACTTGCTGATGCGGAATCAAGCGGACTTTTGGCGTCGATTGGTAACTGTTGATGAAACTTGGATCCACTATTACACACCAGAGAACATAATGAGTACCCGGCGATGGACTGAAGCCGACACGAGTGCTCGGAAACGGCCGAGGGAGGCTGGATGGTTCGGAAAGGTTATGGCGTTGGTTTTCTGGGATTGTCATGGCATAGTCTTCGTGGACTACCTCGAAAAAGGAAAAACCATCAACAGTTATTGTGCAACAGTATTACTGTGCATTATTGGAGCGATTGAGCCCGGTTTGGCTCCCTCGGGCACTTGTTGCATAATGTCATATTTGACTCTTGAAAATGTATGTGAAAAATATCAATGTTAAATAAATTTTAAACTTTGTTTAGGAATCGCAACCTCTGAATAAAGTTGATAGTGTTTCTCCGCAATGATTGCCATGAGTGATTTGTATAGGGTGATTCATCGTGAGGTTTGATTTATAATGTATTCGAGTTGCTCATCAGCCCAAACATGCAAATTTAGTTTATTAACGTATCCATTGAGCCAGAAATGGGCTTCATCCCTAAACAAAATTTCACGATAAAACACCGGATTTTCATTGAGTTTTTCCAGACCCCATTCACTGAAAATATGACGCAAATTCAAGTCGTCGCGGTCTTCGCTTACACTCTCAGCTACAGCTGCTATAGTCTCTTCACTACGTGCTGGATGTGATCTAACCGGTCGAGTATCATCCACTAATGTAAACTGTGTCTCAAATTTGCGAATGGTATTGGCAATAGTGGTTTTAGTCGATAATGCACACGGTAAGTTCCTCGAATCGCACGAAAAACATTTCTTACAGAACGCTGATTTTCGTAATACAGCTGAACAACGAGTCTTTCCATGATGACTTGCCAAACGATACTGAACAAAAATGGCACAGCAGTTTGATAGGAGTCACGCGTGATTAAAAAAAGCCTATTGAAAATCAAACCTCACAATGAATCACCCTACAGTTGGACTAGAATGGGGTTTATTAGGTTTTTCAGAGCTCTCAGTTTTTTTGTTGTTCAGACAGTGTGTCTTCAAAAATTATTATATCTAGACAAAGAGAAGCAACGACACATGTTCATGAAAATAACATAATCTTATCAACATGCAATGCATTATCGAAGTTCGTCAGTTCTTATCAACTGTTTTGGTCAACCGCTTTAACTTATCACTTCAAATACAAGTTATCGATTCAGTATCGTATATCAGTAAAAATCTAATCAATATGTTTATGGTGTTGTGCATGTGTGGACTCAGTGGTTACTATATCTGGTACTGACCCATGACAGTGAAAATATGATTCAAGAACACGCTGTATCGAAAATGTGTTTTTGATATGATGAAATTATTTGTTTATGGCTTGGGGAATTCGATTTACAAGCTGTATGCCGCCTGATGGTCTGTATTTTGCGTAGTTTGTTCTGTGTTAATCTTTGATTGGAAGAAGGCACAATAGTTAAGTCATACCAAGAGGTATGAAAGTAATTTCAGAAAGTAGTATCAGAATTGGTTTAAAAAATTATAACAAAATCATCTCTCATCTTTGGATGACATAAAATCAATACCAAAAAAGATGCCTACACACCAGGCTTACGTAGAATATCCAGCCCGCCAACTTTTGAAGAAAACCAATGAACATTGTCTGCTTCAAATTTTAAAAAACAGGAAGATAAACAGAAAGTTATTACTAACAAACGTAGGAAGAATCAGTCATTGGACTTACTTGGCGTATTTAAACATTTTTGTTACTTAGAGGAGACATTACATACGGTAACGTCATTGTCAACATTTCAAGTGTTCGCAAGATCGATAATCGAATGTACGTTGCCTGTAAACTTTCAAGTCACCTTAATTTTTGAACATATTTCGTATGATGCAAACTGCAAATTTCGGCAAATGTGGAAAAAGTTAATTTTGTGTGACAACGAACGAGTTTTCGGCCCATTGCATAATCGTGGACGAAACGTTGATCCTCCAGAGCACATCAGAGACCGCACAGCATACGAAAAAGAATGCCTAGGTGGGTCTATCGGCTAACAAGGTCATGGCCCAATTTTTTTTAGCATACAAAAAGAGTAAAACAATCGACAGCAAATATCGTGCCAACTTATTAGAGAAGTTTAACAACGATTTTAAGAAAAAACGATAGCATTTGGGCAAGAAGAAAGTGCTCTTCAACAAATTTTGTGACTTGAGCTACGAATTGATTCTTCACTCGCCATATTCTCTGAGTTTATCTCTTACTGAATATTTCCTGTTTTCGAATTGGAGAAACATTGGACAAACTGTAACGGGTGGTACAAATACAAGTTTCCTTTTGAAACTGACAGCACTTTCGTAAGACTGGCTCTCTGCAGACAATACTCACTCCCCGTCGCCGTACGATACGTACCGATGAGAATGTGGTTGGTGTAGCCAAGAGTGCTCCGACTCGCTATCGATCTCAACAACTCAGCATTTCACGCACCAGCCTGATGAGAATTTTGCACAAAGATCTCGGATTATTCCCTTACAAAGTCAAATTAACTTAGCAATTAAAGGCAAATAACCATCCGTTTGTTATCGTTTCTCAGTTTGTGGCTACAGCCACAAAGCGCAGAAGCGCATTTTCATCTCGGCAGCTATGTTAACAAACAAAATTGCTGCATCAGAAAACCCTCACGTGATTGTCGAGAAGCCAATGGATCCGAAGGGAGTGAAAGTTTGGTGCGGATTTTCGAGACATCATTGGCCCATTTTAGTTGAAAATGTTGTTGAGACGGCTTTTTTTTTTTTTTTGCAGAAATCGGAAGACAGGGAATGATCATCCCTCGTAATTCGGCTTCCAGATCAATAGATTGCTGAAAATAAGTTACCAAACAATAAATCAACAATTAGTTACTTGTATCTTCATCAATAACAAAGGGGTTAGATACAGAAAATGCACTGAACTGATTCTTAAATAAACCGTGAATGGGCAATCTCGTCCTCTTAGAAGTAAGATAAAAGGAGTTAAAAATAATCTGATCAATTAGCCCCAAGTTTAGTTATCTACACACTAATCTAACCTGGAAATAATTGCATGAAGGTAATCATTGTCTCGACGGCATTCTTTTTTAATACTTGATTCTTGATGAATCTAGACTCTCATTCATTCAAATGTTTCAAATGACTGTAACCATAGTAGTAAACGGTTGGTCAAATGATCCTTTATACTGAAGTCAGAGGAAGTTCAGGAAAACAATTCCAACCATTTGAGCTTCGAAAGTAAGTTTCAATAAATTTTCAAAATTTATATAAATTTGAAATGATTAGATGCTAAGGAAATAAGTACGCGTATCAACCACTTGCAGGGTCCACACCTTGATAGCTGATGAGCATGTATAGGGTTTTCCAATATGGACTTGACAATTTTTTATTTAATTTTGTGAACGCATTCTTTCACTTATCATCAAACTGTCACTGTCAATTTATTCAGTAAATTCAACATTTTCAACATGGTAAAGTACACTAACGAGCAACGTCTGCAAATTATAAAAATTTTCTACAGATATTCGGAGTCGCAAAATCATCTTCAGTGACGAAGCTCATTTTTGGCTCAATGGGTTCGTCAATAAGCAAAATATGCGTTATTGGTCGGGTGAAAACCCACATGTGCTTTATGAATCACCACTTCATCCACAAAAAATAACTGTTTGGTGCGGTTTGCATGCTGTCGGCGTTTTTGGGCCGTTTTTCGTCGTTTTCGTCGACGAAAACGATCGTCACGTTACTGTGAATGGTCAGCGTTATCGCGCCATGATCACCGATTATTTTTAGCCCGAATTGGAAGGTATGGACTGGGATGACATGTGGTTTCAATAAGATGGTGCCACTAGCCACACAGCACACGCTACAATCGATTTATTGATTATCTCAAGACATGGGCCGGTCGATTGGCAGCCTCGTTCGTGCGATTTAACGCCGCTTGACTATTTTCTGTGGTTCTACGTTAAGTCATTGGTATATGCCAACACGCCAACGACGTTGGAAGAGCTCACAGCCAACATTGAATGTGAAACATGAAACATGAAATGTGTGGCCGAATCCTTGAAAATTGGATCCAACGAATCGACCGCTGCAAACGTGCCATATGAACGAAGTCGAGTTCCATTCATAAATGTTTTGATTGTACTTCAAGCCAATAATAAAGTTTTTGAAATATCTCAAATGGTTTGCCTTTTATTTAAAAAAAAAAAAAGTTGTCAAATCGTTATTAGAAAACCCTATATAGTTAACACACTCTCCAGCAAATATTGTGAGTAAATGTGGAAAGGCCTTTGCATTTTGTCCACAAGTCTGGCTTCACAGAGCAACAGTCTCAAACAATGAATACTGAAAACGAGTTAACAGCCGGCAGGCAACCTGCACAAAGAAAAAGGTTATTATCTGCGCGCGAGACATGATCTCAGTAAAGAGAACACTCGTAGGAACAAAGAGTGTTACATACATGTGTTTACACAATACTTTGCATCTTTCGCATTGGTTTCTTAAACTACACAATCCTTCCTGCACTTCACTTTTACAGAATATGTATAATCAAATCACGCATGGCACTTTTTCTTTGGAATAATTAAAAAAAAAAAAAATTGTCACAGCAACTATGCTAGAATTCTAATTTCGATTCAACCACCCTCACCATTGTTATCGATTCTATGTTATATCGACTTACCTGAAAATAGGCACAGACACGAGCCTTCAGATGCAATAATGAAGACCAAAAAGTAAATAGCAACACACACACACACACACGCACACAGGGTAACGGTGGCAACCAGAGCTTTAGGTAAATTAATGTGAAGGAAAAAATAAGATCCAAATTCAGCTTTGCCACCTCCTCAGTTGTCTTCAGACGACTACTCCAGTTAAGCTCTGCACTCTGCCGCAACACTCCAACTTAGTTCAGTGTAAGGCAATGCAATTCCTTTCGACACCGAGTACACCTCCTAGGACAAAGAAAAACTCCATTAAATTTGAATCCCGAAAAATTTAAAGAACAAAAAAAAAAAAAAAAACAAAACCCAACCGAGACAGAAACAGAAACCCAGCCACATGCGAAATGAATGAAGAGAAGCAAAAACAACTAATAAAGTAATACGAAAAGAGAATTGAAAAAATGATTAAATACCCTCAGTCCAGCCGACGGGGCAGACAACAAAGAACCCGCTCTATAGTTTAGAGAAGGTGTTCATTCGTTCGTATTTTGACTTGTTGGCTGGGAATTGTAGGTGCATGGACACAAACCTGTTTCTAGCACACGTTGCTTGAAGCTGCCACTTTTCAGGTAGATGGTCTGTGCTGCGTACTAATACTGAAAACTGAATACTGCTGGTGCTTTGTTTTGTTTTCGTGTGGCGTGGTCCAATAGATCAGCTGCTCCTACTGTACTGCTATTGCTACTGCTCTCCTTTCTATGGTTGCTTGCTCTTCTTAAATTTTTCTCAATTATATTGTGTATGTGGCTCTATCTTGTGTGCGTGTGCGTGTATGTGCGTGTATGTGTGTGTGTGTGTGTGTATGGCTTTTGTCAGCTGGACTTATGTTTAACGCCGTTGGTGTCGTCTATTATCTATGCCTTTGACTGTAGCTGGTGCTGTACTGTTGTGTTCAAAACGACCTTCACTTCACTTGGAGGGGTTCACTGAACCACAAGTCACATAAAGAACAGAGAATACACACATTCGATTGGGAACTTCCGATGAGAAACACCACAGAAATCACGTCGACGTTCGCAACTTCTTGGAAATAACAAAGTGCTCATGAGAATTTTTCTGACTAATCCTGTGATGGTGTCTGGAATTTGATGGTGGTATCTGATCTGTTTTGGTCTCTCACAATGTCCTTGAGCTGGTTTGTTGGTTTTTCAACGTCAAATCCTTCAGCACTTTTGCTGCTCTTCACTGAATCTAGGGCAAGGGAATAACGAAGAATAAAGAGAGAGTAGAAAAACTGAAAAGAATAAATTTGCACTATCATCAGATTGTGGCCGCCCCCCAGACATACCTAAATGTCAGGGGTTGGAAATGGAGAAGGATAAAGTATTGGGGGTAGAGAAAAAAATAAACAAGAAAATACATTTTCTAACTGCACTTTTCAGCTGCTCCCGCTCTTGTTTGCTCTGCCTCTCACTCGCTCTCTTTCTGTGCCAATCGCATATTCATTGTGTGCGGAGCTCGTTTTTTTTCTTTTCTGTGTCGTGCTGCGTCCGTTAATTTGCAGCTTCTTTACGGTTGTTGAGTTCGGGTTTTGTTACCACTTTAACAGTAAACAGAATTGTGGAGGTCTGAACACTCAACACAGAACACAAAGGAAATGAGAAACAAAACAAGAAATTGTACAATGTGCAGTAACCGAAATTTGTGTACGACAATTGCAGAAAGAATCTTTTTTTTGTTTGCTCTTTTACTTTTTTCTCATATTTCTTGGTTCGGTGCATGCGTTCGTGTTCGTCGCACAGTCTTTTCCGAGGAGAACAAAGAAAATTCACATCTCACACATGAAACACCATCGAATGGACGTGTATCCCCACACGATGTGGCCAACACCAAGAGCTCATAAAGAGCACCGAGAAGAAAACAAGAAAAGATACGAAGAAAGAAAAAAAAAATACAAAGTTCATATAGAATAGGAGCAGAACATGAACACATACAAAACAGAGAACGAAAGATGAGCCAAATGTGAACAGAAAAAAAGTGCGTCTAAAGGAAAAAACTTTCAGCGGGGGGTACGATTGAGATTTGTTTTTTTTTTTTCGTTTTTTTTTTCACTAAACTCACAGGGCCTTCCTTTGTTTTTCTTCACTGCACTGATACTCGATGTTTGTTTGTTTGTTTTTTTTTTTTTCAAATGGAGAACTGGATCCCGATTGCTGATTTTTGATTTTGGATTTTCCCTTTTGTGTATAATTTAATTTGCACTAATTCAATATACACATTCGTGATTCCAGTTGCACACAACTTTTTCAGTTTGTTTTCTACTCTTGCTTTTGTGGTTTATTCTGATTTCTGTTAAATGGCAGGGTTTTCCGGGGGAAAATTCTCTGCTGCACTTTATCAAATGTATGGTGACAGTTTTCTGTGAATTATTTTCGACAAGAACTCGCAGGAAAACGTTTTTCTTTTTGTAAATGTTTTATTTTTTTCACTGCTGCGTAAATTTTCTTTCACTGCACGACTTCCACCTCTTCACACACACGATTCTGGTTTGTTTCTGCTTCTGATGTTTGGCTATTTTGTCGGTTGCTGATGTTGGTTTTGGCTTCTAACTTTTTTTTGGCAACTTTTCTGTTTCTTTTATTCGCCTTTGTGTGTGCATAGAACGCGATATAGAAGGAAAAAATTAAAATTTTCTTCTTGCACTATAGAGACCAGTTGAGTTGACAGATGGAAATCATATGGGAATTGTTTTTGTTGTTATTATTGGTATGGCGGTGGTTCAACCAGAAACTCCATCGTTCATTTTGATTATTGGAAGTGAATGTGTGGAAACAGGTAAAGGGCTTAATTTTAAGATGGCATGGATGTGTGAGTTTTTTGGTTTAGTTGTGTGCGTGTGCAGGGAATTATGTTTACAAACAAATTAACAAAAACAACAAGGTCTGGAAGCCATTTTGAATTTCCTTTTGTTTTGGTTTTTTTTTTGTCGAATCAATTTGAATTTTTGTTGGAAATGGACAAGGGATTTGTTTTTATCTAATTTACTTTCGCATTTGTTAAACAATTTAATGTTTATTTTAGGTTTCTGATTATATTTCACAAATTTATTTTGACAGAATGTGTACCCTAACAGCAGTTGGATTATGATTCCAGTTTTTCCATTGAACGCATTCAGTTGTATGATTAGAAATGATGTTGATACCTAGAATATTGTTGTTTTAAGAAAGTTTTAGAAGAAGATTCCAATTTTTTACTATAATTATATCAAGGGCGTGCTATTTTTTAATGATGTTCGTTTATTATTTCAAATTTAATTATAATGGACGAGGCTCTTAACCTTAACTAATGAACGCATTTGAGATGCATCGAGCTCGTTGTTCAACGCATTGATTTACAAGTGCACGCTAGTAAACGAGCTGGTGTGGTTCGTTGTTATTGTTGGCTAGTGAATTTAAAACAATGTGTTGCACCTTTTTTGACATTTTGCGTGGCAACAGCAAATCTGTAGAATATTGCCATTATTTGTTACCATTTTTTAAGATGACAAGTTTTAGTTGAAATTAAATTGCTTTTACTTTGAATAGCATAATGTTTCCTAAAGTTATTTGGTTACGAAATTTACACAAAACCTTAAAAATATAAAAGTTTTCATCTACAATTATTTTTGCAGCGAAAGTCATAAAGACCAGATGTAGTCATACAATAAATTCGATCCTGTACACACAGAATAATTTATCTAAGGAATTTTAGAGCTAGATAAATTGCAAGACACTTTTAAAAAAACTACTGTGACAAGATATCACGTAGAAAAGCTGAATAACTTACGCAAGTTTTACCAAAAGGTAAAACAAACGTGTCAAAGCAAGAAGATCCGTACAGAAACCTGTAGAGATGTAGAAGAAAACCTTGTTGTAGAGTCACATTCGGTGTTAAGAATATGGAAAAACTTCTTTTGCAGACTATATAACGGCAACAAAGCTCACTACCCCGCCGTCAGGCATTCAACTTAGACGATGATAGCCAAAACTTCCGTTCACCTGACCAAAACGAAGTAAGGACAGCTGGACCTGATGGTTCAGCGGCTGAGGTATTTAACTCTTTTCTTAGATCTGATCAGAATAGTGTATAACTGATGATTGCAATCTCAGCATCGTTTGCCTGATCCACAAAAAAGAAAACTCTTCAACTGAGCCAACTATAGAGGTATATGTATGTCACCTCAACATCGCATGCATGATCTTATTTGTCTTATTATGCAAACGACCGACACCCTTCATTAATAACAAGCTTTGCCCCTATCAGCGTGGTTTCAGACCAGGAAAGACAACAACCAACCAAATCTTAACACTGCGGCAGATCCTGGAAAAAAAACTTAAGAAATCCAAATCGACGCATATTATCTTTTCATCGATTTTGAGACCGCATATGACAGCATTTATAGAGATGAGCTATAAAGAGCCATGTCTAGCTTTGGCATCGGTGGAGAACCCTCGCTACTCCGTCCAGGTCGGTAAAGACTTAACCGAGACCTTTGATGTCAAAAAAGTTTTTAATAAATGTGACGGGCTGTCATGTGACTTCACAACATCATACTTGAAAGAATTGTCCGAACTCACAAGATAACACCGGTGGCATAATTCTTGAGATATTGCGACTACAGGCAGAACTGGGCAGATAGTTGTCGGTGCGTTGGTTAGTATTGAAACGGAAGCTGCCAAAATTGGTTTAGCGGCGAATGAGGATACAACCAAGTGCATGCTGTCATAAAGGAGAGATACTTAATATTGAAGAATTGGACAGAACCTTACAGGCTGCAGCTATAATTCCGCAGTAGTAAGGGATTACTATGCAAAAACTCCACCGGGCTTAAAGTATTTCAAGAATAATGGTATACATCTTGTCTTGATATCTCTCTTTGCTTTTTTGATATAAAGGAGGCAAGCGAAAAATACGTGGGGCCTGAGCTTTAGAGGTTACAAGAGAAATTCTTCACGAAGGAAAAAGTCATGAAGGTGGTCGTTTATTTTACTCCGAATAACTTACACTTCGGAGTTACAGATATTTCAAAAGAAACAGTCTTAAGAATCGAAAGGGTAAAATGAAGCTTTGAACATAATTTTCTTGTGATGATGAGCAGGTGATGCATTGTTTGACGAAAACTTGTATATCGCCTTCCAGTCCTGCTCTATTCGCTTTTTCTTCAATCGCATTTTACGCTTTCGCAGTTATGCAAGGGGGCAACTAATTATGACAAGTGTAACCAAAAAAGCGAGACGGACTTTTAGAATCCTTTCCACGTTCTGTATATCTACTGAATTGAAGAAGTTTGGTGGAGAAAATTATTGTTGCCCGTGTTAATGAAGACCGTGATTTGATCATTCGTCGCGAATTGTGTTAATCGACTACGTGGAAGAATTATGCAAGGCAATACAAAATCTGCCAATGCATCCGATAAAATGCTGTGTTTGTTGCGGTTTATGGTGCGGCGGAATCACTGGCCCTTATTTTTTCAAAGATGACAACGTTACAGTGAATGCCACTCGCCATTGTTCAATGATTTTGAACTTTTTTCGATATATGGTTCCAGCAAGACGGCGCTAGATCTTGTGGCATACAGCACGCGAATCGATGGACCTATTTAGAAATGAGCTCGGTGAGCGATTATTTGAATACGTCAAATCACTCGTCTATGTCTATAAACTAGCGTCCGTTGCAGCTTTGGAAGACAACATTACACGTGGTCTTAGCGAGAGGTATCAACCTGGCTTTACCCAGTGTTACAACTGTTTCTACACATCAATTGTGCTTTTTTTATTTTATCTCCAAGTGGTAAACACCACTAGTTGATGTCCATACCAACTCGACTTGCCAAATTTAGCAACATTATGAACGGGGCAGCGGATGAATTACCCAGATGGAGTCAACGGTGACGTAAAACCCCGGAATAAAATAAATAAAACTTTATCTGGGCTACTCCGGAGCTTAGGCCGGAGTCTTGGAAAAGAAATGGTGGCGAATGAACCAATAGTGGACAAACGGCAGCGTTCACATCCCCGAACAGGTTACTGGCTTCGGTCTAACCGATCTCTCGTCCTAGGGGTATTATAAAAAAACTGGCCCTCTAGGTTGGGCGTTGTGTCTCCGGAGTAATTGCCCGGCCATGGAAAAAATATGTGGTTACGAAGTAACAATAACAAAGAACTCTGGATATGGACAGATCTACTGGTGACAGCCCCTGTAAACGAAATAAGGACAACGAACTTCGGATCTGCATGTGGATATTTAACAACTAACGAAGGCCCTGGGCTGTTGCAAAGCAGATGGTATCGCCATCCGGATAAAAACTGCGACATCTACTACGGCGATTGTTATAGACGGCAAAAGCAATGCTTATTTGGATACGGATTTGTTGTTAGAGGCAGACTTAGGTAAAAATTGTTGAGTTTCCGGCATGTAATAATCTATATTAGGGCTAAATTTACCAACAATAGCCTTAAGACTCAGTCATACAGAACTCGTTTTTAACGCCGTGGTAAGATTAATTAACGCTCCAGTGAAATTATTTTAGGTCGTATAACTTTTTGTTTCAATAGCTTTGCATTACATGTCAAAATGTTACTTCATTGAAATACTTCCCAATATTTTCCCATATTTTGGCTTTTAAAACAATGTTCTTGTAGATTTTATCACTCTGGTCGTATAAACCTGGGTATTTACGTACAAATTCAATTAATATTTCCATTGTTTCACAAAAAGGACCAATATCAAGCCGCGTTAAAATGAAGGATTTGTATTTCAACACATCAATTCTATCATCAGTTTCTATGAATTCAATAGATTACAACGCGACACTGGAAGGCGGCGGTGAAACGCGGCGCTAACACGCGTTCTGTTTAACAGACCCTTTATACATGTGCTCACGCCTCCACATAGGAAAAAGACAATGACACCAAAGTTGGCTTCTACAAACTCTTGGACACGACATACGAGCCGTGCCCTAGCTATGACATTAAGATTATCCTCAGTGGTTTTAATGCAAAGTTAGAAAGACAGATTCACCACATGCAATCGACGCAAGGCACTCGATCGAGTATTCCTGAATCTCTTAAAAGGTCCTATGCCGTCAGCATCAAATAGACCAGTGGTAACATTGCCAAAACGACATCAAACAGACTACCTCTGGTGTGCTAGGTTTCACTCGGCCACCACAATGAAACCCATGGTTTGACGACGAGTACCAATAAGCATATGCAGCTAATCAAGATGCATACAAAGCGCTGCTCACGAGCTCTACTAGCAGAAGGGGAAGGGCGAACGCCGACTTATTAGGAGCAAAAACAAGTGCGCGCGCGATAACAATGAGATTCGAAAGTTTTACTAGAATTAAAAAAAAAAACATGCCATGGATACAAACAGAAGCATGTAGCGACGAGCAAGGGGACATTATAGTAGAGTCGCAGTCGATGTTGAGGATTTGGATAAAGTATTTCAGTAGACTGTATAACGGCGATGACCAGCCTACCTGGATGAAATGAATATTGCCATATCTTAACTTTAGTCCAACAAAGCTGCTATAGTCGCTCTTCAAAGCGGCAAGATATGTCTTGGTAAGGAGCATCTGTAAAATATAGTTAGACGAAAGCATTCCTGATAAATGGAACCTTAGCGTTATTCGTCCGATACGCAAGAAAAGTCTTCTTAACATGGCCTACAAGATTTTATCTGCCGTATTGTGTGAACGCCTGAAGCCATACGTTAACAACCTGATTGGTCTATATTAGTGATGCTACAGGCCCATACGACAGTATGGACTTGCATCCTAATCAAAAACCAAATAGAGGTATTTCTTTTAAATAATTACAGCTCAGAAGATCTGACGGCGGCAACTTGCGAAAAGGAGTGTAACAAACTGCTTTTTCTGACCTCTCGTAGGTTATCTCTGAGAAACTAAAGGACTTGTCAACGCAGAAAGATTGGATGCTGGTGCTGGGCTGTGACGCAAACGCCCATCGTATACAATGCGAAAGCGCTGGTATTAACAAAAGAGGTGAGTGTTTGTATGATTTTCTTATTTTTACATGAATTTCTCATCGTTTCTAAAATGTTGGTAGCTAGGTCGAAAAGAGGAGTTAATTTAGGGCTAAGTTGACAAATGGTTTAATCGCTGTTACTTCTGTCCCATTGCGTTACCATGCATACACCTATGCATTTTCACATTCACAATTTTAAGTTAAGATAAAATTTCCTCTTTAAAACTGTTTAATTTATGATTTTTGGAATTTCTTTTTAAACAGCAACACTAGATGTCGCCCTGTGTATAATTTCCAATATACACAAACATTACTTCCAAAACATTCTTTTCCAAGCATACCATCTCTGTGCCGACTTGCATAAATGTCAGAAAAATTCCATTCCAATGAAAAAATACTGCGTATCTACCGGAAGATTTCTGAATAAAACAATTTAACTGGTATCCTTTGATTTAAAATAATAATAATAATAATAAAACAATCAAGTGATAAACAAAATTCTATAAATCAAATTCCAATAAGCAATAATTCCCAAATCAACAAACTTAACAATCGATAGACTAGAACCAACTTTTTTTTTTCTGTTCATACCTACTTCTGTGGTGTTTCTAAAAGGACGCGCTGTGGTGTACAAGCTTGATTGTACAAATTTCGGTAAAGTAAAGAGTTTTATTCATGTTTTCCTTGTCGCAAATGGAAAATGAGCAGCCAAGGTCACCATAAAATGTCCGGCCACACACCCAAGAAGCCACGTACTGATGAAGTTGAATTAACTGGTAAGTGGGCAAGAGTGGGTGTCACCGTTCAGTGTTACAACGATATGATTTAATTCTTTTATAGAACGTTTCTCCGAACAAATGGCTCAATTGTGTATGTCTGATGATTATTCCGATGTTGCTTTCATTGTTGAGGATCAACGTTTGCCAGCACATCGTGTGATATTGGCTGCTAGGAGTGAATACTTTCGTGCTCTTCTTTATGGCGGCCTTTCAGAGACAAATCAGCGTGAGATTAAGTTAAAGATTCCCTTGGAGGCATTCAAAGCGCTCCTCAAGTATATCTATTCAGGTGAGGAATTAGTCATCAACTGTTGAGGAAAATTTTAATATTTTTAATTGTAGGGCACATGCCACTCTCCCAGATGGGCGATAATAATATCTTGGACACACTGGGTTTGGCTAATCAGTATGGTTTCACCGAGCTAGAACTTGCGATATCTGAGTATCTCAGACAGTATTTATCATTGACAAATGTATGTGCGATTTTGGATGCAGCACGGCTGTACAACCTGGAGAAGCTGGTAAAAGTTTGTTTAACGTTTATGGACCGAAACGCGACGGAAATTCTACAGCATGAGACATTTCGAGGCTTGTCCAAGGTGAATTGATTTATAAATCTGAATAGAGGAGGTGAAATGGTTGCTTTGTTTTTCGTGTAGGAATCCTTAGAGGAGGTTTTGAAGAGGGACTCGTTCTTTGCACCCGAAGTGCAGATCTTCATTGCAGTCAATGAGTGGTGCAAGCACAATACAAACATCGACATTGCGGTAAGTGGTGGCGAATCGAATCACTCAATTCCGTTCTTTTCTCTTCTACACTAATTAGATCCGGTTTCTCTGTATGCGAAAGTCTCAAGTTTAAACTTGACCTCTTTAAGCCCAATTAAAATTATTAGTGCATCGAGGGCGAACTATGACAGTCTTAGGCATTGAATCGACATTAAAGAATGCCCGTTTTCTTTCGTGTGCTACCTTAAGTTATGAACCAGAGAAAGTTTTATTGCTCTGTTGCTATAACTGGTTCAAAATTGCTTCTATCTGGTCGTCCTTTCGTTGTACATATTCCGAACAAAACAAAAAGATTTCGAATCAGTTCTAAAGCTAAAATTGACCAAGTACTTCACTGACAACCCTCCGGTGGTTGGTGCCTTTGGAAGTATTTACTTTCTGTTGCTTTCCTTCTTTGTTTTTGCTTGTACGTCCCTGCTTCAGTTAAAAGTGCCTGCGGTGCGACCAGTCTCAAGAATTAGAGTTCCGCGGTGCCGTCATCAAAGCCGTTAAATTTTTAGATATGTTGGGAAGCCGTCATCCTGGAAATTCATACTATCTGCAGTTATGCTGTCTGTCTGCAGACTGTCAATGGTTGCCGTAAGCGAGAACGCGGGCAGTCACGGCACACGTTCGGGACGTGAAAAACACTTCTCTAGGCATAGCCTAAATCCTAAATCATTTTGTGACTTGACATTATTAAACTAGCTTGTGAGTGGTGTGGGGGTTTAAGGGCAGTTCATTATCATGATGACCACAGCCAATATTTAATCCACAAAGCAATACATTCAGTGAGTTGTTTAGCCAATATACACATGCTGTCAAAAGTTGCGTTATCGCTGAAAACGCATAGTGCGTTCAGATTGAGTTGATAGGCATATATTGGTTTGTTCAAAAAGTCATTGCGTTTTTTTCATTTGATTTTCAGGTGCATTTATTCAATATTTCAATGGGCAACTTCATTTTACCGCGTTCATAAAACTTCCTATCTTTCTCTGCACTAAACTTGCCAAGGTGCTGTTTGATCAGGTCTTAAGAAGCAAACGTTCTACCATTCAATTAGTTTTGCAAGAAGCTAGATAAGTGGAAGCTTGATGGTGCAAGATATGCGCTATACGGTGGATGTGGCAACACATCTCAATCAAGCTGCAACAATTTTTTGCCGAATGAGCAAACTTGTGTGTTGTATCACATTGTGGTGATGAAACAAAATATCCTAGCGATTGATCAGCTCGGGACATGTCTATGCGATGGCATCACTTTATTTCTGTAGCCGCTCACAGTAAACATCGAAATTAATCGTTTTGTTCTTTGAAAGCAGTTCATAGAAGACTGGTCCCTTCCAATCCCACTAGATTGACAGCATCACTTTCTTTTGGTAGATGTTCGTCTTTGCTTACCTTTCCGATACTTTATCGCACCTACGCCAACTTATTATTCGGCTGACATTGTTGTAGACAACCAAACCAAATTTTTTCTGTTTTTATGTAAAATTGTAACAACAAAACGTGCGCAAGCATTTGTATGTTGCGCTTTTGTATCTAAAAGCGGACACAGCCTAAGTCCTCTTTTACGCTTCAAATCAGAGAGCTGAGATTCGATTAATCTTGGTTGCAGCATAATCATCTCAACAGGGCATTTGCAAATAAAGTTGCAGAACCTGCTCAACAGATTCCACTTCCTCTTCTTTATTGCAATAGCACTGGACTAAATGTAAGTTTAAATTTCTCACAGCTGTCCCGATGAGTTCATCTATGGTTGGCTTTAGCGGCGCAGTTCTCTGGGATGGTCGAGTTATGGTGTTTAATTATGAGTCATGAAAAGACATCTTTCAGGTGAAAGGCTGCATTCCGCACACAAAAATGTAAATGCGCAGCAAATGAAGCAAAGTTTTGAGGTCTGCCTTTAATGCTTTATGTAGGCAGTCCGTATTGTGATTCCTAATAAGATGTGGCTAGCCCTGTTTTCCAGCCCAGGCCACCAGACGACAATGCTATAAGAATTAGCCTAGCGACTTAAGAATAGACATATTGAGCGACTTTGAGTTGTGGAGCCCACTTTTAGCCTATAGCCTTCTTCCATGAGTATAAGACCAGAATAGTTTTTTTATTTCGTTTTTCAACTGTCTCTTTTCACTGCAGTTTCCTGCCTATAATTCGGAAAACACAAAGATGTTCCATGGAACTTGATTGGAATGATGCATGGCATCTTGATTTCGCTTGTGAAGGAGAACCGCTTCGTTATAGCCGGTTTGACCCTAAGGCCATAGCCGCGTATCTAATAGGAGAGTGTGACTAAAGCATATCGTTGCACTATGTTGGTGACGAAGACTATGTTTCATAAAGAGGACAAAGTATAGTTACTATGCATCGCCAGGTAGACGCTGCCTACTAGCTAACATATTAGTACAACACCCACAGATAACACTTGCCTCTAAGTTGTATTAAAGTGGCTTTCACGGTCTGCAAAAGAGGTTAATTTTGATAGATTAAAAGACAAAGCAAGATTGCGCAATTATGAACATGACATAGCCATGCCAATCCATTTAGCTAAACAGATTATCTTTGTACATGCTAATCTTACACTTGTTCTTTTTATTTACAGTCGGTAGTGTCTTATGTGCGTCTACCGCTTATTCACCTGGAACATCTTCTTCAAGTTGTCAGACAATCCGGAATATTAGATCCCGACAGACTACTCGATGCAATTGAAGAGCAAACAACCTCACGGTACCTGCCGTACCGTGGGGCATTATGGCCTGAGGAAAATGTAGCCACTGAAAAATTCGGTGCATCTACTATTGTTGGAGAATGTCGTGCGGCACTTCTCGACGGCGATAACACATCATACGATATGGAGAAAGGTTACACTCGTCATTGTATTACAGAAAGTGGCAACAGTGGGATCACTGTTGAGCTTGGAAGCAATTGCATCATTAATCACATTCGCATATTGCTCTGGGATCGTGATAATCGTGCGTACTCGTACTATATTGAAGTGTCCGTAAATCAGACACATTGGGAACGTGTGATTGACTACACCAAATATCACTGTCGTTCATGGCAGTATTTATACTTTGCACCGAGATCTGTGCGTTACATTAAACTCGTTGGAACACACAATACTGTTAATAAGGTTTTCCATGTAGTCTGCTTGGAGGCTATATATACAGCGAATATGCCAAAGGTAATTGACGGTTTTGTTGCCCCAACGTCGAATATCGCCACAATTGAGATGAGTGCTATGGTTGTGGAGGGTGTTAGCCGATCAAGGAATGCTCTACTTAATGGTGATATCGTCAATTATGATTGGGATTCAGGTTACACTTGTCATCAGCTTGGCAGTGGGGAGATTCTTGTTAGACTTGGTAAATAATTTAAATAGAGTTATGTTCTTTGAGTTTCTTATAATTGTATTTTTATTCTGAAGGCCAGCCGTATTATATAGGATCGATGCGTTTATTGCTGTGGGATTGTGATGAACGCACGTACAATTTCTATATAGAAACGTCGACAAATCGAAAAGATTGGCAAATAGTTGTGGACAAGCGTACAGAACCGGCCAAATCGTGGCAGAATTTCTCATTCCCTCCAAGGCCGATGGTTTTCATTCGAATTGTCGGCACAAGGAACACAGCTAATGAGGTAAGTTATTTGTTCAAATTCAATGTACAATACATCTCTAAATTGAATATGAAAATCCTTTATAGATCTTTCATTGTGTCCACTTGGAGTGTCCATCACAAGACCCCAGTTTCTTGCAACAGGAAAAGGAACGGCAGCGTTTAAGTTCCAAATGCTCAGAAGATGACAATCTAATTCAATTAATGGATTTAATAAGGCCGTCGACATCCATCCCTGAGGGGAGTGTATCTGGTGCATCTACAGCAAGTTACGGCGAAGATAGTGCATAAAATACTAAATTTATTTGATGCCATCTATATTCATCGCAAATAGAAAGAGAGAGAGAGAGACAGAAAGAGAGGCGGTTAAAAAACAAAACAAAGATTTTATTCTACTACTTTCATCAGAAATATTTGAATAAGAATCTCGTAATAACTAAGATATTGGTATGCCGCAGGATTGCCCCGCTGGACCTGCATTCTTCAGTGATATTCCCTAAGCAAATTAATTGTTATTAAATTAAATTATACAAAAAGAAACAAAAAAAAAACCATTAACCGGTGCCACGCTACCCCAACACTTTCTGGGGATCTAACTTGTATATTTGGATTCAGCTTTTCCTTCTCATTATCCACTTTTGTACATTGTTAAGTGCATAAAGACATGTCAATGGCAACAAGCAATACTCGTTCGTTCAGACTAAACACCAAGTCAACAAAGAATTTTCTTTTGTATAGTTTGTAATTTAATTTTTATTTTTAAGGCATCTTTTCAAATCAAAAAGAAAAAAAAACCTAAGCACTAGTTTTAAACGGAAACTGAACGAATAGGTTTAGTCTTGTTCCCATGGGCTTGTGTCCGCAGAGCTGTTTTTGTACGTTTACAGATTTTATTGCAAAATGTTAACATTGTATGCATAAACGCATATGCATAGGCGTTTCCTTTTTATTTTATTTTATTTTTTTTTTTTCTATTTTTGTGCGTAAATGAATTTTTAATTCTTTTGTACAATTCTTTTCCATTTATGTTTTTATTACGAATTTTCTCGAAAATAATATATTGAATATAGTATTTATTAAAAATTAGAACTGAGACGTTTTTGTATCAAAAATTTGATCCGTTAGTACCGTTGATTTGTGTTAAAATAGAATTTCCTTTTCTTTCAAGTTCTGTTTCGAACCTCGACTTGATGTTCTTTTGTTTTTTCGGACGGATTTCGACGACATACTATATTTTGCTTAGTCGAAAGTTTGTTCTGTTATCCGTTTTTTAAATATGGGTACTTATTTCTTATTAGATTACGTTTTGTTCCATCCTTTGACATTCGTAGCAATTTTATTTTACTTTACACTTCTCGTACTTCGTCCAACATTGAAGTTGGGCGAACTACTATCTTGCATAGCAAGCTTTAAGCTTAAGCAGTCATCGAAATTTCCCTGGTATTTAACGACAGATTATAGTCACTTAAATTCGCACTATCCTAAATATGATAGATATGTCAGGAGTTGGGTTTGGATTGATTCGAAAAAATGCGAATGCAGATATTCATTATTAGTAATTCTTATTCGTGGCGCGTTGTCTTCCAACTACTTTATCCAGTTATAAAGGGTAGCCTAAACACACCGTTCGTTATCATAGTATTACCATTGGCGGAAAGAAGAAAAGTTGTTCTAGACTCCAATGTGTTTGCTCAATAGAAAATCTCGGGTGACTTAATTAACTGCCAACTTGAAATGCAGACATGTTTAAGGCAAGTGCAGATGAGGGCATTGTACTCCATCATTGGGCGGATAAATCCCATATAAATTGAGGCTTGACCAGAGGGGGTGAAGTATTACTTACATCAATTGAGGAGACTTAGACTTTTCGCAGCATTTTTGACATCGATAATGTGGTCAATCTAACGTAGGTTGTCATTGACAGACAAAGACATACTATTTATGGGTAATAATTGCTGGGTATTTAAATTCCACTTGTGTGCAACTGACATGCAGACAGCATTGTGTTTTGAAAGCATTAAATTTCACATTGTTGATAGTTCCCCAATTGGTTATGCTGTTAATATCAGAATTTAATGTGCTTAACATATGCTGACGTTCCCGTTCTACAGCCAAAGAGCAGGTCGTGATTCCGGTAACGAATGTGAGAAGCAAAGAGTAGTGTTGTCAGCAAAGGAGTATATTGGATTAGAAGTATGAATGACATTTTTTTCGAAACACAACGATAGATCAGAAATGGAATACACTTCCGCTGAGCAACTGCGAGTGTAGTGTATCTAATTAATAAGAAAATTTAAACTTTGGAAAGTGAGTGTGATTCGTGATTACAAGAAATTACTGACAGTGAATTATGGGACGTGGCAGATCACAAGAGCGTGCTGATGGACGTCACCATTGGGATAACAGGAGGCGAGACAACAGGTTGTGAGACCATATATCTTTCAGAAGACGATCAGTTCGAGGACAAGTTCGTGATTGCAGTCGCAGCCCACTGGTCCGAAATAATTCACTAGCCAGTCGTGAATCTGACTTCGCAAGATTGACTGACGTGCTGTTAAACGTCATCCAACAGGCAAGTAGTAGGAGAACAGGTAACAGTTTCATTAATGATAAAGTATTACCGGCTCAAAAAAGCTTTTCTGCTTCTGACCGGCTCGATAGGATTAATACACATGGGATGTTATATGATTGGGACGATAAGACAAAGCTCTATATGGCTGCATGTAGGCTCCGCACTAAAGTAATCTCTGAACAATTTCCGGGTGATATGTAGTTTCGGCAGTTTTCTTTTGGAAGCAGCCACCTACAAAAGCGCCCCGGGGATGACCTACAATCGTATTGCTTTAAAAAATTGGGGAAATTAAATAAAATAAAACTAGATATCCTTGAAGACAAACTCGTAAAATACGCAGTACACGGGATACGCGATGATAGCATTCAAACTACTATATTGGTCGCCAGATGTAAGAAAGTAAAGTTTCTGGACGGTAAGGGTTCCAGTGTCTGTCACACACTGGCTGTATGTCATCAGCCAGGTCATTTTGAGCGTAATTACCCAAAAAAGAGAAACTCTGCGAATGAGTCAGGCCCAGGTATAACCATTCGAAAAACTGAAAGAGACTCTACAACTCGTAAAATTTAGAGACGTTAGCCGTGTATGACGCACTACGAGTATACCGAGTATATTTGCTAGGGATTAAATTTACCATTATGACAGACTGTACGGCTGTACGCGCTACAGCGACAAAGAAAGATATACAGCCACGGGTAATCAGATGGTGGGTTTACATGCAAGATTACAATTTTAACATTGTTTATCGGCCGGGAGCTCAATGGACGCAAGTCGACTACCTGAGTCTAAGCCCCGTAGAATGTTTCAATGTCAATCTCACTAGCGGTGAATGGATAAGAATTGTCAAATGCAAGACCCTGATATTGAAATTATCTATAAAATACTAAAAAGTGGTGACATTACGTCGGAGACAAAGCAGTGTTTGATGTTTACAGTATTTAGGCGTACAAAAGACGGGAATAAGTAGGTGGTTCCTCGGAGTTCGCGTTTCAACGTAGTCACATTATGCCACGATGAGCAAGTGCATTTTGGAGACGATAAAACACTGGAGAAAATGAAAGAAAACTACTGCTTCAAGGGAATGAGAAGGTTTGTAAAAAAATATTTCAACGCTTTTTTGAATTGCCTTTACTATAAAGAGACTTCAGGTAGAAATCCAGGCTATATGCACCCGATAGAAAAGGTCGCCATCCCTTTTTACACCATTCACATCGACCGCGTGGGGCCGTTCGTAAAGAGCCGACGGAAAAACACGAACATCTTAAGCACAGTCCATGGGCTGGGCGTCTTATCGAGCCTGGCAGGACAGCGATCCCACCACACATGCGAACCAGCTGTTCTAAGGGTAGCACACTCATAGGATGGGAGAGCTGACCAAGGATAAGAGCTTAGCGGGTTGGAGAACAGCAGTTCGGTTAATGTGACCATCGGAGAAGAACGATATATACTCTATTGTAGTTCATTTATTTTCATTTAAATTAAGATCTAATCAATAAAATATCCATTTACTGTATTAAATAATTTACGACAGAAGTAACCGACAAGAGATCATTGATGAAAATCAAAAAGAGTGTGGGAGATACAACGAAGTCCTGGGGTACACCAGCATTTATTTTGTGAATATCCGGCTGAAAACCATCCAAGACAACTTGGACCTTCCAAAAAGTAGTCTCTAATGCACGCATTTTTGACATAAGAGCCTGATGCGAAACTCTGTTAAATGCCTAAGAAATATCAAATGCTAGTATCATGCTTTCGCCAGATTGATGTACTCTTTGGTTTCACTTTTCGGTAAGATATGCCATTAAATCACCAGTTGATCTGTCGCTACGAAAATCGTACTGCCGGTCATTGAAAAGTTTCGTGTTTCGTTTCTACTGGTGAGAAGGGACGTAAATGCAATGGGTCCGTAGGAAGAGAGGGAATAAGATTCGCTTTTTTGTTTAATGACGGGCTGATTGATGAAAAAGCTTACGGAGTGGAGATATAGAATCTGCACCAGCGGATTGGTGAATGTTAAGATGTTTAAGTTATCTTGGTACTATACGAATACGAAAGTGGATTTCTACTATTGAAGATTTGGCGCAATTAAGTGTATGCGGATACACCGGCATTTGGTTCGTCAATACTCCGTCCAATTTTACTCTAATACGATACTCCTTTGGCTTATGTGTTCGAGTTCGAGGTTTTTATCCGTGTTTACCCCTCGGAAAGTTCGGACATTTATAATACTAGAGGAGTATCTTGCATCGGTCGCAATGTGGTCAATCTGGTTGACAGTTGATTTATCAGAAGTACCCCACGTCCCCTTATGAATAGTGAGATGCTCCGCCGAAAAATTGATTAACCTGAATTCGTTGTCGGATGTGGTGTTGTGCAGGCTATGGTTTAAGACAGTATTACCAAAGATAAAGGCGCCGAGAATAATTTTAGTGTCGTAGCTAGGGCACTGATCTTAAGTCTTGTCTAAGAGTGCGTAGAAGCAATTTTTGGTGACGTCATCTTCCTTCTGTGTGAGCGCGTGGCCGCATATAAATCTAATGCAGACAAATTTAGCCTTACAGAGCCGACATGACGTAGAGCCCAACAAATAATTCAATTACTGCATGAGGCACTTCCTTGTTGTCCAACTTCCCGCTTTGATGATCAGAATTGGCCACCCAGATCATGCGATTTAGCACCATTGGACCTTTTTCTTTGGGGCTTTTGAAGTCTAAGGTTTATGTCAACAAGCCCACGACCACCCACGTTATGAAAGAGCAAGTTGAGCGCTGTATCAACGAGACTCAGCCACATTTATGCAGAACTGTCATGGTAAATTTCGACAACAGGCACATACTTGTACGGTTAAAGGACCACTTGGTTCCTTTTGCACCGTTGCATAGTCGATTAGGATGAATACTTTTCGGAGTTGGTACCGTGCAGACTGTTTCTTCCAACTATGCCTACAAAAATGTCCTCCTGTTTTTTAAAACACAAACAATATTAGCTTGAGGGAGGGAGCTTTGGCAAGTTTGTATATCTCCTCTGCGAGGTCAAAGTTTGTTTTGATGTCGATTGTAGCCAGCGCTTCACTCACATATCAAAACTTCTTGCCTAAGTCCTTATCTGTACAATAAGTCCGTAACCAGTTATGCATTATATATGAACTCTTTTGCATCCAATGTAGTAAATATCAGGTTTTCATCATGTTTTGTTTAGTTGATCCTTCGAATTCTTCGTTAGTTGTTCGTCTGTGTTTAGCGGAGGTCGTTGTTGTTGCTTTGATTGGTGAGGTATTCCCTATTCATTTTTTGTACTTATATACAAACCACACTTACAACCTAGAAAATCAGATCCTTAAAAGGATACTACCAGTAGTCTACAATCTGTGCCTGTTTGACTGAAGTCAAAATAAACTACTTCGGTTAAACTTTAAGTACTGTTGAGTGAATTTCGAATTTTTATACTCTGATATACTATATCATAGAACACTACCATTCCAAATCCGGCTCGAAGGACCCTTTTATTAAAGCGCAAACATTAAGCCGTACTGAACACTCTAAATTAGATTTATAGACTCCGTGATAAGGACCATCTCATTACCAAATTTATAACCAACGTGTCTTATCCCGTACAAAAGTCATTACATCAATTAACTTAGAAAATAGAAGAAAACCAATTATTCTGCCCCATCGAATGATACTCACAGCAACATTTCACCCGCTAGCAAGGTAACATAGAATCCTCTAATTAACTTAAAAGCTCTTGTTAATCCCTAACAAATCCACTTGTCCAGCGGCACGTCTTCGTGCGATATATGTATGTACAAGTAATGTTATTGTTACTATCCTGAATCAAAGGGAGAAGTTTATTTTTACTGATGCTCCTTCGACCAACCGGAAGGATATTCTTAATGTGAAACCTTTCTTCTTTTCTTTTTTTTCTTTTCTCTATTTCTACCAAACTTTTTCTGTCACGTATGAATGGGCGAGAAAACCAGAGAAAAAAAAAATCAAATACAAGGTAAGGATACGAGACATGTACCTTTTCCTACAAGCTACAAACAAAAACACATCGGATGGTTGTAATCACATTATCCCTAGCTAAGAATTTTCCTGTAACAAGATAAACTCATTTAATTACTCAAAAAGGTTTCATTCGGCAAAGTTGGCATCGTCACCATCATCGTCGTCGTCATCATCTTCACCTGTCACCATGGAAACTATACATCTCCACCACCATTACCAGAGTATCCATCCTTCCGATAGTGTGAGGATGAAGGATATTGTCATGCATTGATGTTGCATCTTGCCGGAAATCCTTCAAATTACTCGTGCGCTCGCTACGTCGATAATTTTGTACATATACAACTTAAATTCTTTCAAGGAGTACCCGCATCCAGACAACGTTGTTAAGTGTTTTTATCGTCCCAGTCAGAGGAGTTATGGTAGGAGGTATTCCATCGTTCAGGAAGGATTGGTGTTGGATAATTAAAGAACGACATACTTGTACCTTACCTAGTGCAGCAAACTGCAGAGGAGAGAATATAAAAATCTGAACCCAGAGTTGGAATGCGCCAGGACTTTAAAGGAATTTTATTTTCTTTCCTTTATTTAAGGATATACGAGTGGTATAGCAACAAAGCCAACTATTTATATGTATAAAAACCAACCCCAAAGCTGGTCGTTGATGGAAGCACAAATTTCTACTTTGACTTGTCCTTTAAGGATGTTGCAGATAGTTGATGTGATTGCACGGTCGATAGTCATCCACAAAAAAAAAAAAAAAAACTGACGAGATAATGTACTCGTACGAATATCTGTAAGTTTACCATTTTGTGGGTCAATATATCCAGCATTTTACAAGCAACTTCTTGATTAAATTCACAGAAACTGAATCAAGTCATTTTCGCGTACTAAGTGTATTGGGAATTCTTTAAGGTATCAGATGAAATTGATTAGGGATTCAATTGTAGCACAGGTGTGTAAGGATTTTTGCATGATAAGCAAATGCACTTTCGATCCTTGTGATATGTCGAAGGGGGAAACACTTGAATTTGTCTTACCAGGAAGTGATGGATCACCGCAACCTTTAGAAGATTGAAACTACAGGAATTCAGATAAATTGATCAATGTACGAGAGTATAACTTTCGGATGATTTATCGAAGGAAATGTGTAAAGCAGAAACCAGACAGTAGTAGGACGGGAAACCGATAACTTGATGTTGGAAACGTTCTGCTTGAATGCAAAGTTTTCGCCCGAAGAACTTCAGAAAACCAATATGCTAGGATGTGCCAATCATTTTTGATATCTGAGGCAGCTGCTGAGGAGGGAGCATTACTTTGTAAGTCTGTATTGTTCAGGTGAAATATGAAATGAGGACAGGTATAGTCGAAGATAAGAAAATATTCTGTTTGCGAGTACCTATCAATGGTTAAAAGACATTCTCCGTGGATCTTTCTGGTTCTGTTTGGAGGTGTACAGTATTTTGGTATTCCTTCGTGTTTTGAAGATATTTGGGAATAACACTGATTAGGAAATGGGAATTCCACTTAAGATTTCAACAAGTTTTGGGACTAGATTTAGTAATTCTATTGTGGTTGTATTTCTACCAGGATAATTACAGTCTAGTGAACTAACGATGGGCGTGTATAAAGCACGGCTAAGACGCCCCTTTGAGCAGTCGGAATTGCTCTTGCTACTCTGGGTGAACTTCAACTTTGAGGTGAAAAACCAAGTGAGGCATTAATGTCAACGCATTAGAGTGCCCAAGTTCATCTCTGCCTATAACAGTAAACGCGAAATTACAGCAGGAGGTGGAAACATATCTTGTCGACCGATGCTTCTCAGAAGTAATTACACAAATTCTTTCGTAAAAAAACAGCAATGTATTTAAGTACAAATAATATGCCGCGCTACGCGTTACGTTATGCGAATGAAAAACAAAATTGTAATGCCGACAACGGCAGCTTCAGATTAGTTTTATTCAATTGTTTTTGAAGCGTGTAATCGTGAAAAAAAACGACGGCGTACAATGAATATAAGGGCGATTAATAGAACTGTTGCTTTAGAACACTTAGTCGAGATACCATAAGGATGATTGGACTGTACAAGTAAACGGTCATAGAATGTGATTCGAAAAGTCCTAAGACTAACATAAAAATACAACTTTTTTTTTTAGCAAAATTGGACTTCATTTATCAACATCGCCTTCTACTCCAGTGATATAATTATTTCACCGCCGCGCCGCTCTAACATTTCTATGCTTTTCTTATGAAGAGTGAGTGGAAATTTTCACCAAATTGAAACCTATTAATTGTGAAGTAATATAGAATTTTATTGATCAATAAATTTCGCTCTATAGCAATTATGAGTAGAATAAAACATTGTTCAAATAACCACTATGTTTTAGTTGCAAGCAACCATCACAAGGTCAAAATAATCGATGACTTTTTGAAGAATAAGTGGGTAAATGGCCTCAATTTCAGTTTAGATGCCATGTTTGAGACTCTGAATTGTCCCTGTTTTATTGGCATGGACCTTACTCTTCAAATAATACCACAGGAAGAAGTCTTAAAATCGCATGGCCTTGGAGGCCAATCAACTTCGCCTCTAACCAAAATAATGCGATCTTCAAATTTCGTACACAAATTGATTGATTGATGACTTGTATTGGCGGTAGCACCATCCTGTTGAAACCAGAGATCCTCCAGATCCAATAACTTAAATTTTGAAAAAAAAAAATAAAAAAATAGCCGGTCAACATGTTGCGGTAGGGTTCTTCATTCACTGTAATTGTCTCTCCTGCCTCATTTTCGAAAAGGTACGGGCCAATAATACCGTCAACTCATAATCCGCACCATACAGTGACTTTTTTGGGATGCATTGGTTTTTCGTGAATCTCCTATGGGTTTTCCGATCCAAAGAAATGACAATTTTGTTCATTTACATACCCGTTTATCCAAAAATGAGTTACATCGAAAATTCATTTCACCATCAAATTGGATGACAAATTGTGCTGGCGATCCAACATTCAGTTAACAACTCAGCAACGTCGTAGATAGTGCAGAGACTTATTAAAACTTCAATATCTCGTTGACAAATGGCCGTATTTGACACGTATTGTTTGTAGGCTATTCGTACGTACATATGTATGCACCGATATTTAGTTTTTTTTTGATTAGTTTGACGCGCAATAAAAAATATCAAAATAAAGCGAACTATAAATTTATTTTGTGTTTTACTTGATTACAAACCGATATTAAATATGTGTGGGCTAATAATATAGCTTATAGGCTTTGCAAATGAGAGAAACATCATCGTAGCAAGCACGCGTTTCCATATTTCACCGAATCACAAGGGTATGTCCTGGTGGTGCCCTGATCAAAACACGACAAGCCAGATTGACCACATTGCAATCAAGTGGCTTTGCAAGTGAGAGAAACATCATCGTAGCAAGCACGCGTTTCCATATTTCACCGAATCACATTATCTTGCAACCGAATTATTTAAAAAACTAAAACCGATCAACAATCTTAAAGTTGCATATCAGTGTAGGTTTAAACCTTATAACTCCACTTTTGACCTAATATTCACTCTACAGCAAAACTTAGAGAAGACCCAAGAATACCCAGCCAAACTCTTACGTCGATGGAGACTTCCTACTGCCTTTCTGGACTGCACTTGCGCAAATCCAACTCCTTAAAAATAACATTGACATAATCAGGTTAAATCAGCACGATGTCAGTGAGGCATTTGTAAAAATTAAGGCAGAAGCAGTAAAAAAATGAGTCGGTCATTAAAAAATCGTTAATCAACACCGACGCATTGGGCGGAACCTAAAAATGGACAACTATTATTTTGAGGTGATTAAAGACTTTTTCTACCTAAGGTCTACAATGATGACATAACATAAGCATGGAGATCAACCTCGCCAACCGCTGTTTCTATGGGCTAATAAGACAATTGAACAGAAAAGTTCTATCTCGAGCAACGCAAAACACGCTATACAAGACTATCAATGTCCGGTCACGTCATTCCGAGTCATGATCACTCTCGAAAGTGGATGCAAACTTTTCGGTTCAATCTGCCTACGATTGTATCTACGAAGATTCAATTAATAACTATACCGGTTGCACAGTGAAAAGGATCTGGTCCAAAGGCCTCGCTTACAGCGAATAGGCATTAGTAATCCAGCCTAACGGAATTCGCCTTTTCTTTAAGAAATCGAAAAATCTGGGGCCAGAGTGTTAATATTTATTTATTCTACATAACCCAACCATTTCAGGCGAATGATTCGCACTTTTTTGGCGATATCGCTATAGAGTTCGTAGAGTTCGCTGTTATATTGTATTTCCTTCTCCAAAGCTCATTAACGGAAACGTGCCAAGCATCACTCAAAAAACAACTATGGATATCTTCATCTGTCTGTGCTTACAGATAACAGGAAGTTCTAACCCAGATTCAGGTCCTAAGCAACTCTCCTCTAAGCCATACTTAGGAAGATCAACGGCGATCTGATTTCCTGTAAACCCATTTCGAAATGGGCTCTAAATGGGACTCAGTGAATTCAAACTTTCAACTGCATTACTTGTATTCTTGAACTAGCTTTGAAGTGACAAAAGGGTTCAATAAGGGCCACTTTCATAAAAACTTGTCCCACCAGACAAAGAATATAATTAGACGTAATGATAACGTCTAGGTTGAGTTACCAAAATCAAGTGCAATCTCACATGGTCTTCCGCGTTGGTAGACATGTAACATTAACAGAAGATGTATTTGAAAGACAGTCTTGCGCACATAAAGCTTCTGATAAATAACTGGATATATGTATGTCATCAGTGCCAGGCAACGCGAAGGCTTCAACGAAACCAACAAATTATTCATTGGGAACGTCAGCACAACCAATGATAGATGTCAGCTATGACGCGTGGTCATAGCAGCTTTAATAATGGGAGCCAGTTCTGATCGAGTAACCTAAAAAGTAAATTTCAGAAATGAGCTAGAGTCTCCAATTTGGACTCAGTGTATGTGCCATCAGATCTTCAAAGTGTTTTCAGGTTTGGAGAAAGGGTTTTTTGAAATCCGAACAATGGAATTTAAGCGCACAGGTTGCATAGGAGAACTTCTTTGGTAGTATAGACGGTAAATACATATAACGTATACAATGTCACCTTCGGCAATGGACTCAGGCTCATCACTTCGATGATGACAAGGGCGATTCGCCCTTGTAACCACATATCTATCAAGTAGTGTTCTTATTAAAATACAATTTATATCACCAAGCAGATTGATAACATTGCTATCGACGCAAGTATTCTGTATACTATACTATTACTTCAAACTCCGTGATTTGACGATGAATGCTAATGCAGAGAAACGGAAATTATACAATATAGGCGGACCATAGCACAAAAGGGGGACAAGAACCTGCTTCTCAGATAAAAGGAAGACAAAACAGCACAAGAAGCGCGAGATCAAGGAAATTGAGAGATATTATAGAGCGATATAGACAACAAATTATCATACAATATATAGCCGAAGACTGCAAGAACCAACAAGGAAACCTGAGGGTAGATACACAGTCAGGGCTGAAGATAAAGAAGAAGCATTTTTAGAAACTGGTAAGCGACCGTAAAGATCAGCATTTCGTTGTAAGGCAAAACAAATCGGTGCCGTGAAATAAGGCCTAGAAAAAAAAAAAAAAAAAACCGGCACAGCGATACCGACCCCATCAGAAAATCTCGGATAAACTGGCTTAGGTAGCTAACACAACCCGGACCGGATCTTTTTACTTCAATGACATACGTTCAATTTTGTATTTTGAGGCAAAATCAGATGCCATATTTCCTTTCTGATGCATGAGCGTACAGTCACAGAAAACATTCACACTTTATCCATCATTTGGTGCATAAGACTGTGAATGATCAAAAGGTTATTCAGAAAATTTAAAATACAAGTTTATTTATATAAATCTATATGTCCCTTTTAAAGTAATCCACATCGACTGCAACACACTTATGCCAGCGCTTGATCCAATCCTCGAAACATTTTTTATATTCGGTTTTCGGTATGTCCATCAGTGCTACCTGCGATTTTTCCATTACTTCCTCTCGGCTGCTGAAACGTGTTTCCCGTAGTGGTTTTTTAACTCGATTGAACAGAAAGAAGTCACACTGAGCCAAATCAGGTGAATTCGGTGGTTGTTGGATGATATTTGTAGCGTTTTTCGAAAAAAAAAAAAAAAACGAATAATGATGGCACTGTACGACGGTGCGCTCGAATAATAATCTTTGTTTACTGTCTGGCCTTCTGGCAAAAATTCATGATGCACTACACCGTTGTAATCTATAAAAACCGTGAGCATTGCCTTCTTTTTTGCCTTTTGGGTCTCGGCTTATTTGGTGAACGCCATTTACTTGCCTGATGTCTAGATTGCGTGTCGTACTCATAAACCCACGTCTCGTATCCAGTAATGATTCTTTTGATGAATGTGGGATCGGATTCAGCCTTGCGAATCATCTATTTTTTGCATGAAATTGAGGCCTTTTGGCACCAACTTTGCTGCTTCACAACGGAAATCAAAATCATAAACCAAAATGTCTTGGATGGATCCATAAGCAATATTCAAGTCCTCCGCTATCTCTCTGATGGTTAATTTGCGGTTATTGACTAACATTTCTTTTACTTCATCAATATTTTCGTCGGTTTTCAATGTCGATGGTCTGCCACTGCGTTCATCGTCTTCGATTGACTTACGACTGTTGCCGAAACACTTCCAACATTTCCAGCGTTCGCGCACCATTAAATCCGTTTTTAACGCAAAATTTAATACAAGTTCGTTGTTGCAAATTTAAATTCATTTCTAAAATTGTAGAAAATCGCAAGAGATAGATGTACTCTTGGCTACGTAACTTTTGCAAATGTCAAGCTATGACGCTAAGATTTAGAGGGAATGTCAACAGATGTACCAACTTAACAAAAAAAAAAAAAAAAACTCAAATCGGAACAATGGCAGTGCCACACGGTGACGTCACCGGGAACTTTTTGATCAAGGTGGTACTTACTTATGGTATGCGACACTACAATTCGGAGTGTCTTTAGATTACAAGTCGGTTGAGGTCCCCTTTTATTTGTGAGCCGCATCTACGGTGAAGTCTCACTCTACTGCGCTGTCCTTCCTCGTTTGATTAAATACTCTGTTAGCTGGAGTATAAGTGTTTCATTTTATTCGCTCTACATGTCCTAGCCCTTTCATTCGACTGATTCGCTGTATAGCTCGAATAGTTTGTTGTTAAACCTTCTCCTCCAAAGCCCGTCAACGTAAGGGGACCGAATATTTTTCGAAAGTATTTTTTCTCAAAACAACCGCGGTTATCTTCATCTGCTTTCAATAGATTCCATGTCTCAGCGCCATAAGATATGGCTTTGATAATCAAGATCTTATACTCGTATAGAGTTTTCTTAGTTTTTCGGGATAGGGCCTTACTACTCAATTCCTTTTTTTAACGAAAAGAAACAGAGAGTAGTAAGAGTGATTCTTACCCCCAGTGTCCGATTGTTGTTCGGTACAATTCTTTTAGATGACAGCGTGTCACCTTGCCTAAAAACTTTTTGTCATCAAAGGTCTCAGTCAAGTCGTTACCGAATTTGACACAGCAGCGTAAGCTTTCAATCGTCTTTCTAAACAGGTGGAAGAGTTTGGCAAGGATGCCAAAGCTGGACATTGCTCTATAAAGCATGTCCTTATAAATACTGTCATATGCGTCCTTAAAATTGATTCAATGATGTTGGATATCGATTTGCACTTCTTAAGTTTATTCCAGGATCTACCGGAGTGTGAAGATTTTGGACAATTGTGAACTTTTCTAGTCTGAAATCGCACTGATAGGCACAAATCAGGTTGTTGACGAATGGTTTTTGAAATTCACACAATAAGATAAGATATTGTAAGAAATGTTGAGGAGACTTATACTTCTATAGTTGGCGCATTTGACGGGGTCTCCTGTTTTGTGGATCGGGCAAACGATACCGGGATTCCATTCATCAGACATACCATCTTCTGACTAAATCTGAGAAATGAGCTGGTGTATGCTCTTCACAAAGTCATTTCCACCAGCTTTGAATATCTTGACCTGTAAACCGTCAGGTCCGGATATTGTTATTTTTAGTTAGTTTTGGCCAGGTGGACGGAAGTTTTGGCTGCCATTGTCGACGATGAATGATTTTCCATATTCTTAGCACTGACTGTGACTTTATTACAAGGTTTCATTCTTCATTTCCCTTTGAAAGGGGATACGGATTCGATTGCGGTTCCTATTCCTGGTTTCTGCTTTTCGTCTAGCGTTGAGAAAGATGTAAGTGAAGCAGCAGGTAGTTCTAAGAGGTCGCGGAAGTAATAACTTCCTAAAGTTCTTTGCCGTAAATTACTCAGGCTGGGACAGTGGCATACAAGTGAAGGGTATCCTTCCATGAGCCCATAGCCTCTGCAGAGGTCGTTGTCGGGAATGGTGCAGCTTTATTGTGTACGCCCCCTGATTATTATTCAACAAGCGTAGATAATTCAGCTCTATTTTTTAAGAAAATCTTACTTGTTCTGGATATGCTGAGTTCCGGCCATAGTTGTCTTGAGGTCAAGCTGGTTAGAAAGTTTTTTCACCTCTTAGTGTCTTTTATATGTATCGTTCGCTTCACTTGTATTCACACAATAGAAGTTTGATATTTTGAGGTGGCAGTTACCTTTCCATGGAGGATCCTTTTGCATGCTCATTGCCTGCCTGCAAAGAATATAGTATTAAACTCTTTGCAACAACGCTTTGATTTGATTTCCATCGCCGCGATGGCTTTTACTGCATTCTAGCCGTCAATAAATATAGCAATCTTCTCGTGGTGTTTTTTTTTTTTGTGTATAAAACTTAACACTCAAGTAGGTATGACTACACTTAAAAGGTCTTTCGGACGCGACTGGTATTGAACTGATTTAGAAGCCAATACACTATTACTTGAGCCACGTCCACACACGGTCTTTATTGCCGCAAATTCGAGTGCTTCTCCTACAACTATTATTCCAGCGCCGGTTCCTATCTCCAACATTGATCCAATCGTGGAAATAGATGTCGAGTCTGGTACCATTTGGTTCCTGTCCATCCCTCCCTGGGATATTATGTAGTGCGTATTGGAGCATAAGCTCAGTTTACTTGTAAGAACCGGGGCGTGGGCTTTCGCGTTTGGTTTCCACTTTTTAAGCTGATTCAATCTTAAAGCGCTTTTCGCTGCGGGTTCTTGCATGTATAGATTTAGGGGCTGGAGGCCAAGTACATTTTCTAGTCCCGCCGTTGGCGGTCTTCTCTCGTCATGAGTCGTGCCTATACATGCAATGTATTTATTTCATTAACCTAAGGGTGCTAGTTTTATATGTGGATTACCACCATACCAAGCTGTCGGTCTGACGATAGCCATTTACACCCATAATCTCGGGGTTAGGTCCCTATTTTCTCCCAAATATATGGCTGCAAGCATAGAAGGTGATGTTTACTTTCTTTAGACGTTCTTCGGCATTGAGCTTCCAACTCATCTTTCTATCTAGTACAATACTTAGATAGATAGTTGTTAGATAGTCGAAGGTTTATCGCATCTATGGGAATAAGGTAAAATTTTGACATTATCCTTTTTTGTGTGAATATAACAAGCTCTTTCGCGGGTTTATTCCCAGCCCACACAGCTTGGCCCAGACTTCAAGGACTACGGACTACGGTCCGCAGAAGAGGTGATATCATTTCTCCTTGAGGGGTGCCCCTCAAAACCAAATTGCCTTGTGTTGCGTTGATGTTCATGTTGCGGATCATACAGGTTATCCGGTTCGTTAATGCAAGATGAACTCCAGCATTTCCTAAGTTTCTACTTATAGAGGAAATGTTGACATAGTTGAAGGCTCTTTCGATGTCAAGGAAGATTACTAATGTGTGCTCTTTGTCGTGAAGAATTTTTCTTCAATCGTGCTGACAACTTTATATAGAGTGGTTTTAATGGCTTTTCCTTTTGTGCTTTTGTATAGGCATGCTGTGTTAAGGGTGCAGATTATTTCGAATATGAGTTCAAAGTAGTTTCCTTAAAATTTTTGAAGGGTAGGAAGGCTTTTGAAAATTTTGTTTTTCAATATAACTTGATACACTTTTCCCAGCGGTGTTGCAACTTTTGTAAACTCTCCGTATTTTGTTGGCCTGCAAAATACTTCTACGCGATGGCGATGACTTCCTCGTTCGACCCGTACTTCCTTCCGGTGAAAGAAGGTTCAAGGTTTGTAATTCGACCAATTCGGCTGTAGCGACTGCGGAGATGTGAGCCGGTGCGTTATCCTGGTGAAGAAGAACTTTATTCTTCACGCAATATGGTCGTTTTTTCTTCAAATCGGCGTTGAATCGGCACAATAAATCGACGTTGTATACTTCTATGATTGTTTCTCTCTTCTCCAAATAGCCAACGTGGATCACACCTCGCCCGTCCCAGAAAACGTTGGCCATCACCCTTCCGGCCGAAGGCAAGGTCTTCGCCTTCTTTGGAGCACGAATCCATTGCGTCTATTGTTCCTTGGTCTCTGGTGTATACTAATGAATCCATGTTTTATCTACGGTCGTGAAACGACGCAGAAACTTCTCCGAATTTCGATTAAACAGGGCCAAGTACGTCTTTGAAGTGATTTTATATTGCGATTGTACTCAGGTATGAACAAACGCGGCACCCATCGCGCGCACAGCTTTCTCATGCCCAAAATCTCGTGCAGGATACGACTAACGCGTTCAGTTGAGATGCCTGCTATCTCAGTCAACTCGCGAATTTTTACTCGACGGTCTGCCAAAAAGATATCATGAAATTTGTTCACGGTTTCCTCTGTGATAACCGTTTTGGGCCACCTTTTGGGCGGTTCATTAAAAACCGACTTACGACCACGACAAAACTCTGCGAACCGATGGTAAACGGTTGTACGGAAAAGTAAATGGGTCCCACGCACCATATCAAGAATGGGCTTGATTTCCTCGCAGGTTTTGCCACTTAAAAACAAGTATCGGATCTTTTTCCATGGTCTCAAAAAAACACAACACGATGTTTTGAAATGGGTGTCACAACAAAATTAAGCGTTAGATTGTTACCAAATTTTGACAGGAGGACTAAAAGAGGTTATACTAAATGATATTATACTCATTTTAGCTCAGTAGCACTACCTATCTTCTCATCCGTTCTCATCAAACAGTTCTCGTACGATGTTATACTTATGGACCTGATGCCTTTTGGATGGGTATGGCTAGGCTTACCTGCCTTCCGAATGAAAACTATATTTACTTATCTCAAGTGTTTTGGGACAATATCATACTTGATGTTATTGGTGAATAGTCTTTTTAGGGACAGTTTCCTAGCCTGCTTTGTTTTTTTTTGAAGCATGATTGGTATGAATTCGTCCAGTCCAGGGGATTTGTAAACGGAAAATGAATCCATAACCGAGTTTATTTTCTTTTCTTCTAGTATCCCATCTGGGATTTTATATTGGCTATATTGGTAGGAGTGCATTCAGGAAAGTGGGTTTCTAACAGGAGTCCCAAAACTTGAGTAATGGATTTCGTGGGTCTACCATCTGGTAGTTTTACATCAAGAACTATTGTAGGTTTCGTAGGTATGACTTTCTTAGACTCGCATTCGCATTTTGCTGCAGCAAAATTTTCTATTGCAGTTGCATGTTTTATTTACTTGCTCAAACTGGCCTTATATCGTATTTATCCCAATCGAAGCACAAGTTCGTGCTTTTGGATGCATTGGATGCCGTATGTGGCAAATCGGTAACCGAATAAGCGCTGTTTATTTTCTCTATAGCAATCTAATTACCCAATCACCATAATATATACCGCCGGCCCATCCCATCACACTTCTTATATGGCGATGATATCTTCGTGACAGCAACCAAAGGCCTCTGCTAATTGCTTGGTTGCACGTGGCCTGTTAAGGATCGGAACATTCCCCGTTCAGAACGGAAGGTCATTGTCCTTGGTTATTAATTGTTTCCAAATTCTAAAGTATTCAAACAATAGACTTTGCTACTACCGCACCATCAGTTTCAGTTAATTCGAAGTCAAATCAAATAATTCATCAGTTCTATTTTTAACGGCAGCTCTCTTACAACTCTAAGAACATCCAAAACACCGAAAGACCCATTTAAAACAATGAATACCAAATCGAAAACAAACTTTTCACATTTATCCAATTTAGTTCATTCGAATATGAAATATTTTTTAATGTTCGGACCAAGCTGAAACAACAACAAAAAAAAATGCGAAAACGATTAAAAGAGATTTTATATTAAATTAGCCCCAGGCGGCAGTGTTACAGCAAACCGCCATATATAAGATGCCATGAGAATATTCGTATAGAACATTTTCAAAACATCCATTTCCGGGAAATGGAAAATTTTCTAAGTTCGTTATAGACATTTTAGCCACTCAAACCGCCGTAGTTTAGTCATAAAGCTAAGTTTCGGGTTTGATCCGAATGGTGGAATAATTGAAGTGAGCGAGATTTGTACGAGCATAAGTATTCCGGGCCAGAACTCGCTCAACGTACTCCTACTCATACCCATATTAGTGCTCGCAATCGTACTCTCAACTCTCAAGTATGCGGGTTTCAAGGATAATTATCACTTTCGAATAAAAAGTTCTAGTTCACGGTCAAGAGGGGGCTGGCTGGCTGGCTAGTACTCCTCATATACTCGTAGTACGTACAATACTATATTTTGCAACAGAAATTATGAATATTACAACGTACTACGAGAATAAAGTGGAGCAGGAGAAAGAAAATTTAATAAAAGAAATCCAAAGGAGCAGCTGAAACTTTTAACAAAATTCGATTCAATGCAAATTACTATACTTCCGGAATTTCCCTTCAAAAACAAAAAAATAAACAAACGCTCCAAAGCAAACAAAAAAAAAAAACGAATAAGGGGAGCAACCATAACCAAATGTAAATGGTCATAAGGGGAAAGTTGAGTCCTTAGGAGGCTCCAGTTCATATTCACATATGGGTTCCTTAATCAAATTAAGTAACGTCACGTAATCCCCTATGGGAATAGTCTGGTTTATTTAATCCTTCCGAGGAACCTCCTGAAATCTTCAGGGAAACCTGACTTTTATTGACTCTGTGAAATTGATATGAATTCAAGGAAGGTGTTTGTGTCTCTGATGGTATTCCCTGCTGTTAACGAACTTGTAAAATGAAAAATCCCCATGGAATCTTAACTAACTAGGCATAGGGGTGGGCTACGGATTTGGAATTAATATACAAACATGACGTGGTAATGTTAAGTATTGGTTTTCCTAAAGCCAAACAAATTCACAGCAGATGATTCAAGGTCGTCCATGCGTGAGCACCTAATCAATTTAATTTTTTTTGTGTGTATCAACCTTTTCGTCGAGCCTGAGGTAATATGAAAATCCTTCTTCTTGATTTTTACACACCTCATTTTCCGTCGGGGTTAGGTTTTTCGCAACTTTTTCATCTACGTGGAGATTGTGTATGACGATTTGGATTTTCAAATTTTTAACTTTGATGCATTTGTTGACCCTTTTTCTAAGCATGAATGTCCTTCACTGACACTTGCCAGGTTGAGTCTGTATTTAAACCAAAGCGAAAGATATGTGAAGCGGCTTTAAAGTATGATAGGGTGCGACATCTGGAGCTTCGGTATAAAATTGTTTTTTTTTTTTCATTTCATTTATTTTATAGCTCGAATGTCAAGGGTGAGCCAACAGCTAGTGTGGAAGTTTTTAATAAATTAACTAGACTTGTTATGAAATCAATACTGAATTGTATTGATTAAAAAAGCTCTATTAATGGCAACTACAAATAACATACAACATCTTTTATGGGATCACCACGGCTTCTGCTGCAAGCGACTATCCGAAGGTCAAAATTATCGATGACTTTTTGTTTGGCTTATGTTACCATTATTCCTTACAGCGTCAGAATAAAAGATATTAGTCGTTATCGCACAGTCGCTTCTTTTAAGAAAAAAATTGTTTAAGTGGTTCGCATCTAGATCACACTCCACTCTCAAAGATTGGAAGATTTTCCAAACCGTGTATGTAGGCTGATCATGAGCTGTGGAGATTCAAAATATAGCCGGTTAAAATTTATAAACACGAATATGGCTATAGTCTCCAAACTACGAGTTTGAAAAGTAGGCGGTCAAAATTTCCACACCAAAATGGCTGTACTTTTGAACTAAGCATCTGCGTGGGTTATATTATGCACCACACAAAAAAAAAAGAATAAAAATTCCAAAGTAGCCGGTCAAAACTTCAAAACACTAAAATGCCTGTATCTTCCAAACTAAGATGTATTTTGCAAAAACAAAAAAAAAAATTGAAAGCTAGCCGGTCCAAATTTCAGAATTTTGTGTTTGAAAGTTTTGACCGGATACATTTCAAATTTTTGTTTTGTGGAGCATAATGTAACCTCGGCAAACGCTTAGCTTAGAAGATACAGCCATTTTAATGTTTTGAAATTTTGACTGGCTACTTTTTAAATTTTTTTGTTTTTGTGCAAATTTTGACCCCCTCAGACGTTTAGTTTAGAAAATACAGCCATATTAGTGCTTTGAAATTTTAACCGGCAATAATTCAAATTTTTTATTTTTGGTGCAAAATATGAACCCCGCAGACGCTTAGTTTAGAAGATACGGCCATTTTAAAGTTTTAAAATTTTAACCGGCTATAATTAAATTTTTTTATTTTTGGTGCAAAATATGACCCCAGCAGACGCTTAGTTTAGAAGATACAGCCATTTTAAAGTTTTGAAATTTTAACCTGCTACAATTCAAATTTTTTATTTTTGGTGCAAAATATGAACCCCGCAGACGCTAAGTTTAGAAGATACATCCATTTTAAAGTTTTGAAATTTTGATAGGCTACTTTTCAAATTTTGTTGTTTTTTTGCAAATTTTGACCCCCTCAGATGTTAAGTTTAGAAAATACAGCCATATTAGTGCTTTGAAATTTTGACCGACGACTTTTCAAAAAAAATTTTTTTGGTGCAAATTATGACCCCCACAGACGCTTAGTTTAGAAGATGCAGAAATTTTAGTGTGTTGATAAAGATAAAGATAGATAAAGCCATTTTAGTATTTTAAAATTTTGCCCGGTTACTTTTCAATATATTTTTTTTTTGGTGTAAATTTTGACCCCCGCAGACGCTTAGTTTAGAAGATACAGCCATTTTAATGTTTTGAAATTTTGACCGGCTACTTTTTACTACTACAAATTATGACACCCGCAGACGCTTAGTTTATAAGATGCAGCCATTTTAAAGTCTTGAAATTTTAACAGGCAATAATTCAAATTCTTTATTTTTGGCTATAATTCAAATTTTTTATTTTTGGTGCAAAACATGACCCCCACAGACGGTCAGTTTAGAAGATACAGCTATTTTAAAGTTTTGAAATTCTAACCGGCTATAATTCAAATTTTTTATTTTTGGTGCAAAATATGACCCCTCAGACGCTTAGTTTAGAAGATACAGCCATTTTAAAGTTTTGAAATTTTAACCTGCTATAATTCAAATTTTTTATTTTTGGTGCAAAATATGACAACGCAGACGCTTAGCTTAGAAGATACAGCCATTTTAATGTTTTGAAATTTTAACCGGCAATAATTCAATTTTTTTTATTTTTGGTGCAAAATATGACCCCCGCAGACGCTTAGTTTAGAAGATACAGCCATTTTAAAGTTTTAAAATTTTAACCTGCTATAATTCAAATTTTTTATTTTTGGTGCAAAATATGACAACGCAGATGCTTAGTTTAGAAGATACGGCCATCTTAAAGTTTTGAAATTTTAACCGGCTACAATTAAATTTTTTTATTTTTGGTGCAAAATATGACCCCCGCAGACGCTTAGTTTAGAAGATACAGCCATTTTAAAGTTTTGAAATTTTAACCGGCGATAATTAAATTTTTTTATTTTTGGTGCAAAATATGACCCCCGCAGACGCTTAGAAGATACAGCCATTTTAAAGTTTTGAAATTTTAACCGGCTATAATTCAAATTTTTTATTTTTGGTGCAAAATATGACCCCCGCAGACGCTTAGCTTAGAAGATACAGCTATTTTAAAGTTTTGAAATTTTAACCTCCAATAATTCAAATTTTTTATTTTTGGTGCAAAATATGACCCCCGCAGACGCTTAGCTTAGAAGATACAGCCATTTTAATGTTTTGAAATTTTGACTGGCTACTTTTCAAATTATTTTGTTTTTGTGCAAATTTTGACCCCCTCAGACGTTTAGTTTAGAAAATACAGCCATATTAGTGCTTTGAAATTTTGACCGACGACTTTTCAAAAAAATTTTTTTGGTGCAAATTATGACCCCCGCAGATGCTTAGTTTAGAAGATACAGCCATTTTAATGTTTTGAAATTTTGACCGGCTACTTTTTAAATTTTTTTGTTTTTGTGCAAATTATGACCCCCGCAGACGCTTTGCTTAGAAGATACAGCCATTTTAAAGTTTTGAAATTTTAACCGGGAATAATTCAAATTTTTTATTTTTCTTTGCAAATAATTACCACCGCACACGCTTAGTTTAGAAGATACAGCCATTTTAAAGTTTTGAAATTTTAACCGGCTATAATTCAAATTTTTTATTTTTGGTGCAAAATATGACCCCCGCAGATGCTTAGCTTAGAAGATACAGCCATTTTAATGTTTTGAAATTTTGACCGGCTACTTTTTAAATTTTTTTGTTTTTGTGCAAATTATGACCCCCGCAGACGCTTAGTTTAGAAGATATAGCCATTTTAAAGTTTTGAAATTTTAACCGGCTATAATTCAAACATTATATTTTTGGTGCAAAATATGACCCCCGCAGACGCTTAGTTTAGAAGATACAGCCATTTTAAAGTTTTGAAATTTTAACCGGCTACAATTCAAATTTTTTATTTTTGGTGCAAAATATGAACCCCGCAGACGTTTAGTTTAGAAGATACAGCCATTTTAAAGTTTTGAAATTTGAACTGGCTATAATTCAAATTTTTTATTTTTGGTGCAAATAATGACCCCCGCAGACGCTTAGTCTAGAAGATACATCCATTTTAAAGTTTTGAAATTTTGATAGGCTACTTTTCAAATTTGGTTGTTTTTTTGCAAATTTTGACCCCCTCAGACGTTTAGTTTAGAAAATACAGCCATATTAGTGCTTTGACATTTTGACCGACGACTTTTCAAAAAAAATTTTTTGGTGCAAATTATGACCCCCACAGACGCTTAGTTTAGAAGATGCAGCTATTTTAGTGTGTTGATAAAGATAAAGATAGATAAAGCCATTTCAGTATTTTAAAATTTTGCCCGGTTACTTTTCAATTTATTTTTTTTTTTTGGTGTAAATTATGACCACCCAGACGCTTAGTTTAGAAGATACAGCCATTTTAATATTTTGAAATTTTGACCGGCTACCTTTTACTACTACACATTATGACACCCGCAGACGCCTTGTTTATAAGATGCAGCCATTTTAAAGTCTTGAAATTTTAACCGGCAATCATTCAAATTCTTTATTTTTGGCTATAATTCAAATTTCTTATTTTTGGTGCAAAATATGACCCCGCAGACGCTTAGTTTAGAAGATACAGCCATTTTAATGTTTTGAAATTTTAACCGGCAATAATTTAATTTTTTTATTTTTGGTGCAAAATATGACCCCCGCAGACGCTTAGTTTAGAAGATACAGCCATTTTAAAGTTCTGAAATTTTAACCGCCAATAATTCAAATTTTTTATTTTAGGTGCAAAATATGACCACCGCACACGCTTAGCTTAGAAGATACAGCCATTTTGAAGTTTCGAAATTTTAACCAGCAATAATTCAAATTTTTTATTTTTGGTGCAAAATATGACCCCTGCAGACGATTAGTTTAGAAGATACGGCCATTTTAAAGTTTTGAAATTTTAACCGGCTATAATTAAATTTTTTATTTTTGGTGCAAAATATGACCCCCGCAGACGCTTGGAAAATACAGCCATTTTAAAGTTTTGAAATTTTAACCGGCTATAATTCGAATTTTTTATTTTTGGTGCAAAATATGACCCCCGCAGACGCTTAGTTTAGAAGATACAGCCATTTTAAAGTTTTGAAATTTTAACCGGCAAAAATTCAAATTGTTTATTTTTGGTGCAAAATATGACCCCCTCAAACGCTTAGTTTAGAAGATACAGCCATTTTAAAGTTTTGAAATTTGAGCCGGCAATAATTCAAATTTTTTATTTTTGGTGCAAATTATGAAACCCGCAGACGCTTAGTTTAGAAGATACAGCCATTTTAAAGTTTTGAAATTTGAGCCGGCAATAATTCAAATTTTTTATTTTTGGTGCAAATTATGAAACCCGCAGACGCTTAGTTTAGAAGATACAGCCATTTTAAAGTTTTGAAATTTTAACCGGCAATAATTCAAATTTTTTATTTTTGGTGCAAAATATGACCCCCGCAGACGCCTAGCCAAGAAGATACAGCCGTTTTAAAGTTTTGAAATTTTAACCGGTTATAATTCAAATTTTTTATTTTTGGTGCAAAATATGACCCCCGCAGACGCTTAGTTTAGAAGATACAGCCATTTTAAAGTTTTGAAATTTTAACCGGCAATAATTCAATTTTTTTAGGTTTGTGCAAAATATGACCCCCGCAGACGCTTAGTTTAGAAGATACAGCCGTTTTAAAGTTTTGAAATTTTAGCCGGCAAAAATTCAAATTTTTTATTTTTGGTGCAAAATATGACCCCCGCAGACGCTTAGTTTAGAAGATACAGCCATTTTAAAGTTTTGAAATTTTAAGCGGCAATAATTCAACTTTTTTATTATTGGTGCAAAATGTGACCCCCGCAGACGCTTAGTTTAGAAGATACATCCATTTTAAAGTTTTGAAATTTTAACCGGCTATGATTCAAATTTTTTATTTTTGGTGCAAAATATGACCCCCGCAGACGCTTAGTTTAGAAGATACAGCCATTTTAAAGTTTTGAAATTTTAACCGGCAAAAATTCAAATTGTTTATTTTTGGTGCAAAATATGACCCCCTCAGACGCTTAGTTTAGAAGATACATCCATTTTAAAGTTTTGAAATTTTAACCGGCTATGATTCAAATTTTTTACTTTTGGTGCAAAATATGACCCCCGCAGACGCATAGTTTAAAAGATACAGCCATTTTAAAGTTTTGAAATTTGAGCCGGCAATAATTCAAATTTTTTATTTTTGGTGCAATTATGAAACCCGCAGACGCTTAGTTTAGAAGATACAGCCATTTTAAAGTTTTGAAATTTTAACCGGCAATAATTCAAATTTTTTATTTTTAGTGCAAAATATGACCCCCGCAGACGCCTAGCTTAGAAGATACAGCCGTTTTAAAGTTTTGAAATTTTAACCGGTTATAATTCAAATTTTTTATTTTTGGTGCAAAATATGACCCCCGCAGACGCCTAGCTTAGAAGATACAGCCGTTTTAAAGTTTTGAAATTTTAACCGGCAAAAATTCAAATTGTTTATTTTTGGTGCAAAATATGACCCCCTCAGACGCTTAGTTTAGAAGATACATTCATTTTAAAGTTTTGAAATTTTAACCGGCTATGATTCAAATTTTTTATTTTTGGTGCAAAATATGACCCCCGCAGACGCTTAGTTTAGAAGATACAGCCATTTTAAAGTTTTGAAATTTTAACCGGCAAAAATTCAAATTGTTTATTTTTGGTGCAAAATATGACCCCCTCAGACGCTTAGTTTAGAAGATACATCCATTTTAAAGTTTTGAAATTTTAACCGGCTATGATTCAAATTTTTTACTTTTGGTGCAAAATATGACCCCCGCAGACGCTTAGTTTAAAAGATACAGCCATTTTAAAGTTTTGAAATTTGAGCCGGCAATAATTCAAATTTTTTATTTTTGGTGCAAATTATGAAACCCGCAGACGCTTAGTTTAGAAGATACAGCCATTTTAAAGTTTTGAAATTTTAACCGGCAATAATTCAAATTTTTTATTTTTGGTGCAAAATATGACCCCCGCAGACGCCTAGCTTAGAAGATACAGCCGTTTTAAAGTTTTGAAATTTTAACCGGTTATAATTCAAATTTTTTATTTTTGGTGCAAAATATGACCCCCGCAGACGCCTAGCTTAGAAGATACAGCCGTTTTAAAGTTTTGAAATTTTAACCGGCAATAATTCAATTTTTTTATGTTTGTGCAAAATATGACCCCCGCAGACGCTTAGTTTAGAAGATACAGCCGTTTTAAAGTTTTGAAATTTTAGCCGGCAAATTTCAAATTTTTTATTTTTGGTGCAAAATATGACCCCCGCAGACGCTTAGTTTAGAAGATACAGCCATTTTAAAGTTTTGAAGTTTTAACCTGCAATAATTCAAATTTTTTATTTTTGGTGCAAAATATGACCCCCTCAGACGCTTAGTTTAGAAGATACAGCCATTTTAAAGTTTTGAAATTTGAGCCGGCAATAATTCAAATTTTTTATTTTTGGTGCAAATTATGAAACCCGCAGACGCTTAGTTTAGAAGATACAGCCATTTTAAAGTTTTGAAATTTTAACCGGCAATAATTCAAATTTTTTATTTTTGGTGCAAAATATGACCCCCGCAGACGCCTAGCTTAGAAGATACAGCCGTTTTAAAGTTTTGAAATTTTAACCGGTTATAATTCAAATTTTTTATTTTTGGTGCAAAATATGACCCCCGCAGACGCCTAGCTTAGAAGATACAGCCGTTTTAAAGTTTTGAAATTTTAACCGGCAAAAATTCAAATTGTTTATTTTTGGTGCAAAATATGACCCCCTCAGACGCTTAGTTTAGAAGATACATCCATTTTAAAGTTTTGAAATTTTAACCGGCTATGATTCAAATTTTTTATTTTTGGTGCAAAATATGACCCCCGCAGACGCTTAGTTTAGAAGATACAGCCATTTTAAAGTTTTGAAATTTTAACCGGCAAAAATTCAAATTGTTTATTTTTGGTGCAAAATATGACCCCCTCAGACGCTTAGTTTAGAAGATACATCCATTTTAAAGTTTTGAAATTTTAACCGGCTATGATTCAAATTTTTTACTTTTGGTGCAAAATATGACCCCCGCAGACGCTTAGTTTAAAAGATACAGCCATTTTAAAGTTTTGAAATTTGAGCCGGCAATAATTCAAATTTTTTATTTTTGGTGCAAATTATGAAACCCGCAGACGCTTAGTTTAGAAGATACAGCCATTTTAAAGTTTTGAAATTTTAACCGGCAATAATTCAAATTTTTTATTTTTGGTGCAAAATATGACCCCCGCAGACGCCTAGCTTAGAAGATACAGCCGTTTTAAAGTTTTGAAATTTTAACCGGTTATAATTCAAATTTTTTATTTTTGGTGCAAAATATGACCCCCGCAGACGCCTAGCTTAGAAGATACAGCCGTTTTAAAGTTTTGAAATTTTAACCGGCAATAATTCAATTTTTTTATGTTTGTGCAAAATATGACCCCCGCAGACGCTTAGTTTAGAAGATACAGCCGTTTTAAAGTTTTGAAATTTTAGCCGGCAAATTTCAAATTTTTTATTTTTGGTGCAAAATATGACCCCCGCAGACGCTTAGTTTAGAAGATACAGCCATTTTAAAGTTTTGAAGTTTTAACCTGCAATAATTCAAATTTTTTATTTTTGGTGCAAAATATGACCCCCTCAGACGCTTAGTTTAGAAGATACAGCCATTTTAAAGTTTTGAAATTTTAAGCGGCAATAATTCAACTTTTTTATTTTTGGTGCAAAATATGACCCCCGCAGACGCTTAGTTTAGAAGAAACAGCCGTTTTAAAGTTTTGAAATTTTAACCGGTTATAATTCAAATTTTTTATTTTTGGTGCAAAATATGACCCCCGCAGACGCCTAGCTTAGAAGATACAGCCGTTTTAAAGTTTTGAAATTTTAACCGGCAATAATTCAATTTTTTTATGTTTGTGCAAAATATGACCCCCGCAGACGCCTAGCTTAGAAGATACAGCCGTTTTAAAGTTTTGAAATTTTAACCGGTTATAATTCAAATTTTTTATTTTTGGTGCAAAATATGACCCCCTCAGACGCTTAGTTTAGAAGATACATCCATTTTAAAGTTTTGAAATTTTAACCGGCTATGATTCAAATTTTTTACTTTTGGTGCAAAATATGACCCCCGCAGACGCTTAGTTTAAAAGATACAGCCATTTTAAAGTTTTGAAATTTGAGCCGGCAATAATTCAAATTTTTTATTTTTGGTGCAAATTATGAAACCCGCAGACGCTTAGTTTAGAAGATACAGCCATTTTAAAGTTTTGAAATTTTAACCGGCAATAATTCAAATTTTTTATTTTTGGTGCAAAATATGACCCCCGCAGACGCCTAGCTTAGAAGATACAGCCGTTTTAAAGTTTTGAAATTTTAACCGGTTATAATTCAAATTTTTTATTTTTGGTGCAAAATATGACCCCCGCAGACGCCTAGCTTAGAAGATACAGCCGTTTTAAAGTTTTGAAATTTTAACCGGCAATAATTCAATTTTTTTATGTTTGTGCAAAATATGACCCCCGCAGACGCTTAGTTTAGAAGATACAGCCGTTTTAAAGTTTTGATATTTTAGCCGGCAAATTTCAAATTTTTTATTTTTGGTGCAAAATATGACCCCCGCAGACGCTTAGTTTAGAAGATACAGCCATTTTAAAGTTTTGAAGTTTTAACCAGCAATAATTCAAATTTTTTATTTTTGGTGCAAAATATGACCCCCGCAGACGCTTAGTTTAGAAGATACAGCCATTTTAAAGTTTTGAAATTTTAAGCGGCAATAATTCAACTTTTTTATTTTTGGTGCAAAATATGACCCCCGCAGACGCTTAGTTTAGAAGAAACAGCCGTTTTAAAGTTTTGAAATTTTAACCGGTTATAATTCAAATTTTTTATTTTTGGTGCAAAATATGACCCCCGCAGACGCCTAGCTTAGAAGATACAGCCGTTTTAAAGTTTTGAAATTTTAACCGGCAATAATTCAATTTTTTTATGTTTGTGCAAAATATGACCCCCGCAGACGCCTAGCTTAGAAGATACAGCCGTTTTAAAGTTTTGAAATTTTAACCGGTTATAATTCAAATTTTTTATTTTTGGTGCAAAATATGACCCCCGCAGACGCCTAGCTTAGAAGATACAGCCGTTTTAAAGTTTTGAAATTTTAACCGGCAAAAATTCAAATTGTTTATTTTTGGTGCAAAATATGACCCCCTCAGACGCTTAGTTTAGAAGATACATCCATTTTAAAGTTTTGAAATTTTAACCGGCTATGATTCAAATTTTTTATTTTTGGTGCAAAATATGACCCCCGCAGACGCTTAGTTTAGAAGATACAGCCATTTTAAAGTTTTGAAATTTGAGCCGGCAATAATTCAAATTTTTTATTTTTGGTGCAAATTATGAAACCCGCAGACGCTTAGTTTAGAAGATAAAGCCATTTTAAAGTTTTGAAATTTTAACCGGCAATAATTCAAATTTTTTATTTTTGGTGCAAAATATGACCCCCGCAGACGCCTAGCTTAGAAGATACAGCCGTTTTAAAGTTTTGAAATTTTAACCGGTTATAATTCAAATTTTTTATTTTTGGTGCAAAATATGACCCCCGCAGACGCCTAGCTTAGAAGATACAGCCGTTTTAAAGTTTTGAAATTTTAACCGGCAATAATTAAATTTTTTTATGTTTGTGCAAAATATGACCCCCGCAGACGCTTAGTTTAGAAGATACAGCCGTTTTAAAGTTTTGAAATTTTAGCCGGCAAATTTCAAATTTTTTATTTTTGGTGCAAAATATGACCCCCGCAGACGCTTAGTTTAGAAGATACAGCCATTTTAAAGTTTTGAAGTTTTAACCTGCAATAATTCAAATTTTTTATTTTTGGTGCAAAATATGACCCCCTCAGACGCTTAGTTTAGAAGATACAGCCATTTTAAAGTTTTGAAATTTTAACCGGCTATAATTAAATTATTTATTTTTGGTGCAAAATATGACCCCCGCAGACGCTTAGTTTAGAAGATACAGCCATTTTAAAGTTTTGAAATTTTAACCGGCAAAAATTCAAATTTTTTGTTTTTGGTGCAAAATATGACCCCCGCAGACGCTTAGATTAGAAGATACAGCCGTTTTAAAGTTTTGAAATTTTAGTCGGCAAAAATTCAAATTTTTTATTATTGGTGCAAAATATGACCCCCGCAGACGCTTAGTTTAGCAGATACAGCCGTTTTAAAGTTTTGAAGTTTTAGCCGGCAAAAATTCAAATATTTTATTTTTGGTGAAAAATATGACCCCCGCAGACGCTTAGTTTAGAAGATACAGCCGTTTTAAAGTTTTGAAATTTTAGTCGGCAAAAATTCAAATTTTTTATTTTTGGTGCAAAATATGACCCCCGCAGACGCTTAGTTTAGAAGATACAGCCGTTTTAAAGTTTTGAAGTTTTAGCCGGCAAAAATTCAAATTTTTTATTTTTGGTGCAAAATATGACCCCCGCAGACGCTTAGTTTAGAAGATACAGCCGTTTTAAAGTTTTGAAATTTTAGTCGGCAAAAATTCAAATTTTTTATTTTTGGTGCAAAATATGACCCCCGCAGACGCTTAGTTTAGAAGATACAGCCGTTTTAAAGTTTTGAAATTTTAGCCGGCAAAAATTCAAATTTTTTATTTTTGGTGCAAAATATGACCCCGCAGACGCTTAGTTTAGAAGATACAGCCGTTTTAAAGTTTTGAAGTTTTAGTCGGCAAAAATTCAAATTTTTTATTTTTGGTGCAAAATATGACGCTTAGTTTAGAAGATACAGCCGTTTTAAAGTTTTGAAATTTTAGTCGGCAAAAATTCAAATTTTTTATTTTTGGTGCAAAATATGACCCCCGCAGACGCTTAGTTTAGAAGATACAGCCGTTTTAAAGTTTTGAAATTTTAACCGGTTATAATTCAAATTTTTTGTTTTTGGTGCAAAATATGACCCCCGCAGACGCTTAGATTAGAAGATACAGCCGTTTTAAAGTTTTGAAATTTTAGTCGGCAAAAATTCAAATTTTTTATTATTGGTGCAAAATATGACCCCCGCAGACGCTTAGTTTAGCAGATACAGCCGTTTTAAAGTTTTGAAGTTTTAGCCGGCAAAAATTCAAATATTTTATTTTTGGTGAAAAATATGACCCCCGCAGACGCTTAGTTTAGAAGATACAGCCGTTTTAAAGTTTTGAAATTTTAGTCGGCAAAAATTCAAATTTTTTATTTTTGGTGCAAAATATGACCCCCGCAGACGCTTAGTTTAGAAGATACAGCCGTTTTAAAGTTTTGAAGTTTTAGCCGGCAAAAATTCAAATTTTTTATTTTTGGTGCAAAATATGACCCCCGCAGACGCTTAGTTTAGAAGATACAGCCGTTTTAAAGTTTTGAAATTTTAGTCGGCAAAAATTCAAATTTTTTACTTTTGGTGCAAAATATGACCCCCGCAGACGCTTAGTTTAGAAGATACAGCCGTTTTAAAGTTTTGAAATTTTAGTCGGCAAAAATTCAAATTTTTTATTTTTGGTGCAAAATATGACCCCCGCAGACACTTAGTGTAGAAGATACAGCCGTTTTAAAGTTTTGAGGTTTTAGCCGGCAAAAATTCAAATTTTTTATTTTTGGTGCAAAATATGACCCCCGCAGACGCTTAGTTTAGAAGATACAGCCGTTTTAAAGTTTTGAAATTTTAGTCGGCAAAAATTCAAATTTTTTATTTTTGGTGCAAAATATGACCCCCGCAGACGCTTAGTTTAGAAGATACAGCCGTTTTAAAGTTTTGAAGTTTTAGCCGGCAAAAATTCAAATTTTTTATTTTTGGTGCAAAATATGACCCCCGCAGACGCTTAGTTTAGAAGATACAGCCGTTTTAAAGTTTTGAAATTTTAGTCGGCAAAAATTCAAATTTTTTATTTTTGGTGCAAAATATGACCCCCGCAGACGCTTGCTTTAGAAGATACAGCCGTTTTAAAGTTTTGAAGTTTTAGCCGGCAAAAATTCAAATTTTTTATTTTTGGTGCAAAATATGACCCCCGCAGACGCTTAGTTTAGAAGATACAGCCGTTTTAAAGTTTTGAAGTTTTAGCCGGCAAAAATTCAAATTTTTTATTTTTGGTGCAAAATATGACCCCCGCAGACGCTTAGTTTAGAAGATACAGCCGTTTTAAAGTTTTGAAGTTTTAGCCGGCAAAAATTCAAATTTTTTATTTTTGGTGCAAAATATGACCCCCGCAGACGCTTAGTTTAGAAGATACAGCCGTTTTAAAGTTTTGAAATTTTAGTCGGCAAAAATTCAAATTTTTTATTTTTGGTGCAAAATATGACCCCCGCAGACGCTTAGTTTAGAAGATACAGCCGTTTTAAAGTTTTGAAATTTTAGTCGGCAAAAATTCAAATTTTTTATTTTTGGTGCAAAATATGACCCCCGCAGACGCTTAGTTTAGAAGATACAGCCGTTTTAAAGTTTTGAAATTTTAGCCGGCAAAAATTAAAATTTTTTATTTTTGGTGCAAAATATGACCCCCGCAGACGCTTAGTTTAGAAGATACAGCCGTTTTAAAGTTTTGAAGTTTTAGCCGGCAAAAGTTCAAATTTTTTATTTTTGGTGCAAAATATGACCCCCGCAGACGCTTAGTTTAGAAGATACAGCCATTTTAAAGTTTTGAAATTTTAACCGGCTATAATTCAAATTTTTTATTTTTGGTGCAAAATATGACCCCCGCAGACGCTTAGTTTAGAAGATACAGCCATTTTAAAGTTTTGAAATTTTAACCGGCAAAAATTCAAATGACCCCCGCAGACGCTTAGATTAGAAGATACAGCCGTTTTAAAGTTTTGAAATTTTAGTCGGCAAAAATTCAAATTTTTTATTATTGGTGCAAAATATGACCCCCGCAGACGCTTAGTTTAGCAGATACAGCCATTTTAAAATTTTTGAAATTTTAACCGGCTATAATTAAATTATTTATTTTTGGTGCAAAATATGACCCCCGCAGACGCTTAGTTTAGAAGATACAGCCATTTTAAAGTTTTGAAATTTTAACCGGCTATAATTCAAATTTTTTATTTTTGGTGCAAAATATGACCCCCGCAGACGCTTAGTTTAGAAGATACAGCCATTTTAAAGTTTTGAAATTTTAACCGGCAAAAATTCAAATTTTTTGTTTTTGGTGCAAAATATGACCCCCGCAGACGCTTAGATTAGAAGATACAGCCGTTTTAAAGTTTTGAAATTTTAGTCGGCAAAAATTCAAATTTTTTATTATTGGTGCAAAATATGACCCCCGCAGACGCTTAGTTTAGCAGATACAGCCGTTTTAAAGTTTTGAAGTTTTAGCCGGCAAAAATTCAAATATTTTATTTTTGGTGAAAAATATGACCCCCGCAGACGCTTAGTTTAGAAGATACAGCCGTTTTAAAGTTTTGAAATTTTAGTCGGCAAAAATTCAAATTTTTTATTTTTGGTGCAAAATATGACCCCCGCAGACGCTTAGTTTAGAAGATACAGCCGTTTTAAAGTTTTGAAGTTTTAGCCGGCAAAAATTCAAATTTTTTATTTTTGGTGCAAAATATGACCCCCGCAGACGCTTAGTTTAGAAGATACAGCCGTTTTAAAGTTTTGAAATTTTAGTCGGCAAAAATTCAAATTTTTTACTTTTGGTGCAAAATATGACCCCCGCAGACGCTTAGTTTAGAAGATACAGCCGTTTTAAAGTTTTGAAATTTTAGTCGGCAAAAATTCAAATTTTTTATTTTTGGTGCAAAATATGACCCCCGCAGACACTTAGTGTAGAAGATACAGCCGTTTTAAAGTTTTGAGGTTTTAGCCGGCAAAAATTCAAATTTTTTATTTTTGGTGCAAAATATGACCCCCGCAGACGCTTAGTTTAGAAGATACAGCCGTTTTAAAGTTTTGAAATTTTAGTCGGCAAAAATTCAAATTTTTTATTTTTGGTGCAAAATATGACCCCCGCAGACGCTTAGTTTAGAAGATACAGCCGTTTTAAAGTTTTGAAGTTTTAGCCGGCAAAAATTCAAATTTTTTATTTTTGGTGCAAAATATGACCCCCGCAGACGCTTAGTTTAGAAGATACAGCCGTTTTAAAGTTTTGAAATTTTAGTCGGCAAAAATTCAAACTTTTTATTTTTGGTGCAAAATATGACCCCCGCAGACGCTTGCTTTAGAAGATACAGCCGTTTTAAAGTTTTGAAGTTTTAGCCGGCAAAAATTCAAATTTTTTATTTTTGGTGCAAAATATGACCCCCGCAGACGCTTAGTTTAGAAGATACAGCCGTTTTAAAGTTTTGAAGTTTTAGCCGGCAAAAATTCAAATTTTTTATTTTTGGTGCAAAATATGACCCCCGCAGACGCTTAGTTTAGAAGATACAGCCGTTTTAAAGTTTTGAAATTTTAGTCGGCAAAAATTCAAATTTTTTATTTTTGGTGCAAAATATGACCCCCGCAGACGCTTAGTTTAGAAGATACAGCCGTTTTAAAGTTTTGAAATTTTAGTCGGCAAAAATTCAAATTTTTTATTTTTGGTGCAAAATATGACCCCCGCAGACGCTTAGTTTAGAAGATACAGCCGTTTTAAAGTTTTGAAATTTTAGCCGGCAAAAATTAAAATTTTTTATTTTTGGTGCAAAATATGACCCCCGCAGACGCTTAGTTTAGAAGATACAGCCGTTTTAAAGTTTTGAAGTTTTAGCCGGCAAAAGTTCAAATTTTTTATTTTTGGTGCAAAATATGACCCCCGCAGACGCTTAGTTTAGAAGATACAGCCGTTTTAAAGTTTTGAAGTTTTAGCCGGCAAAAATTAAAATTTTTTATTTTTGGTGCAAAATATGACCCCCGCAGACGCTTAGTTTAGAAGATACAGCCGTTTTGAAATTTTGAAGTTTTAGCCGGCAAAAATTCAAATTTTTTATTTTTGGTGCAAAATATGACTCACGCAGACGCTTAGTTTAGAAGATACAGCCGTTTTAAAGTTTTGAAATTTTAGCCGGCAAAAATTCTAATTTTTTATTTTTGGTGCAAAATATGACCCCCGCAGACGCTTAGTTTAGAAGATACAGCCGTTTTAAAGTTTTGAAGTTTTAGCCGGCAAAAATTCAAATTTTTTATTTTTGGTGCAAAATATGACCCCCGCAGACGCTTAGTTTAGAAGATACAGCCGTTTTAAAGTTTTGAAATTTTAGTCGGCAAAAATTCAAATTTTTTATTTTTGGTGCAAAATATGACCCCCGCAGACGCTTAGTTTAGAAGATACAGCCGTTTTAAAGTTTTGAAGTTTTAGCCGGCAAAAATTCAAATTTTTTATTTTTGGTGCAAAATATGACCCCCGCAGACGCTTAGTTTAGAAGATACAGCCGTTTTAAAGTTTTGAAGTTTTAGCCGGCAAAAATTCAAATTTTTTATTTTTGGTGCAAAATATGACCCCCGCAGACGCTTAGTTTAGAAGATACAGCCGTTTTAAAGTTTTGAAATTTTAGTCGGCAAAAATTCAAATTTTTTATTTTTGGTGCAAAATATGACCCCCGCAGACGCTTAGTTTAGAAGATACAGCCGTTTTAAAGTTTTGAAATTTTAGTCGGCAAAAATTCAAATTTTTTATTTTTGGTGCAAAATATGACCCCCACAGACGCTTAGTTTAGAAGATACAGCCGTTTTAAAGTTTTGAAGTTTTAGCCGGCAAAAATTCAAATTTTTTATTTTTGGTGCAAAATATGACCCCCGCAGACGCTTAGTTTAGAAGATACAGCCGTTTTAAAGTTTTGAAATTTTAGTCGGCAAAAATTCAAATTTTTTATTTTTGGTGCAAAATATGACCCCCGCAGACGCTTAGTTTAGAAGATACAGCCGTTTTAAAGTTTTGAAGTTTTAGCCGGCAAAAATTCAAATTTTTTATTTTTGGTGCAAAATATGACCCCCGCAGACGCTTAGTTTAGAAGATACAGCCGTTTTAAAGTTTTGAAGTTTTAGCCGGCAAAAATTAAAATTTTTTATTTTTGGTGCAAAATATGACCCCCGCAGACGCTTAGTTTAGAAGATACAGCCGTTTTGAAGTTTTGAAGTTTTAGCCGGCAAAAATTCAAATTTTTTATTTTTGGTGCAAAATATGACTCACGCAGACGCTTAGTTTAGAAGATACAGCCGTTTTTAAGTTTTGTAATTTTAGCCGGCAAAAATTCAAATTTTTTATTTTTGGTGCAAAATATGACCCCCGCAGACGCTTAGTTTAGAAGATACAGCCGTTTTAAAGTTTTGAAGTTTTAGCCGGCAAAAATTCAAATTTTTTATTTTTGGTGCAAAATATGACCCCCGCAGACGCTTAGTTTAGAAGATACAGCCGTTTTAAAGTTTTGAAATTTTAGTCGGCAAAAATTCAAATTTTTTATTTTTGGTGCAAAATATGACCCCCGCAGACGCTTAGTTTAGAAGATACAGCCGTTTTAAAGTTTTGAAGTTTTAGCCGGCAAAAATTCAAATTTTTTATTTTTGGTGCAAAATATGACCCCCGCAGACGCTTAGTTTAGAAGATACAGCCGTTTTAAAGTTTTGAAATTTTAGTCGGCAAAAATTCAAATTTTTTATTTTTGGTGCAAAATATGACCCCCACAGACGCTTAGTTTAGAAGATACAGCCGTTTTAAAGTTTTGAAGTTTTAGCCGGCAAAAATTCAAATTTTTTATTTTTGGAGCAAAATATGACCCCCGCAGACGCTTAGTTTAGAAGATACAGCCGTTTTAAAGTTTTGAAATTTTAGTCGGCAAAAATTCAAATTTTTTATTTTTGGTGCAAAATATGACCCCCGCAGACGCTTAGTTTAGAAGATACAGCCGTTTTAAAGTTTTGAAGTTTTAGCCGGCAAAAATTCAAATTTTTTATTTTTGGTGCAAAATATGACCCCCGCAGACACTTAGTTTAGAAGATACAGCCGTTTTGAAGTTTTGAAGTTTTAGCCGGCAAAAATTTAAATTTTTTATTTTTGGTGCAAAATATGACCCCCGCAGACGCTTTGTTTAGAAGATACAGCCGTTTTAAAGTTTTGAAATTTTAGCCGGCAAAAATTCAAATTTTTTATTTTTGGTGCAAAATATGACCCCCGCAGACGCTTAGTTTAGAAGATACAGCCGTTTTAAAGTTTTGAAGTTTTAGCCGGCAAAAATTCAAATTTTTTATTTTTGGTGCAAAATATGACCCCCGCAGACGCTTAGTTTAGAAGATACAGCCGTTTTAAAGTTTTGAAATTTTAGTCGGCAAAAATTCAAATTTTTTATTTTGGGTGCAAAATATGACCCCCGCAGACGCTTAGTTTAGAAGATACAGCCGTTCTAAAGTTTTGAAGTTTTAGCCGGCAAAAATTCAAATTTTTTATTTTTGGTGCAAAATATGACCCCCGCAGACGCTTAGTTTAGAAGATACAGCCGTTTTAAAGTTTTGAAATTTTAGTCGGCAAAAATTCAAATTTTTTATTTTTGGTGCAAAATATGACCCCCGCAGACGCTTAGTTTAGAAGATACAGCCGTTTTAAAGTTTTGAAGTTTTAGCCGGCAAAAATTCCAATTTTTTATTTTTGGTGCAAAATATGACCCCCGCAGACGCTTAGTTTAGAAGATACAGCCGTTTTAAAGTTTTGAAATTTTAGTCGGCAAAAATTCAAATTTTTTATTTTTGGTGCAAAATATGACCCCCGCAGACGCTTAGTTTAGAAGATACAGCCGTTTTAAAGTTTTGAAGTTTTAGCCGGCAAAAATTCAAATTTTTTATTTTTGGTGCAAAATATGACCCCCGCAGACGCTTAGTTTAGAAGATACAGCCGTTTTAAAGTTTTGAAATTTTAGCCGGCAAAAATTCAAATTTTTTATTTTTGGTGCAAAATATGACCCCCGCAGACGCTTAGTTTAGAAGATACAGCCGTTTTAAAGTTTTGAAGTTTTAGCCGGCAAAAATTCAAATTTTTTATTTTTGGTGCAAGATATGACCCCCGCAGACGCTTAGTTTAGAAGATACAGCCGTTTTAAAGTTTTGAAGTTTTAGCCGGCAAAAATTCAAATTTTTTATTTTTGGTGCAAAATATGACCCCCACAGACGCTTAGTTTAGAAGATACAGCCGTTTTAAAATTTTTTAATTTTAGTCGGCAAAAATTAAAATTTTTTATTTTTGGTGCAAAATATGACCCCCGCAAACGCTTAGTTTAGAAGATACAGCCGTTTTAAAGTTTTGAAGTTTTAGCCGGCAAAAATTCAAATTTTTTATTTTTGGTGCAAAATATGACCCCCGCAGACGCTTAGTTTAGAAGATACAGCCGTTTTAAAGTTTTGAAATTTTAGTCGGCAAAAATTCAAATTTTTTATTTTTGGTGCAAAATATGACCCCCGCAGACGCTTAGTTTAGAAGATACAGCCGTTTTAAAGTTTTGAAGTTTTAGCCGGCAAAAATTCAAATTTTTTATTTTTGGTGCAAAATATGACCCCCGCAGACGCTTAGTTTAGAAGATACAGCCGTTTTAAAGTTTTGAAATTTTAGTCGGCAAAAATTCAAATTTTTTATTTTTGGTGCAAAATATGACCCCCGCAGACGCTTAGTTTAGATACAACCGTTTTAAAGTTTTGAAATTTTAGCCGGCAAAAATTCAAATTTTTTATTTTTGGTGCAAAATATGACCCCCGCAGACGCTTAGTTTAGAAGATACAGCCATTTTAAAGTTTTGAAGTTTTAGCCGGCAAAAATTCAAATTTTTTATTTTTGGTGCAAAATATGATCCCCGCAGACGCTTAGTTTAGAAGATACAGCCGTTTTAAAGTTTTGAAATTTTAGTCGGCAAAAATTCAAATTTTTTATTTTTGGTGCAAAATATGACCCCCGCAGACGCTTAGTTTAGAAGATACAGCCGTTTTAAAGTTTTGAAGTTTTAGCCGGCAAAAATTCAAATTTTTTATTTTTGGTGCAAAATATGACCCCCGCAGACGCTTAGTTTAGAAGATACAGCCGTTTTAAAGTTTTGAAATTTTAGTCGGCAAAAATTCAAATTTTTTATTTTTGGTGCAAAATATGACCCCCGCAGACGCTTAGTTTAGAAGATACAGCCGTTTTAAAGTTTTGAAGTTTTAGCCGGCAAAAATTCAAATTTTTTATTTTTGGTGCAAAATATGACCCCCGCAGACGCTTAGTTTAGAAGATACAGCCGTTTTAAAGTTTTGAAATTTTAGTCGGCAAAAATTCAAATTTTTTATTTTTGGTGCAGACGCTTAGTTTAGAAGATACAGCCGTTTTAAAGTTTTGAAGTTTTAGCCGGCAAAAATTCAAATTTTTTATTTTTGGTGCAAAATATGACCCCCGCAGACGCTTAGTTTAGAAGATACAGCCGTTTTAAAGTTTTGAAATTTTAGTCGGCAAAAATTCAAATTTTTTATTTTTGGTGCAAAATATGGCCCCCGCAGACGCTTAGTTTAGAAGATACAGCCGTTTTAAAGTTTTGAAATTTTAGTCGGCAAAAATTCAAATTTTTTATTTTTGGTGCAAAATATGACCCCCACAGACGCTTAGTTTAGAAGATACAGCCGTTTTAAAGTTTTGAAGTTTTAGCCGGCAAAAATTCAAATTTTTTTATTTTTTGTGCAAAATATGACCCCCGCAGACGCTTAGTTTAGAAGATACAGCCGTTTTAAAGTTTTGAAATTTTAGTCGGCAAAAATTCAAATTTTTTATTTTTGGTACAAAATATGACCCCCGCAGACGCTTAGTTTAGAAGATACAGCCGTTTTAAAGTTTTGAAATTTTAGTCGGCAAAAATTCAAATTTTTTATTTTTGGTGCAAAATATGACCCCCGCAGACGCTTAGTTTAGAAGATACAGCCGTTTTAAAGTTTTGAAGTTTTAGCCGGCAAAAATTCAAATTTTTTATTTTTGGTGCAAAATATGACCCCCGCAGACGCTTAGTTTAGAAGATACAGCCGTTTTAAAGTTTTGAAATTTTAGTCGGCAAAAATTCAAATTTTTTATTTTTGGTGCAAAATATGACCCCCGCAGACGCTTAGTTTAGAAGATACAGCCGTTTTAAAGTTTTGAAATTTTAGTCGGCAAAAATTCAAATTTTTTATTTTTGGTGCAAAATATGACCCCCACAGACGCTTAGTTTAGAAGATACAGCCGTTTTAAAGTTTTGAAGTTTTAGCCGGCAAAAATTCAAATTTTTTTATTTTTTGTGCAAAATATGACCCCCGCAGACGCTTAGTTTAGAAGATACAGCCGTTTTAAAGTTTTGAAATTTTATCGGCAAAAATTCAAATTTTTTATTTTTGGTGCAAAATATGACCCCCGCAGACGCTTAGTTTAGAAGATACAGCCGTTTTAAAGTTTTGAAGTTTTAGCCGGCAAAAATTCAAATTTTTTATTTTTGGTTCAAAATATGATCCCCGCAGACGCTTAGTTTAGAAGATACAGCCGTTTTAAAGTTTTGAAATTTTAGTCGGCAAAAATTCAAATTTTTTATATTTGGTCCATATGACCCCCGCAGACGCTTAGTTTAGAAGATACAGCCGTTTTAAAGTTTTGAAGTTTTAGCCGGCAAAAATTCAAATTTTTTATTTTTGGTGCAAAATATGACCCCCGCAGACGCTTAGTTTAGAAGATACAGCCGTTTTAAAGTTTTGAAATTTTAGTCGGCAAAAATTCAAATTTTTTATTTTTGGTGCAAAATATGACCCCCACAGACGCTTAGTTTAGAAGATACAGCCGTTTTAAAGTTTTGAAGTTTTAGCCGGCAAAAATTCAAATTTTTTTATTTTTTGTGCAAAATATGACCCCCGCAGACGCTTAGTTTAGAAGATACAGCCGTTTTAAAGTTTTGAAATTTTAGTCGGCAAATATTCAAATTTTTTATTTTTGGTGCAAAATAAGACCCCCGCAGACGCTTAGCTTAGAAGATACAGCCGTTTTAAAGTTTTGAAGTTTTAGCCGGCAAAAATTCAAATTTTTTATTTTTGGTCCAAAATATGACCCCCGCAGACGCTTAGTTTAAAAGATACAGCCGTTTTAAAGTTTTGAAGTTTTAGCCGGCAAAAATTCAAATTTTTTATTTTTGGTGCAAGATATGACCCCCGCTGACGCTTAGTTTAGAAGATACAGCCGTTTTAAAGTTTTGAAATTTTAGCCGGCAAAAATTCAAATTTTTTATTTTTGGTGCAAAATATGACCCCCGCAGACGCTTAGTTTAGAAGATACAGCCGTTTTAAAGTTTTGAAGTTTTAGCCGGCAAAAATTCAAATTTTTTATTTTTGGTGCAAAATATGACCCCCGCAGACGCTTAGTTTAGAAGATACAGCCGTTTTAAAGTTTTGAAATTTTAGTCGGCAAAAATTCAAATTTTTTATTTTTGGTGCAAAATATGACCCCCGCAGACGCTTAGTTTAGAAGATACAGCCGTTTTAAAGTTTTGAAATTTTGGTGCAAAATATGACCCCCGCAGACGCTTAGTTTAGAAGATACAGCCGTTTTAAAGTTTTGAAGTTTTAGCCGGCAAAAATTCAAATTTTTTATTTTTGGTGCAAAATATGACCCCCGCAGACGCTTAGTTTAGAAGATACAGCCGTTTTAAAGTTTTGAAGTTTTAGCCGGCAAAAATTCAAATTTTTTTATTTTTTGTGCAAACTATGACCCCCGCAGACGCTTAGCTTAGAAGATACAGCCGTTTTAAAGTTTTGAAGTTTTAGCCGGAAAAAATTCAAATTTTTTATTTTTGGTCCAAAATATGACCCCCGCAGACGCTTAGTTTAAAAGATACAGCCGTTTTAAAGTTTTGAAGTTTTAGCCGGCAAAAATTCAAATTTTTTATTTTTGGTGCAAAATATGACCCCCGCAGACGCTTAGTTTAGAAGATACAGCCGTTTTAAAGTTTTGAAATTTTAGCCGGCAAAAATTCAAATTTTTTATTTTTGGTGCAAAATATGACCCCCGCAGACGCTTAGTTTAGAAGATACAGCCGTTTTAAAGTTTTGAAATTTTAGTCGGCAAAAATTCAAATTTTTTATTTTTGGTGCAAAATATGACCCCCGCAGACGCTTAGTTTAGAAGATACAGCCGTTTTAAAGTTTTGAAATTTTAGCCGGCAAAAATTCAAATTTTTTATTTTTGGTGCAAAATATGACCCCCGCAGACGCTTAGTTTAGAAGATACAGCCGTTTTAAAGTTTTGAAATTTTAGTCGGCAAAAATTCAAATTTTTTATTTTTGGTGCAAAATATGACCCCCGGAGACGCTTAGTTTAGAAGATACAGCCGTTTTAAAGTTTTGAAGTTATAGCCGGCAAAAATTCAAATTTTTTATTTTTGGTGCAAAATATGACCCCCGCAGACGCTTAGTTTAGAAGATACAGCCGTTTTAAAGTTTTGAAGTTATAGCCGGCAAAAATTCAAATTTTTTATTTTTGGTGCAAAATATGACCCCCGCAGACGCTTAGTTTAGAAGATACAGCCGTTTTAAAGTTTTGAAGTTTTAGCCGGCAAAAATTCAAATTTTTTATTTTTGGTGCAAAATATGACCCCCGCAGACGACTGGTTTAGAAGATACAGCCGTTTTAAAGTTTTGAAATTTTAGTCGGCAAAAATTCAAATTTTTTATTTTTGGTGCAAAATATGACCCCCGCAGACGCTTAGTTTAGAAGATACAGCCGTTTTAAAGTTTTGAAATTTTAGTCGGCAAAAATTCAAATTTTTTATTTTTGGTGCAAAATATGACCCCCGCAGACGCTTAGTTTAGAAGATACAGCCATTTTAAAGTTTTGAAGTTTTAGCCGGCAAAAATTCAAATTTTTTATTTTTGGTGCAAAATATGACCCCCGCAGACGCTTAGTTTAGAAGATACAGCCGTTTTAAAGTTTTGAAATTTTAGTCGGCAAAAATTCAAATTTTTTATTTTTGGTGCAAAATATGACCCCCGCAGACGCTTAGTTTAGAAGATACAGCCGTTTTAAAGTTTTGAAGTTTTAGCCGGCAAAAATTCAAATTTTTTATTTTTGGTGCAAAATATGACCCCCGCAGACGCTTAGTTTAGAAGATACAGCCGTTTTAAAGTTTTGAAATTTTAGTCGGCAAAAATTCAAATTTTTTATTTTTGGTGCAAAATATGACCCCCGCAGACGCTTAGTTTAGAAGATACAGCCGTTTTAAAGTTTTGAAGTTTTAGCCGGCAAAAATTCAAATTTTTTATTTTTGGTGCAAAATATGACCCCCGCAGACGCTTAGTTTAGAAGATACAGCCGTTTTAAAGTTTTGAAATTTTAGTCGGCAAAAATTCAAATTTTTTATTTTTGGTGCAAAATATGACCCCCGCAGACGCTTAGTTTAGAAGATACAGCCGTTTTAAAGTTTTGAAGTTTTAGCCGGCAAAAATTCAAATTTTTTTATTTTTTGTGCAAAATATGACCCCCGCAGACGCTTAGTTTAGAAGATACAGCCGTTTTAAAGTTTTGAAATTTTAGTCGGCAAATATTCAAATTTTTTATTTTTGGTGCAAAATATGACCCCCGCAGACGCTTAGTTTAGAAGATACAGCCGTTTTAAAGTTTTGAAGTTTTAGCCGGCAAAAATTCAAATTTTTTTATTTTTTGTGCAAAATATGACCCCCGCAGACGCTTAGTTTAGATGATACAGCCGTTTTAAAGTTTTGAAATTTTAGTCGGCAAATATTCAAATTTTTTATTTTTGGTGCAAAATATGACCCCCGCAGACGCTTAGCTTAGAAGATACAGCCGTTTTAAAGTTTTGAAGTTTTAGCCGGCAAAAATTCAAATTTTTTATTTTTGGTCCAAAATATGACCCCCGCAGACGCTTAGTTTAAAAGATACAGCCGTTTTAAAGTTTTGAAGTTTTAGCCGGAAAAAATTCAAATTTTTTATTTTTCGTGCAAAATATGACCCCCGCAGACGCTTAGTTTAGAAGATACAGCCGTTTTAAAGTTTTGAAATTTTAGCCGGCAAAAATTCAAATTTTTTATTTTTGGTGCAAAATATGACCCCCGCAGACGCTTAGTTTAGAAGATACAGCCGTTTTAAAGTTTTGAAGTTTTAGCCGGCAAAAATTCAAATTTTTTATTTTTAGTGCAAAATATGACCCCCGCAGACGCTTAGTTTAGAAGATACAGCCGTTTAAAGTTTTGAAATTTTAGTCGGCAAAAATTCAAATTTTTTATTTTTGGTGCAAAATATGACCCCCGCAGACGCTTAGTTTAGAAGATACAGCCGTTTTAAAGTTTTGAAATTTTAGCCGGCAAAAATTCAAATTTTTTATTTTTGGTGCAAAATATGACCCCCGCAGACGCTTAGTTTAGAAGATACAGCCGTTTTAAAGTTTTGAAGTTTTAGCCGGCAAAAATTCAAATTTTTTATTTTTGGTGCAAAATATGACCCCCGCAGACGCTTAGTTTAGAAGATACAGCCGTTTTAAAGTTTTGAAATTTTAGTCAGCAAAAATTCAAATTTTTTATTTTTGGTGCAAAATATGACCCCCGCAGACGCTTAGTTTAGAAGATACAGCCGTTTTAAAGTTTTGAAGTTATAGCCGGCAAAAATTCAAATTTGACCCCCGCAGACGCTTAGTTTAGAAGATACAGCCGTTTTAAAGTTTTGAAGTTTTAGCCGGCAAAAATTCAAATTTTTTATTTTTGGTGCAAAATATGACCCCCGCAGACGCTTAGTTTAGAAGATACAGCCGTTTTAAAGTTTTGAAGTTTTAGCCGGCAAAAATTCAAATTTTTTATTTTTGGTGCAAAATATGACCCCCGCAGACGCTTAGTTTAGAAGATACAGCCGTTTTAAAGTTTTGAAATTTTAGCCGGCAAAAATTCAAATTTTTTATTTTTGGTGCAAAATATGACCCCCGCAGACGACTAGTTTAGAAGATACAGCCGTTTTAAAGTTTTAAAGTTTTAGCCGGCAAAAATTCAAATTTTTTATTTTTGTTGCAAAATATGACCCCCGCAGACGCTTAGTTTAGAAGATACAGCCGTTTTAAAGTTTTGAAATTTTAGTCGGCAAAAATTCAAATTTTTTATTTTTGGTGCAAAATATGACCCCCGCAGACGCTTAGTTTAGAAGATACAGCCGTTTTAAAGTTTTGAAGTTTTAGCCGGCAAAAATTCAAATTTTTTATTTTTGGTGCAAAATATGACCCCCGCAGACGCTTAGTTTAGAAGATACAGCCGTTTTAAAGTTTTGAAATTTTAGTCGGCAAAAATTCAAATTTTTTATTTTTGGTGCAAAATATGACCCCCGCAGACGCTTAGTTTAGAAGATACAGCCGTTTTAAAGTTTTGAAATTTTAGCCGGCAAAAATTCAAATTTTTTTATTTTTTGTGCAAAATATGACCCCCGCAGACGCTTAGTTTAGAAGATACAGCCGTTTTAAAGTTTTGAAATTTTAGTCGGCAAATATTCAAATTTTTTATTTTTGGTGCAAAATATGACCCCCGCAGACGCTTAGTTTAGAAGATACAGCCGTTTAAAGTTTTGAAGTTTTAGCCGGCAAAAATTCAAATTTTTTTATTTTTTGTGCAAAATATGACCCCCGCAGACGCTTAGTTTAGATGATACAGCCGTTTTAAAGTTTTGAAATTTTAGTCGGCAAATATTCAAATTTTTTATTTTTGGTGCAAAATATGACCCCCGCAGACGCTTAGCTTAGAAGATACAGCCGTTTTAAAGTTTTGAAGTTTTAGCCGGCAAAAATTCAAATTTTTTATTTTTGGTCCAAAATATGACCCCCGCAGACGCTTAGTTTAAAAGATACAGCCGTTTTAAAGTTTTGAAGTTTTAGCCGGAAAAAATTCAAATTTTTTATTTTTCGTGCAAAATATGACCCCCGCAGACGCTTAGTTTAGAAGATACAGCCGTTTTAAAGTTTTGAAATTTTAGCCGGCAAAAATTCAAATTTTTTATTTTTGGTGCAAAATATGACCCCCGCAGACGCTTAGTTTAGAAGATACAGCCGTTTTAAAGTTTTGAAGTTTTAGCCGGCAAAAATTCAAATTTTTTATTTTTGGTGCAAAATATGACCCCCGCAGACGCTTAGTTTAGAAGATACAGCCGTTTAAAGTTTTGAAATTTTAGTCGGCAAAAATTCAAATTTTTTATTTTTGGTGCAAAATATGACCCCCGCAGACGCTTAGTTTAGAAGATACAGCCGTTTTAAAGTTTTGAAATTTTAGCCGGCAAAAATTCAAATTTTTTATTTTTGGTGCAAAATATGACCCCCGCAGACGCTTAGTTTAGAAGATACAGCCGTTTTAAAGTTTTGAAGTTTTAGCCGGCAAAAATTCAAATTTTTTATTTTTGGTGCAAAATATGACCCCCGCAGACGCTTAGTTTAGAAGATACAGCCGTTTTAAAGTTTTGAAATTTTAGTCAGCAAAAATTCAAATTTTTTATTTTTGGTGCAAAATATGACCCCCGCAGACGCTTAGTTTAGAAGATACAGCCGTTTTAAAGTTTTGAAGTTATAGCCGGCAAAAATTCAAATTTGACCCCCGCAGACGCTTAGTTTAGAAGATACAGCCGTTTTAAAGTTTTGAAGTTTTAGCCGGCAAAAATTCAAATTTTTTATTTTTGGTGCAAAATATGACCCCCGCAGACGCTTAGTTTAGAAGATACAGCCGTTTTAAAGTTTTGAAATTTTAGTCGGCAAAAATTCAAATTTTTTATTTTTGGTGCAAAATATGACCCCCGCAGACGCTTAGTTTAGAAGATACAGCCGTTTTAAAGTTTTGAAATTTGAGCCGGGAAAAATTCAAATTTTTTATTTTTGGTGCAAAATATGACCCCCACAGACGCTTAGTTTAGAAGATACAGCCGTTTTAAAGTTTTGAAGTTTTAGCCGGCAAAAATTCAATTTTTTTATTTTTGGTGCAAAATATGACCCCCGCAGACGCTTAGTTTAGAAGATACAGCCGTTTTAAAGTTTTGAAATTTTAGCCGGCAAAAATTCAAATTTTTTATTTTTGGTGCAAAATATGACCCCCGCAGACGCTTAGTTTAGAAGATACAGCCGTTTTAAAGTTTTGAAATTTTAGTCGGCAAAAATTCAAATTTTTTATTTTTGGTGCAAAATATGACCCCCGCAGACGCTTAGTTTAGAAGATACAGCCGTTTTAAAGTTTTGAAGTTTTAGCCGGCAAAAATTCAAATTTTTTATTTTTGGTGCAAAATATGACCCCCGCAGACGCTTAGTTTAGAAGATACAGCCGTTTTAAAGTTTTGAAATTTTAGTCGGCAAAAATTCCAATTTTTAATTTTTGGTGCAAAATATGACCCCCGCAGACGCTTAGTTTAGATACAGCCGTTTTAAAGTTTTGAAATTTTGAGCCGGCAAAAATTCAAATTTTTTATTTTTGGTGCAAAATATGACCCCCGCAGACGCTTAGTTTAGAAGATACAGCCGTTTTAAAGTTTTGAAGTTTTAGCCGGCAAAAATTCAAATTTTTTATTTTTGGTGCAAAATATGACCCCCGCAGACGCTTAGTTTAGAAGATACAGCCGTTTTAAAGTTTTGAAGTTTTAGCCGGCAAAAATTCAAATTTTTTATTTTTGGTGCAAAATATGACCCCCGCAGACGCTTAGTTTAGAAGATACAGCCGTTTTAAAGTTTTGAAGTTTTAGCCGGCATAAATTCAAATTTTTTATTTTTGGTGCAAAATATGACCCCCGCAGCCGCTTAGTTTAGAAGATACAGCCGTTTTAAAGTTTTGAAGTTTTAGCCGGCAAAAATTCAAATTTTTTATTTTTGGTGCAAAATATGACCCCCGCAGGGGCTTAGTTTAGAAGATACAGCCGTTTTAAAGTTTTGAGGTTTTAGCCGGCAAAAATTCAAATTTTTTATTTTTGGTGCAAAATATGACCCCCGCAGACGGTTAGTTTAGAAGATACAGCCGTTTTAAAGTTTTGAAATTTTAGTCGGCAAAAATTCAAATTTTTTATTTTTGGTGCAAAATATGACCCCCGCAGACGCTTAGTTTAGAAGATACAGCCGTTTTAAAGTTTTGAAGTTTTAGCCGGCAAAAATTCAAATTTTTTATTTTTGGTGCAAAATATGACCCCCGCAGACGCTTAGTTTAGAAGATACAGCCGTTTTAAAGTTTTGAAATTTTAGTCGGCAAAAATTCAAATTTTTTATTTTTGGTGCAAAATATGACCCCCGCAGACGCTTAGTTTAGAAGATACAGCCGTTTTAAAGTTTTGAAGTTTTAGCCGGCAAAAATTCAAATTTTTTATTTTTGGTGCAAAATATGACCCCCGCAGACGCTTAGTTTAGAAGATACAGCCGTTTTAAAGTTTTGAAATTTTAGTCGGCAAAAATTCCAATTTTTAATTTTTGGTGCAAAATATGACCCCCGCAGACGCTTAGTTTAGATACAGCCGTTTTAAAGTTTTGAAATTTTGAGCCGGCAAAAATTCAAATTTTTTATTTTTGGTGCAAAATATGACCCCCGCAGACGCTTAGTTTAGAAGATACAGCCGTTTTAAAGTTTTGAAGTTTTAGCCGGCAAAAATTCAAATTTTTTATTTTTGGTGCAAAATATGACCCCCGCAGACGCTTAGTTTAGAAGATACAGCCGTTTTAAAGTTTTGAAGTTTTAGCCGGCAAAAATTCAAATTTTTTATTTTTGGTGCAAAATATGACCCCCGCAGACGCTTAGATTAGAAGATACAGCCGTTTTAAAGTTTTGAAGTTTTAGCCGGCATAAATTCAAATTTTTTATTTTTGGTGCAAAATATGACCCCCGCAGCCGCTTAGTTTAGAAGATACAGCCGTTTTAAAGTTTTGAAGTTTTAGCCGGCAAAAATTCAAATTTTTTATTTTTGGTGCAAAATATGACCCCCGCAGGGGCTTAGTTTAGAAGATACAGCCGTTTTAAAGTTTTGAGGTTTTAGCCGGCAAAAATTCAAATTTTTTATTTTTGGTGCAAAATATGACCCCCGCAGACGGTTAGTTTAGAAGATACAGCCGTTTTAAAGTTTTGAAATTTTAGTCGGCAAAAATTCAAATTTTTTATTTTTGGTGCAAAATATGACCCCCGCAGACGCTTAGTTTAGAAGATACAGCCGTTTTAAAGTTTTTCAGTTTTAGCCGGCAAAAATTCAAATTTTTTATTTTTGTTGCAAAATATGACCCCCGCAGACGCTTAGTTTAGAAGATACAGCCGTTTTAAAGTTTTGAAATTTTAGCCGGCAAAAATTCAAATTTTTTATTTTTGGTGCAAAATATGACCCCCGCAGACGCTTAGTTTAGAAGATACAGCCGTTTTAAAGTTTTGAAATTTTAGTCGGCAAAAATTCAAATTTTTTATTTTTGGTGCAAAATATGACCCCCGCAGACGCTTAGTTTAGAAGATACAGCCGTTTTAAAGTTTTGAAGTTTTAGCCGGCAAAAATTCAAATTTTTTATTTTTGGTGCAAAATATGACCCCCGCAGACGCTTAGTTTAGAAGATACAGCCGTTTTAAAGTTTTGAAATTTTAGTCGGCAAAAATTCCAATTTTTAATTTTTGGTGCAAAATATGACCCCCTCAGACGCTTAGTTTAGATACAGCCGTTTTAAAGTTTTGAAATTTTGAGCCGGCAAAAATTCAAATTTTTTATTTTTGGTGCAAAATATGACCCCCGCAGACGCTTAGTTTAGAAGATACAGCCGTTTTAAAGTTTTGAAGTTTTAGCCGGCAAAAATTCAAATTTTTTATTTTTGGTGCAAAATATGACCCCCGCAGACGCTTAGTTTAGAAGATACAGCCGTTTTAAAGTTTTGAAGTTTTAGCCGGCAAAAATTCAAATTTTTTATTTTTGGTGCAAAATATGACCCCCGCAGACGCTTAGTTTAGAAGATACAGCCGTTTTAAAGTTTTGAAGTTTTAGCCGGCATAAATTCAAATTTTTTATTTTTGGTGCAAAATATGACCCCCGCAGCCGCTTAGTTTAGAAGATACAGCCGTTTTAAAGTTTTGAAGTTTTAGCCGGCAAAAATTCAAATTTTTTATTTTTGGTGCAAAATATGACCCCCGCAGGGGCTTAGTTTAGAAGATACAGCCGTTTTAAAGTTTTGAGGTTTTAGCCGGCAAAAATTCAAATTTTTTATTTTTGGTGCAAAATATGACCCCCGCAGACGGTTAGTTTAGAAGATACAGCCGTTTTAAAGTTTTGAAGTTTTAGTCGGCAAAAATTCAAATTTTTTATTTTTGGTGCAAAATATGACCCCCGCAGACGCTTAGTTTAGAAGATACAGCCGTTTTAAAGTTTTGAAGTTTTAGCCGGCAAAAATTCAAATTTTTTATTTTTGTTGCAAAATATGACCCCCGCAGACGCTTAGTTTAGAAGATACAGCCGTTTTAAAGTTTTGAAATTTTAGTCGGCAAAAATTCAAATTTTTTATTTTTGGTGCAAAATATGACCCCCGCAGACGCTTAGTTTAGAAGATACAGCCGTTTTAAAGTTTTGAAATTTTAGCCGGGAAAAATTCAAATTTTTTATTTTTGGTGCAAAATATGACCCCCGCAGACGCTTAGTTTAGAAGATACAGCCGTTTTAAAGTTTTGAAGTTTTAGCCGGCAAAAATTCAAATTTTTTATTTTTGGTGCAAAATATGACCCCCGCAGACGCTTAGTTTAGAAGATACAGAATTTTAGCCGGCAAAAATTCAAATTTTTTATTTTTGGTGCAAAATATGACCCCCGCAGACGCTTAGTTTAGAAGATACAGCCGTTTTAAAGTTTTGAAATTTTAGTCGGCAAAAATTCAAATTTTTTATTTTTGGTGCAAAATATGACCCCCGCAGACGCTTAGTTTAGAAGATACAGCCGTTTTAAAGTTTTGAAGTTTTAGCCGGCAAAAATTCAAATTTTTTATTTTTGGTGCAAAATATGACCCCCGCAGACGCTTAGTTTAGAAGATACAGCCGTTTTAAAGTTTTGAAGTTTTAGCCGGCATAAATTCAAATTTTTTATTTTTGGTGCAAAATATGACCCCCGCAGCCGCTTAGTTTAGAAGATACAGCCGTTTTAAAGTTTTGAAGTTTTAGCCGGCAAAAATTCAAATTTTTTATTTTTGGTGCAAAATATGACCCCCGCAGACGCTTAGTTTAGAAGATACAGCCGTTTTAAAGTTTTGAAATTTTAGCCGGTAAAAATTCAAATTTTTTATTTTTGGTGCAAAATATGACCCCCGCAGACGCTTAGTTTAGAAGATACAGCCGTTTTAAAGTTTTGAAGTTTTAGCCGGCAAAAATTCAAATTTTTTATTTTTGTTGCAAAATATGACCCCCGCAGACGCTTAGTTTAGAAGATACAGCCGTTTTAAAGTTTTGAAATTTTAGTCGGCAAAAATTCAAATTTTTTATTTTTGGTGCAAAATATGACCCCCGCAGACGCTTAGTTTAGAAGATACAGCCGTTTTAAAGTTTTGAAATTTTAGCCGGCAAAAATTCAAATTTTTTATTTTTGGTGCAAAATATGACCCCCGCAGACGCTTAGTTTAGAAGATACAGCCGTTTTAAAGTTTTGAAGTTTTAGCCGGCAAAAATTCAAATTTTTTATTTTTGGTGCAAAATATGACCCCCGCAGACGCTTAGTTTAGAAGATACAGCCGTTTTAAAGTTTTGAAATTTTAGCCGGCAAAAATTCAAATTTTTTATTTTTGGTGCAAAATATGACCCCCGCAGACGCTTAGTTTAGAAGATACAGCCGTTTTAAAGTTTTGAAATTTTAGTCGGCAAAAATTCAAATTTTTTATTTTTGGTGCAAAATATGACCCCCGCAGACGCTTAGTTTAGAAGATACAGCCGTTTTAAAGTTTTGAAGTTTTAGCCGGCAAAAATTCAAATTTTTTATTTTTGGTGCAAAATATGACCCCCGCAGACGCTTAGTTTAGAAGATACAGCCGTTTTAAAGTTTTGAAATTTTAGTCGGCAAAAATTCAAATTTTTTATTTTTGGTGCAAAATACGACCCCCGCAGACGCTTAGTTTAGAAGATACAGCCGTTTTAAAGTTTTGAAGTTTTAGCCGGCAAAAATTCAAATTTTTTATTTTTGGTGCAAAATATGACCCCCGCAGGGGCTTAGTTTAGAAGATACAGCCGTTTTAAAGTTTTGAGGTTTTAGCCGGCAAAAATTCAAATTTTTTATTTTTGGTGCAAAATATGACCCCCGCAGACGGTTAGTTTAGAAGATACAGCCGTTTTAAAGTTTTGAAATTTTAGTCGGCAAAAATTCAAATTTTTTATTTTTGGTGCAAAATATGACCCCCGCAGACGCTTAGTTTAGAAGATACAGCCGTTTTAAAGTTTTGAAGTTTTAGCCGGCAAAAATTCAAATTTTTTATTTTTGTTGCAAAATATGACCCCCGCAGACGCTTAGTTTAGAAGATACAGCCGTTTTAAAGTTTTGAAATTTTAGTCGGCAAAAATTCAAATTTTTTATTTTTGGTGCAAAATATGACCCCCGCAGACGCTTAGTTTAGAAGATACAGCCGTTTTAAAGTTTTGAAGTTTTAGCCGGGAAAAATTCAAATTTTTTATTTTTGGTGCAAAATATGACCCCCGCAGACGCTTAGTTTAGAAGATACAGCCGTTTTAAAGTTTTGAAGTTTTAGCCGGCAAAAATTCAAATTTTTTATTTTTGGTGCAAAATATGACCCCCGCAGACGCTTAGTTTTGAAATTTTAGCCGGCAAAAATTCAAATTTTTTATTTTTGGTGCAAAATATGACCCCCGCAGACGCTTAGTTTAGAAGATACAGCCGTTTTAAAGTTTTGAAATTTTAGTCGGCAAAAATTCAAATTTTTTATTTTTGGTGCAAAATATGACCCCCGCAGACGCTTAGTTTAGAAGATACAGCCGTTTTAAAGTTTTGAAGTTTTAGCCGGCAAAAATTCAAATTTTTTATTTTTGGTGCAAAATATGACCCCCGCAGACGCTTAGTTTAGAAGATACAGCCGTTTTAAAGTTTTGAAATTTTAGTCGGCAAAAATTCAAATTTTTTATTTTTGGTGCAAAATATGACCCCCGCAGACGCTTAGTTTAGAAGATACAGCCGTTTTAAAGTTTTGAAATTTTAGTCGGCAAAAATTCAAATTTTTTATTTTTGGTGCAAAATATGACCCCCGCAGACGCTTAGTTTAGAAGATACAGCCGTTTTAAAGTTTTGAAGTTTTAGCCGGCAAAAATTCAAATTTTTTATTTTTGGTGCAAAATATGACCCCCGCATACGCTTAGTTTAGAAGATACAGCCGTTTTAAAGTTTTGAAATTTTAGCCGGCAAAAATTCAAATTTTTTATTTTTGGTGCAAAATATGACCCCCGCAGACGCTTAGTTTAGAAGATACAGCCGTTTTAAAGTTTTGAAGTTTTAGCCGGCAAAAATTCAAATTTTTTATTTTTGGTGCAAAATATGACCCCCGCAGACGCTTAGTTTAGAAGATACAGCCGTTTTAAAGTTTTGAAATTTTAGCCGGCAAAAATTCAAAGTTTTTATTTTTGGTGCAAAATATGACCCCCGCAGACGCTTAGTTTAGAAGATACAGCCGTTATAAAGTTTTGAAGTTTTAGCCGGCAAAAATTCAAATTTTTTATTTTTGGTGCAAAATATGACCCCCACAGACGCTTAGTTTAGAAGATACAGCCGTTTTAAAGTTTTGAAGTTTTAGCCGGCAAAAATTTAAATTTTTTATTTTTGGTGCAAAATGTGACCCCCGCAGACGCTTAGTTTAGAAGATACAGCCGTTTTAAAGTTTTGAAATTTTAGCCGGCAAAAATTCAAATTTTTTATTTTTGGTGCAAAATATGACCCCCGCAGACGCTTAGTTTAAAAGATACAGCCGTTTTAAAGTTTTGAAGTTTTAGCCGGCAAAAATTCAAATTTTTTATTTTTGGTGCAAAATATGACCCCCGCAGACGCTTAGTTTAGAAGATACAGCCGTTTTAAAGTTTTGAAATTTTAGTCGGCAAAAATTCAAATTTTTTATTTTTGGTGCAAAATATGACCCCCGCAGACGCTTAGTTTAGAAGATACAGCCGTTTTAAAGTTTTGAAGTTTTAGCCGGCAAAAATTCAAATTTTTTATTTTTGGTGCAAAATATGACCCCCGCAGACGCTTAGTTTAGAAGATACAGCCGTTTTAAAGTTTTGAAGTTTTAGCCGGCAAAAATTCAAATTTTTTATTTTTGGTGCAAAATATGACCCCCGCAGACGCTTAGTTTAGAAGATACAGCCGTTTTAAAGTTTTGAAATTTTAGCCGGCAAAAATTCAAATTTTTTATTTTTGGTGCAAAATATGACCCCCACAGACGCTTAGTTTAGAAGATACAGCCGTTTTAAAGTTTTGAAGTTTTAGCCGGCAAAAATTCAAATTTTTTATTTTTGGTGCAAAATATGACCCCCGCAGACGCTTAGTTTAGAAGATACAGCCGTTTTAAAGTTTTGAAATTTTAGTCGGCAAAAATTCAAATTTTTTATTTTTGGTGCAAAATATGACCCCCGCAGACGCTTAGTTTAGAAGATACAGCCGTTTTAAAGTTTTGAAATTTTAGTCGGCAAAAATTCAAATTTTTTATTTTTGGTGCAAAATATGACCCCCGCAGACGCTTAGTTTAGAAGATACAGCCGTTTTAAAGTTTCGAAGTTTTAGCCGGCAAAAATTCAAATTTTTTATTTTTGGCGCAAAATATGACCCCCGCAGACGCTTAGTTTATAAGATACAGCCGTTTTAAAGTTTTGAAATTTTAGTCGGCAAAAATTCAAATTTTTTTATTTTTGGTGCAAAATATGACCCCCGCAGACGCTTAGTTTAGAAGATACAGCCGTTTTAAAGTTTTGAAATTTTAGTCGGCAAAAATTCAAATTTTTTATTTTTGGTGCAAAATATGACCCACACAGACGCTTAGTTTAGAAGATGCAGCCGTTTTAAAGTTTTGAAATTTTAGTCGGCAAAAATTCAAATTTTTTATTTTTGGTGCAAAATATGACCCCCGCAGACGCTTAGTTTAGAAGATACAGCCGTTTTAAAGTTTTGAAGTTTTAGCCGGCAAAAATTCAAATTTTTTATTTTTGGTGCAAAATATGACCCCCGCAGACGCTTAGTTTAGAAGATACAGCCGTTTTAAAGTTTTGAGGTTTTAGCCGGCAAAAATTCAAATTTTTTATTTTTGGTGCAAAATATGACCCCCGCAGACGCTTAGTTTAGAAGATACAGCCGTTTTAAAGTTTTGAAATTTTAGCCGGCAAAAATTCAAATTTTTTATTTTTGGTGCAAAATATGACCCCCGCAGACGCTTAGTTTAGAAGATACAGCCGTTTTAAAGTTTTAGCCGGCAAAAATTCAAATTTTTTATTTTTGGTGCAAAATATGACCCCCGCAGACGCTTAGTTTAGAAGATACAGCCGTTTTAAAGTTTTGAAATTTTAGCCGGCAAAAATTCAAATTTTTTATTTTTGGTGCAAAATATGACCCCCGCAGACGCTTAGTTTAGAAGATACAGCCGTTTTAAAGTTTTGAAGTTTTAGCCGGCAAAAATTCAAATTTTTTATTTTTGGTGCAAAATATGACCCCCGCAGACGCTTAGTTTAGAAGATACAGCCGTTTTAAAGTTTTGAAATTTTAGCCGGCAAAAATTCAAATTTTTTATTTTTGGTGCAAAATATGACCCCCGCAGACGCTTAGTTTAGAAGATACAGCCGTTTTAAAGTTTTGAAGTTTTAGCCGGCAAAAATTAAAATTTTTTTATTTTTGGTGCAAAATATGACCCCCGCAGACGCTTAGTTTAGAAGATACAGCCGTTTTAAAGTTTTGAAATTTTAGTCGGCAAAAATTCAAATTTTTTATTTTTGGTGCAAAATATGACCCACACAGACGCTTAGTTTAGAAGATGCAGCCGTTTTAAAGTTTTGAAATTTTAGTCGGCAAAAATTCAAATTTTTTATTTTTGGTGCAAAATATGACCCCCACAGACGCTTAGTTTAGAAGATACAGCCGTTTTAAAGTTTTGAAGTTTTAGCCGGCAAAAATTCAAATTTTTTATTTTTGGTGCAAAATATGACCCCCGCAGACGCTTAGTTTAGAAGATACAGCCGTTTTAAAGTTTTGAGGTTTTAGCCGGCAAAAATTCAAATTTTTTATTTTTGGTGCAAAATATGACCCCCACAGACGCTTAGTTTAGAAGATACAGCCGTTTTAAAGTTTTGAAGTTTTAGCCGGCAAAAATTTAAATTTTTTATTTTTGGTGCAAAATGTGACCCCCGCAGACGCTTAGTTTAGAAGATACAGCCGTTTTAAAGTTTTGAAATTTTAGCCGGCAAAAATTCAAATTTTTTATTTTTGGTGCAAAATATGACCCCCGCAGACGCTTAGTTTAAAAGATACAGCCGTTTTAAAGTTTTGAAGTTTTAGCCGGCAAAAATTCAAATTTTTTATTTTTGGTGCAAAATATGACCCCCGCAGACGCTTAGTTTAGAAGATACAGCCGTTTTAAAGTTTTGAAATTTTAGTCGGCAAAAATTCAAATTTTTTATTTTTGGTGCAAAATATGACCCCCGCAGACGCTTAGTTTAGAAGATACAGCCGTTTTAAAGTTTTGAAGTTTTAGCCGGCAAAAATTCAAATTTTTTATTTTTGGTGCAAAATATGACCCCCGCAGACGCTTAGTTTAGAAGATACAGCCGTTTTAAAGTTTTGAAGTTTTAGCCGGCAAAAATTCAAATTTTTTATTTTTGGTGCAAAATATGACCCCCGCAGACGCTTAGTTTAGAAGATACAGCCGTTTTAAAGTTTTGAAATTTTAGCCGGCAAAAATTCAAATTTTTTATTTTTGGTGCAAAATATGACCCCCACAGACGCTTAGTTTAGAAGATACAGCCGTTTTAAAGTTTTGAAGTTTTAGCCGGCAAAAATTCAAATTTTTTATTTTTGGTGCAAAATATGACCCCCGCAGACGCTTAGTTTAGAAGATACAGCCGTTTTAAAGTTTTGAAATTTTAGTCGGCAAAAATTCAAATTTTTTATTTTTGGTGCAAAATATGACCCCCGCAGACGCTTAGTTTAGAAGATACAGCCGTTTTAAAGTTTTGAAATTTTAGTCGGCAAAAATTCAAATTTTTTATTTTTGGTGCAAAATATGACCCCCGCAGACGCTTAGTTTAGAAGATACAGCCGTTTTAAAGTTTCGAAGTTTTAGCCGGCAAAAATTCAAATTTTTTATTTTTGGCGCAAAATATGACCCCCGCAGACGCTTAGTTTATAAGATACAGCCGTTTTAAAGTTTTGAAATTTTAGTCGGCAAAAATTCAAATTTTTTTATTTTTGGTGCAAAATATGACCCCCGCAGACGCTTAGTTTAGAAGATACAGCCGTTTTAAAGTTTTGAAATTTTAGTCGGCAAAAATTCAAATTTTTTATTTTTGGTGCAAAATATGACCCACACAGACGCTTAGTTTAGAAGATGCAGCCGTTTTAAAGTTTTGAAATTTTAGTCGGCAAAAATTCAAATTTTTTATTTTTGGTGCAAAATATGACCCCCGCAGACGCTTAGTTTAGAAGATACAGCCGTTTTAAAGTTTTGAAGTTTTAGCCGGCAAAAATTCAAATTTTTTATTTTTGGTGCAAAATATGACCCCCGCAGACGCTTAGTTTAGAAGATACAGCCGTTTTAAAGTTTTGAAGTTTTAGCCGGCAAAAATTCAAGTTTTTTATTTTTGGTGCAAAATATGACCCCCGCAGACGCTTAGTTTAGAAGATACAGCCGTTTTAAAGTTTTGAAATTTTAGCCGGCAAAAATTCAAATTTTTTATTTTTGGTGCAAAATATGACCCCCGCAGACGCTTAGTTTAGAAGATACAGCCGTTTTAAAGTTTTAGCCGGCAAAAATTCAAATTTTTTATTTTTGGTGCAAAATATGACCCCCGCAGACGCTTAGTTTAGAAGATACAGCCGTTTTAAAGTTTTGAAATTTTAGCCGGCAAAAATTCAAATTTTTTATTTTTGGTGCAAAATATGACCCCCGCAGACGCTTAGTTTAGAAGATACAGCCGTTTTAAAGTTTTGAAGTTTTAGCCGGCAAAAATTCAAATTTTTTATTTTTGGTGCAAAATATGACCCCCGCAGACGCTTAGTTTAGAAGATACAGCCGTTTTAAAGTTTTGAAATTTTAGCCGGCAAAAATTCAAATTTTTTATTTTTGGTGCAAAATATGACCCCCGCAGACGCTTAGTTTAGAAGATACAGCCGTTTTAAAGTTTTGAAGTTTTAGAAGGCAAAAATTAAAATTTTTTTATTTTTGGTGCAAAATATGACCCCCGCAGACGCTTAGTTTAGAAGATACAGCCGTTTTAAAGTTTTGAAATTTTAGTCGGCAAAAATTCAAATTTTTTATTTTTGGTGCAAAATATGACCCACACAGACGCTTAGTTTAGAAGATGCAGCCGTTTTAAAGTTTTGAAATTTTAGTCGGCAAAAATTCAAATTTTTTATTTTTGGTGCAAAATATGACCCCCGCAGACGCTTAGTTTAGAAGATACAGCCGTTTTAAAGTTTTGAAGTTTTAGCCGGCAAAAATTCAAATTTTTTATTTTTGGTGCAAAATATGACCCCCGCAGACGCTTAGTTTAGAAGATACAGCCGTTTTAAAGTTTTGAGGTTTTAGCCGGCAAAAATTCAAATTTTTTATTTTTGGTGCAAAATATGACCCCCGCAGACGCTTAGTTTAGAAGATACAGCCGTTTTAAAGTTTTGAAATTTTAGCCGGCAAAAATTCAAATTTTTTATTTTTGGTGCAAAATATGACCCCCGCAGACGCTTAGTTTAGAAGATACAGCCGTTTTAAAGTTTTAGCCGGCAAAAATTCAAATTTTTTATTTTTGGTGCAAAATATGACCCCCGCAGACGCTTAGTTTAGAAGATACAGCCGTTTTAAAGTTTTGAAATTTTAGCCGGCAAAAATTCAAATTTTTTATTTTTGGTGCAAAATATGACCCCCGCAGACGCTTAGTTTAGAAGATACAGCCGTTTTAAAGTTTTGAAGTTTTAGCCGGCAAAAATTCAAATTTTTTATTTTTGGTGCAAAATATGACCCCCGCAGACGCTTAGTTTAGAAGATACAGCCGTTTTAAAGTTTTGAAATTTTAGCCGGCAAAAATTCAAATTTTTTATTTTTGGTGCAAAATATGACCCCCGCAGACGCTTAGTTTAGAAGATACAGCCGTTTTAAAGTTTTGAAGTTTTAGCCGGCAAAAATTCAAATTTTTTATTTTTGGTGCAAAATATGACCCCCGCAGACGCTTAGTTTAGAAGATACAGCCATTTTAAAGTTTTGAAATTTTAGCCGGCAAAAATTCAAATTTTTTATTTTTGGTGCAAAATATGACCCCCGCAGACGCCTAGTTTAGAAGATACAGCCGTTATAAAGTTTTGAAGTTTTAGCCGGCAAAAATTCAAATTTTTTATTTTTGGTGCAAAATATGACCCCCGTAGACGCTTAGTTTAGAAGATACAGCCGTTTTAAAGTTTTGAAGTTTTAGCCGGCAAAAATTCAAATTTTTTATTTTTGGTGCAAAATATGACCCCCGCAGACGCTTAGTTTAGAAGATACAGCCGTTTTAAAGTTTAGAAATTTTAGCCGGCAAAAATTCAAATTTTTTATTTTTGGTGCAAAATATGACCCCCGCAGACGCTTAGTTTAGAAGATACAGCCGTTTTAAAGTTTTGAAGTTTTAGCCGGCAATAATTCAAATTTTTTATTTTTGGTGCAAAATATGACCCCCGCAGACGCTTAGTTTAGAAGATACAGCCGTTTTAAAGTTTTGAAATTTTAGCCGGCAAAAATTCAAAGTTTTTATTTTTGGTGCAAAATATGACCCCCGCAGACGCTTAGTTTAGAAGATACAGCCGTTTTAAAGTTTTGAAGTTTTAGCCGGCAAAAATTCAAATTTTTTATTTTTGGTGCAAAATATGACCCCCGCAGACGCTTAGTTTAGAAGATACAGCCGTTTTAAAGTTTAGAAATTTTAGTCGGCAAAAATTCAAATTTTTTATTTTTGGTGCAAAATATGACCCCCGCAGACGCTTAGTTTAGAAGATACAGCCGTTTTAAAGTTTTGAAGTTTTAGCCGGCAAAAATTCAAATTTTTTATTTTTGGTGCAAAATATGACCCCCGCAGACGCTTAGTTTAGAAGATACAGCCGTTTTAAAGTTTTGAAATTTTAGCCGGCAAAAATTCAAATTTTTTATTTTTGGTGCAAAATATGACCCCCGCAGACGCTTAGTTTAGAAGATACAGCCGTTTTAAAGTTTTGAAATTTTAGTCGGCAAAAATTCAAATTTTTTATTTTTGGTGCAAAATATGACCCCCGCAGACGCTTAGTTTAGAAGATACAGCCGTTTTAAAGTTTTGAAGTTTTAGCCGGCAAAAATTCAAATTTTTTATTTTTGGTGGAAAATATGACCCCCGCAGACGCTTAGTTTATAAGATACAGCCGTTTTAAAGTTTTGAAATTTTAGTCGGCAAAAATTCAAATTTTTTTATTTTTGGTGCAAAATATGACCCCCGCAGACGCTTAGTTTAGAAGATACAGCCGTTTTAAAGTTTTGAAATTTTAGTCGGCAAAAATTCAAATTTTTTATTTTTGGTGCAAAATATGACCCACACAGACGCTTAGTTTAGAAGATACAGCCGTTTTAAAGTTTTGAAATTTTAGTCGGCAAAAATTCAAATTTTTTATTTTTGGTGCAAAATATGACCCCCGCAGACGCTTAGTTTAGAAGATACAGCCGTTTTAAAGTTTTGAGGTTTTAGCCGGCAAAAATTCAAATTTTTTATTTTTGGTGCAAAATATGACCCCCGCAGACGCTTAGTTTAGAAGATACAGCCGTTTTAAAGTTTTGAAGTTTTAGCCGGCAAAAATTCAAATTTTTTATTTTTGGTGCAAAATATGACCCCCGCAGACGCTTAGTTTAGAAGATACAGCCGTTTTAAAGTTTTGAAGTTTTAGCCGGCAAAAATTCAAATTTTTTATTTTTGGTGCAAAATATGACCCCCGCAGACGCTTAGTTTAGAAGATACAGCCGTTTTAAAGTTTTGAAATTTTAGCCGGCAAAAATTCAAATTTTTTATTTTTGGTGCAAAATATGACCCCCGCAGACGCCTAGTTTAGAAGATACAGCCGTTATAAAGTTTTGAAGTTTTAGCCGGCAAAAATTCAAATTTTTTATTTTTGGTGCAAAATATGACCCCCGCAGACGCTTAGTTTAGAAGATACAGCCGTTTTAAAGTTTTGAAGTTTTAGCCGGCAAAAATTCAAATTTTTTATTTTTGGTGCAAAATATGACCCCCGCAGACGCTTAGTTTAGAAGATACAGCCGTTTTAAAGTTTTGAAGTTTTAGCCGGCAAAAATTCAAATTTTTTATTTTTGGTGCAAAATATGACCCCCGCAGACGCTTAGTTTAGAAGATACAGCCGTTTTAAAGTTTTGAAATTTTAGCCGGCAAAAATTCAAATTTTTTATTTTTGGTGCAAAATATGACCCCCGCAGACGCTTAGTTTAGAAGATACAGCCGTTTTAAAGTTTTGAAGTTTTAGCCGGCAAAAATTCAAATTTTTTATTTTTGGTGCAAAATATGACCCCCGCAGACGCTTAGTTTAGAAGATACAGCCGTTTTAAAGTTTTGAAATTTTAGCCGGCAAAAATTCAAATTTTTTATTTTTGGTGCAAAATATGACCCCCGCAGACGCTTAGTTTAGAAGATACAGCCGTTTTAAAGTTTTGAAGTTTTAGCCGGCAAAAATTCAAATTTTTTATTTTTGGTGCAAAATATGACCCCCGCAGACGCTTAGTTTAGAAGATACAGCCGTTTTAAAGTTTTGAAATTTTAGCCGGCAAAAATTCAAAGTTTTTATTTTTGGTGCAAAATATGACCCCCGCAGACGCTTAGTTTAGAAGATACAGCCGTTTTAAAGTTTTGAAGTTTTAGCCGGCAAAAATTCAAATTTTTTATTTTTGGTGCAAAATATGACCCCCGCAGACGCTTGGTTTAGAAGATACAGCCGTTTTAAAGTTTAGAAATTTTAGTCGGCAAAAATTCAAATTTTTTATTTTTGGTGCAAAATATGACCCCCGCAGACGCTTAGTTTAGAAGATACAGCCGTTTTAAAGTTTTGAAGTTTTAGCCGGCAAAAATTCAAATTTTTTATTTTTGGTGCAAAATATGACCCCCGCAGACGCTTAGTTTAGAAGATACAGCCGTTTTAAAGTTTTGAAGTTTTAGCCGGCAAAAATTCAAATTTTTTATTTTTGGTGCAAAATATGACCCCCGCAGACGCTTAGTTTAGAAGATACAGCCGTTTTAAAGTTTTGAAATTTTAGCCGGCAAAAATTCAAATTTTTTATTTTTGGTGCAAAATATGACCCCCGCAAACGCTTAGTTTAGAAGATACAGCCGTTTTAAAGTTTTGAAGTTTTAGCCGGCAAAAATTCAAATTTTTTATTTTTGGTGCAAAATATGACCCCCGCAGACACTTGGTTTAGAAGATACAGCCGTTTTAAAGTTTTGAAATTTTAGCCGGGAAAAATTCAAATTTTTTATTTTTGGTGCAAAATATGACCCCGCAGACGCTTAGTTTAGAAGATACAGCCGTTTTAAAGTTTTGAAATTTTAGCCGGCAAAAATTCAAATTTTTTATTTTTGGTGCAAAATATGACCCCCTCAGACGCTTAGTTTAGAAGATACAGCCGTTTTAAAGTTTTGAAATTTTAGTCGGCAAAAATTCAAATTTTTTATTTTTGGTGCAAAATATGACCCCCGCAGACGCTTAGTTTAGAAGATACAGCCGTTTTAAAGTTTTGAAGTTTTAGCCGGCAAAAATTCAAATTTTTTATTTTTGGTGCAAAATATGACCCCCGCAGACGCTTAGTTTAGAAGATACAGCCGTTTTAAAGTTTTGAAATTTTAGTCGGCAAAAATTCAAATTTTTTATTTTTGGTGCAAAATATGACCCTCGCAGACGCTTAGTTTAGAAGATACAGCCGTTTTAAAGTTTTGAAATTTTAGCCGGCAAAAATTCAAATTTTTTATTTTTGGTGCAAAATATGACCCCCGCAGACGCTTAGTTTAGAAGATACAGCCGTTTTAAAGTTTTGAAGTTTTAGCCGGCAAAAATTCAAATTTTTTATTTTTGGTGCAAAATATGACCCCCGCAGACGCTTAGTTTAGAAGATACAGCCGTTTTAAAGTTTTGAAATTTTAGTCGGCAAAAATTCAAATTTTTTATTTTTGGTGCAAAATATGACCCCCGCAGACGCTTAGTTTAGAAGATACAGCCGTTTTAAAGTTTTGAAATTTTAGCCGGGAAAAATTCAAATTTTTTATTTTTGGTGCAAAATATGACCCCCGCAGACGCTTAGTTTAGAAGATACAGCCGTTTTAAAGTTTTGAAGTTTTAGCCGGCAAAAATTCAAATTTTTTATTTTTGGTGCAAAATATGACCCCCGCAGACGCTTAGTTTAGAAGATACAGCCGTTTTAAAGTTTTGAAATTTTAGCCGGCAAAAATTCAAATTTTTTATTTTTGGTGCAAAATATGATCCCCGCAGACGCTTAGTTTAGAAGATACAGCCGTTTTAAAGTTTTGAAATTTTAGCCGGCAAAAATTCAAATTTTTTATTTTTGGTGCAAAATATGACCCCCGCAGACGCTTAGCTTAGAAGATACAGCCGTTTTAAAGTTTTGAAGTTTTAGCCGGCAAAAATTCAAATTTTTTATTTTTGGTGCAAAATATGACCCCCGCGGACGCTTAGTTTAGAAGATACAGCCGTTTTAAAGTTTTTTGAAGTTTTAGCCGGCAAAAATTCAAATTTTTTATTTTTGGTGCAAAATATGACCCCCGCAGACGCTTAGTTTAGAAGATACAGCCGTTTTAAAGTTTTGAAATTTTAGTCGGCAAAAATTCAAATTTTTTATTTTTGGTGCAAAATATGACCCCCGCAGACGCTTAGTTTAGAAGATACAGCCGTTTTAAAGTTTTGAAGTTTTAGCCGGCAAAAATTCAAATTTTTTATTTTTGGTGCAAAATATGACCCCCGCAGACGCTTAGTTTAGAAGATACAGCCGTTTTAAAGTTTTGAAATTTTAGTCGGCAAAAATTCAAATTTTTTATTTTAGTCGGCAAAAATTCCCCGCAGACGCTTAGTTTAGAAGATACAGCCATTTTAAAGTTTTGAAATTTTAGTCGGCAAAAATTCAAATTTTTTATTTTTGGTGCAAAATATGACCCCCGCAGACGCTTAGTTTAGAAGATACAGCCGTTTTAAAGTTTTGAAGTTTTAGCCGGCAAAAATTCAAATTTTTTATTTTTGGTGCAAAATATGACCCCCGCAGACGCTTAGTTTAGAAGATACAGCCGTTTTAAAGTTTTGAAGTTTTAGCCGGCAAAAATTCAAATTTTTTATTTTTGGTGCAAAATATGACCCCCGCAGACGCTTAGTTTAGAAGATACAGCCGTTTTAAAGTTTTGAAATTTTAGTCGGCAAAAATTCAAATTTTTTATTTTTGGTGCAAAATATAACCCCCGCAGACGCTTAGTTTAGAAGATACAGCCGTTTTAAAGTTTTGAAGTTTTAGCCGGCAAAAATTCAAATTTTTTATTTTTGGTGCAAAATATGACCCCCGCAGACGCTTAGTTTAGAAGATACAGCCGTTTTAAAGTTTTGAAATTTTAGTCGGCAAAAATTCAAATTTTTTATTTTTGGTGCAAAATATGACCCCCGCAGACGCTTAGTTTAGAAGATACAGCCGTTTTAAAGTTTTGAAGTTTTAGCCGGCAAAAATTCAAATTTTTTATTTTTGGTGCAAAATATGACCCCCGCAGACGCTTAGTTTAGAAGATACAGCCGTTTTAAAATTTTGAAATTTTAGCCGGCAAAAATTCAAATTTTTTATTTTTGGTGCAAAATATGACCCCCGCAGACGCTTAGTTTAGAAGATACAGCCGTTTTAAAGTTTTGAAGTTTTAGCCGGCAAAAATTCAAATTTTTTATTTTTGGTGCAAAATATGACCCCCGCAGACGCTTAGTTTAGAAGATAGAGCCGTTTTAAAGTTTTGAAGTTTTAGTCGGCAAAAATTCAAATTTTTTATTTTTGGTGCAAAATATGACCCCCGCAGACGCTTAGTTTAGAAGATACAGCCGTTTTAAAGTTTTGAAGTTTTAGCAGGCAAAAATTCAAATTTTTTATTTTTGGTGCAAAATATGACCCCCGCAGACGCTTAGTTTAGAAGATACAGCCGTTTTAAAGTTTTGAAATTTTAGTCGGCAAAAATTCAAATTTTTTATTTTTGGTGCAAAATATGACCCCTGCAGACGCTTAGTTTAGAAGATACAGCCGTTTTAAAGTTTTGAAGTTTTAGCCGGCAAAAATTAAAATTTTTTATTTTTGGTGCAAAATATGACCCCCGCAGACGCTTAGTTTAGAAGATACAGCCGTTTTAAAGTTTTGAAGTTTTAGCCGGCAAAAATTCAAATGTTTTATTTTTGGTGCAAAATATGACCCCCGCAGACGCTTAGTTTAGAAGATACAGCCGTTTTAAAGTTTTGAAGTTTTAGCCGGCAAAAATTCAAATTTTTTATTTTTGGTGCAAAATATGACCCCCGCAGACGCTTAGTTTAGAAGATACAGTCGTTTTAAAGTTTTGAAATTTTAGTCGGCAAAAATTCAAATTTTTATTTTTGGTGCAAAATATGACCCCCGCAGACGCTTAGTTTAGAAGATACAGCCGTTTTAAAGTTTTGAAGTTTTAGCCGGCAAAAATTCAAATTTTTTATTTTTGGTGCAAAATATGACCCCCGCAGACGCTTAGTTTAGAAGATACAGCCGTTTTAAAGTTTTGAAGTTTTAGTCGGCAAAAATTCAAATTTTTTATTTTTGGTGCAAAATATGACCCCCGCAGACGCTTAGTTTAGAAGATACAGCCGTTTTAAAGTTTTGAAGTTTTAGCCGGCAAAAATTCAAATTTTTTATTTTTGGTGCAAAATATGACCCCCGCAGACGCTTAGTTTAGAAGATACAGCCGTTTTAAAGTTTTGAAATTTTAGTCGGCAAAAATTCAAATTTTTTATTTTTGGTGCAAAATATGACCCCCGCAGACGCTTAGTTTAGAAGATACAGCCGTTTTAAAGTTTTGAAGTTTTAGCCGGCAAAAATTCAAATTTTTTATTTTTGGTGCAAAATATGACCCCCGCAGACGCTTAGTTTAGAAGATACAGCCGTTTTAAAGTTTTGAAATTTTAGTCGGCAAAAATTCAAATTTTTTATTTTTGGTGCAAAATATGACCCCCGCAGACGCTTAGTTTAGAAGATACAGCCGTTTTAAAGTTTTGAAGTTTTAGCCGACAAAAATTCAAATTTTTTATTTTTGGTGCAAAATATGACCCCCGGAGACGCTTAGTTTAGAAGATACAGCCGTTTTAAAGTTTTGAAATTTTAGTCGGCAAAAATTCAAATTTTTTATTTTTGGTGCAAAATATGACCCCCGCAGACGCTTAGTTTAGAAGATACAGCCGTTTTAAAGTTTTGAAATTTAAGTCGGCAAAAATTCAAATTTTTTATTTTTGGTGCAAAATATGACCCCCGCAGACGCTTAGTTTAGAAGATACAGCCGTTTTAAAGTTTTGAAGTTTTAGCCGGCAAAAATTCAAATTTTTTATTTTTGGTGCAAAATATGACCCCCGCAGACGCTTAGTTTAGAAGATACAGTCGTTTTAAAGTTTTGAAATTTTAGTCGGCAAAAATTCAAATTTTTATTTTTGGTGCAAAATATGACCCCCGCAGACGCTTAGTTTAAAAGATACAGCCGTTTTAAAGTTTTGAAGTTTTAGCCGGCAAAAATTCAAATTTTTTATTTTTGGTGCAAAATATGACCCCCGCAGACGCTTAGTTTAGAAGATACAGCCGTTTTAAAGTTTTGAAGTTTTAGTCGGCAAAAATTCAAATTTTTTATTTTTGGTGCAAAATATGACCCCCGCAGACGCTTAGTTTAGAAGATACAGCCGTTTTAAAGTTTTGAAATTTTAGCCGGCAAAAATTCAAATTTTTTATTTTTGGTGCAAAATATGACCCCCGCAGACGCTTAGTTTAGAAGATACAGCCGTTTTAAAGTTTTGAAATTTTAGCCGGCAAAAATTCAAATTTTTTATTTTTGGTGCAAAATATGACCCCCGCAGACGCTTAGTTTAGAAGATACAGCCGTTTTAAAGTTTTGAAGTTTTAGCCGGCAAAAATTCAAATTTTTTATTTTTGGTGCAAAATATGACCCCCGCAGACGCTTAGTTTAGAAGATACAGCCGTTTTAAAGTTTTGAAATTTTAGTCGTCAAAAATTCAAATTTTTTATTTTTGGTGCAAAATATGACCCCCGCAGACGCTTAGTTTAGAAGATACAGCCGTTTTAAAGTTTTGAAGTTTTAGCCGGCAAAAATTCAAATTTTTTATTTTTGGTGCAAAATATGACCCCCGCAGACGCTTAGTTTAGAAGATACAGCCGTTTTAAAGTTTTGAAGTTTAAGCCGGCAAAAATTCAAATTTTTTATTTTTGGTGCAAAATATGACCCCCGCAGACGCTTAGTTTAGAAGATACAGCCGTTTTAAAGTTTTGAAATTTTAGTCGGCAAAAATTCAAATTTTTTATTTTTGGTGCAAAATATGACCAGACGCTTAGTTTAGAAGATACAGCCGTTTTAAAGTTTTGAAATTTTAGTCGGCAAAAATTCAAATTTTTTATTTTTGGTGCAAAATATGACCCCCGCAGACGCTTAGAAGATACAGCCGTTTTAAAGTTTTGAAGTTTTAGCCGGCAAAAATTCAATTTTTTTATTTTTGGTGCAAAATATGACCCCCGCAGACGCTTAGTTTAGAAGATACAGCCGTTTTAAAGTTTTGAAATTTTAGTCGGCAAAAATTCAAATTTTTTATCTTTGGTGCAAAATATGACCCCCGCAGACGCTTAGTTTAGAAGATACAGCCGTTTTAAAGTTTTGAAGTTTTAGCCGGCAAAAATTCAAATTTTTTATTTTTGGTGCAAAATATGACCCCCGCAGACGCTTAGTTTAGAAGATACAGCCGTTTTAAAGTTTTGAAGTTTTAGCCGGCAAAAATTCAAATTTTTTATTTTTGGTGCAAAATATGACCCCCGCAGACGCTTGGTTTAGAAGATACAGCCGTTTTAAAGTTTTGAAATTTTAGCCGGCAAAAATTCAAATTTTTTATTTTTGGTGCAAAATATGACCCCCGCAGACGCTTAGTTTAGAAGATACAGCCGTTTTAAAGTTTTGAAGTTTTAGCCGGCAAAAATTCAAATTTTTTATTTTTGGTGCAAAATATGACCCCCGCAGACGCTTAGTTTAGAAGATAGAGCCGTTTTAAAGTTTTGAAATTTTAGTCGGCAAAAATTCAAATTTTTTATTTTTGGTGCAAAATATGACCCCCGCAGACGCTTAGTTTAGAAGATACAGCCGTTTTAAAGTTTTGAAGTTTTAGCCGGCAAAAATTCAAATTTTTTATTTTTGGTGCAAAATATGACCCCCGCAGACGCTTAGTTTAGAAGATACAGCCGTTTTAAAGTTTTGAAATTTTAGTCGGCAAAAATTCAAATTTTTTATTTTTGGTGCAAAATATGACCCCTGCAGACGCTTAGTTTAGAAGATACAGCCGTTTTAAAGTTTTGAAGTTTTAGCCGGCAAAAATTAAAATTTTTTATTTTTGGTGCAAAATATGACCCCCGCAGACGCTTAGTTTAGAAGATACAGCCGTTTTAAAGTTTTGAAGTTTTAGCCGGCAAAAATTCAAATTTTTTATTTTTGGTGCAAAATATGACCCCCGCAGACGCTTAGTTTAGAAAATACAGCCGTTTTAAAGTTTTGAAGTTTTAGTCGGCAAAAATTCAAATTTTTTATTTTTGGTGCAAAATATGACCCCGCAGACGCTTAGTTTAGAAGATACAGCCGTTTTAAAGTTTTGAAGTTTTAGCCGGCAAAAATTCAAATTTTTTATTTTTGGTGCAAAATATGACCCCCGCAGACGCTTAGTTTAGAAGATACAGCCGTTTTAAAGTTTTGAAATTTTATTCGGCAAAAATTCAAATTTTTTATTTTTGGTGCAAAATATGACCCCCGCAGACGCTTAGTTTAGAAGATACAGCCGTTTTAAAGTTTTGAAGTTTTAGCCGGCAAAAATTCAAATTTTTTATTTTTGGTGCAAAATATGACCCCCGCAGACGCTTAGTTTAGAAGATACAGCCGTTTTAAAGTTTTGAAGTTTTATTCGGCAAAAATTCAAATTTTTTATTTTTGGTGCAAAATATGACCCCCGCAGACGCTTAGTTTAGAAGATACAGCCGTTTTAAAGTTTTGAAGTTTTAGCCGGCAAAAATTCAAATTTTTTATTTTTGGTGCAAAATATGACCCCCGCAGACGCTTAGTTTAGAAGATACAGCCGTTTTAAAGTTTTGAAGTTTTAGCCGGCAAAAATTCAAATTTTTTATTTTTGGTGCAAAATATGACCCCCGCAGACGCTTAGTTTAGAAGATACAGCCGTTTTAAAGTTTTGAAATTTTAGCCGGCAAAAATTCAAATTTTTTATTTTTGGTGCAAAGTATGACCCCCGCAGACGCTTAGTTTAGAAGATACAGCCGTTTTAAAGTTTTGAAATTTTAGTCGGCAAAAATTCAAATTTTTTATTTTTGGTGCAAAATATGACCCCCGCAGACGCTTAGTTTAGAAGATACAGCCGTTTTAAAGTTTTGAAATTTTAGTCGGCAAAAATTCAAATTTTTTATTTTTGGTGCAAAATATGACCCCCGCAGACGCTTAGTTCAGAAGATACAGCCGTTTTAAAGTTTTGAAGTTTTAGCCGGCAAAAATTCAAATTTTTTATTTTTGGTGCAAAATATGACCCCCGCAGACGCTTAGTTTAGAAGATACAGCCGTTTTAAAGTTTTGAAATTTTAGTCGGCAAAAATTCAAATTTTTTATTTTTGGTGCAAAATATGACAACCGCAGACGCTTAGTTTAGAAGATACAGCCGTTTTAAAGTTTTGAAGTTTTAGCCGGAAAAAATTCAAATTTTTTATTTTTGGTGCAAAATATGACCCCCGCAGACGCTTAGTTTAGAAGATACAGCCGTTTTAAAGTTTTGAAATTTTAGTCGGCAAAAATTCAAATTTTTTATTTTTGGTGCAAAATATGACCCCCGCAGACGCTTAGTTTAGAAGATACAGCCGTTTTAAAGTTTTGAAATTTTAGCCGGCAAAAATTCAAATTTTTTATTTTTGGTGCAAAATATGACCCCCGCAGACGCTTAATTTAGCCGTTTTAAAGTTTTGAAGTTTTAGCCGGCAAAAATTCAAATTTTTTATTTTTGGTGCAAAATATGACCCCCGCAGACGCTTAGTTTAGAAGATACAGCCGTTTTAAAGTTTTGAAATTTTAGTCGGCAAAAATTCAAATCTTTTAGTTTTGGTGCAAAATATGACCCCCGCAGACGCTTAGTTTAGAAGATACAGCCGTTTTAAAGTTTTGAAGTTTTAGCCGGCAAAAATTCAAATTTTTTATTTTTGGTGCAAAATATGACCCCCGCAGACGCTTAGTTTAGAAGATACAGCCGTTTTAAAGTTTTGAAATTTTAGTCGGCAAAAATTCAAATTTTTTATTTTTGGTGCAAAATATGACCCCCGCAGACGCTTAGTTTAGAAGATACAGCCGTTTTAAAGTTTTGAAGTTTTAGCCGGCAAAAATTCAAATTTTTTATTTTTGGTGCAAAATATAACCCCCGCAGACGCTTAGTTTAGAAGATACAGCCGTTTTAAAGTTTTGAAATTTTAGTCGGCAAAAACTCAAATTTTTTATTTTTGGTGCAAAATATGACCCCCGCAGACGCTTAGTTTAGAAGATACAGCCGTTTTAAAGTTTTGAAGTTTTAGCCGGCAAAACTTCAAATTTTTTATTTTTGGTGCAAAATATGACCCCCGCAGATGCTTAGTTTAGAAGATACAGCCGTTTTAAAGTTTTGAAATTTTAGTCGGCAAAAATTCAAATTTTTTATTTTTGGTGCAAAATATGACCCCCGCAGACGCTTAGTTTAGAAGATACAGCCGTTTTAAAGTTTTGAAGTTTTAGCCGGCAAAAATTCAAATTTTTTATTTTTGGTGCAAAATATGACCCCCGCAGACGCTTAGTTTAGAAGATACAGCCGTTTTAAAGTTTTGAAATTTTAGTCGGCAAAAATTCAAATTTTTTATTTTTGGTGCAAAATATGACCCCCGCAGACGCTTAGTTTAGAAGATACAGCCGTGTTAAAGTTTTGAAATTTTAGCCGGCAAAAATTCAAATTTTTTATTTTTGGTGCAAAATATGACCCCCGCAGACGCTTAGTTTAGAAGATACAGCCGTTTTAAAGTTTTGAAGTTTTAGCCGGCAAAAATTCAAATTTTTTATTTTTGGTGCAAAATATGACCCCCGCAGACGCTTAGTTTAGAAGATACAGCCGTTTTAAAGTTTTGAAATTTTAGCCGGCAAAAATTCAAATTTTTTATTTTTGGTGCAAAATATGACCCCCGCAGACGCTTAGTTTAGAAGATACAGCCGTTTTAAAGTTTTGAAGTTTTAGCCGGCAAAAATTCAAATTTTTTATTTTTGGTGCAAAATATGACCCCCGCAGACGCTTAGTTTAGAAGATACAGCCGTTTTAAAGTTTTGAAATTTTAGCCGGCAAAAATTCAAATTTTTTATTTTTGGTGCAAAATATGACCCCCGCAGACGTTTAGTTTAGAAGATACAGCCGTTTTAAAGTTTTGAAGTTTTAGCCGGCAAAAATTCAAATTTTTTATTTTTGGTGCAAAATATGACCCCCGCAGACGCTTAGTTTAGAAGATACAGCCGTTTTAAAGTTTTGAAATTTTAGTCGGCAAAAATTCAAATTTTTTATTTTTGGTGCAAAATATGACCCCCGCAGACGCTTAGTTTAGAAGATACAGCCGTTTTAAAGTTTTGAAGTTTTAGCCGGCAAAAATTCAAATTTTTTATTTTTGGTGCAAAATATGACCCCCGCAGACGCTTAGTTTAGAAGATACAGCCGTTTTAAAGTTTTGAAGTTTTAGCCGGCAAAAATTCAAATTTTATATTTTTGATGCAAAATATGACCACCGCAGACGCTTAGTTTAGAAGATACAGCCGTTTTAAAGTTTTGAAGTTTTAGCCGGCAAAAATTCAAATTTTTTATTTTTGGTGCAAAATATGACCCCCGCAGACGCTTAGTTTAGAAGATACAGCCGTTTTAAAGTTTTGAAATTTTAGCCGGCAAAAATTCAAATTTTTTATTTTTGGTGCAAAATATGACCCCCGCAGACGCTTAGTTTAGAAGATACAGCCGTTTTAAAGTTTTGAAATTTTAGTCGGCAAAAATTCAAATTTTTTATTTTTGGTGCAAAGTATGACCCCCGCAGACGCTTAGTTTAGAAGATACAGCCGTTTTAAAGTTTTGAAATTTTAGCCGGCAAAAATTCAATTTTTTTATTTTTGGTGCAAAATATGACCCCCGCAGACGCTTAGTTTAGAAGATACAGCCGTTTTAAAGTTTTGAAGTTTTAGCCGGCAAAAATTCAAATTTTTTATTTTTGGTGCAAAATATGACCCCCGCAGACGCTTAGTTTAGAAGATACAGCCGTTTTAAAGTTTTGAAATTTTAGTCGGCAAAAATTCAAATTTTTTATTTTTGGTGCAATATATGACCCCCGCAGACGCTTAGTTTAGAAGATACAGCCGTTTTAAAGTTTTGAAATTTTAGCCGGCAAAAATTCAAATTTTTTATTTTTGGTGCAAAATATGACCCCCGCAGACGCTTAGTTTAGAAGATACAGCCGTTTTAAAGTTTTGAAGTTTTAGCCGGCAAAAATTCAAATTTTTTATTTTTGGTGCAAAATATGACCCCCGCAGACGCTTAGTTTAGAAGATACAGCCGTTTTAAAGTTTTGAAATTTTAGTCGGCAAAAATTCAAATTTTTTATTTTTGGTGCAAAATATGACCCCCCGCAGACGCTTAGTTTAGAAGATACAGCCGTTTTAAAGTTTTGAAGTTTTAGCCGGCAAAAATTCAAATTTTTTATTTTTGGTGCAAAATATGACCCCCGCAGACGCTTAGTTTAGAAGATACAGCCGTTTTAAAGTTTTGAAGTTTTAGCCGGCAAAACTTCAAATTTTTTATTTTTGGTGCAAAATATGACCCCCGCAGACTCTTAGTTTAGAAGATACAGCCGTTTTAAAGTTTTCAAATTTTTCATTTTTGGTGCAAAATATGACCCCCGCAGACGCTTAGTTTAGAAGATACAGCCGTTTTAAAGTTTTGAAATTTTAGTCGGCAAAAATTCAAATTTTTTATTTTTGGTGCAAAATATGACCCCCGCAGACGCTTAGTTTAGAAGATACAGCCGTTTTAAAGTTTTGAAATTTTAGTCGGCAAAAATTCAAAATTTTTATTTTTGGAAGATACAGCCGTTTTAAAGTTTTGAAGTTTTAGCCGGAAAAAATTCAAATTTTTTATTTTTGGTGCAAAATGTGACCCCCGCAGACGCTTAGTTTAGAAGATACAGCCGTTTTAAAGTTTTGAAGTTTTAGCCGGCAAAAATTCAAATTTTTTATTTTTGGTGCAAAATATGACCCCCGCAGACGCTTAGTTTAGAAGATACAGCCGTTTTAAAGTTTTGAAGTTTTAGCCGGCAAAAATTCAAATTTTTTATTTTTGGTGCAAAATATGACCCCCGCAGACGCTTAGTTTAGAAGATACAGCCGTTTTAAAGTTTTGAAATTTTAGCCGGCAAAAATTCAAATTTTTATTTTTGGTGCAAAATATGACCCCCGCAGACGCTTAGTTTAGAAGATACAGCCGTTTTAAAGTTTTGAAATTTTAGTCGGCAAAAATTCAAATTTTTTATTTTTGGTGCAAAATATGACCCCCGCAGACGCTTAGTTTAGAAGATACAGCCGTTTTAAAGTTTTGAAATTTTAGCCGGCAAAAATTCAAATTTTTTATTTTTGGTGCAAAATATGACCCCCGCAGACGCTTAGTTTAGAAGAAGTTTTAAAGTTTTGAAGCTTTAGCCGGCAAAAATTCAAATTTTTTATTTTTGGTGCAACATATGACCCCCGCAGACGCTTAGTTTAGAAGATACAGCCGTTTTAAAGTTTTGAAATTTTAGTCGGCAAAAATTCAAATTTTTTATTTTTGGTGCAAAATATGACCCCCGCAGACGCTTAGTTTAGAAGATACAGCCGTTTTAAAGTTTTGAAATTTTAGCCGGCAAAAATTCAAATTTTTTATTTTTGGTGCAAAATATGACCCCCGCAGACGCTTAGTTTAGCCGTTTTAAAGTTTTGAAGTTTTAGCTGGCAAAAATTCAAATTTTTTATTTTTGGTGCAAAATATGACCCCCGCAGACGCTTAGTTTAGAAGATACAGCCGTTTTAAAGTTTTGAAATTTTATTCGGCAAAAATTCAAATTTTTTATTTTTGGTGCAAAATATGACCCCCGCAGACGCTTAGTTTAGAAGATACAGCCGTTTTAAAGTTTTGAAATTTTAGTCGGCAAAAATTCAAATTTTTTATTTTTGGTGCAAAATATGACCCCCGCAGACGCTTAGTTTAGAAGATACAGCCGTTTTAAAGTTTTGAAATTTTAGTCGGCAAAAATTCAAAATTTTTATTTTTGGAAGATACAGCCGTTTTAAAGTTTTGAAGTTTTAGCCGGAAAAAATTCAAATTTTTTATTTTTGGTGCAAAATGTGACCCCCGCAGACGCTTAGTTTAGAAGATACAGCCGTTTTAAAGTTTTGAAGTTTTAGCCGGCAAAAATTCAAATTTTTTATTTTTGGTGCAAAATATGACCCCCGCAGACGCTTAGTTTAGAAGATACAGCCGTTTTAAAGTTTTGAAGTTTTAGCCGGCAAAAATTCAAATTTTTTATTTTTGGTGCAAAATATGACCCCCGCAGACGCTTAGTTTAGAAGATACAGCCGTTTTAAAGTTTTGAAATTTTAGCCGGCAAAAATTCAAATTTTTATTTTTGGTGCAAAATATGACCCCCGCAGACGCTTAGTTTAGAAGATACAGCCGTTTTAAAGTTTTGAAATTTTAGTCGGCAAAAATTCAAATTTTTTATTTTTGGTGCAAAATATGACCCCCGCAGACGCTTAGTTTAGAAGATACAGCCGTTTTAAAGTTTTGAAATTTTAGCCGGCAAAAATTCAAATTTTTTATTTTTGGTGCAAAATATGACCCCCGCAGACGCTTAGTTTAGAAGAAGTTTTAAAGTTTTGAAGCTTTAGCCGGCAAAAATTCAAATTTTTTATTTTTGGTGCAAAATATGACCCCCGCAGACGCTTAGTTTAGAAGATACAGCCGTTTTAAAGTTTTGAAATTTTAGTCGGCAAAAATTCAAATTTTTTATTTTTGGTGCAAAATATGACCCCCGCAGACGCTTAGTTTAGAAGATACAGCCGTTTTAAAGTTTTGAAATTTTAGCCGGCAAAAATTCAAATTTTTTATTTTTGGTGCAAAATATGACCCCCGCAGACGCTTAGTTTAGCCGTTTTAAAGTTTTGAAGTTTTAGCTGGCAAAAATTCAAATTTTTTATTTTTGGTGCAAAATATGACCCCCGCAGACGCTTAGTTTAGAAGATACAGCCGTTTTAAAGTTTTGAAATTTTATTCGGCAAAAATTCAAATTTTTTATTTTTGGTGCAAAATATGACCCCCGCAGACGCTTAGTTTAGAAGATACAGCCGTTTTAAAGTTTTGAAGTTTTAGCCGGCAAAAATTCAAATTTTTTATTTTTGGTGCAAAATATGACCCCCGCAGACGCTTAGTTTAGAAGATACAGCCGTTTTAAAGTTTTGAAATTTTAGCCGGCAAAAATTCAAATTTTTTATTTTTGGTGCAAAATATGACCCCCGCAGACGTTTAGTTTAGAAGATACAGCCGTTTTAAAGTTTTGAAATTTTAGCCGGCAAAAATTCAAATTTTTTATTTTTGGTGCAAAATATGACCCCCGCAGACGTTTAGTTTAGAAGATACAGCCGTTTTAAAGTTTTGAAGTTTTAGCCGGCAAAAATTCAAACTTTTTATTTTTGGTGCAAAATATGACCCCCGCAGACGCTTAGTTTAGAAGATACAGCCGTTTTAAAGTTTTGAAATTTTATTCGGCAAAAATTCAAATTTTTTATTTTTGGTGCAAAATATGACCCCCGCAGACGCTTAGTTTAGAAGATACAGCCGTTTTAAAGTTTTGAAGTTTTAGCCGGCAAAAATTCAAATTTTTTATTTTTGGTGCAAAATATGACCCCCGCAGACGCTTAGTTTTAGATTTTAAAGTTTTGAAGTTTTAGCCGGCAAAAATTCAAATTTTTTATTTTTGATGCAAAATATGACCACCGCAGACGCTTAGTTTAGAAGATACAGCCGTTTTAAAGTTTTGAAGTTTTAGCCGGCAAAAATTCAAATTTTTTATTTTTGGTGCAAAATATGATCCCCGCAGACGCTTAGTTTAGAAGATACAGCCGTTTTAAAGTTTTGAAGTTTTAGCCGGCAAAAATTCAAATTTTTTATTTTTGGTGCAAAATATGACCCCCGCAGACGCTTAGTTTAGAACATACAGCCGTTTTAAAGTTTTGAAATTTTAGTCGGCAAAAATTCAAATTTTTTATTTTTGGTGCAAAATATGACCCCGACGCTTAGTTTAGAAGATACAGCCGTTTTAAAGTTTTGAAGTTTTAGCCGGCAAAAATTCAAATTTTTTATTTTTGGTGCAAAATATGACCCCCGCAGACGCTTAGTTTAGAAGATACAGCCGTTTTAAAGTTTTGAAGTTTTAGCCGGCAAAACTTCAAATTTTTTATTTTTGGTGCAAAATATGACCCCCGCAGACGCTTAGTTTAGAAGATACAGCCGTTTTAAAGTTTTGAAGTTTTAGCCGGCAAAAATTCAAATTTTTTATTTTTGGTGCAAAATATGACCCCCGCAGACTCTTAGTTTAGAAGATACAGCCGTTTTAAAGTTTTGAAATTTTTGTCGGCAAAAATTCAAATTTTTCATTTTTGGTGCAAAATATGACCCCCGCAGACGCTTAGTTTAGAAGATACAGCCGTTTTAAAGTTTTGAAATTTTAGTCGGCAAAAATTCAAATTTTTTATTTTTGGTGCAAAATATGACCCCCGCAGACGCTTAGTTTAGAAGATACAGCCGTTTTAAAGTTTTGAAATTTTAGTCGGCAAAAATTCAAAATTTTTATTTTTGGAAGATACAGCCGTTTTAAAGTTTTGAAGTTTTAGCCGGAAAAAATTCAAATTTTTTATTTTTGGTGCAAAATGTGACCCCCGCAGACGCTTAGTTTAGAAGATACAGCCGTTTTAAAGTTTTGAAGTTTTAGCCGGCAAAAATTCAAATTTTTTATTTTTGGTGCAAAATATGACCCCCGCAGACGCTTAGTTTAGAAGATACAGCCGTTTTAAAGTTTTGAAATTTTAGCCGGCAAAAATTCAAATTTTTTATTTTTGGTGCAAAATATGACCCCCGCAGACGCTTAGTTTAGAAGATACAGCCGTTTTAAAGTTTTGAAATTTTAGTCGGCAAAAATTCAAATTTTTTATTTTTGGTGCAAAATATGACCCCCGCAGACGCTTAGTTTAGAAGATACAGCCGTTTTAAAGTTTTGAAATTTTAGCCGGCAAAAATTCAAATTTTTTATTTTTGGTGCAAAATATGACCCCCGCAGACGCTTAGTTTAGAAGAAGTTTTAAAGTTTTGAAGTTTTAGCCGGCAAAAATTCAAATTTTTTATTTTTGGTGCAAAATATGACCCCCGCAGACGCTTAGTTTAGAAGATACAGCCGTTTTAAAGTTTTGAAATTTTAGTCGGCAAAAATTCAAATTTTTTATTTTTGGTGCAAAATATGACCCCCGCAGACGCTTAGTTTAGAAGATACAGCCGTTTTAAAGTTTTGAAGTTTTAGCCGGAAAAAATTCAAAATTTTTTTTTTTGGTGCAAAATATGACCCCCGCAGACGCTTAGTTTAGAAGATACAGCCGTTTTAAAGTTTTGAAATTTTAGCCGGCAAAAATTCAAATTTTTTATTTTTGGTGCAAAATATGACCCCCGCAGACGCTTAGTTTAGAAGATACAGCCGTTTTAAAGTTTTGAAGTTTTAGCCGGCAAAAATTCAAATTTTTTATTTTTGGTGCAAAATATGACCCCCGCAGACGCTTAGTTTAGAAGATACAGCCGTTTTAAAGTTTTGAAATTTTAGTCGGCAAAAATTCAAATCTTTTAGTTTTGGTGCAAAATATGACCCCCGCAGACGCTTAGTTTAGAAGATACAGCCGTTTTAAAGTTTTGAAATTTTAGTCGGCAAAAATTCAAATTTTTTATTTTTGGTGCAAAATATGACCCCCGCAGACGCTTAGTTTAGAAGATACAGCCGTTTTAAAGTTTTGAAGTTTTAGCCGGCAAAAATTCAAATTTTTTACTTTTGGTGCAAAATATGACCCCCGCAGACGCTTAGTTTAGAAGATACAGCCGTTTTAAAGTTTTGAAATTTTAGTCGGCAAAAATTCAAATTTTTTATTTTTGGTGCAAAATATGACCCCCGCAGACGCTTAGTTTAGAAGATACAGCCGTTTGAAAGTTTTGAAGTTTTAGCCGGCAAAAATTCAAATTTTTTATTTTTGGTGCAAAATATGACCCCCGCAGACGCTTAGTTTAGAAGATACAGCCGTTTTAAAGTTTTGAAGTTTTAGCCGGCAAAAATTCAAATTTTTTATTTTTGATGCAAAATATGACCACCGCAGACGCTTAGTTTAGAAGATACAGCCGTTTTAAAGTTTTGAAGTTTTAGCCGGCAAAAATTCAAATTTTTTATTTTTGGTGCAAAATATGATCCCCGCAGACGCTTAGTTTAGAAGATACAGCCGTTTTAAAGTTTTGAAGTTTTAGCCGGCAAAAATTCAAATTTTTTATTTTTGGTGCAAAATATGACCCCCGCAGACGCTTAGTTTAGAACATACAGCCGTTTTAAAGTTTTGAAATTTTAGTCGGCAAAAATTCAAATTTTTTATTTTTGGTGCAAAATATGACCCCCGCAGACGCTTAGTTTAGAAGATACAGCCGTTTTAAAGTTTTGAAGTTTTAGCCGGCAAAAATTCAAATTTTTTATTTTTGGTGCAAAATATGACCCCCGCAGACGCTTAGTTTAGAAGATACAGCCGTTTTAAAGTTTTGAAGTTTTAGCCGGCAAAACTTCAAATTTTTTATTTTTGGTGCAAAATATGACCCCCGCAGACGCTTAGTTTAGAAGATACAGCCGTTTTAAAGTTTTGAAGTTTTAGCCGGCAAAAATTCAAATTTTTTATTTTTGGTGCAAAATATGACCCCCGCAGACTCTTAGTTTAGAAGATACAGCCGTTTTAAAGTTTTGAAGTTTTAGCCGGAAAAAATTCAAATTTTTTATTTTTGGTGCAAAATGTGACCCCCGCAGACGCTTAGTTTAGAAGATACAGCCGTTTTAAAGTTTTGAAGTTTTAGCCGGCAAAAATTCAAATTTTTTATTTTTGGTGCAAAATATGACCCCCGCAGACGCTTAGTTTAGAAGATACAGCCGTTTTAAAGTTTTGAAATTTTAGCCGGCAAAAATTCAAATTTTTTATTTTTGGTGCAAAATATGACCCCCGCAGACGCTTAGTTTAGAAGATACAGCCGTTTTAAAGTTTTGAAATTTTAGTCGGCAAAAATTCAAATTTTTTATTTTTGGTGCAAAATATGCCCCCCGCAGACGCTTAGTTTAGAAGATACAGCCGTTTTAAAGTTTTGAAATTTTAGCCGGCAAAAATTCAAATTTTTTATTTTTGGTGCAAAATATGACCCCCGCAGACGCTTAGTTTAGAAGAAGTTTTAAAGTTTTGAAGTTTTAGCCGGCAAAAATTCAAATTTTTTATTTTTGGTGCAAAATATGACCCCCGCAGACGCTTAGTTTAGAAGATACAGCCGTTTTAAAGTTTTGAAATTTTAGTCGGCAAAAATTCAAATTTTTTATTTTTGGTGCAAAATATGACCCCCGCAGACGCTTAGTTTAGAAGATACAGCCGTTTTAAAGTTTTGAAGTTTTAGCCGGAAATAATTCAAAATTTTTTTTTTTGGTGCAAAATATGACCCCCGCAGACGCTTAGTTTAGAAGATACAGCCGTTTTAAAGTTTTGAAATTTTAGCCGGCAAAAATTCAAATTTTTTATTTTTGGTGCAAAATATGACCCCCGCAGACGCTTAGTTTAGAAGATACAGCCGTTTTAAAGTTTTGAAATTTTAGCCGGCAAAAATTCAAATTTTTTATTTTTGGTGCAAAATATGACCCCCGCAGACGCTTAGTTTAGAAGAAGTTTTAAAGTTTTGAAGTTTTAGCCGGCAAAAATTCAAATTTTTTATTTTTGGTGCAAAATATGACCCCCGCAGACGCTTAGTTTAGAAGATACAGCCGTTTTAAAGTTTTGAAATTTTAGTCGGCAAAAATTCAAATTTTTTATTTTTGGTGCAAAATATGACCCCCGCAGACGCTTAGTTTAGAAGATACAGCCGTTTTAAAGTTTTGAAATTTTAGCCGGCAAAAATTCAAATTTTTTATTTTTGGTGCAAAATATGACCCCCGCAGACGCTTAGTTTAGAAGGTACAGCCGTTTTAAAGTTTTGAAATTTTAGTCGGCAAAAATTCAAATTTTTTATTTTTGGTGCAAAATATGACCCCCGCAGACGCTTAGTTTAGAAGATACAGCCGTTTTAAAGTTTTGAAATTTTAGCCGGCAAAAATTCAAATTTTTTATTTTTGGTGCAAAATATGACCCCCGCAGACGCTTAGTTTAGAAGATACAGCCGTTTTAAAGTTTTGAAATTTTAGCCGGCAAAAATTCAAATTTTTTATTTTTGGTGTAAAATATGACCCCCGCAGACGCTTAGTTTAGAAGATACAGCCGTTTTAAAGTTTTGAAGTTTTAGCCGGCAAAAATTCAAATTTTTTATTTTTGGTGCAAAATATGACCCCCGCAGACGCTTAGTTTAGAAGATACAGCCGTTTTAAAGTTTTGAAATTTTAGTCGGCAAAAATTCAAATTTTTTATTTTTGGTGCAAAATATGACCCCCGCAGACGCTTAGTTTAGAAGGTACAGCCGTTTTAAAGTTTTGAAATTTTAGTCGGCAAAAATTCAAATTTTTTATTTTTGGTGCAAAATATGACCCCCGCAGACGCTTAGTTTAGAAGATACAGCCGTTTTAAAGTTTTGAAATTTTAGCCGGCAAAAATTCAAATTTTTTATTTTTGGTGCAAAATATGACCCCCGCAGACGCTTAGTTTAGAAGATACAGCCGTTTTAAAGTTTTGAAATTTTAGTCGGCAAAAATTCAAATTTTTTATTTTTGGTGCAAAATATGACCCCCGCAGACGCTTAGTTTAGAAGATACAGCCGTTTTAAAGTTCTGAAATTTTAGCCGGCAAAAATTCAAATTTTTTATTTTTGGTGCAAAATATGACCCCCGCAGACGCTTAGTTTAGAAGATACAGCCGTTTTAAAGTTTTAAAGTTTTAGCCGGCAAAAATTCAAATTTTTTATTTTTGGTGCAAAATATGACCCCCGCAGACGCTTAGTTTAGAAGATACAGCCGTTTTAAAGTTTTGAAATTTTAGCCGGCAAAAATTCAAATTTTTTATTTTTGGTGCAAAATATGACCCCCGCAGACGCTTAGTTTAGAAGATACAGCCGTTTTAAAGTTTTGAAATTTTAGCCGGCAAAAATTCAAATTTTTTATTTTTGGTGCAAAATATGACCCCCGCAGACGCTTAGTTTAGAAGATACAGCCGTTTTAAAGTTTTGAAGTTTTAGCCGGCAAAAATTCAAATTTTTTATTTTTGGTGCAAAATATGACCCCCGCAGACGCTTAGTTTAGAAGATACAGCCGTTTTAAAGTTTTGAAATTTTAGTCGGCAAAAATTCAAATTTTTTATTTTTGGTGCAAAATATGACCCCCGCAGACGCTTAGTTTAGAAGATACAGCCGTTTTAAAGTTTTGAAATTTTAGCCGGCAAAAATTCAAATTTTTGGTGCAAAATATGACCCCCGCAGACGCTTAGTTTAGAAGATACAGCCGTTTTAAAGTTTTGAAATTTTAGCCGGCAAAAATTCAAATTTTTTATTTTTGGTGCAAAATATGACCCCCGCAGACGCTTAGTTTAGAAGGTACAGCCGTTTTAAAGTTTTGAAATTTTAGTCGGCAAAAATTCAAATTTTTTATTTTTGGTGCAAAATATGACCCCCGCAGACGCTTAGTTTAGAAGATACAGCCGTTTTAAAGTTTTGAAATTTTAGCCGGCAAAAATTCAAATTTTTTATTTTTGGTGCAAAATATGACCCCCGCAGACGCTTAGTTTAGAAGATACAGCCGTTTTAAAGTTTTGAAGTTTTAGCCGGCAAAAATTCAAATTTTTTATTTTTGGTGCAAAATATGACCCCCGCAGACGCTTAGTTTAGAAGATACAGCCGTTTTAAAGTTTTGAAATTTTAGCCGGCAAAAATTCAAATTTTTTATTTTTGGTGTAAAATATGACCCCCGCAGACGCTTAGTTTAGAAGATACAGCCGTTTTAAAGTTTTGAAGTTTTAGCCGGCAAAAATTCAAATTTTTTATTTTTGGTGCAAAATATGACCCCCGCAGACGCTTAGTTTAGAAGATACAGCCGTTTTAAAGTTTTGAAATTTTAGTCGGCAAAAATTCAAATTTTTTATTTTTGGTGCAAAATATGACCCCCGCAGACGCTTAGTTTAGAAGGTACAGCCGTTTTAAAGTTTTGAAATTTTAGTCGGCAAAAATTCAAATTTTTTATTTTTGGTGCAAAATATGACCCCCGCAGACGCTTAGTTTAGAAGATACAGCCGTTTTAAAGTTTTGAAATTTTAGCCGGCAAAAATTCAAATTTTTTATTTTTGGTGCAAAATATGACCCCCGCAGACGCTTAGTTTAGAAGATACAGCCGTTTTAAAGTTTTGAAATTTTAGTCGGCAAAAATTCAAATTTTTTATTTTTGGTGCAAAATATGACCCCCGCAGACGCTTAGTTTAGAAGATACAGCCGTTTTAAAGTTTTGAAATTTTAGTCGGCAAAAATTCAAATTTTTTATTTTTGGTGCAAAATATGACCCCCGCAGACGCTTAGTTTAGAAGATACAGCCGTTTTAAAGTTTTGAAATTTTAGTCGGCAAAAATTCAAAATTTTTATTTTTGGTGCAAAATATGACCCCCGCAGACGCTTAATTTAGAAGATACAGCCGTTTTAAAGTTTTGAAGTTTTAGCCGGCAAAAATTCAAATTTTTTATTTTTGGTGCAAAATATGACCCCCGCAGACGCTTAGTTTAGAAGATACAGCCGTTTTAAAGTTTTGAAATTTTAGTCGGCAAAAATTCAAATTTTTTATTTTTGGTGCAAAATATGACCCCCGCAGACGCTTAGTTTAGAAGATACAGCCGTTTTAAAGTTTTGAAGTTTTAGCCGGCAAAAATTCAAATTTTTTATTTTTGGTGCAAAATATGACCCCCGCAGACGCTTAGTTTAGAAGATACAGCCGTTTTAAAGTTTTGAAATTTTAGTCGGCAAAAATTCAAATTTTTTATTTTTGGTGCAAAATATGACCCCCGCAGACGCTTAGTTTAGAAGATACAGCCGTTTTAAAGTTTTGAAATTTAAGTCGGCAAAAATTCAAATTTTTTATTTTTGGTGCAAAATATGACCCCCGCAGACGCTTAGTTTAGAAGATACAGCCGTTTTAAAGTTTTGAAATTTTAGTCGGCAAAAATTCAAAATTTTTATTTTTGGTGCAAAATATGACCCCCGCAGACGCTTAATTTAGAAGATACATCCGTTTTAAAGTTTTGAAGTTTTAGCCGGCAAAAATTCAAATTTTTTATTTTTGGTGCAAAATATGACCCCCGCAGACGCTTAGTTTAGAAGATGCAGCCGTTTTAAAGTTTTGAAATTTTAGCCGGCAAAAATTCAAATTTTTTATTTTTGGTGCAAAATATGACCCCCGCAGACGCTTAGTTTAGAAGATACAGCCGTTTTAAAGTTTTGAAATTTTAGTCGGCAAAAATTCAAAAATTTTATTTTTGGTGCAAAATATGACCCCCGCAGACGCTTAGTTTAGAAGATACAGCCGTTTTAAAGTTTTGAAGTTTTAGCCGGCAAAAATTCAAATTTTTTATTTTTGGTGCAAAATATGACCCCCGCAGACGCTTAGTTTAGAAGATACAGCCGTTTTAAAGTTTTGAAATTTTAGTCGGCAAAAATTCAAATTTTTTATTTTTGGTGCAAAATATGACCCCCGCAGACGCTTAGTTTAGAAGATACAGCCGTTTTAAAGTTTTGAAGTTTTAGCCGGCAAAAATTCAAATTTTTTATTTTTGGTGCAAAATATGACCCCCGCAGACGCTTAGTTTAGAAGATACAGCCGTTTTAAAGTTTTGAAATTTTAGTCGGCAAAAATTCAAATTTTTTATTTTTGGTGCAAAATATGACCCCCGCAGACGCTTAGTTTAGAAGATACAGCCGTTTTAAAGTTTTGAAGTTTTAGCCGGCAAAAATTAAAATTTTTTATTTTTGGTGCAAAATATGACCCCCGCAGACGCTTAGTTTAGAAGATACAGCCGTTTTAAAGTTTTGAAATTTTAGCCGGCAAAAATTCAAATTTTTTATTTTTGGTGCAAAATATGACCCCCGCAGACGCTTAGTTTAGAAGATACAGCCGTTTTAAAGTTTTGAAGTTTTAGCCGGCAAAAGTTCAAATTTTTTATTTTTGGTGCAAAATATGACCCCCGCAGACGCTTAGTTTAGAAGATACAGCCGTTTTAAGGTTTTGAAATTTTAGCCGGCAAAAATTCAAATTTTTTATTTTTGGTGCAAAATATGACCCCCGCAGACGCTTAGTTTAGAAGATACAGCCGTTTTAAAGTTTTGAAATTTTAGCCGGCAAAAATTCAAATTTTTTATTTTTGGTGCAAAATATGACCCCCGCAGACGCTTAGTTTAGAAGATACAGCCGTTTTAAAGTTTTGAAGTTTTAGCCGGCAAAAATTAAAATTTTTTATTTTTGGTGCAAAATATGACCCCCGCAGACGCTTAGTTTAGAAGATACAGCCGTTTTAAAGTTTTGAAATTTTAGCCGGCAAAAATTCAAATTTTTGGTGCAAAATATGACCCCCGCAGACGCTTAGTTTAGAAGATACAGCCGTTTTAAAGTTTTGAAATTTTAGCCGGCAAAAATTCAAATTTTTTATTTTTGGTGCAAAAAATGACCCCCGCAGACGCTTAGTTTAGAAGGTACAGCCGTTTTAAAGTTTTGAAATTTTAGTCGGCAAAAATTCAAATTTTTTATTTTTGGTGCAAAATATGACCCCCGCAGACGCTTAGTTTAGAAGATACAGCCGTTTTAAAGTTTTGAAGTTTTAGCCGGCAAAAATTCAAATTTTTTATTTTTGGTGCAAAATATGACCCCCGCAGACGCTTAGTTTAGAAGATACAGCCGTTTTAAAGTTTTGAAATTTTAGCCGGCAAAAATTCAAATTTTTTATTTTTGGTGTAAAATATGACCCCCGCAGACGCTTAGTTTAGAAGATACAGCCGTTTTAAAGTTTTGAAGTTTTAGCCGGCAAAAATTCAAATTTTTTATTTTTGGTGCAAAATATGACCCCCGCAGACGCTTAGTTTAGAAGATACAGCCGTTTTAAAGTTTTGAAATTTTAGTCGGCAAAAATTCAAATTTTTTATTTTTGGTGCAAAATATGACCCCCGCAGACGCTTAGTTTAGAAGGTACAGCCGTTTTAAAGTTTTGAAATTTTAGTCGGCAAAAATTCAAATTTTTTATTTTTGGTGCAAAATATGACCCCCGCAGACGCTTAGTTTAGAAGATACAGCCGTTTTAAAGTTTTGAAATTTTAGCCGGCAAAAATTCAAATTTTTTATTTTTGGTGCAAAATATGACCCCCGCAGACGCTTAGTTTAGAAGATACAGCCGTTTTAAAGTTTTGAAATTTTAGTCGGCAAAAATTCAAATTTTTTATTTTTGGTGCAAAATATGACCCCCGCAGACGCTTAGTTTAGAAGATACAGCCGTTTTAAAGTTTTGAAATTTTAGTCGGCAAAAATTCAAATTTTTTATTTTTGGTGCAAAATATGACCCTCGCAGACGCTTAGTTTAGAAGATACAGCCGTTTTAAAGTTTTGAAATTTTAGTCGGCAAAAATTCAAAATTTTTATTTTTGGTGCAAAATATGACCCCCGCAGACGCTTAATTTAGAAGATACAGCCGTTTTAAAGTTTTGAAGTTTTAGCCGGCAAAAATTCAAATTTTTTATTTTTGGTGCAAAATATGACCCCCGCAGACGCTTAGTTTAGAAGATACAGCCGTTTTAAAGTTTTGAAATTTTAGTCGGCAAAAATTCAAATTTTTTATTTTTGGTGCAAAATATGACCCCCGCAGACGCTTAGTTTAGAAGATACAGCCGTTTTAAAGTTTTGAAGTTTTAGCCGGCAAAAATTCAAATTTTTTATTTTTGGTGCAAAATATGACCCCCCAGACGCTTAGTTTAGAAGATACAGCCGTTTTAAAGTTTTGAAATTTTAGTCGGCAAAAATTCAAATTTTTTATTTTTGGTGCAAAATATGACCCCCGCGGACGCTTAGTTTAGAAGATACAGCCGTTTTAAAGTTTTGAAATTTTAGTCGGCAAAAATTCAAATTTTTTATTTTTGGTGCAAAATATGACCCCCGCAGACGCTTAGTTTAGAAGATACAGCCGTTTTAAAGTTTTGAAATTTTAGTCGGCAAAAATTCAAATTTTTTATTTTTGGTGCAAAATATGACCCCCGCAGACGCTTAGTTTAGAAGATACAGCCGTTTTAAAGTTTTGAAATTTTAGTCGGCAAAAATTCAAATTTTTTATTTTTGGTGCAAAATATGACCCCCGCAGACGCTTAGTTTAGAAGATACAGCCGTTTTAAAGTTTTGAAATTTTAGCCGGCAAAAATTCAAATTTTATATTTTTGGTGCAAAATATGACCCCCGCAGTCGCTTAGTTTAGAAGATACAGTAGTTTTAAAGTTTTGAAGTTTTAGCCGGCAAAAATTCAAATTTTTTATTTTTGGTGCAAAATATGACCCCCGCAGACGCTTAGTTTAGAAGATACAGCCGTCTTAAAGTTTTGAAATTTTAGTCGGCAAAAATTCAAATTTTTTAGTTTTGGTGCAAAATATGACCCCCGCAGACGCTTAGCTTAGAAGATACAGCCGTTTTAAAGTTTTGAAATTTTAGTCGGCAAAAATTCAAATTTTTTATTTTTGGTGCAAAATATGACCCCCGCAGACGCTTAGTTTAGAAGATACAGCCGTTTTAAAGTTTTGAAATTTTAGTCGGCAAAAATTCAAAATTTTTATTTTTGGTGCAAAATATGACCCCCGCAGACGCTTAATTTAGAAGATACAGCCGTTTTAAAGTTTTGAAGTTTTAGCCGGCAAAAATTCAAATTTTTTATTTTTGGTGCAAAATATGACCCCCGCAGACACTTAGTTTAGAAGATACAGCCGTTTTAAAGTTTTGGAATTTTAGTCGGCAAAAATTCAAATTTTTTATTTTTGGTGCAAAATATGACCCCCGCAGACGCTTAGTTTAGAAGATACAGCCGTTTTAAAGTTTTGAAGTTTTAGCCGGCAAAAATTCAAATTTTTTATTTTTGGTGCAAAATATGACCCCCGCAGACGCTTAATTTAGAAGATACAGCCGTTTTAAAGTTTTGAAGTTTTAGCCGGCAAAAATTCAAATTTTTTATTTTTGGTGGAAAATATGACCCCCGCAGACGCTTAGTTCAGAAGATACAGCCGTTTTAAAGTTTTGAAAAAATTCAAATAGAAGATACAGCCGATTTAAAGTTTTGAAATTTTAGTCGGCAAAAATTCAAATTTTTTATTTTTGAAGTTTTAGCCGGCAAAAATTCAAATTTTTTATTTTTGGTGCAAAATATGACCCCCGCAGACGCTTAGTTTAGAAGATACAGCCGTTTTAAAGTTTTGAAAAAATTCAAATAGAAGATACAGCCGTTTCAAAGTTTTGAAATTTTAGTCGGCAAAAATTCAAATTTTTTATTTTTGGTGCAAAATATGACCCCCGCAGACGCTTAGTTTAGAAGATACAGCCGTTTTAAAGTTTTGAAGTTTTAGCCGGCAAAAATTCAAATTTTTTATTTTTGGTGCAAAATATGACCCCCGCAGACGCTTAATTAAGAAGATACAGCCGTTTTAAAGTTTTGAAGTTTTAGCCGGCAAAAATTCAAATTTTTTATTTTTGGTGCAAAATATGACCCCCGCAGACGCTTAGTTTAGAAGATACAGCCGTTTTAAAGTTTTAGCCGGCAAAAATTCAAATTTTTTATTTTTGGTGCAAAATATGACCCCCGCAGACGCTTAGTTTAGAAGATACAGCCGTTTTAAAGTTTTGAAATTTTAGTCGGCAAAAATTCAAATTTTTTATTTTTGGTGCAAAATATGACCCCCGCAGACGCTTAGTTTAGAAGATACAGCCGTTTTAAAGTTTTGAAGTTTTAGCCGGCAAAAATTCAAATTTTTTATTTTTGGTGCAAAATATGACCCCCGCAGACGCTTAGTTTAGAAGATACAGCCGTTTTAAAGTTTTGAAATTTTAGCCGGCAAAAATTCAAATTTTTTATTTTTGGTGCAAAATATGACCCCCGCAGACGCTTAGTTTAGAAGATACAGCCGTTTTAAAGTTTTGAAGTTTTAGCCGGCAAAAATTCAAATTTTTTATTTTTGGTGCAAAATATGACCCCTGCAGACGCTTAGTTTAGAAGATACAGCCGTTTTAAAGTTTTGAAATTTTAGTCGGCAAAAATTCAAATTTTTTATTTTTGGTGCAAAATATGACCCCCGCAGACGCTTAGTTTAGAAGATACAGCCGTTTTAAAGTTTTGAAATTTTGGTCGGCAAAAATTCAAATTTTTTATTTTTGGTGCAAAATATGACCCCCGCAGACGCTTAGTTTAGAAGATACAGCCGTTTTAAAGTTTTGAAGTTTTAGCCGGCAAAACTTCAAATTTTTTATTTTTGGTGCAAAATATGACCCCCGCAGACGCTTAGTTTAGAAGATACAGCCGTTTTAAAGTTTTGAAATTTTAATCGGCTATAATTCAAATTTTTTTATTTTTGGTGCAAAATATGACCCTCGCAGACGCTTAGTTTAGAAGATACAGCCATTTTAAAGTTTTGAAATTTTAACCGGCTATAAATCAAACATTATATTTTTGGTGCAAAATATGACCCCCGCAGACGCTTAGTTTAGAAGATACAGCCGTTTTAAAGTTTTGAAATTTTAACCGGCTATAATTCAAATTTTTTATTTTTAGTGCAAAATAAGACCCCCGCAAAGCTTAGTTTAGAAGATACAGCCATTTTAAAGTTTTGAAATTTTCACCTGCTACAATTAAATTTTTTTATTTTTGGTGCAAAATATGACCCCAGCAGACGCTTAGTTTAGAAGATACAGTCATTTTAAAGTTTTGAAATTTTAACCGGCTATAATTCAAAATTTTTTTTTTTGGTGCAAAATTTGACCTCCGCAGACGCTTAGTTTAGAAGATACAGCCATTTTAAAGTTTTGAAATTTGAACCTGCTAATATTCAAATTTTTTATTTTTGGTGCAAAATATGACCCCCGCAGACGCTTAGCTTAGAAGATACAGCCGTTTTAAAGTTTTGAAATTTTAATCGGCTATAATTCAAATTTTTTTATTTTTGGTGCAAAATATGACCCGCGCAGACGCTTAGTTTAGAAGATACAGCCATTTTAAAGTTTTGAAATTTTAACCGGCTATAAATCAAACATTATATTTTTGGTGCAAAATATGACCCCCGCAGACGCTTAGTTTAGAAGATACAGCCATTTTAAAGTTTTGAAATTTTAACCGGCTATAATTCAAATTTTTTATTTTTGGTGCAAAATTTGACCTCCGCAGACGCTTAGTTTAGAAGATACAGCCATTTTAAAGTTTTGAAATTTGAACCTGCTAAAATTCAAATTTTTTATTTTTGGTGCAAAATATGACCCCCGCAGACGCTTAGTTTAGAAGATACAGCCATTTTAAAGTTTTGAAATTTTAACCGGCTATAAATAAAATTTTTTATTTTTGGTGCAAAATATGACCCCCGCAGACGCTTAATTTAGAAGATACAGCCTTTTTAAAGTTTTGAAATTTTAACCGGCTATAATTCAAATTTTTTATTTTTGGTGCAAAATATGACCCCCGCAGACGCTTAGTTTAGAAGATACAGCCATTTTAAAGTTTTGAAATTTGAACTGGCTATAATTCAAACATTATATTTTTGGTGCAAAATATGACCCCCGCAGACGCTTAATTTAGAAGATACAGCCTTTTTAAAGTTTTGAAATTTTAACCGGCTATAATTCAAATTTTTTATTTTTGGTGCAAAATATGACCCCCGCAGACGCATAGTTTAGAAGATACAGCCATTTTAAAGTTTTGAAATTTGAACTGGCTATAATTCGAACTTTATATTTTTGGTGCAAAATATGACGACCGCAAACGCTTAGTTTAGAAGATACAGCCATTTTAAAGTTTTGAAATTTTAACCGGCTATAAATCAAATTTTTTATTTTTGGTGCAAAATATGACCCTCGCAGACGCTTAATTTAGAAGATACAGCCTTTTTAAAGTTTTGAAATTTTAACCGGCTATAATTCAAATTTTTTATTTTTGGTGCAAAATATGACCCCCGCAGACGCATAGTTTAGAAGATACAGCCATTTTAAAGTTTTGAAATTTGAACTGGCTATAATTCAAACTTTATATTTTTGGTGCAAAATATGACGACCGCAAACGCTTAGTTTAGAAGATACAGCCATTTTAAAGTTTTGAAATTTGAACCTGCTAATATTCAAATTTTTTATTTTTGGTGCAAAATATGACTCCCGCAGACGCTTAGTTTAGAAGATACAGCCGTTTTAAAGTTTTGAAATTTTAATCGGCTATAATTCAAATTTTTTTATTTTTGGTGCAAAATATGACCCGCGCAGACGCTTAGTTTAGAAGATACAGCCATTTTAAAGTTTTGAAATTTTAACCGGCTATAAATCAAACATTATATTTTTGGTGCAAAATATGACCCCCGCAGACGCTTAGTTTAGAAGATACAGCCATTTTAAAGTTTTGAAATTTTAACCGGCTATAATTCAAATTTTTTATTTTTAGTGCAAAATAAGACCCCCACAAACGCTTAGTTTAGAAGATACAGCCATTTTAAAGTTTTGAAATTTTCACCTGCTACAATTAAATTTTTTTATTTTTGGTGCAAAATATGACCCCAGCAGACGCTTAGTTTAGAAGATACAGCCATTTTAAAGTTTTGAAATTTTAACCGGCTATAATTCAAATTTTTTATTTTTGGTGCAAAATTTGACCTCCGCAGACGCTTAGTTTAGAAGATACAGCCATTTTAAAGTTTTGAAATTTGAACCTGCTAAAATTCAAATTTTTTATTTTTGGTGCAAAATATGACCCCCGCAGACGCTTAGTTTAGAAGATACAGCCATTTTAAAGTTTTGAAATTTGAACTGGCTATAATTCAAACATTATATTTTTGGTGCAAAATATGACCCCCGCAGACGCTTAGTTTAGAAGATACAGCCATTTTAAAGTTTTGAAATTTTAACCGGCTATAAATCAAATTTTTTATTTTTGGTGCAAAATATGACCCCCGCAGACGCTTAGTTTAGAAGATACAGCCATTTTAAAGTTTTGAAATTTTAACCGGCTATAAATCAAATTTTTTATTTTTGGTGCAAAATATGACCCCCGCAGACGCTTAATTTAGAAGATACAGCCTTTTTAAAGTTTTGAAATTTTAACCGGCTATAATTCAAATTTTTTATTTTTGGTGCAAAATATGACCCCCGCAGACGCTTAGTTTAGAAGATACAGCCATTTTAAAGTTTTGAAATTTGAACTGGCTATAATTCAAACTTTACATTTTTGGTGCAAAATATGACGACCGCAAACGCTTAGTTTAGAAGATACAGCCATTTTAAAGTTTTGAAATTTTAACCGGCTATAAATCAAATTTTTTATTTTTGGTGCAAAATATGACCCCCGCAGACGCTTAGTTTAGAATATACAGCCATTTTAAAGTTTTGAAATTTTAACCGGCTATAAATCAAATTTTTTATTTTTGGTGCAAAATATGACCCCCGCAGACGCTTAGTTTAGAAGATACAGCCATTTTAAAGTTTTGAAATTTTAACCTGCTTCAATTCAATTTTTTTATTTTTGGTGCAAAATATGACCCCCGCAGACGCTTAGTTTAGAAGATACAGCCATTTTAAAGTTTTGAAATTTTAACCGGCTATAATTCAAAAAATTTTTTTTTGGTGCAAAATTTGACCTCCGCAGACGCTTAGTTTAGAAGATACAGCCGTTTTATAGTTTTGAAATTTGAACCTGCTAATATTCAAATTTTTTATTTTTGGTGCAAAATATGACCCCCGCAGACGCTTAGTTTAGAAGATACAGCCGTTTTAAAGTTTTGAAATTTTAATCGGCTATAATTCAAATTTTTTTATTTTTGGTGCAAAATATGACCCGCGCAGACGCTTAGTTTAGAAGATACATCCATTTTAAAGTTTTGAAATTTGAACCGGCTATAAATCAAACATTATATTTTTGGTGCAAAATATGACCCCCGCAGACGCTTAGTTTAGAAGATACAGCCATTTTAAAGTTTTGAAATTTGAGCCGGCAATAATTCAAATTTTTTATTTTTGGTGCAAAATATGACCCCCGCAGACGCTTAGTTTAGAAGATACAGCCATTTTAAAGTTTTGAAATTTGAACCTGCTAAAATTCAAATTTTTTATTTTTGGTGCAAAATATGACCCCCGCAGACGCTTAGTTTAGAAGATACAGCCGTTTTAAAGTTTTGAAATTTTAATCGGCTATAATTCAAATTTTTTATTTTTGGTGCAAAATATGACCCCCGCAGACGCTTAGTTTAGAAGATACAGCCATTTTAAAGTTTTGAAATTTGAACTGGCAATAATTCAACTTTTTTATTTTTGGTGCAAAATATGACCCCCGCAGACGCTTAGTTTAGAAGATAACAGCCATTTTAAAGTTTTGAAATTTGAACTGGCTATAATTCAAACATTATATTTTTGGTGCAAAATATGACCCCCGCAGACGCTTAATTTAGAAGATACAGCCTTTTTAAAGTTTTGAAATTTTAACCGGCTATAATTCAAATTTTTTATTTTTGGTGCAAAACATGACCCCCGCAGACGCATAGTTTAGAAGATACAGCCATTTTAAAGTTTTGAAATTTGAACTGGCTATAATTCAAACTTTATATATTTGGTGCAAAATATGACGATCGCAAACGCTTAGTTTAGAAGATTATGCCATTTTAAAGTTTTGAAATTTTAACCGGCTATAAATCAAATTTTTTATTTTTGGTGCAAAATATGACCCCCGCAGACGCTTAATTTAGAAGATACAGCCTTTTTAAAGTTTTGAAATTATAACCGGCTATAATTCAATTTTTTTATTTTTGGTGCAAAATATGACCCCCGCAGACGCTTAGTTTAGAAGATACAGCCATTTTAAAGTTTTGAAATTTTAACCGGCTATAAATCAAACATTATATTTTTGGTGCAAAATATGACCCCCGCAGACGCTTAGTTTAGAAGATACAGCCATTTTAAAGTTTTGAAATTTTAACCGGCTATAATTCAAATTTTTTATTTTTAGTGCAAAATAAGACCCCCGCAAACGCTTAGTTTAGAAGATACAGCCATTTTAAAGTTTTGAAATTTTCACCTGCTACAATTAAATTTTTTTATTTTTGGTGCAAAATATGACCCCAGCAGACGCTTAGTTTAGAAGATACAGCCATTTTAAAGTTTACCGGCTATAATTCAAATTTTTTTATTTTTGGTGCAAAATTTGACCTCCGCAGACGCTTAGTTTAGAAGATACAGCCATTTTAAAGTTTTGAAATTTGAACCTGCTAAAATTCAAATTTTTTATTTTTGGTGCAAAATATGACCCCCGCAGACGCTTAGTTTAGAAGATACAGCCATTTTAAAGTTTTGAAATTTGAACTGGCTATAATTCAAACATTATATTTTTGGTGCAAAATATGACCCCCGCAGACGCTTAGTTTAGAAGATACAGCCATTTTAAAGTTTTGAAATTTTAACCGGCTATAAATCAAATTTTTTATTTTTGGTGCAAATTATGACACCCGCAGACGCTTAGTTTAGAAGATACAGCCATTTTAAAGTTTTGAAATTTTAACCTGCTTCAATTCAATTTTTTTATTTTTGGTGGAAAATATGACCCCGCAGACGCTTAGTTTAGAAGATACAGCCATTTTAAAGTTTTGAAATTTTAACCGGCTATAATTCAAAATTTTTTTTTTGGTGCAAAATTTGACCTCCGCAGACGCTTAGTTTAGAAGATACAGCCATTTTAAAGTTTTGAAATTTGAACCTGCTAATATTCAAATTTTTTATTTTTGGTGCAAAATATGACCCCCGCAGACGCTTAGTTTAGAAGATACAGCCGTTTTAAAGTTTTGAAATTTTAATCGGCTATAATTCAAATTTTTTTATTTTTGGTGCAAAATATGACCCGCGCAGACGCTTAGTTTAGAAGATACAGCCATTTTAAAGTTTTGAAATTTTAACCGGCTATAAATCAAACATATTTTTGGTGCAAAATATGACCCCCGCAGACGCTTAGTTTAGAAGATACAGCCATTTTAAAGTTTTGAAATTTTAACCGGCTATAATTCAAATTTTTTATTTTTAGTGCAAAATAAGACCCCCGCAAACGCTTAGTTTAGAAGATACAGCCATTTTAAAGTTTTGAAATTTTCACCTGCTACAATTAAATTTTTTTATTTTTGGTGCAGAATATGACCCCAGCAGACGCTTAGTTTAGAAGATACAGCCATTTTAAAGTTTTGAAATTTGAACTGGCTATAATTCAAACATTATATTTTTGGTGCAAAATATGACCCCCGCATACGCTTAGTTTAGAAGATACAGCCATTTTAAAGTTTTGAAATTTTAACCGGCTATAAATCAAATTTTTTATTTTTGGTGCAAAATATGACCCCCGCAGACGCTTAGTTTAGAAGATACAGCCATTTTAAAGTTTTGAAATTTTAACCGGCTATAAATCAAATTTTTTATTTTTGGTGCAAAATATGACCCCCGCAGACGCTTAATTTAGAAGATACAGCCTTTTTAAAGTTTTGAAATTTTAACCGGCTATAATTCAAATTTTTTATTTTTGGTGCAAAATATGACCCCCGCAGACGCTTAGTTTAGAAGATACAGCCATTTTAAAGTTTTGAAATTTGAACTGGCTATAATTCAAACTTTACATTTTTGGTGCAAAATATGACGACCGCAAACGCTTAGTTTAGAAGATACAGCCATTTTAAAGTTTTGAAATTTTCACCTGCTACAATTAAATTTTTTTATTTTTGGTGCAAAATATGACCCCAGCAGACGCTTAGTTTAGAAGATACAGCCATTTTAAAGTTTACCGGCTATAATTCAAATTTTTTTATTTTTGGTGCAAAATTTGACCTCCGCAGACGCTTAGTTTAGAAGATACAGCCATTTTAAAGTTTTGAAATTTGAACCTGCTAAAATTCAAATTTTTTATTTTTGGTGCAAAATATGACCCCCGCAGACGCTTAGTTTAGAAGATACAGCCATTTTAAAGTTTTGAAATTTGAACTGGCTATAATTCAAACATTATATTTTTGGTGCAAAATATGACCCCCGCAGACGCTTAGTTTAGAAGATACAGCCATTTTAAAGTTTTGAAATTTGAACTGGCTATAATTCAAACTTTATATATTTGGTGCAAAATATGACGATCGCAGACGCTTAGTTTAGAAGATACTGCCATTTTAAAGTTTTGAAATTTTAACCGGCTATAAATCAAATTTTTTATTTTTGGTGCAAAATATGACCCCCGCAGACGCTTAATTTAGAAGATACAGCCTTTTTAAAGTTTTGAAATTATAACCGGCTATAATTCAATTTTTTTATTTTTGGTGCAAAATATGACCCCCGCAGACGCTTAGTTTAGAAGATCCAGCCATTTTAAAGTTTTGAAATTTTAACCGGCTATAAATCAAACATTATATTTTTGGTGCAAAATATGACCCCCGCAGACGCTTAGTTTAGAAGATACAGCCATTTTAAAGTTTTGAAATTTTAACCGGCTATAATTCAAATTTTTTATTTTTAGTGCAAAATAAGACCCCCGCAAACGCTTAGTTTAGAAGATACAGCCATTTTAAAGTTTTGAAATTTTCACCTGCTACAATTAAATTTTTTTATTTTTGGTGCAAAATATGACCCCAGCAGACGCTTAGTTTAGAAGATACAGCCATTTTAAAGTTTGCCGGCTATAATTCAAATTTTTTTATTTTTGGTGCAAAATTTGACCTCCGCAGACGCTTAGTTTAGAAGATACAGCCATTTTAAAGTTTTGAAATTTGAACCTGCTAAAATTCAAATTTTTTATTTTTGGTGCAAAATATGACCCCCGCAGACGCTTAGTTTAGAAGATACAGCCATTTTAAAGTTTTGAAATTTGAACTGGCTATAATTCAAACATTATATTTTTGGTGCAAAATATGACCCCCGCAGACGCTTAGTTTAGAAGATACAGCCATTTTAAAGTTTTGAAATTTTAACCGGCTATAAATCAAATTTTTTATTTTTGGTGCAAATTATGACACCCGCAGACGCTTAGTTTAGAAGATACAGCCATTTTAAAGTTTTGAAATTTTAACCTGCTTCAATTCAATTTTTTTTTTTTTGGTGGAAAATATGACCCCGCAGACGCTTAGTTTAGAAGATACAGCCATTTTAAAGTTTTGAAATTTTAACCGGCTATAATTCAAAATTTTTTTTTTGGTGCAAAATTTGACCTCCGCAGACGCTTAGTTTAGAAGATACAGCCATTTTAAAGTTTTGAAATTTGAACCTGCTAATATTCAAATTTTTTATTTTTGGTGCAAAATATGACCCCCGCAGACGCTTAGTTTAGAAGATACAGCCGTTTTAAAGTTTTGAAATTTTAATCGGCTATAATTCAAATTTTTTTATTTTTGGTGCAAAATATGACCCGCGCAGACGCTTAGTTTAGAAGATACAGCCATTTTAAAGTTTTGAAATTTGAACTGGCTATAATTCAAACATTATATTTTTGGTGCAAAATATGACCCCCGCATACGCTTAGTTTAGAAGATACAGCCATTTTAAAGTTTTGAAATTTTAACCGGCTATAAATCAAATTTTTTATTTTTGGTGCAAAATATGACCCCCGCAGACGCTTAGTTTAGAAGATACAGCCATTTTAAAGTTTTGAAATTTTAACCGGCTATAAATCAAATTTTTTATTTTTGGTGCAAAATATGACCCCCGCAGACGCTTAATTTAGAAGATACAGCCTTTTTAAAGTTTTGAAATTTTAACCGGCTATAATTCAAATTTTTTATTTTTGGTGCAAAATATGACCCCCGCAGACGCTTAGTTTAGAAGATACAGCCATTTTAAAGTTTTGAAATTTGAACTGGCTATAATTCAAACTTTACATTTTTGGTGCAAAATATGACGACCGCAAACGCTTAGTTTAGAAGATACAGCCATTTTAAAGTTTTGAAATTTTCACCTGCTACAATTAAATTTTTTTATTTTTGGTGCAAAATATGAACCCCGCAGAGGCTTAGTTTAGAAGATACAGCCATTTTAAAGTTTTGAAATTTTAACCGGCTATAAATCAAATTTTTTATTTTTGGTGCAAAATATGACCCCCGCATACGCTTAGTTTAGAAGATACAGCCATTTTAAAGTTTTGAAATTTTAACCGGCTATAATTCAAATTTTTTATTTTTAGTGCAAAATAAGACCCCCGCAAACGCTTAGTTTAGAAGATACAGCCATTTTAAAGTTTTGAAATTTTCACCTGCTACAATTAAATTTTTTTATTTTTGGTGCAGAATATGACCCCAGCAGACGCTTAGTTTAGAAGATACAGCCATTTTAAAGTTTTGAAATTTGAACTGGCTATAATTCAAACATTATATTTTTGGTGCAAAATATGACCCCCGCATACGCTTAGTTTAGAAGATACAGCCATTTTAAAGTTTTGAAATTTTAACCGGCTATAAATCAAATTTTTTATTTTTGGTGCAAAATATGACCCCCGCAGACGCTTAGTTTAGAAGATACAGCCATTTTAAAGTTTTGAAATTTTAGCCGGCAAAAATTCAAATTTTTTATTTTTGGTGCAAAATATGACCCCCGCAGACGCTTAGTTTAGAAGATACAGCCATTTTAAAGTTTTGAAATTTGAACTGGCTATAATTCAAACATTATATTTTTGGTGCAAAATATGACCCCCGCATACGCTTAGTTTAGAAGATACAGCCATTTTAAAGTTTTGAAATTTTAACCGGCTATAAATCAAATTTTTTATTTTTGGTGCAAAATATGACCCCCGCAGACGCTTAGTTTAGAAGATACAGCCATTTTAAAGTTTTGAAATTTTAACCGGCTATAATTCAAATTTTTTATTTTTGGTGCAAAATATGACCCCCGCAGACGCTTAATTTAGAAGATACAGCCTTTTTAAAGTTTTGAAATTTTAACCGGCTATAATTCAAATTTTTTATTTTTGGTGCAAAATATGACCCCCGCAGACGCTTAGTTTAGAAGATACAGCCATTTTAAAGTTTTGAAATTTGAACTGGCTATAATTCAAACTTTACATTTTTGGTGCAAAATATGACGACCGCAAACGCTTAGTTTAGAAGATACAGCCATTTTAAAGTTTTGAAATTTTCACCTGCTACAATTAAATTTTTTTATTTTTGGTGCAAAATATGAACCCCGCAGAGGCTTAGTTTAGAAGATACAGCCATTTTAAAGTTTTGAAATTTTAACCGGCTATAATTCAAATTTTTTATTTTTGGTGCAAAATTTGACCTCCGCAGACGCTTAGTTTAGAAGATACAGCCATTTTAAAGTTTTGAAATTTGAACCTGCTAAAATTCAAGTTTTTTATTTTTGATGCAAAATATGACCCCCGCAGACGCTTAGTTTAGAAGATACAGCCGTTTTAAAGTTTTGAAATTTTCATCGGCTATAATTCAAATTTTTTATTTTTGGTGCAAAATATGACCCCCGCAGACGCTTAGTTTAGAAGATACAGCCATTTTAAAGTTTTGAAATTTGAACTGGCTATAATTCAAACATTATATTTTTGGTGCAAAATATGACCCCCGCAGACGCTTAGTTTAGAAGATACAGCCATTTTAAAGTTTTGAAATTTTAACCGGCTATAAATCAAATTTTTTATTTTTAGTGCAAAATATGACCCCCGCAGACGCTTAGTTTAGAAGATACAGCCTTTTTAAAGTTTTGAAATTTTAACCGGCTATAATTCAAATTTTTTATTTTTGGTGCAAAATATGACCCCCGCAGACGCTTAGTTTAGAAGATACAGCCATTTTAAAGTTTTGAAATTTGAACTGGCTATAATTCAAACTTTACATTTTTGGTGCAAAATATGACGACCGCAAACGCTTAGTTTAGAAGATACAGCCATTTTAAAGTTTTGAAATTTTCACCTGCTACAATTAAATTTTTTTATTTTTGGTGCAAAATATGACCCCTGCAGACGCTTAGTTTAGAAGATACAGCCATTTTAAAGTTTTGAAATTTTAACCGGCTATAATTCAAATTTTTTATTTTTGGTGCAAAATTTGACCTCCGCAGACGCTTAGTTTAGAAGATACAGCCATTTAAAGTTTTGAAATTTGAACCTGCTAAAATTCAAGTTTTTTATTTTTGATGCAAAATATGACCCCCGCAGACGCTTAGTTTAGAAGATACAGCCGTTTTAAAGTTTTGAAATTTTCATCGGCTATAATTCAAATTTTTTATTTTTGGTGCAAAATATGACCCCCGCAGACGCTTAGTTTAGAAGATACAGCCATTTTAAAGTTTTGAAATTTGAACTGGCTATAATTCAAACATTATATTTTTGGTGCAAAATATGACCCCCGCAGACGCTTAGTTTAGAAGATACAGCCATTTTAAAGTTTTGAAATTTTAACCGGCTATAAATCAAATTTTTTATTTTTAGTGCAAAATATGACCCCCGCAGACGCTTAATTTAGAAGATACAGCCTTTTTAAAGTTTTGAAATTTTAACCGGCTATAATTCAAATTTTTTATTTTTGGTGCAAAATATGACCCCCGCAGACGCTTAGTTTAGAAGATACAGCCATTTTAAAGTTTTGAAATTTGAACTGGCTATAATTCAAACTTTACATTTTTGGTGCAAAATATGACGACCGCAAACGCTTAGTTTAGAAGATACAGCCATTTTAAAGTTTTGAAATTTTCACCTGCTACAATTAAATTTTTTTATTTTTGGTGCAGAATATGACCCCAGCAGACGCTTAGTTTAGAAGATACAGCCATTTTAAAGTTTTAAAATTTTAACCGGCTATAATTCAAATTTTTTATTTTTGGTGCAAAATTTGACCCCCGCAGACGCTTAGTTTAGAAGATACAGCCGTTTTAAAGTTTTGAAATTTTAATCGGCTATTATTCAAACTTTACATTTTTGGTGCAAAATATGACGACCGCAAACGCTTAGTTTAGAAGATACAGCCATTTTAAAGTTTTGAAATTTTCACCTGCTACAATTAAATTTTTTTATTTTTGGTGCAGAATATGACCCCAGCAGACGCTTAGTTTAGAAGATACAGCCATTTTAAAGTTTTAAAATTTTAACCGGCTATAATTCAAATTTTTTATTTTTGGTGCAAAATTTGACCCCCGCAGACGCTTAGTTTAGAAGATACAGCCATTTTAAAGTTTTGAAATTTGAACTGGCTATAATTCAAACATTATATTTTTGGTGCAAAATATGACCCCCGCATACGCTTAGTTTAGAAGATACAGCCATTTTAAAGTTTTGAAATTTTAACCGGCTATAAATCAAATTTTTTATTTTTGGTGCAAAATATGACCCCCGCAGACGCTTAGTTTAGAAGATACAGCCATTTTAAAGTTTTGAAATTTTAACCGGCTATAAATCAAATTTTTTATTTTTGGTGCAAAATATGACCCCCGCAGACGCTTAATTTAGAAGATACAGCCTTTTTAAAGTTTTGAAATTTTAACCGGCTATAATTCAAATTTTTTATTTTTGGTGCAAAATATGACCCCCGCAGACGCTTAGTTTAGAAGATACAGCCATTTTAAAGTTTTGAAATTTGAACTGGCTATAATTCAAACTTTACATTTTTGGTGCAAAATATGACGACCGCAAACGCTTAGTTTAGAAGATACAGCCATTTTAAAGTTTTGAAATTTTCACCTGCTACAATTAAATTTTTTTATTTTTGGTGCAAAATATGAACCCCGCAGAGGCTTAGTTTAGAAGATACAGCCATTTTAAAGTTTTGAAATTTTAACCGGCTATAATTCAAATTTTTTATTTTTGGTGCAAAATTTGACCTCCGCAGACGCTTAGTTTAGAAGATACAGCCATTTTAAAGTTTTGAAATTTGAACCTGCTAAAATTCAAGTTTTTTATTTTTGATGCAAAATATGACCCCCTCAGACGCTTAGTTTAGAAGATACAGCCGTTTTAAAGTTTTGAAATTTTCATCGGCTATAATTCAAATTTTTTATTTTTGGTGCAAAATATGACCCCCGCAGACGCTTAGTTTAGAAGATATAGCCATTTTAAAGTTTTGAAATTTGAACTGGCTATAATTCAAACATTATATTTTTGGTGCAAAATATGACCCCCGCAGACGCTTAGTTTAGAAGATACAGCCATTTTAAAGTTTTGAAATTTTAACCGGCTATAAATCAAATTTTTTATTTTTAGTGCAAAATATGACCCCCGCAGACGCTTAATTTAGAAGATACAGCCTTTTTAAAGTTTTGAAATTTGAACCGGCTATAATTCAAATTTTTTATTTTTGGTGCAAAATATGACCCCCGCAGACGCTTAGTTTAGAAGATACAGCCATTTTAAAGTTTTGAAATTTGAACTGGCTATAATTCAAACTTTACATTTTTGGTGCAAAATATGACGACCGCAAACGCTTAGTTTAGAAGATACAGCCATTTTAAAGTTTTGAAATTTTCACCTGCTACAATTAAATTTTTTTATTTTTGGTGCAAAATATGACCCCTGCAGACGCTTAGTTTAGAAGATACAGCCATTTTAAAGTTTTGAAATTTTAACCGGCTATAATTCAAATTTTTTATTTTTGGTGCAAAATTTGACCTCCGCAGACGCTTAGTTTAGAAGATACAGCCATTTAAAGTTTTGAAATTTGAACCTGCTAAAATTCAAATTTTTTATTTTTGGTGCAAAATATGACCCCCTATTACGCTTAGTTTAGAAGATACAGCCGTTTTAAAGTTTTGAAATTTTAATCGGCTATAATTCAAATTTTTTATTTTTGGTGCAAAATATGACCCCCGCAGAGGCTTAGTTTAGAAGATACAGCCATTTTAATGTTTTGAAATTTGGACTGGCTATAATTCAAACATTATATTTTTGGTGCAAAATATGACCCCCGCAGACGCTTAGTTTAGAAGATACAGCCATTTTAAAGTTTTGAAATTTGAACCTGCTAAAATTCAAATTTTTTATTTTTGGTGCAAAATATGACCCCCGCAGACGCTTAGTTTAGAAGATACAGCCGTTTTAAAGTTTTGAAATTTTAATCGGCTATAATTCAAATTTTTTATTTTTGGTGCAAAATTTGACCTCCGCAGACGCTTAGTTTAGAAGATACAGCCATTTTAAAGTTTTGAAATTTTAACCTGCTACAATTCAATTTTTTTATTTTTGGTGCAAAATATGACTCCCGTAGACGCTTAGTTTAGAAGATACAGCCATTTTAAAGTTTTGAAATTTTAACCGGCTATAATTCAAATTTTTTATTTTTGGTGCAAAATTTGACCTCCGCAGACGCTTAGTTTAGAAGATACAGCCATTTTAAAGTTTTGAAATTTGAACCTGCTAAAATTCAAATTTTTTATTTTTGGTGCAAAATATGACCCCCGCAGACGTTTAGTTTAGAAGATACAGCCATTTTAAAGTTTTGAAATTTGAACTGGCTATAATTCAAACTTTATATTTTTGGTGCAAAATATGACGACCGCAAACGCTTAGTTTAGAAGATACAGCCCTTTTAAAGTTTTGAAATTTTCACCTGCTACAATTAAATTTTTTTATTTTTGGTGCAAAATATGACCCCAGCAGACGCTTAGTTTAGAAGATACAGCCGTTTAAAAGTTTTGAAATTTTAATCGGCTATAATTCAAATTTTTTATTTTTGGTGCAAAATATGATCCCCGCAGACGCTTAGTTTAGAAGATACAGCCGTTTTAAAGTTTTGAAATTTTAATCGGCTATAATTCAAATTTTTTATTTTTGGTGCAAAATATGACCCCCGCAGACGCTTAGTTTAGAAGATATAGCCATTTTAAAGTTTTGAAATTTGAACTGGCTATAATTCAAACATTATATTTTTGGTGCAAAATATGACCCCCGCAGACGCTTAGTTTAGAAGATACAGCCATTTTAAAGTTTTGAAATTTTCACCTGCTACAATTAAATTTTTTTATTTTTGGTGCAAAATATGACCCCAGCAGACGCTTAGTTTAGAAGATACAGCCATTTTAAAGTTTTGAAATTTTAACCGGCTAATTCAAATTTTTTATTTTTGGTGAAAAATTTGACCTCCGCAGACGCTTAGTTTAGAAGATACAGCCATTTTAAAGTTTTGAAATTTGAACCTGCTAAAATTCAAATTTTTTATTTTTGGTGCAAAATATGACCCCCGCATACGCTTAGTTTAGAAGATACAGCCGTTTTAAAGTTTTGAAATTTTAATCGGCTATAATTCAAATTTTTTATTTTTGGTGCAAAATATGACCCCGGCAGACGCTTAGTTTAGAAGATACAGCCATTCTAAAGTTTTGAAATTTGAACTGGCTATAATTCAAACATTATATTTTTGGTGCAAAATATGACCCCCGCAGCCCTTAGTTTAGAAGATACAGCCATTTTAAAGTTTTGAAATTTTAACCGGCTATAAATCAAATTTTTTATTTTTGGTGCAAAATATGACCCCCAGAGACGCTTAATTTAGAAGATACAGCCTTTTTAAAGTTTTGAAATTTTAACCGGCTATAATTCAAATTTTTTATTTTTGGTGCAAAATATGATCCCCGCAGACGCTTAGTTTAGAAGATACAGCCATTTTAAAGTTTTGAAATTTTAACCGGCTATAATTCAAATTTTTTATTTTTGGTGCAAAATTTGACCTCCGCAGACGCTTAGTTTAGAAGATACAGCCATTTTAAAGTTTTGAAATTTGAACCTGCTAAAATTCAAATTTTTTATTTTTGGTGCAAAATATGACCCCCGCAGACGCTTAGTTTAGAAGATACAGCCATTTTAAAGTTTTGAAATTTGAACTGGTTATAATTCAAACTTTATATTTTTGGTGCAAAATATGACGACCGCAAACGCTTAGTTTAGAAGATACAGCCATTTTAAAGTTTTGAAATTTTTACCTGCTACAATTAAATTTTTTTATTTTTGGTGCAAAATATGACCCCAGCAGACGCTTAGTTTAGAAGATACAGCCATTTTAAAGTTTTGAAATTTTAACCGGCTATAATTCAAATTTTTTATTTTTGGTGCAAAATTTGACCTCCGCAGACGCTTAGTTTAGAAGATACAGCCATTTTAAAGTTTTGAAATTTGAACCTGCTAAAATTCAAATTTTTTATTTTTGGTGCAAAATATGACCCCCGCAGACGCTTAGTTTAGAAGATACAGCCGTTTTAAAGTTTTGAAATTTTAATCGGCTATAATTCAAATTTTTTATTTTTGGTGCAAAATATGACCCCCGCAGACGCTTAGTTTAGAAGATACAGCAATTTTAAAGTTTTGAAATTTGAACTGGCTATAATTCAAACATTATATTTTTGGTGCAAAATATGACCCCCGCAGACGCTTAGTTTAGAAGATACAGCCATTTTAAAGTTTTGAAATTTTAACCGGATATAAATCAAAGTTTTTATTTTTGGTGCAAAATATGACCCCCGAAGACGCTTAATTTAGAAGATACAGCCTTTTTAAAGTTTTGAAATTTTAACCGGCTATAATTCAAATTTTTTATTTTTGGTGCAAAATATGACCCCCGCAGACGCTTAGTTTAGAAGATACAGCCATTTTAAAGTTTTGAAATTTGAACTGGCTATAATTCAAACTTTATATTTTTGGTGCAAAATATGACGACCGCAAACGCTTAGTTTAGAAGATACATCCATTTTAAAGTTTTGAAATTTTCACCTGCTACAATTAAATTTTTTTATTTTTGGTGCAAAATATGACCCCAGCAGACGCTTAGTTTAGAAGATACAGCCATTTTAAAGTTTTGAAATTTTAACCGGCTATAATTCAAATTTTTTATTTTTGGTGCAAAATTTGACCTCCGCAGACGCTTAGTTTAGAAGATACAGCCATTTTAAAGTTTTGAAATTTGAACCTGCTAAAATTCAAATTTTTTATTTTTGGTGCAAAATATGACCCCCGCAGACGCTTAGTTTAGAAGATACAGCCATTTTAAAGTTTTGAAATTTGAACCGGCTATAATTCAAATTTTTTATTTTTGGTGCAAAATATGACCCCCGCAGACGCTTAGTTTAGAAGATACAGCCATTTTAAAGTTTTGAAATTTAAACTGGCTATAATTCAAACTTTATATTTTTGGTGCAAAATATGACGACCGCAAACGCTTAGTTTAGAAGATACAGCCATTTTAAAGTTTTGAAATTTTCACCTGCTACAATTAAATTTTTTTATTTTTGGTGCAAAATATGACCACAGCAAACGCTTAGCTTAGAAGATACAGCCATTTTAAAGTTTTGAAATTTTAATCGGCTATAATTCAAATTTTTTATTTTTGGTGCAAAATATGACCCCCGCAGACGCTTAGTTTAGAAGATACAGCAATTTTAAAGTTTTGAAATTTGAACTGGCTATAATTCAAACATTATATTTTTGGTGCAAAATATGACCCCCGCAGACGCTTAGTTTAGAAGATACAGCCATTTTAAAGTTTTGAAATTTTAATCGGCTATAATTCAAATTTTTTATTTTTGGTGCAAAATATGACCCCCGCAGACGCTTAGTTTAGAAGATACAGCAATTTTAAAGTTTTGAAATTTGAACTGGCTATAATTCAAACATTATATTTTTGGTGCAAAATATGACCCCCGCAGACGCTTAGTTTAGAAGATACAGCCATTTTAAAGTTTTGAAATTTTAACCGGCTATAATTCAAATTTTTTATTTTTGGTGCAAAATATGACCCCCGCAGACGCTTAGTTTAGAAGATACAGCAATTTTAAAGTTTTGAAATTTGAACTGGCTATAATTCAAACATTATATTTTTGGTGCAAAATATGACCCCCGCAGACGCTTAGTTTAGAAGATACAGCCATTTTAAAGTTTTGAAATTTTAACCGGCTATAAATCAAATTTTTTATTTTTGGTGCAAAATATGACCCCCGCAGACGCTTAGTTTAGAAGATACAGCCATTTTAAAGTTTTGAAATTTTAACCTGCTTCAATTCAATTTTTTTATTTTTGGTGCAAAATATGACCCCCGCAGACGCTTAGTTTAGAAGATACAGCCATTTTAAAGTTTTGAAATTTGAGCCGGCAATAATTCAAATTTTTTATTTTTGGTGCAAAATATGACCCCCGCAGACGCTTAGTTTAGAAGATACAGCCATTTTAAAGTTTTGAAGTTTTAACCTGCAATAATTCAAATTTTTTATTTTTGGTGCAAAATATGACCCCCTCAGACGCTTAGTATAGAAGATACAGCCATTTTAAAGTTTTGAAGTTTTAACCTGCAATAATTCAAATTTTTTATTTTTGGTGCAAAATTTGACCTCCGCAGACGCTTAGTTACAGCCATTCTAAAGTTTTGAAATTTGAACCTGTTAAAATTCAAATTTTTTATTTTTGGTGCAAAATATGACCCCCGCAGACGCTTAGTTTAGAAGATACAGCAATTTTAAAGTTTTGAAATTTGAACTGGCTATAATTCAAACATTATATTTTTGGTGCAAAATATGACCCCCGCAGACGCTTAGTTTAGAAGATACAGCCATTTTAAAGTTTTGAAATTTTAACCGGCTATAAATCAAATTTTTTATTTTTGGTGCAAAATATGACCCCCGCAGACGCTTAGTTTAGAAGATACAGCCATTTTAAAGTTTTGAAATTTTAACCTGCTTCAATTCAATTTTTTTATTTTTGGTGCAAAATATGACCCCCGCAGACGCTTAGTTTAGAAGATACAGCCATTTTAAAGTTTTGAAATTTGAGCCGGCAATAATTCAAATTTTTTATTTTTGGTGCAAAATATGACCCCCGCAGACGCTTAGTTTAGAAGATACAGCCATTTTAAAGTTTTGAAGTTTTAACCTGCAATAATTCAAATTTTTTATTTTTGGTGCAAAATATGACCCCCTCAGACGCTTAGTATAGAAGATACAGCCATTTTAAAGTTTTGAAGTTTTAACCTGCAATAATTCAAATTTTTTATTTTTGGTGCAAAATTTGACCTCCGCAGACGCTTAGTTACAGCCATTCTAAAGTTTTGAAATTTGAACCTGTTAAAATTCAAATTTTTTATTTTTGGTGCAAAATATGACCCCCGCAGACGCTTAGTTTAGAAGATACAGCCGTTTTAAAGTTTTGAAATTTTAATCGGCTATAATTCAAATTTTTTATTTTTGGTGCAAAATATGACCCCCTCAGACGCTTAGTATAGAAGATACAGCCATTTTAAAGTTTTGAAGTTTTAACCTGCAATAATTCAAATTTTTTATTTTTGGTGCAAAATTTGACCTCCGCAGACGCTTAGTTTAGAAGATACAGCCATTTTAAAGTTTTGAAATTTGAACCTGTTAAAATTCAAATTTTTTATTTTTGGTGCAAAATATGACCCCCGCAGACGCTTAGTTTAGAAGATACAGCCGTTTTAAAGTTTTGAAATTTTAATCGGCTATAATTCAAATTTTTTATTTTTGGTGCAAAATATGACCCCCGCAGACGCTTAGTTTAGAAGATACAGCAATTTTAAAGTTTTGAAATTTGAACTGGCTATAATTCAAACATTATATTTTTGGTGCAAAATATGACCCCCGCAGACGCTTAGTTTAGAAGATACAGCCATTTTAAAGTTTTGAAATTTTAACCGGCTATAAATCAAATTTTTTATTTTTGGTGCAAAATATGACCCCCGCAGACGCTTAGTTTAGAAGATACAGCCATTTTAAAGTTTTGAAATTTTAACCTGCTTCAATTCAATTTTTTTATTTTTGGTGCAAAATATGACCCCCGCAGACGCTTAGTTTAGAAGATACAGCCATTTTAAAGTTTTGAAATTTGAGCCGGCAATAATTCAAATTTTTTATTTTTGGTGCAAAATATGACCCCCGCATACGCTTAGTTTAGAAGATACAGCCATTTTAAAGTTTTGAAGTTTTAACCTGCAATAATTCAAATTTTTTATTTTTGGTGCAAAATATGACCCCCTCAGACGCTTAGTATAGAAGATACAGCCATTTTAAAGTTTTGAAATTTTAAGCGGCAATAATTCAACTTTTTTATTTTTGGTGCAAAATATGACCCCCGCAGACGCTTAGTTTAGAAGATACAGCCATTTTAAAGTTTTGAAATTTGAACTGGCTATAATTCAAACATTATATTTTTGGTGCAAAATATGACCCCCGCAGACGCTTAATTTAGAAGATACAGCCTTTTTAAAGTTTTGAAATTTTAACCGGCTATAATTCAAATTTTTTATTTTTGGTGCAAAATATGACCCCCGCAGACGCTTGGTTTAGAAGATACAGCCATTTTAAAGTTTTGAAATTTTAACCGGCTATAAATCAAATTTTTTATTTTTGGTGCAAAATATGACCCCCGCAGACGCTTAATTTAGAAGATACAGCCTTTTTAAAGTTTTGAAATTTTAACCGGCTATAATTCAAATTTTTTATTTTTGGTGCAAAATATGACCCCCGCAAACGCTTAGTTTAGAAGATACAGCCATTTTAAAGTTTTGAAATTTTAACCGGCTATAAATCAAATTTTTTATTTTTGGTGCAAAATATGACGACCGCAAACGCTTAGTTTAGAAGATACATCCATTTTAAAGTTTTGAAATTTTCACCTGCTACAATTAAATTTTTTTATTTTTGGTGCAAAATATGACCCCAGCAGACGCTTAGTTTAGAAGATACAGCTATTTTAAAGTTTTGAAATTTTAACCGGCTATAATTCAAATTTTTTGTTTTTGGTGCAAAATTTGACCTCCGCAGACGCTTAGTTTAGAAGATACAGCCATTTTAAAGTTTTGAAATTTGAACCTGCTAAAATTCAAATTTTTTATTTTTGGTGCAAAATATGACCCCCGCAGACGCTTAGTTTAGAAGATACAGCCATTTTAAAGTTTTGAAATTTGAACCGGCTATAATTCAAATTTTTTATTTTTGGTGCAAAATATGACCCCCGCAGACGCTTAGTTTAGAAGATACAGCCATTTTAAAGTTTTGAAATTTGAACTGGCTATAATTCAAACTTTATATTTTTGGTGCAAAATATGACGACCGCAAACGCTTAGTTTAGAAGATACAGCCATTTTAAAGTTTTGAAATTTTCACCTGCTACAATTAAATTTTTTTATTTTTGGTGCAAAATATGACCACAGCAAACGCTTAGCTTAGAAGATACAGCCATTTTAAAGTTTTGAAATTTTAACCGGCTATAATTCAAATTTTTTATTTTTGGTGCAAAATTTGACCTCCGCAGACGCTTAGTTTAGAAGATACAGCCATTTTAAAGTTTTGAAATTTGAACCTGCTAAAATTCAAATTTTTTATTTTTGGTGCAAAATATGACCCCCGCAGACGTTTAGAAGATACAGCCGTTTTAAAGTTTTGAAATTTTAATCGGCTATAATTCAAATTTTTTATTTTTGGTGCAAAATATGACCCCCGCAGACGCTTAGTTTAGAAGATACAGCAATTTTAAAGTTTTGAAATTTGAACTGGCTATAATTCAAACATTATATTTTTGGTGCAAAATATGACCCCCGCAGACGCTTAGTTTAGAAGATACAGCCATTTTAAAGTTTTGAAATTTGAGCCGGCAATAATTCAAATTTTTTATTTTTGGTGCAAAATATGACCCCCGCAGACGCTTAGTTTAGAAGATACAGCCATTTTAAAGTTTTGAAGTTTTAACCTGCAATAATTCAAATTTTTTATTTTTGGTGCAAAATATGACCCCCTCAGACGCTTAGTATAGAAGATACAGCCATTTTAAAGTTTTGAAATTTTAAGCGGCAATAATTCAACTTTTTTATTTTTGGTGCAAAATATGACCCCCGCAGACGCTTAGTTTAGAAGATACAGCAATTTTAAAGTTTTGAAATTTGAACTGGCTATAATTCAAACATTATATTTTTGGTGCAAAATATGACCCCCGCAGACGCTTAATTTAGAAGATACAGCCTTTTTAAAGTTTTGAAATTTTAACCGGCTATAATTCAAATTTTTTATTTTTGGTGCAAAATATGACCCCCGCAGACGCTTAGTTTAGAAGATACAGCCATTTTAAAGTTTTGAAATTTTAACCGGCTATAAATCAAATTTTTTATTTTTGGTGCAAAATATGACCCCCGCAGACGCTTAATTTAGAAGATACAGCCTTTTTAAAGTTTTGAAATTTTAACCGGCTATAATTCAAATTTTTTATTTTTGGTGCAAAATATGACCCCCGCAGACGCATAGTTTAGAAGATACAGCCATTTTAAAGTTTTGAAATTTGAACTGGCTATAATTCAAACTTTATATTTTTGGTGCAAAATATGACGACCGCAAACGCTTAGTTTAGAAGATACAGCCATTTTAAAGTTTTGAAATTTTAACCGGCTATAATTCAAATTTTTTATTTTTGGTGCAAAATATGACCCCCGCAGACGCTTAGTTTAGAAGATACAGCCATTTTAAAGTTTTGAGATTTTAACCGGCTATAAATCAAATTTTTTATTTTTGGTGCAAAATATGACCCCCGCAGACGCTTAATTTAGAAGATACAGCCTTTTTAAAGTTTTGAAATTTTAACCGGCTATAATTCAAATTTTTTATTTTTGGTGCAAAATATGACCCCCGCAGACGCATAGTTTAGAAGATACAGCCATTTTAAAGTTTTGAAATTTGAACTGGCTATAATTCAAACTTTATATTTTTGGTGCAAAATATGACGACCGCAAACGCTTAGTTTAGAAGATACAGCCATTTTAAAGTTTTGAAATTTTCACCTGCTACAATTAAATTTTTTTATTTTTGGTGCAAAATATGACCCCAGCAGACGCTTAGTTTAGAAGATACAGCCATTTTAAAGTTTTGAAATTTTCAGCTGCTACAATTAAATTTTTTTATTTTTGGTGCAAAATATGACCCCCGCAGACGCTTAGTTTATAAGATACAGCCATTTTAAAGTTTTGAAATTTTAACCGGCAATAATTCAAATTTTTTATTTTTGGTGCAAAATATGACCCCCTCAGACGCTTAGTATAGAAGATACAGCCATTTTAAAGTTTTGAAATTTTAGCCTGCTTCAATTCAATTTTTTTATTTTTGGTGCAAAATATGACCCCCGCAGACGCTTAGTTTAGAAGATACAGCCATTTTAAAGTTTTGAAATTTTAACCTGCTTCAATTCAATTTTTTTATTTTTGGTGCAAAATATGACCCCCGCAGACGCTTAGTTTAGAAGATACAGCCATTTTAAAGTTTTGAAATTTGAGCCGGCAATAATTCAAATTTTTTATTTTTGGTGCAAAATATGACCCCCGCAGACGCTTAGTTTAGAAGATACAGCCATTTTAAAGTTTTGAAGTTTTAACCTGTAATAATTCAAATTTTTTATTTTTGGTGCAAAATATGACCTCCTCAGACTCTTAGTTTAGAAGCCATTTTAAAATTTGAAATTTCAAGCGGCAATAATTCAACTTTTTTATTTTTGGTGCAAAATGTGACCCCCGCAGACGCTTAGTTTAGAAGATACAGCCATTTTAAAGTTTTGAAATTTGAACCGGGTATAATTCAAATTTTATATTTTTGGTGCAAAATATGACCCCCGCAGACGCTTAGTTTAGAAGATACAGCCATTTTAAAGTTTTTAAATTTTAACCGGCTATAAATCAAATTTTTTATTTTTGGTGCAAAATATGACCCCCGCAGACGCTTAGTTTAGAAGATACAGCCATTTTAAAGTTTTGAAATTTTAACCTGCTACAATTCAATTTTTTTATTTTTGGTGCAAAATATGACCCCCGCAGACGCTTAGTTTAGAAGATACAGCCATTTTAAAGTTTTGAAATTTTAACCGGCAATAATTCAAACTTTTTATTTTTGGTGCAAAATATGACCCCCTCAGACGCTTAGTATAGAAGATACAGCCATTTTAAAGTTTTGAAATTTTAACCTGCTTCAATTCAATTTTTTTATTTTTGGTGCAAAATATGACCCCCGCAGACGCTTAGTTTAGAAGATACAGCCATTTTAAAGTTTTGAAATTTTAACCTGCTTCAATTCAATTTTTTTATTTTTGGTGCAAAATATGACCCCCGCAGACGCTTAGTTTAGAAGATACAGCCATTTTAAAGTTTTGAAATTTTAACCTGCTACAATTCAATTTTTTTATTTTTGGTGCAAAATATGACCCCTGCAGACGCTTAGTTTAGAAGATACAGCCATTTTAAAGTTTTGAAATTTTATCCGGCTATAAATCAAATTTTTTTATTTTTGGTGCAAAATATGACCCTCGCAGACGCTTAGTTTAGAAGATACAGCCATTTTAAAGTTTTGAAATTTTAACTGGCTATAAATCAAATTTTTTATTTTTGGTGCAAAATATGACCCCCGCAGACGCTGAGTTTAGAAGATACAGCCATTTTAAAGTTTTGAAGTTTTAACCTGTAATAATTCAAACTTTATATTTTTGGTGCAAAATATGACCCCCGCAGACGCTTAGTTTAGAAGATACAGCCATTTTAAAGTTTTGAAATTTTAAACGGCTATAATTCAAATTTTTTATTTTTGGTGCAAAATTTGACCCCCGCAGACGCTTAGTTTAGAAGATACAGCCATTTTAAAGTTTTGAAATTTGAACCGGGTATAATTCAAATTTTATATTTTTGGTGCAAAATATGACCCCCGCAGACGTTTAGCTTAGAAGATACAGCCATTTTAAAGTTGTGAAATTTTAACCTGCTACAATTTTGGTGCAAAATATTACCCCCGCAGACGCTTAGTTAAGAAGATAGAGCCATTTTAAAGTTTTGAAATTTTAACCCGCTACAATTCAATTTTTTTATTTTTGGTGCAAAATATGACCCCCGCAGACGCTTAGTTTAGAAGATACAGCCATTTTAAAGTTTTGAAATATTAACCTGCTACAAATCAATTTTTTTATTTTTGGTGCAAAATATGACCCCCGCAGACGCTTAGTTTAGAAGATACAGCCATTTTAAAGTTTTGAAATTTTAACCTGCTACAATTCAAAATTTTTATTTTTGGTGCAAAATATGACCCCCGTAGACGCTTAGTTTAGAAGATACAGCCATTTTAAAGTTTTGAAATTTGAACCGGGTGTAATTCAAATTTTATATTTTTGGTGCAAAATATGACCCCCGCAGACGCTTAGTTTAGAAGATAGAGCCATTTTAAAGTTTTAAAATTTTAACCTGCTACAATTCAATTTTTTTATTTTTGGTGCAAAATATGACCCCCGCAGACGCTTAGTTTAGAAGATACAGCCATTTTAAAGTTTTGAAATTTGAACCGGGTGTAATTCAAATTTTATATTTTTGGTGCAAAATATGACCCCCGCAGACGCTTAGGTTAGAAGATACAGCCATTTTAAAGTTTTGAAGTTTTAACCTGTAATAATTCAAATTTTTTATTTTTGGTGCAAAATATGACCCCCTCAGACGCTTAGTTTAGAAGATACAGCCATTTTAAAATTTGAAATTTTAAGCGGCAATAATTCAACTTTTTTATTTTTGGTGCAAAATGTGACTCCCGCAGACGCTTAGTTTAGAAGATACAGCCATTTTAAAGTTTTAAAATTTTAACCTGCTACAATTCAATTTTTTTATTTTTGGTGCAAAATATGACCCCCGCAGACGCTTAGTTTAGAAGATACAGCCATTTTAAAGTTTTGAAATTTGAACCGGGTATAATTCAAATTTTATATTTTTGGTGCAAAATATGACCCCCGCAGACGCTTAGTTTAGAAGATACGGCCATTTTAAAGTTTTGAAATTTTAGCCTGCTACAATTCAATTTTTTTATTTTTGGTGCAAAATATGACCCCCGCAGACGCTTAGTTTAGAAGATACAGCCATTTTAAAGTTTTGAAATTTTAACCTGCTACAATTCAAAATTTTTATTTTTGGTGCAAAATATGACCCCCGTAGACGCTTAGTTTAGAAGATACAGCCATTTTAAAGTTTTGAAATTTGAGCCGGGTGTAATTCAAATTTTATATTTTTGGTGCAAAATATGACCCCCGCAGACGCTTAGTTTAGAAGATAGAGCCATTTTAAAGTTTTAAAATTTTAACCTGCTACAATTCAATTTTTTTATTTTTGGTGCAAAATATGACCCCCGCAGACGCTTAGTTTAGAAGATACAGCCATTTTAAAGTTTTGAAGTTTTAACCTGTAATAATTCAAATTTTTTATTTTTGGTGCAAAATATGACCCCCTCAGACGCTTAGTTTAGAAGATACAGCCATTTTAAAATTTGAAATTTTAAGCGGCAATAATTCAACTTTTTTATTTTTGGTGCAAAATGCGACTCCCGCAGACGCTTAGTTTAGAAGATACAGCCATTTTAAAGTTTTAAAATTTTAACCTGCTACAATTCAATTTTTTTATTTTTGGTGCAAAATATGACCCCCGCAGACGCTTAGTTTAGAAGATACAGCCATTTTAAAGTTTTGAAATTTGAACCGGGTATAATTCAAATTTTATATTTTTGGTGCAAAATATGACCCCCGCAGACGCTTAGTTTAGAAGATACGGCCATTTTAAAGTTTTGAAATTTTAGCCTGCTACAATTCAATTTTTTTATTTTTGGTGCAAAATATGACCCCCGCAGACGCTTAGTTTAGAAGATACAGCCATTTTAAAGTTTTGAAATTTTATCCGGCTATAAATCAAATTTTTTTATTTTTGGTGCAAAATATGACCCCCGCAGACGCTTAGTTTAGAAGATACAGCCATTTTAAAGTTTTGAAATTTGAGCCGGCAATAATTCAAATTTTTTATTTTTGGTGCAAAATATGACCCCCGCAGACGCTTAGTTTAGAAGATACAGCCATTTTAAAGTTTTGAAGTTTTAACCTGTAATAATTCAAATTTTTTATTTTTGGTGCAAAATATGACCCCTTCAGACTCTTAGTTTAGAAGATACAGCCATTTTAAAATTTGAAATTTCAAGCGGCAATAATTCAACTTTTTTATTTTTGGTGCAAAATGTGACCCCCGCAGACGCTTAGTTTAGAAGATACAGCCATTTTAAAGTTTTGAAATTTGAACCGGGTATAATTCAAATTTTATATTTTTGGTGCAAAATATGACCCCCGCAGACGCTTAGTTTAGAAGATACAGCCATTTTAAAGTTTTGAAATTTTAACCGGCTATAAATCAAATTTTTTATTTTTGGTGCAAAATATGACCCCCGCAGACGCTTAGTTTAGAAGATACAGCCATTTTAAAGTTTTGAAATTTTAACCTGCTACAATTCAATTTTTTTATTTTTGGTGCAAAATATGACCCCCGCAGACGCTTAGTTTAGAAGATACAGCCATTTTAAAGTTTTGAAATTTTAACCGGCAATAATTCAAACTTTTTATTTTTGGTGCAAAATATGACCCCCTCAGACGCTTAGTATAGAAGATACAGCCATTTTAAAGTTTTGAAATTTTAACCTGCTTCAATTCAATTTTTTTATTTTTGGTGCAAAATATGACCCCCGCAGACGCTTAGTTTAGAAGATACAGCCATTTTAAAGTTTTGAAATTTTAACCTGCTTCAATTCAATTTTTTTATTTTTGGTGCAAAATATGACCCCCGCAGACGCTTAGTTTAGAAGATACAGCCATTTTAAAGTTTTGAAATTTTAACCTGCTACAATTCAATTTTTTTATTTTTGGTGCAAAATATGACCCCCGCAGACGCTTAGTTTAGAAGATACAGCCATTTTAAAGTTTTGAAATTTTATCTGGCTATAAATCAAATTTTTTTATTTTTGGTGCAAAATATGACCCTCGCAGACGCTTAGTTAAGAAGATAGAGCCATTTTAAAGTTTTGAAATTTTAACCCGCTACAATTCAATTTTTTTATTTTTGGTGCAAAATATGACCCCCGCAGACGCTTAGTTTAGAAGATACAGACATTTTAAAGTTTTGAAATATTAACCTGCTACAAATCAATTTTTTTATTTTTGGTGCAAAATATGACCCCCGCAGACGCTTAGTTTAGAAGATACAGCCATTTTAAAATTTGAAATTTTAAGCGGCAATAATTCAACTTTTTTATTTTTTGTGCAAAATGCGACTCCCGCAGACGCTTAGTTTAGAAGATACAGCCATTTTAAAGTTTTGAAATTTGAACCGGGTATAATTCAAATTTTATATTTTTGGTGCAAAATATGACCCCCGCAGACGCTTAGTTTAGAAGATACAGCCATTTTAAAGTTTTGAAATTTTAACCTGCTACAATTCAATTTTTTTATTTTTGGTGCAAAATATGACCCCCGCAGACGCTTAGTTTAGAAGATACAGCCATTTTAAAGTTTTGAAATTTTATCCGGCTATAAATCAAATTTTTTTATTTTTGGTGCAAAATATGACCCCCGCAGACGCTTAGTTTAGAAGATACAGCCATTTTAAAGTTTTGAAATTTTAACTTGCTTCAATTCAATTTTTTTATTTTTTGTGCAAAATATGACCCCCGCATACGCTTAGTTTAGAAGATACAGCCATTTTAAAATTTTGAAATTTGAACTGGCTATAATTCAAACTTTATATTTTTGGTGCAAAATATGACCCCCGCAGACGCTTAGTTTAGAAGATACAGCCATTTTAAAGTTTTGAAATTTTAGACGGCTATAATATAAATTTTTTATTTTTGGTGCAAAATTTGACCCCCGCAGACGCTTAGTTTAGAAGATACAGCCATTTTAAAGTTTTGAAATTTGAACTGGCTATAACTCAAACTTTATATTTTTGGTGCAAAATATGACCCCCGCAGACGCTTAGTTTAGAAGATACAGCCATTTTAAAGTTTTGAAATTTTAACCGGCTATAATTCAAATTTTTTATTTTTGGTGCAAAATTTGACCTCCGCAGACGCTTAGTTTAGAAGATACAGCCATTTTAAAGTTTTGAAATTTGAACCTGCAAAAATTCAAATTTTTTATTTTTGGTACAAAATACGACCCCCGCAGACGCTTAGTTTAGAAGATACAGCCATTTTAAAGTTTTGAAATTTTAACTTGCTTCAATTCAATTTTTTTATTTTTTGTGCAAAATATGACCCCCGCATACGCTTAGTTTAGAAGATACAGCCATTTTAAAATTTTGAAATTTGAACTGGCTATAATTCAAACTTTATATTTTTGGTGCAAAATATGACCCCCGCAGACGCTTAGTTTAGAAGATACAGCCATTTTAAAGTTTTGAAATTTTAAACTGCTATAATATAAATTTTTTATTTTTGGTGCAAAATTTGACCCCCGCAGACGCTTAGTTTAGAAGATACAGCCATTTTAAAGTTTTGAAATTTTAACCGGCTATAATTCAAATTTTTTATTTTTGGTGCAAAATTTGACCTCCGCAGACGCTTAGTTTAGAAGATACAGCCATTTTAAAGTTTTGAAATTTGAACCTGCAAAAATTCAAATTTTTTATTTTTGGTGCAAAATACGACCCCCGCAGACGCTTAGTTTAGAAGATACAGCCATTTTAAAGTTTTGAAATTTTAACTTGCTTCAATTCAATTTTTTTATTTTTTGTGCAAAATATGACCCCCGCATACGCTTAGTTTAGAAGATACAGCCATTTTAAAATTTTGAAATTTGAACCGGCTATAATTCAAACTTTATATTTTTGGTGCAAAATATGACCCCCGCATACGCTTAGTTTAGAAGATACAGCCATTTTAAAGTTTTGAAATTTTAAACGGCTATAATATAAATTTTTTATTTTTGGTGCAAAATTTGACCCCCGCAGACGCTTAGTTTAGAAGATACAGCCATTTTAAAGTTTTGAAATTTGAACTGGCTATAACTCAGACTTTATATTTTTGGTGCAAAATATGACCCCCGCAGACGCTTAGTTTAGAAGATACAGCCATTTTAAAGTTTTGAAATTTTAACCGGCTATAATTCAAATTTTTTATTTTTGGTGCAAAATTTGACCTCCGCAGACGCTTAGTTTAGAAGATACAGCCATTTTAAAGTTTTGAATTTTGAACCTGCAAAAATTCAAATTTTTTATTTTTGGTGCAAAATATGACCCCCGCAGACGCTTAGTTTAGAAGATATAGCCGTTTTAAAGTTTTGTAATTTTAACCGGCTATAATTCAAATTTTTTATTTTTGGTGCAAAATTTGACCTCCGCAGACGCTTAGTTTAGAAGATACAGCCATTTTAAAGTTTTGAAATTTGAACCTGCAAAAATTCAAATTTTTTATTTTTGGTGCAAAATATGACCCCCGCAGACGCTTAGTTTAGAAGATACAGCCATTTTAAAGTTTTGAAATTTAAACTGGCTATAAATCAAATTTTTTATTTTTGGTGCAAAATATGACCCCCGCAGACGCTTAGTTTAGAAGATACAGCCATTTTAAAGTTTTGAAATTTTAAAAGGCTGTAAATCAAATTTTTTATTTTTGGTGCAAAATATGACCCCCGCAGACGCTTAGTTTAGAAGTCACAGGCATTTTAAAGTTTTGAAATTTTAACCGGCTATAATTCAAATTTTTTATTTTTGGTGCAAAATATGACCCCCGCAGACTCTTAGTTTAGAAGATACAGCCGTTTTAAAGTTTTGAAATTTTAACCGGCTATAATTCAATTTTTTTATTTTTGGTGCAAAATATGAAACCCGCAGACGCTTAGTTTAGAAGATACAGCCATTTTAAAGTTTTGAAATTTTAACCGGCTATAAATCAAATTTTTTATTTTTGGTGCAAAATATGACCCCCGCAGACGCTTAGTTTAGAAGATACAGCCATTTTAAAGTTTTGAAATTTTAACCGGCTACAAATTAAATTTTTTATTTTTGGTGCAAAATATGATCCCCGCATACGCTTAGTTTAGAAGATACAGACATTTTAAAGTTTTGAAATTTTAACCTGCTACAATTCAATTTTTTTATTTTTGGTGCAGAATATGACCCCCGCAGACGCTTAGTTTAGAAGATACAGCCATTTTAAAGTTTTGAAATTTTAACCGGCTATAATTCAAATTTTTTATTTTTGGTGCAAAATTTGACCTCCGCAGACGCTTAGTTTAGAAGATACAGCCATTTTAAAGTTTTGAAATTTGAACCTGCAAAAATTCAAATTTTTTATATTTGGTGCAAAATATGACCCCCGCAGACGCTTAGTTTAGAAGATACAGCCGTTTTAAAGTTTTGTAATTTTAACCGGCTATAATTAAAATTTTTTATTTTTGGTGCAAACCCCGCAGACGCTTAGTTTACAAGATACAGCCATTTTAAAGTTTTGAAATTTGAACTGGCTATAATTCAAACTTTATATTTTTGGTGCAAAATATGACCCCCGCAGACGCTTAGTTTGGAAGATACAGCCATTTTAAAGTTTTGAAATTTTAACCGGCTATAAATCAAATTTTTTATTTTTGGTGCAAAATATGACCCCCGCAGACGCTTAGTTTAGAAGATACAGCCATTTTAAAGTTTTGAAATTTTAACCGGCTATAAATCAAATTTTTTATTTTTGGTGCAAAATATGACCCCCGCAGACGCTTAATTTAGAAGATACAGCCTTTTAAAGTTTTGAAATTTTAACCGGCTATAATTCAAATTTTTTATTTTTGGTGCAAAATATGACCCCCGCAGACGCTTAGTTTAGAAGATACAGCCATTTTAAAGTTTTGAAATTTGAACTGGCTATAATTCAAACTTTACATTTTTGGTGCAAAATATGACGACCGCAAACGCTTAGTTTAGAAGATACAGCCATTTTAAAGTTTTGAAATTTTAACCGGCTATAAATCAAATTTTTTATTTTTGGTGCAAAATATGACCCCCGCAGACGCTTAGTTTAGAATATACAGCCATTTTAAAGTTTTGAAATTTTAACCGGCTATAAATCAAATTTTTTATTTTTGGTGCAAAATATGACCCCCGCAGACGCTTAGTTTAGAAGATACAGCCATTTTAAAGTTTTGAAATTTTAACCTGCTACAATTCAATTTTTTTATTTTTGGTGCAAAATATGACCCCCGCAGACGCTTAGTTTAGAAGATACAGCCATTTTAAAGTTTTGAAATTTGAACCGGGTATAATACAAATTTTTTATTTTTGGTGCAAAATATGACCCCCGCAGACGCTTAGTTTAGAAGATACAGCCATCTTAAAGTTTTGAAATTTTAACCGGCTATAAATCAAATTTTTTATTTTTGGTGCAAAATATGACCCCCGCAGACGCTTAGTTTAGAAGATACAGCCATTTTAAAGTTTTGAAATTTTAACCGGCTGTAAATCAAACTTTTTATTTTTGGTGCAAAATATGACCCCCGCAGACGCTTAGTTTAGAAGTCACAGGCATTTTAAAGTTTTGTAATTTTAACCTGCTACAATTAAATTTTTTTATTTTTGGTGCAAAATATGACCCCCGCAGACGCTTAGCTTAGAAGATACAGCCGTTTTAAAGTTTTGAAATTTTAACCGGCTATAATTCAAATTTTTTATTTTTGGTGCAAAATATGACCCCCGCAGAATCTTAGTTTAGAAGATACAGCCGTTTTAAAGTTTTGAAATTTTAACCTGCTACAATTCAATTTTTTTATTTTTGGTGCAGAATATGACCCCCGCAGACGCTTAGTTTAGAAGATACAGCCATTTTAAAGTTTTGAAATTTTAAACGGATATAATTCAAATTTTTTATTTTTTGTGCAAAATTTGACCCCCGCAGACGCTTAGTTTAGAAGATACAGCCATTTTAAAGTTTTGAAATTTGAACCGGGTATAATACAAATTTTATATTTTTGGTGCAAAAGATGACCCCCGCAGACGCTTAGTTTAGAAAATAGAGCCATTTTAAAGTTTTGAAATTTTAACCTGCTACAATTCAATTTTTTTATTTTTGGTGCAAAATATGACTCCCGTAGACGCTTAGTTTAGAAGATACAGCCATTTTAAGGTTTTGAAATTTGAACCTGCAAAAATTCAAATTTTTTATTTTTGGTGCAAAATACGACCCCCGCAGACGCTTAGTTTAGAAGATACAGCCATTTTAAAGTTTTGAAATTTTAACCTGCTTCAATTCAATTTTTTTATTTTTGGTGCAAAATATGACCCCCGCAGGCGCTTAGTTTAGAAGATACAGCCATTTTAAAGTTTTGAAATTTGAACCTGCAAAAATTCAAATTTTTTATTTTTGGTGCAAAATACGACCCCCGCAGACGCTTAGTTTAGAAGATACAGCCATTTTAAAGTTTTGAAATTTGAACCGGGTATAATTCAAATTTTATATTTTTGGTGCAAAATATGACCCCCGCAGACGCTTAGTTTAGAAGATACAGCCATTTTAAAGTTTTGAAATTTTAACCGGCTATAAATCAAATTTTTTATTTTTGGTGCAAAATATGACCCCCGCAGACGCTTAGTTTAGAAGATACAGCCATTTTAAAGTTTTGAAATTTTAACCGGCTATAATTCAAATTTTTTATTTTTGGTGCAAAATTTGACCTCCGCAGACGCTTAGTTTAGAAGATACAGCCATTTTAAAGTTTTGAAATTTGAACCTGCTAAATTTCAAATTTTTTATTTTTGGTGCAAAATATGACCCCCACAGACGCTTAGTTTAGAAGATACAGCCATTTTAAAGTTTTGAAATTTTAACCTGCTACAATTCAATTTTTTTATTATTGGTGCAAAATATGACCCCCGCAGACGCTTAGTTTAGAAGATACAGCCATTTTAAAGTGTTGAAATTTTAACCGGCTATAAATCAAATTTTTTATTTTTGGTGCAAAATATGACCCCCGCAGACGCTTAGTTTAGAAGATACAGCCATTTTAAAGTTTTGAAATTTTAACCTGCTACAATTCAATTTTTTTATTTTTGAGGCAAAATATGACCCCCGCAGACGCTTAGTTTAGAAGATACAGCCATTTTAAAGTTTTGAAATTTGAGCCGGCAATAATTCAAATTTTTTATTTATGGTGCAAAATATGACCCCCGCAGACGCTTAGTTTAGAAGATACAGCCATTTTAAAGTTTTGAAGTTTTAACCTGTAATAATTCAAATTTTTTATTTTTGGTGCAAAATATGACCCCCTCAGACGCTTAGTTTAGAAGATACAGTCATTTTAAAATTTGAAATTTTAAGCGGCAATAATTCAACTTTTTTATTTTTGGTGCAAAATGTGACTCCCGCAGACGCTTAGTTTAGAAGATACAGCCATTTTAAAGTTTTGAGATTTGAACCGGGTGTAATTCAAATTTTATATTTTTGGTGCAAAATATGACCCCCGCAGACGCTTAGTTTAGAAGATACAGCCATTTTAAAGTTTTGAAATTTTAACCTGTTACAATTCAATTTTTTTATTTTTGGTGCAAAATATGACCCCCGCAGACGCTTAGTTTAGAAGATACAGCCATTTTAAAGTTTTGAAATTTTAACCGGCCATAATTCAAATTTTGTATTTTTGGTGCAAAATATGACCCCCGCAGACGCTTAGTTTAGAAGATACAGCCATTTTAAAGTTTTGAAATTTTAACCTGCTACAATTCAATTTTTTTATTTTTGGTGCAAAATATGACCCCCGCAGACGCTTAGTTTAGAAGATACAGCCATTTTAAAGTTTTGAAATTTGAGCCGGCAATAATTCAAATTTTTTATTTATGGTGCAAAATATGACCCCCGCAGACGCTTAGTTTAGAAGATACAGCCATTTTAAAGTTTTGAAGTTTTAACCTGTAATAATTCAAATTTTTTATTTTTGGTGCAAAATATGACCCCCTCAGACGCTTAGTTTAGAAGATACAGTCATTTTAAAATTTGAAATTTTAAGCGGTAATAATTCAACTTTTTTATTTTTGGTGCAAAATGTGACTCCCGCAGACGCTTAGTTTAGAAGATACAGCCATTTTAAAGTTTTGAGATTTGAACCGGGTATAATTCAAATTTTATATTTTTGGTGCAAAATATGACCCTCGCAGACGCTTAGTTTAGAAGATACAGCCATTTTAAAGTTTTGAAATTTTAACCTGTTACAATTAAATTTTTTTATTTTTGGTGCAAAATATGACCCCCGCAGACGCTTAGTTTAGAAGATACAGCCATTTTAAAGTTTTGAAATTTTATCCGGCTATAAATCAAATTTTTTTATTTTTGGTGCAAAATATGACCCCCGCAGACGCTTAGTTTAGAAGATACAGCCATTTTAAAGTTTTGAAATTTTAACTTGCTTCAATTCAATTTTTTTATTTTTTGTGCAAAATATGACCCCCGCAGACGCTTAGTTTAGAAGATACAGCCATTTTAAAATTTTGAAATTTGAACTGGCTATAATTCAAACTTTATATTTTTGGTGCAAAATATGACCCCCGCAGACGCTTAGTTTAGAAGATACAGCCATTTTAAAGTTTTGAAATTTTAAACGGCTATAATAAAAATTTTTTATTTTTGGTGCAAAATTTGACCCCCGCAGACGCTTAGTTTAGAAGATACAGCCATTTTAAAGTTTTGAAATTTGAACTGGCTATAACTCAAACTTTATATTTTTGGTGCAAAATATGACCCCCGCAGACGCTTAGTTTAGAAGATACAGCCATTTTAAAGTTTTGAAATTTTAACCGGCTATAATTCAAATTTTTTATTTTTGGTGCAAAATTTGACCTCCGCAGACGCTTAGTTTAGAAGATACAGCCATTTTAAAGTTTTGAAATTTGAACCTGCAAAAATTCAAATTTTTTATTTTTGGTGCAAAATACGACCCCCGCAGACGCTTAGTTTAGAAGATACAGCCATTTTAAAGTTTTGAAATTTTAACTTGCTTCAATTCAATTTTTTTATTTTTTGTGCAAAATATGACCCCCGCATACGCTTAGTTTAGAAGATACAGCCATTTTAAAATTTTGAAATTTGAACTGGCTATAATTCAAACTTTATATTTTTGGTGCAAAATATGACCCCCGCAGACGCTTAGTTTAGAAGATACAGCCATTTTAAAGTTTTGAAATTTTAGACGGCTATAATATAAATTTTTTATTTTTGGTGCAAAATTTGACCCCCGCAGACGCTTAGTTTAGAAGATACAGCCATTTTAAAGTTTTGAAATTTGAACTGGCTATAACTCAGACTTTATATTTTTGGTGCAAAATATGACCCCCGCAGACGCTTAGTTTAGAAGATACAGCCATTTTAAAGTTTTGAAATTTTAACCGGCTATAATTCAAATTTTTTATTTTTGGTGCAAAATTTGACCTCCGCAGACGCTTAGTTTAGAAGATACAGCCATTTTAAAGTTTTGAAATTTGAACCTGCAAAAATTCAAATTTTTTATTTTTGGTGCAAAATATGACCCCCGCAGACGCTTAGTTTAGAAGATATAGCCGTTTTAAAGTTTTGTAATTTTAACCGGCTGTAATTCAAATTTTTTATTTTTGGTGCAAAATTTGACCTCCGCAGACGCTTAGCTTAGAAGATACAGCCATTTTAAAGTTTTGAAATTTGAACCTGCAAAAATTCAAATTTTTTATTTTTGGTGCAAAATATGACCCCCGCAGACGCTTAGTTTAGAAGATACAGCCATTTTAAAGTTTTGAAATTTAAACTGGCTATAAATCAAATTTTTTATTTTTGGTGCAAAATATGACCCCCGCAGACGCTTAGTTTAGAAGATACAGCCATTTTAAAGTTTTGAAATTTTAACCGGCTGTAAATCAAATTTTTTATTTTTGGTGCAAAATATGACCCCCGCAGACTCTTAGTTTAGAAGATACAGCCGTTTTAAAGTTTTGAAATTTTAACCGGCTATAATTCAATTTTTTTATTTTTGGTGCAAAATATGAAACCCGCAGACGCTTAGTTTAGAAGATACAGCCATTTTAAAGTTTTGAAATTTTAACCGGCTATAAATCAAATTTTTTATTTTTGGTGCAAAATATGACCCCCGCAGACGCTTAGTTTAGAAGATACAGCCATTTTAAAGTTTTGAAATTTTAACCGGCTACAAATTAAATTTTTTATTTTTGGTGCAAAATATGATCCCCGCAGACGCTTAGTTAAGAAGATACAGCCATTTTAAAGTTTTGAAATTTTAACCGGCTGTAAATCAAATTTTTTATTTTTGGTGCAAAATATGACCCCCGCAGACGCTTAGTTTAGAAGTCACAGGCATTTTAAAGTTTTGAAATTTTAACCGGCTATAATTCAAATTTTTTATTTTTGGTGCAAAATATGACCCCCGCAGACTCTTAGTTTAGAAGATACAGCCGTTTTAAAGTTTTGAAATTTTAACCGGCTATAATTCAATTTTTTTATTTTTGGTGCAAAATATGAAACCCGCAGACGCTTAGTTTAGAAGATACAGCCATTTTAAAGTTTTGAAATTTTAACCGGCTATAAATCAAATTTTTTATTTTTGGTGCAAAATATGACCCCCGCAGACGCTTAGTTTAGAAGATACAGCCATTTTAAAGTTTTGAAATTTTAACCGGCTATAATTCAAATTTTTTATTTTTGGTGCAAAATTTGACCTCCGCAGACGCTTAGTTTAGAAGATACAGCCATTTTAAAGTTTTGAAATTTGAACCTGCAAAAATTCAAATTTTTTATATTTGGTGCAAAATATGACCCCCGCAGACGCTTAGTTTAGAAGATACAGCCGTTTTAAAGTTTTGTAATTTTAACCGGCTATAATTAAAATTTTTTATTTTTGGTGCAAACCCCGCAGACGCTTAGTTTACAAGATACAGCCATTTTAAAGTTTTGAAATTTGAACTGGCTATAATTCAAACTTTATATTTTTGGTGCAAAATATGACCCCCGCAGACGCTTAGTTTGGAAGATACAGCCATTTTAAAGTTTTGAAATTTTAACCTGCTACAATTCAATTTTTTTATTTTTGGTGCAAAATATGATCTCCGCAGACGCTTAGTTTAAAAGATACAGCCGTTTTAAAGTTTTGAAATTTTAACCGGGTATAATTCAAATTTATTATTTTTGGTGCAAAATATGACCCCCGCAGACGCTTAGTTTAGAAGATACAGCCATTTTAAAGTTTTGAAATTTTAACCGGCTATAAATCAAATTTTTTATTTTTGGTGCAAAATATGACCCCCGCAGACGCTTAGTTTAGAAGATACAGCCATTTTAAAGTTTTGAAATTTTAACCGGCTGTAAATCAAACTTTTTATTTTTGGTGCAAAATATGACCCCCGCAGACGCTTAGTTTAGAAGTCACAGGCATTTTAAAGTTTTGAAATTTTAACCTGCTACAATTAAATTTTTTTATTTTTGGTGCAAAATATGACCCCCGCAGACGCTTAGCTTAGAAGATACAGCCGTTTTAAAGTTTTGAAATTTTAACCGGCTATAATTCAAATTTTTTATTTTTGGTGCAAAATATGACCCCCGCAGAATCTTAGTTTAGAAGATACAGCCGTTTTAAAGTTTTGAAATTTTAACCGGCTATAATTCAATTTTTTTATTTTTGGTGCAAAATATGAAACCCGCAGACGCTTAGTTTAGAAGATACAGCCATTTTAAAGTTTTGAAATTTTAACCGGCTATAAATCAAATTTTTTATTTTTGGTGCAAAATATGACCCCCGCAGACGCTTAGTTTAGAAGATACAGCCATTTTAAAGTTTTGAAATTTTAACCGGCTACAAATTAAATTTTTTATTTTTGGTGCAAAATATGATCCCCGCATACGCTTAGTTTAGAAGATACAGACATTTTAAAGTTTTGAAATTTTAACCTGCTACAATTGAATTTTTTTATTTTTGGTGCAGAATATGACCCCCGCAGACGCTTAGTTTAGAAGATACAGCCATTTTAAAGTTTTGAAATTTTAAACGGATATAATTCAAATTTTTTATTTTTTGTGCAAAATTTGACCCCCGCAGACGCTTAGTTTAGAAGATACAGCCATTTTAAAGTTTTGAAATTTGAACCGGGTATAATACAAATTTTATATTTTTGGTGCAAAAGATGACCCCCGCAGACGCTTAGTTTAGAAAATAGAGCCATTTTAAAGTTTTGAAATTTTAACCTGCTACAATTCAATTTTTTTATTTTTGGTGCAAAATATGACTCCCGTAGACGCTTAGTTTAGAAGATACAGCCATTTTAAAGTTTTGAAATTTTAACCTGCTACAATTAAATTTATTTATTTTTGGTGCAAAATATGACCCCAGCAGACGCTTAGTTTAGAAGATACAGCCATTTTAAAGTTTTGAAATTTTAACCGGCTATAATTCAAATTTTTTATTTTTGGTGCAAAATTTGACCTCCGCAGACGCTTAGTTTAGAAGATACAGCCATTTTAAAGTTTTGAAATTTGAACCTGCTAAATTTCAAATTTTTTATTTTTGGTGCAAAATATGACCCCCACAGACGCTTAGTTTAGAAGATACAGCCATTTTAAAGTTTTGAAATTTTAACCTGCTACAATTCAATTTTTTTATTATTGGTGCAAAATATGACCCCCGCAGACGCTTAGTTTAGAAGATACAGCCATTTTAAAGTGTTGAAATTTTAACCGGCTATAAATCAAATTTTTTATTTTTGGTGCAAAATATGACCCCCGCAGACGCTTAGTTTAGAAGATACAGCCATTTTAAAGTTTTGAAATTTTAACCTGCTACAATTCAATTTTTTTATTTTTGGTGCAAAATAAGACCCCCGCAGACGCTTAGTTTAGATGATACAGCCATTTTAAAGTTTTGAAATTTTAACCGGCTATAATTCAAATTTTGTATTTTTGGTGCAAAATATGACCCCCGCAGACGCTTAGTTTAGAAGATACAGCCATTTTAAAGTTTTGAAGTTTTAACCTGTAATAATTCAAATTTTTTATTTTTGGTGCAAAATATGACCCCCTCAGACGCTTAGTTTAGAAGATACAGTCATTTTAAAGTTTTGAAATTTTAACCTGCTACAATTCAATTTTTTTATTTTTGGTGCAAAATATGACCCCCGCAGACGCTTAGTTTAGAAGATACAGCCATTTTAAAGTTTTGAAATTTGAGCCGGCAATAATTCAAATTTTTTATTTATGGTGCAAAATATGACCCCCGCAGACGCTTAGTTTAGAAGATACAGCCATTTTAAAGTTTTGAAGTTTTAACCTGTAATAATTCAAATTTTTTATTTTTGGTGCAAAATATGACCCCCTCAGACGCTTAGTTTAGAAGATACAGTCATTTTAAAACTTGAAATTTTAAGCGGCAATAATTCAACTTTTTTATTTTTGGTGCAAAATGTGACTCCCGCAGACGCTTAGTTTAGAAGATACAGCCATTTTAAAGTTTTGAGATTTGAACCGGGTATAATTCAAATTTTATATTTTTGGTGCAAAATATGACCCCCGCAGACGCTTAGTTTAGAAGATACAGCCATTTTAAAGTTCTGAAATTTTAACCTGCTACAATTCAATTTTTTTATTTTTGGTGCAAAATATGACCCCCACAGATGCTTAGTTTAGAAGATACAGCCATTTTAAAGTTTTGAAATTTTAACCTGCTACAATTAAAATTTTTTATTTTTGGTGCAAAATATGACCCCCGCAGACGCTTAGTTTACAAGATACAGACATTTTAAAGTTTTGAAATTTGAACCGGCTATAAAAAATTTGATTTACAGCCGGTTAAAATTTTAAAACTTTAAAATGGCTGTATCTTCTAAACTAAGCGTCTGCGTGGATCATATTTTCCGCAAAAAAAAAAAAATTGAAATGTCCCCGGACAAATATTCAAAACACTACAATAGCTGTATCTTCTAAACTAAGCGTCTGAGTCTGGAGTCATATTTTGCACCAAAAATAAAAAAATTTAAATGTAGCTCAAGGTCAAACTCGTGGTTACCATCTTATGTCCCCTTCAGAGCCTTGTGAATTTTGTCTGAAACATTTTTCGCGATATCGCGTATTTTTCGAGTACTTTGGATGTCTCATGTTAAAAAACTCACCCTGTAGATTTAGATGAATAAACTTGTATTTTTAATTTTCTGAGTAAATTTGATCAAGGTGGTATTTTGTACTAGAAAAAATAAATTGAAAGGTAGCCGGTCAAAATTTCAAAACACTAAAATGGCTGCATCTTCTAAGCTAAACATCTATGGGGGTCACATTATGCACAAAAAAAAAAAACTCGAACAGAAGCCGGTAAAAACTTCAAAACACAATGCCTGTATCTTCGAAACTAAGCGTCTGCGAGTCATGAAATGGCTGTATCTGCTAAACAAAGGGTCTCTGGGGGTCATATTTTACATACACATTTTGCACCACAAAAAAAAAAAAAAAAAAAATTGAAAATGGCTCTATCTCTTAAACTAAGCGTCTGTAGGGGTCATATTATGCACAAAAAAGAAAAAAATGGCTGCATTCTCTAAACTGGGGGACATAAAAAAATTAATTTGAAAGATGGCGGGTCAAAATTTTCAAACTCTAAAGTGGCTGTAGTTTCTGAACTATGAGCCCGTGGGGGTCATATTGTGCACAGCATTGTCTTTCTTAAAGCCAGCTCAGATTTGCTCCATGCGAAGCTATGCCTAAGCGTGAAGAAAAAAGTTGCCCATGCCCCCCCACCGCATGCTCTTCTCTTTTGGTTTCCTTTATTATCGATTGGGCATCGGCATTCACGTCTTGCATTCGTCCGCGATGCTTTCGGGCATGAGTACCAGATTATCCCCTAATAACTTCCTATGCCACCTTGTGCAACCGATGGATGTATGCAACTACCACAGGAAAATAGTCACATCTGAGTGATAATTGTATCGCTAAGTGGAGATATAGTTATGTACCACAACATGACTTCGCTCCAGCCATGGACGCAGAAGGATATGAGTCAGTGTGTTTATCTAGAAAGAATTTCCTTGTTTTATTCCTGCTTTTAGCACGCCAACCTTCTATCCCGCCTTTCACTATCTTGTTCGGCTTTCGGGATCAACAATTTCTATCTGCGCTCCCCAGACAGCAATCACAATTTTGTCTGCTGCGGAAACGTGCGGTAAACAATGGCCATCTTGGAAGCCTTAGTAGTCGCCTCCTAGTGTGCTTCCTAAAGGTGTCGTGAGTCGAAACAGTGTTAGGGGGTGTGTAGGGTTAATCTTTAAGTTAACCACGTGTAGGGTAAGAATGGGGTCGAAAATGCGATTTAAGTTAAACACGTCTTTTCTTCTTGAAGTTACAGAAAACAGTTAATTTATTGTATCGGAAACAACATCCATTTTTAACTCTAAAGCGTCATACAATACATTTGTGTTATAATAATAGGCTTACGTTACCTTTATTCGTTTACATTTTAGTTAAAATATTACATTTGTTACATTTAGTTTAGTTTAAGTTTAGTTATTAGTAAAGTTATTAATTATTCAAAATTAAAAATTGTATTCAGTATGCGAACACCAAGGTAGCGAATTAATAGGATCGCGCGGCCTGCCTTAACCATTGAACATGGTTGTTTACATTGCACACTTAAGTCCTTTCCGAATCATCGTTTTCTAGTGAAGACCACTCCGTTGTAAGGAGCCCCGTGACCCCCCAGTCAATGCGGCACTGTAGTGACTATGTCCTCCGTCACGACCAGTGCGACTTCGCCCTCAAAGCCTAAAAGTTTGACCACCTGTGACATTTTTAGGAGCAGGAGTCCGTGGTACATGAAGTTGCAGAAATCGGAACCCTTCTCTAGTCTCGTAAGATAATGGAACCGATCCTCATGTGAACAGTAGATTTCGTACAGCAACAGCTTTCATTTGAAAGCTGAAGATGCAAGGTTTTTGCGTGGAAAAACCAAGCTAAGACTATTCTCATCAACAGTGTTACTTTAAGGTTATAGTACCCGGACTATGATCAACATCGTAACAACGAAGCTGAAACTATTCATGAATGTATGTCTTCGAAAACATCTCAAGGATATATCGAAAGACGAACTACACCCAATAATGAGGCAGGAAGCAATGAAATTTAGCAGGTCTCCCTTTATTAGTTTCTCGTAAATTGGTTCGCACTACAGGAATAGTTCGCTTCACATGATGGCTCTCGTTTCAATAATTTAATCTGTGTTTGTAAAGTCATTAGAGAAATTTAATCCCCGTTTGTATATGCGCTTAAGGACAACCAATTAAAATAGTTCTCAATTGCCAAATACATTCTTTTCTTAAACAGACTTCATTACCATCAACTGAGTCAACGGATTTCCTTTTGACATACTTTTAGCGACGTTATTTCCTCTCCTAGAGCCTACAGGGTTGGAAATTGTCGTCGTCGCAATCGTCGTCACCATCGTCGTCGTTACAATTAAGTGGAAACCACAATAAAAGTTCGAAATCCTTATCCCCTTTGAGTTCTTTGTTTCTTCTTTTACCAATTTGTGTCCTATAAAGGACATGTCTCTTCCCTTTACTTTGTGTGTGTGAGTGTTATAAAAGCATCGTCTTGTAAAGGTCTCACATATAAACACACAATTATTCTTTAAGTACAAATGCCGTCGTTGTAATTTTTATGATCTCCTATTGTTTCCAGAAGGAAAATATTGCACAACAGAAGAAAAGCAGAGAAAAAAGAAACAACTCAACTAGGTGCGATTATAGTGGTATCGTACTCATAATGACGACGAAGGATCCTCGCTCATGATACAGTTTCTGACATCGTTATCACGTTTGCATTAACACGCAGTTATTCCGTCGTCCTCTTTTAATTCAAACCACGACCTTTCCATAACTGCAAACTATTATACTTCGTCCTTTTGAGCAATATTGTTGCAATCGAACAGGAACCAAGGCACAGCACCAAAGCACGAAGAAAAGCAGGGTATTACTTAAGTCAAGTGCGGCCGGAGGATTAACAAAAAGGATATCGAAGGAGAAGACATTTAATTTTCATTTCTATTTTGCATTCCTTTTTTTACGAGAAATAGTGTCTGTGTGCATTGTGTTAACAACTTTGCTACCTTTCACCACACTTTCAGGCGAGATACGGTAATGCAAGTTAAAGGACCAGAAAAAAGGATAAAGGAAAAAAAAAAGCTGCAAATTGTAGCTGAGCACAATAGTTTCATGATAAGATACAAGCAGATACAGATATGGTACGGATCGAAAGAAGGAGAAACTTTACCGTTTAAGATGATGACAATGACGGGGGTGCGATAGTTTTGTAATTGTGAAAGATCGTTGGGCGGTTGAGTACTTTTTTTACCGCCAGTGCCACTGTCACAAACAAATAGACAAATAATTTCTTTTCCTTTCCTTTTTCCTAGACTACACAAAACACAGGAGTGTTCGTTTTGTTTGCTGAAGAAAGCAAAGTGCTGTCACCGCTCTGTCAGTTGTGATTTGGTTTATTTTAGAATGTACAGAAGTTTCTGCTCCTGAAAGGATGTCACTTCTTTGAAGGAGGTTTCTATGGAAATGTTCCTTCGTATCGATTGTAGATTTATTTTTGAAATGAAGGCTTCTTTCTAATTTCTGGTTCGGAAACATATAGTATGTAGAACTTGTGGGTAATGCTCGTTGTTATGTCGGAGTGGTACCTAGAGGTTTGTATTTTGGGACAAGAATATATTTTTTCTCAAAAATTAGTTTTCTTTATTTCAGTTTGGATAAAATATAAAATGGTTTATGTGATTCCTCATTTTTGTACATAAGTCCCTTTCTGTCTTTTTCGATTTCTTGCATGGTGTTGTCACCAAGTGACAACTTGCAGGTTGAGTTCTATTTGCAGAATCTCTGGGTTGAGATCTGAATGAAACTTGTGGGTGGATTGTTGCTACCTATTTGTCATATATTTTAAAAAGAAGTGCTTCGCCGTATCATCATCACTCTCACAGCAAGCATCGCATGGCGTTGTGCCACTTATGCCCAGCATAGTTGGCTGCATACTAAAGGCATAGTGCCTGTGTCAGTAACTTATCTACAGTCTTTCGTAATAGGGGATAGCACGAAAGTTATCCATTCTTTATTTATGCTCACTCGCATCCCAACTGCTAGTCTAAACCATTACCGAAGCTGCAGATTCGAATTCTGAAAAATTCTTCTCCGAGCACTAATTAGCAAGTTAAATATCCTATGATCCCATTGATCCAGTGAATTCATTTTTCCGATTGCGTTAAGAGAAACATAGCACTTCCAAGGAAATGATGAGGAAGTTTAGCTTCAAATGTAGCTCGACTGTAACAGCAAATGTATGTACATCGTTCATTGCCATCAGTATTGCGTACATCTGCGCGTGAAAGATAGACGCAACAAGAAGTGAAATTTAAAGTTGTCGTCCTTCAAAAGGCATTCGAGTTGCATCCTAGATCGGCTTTCAGGCTATTCGTGAAGAAACGATAATATTCCTTTCCTAGCTCAAATTCCGACCAAACATTTTTTTGAATACAGGTCTTTGGCACCAACAAGAGTTCTAGTGCCATTTTATCAGATGGCAGAAGACAGAGAAGAGCAAGGTCATCAAACCTCCTGTAGTTATTGTACCAAAGACCATTTCTTACAAAAAAAAAAAAAAAAAACAGCTGGCTCCGCTGGTAAAGTCCATGATACAAGCATCAAAGGGAGGAAGATTTATCAGGGCAAACTCCCATGCAGCCAAGACACAACCGTCCTTGAAATCTTGTAGCTTGCAGCTTGTTCCAACAGACACCGGCGCATAGAATATGGTCTTGTCACGCAAATTCAAATGATTCTCCTCCGTGACAAATCCCATGTCTTGTCAGAAGCTGTCTTATTAAGCCCGAAGGCCGATAAAGCGTTCCAGTTTTTCCGCTCGACATGCTTAGTTCAAAGAAATTCGAATATTCATGAACATTCAGGTACTTAGCTCCATTGGAAAAACGGACGCTGATGCACTTTGGTATCAGATGAATTAAAGCAGTAAGCTTTCTCCTTTTTGTAAGGAGTTTTGAGAGAATTGACTGACAGTGAATTTCTGGTACACTTATCGTTGATTATATTAGTCGATAGGCATGTTCCAACGGACAGTAAAGGCACATCAAGCACAATTGGGGACCATTCATATAGAGTCGATCATGATACCGACCTTTGGAAAATCAGCTTCATCACATATTGACAACAGTTAGCATTTAATCCTGAAAGCAATTGAGGGACCCTCAATAGTGATGAAAATGCCCAGCTGGTACTTCATGTCGAGTGCGCCTTTAGTTTTGGCCATCAGATTTTGAAACGACTCGTAGGATCTTCCACGCTAGCAGGGATGTTTGGACAGAGGATGCATTCATTTCACCATGAAACGGACGTTTTGCAGGAATTTTTACTGACTGGCAGCATAAGTCTACAACATTCTGTAAGACCACCTTCAGGTTCCGGACCTCTTCCTCTATTATCATCACTTCTCAGTATGCTGAGCCTAAATGTGCATATGTGACTGAACACTCGAAGCTGCCCAAGCACATCTATGTGAACTTTATTGCAAAAGCGGTGTAGTTCCTAAGATGAAGCTAATGGTTCCAGGGAGAGCCTTATTTAATCTACTTCGACATATTCGGAGCTCAGGTCATTAGAGAATTTCTTTTTTTTCATTTAGCCAGGATGTCGAAATAGAAGTGATAATGGTAGAGTTTCTAGCGAACCAACAGCAGCGCTCATACTCCCGTAGTGTGATACTGGTACTATCCGCGAAAGGGTTTGGCCTTCAGGTTGAGGATTGCGCCGTCGATTGACTGCTCTACATAGTCGAACACTCAATTTTGTGAAACAACAGGCGGCCCCTGGATATTTTCGGACCTTTCAGAACGCAGCCGAACAGCTAACGGAGACCCTGGAGCGTTTCAAAACGGATATTACTGCCATTCAAGAAGTGTAGTAGGACGGGCTAAGGAGGAAAGGTGCCTGTTAAAATGTGAGTTTGTTACATTGACAAACTTAAGTTTGATATGCGATCACAGAGAACTCCTATTCGGAAGATTGTAAAGGTTTTTCTACGCATGTCTTAAGCATGACGTTGGTAATTTTATACCCAAACGGGGGAAAGGAGAAATCTTTCCCCGCATAGTTTGAGATCATAGCCTGCGTGACACCACTACCGAAATCAGACTTAGATTGATTGATTATTTTGATTGCGACAGCAACAAAAGGTATCGTAGCTAGAATACGTTTCCAACACGTCAACATTTACAAGGCGAACTGGCTTTCCTCTGATTAGTGAACCTTCAACCAAATTGATCACATTGCGATTGATGCAATATATGTACAGTCCCAATATTCAGAATGTCCTAACGTTCCGAAGAACTAACATGAATTTGCATTACCTAGTTGTAGATAGGATGCAAATGTGGATAATACGGACCGCAAGGTAGTACTCTTGTCAAATTTGTTGTTCAACGACCAGAAGGTTTAGATTGAGATTAAGATTGTTGTGGAAGGTGGTATAATGAATCCCAGGTCACTGCAATCACAAATGGGTCTATTGTGATTTCCTCCATTTAGATCTCATCTATGATGCCGCAATTTGTGAGTGAGGCGGCTAAGACATTAGGTGAGCTGGCAGCTATGTTTGCCGCTTCAAGATAGAATTTACCTAGGCAACGTTGACGTGTTTTGATTAAGCCATTGCAGTCACATAGTATATATTCTGTTGTCCTCGTTGCACAATCTACATGCATTGTCTTGTGCTATGCCCATGGTCATCAGGTGTTTTTCTCACAAGGCAGTGCCCTGTGAAAAAACCTGTAATCAGTCGAATCTGAATTCTACTTAGTTGTAGTGGTTTTCTTTTTTTGTGGCAACTGCTTGATATAAAGTTGTTTGCTTGTCTGTTTCCTTCGACCGCTCTTCAGAAATGAAGCTTCTTTTCCTCTTGCCAGGTTTAAATACTTCCTTTCATTGTGTTAATTGGCTATCAAACAGAATTGTCTTGATATCATGAATTGAGATGCGAATCCTTTTCTGGGTAGTTCGTCTCCTTTTCCACATATGGTTTGTCTGCCTTCATATCCGCTATATGCTGGCAGACAAATCAAATGGATTTTATGTATGGTGGCCAGTACTTGTAGTAGCTGAAGGCAATCCCAGACCAGTTTTGATTTTATTTCAAAAACGTTAATTGCAAGTAAGGTTACTCTGCCGTCGGAGAAAATATAAATGTTTTTGTTTGTTGTATGTCTGTTTAGATATTATCGAATAAAAATCTCTATTGTATGGCATATGGCATGTATACCATATACTCCGGCTCTAACTCCTTTATTTTTGTTTTGGTTCTTCTCTATACCATGCAAAATGTATCCGTGCAAATATTGGTTTTTCTTGTTCCCAATTAAGATGGACTGGAAATGTAACCTTAAAGTTGTGCCGAAAGTTATATCGTGGTAGACATTTGTCTATAAAGTGTATTCCAAGTAATTCGGTTTTATTGAAATTATGAAGAATTGCAGTATGAACTAGTTTGGAATTGGATTCATCTTATGTGATGAGCATGCGTTTACCATTGCTTCTTTCATGAGTTCTAGATGAAGTGGTTAGATGTTTAGAATAACTTCAAGCGCAGCTGTTGGTGCGTTTTTTTGTACACCAGTTGTACACCAGACACATGCTAGTCTCTGTAATACTATATGTTGAGTTTGGCCTGGGTTGTCCTCTGCATTGCTTTATGTCACGAAATGACAGCTGCATACTTGGTGATAGGTATCGTTATTGCCGTGTACATCCTAAGCGTCATTTTAGGATTAAGTCCCCAATTTTTTCCAGCTAGTCATTCGTGGTCCTTAATGAGGTCCTGGTCTTGTCAATAGTCTCAGAAAGATGAGTGTATGTTTTTCATTCAGTGTGATTCCTAGATATTTGACTTCCGTTAAGAGCTCTATTGTTTCACTGAAGAGAGTAGCATTTCTGAGTCTTCCTCACTTTCTTTCCTCAACGGCAAAAAAACGCTGGAGAATTTTGTGGTTGACACTTACAAACCCTCTCAAGAAATGCTATGCTGCCAGCATTAACCCTTATTATCCGAAGGAAGGAAATACTTATTCAAACTTGTCAAAATTCAACAGCATGCCTTGGCTTAAGAAACTTAAAATATGAATGAAAAAAAAAATTAAGGCTCGTTGGTTGAGTTAGGGGGTGTCCTCATATGAGTACGCTCGGAGAACGTATATGTAGTGTGTAAAAAAAAAAATAACTTTTTTTTTAGATCAGAATTTATTTTCTATGATAATAGATAGGTACAATACTATTTATAGTACCCATTTATAAGATTATAATTCATAAACTTAAAGAGAAGTTCAATTTTTAAAGAAAGTGCAATGCTTAAAAAGTATTAGTTTTGCATTGTATGGTGTGGCAGAAAACAGCTAGCAAGGGGTGATTTATCGTGAGGTTTGATTTTCAATAGTCTTTTTTTGACAGATCACGCTTGACTCCTATCAAGCTGCTTTGTCATTTTTGTTCAGTATCGCTAAGCAAGTCATCATGGACACAACAGCGTCTCCAAATTGTTGGGCTATATTAACAAAATCAGCGTTCTGTGAGAAATGTTTTTTGTGCGATTCGAGGAACTTACTTTACGCATAATCAATCTACTGAAACCACTATTGCCAATACCATCCGCCAATTTGAGTCCCAGTTTACATTATTGGATGATACCTGACCGATTAGACAACATCCAACACGTAGTGAAGAGACAATAGCAGCTTTAGCTGAGAGTGTATGCGAGGACCGTGATGAATCGATTCTTCGTCTTTCTCAGCAGTTTGGCTTAGCGTATTCGACAACTTGGAGTATTTTACTTGAGGATCTCGGCCTAAAAGCGTACAAAATTCAACTTGTGCAAGAATTGAAGAAAGACGTCATGAAGCAAGCAACGATTGACGCTTTGAAAGCCAACATTAGTCGTGTTATCCGTGAGATACTAGTCGTTAGACTAGAACGAGTCGCTGAAATTCTACCTTCCGAATGGACCACCTCAGACGTAGTCGTAGCCAATATTTATGTAATATCATTTTAAAAAAGTAAATGCCATGAATTGTTGTTTTAACCGATAATAAAAAATTAAAGTTCACTTTCAAATGTATATGTTTTATTTTACATTATAAGTCAAACCTCACGATGATTCACCCTACTACCTTAATCAAAATTATTCAGAAAATTTAAAATATAAGTTTATTCTTTTAAACTATATTGTCCCCTTTAAAGTAATCCCCATCGACTGCATCACACTTATGCCAGCTCTTGATCCAATCCTCCAAACATTTTTTTATATTCGGTTTTCGGTATGCCCATCAGTGCTCAAAGCGATTTTTCCATTACTTCCTCTCGGCAGCTGCAACTCGTTCCCGGTAATGATTTTTTAACTCGATTGAATAAAAAGAAGTCACAGGGTGCTAAATCAGGTGAATTCGGTGGCGGTTGGATGGTATTTGTTGGATTTTTCGTCAAAAAATTACGAATAATGATGGCACTGTGCGACGGTGCGTTATAGTGATGCAAATTCCACGAGTTTTCTCTTCACAATTCTAGTCTCTTTCGGCGAATTGCTTCACGCAAGCGTCTCATAACGCCCAAATAATACTCTTTGTTTACTGTCTGGCCTTCTGGCAAAAGTTCATGATGCACTACACCATTGTAGTCCATGAAAACCGTGAGCATTGCCTTCTTTTTTAACTGAAAGCGAGTGGTTTTTTTGGTCTCGGCTCATTTGATGCCGCCATTCACCTGCCTGATGTCGGGATTGCGTGTCGTTCTCATAAACCCACGTCTCGTCGCCAGTAACGATCTTTTTGACAAATGTGGGATCGGAGTCAGCCTCGCAAATCATCTATTTTGCGACGTCAACACGGTATCTATTTTGCATGAGATTGAGGTCTTTTGGCACCAACTTTGCTGCTACACGACGGAAACCCAAATCATTAACCAAAATGTCTTGGACGGATCCATAGGCAATGTTCAAGGTTAATTTGCGGTTATTGACTACCATTTATTTTACTTCATGAATGTTTTCTTCGGTTTTCGATGTCGATAGTCTACCACTGTGTTCATCATCTTCGATTGACTCACGACCACTTTTGAAGCGCTCGTACCACTGGTAAATGGCCGTTTTCTTTAGATAATCGTTGCCGAATCACTTTTCCAACATTTCCAACATTCGCGCACTATTAAATTAATTTTTTACGAAAAATTGAATACAAGTTCGTTGTTGCAAATTTAAATCCATTTATAAAATTGTAAAAAATCGCCAACACACACAGAGATTGATGTACTCTTGGCTACGTAACTTTTGCAAATGTCAAGCTATGATGCTAAGATTTAGAGCAAATGTCAAAAAAAAAAAACAGAACTCAAATTGGAACAATGGGAGCGCCACACGGTGATGCCACTGGGAACTTTTTGATCACATTGCACTTACATTTTGTACTAAAAAGTCTAGCATCCATGTGAATAACGATCACCACTATTTTTTTCCACGAATTAATATGCGATGTGCTTTTACGTCTATTCTATCTGTACCACCTATATTTCGATTGTAGTCCGCATGACGAATATCATCGAAAAAATATTTTTTGTCATTTTTGCTGTACCTTATAACACTTTCTTCAGGATCACCTGTAAAACAAGTAGAAGCAACAGAGACAATTGCATTGTCCTTCCATCTTGTCAAAAAAAAATTGGTGTTATTGTATTGTAAGGTAGCATCTTGAATAACCTTTCTTCTCTTTCTCGAAATATTTGGTATTAGAAAAACAGCAAGCATTCCCTAAATGGTTGGCTCATATAGTCCCGGTGTAATTATAGCCAATCTTCTTCAATTCATCAAGCAATCTGGATGGCGTGAATAAAGTTTCACAGTAAATATGATATGGAAAAAAAGATTTGATAAGGGGATATCCGTCTAACAGATGAAGTATTCTCCAAATTTGGTTCCCATCTTTCCTTAGTATGGGTCAAAAGCTATAAGATATCCAGATGCCGCATTTTGACACCATACTTTGTAGCCAAATTGAATGGACTTGTTTAGAATAGCTTGTTTGCAGCTAAGCTTTCCAAAATATTTCACCATACCTTTATCGTGTGAAATATGGTAGGCCCCGCTGATATGTAATGTTTCATAAATTTTTTTTCCATATATGATATAAGAGGCAATATTTTGTATATCTGTGCCTAAACTTCAGTAATCCGCTTCAAGTAAGGATTATATCCGGACATAATTAGAATTGCAAAAAATGTCCTCAGCTCACTTTTTGTCAGTTTTATATCCTGCCAATTTTTTTGGTAAGCAATATTCTGCACTTGCATCTATAACTATTTCCAGCAAAAGATTATTCGCCAATATCGTCCGTCACAACAGAAAATTCAGCTGGCTGAATTATTTTTCCGCTCTTACTCCAAGGTAATTTGTTTAGGTCTTTTTTGGTCTCACTTGTTTTTCTTATTATATCTGGAGTATCAGTATCATCTTTCTCTAACAATTTGTACTTGAAACACATAATTTTCACATATTCCAAATAGGCAGGTTTAAAGATTTAACAACAATTACAATAATTATAACTTACCTTCTTGATGAAGCCATAATATCAGCACTTTTCACGGAACTCTAACTTTTTGGTTGGGTAATAGAGTAAAATCGGGTTTTGTGGTATAGTCGGATAATGTGGTATAGTGGCATATCTCGATTTTCTTGCATTCCCTTGCAAAACTGTACACGTTCATACCTGTGCAACCAGAAGAAAGAAGCAAGTTTTATTTTGACATGTTAAAATTCCTTTAATTTTTTCCTCAGTTGTGTGAAAGGTGTCAAGTCAATAGGCTGACTTTTTTTTTTATGACTACAAAAAATTGATTTTTTTTTATGTGAAAAATTAAAGTTATTGTAAAAACTCTTGAATAATACTGCCATTTGAAGAGTTCAATCTTCTGAAACAAAAGTGAGTTTTTCGATCGTTGGGTACGTTTTTTTTTATATTTTTGCAAAAAAGAGACAATATGGCACAGTTAAGACCGGCTAATGTGGTATAGTGTACTACATTAACCGATACGATTTTATTGCGTAATTTTTGAAATTAGTACTTATGTTCATCCTAGATAACATAAGGAGAAATCAGGAAATGGAACAGAGCTGATATGGAGAAAGCCATTAAAGCAGTCAGAGACGGGCAAATGGGCATATTGCTTACGTCTAAAACATTCTTAGTTCCACACACGACGCTGCAGAGAATAGCAAGAAGTAAAAAACCCATTGACCACCTGCTTTTAATCAAATTGGGCCGAAAGCCAGTATTTAATGAAGCTATTGAAAATCAGCTTGTAATTTATGCACTGGAAACGGAAGCCCGTTTCTGGGGGCTTACAAGCCGTGATTACTAGCATTTTAAATAGCGAACATAAATAAAATACCCAACATGTTCTCAGTTTTGAAGGAGTGTGCTTTGTAAGACTGGTTTTATGGATTTTGCCGAAGACATAAGGGGAGGTTAAACTTTCGAACTTTCGACTAAAGGGTTTAGTCGCAAAAACGTGGAAATGCTTAATAACTTGCTCGAACAAGAATATGAAAAATGTAATTATCCGGCTGGTCGCATTTGGAACGTCGATGAAACTGGGCTAAGCATTGTTCAAACCAAACAACCAAAAGTGCTAGCTCAAAAAGGAAAGCGACAGATAGGTGCCATAACATCGGCTGAACGAGGCCCGCTTATAACGGTAGTAAATTGCATGAGCGCAGGTGGAAATTTCATCCCACCATATTTTATCTTTCCAAGGAAAAATAAACCTCCTCTTCTGATGAAAGAAGCAACTGCTGATGCTTTTTGTCTCAGACGAAACCCTCAAAAGATGACCCAGTTCTCCTTATATTGGATGGGCACTATAGTCACACAAAATTTATTGAGGTGTTGGATCTTGCACGCGAAAATGGAGTGGTAACAATATCATTGCCACAGCACTCAACACATAAAATGCAGCCGTTGGATAAAACATATATGAGACCTTTAAAAGTTTTTTTTATAACGATGAAATTAGACGTTTTACACGTGAAATTGGTCGAAAAGTAACCCAATATGATTTGGTAGGACTTTTTTCGAAAGCGCACTTGAAGGTACAATCTGGTGAATGTTAAAACTTAAGCAGGATGGTAAGTAACATTTAATTTTTAATGTATGTACACTCTCTTTGAAATCAACAGAATAGTTTTCTCGTTATAGTCACAAAAGGAACATGTATACCACAATACCCGATTCTACTCTACGTCTGTACTATGCAAATTTTACCCGCGAAATGCGATTTCTCTATAAGAATAACATTTATTCTGAACAATAAACAGTTTGAACATATCTAGACATAAACGATTTCAATTCATACGAAATTTAAAGTATCTTGTTTGCGCCCTCATATGAGCTGTTAGAGCAGTTGTCGAATAAAAGTATTTCTAGAGAATACAACTTCAGCATAGTTTGATCGATTCTTAAGAAGGCGAACCCTATACAGAAGAATCAGTCTTTTTAACATCGCGTACAAGATCCTATCGTAATATGTGAATGCCCAAAATCTTACATAAATTTTCTAAGTGAAAGACTTAAGTTCACTGAATGCTCACATTTATGGGAACAAGGATACACTTTGCAATCGCTCTGCAGAAATCTTAAGATACCAATGCCGAATTGTGCGCTGTGCACAGCTTCTCACTTAGTATGAGTCGAGACCTACCCATTAACCTTTCGCTGTTCTTAGGGTCGGGGCCAACAGTTCTGTTTGCGACGCTTCGTCGGGTCGAAACCAACTAGAACCACAGCCACTGTGACGTTCACACTAGGGAGTCTACCTCTACGAATCACTACAAATACTCCTGCCATTCAACAGGACCTATGACCGGCAGCCTGCAACTGATCAAATCATAGCAAGCCTCAGCGGCGTTAAGTTCTGAAAACCGTTACGATAAGACCAGCATTTGCACTATCATATTTTCATTAGACAATTTGATTAATAGAGAAAGCCTTGATAATTGAGCGAGGGTCCACACTATTTGAGCAATGGTTGAGCAATAGTTTACCATTAGTGTGTTTTCAAGCCCGGTAAGTCCCAATCCAAATCAAAAGCCATGCCCAGTTTTTCTTAAAAATAGAAAATAATTACAATGACGAACTGTACGAGCTATATAGTGGCATTGAATGATCAGAGATGGTATGGTCAAGTTGAGCGAATAAAGCACAATACTCCAACCCGGAGAGTATTCAAATCCATCGCCTTTAATGCCCGCTGTTTTTTTTCCGGTTAATTTTTCGCAGACTCCTCTTCAGCAAGAGAGCTGTTTTAACTAATCTTCACCCTAAGTCATTAGCATTTGCCCCAAGTGGAATGGGTCAATAAAGGCTGGATATGCAAAATGATTAAATTTCTTACCTTGTCCTACCGGACACCACGAAACCAGACTGTAATTTGTTTAGGCAGAACATCTGCGACAGATCACAACATAAGCTCTTGTTTCGAAAAACCATTAGACCAATGACATATCATTTTGTATTCCAGTGTCAATAAATATAGTCAGCCCCAGTGGCTTATTTTAACCCATATGCATAAATGCATAAATATGAAATTAACTCTCTACGATCCTGATTCCGCAGTTGAATTTTAAAGCCCGGGTCCTCTCTCGACCACGCGTACAATCACTTTCAATTCCCCAAACCAATGAACGATGCAAAGGCAGCCATTAACACTTCAAACTAATGACACTGGCTTTTAGAATTTCTCTTTGGTCGTATTTCTCTTATCCGACCATCCAAAATGTCCTCCATTTGATGCTGAATGACCACTAGCCAATGGCTACGTCCGTTTATGGCCACAACCATTGTCATCTAGAAGCATCATTTCCGTCTAAATGGTCTTGGATACATACATATTCGTTGACATATACACAGCAACAACCAGTCCAATGATAGAAAACACTGTTGTAAAGTACCGTTGTTTATTATCTTAAACAATAAACAATTCCAAAGTGAGTCGTCATCCTTGTTGTCATTCTCGTCCGGCGTTGTCGTTTATTTTTATCCTTTTGCTGTCATATCCCTGTCGTAATCATAGTCAGACACTACTGTACTGACTAACACTACACTGACACTCTCATCTCTACACATCGCATAAATTTCTGATTACCGTTATAATACCAAAGTATGACTGCTTCCATTGCTAACGCACGGTGATGGGAAAGGGTGCAATAAGGATCAGAATTTATGAGTTTTTTCCTTTATTTCTTTAAACAGTCCTTTACTTTGGCACTTCGGCTCGACCATGGCATCTCGTCAGTCGAATGTCGACGACATAATGAACTGTTAAGGATTTCTACTTCGTATCTAATGAGATTCTAGAGGAAATCATTGACTACCTTATCTTGGTAGGATTGAAGCTTGGGATCCCACCGAAGGACAAATGGCCAATTATTGCTCTCATAAACATTCGTTTAGTGTGTAGTAACTCTCAGTCTCAGTTCGCACAGGTGGTGAGTAATATTTTATTGCTCTGACTTTTGACCTTTTATTTTATTACAGACCGAAAATTGAATTGATATGACCATTAAAATTCAATTAGGCCAAACACCTACTCACTCGCATGCAGAACACATGTTCGAGTTACGGTCTTATCCCCACGGATGACAGAGGACATATGTTAAATGCTGTAAAGCGGTACAATGGCGACACACTTAACGAACGCAACCGTAGTGAAAGCATCCAGCGAAAAGTCGTAGCGGATATTATTATTTTGTCGTCACTGTGATGGATTATGGGGTTTAATTTGATGGACGTGTCCAAGGTGGCACCGTCTAGAACCTTGCAAACGTTGATGGTCAGACTGGGGAGGCGAATTGATGTATGTAAGTTAAAATGTGGTTTTACCGGGATAACTCATATGTGCGTGATTGTGGTTGACCGTGTTCAGTTATTCCTAAAGTCAAAGGGGATTTTGGGTCTGTATTTTGGTATTCGTATACTAAACGCATACACACTGCCAACATTTCGAAATTTCGAAATTTCGAAATTAATGTTTTACTTGATGTGGAGGAAAGCTTTGCACGAGTATGTACATTCATATACTTGAAAGTCGGGAGTCAGGACTGTGATTTATGTATTGTAGGACGTCAACGAAACGTCATGACGGTTAGTGCGTGATAAACTTCGAACAGCCTACGAAACAGAGAACAAATTTGAGTGGTGTGTTGGTTTTTTTTGACAGAATGTGTGTGATATCGTCAGAGTTAATGTCAGTTTGATGGGTGTGTTTGAAAAACGTGATAGTAGTTCGACGCTTATAGTAGTTAAGGTATTGGCTACGGGAATTGTTATGCGTCACTTACGGCACAGATTATTATTTTGGATTTGATTGAACAGTCTCTCAAGGGTTTTCTGTAACAGGGCCGGGTTTTTAGGATTGAGATAAGCTATGACATTATAGTTTTGTGTTCTCGTGTAAGCATATCGTAAATAAGGCGACAATGTGAAAAATATGATGACCTATGAAAAGAGATACGCAATGGGTGACTGACGGAGTGGCAATGGTGAATACTAACTAATAAGTGGCGTTATCCTTAAGTCGTCATGTGAGCCGACATTTTTTTGCCATAACTCTTGTTACTGTTCATCCGCTCCACATGTCTCAGTCATAGTTGGTTTTGATCAGTGTGCCTGTAAGATCTGCAGAGTTCATCGTTATCGAAGGTGAAAAGCAGAATCATTTTCTCAAAATAATATATTGCGACCTCATTATTCCGTGATAATATACATGACCCGAACCAAAACTGGAATGATTGGGGTCATTTACAGAATCACTTTAGTTGACTCAAAAAGGGGTTCGATACTCAATTAGTCGCCGCTGGCAATCAAGTAGAGCATAAGCTTAAAGGTCTTCGTTGATTCTGCTTGCTCCCCGTGGTGGCCACTTGTAACAGGTTCCTGAGTACATATATAGTCGGGCGAATAGAGAAAGTTCTTAAAATCAACAAGCATTTTCACTCATATGCAGACATAAGCTGCACAGGTGTGGCCTAATTTCAATATATAACTTACTGCACTACCGGAGCTCTGGAGCAGCGACCCGGCATACCCCTTTACTAGTGAGAATAATGAATGATTCAAACATTTAAAAAATAAATACAAATCGTAGGCGGGCATAAAAACTTCTATATCCAAGGAAAAGGCTTTACTATACTTCAAAAAGGAGAGGAAACACCGAAGAGTTTTTTAACGCTTCAAGGAAAATTAGGCCGATTAGAAACCACAAAAGATTAAGAGGCGCCGTTAAGGGACGGCTGGCATATCTTATAAAGAAGGAACTGAAGAAGAAGGCGACAATCCGTCGCTACAAATTCCAACAGGCAGCCCTTAAACGAGGAAGATCAATGGACCGCCGAACACCATTTAAGGCGACGCGCAAAAAGCGAAAACAACAGCACGACTAGCTCTCTTCATTCAAGACCGCTGTAAAGAAATAAGTAAAAGCCGGACCACTTTCTTGTTCAAAGATGTATTGACACACGTTCAGATAGCAGTTTTGGCAGAGGATTATCTTAACAAGACTCTATCTATTGCTCAAATAGATTCTAAACAAAACAAAATAAAAGACCAGGGAGTAAAGTCAATCTTATCACGTTCTGTCTACAAGACAGAACACGAGGGCAGTTTGTTGAATACTCGGATTAAAAATGGCAACGGAACTTTTTTAGGTTTTGGCAATTTATTTTTCAATATAGGAGATTATCTCGATACAATTTTCCCAGCGGTGCTGCAACTTTTTTAGCCAATCCATATAGTACGACTTCTGTTGGCCCGCAAAATACTCCTCCGCGGCGGCGATGACTTCCTCGTTCGACCCGTACTTCTTTCCGGCGAGCGATCATTTAAGGTTTGGGAACAAGGAGCAGTCGTGGGGAGCCAAATCTGAAGACTACGGGGGTTAGAGCAGAATAGAAATATAATTCGTAGTACAATTCGAATAATTTGGCTGTGACGACTGCGAAGGTGTAAGCCTGTGCGTTATTGTGGTGAAAGAGCACTTTTTTCTTCGTCAAATGTGGTCGTTTTTTCTTTAAATCGGCGTTGAATCGGCTCAAAAGGGTCACTTTTGATGTTCAAGAAAGGGGCTTTGCTAGTCAATTGTCTTTTTAGACTAAAGAACCAGCAATTGACAAGAGTTATCCTTCGTCCGATCTCAGCGCTGATGACGTTATGTGAATTGTTAGACAAAGTCCTTAACTACAATACCTCAAAGTTATATCTATCGAAGGGGACGTTCTGTCTGTAACGTTGGTGTTGGGAGTCCTTCTTGTTGATAGCATATATATATAGTTGATCTTGCTCTCATTGATCGTTATACTCATCTTCGCCGCTTCGACCTCAATACCTCAAGCAATTAGACGGACTTTTGTAAGATTGTGCCTCTTGTGTTGATGCATGAGTGTGAGTGACTATTCTTTTAGGAATGATGTTAAAGAAATTGCATGAGAGCACATACATAGTCTCGTCTGAATCCTTTTTTGACATCAAAGGCGTCGGTGAGTTCTTTACCTTGCTGAGTTTGCAAGGGATGCTAAAACTAGACATTGTTCTCTATAACTCGTCTCTATAGAAACTGCCACTCGTGGCCTTAAAATCGATAAATAGGTGGTGTGTGTTGATTATTAGCTCACGGCTTTTTCCCCAGATATGCCCTGGTGGTAGACTTTCAAATTATGCACGAACGGCTTCAGGCGTTCACACAATATCGCAGATAGGATCTTGTAAGCGATGTTGAGAGGACTGATGGCTCTGTAGTAGGCGCAGTTCAGAACGTCTCCTTTTTTGAAGATCGGATAAACAATGCTAAGGTTCCATTCCACGGGCATACTTTCGTCCAGCCATATTTAACAGAATAGTTAGTCTACGCATCTTACCAAGTCGTCCCCTGCCGCTTTAAAGAGCTTTGTTGGACTTAAATTTGGATATGGTTATCTTCACTTTACCCATGTCGGGTGAAAGGAATTGGTGGGGTACATCGTTCAGGGTTAAAGGTTCATCCTGCCTGACGGCGGTATTTGATTCGAAATAGCCCTTATACAGTCTAAATAAATGCACTTTCCAAATCCTCAGCAATCACTACGACTCTCATACTATTGTAACATACTTGTTCATTTCTACAGGCTACGGTTTGGGGTGGCATGCTTGTTTTTCCTTTTGGTAAAACTTCCGAATTTCATTCCTGGAGTAGCATCTTTCAATTTCCTTCTTATGGAAGCGCTTCTTATGCACCTTCATTTTCTTACTTAGAAGCCCGTGTTCATATCTCCTTCTCTGCTCGTAGAGTTCGTGAGAAGCTCTAGTAATTTAATGCACCGCCGCTTTGTACCTCTTGCTAAGTTGCAAGTACTTGTCAGCACTCTTAGTCAAATCAGGGGTTTCGTTGTGGTGGCCTAGTGAAACCCATCCTGCTATTTGTCTTTGATACTTGATGCTTGTGGAAATCTCCTATGGCGATTATAATATAACCATGCAAGGTCAAGTTGCCTCAAAATATTAACTTCTCTTTGCGATGTTCGAGATATATGCAACAAGGTAATGGTCCAAGTCTATGTTTGACCCCTCGAAACTTTCGAACATCCATAATACTAGAAAGTGTCGATCGCAATGAGATGAATCTGGTTGACCGTTGATTGATCAGGAGTTCTGCAAGTCCCGTAATGAATATTGAGATGCTGGGAACTGCCAGCTACAACTTTGTATTTCCCCGCCGTAAAGTTGATCAACAGTATTATCAGTATTATCATAGATTTAAATGCTCTTATATTTTGTGCAAGAGCACGTAGAAGCTACCCTTGGTGTCGTCATCTTTCTCGTCTGTTGGGGAGTGCTGGCATAGATGGATAATGTTGGCAAATTAAGCTTGAATACGTGTTGTTACGAGGCGCTCGTTCACATGCCGAAAATTCAGGGCTTCTTGCCAACAATAGTTCTGCATCCAAATAGGCGCTGCTTTTCCGTCGATAACAATCGCTGTAGTAAATATCACAGTTTTTCATTCTCGTCCGTATCCGAGGCTTGCTGTTGCTTTTTAATTTTTTGATATTTTCGATGGCCTATCAGTTATTTCGGTGACACAACCGCCAGTTTTAATCTGTCGACCTATTTGACGAAGGATCGGTTAGACCGAAGTCAGTGCCACGTTCGTGATTGTGATTGCTGCCGTTGGTTCATTAAGGGCTCATCCGCCACCATCCCTTTAAAAGACCCTGATTTAGTCCCGAAATTCCTTACTAGTCTAAGCTTCTTATATGTCGAAGTAGCCCGGATAAGGTCTTATTTATTTTTACGTTACGGTTGATTCCATCTGGGGAATTCATTCTTCATAGTGCTGCTAGTTTTGTCTGCTGTCCAGTCGAGTCTGGATGGACACCGACCAATAACCGATGGTTACCACTTGGAAGTAAAATAAGTACAATTGATATATAGGAACAATTAAAATACTGGGCATCACCAACTTGATACCTTTCAGTTCCTACCCCAATTCTACAGCATTGCTTCTTATATTTTTCGATCTGTAAGAATTGCAGTTTTCCTCCAAATAAGTCTTAAGAGACCTATTTAGAAGTAGTCCTAGAAAATTCATATTTAATCTTGGAAACTAAATTTTTAGATTATAAAGAGCATCGACGAGCTTGACAACCGCTTCCTTTCAGTTTATCCAGGTGATTTTCTGGCATTCAATTCTGAATTGGATGCACCTATTGTGAGACATAGAAATTTCTGACAATTTTTTCCAGCATTGGATTGTGTTGTGGACTCACCGAAAAATTTAATCCATTCTCCAAAAGTTAAAGCGGATCCGGCACAAAGGGATGAAATTGCTCGTCACATTTTATAGTGATGTGAACCATCTTGAACATCCCAAACCACAGATGTATTCATTCCAGACCCATGTTTCCTACATACTACGTGACGTAACATATGTATGAACTCGTCCTCTGCCATCAACTGCTTTAGGCAACAAAGCTCATTTTTATCAATCTTTCCGGCAAAACAAATTTTCCCTTTCCTAGCGGAAGATTATTCTTATTTTCCATCATTTTATTAACAAAGTTGTCCCCACAGACACAAACAAATTGCATCAAGGCATATGCGAGGCTTTTCGAAATCTCAACATTCACATCTCTCCACTTTTAAAACATAGAGGTTAAAGGTGCTTTTGTCAAAGAGGCATTCTCGGAAGTTTAACAAAAGGTAAATTCCCAGAAGGATTTCCATAATTTTCTTAATGCGTTTTCGTATTTTCACACAAAACACAACACATATATCTTTACACTCATAACATAAACTTTTCAAGAAGGTCAAGGGCTTTAAAGTTTCAATGTGTCATTTTTAAAGCCTTACACATTTCTGGGATCCTTACAGAGGGAAGCGCGATTTCGAACCATAGAATCCGTGTCACAAAGCTTTTCGTAAATTAATGGCATTTTCCATTGAAGACTAAAAGGAGGTTTCCCCTGATAGGGATTTTACTTAGCTAAAATGGTTGCTTTTTCGTAAATTTCTCCTTCGCAACAAAGATTGCTGCCTTTGAACTGATGTGTATCCTGTGTAGGTGAAAAGGCTTTTCATTTAAGGGTATAATGAAGGACTTCGGAAACGGAGATTTTAGGTATGCTGAAATATCGTGGATTCGGCAAATAAATTACCGTGCAGGTGTAACGTAGCGAAACAAAGTCAGCACAGTTGCTGTTCAAGGAAATTGCCAAATTGGAAAAGATTTTTTTCCCTTTCGAAAGGAAATGGAAATTTGCAATGAGAAGTCATTCATCTTGTTTCAGTTCGAAAATCAATTCGTCGGAACAGATGCCAATCATTTATTTTCGGTTTCTGAAAGCAACAAGAAGTAAAACTGAACGAGGTGAACATTATCGCTTGGCTAAGAGAAATTGGGAACAATCACTGTATCGTGCTTGAAACTGAACGGAACGTTTCTTGCTTTGAAAATTGAAGACAACGTTTTTGAAAAATTACTATTCCCCACCAAGATCTCACACATATTAACCACTGTGAGATCTTTTAATAGAGGCAAAACCGAAGGTATATAAAATATGGCATTCCTGCCGAGCTATTCCGATAGAAAGCGATTCCTAGAAAAATGAAAGCTACTTAAGTTTTATGATATGGCAATAACAGTGTAGATACGTCAAATCCGACATCAGTATCGTAAAGTTTGGCTTTTTTAATGGTACACGTGACCAAATTGCTTTGTCATACGGAGGCTGAAGCCAACACCTGAAGAAAAGTAAGGGTAAGCAGACTTTTGAATTAATAATGTGTGCCGTAACATTTTGCATAGATTCAGATTTGATTTCGTTCTTAACAAAATGAATTAAAGGTACATAGTACTGCGTTCGTTATAAGCATAATCATTATAATTTTGCCATCCCCAATAAGAGTGCCGAGCTAACCATCAACGTGTGCACACGCACACGTGCACTTGTGAAATTCGCTCCTCATATGGAGAAGGAAAAGCCTTGCTAAAAATAAAAAAAATAATAGCTACGCGCTCGCGTGAACAAAAAAAAAAAAAAAACACACTTGTGCGATGCAGTGGAAATAACATCCACAGTGCGGGCTTCCGGTCGGTGTTTGTGTTTGTCATTTTTTTTATAATGACTCGAGAACTTAGAGCAGATATAACCAATAATAGAAAGAAGAATAGTGGAATAACCAACTTAAAAATAATCACTTGTCTGCGTATGTCTACGTCTGTTAATACAGATTCTCGCTCACACTTCTCAGATCCTTCTGATCTGAAGCCACCTCGGTCTCACCATTTAGTAATATACAGTAGTTATATACATAACATAGCTTACCAAACTCCACTAGAATGTATTCCATGTTCCAAACCGGAATTCAATTTCATGTGGTTAAAATTCCAACTCCGTAAGCAAATTATCCGCTACTCCTTTATTTACAAAAGCCCCAAACTGAATAGCAAATAGACATTTAACGAGTTCGATGCGTATACTGAATTCTTTATTACGGGCGATTTCAACATACACAATTCTAGGTGGCTTCGACATTTTGGACAGACGACAACCAAAGGACGGTGTGTTAAGGTCTTAGCTGCGGAAAACATCTTGCAATCCAGTTTGCAAATCAATCCACACGAACACCAGACGTTGACAATCATATCGCCAACGTCGTGGAACTGTTTTTAACTTTTCACCCTGATAAGTACACTGTTAATGTGCTCTCCCCTCTAGGCTCGTTAGACCATTGTGTCTGACCTCGTATACTGACCGCACAGTAAGAAAAAACATTTCTAAAAGAACCGTGTAGAAATACGAGAAATTCAATTCGAGCGGTCTTGACAGCCTCTTTAGGAATTTTAACTGTTTCCCCGATAACGATGAGGATACCGATGCTAATATGATCACAGACAACCTTCTTTTTGAAATGAGAGCCTTTATCCCGAATGGGATAACGAGTATAAAGTCAAAAAAAAAGGTATGGTACGACCCGAGCTGTTAACAGGCTGTCAGAGTTAGAGAAACATATTTCCGGTCCTATAAAACTAGCCCCTCAGAGGAAAACCGAAAAAAGTTCAAATGAATCAGAAATGACTGCAACGTCTTTCTTAAGCGTGTGAAATTCCAATACGACCAAAAACTGAAGCAAAAATTAATTGAATATTCCAATGGTAGTAAACATTAGAAATTCTGCCTCATCTTCCATTCCAACACTCATTTACAATGACATTCTAGCTGTCAGCTGTTTAGACAAGCCAATCTGCTTGCTGCACACTGTGCGGCCAGATGAACATTTCCAGATTGTGCTTTGACCCCGCTTACACTTGAATGCGTAGAATCTTCAATGGTACCTATCTACTTTCGCACTCGTGTAGTAGTAGTAGTACTTAAGGATCTTAACATACACAAATCTCCTAGTCCAAGTGGTATATCTTCCCTTCTTCTGAAGAGGTGTTCTTCCACCTTGGCAAAATCACCGTGCAAGATTTTCCATCGATCCTACTCTTTAGGACTCTATCCGAGTAGATGGAAGACAGCATTTGCCTAGCCCATTCCTAAAAAAAGGCGAATCTTTTCTCTCTTCCTACAGACCCATTGTATGTCCCTTCCTTCCAAGGTCATGGAAACGCTTATAAACCGGCAGCAAGACGAAAACTTCTTAACGAACGGCATAACCGTTTTTGTAGCAACAGGTCCACTGGTGATTTGATGACATATCTCAACGAAAAGTGGAACCAAAACATCTGGCGAAAGCAAGATAGTTGCACTTGATATTTCTAAGGCATTTGACAAAGTTTGGCATCAGACTCTCGTCCCAAATGCATGCATTTGGTATCGACGACTCTCTTCTTCAACGTTCAGTTGTCAATTGGTTTGAGTGGTTTCACAAAATAAATGCTGGCTCCGTTCTGTCTCCTATATTATTTTTAATTTTCATTAATTATCTCTTATCTATAACTTCTAATTCAATATATTCGTTTGCTGATGACAGTAATTTTTGCTTTTTATATTTGTGCCCGCACTCGCGTCCCTGCTCTTCGGCTGTAGAACGAAACGTAAGCTTTTGTTAAGCTCAATAAATTCTGATATTACCAGCATAACCAATTGGGGAGCTACTAACAGAGTGGCATTTCATGCTTCCAAACCATAATGATGTCTGGTGTCGTTAAAACGTAATTTAATCCTGCCATTATCCATGAATGGCACTTGCATAGTGGAAACCGAAAAACTTTTTAATCTCTGTATGTGTGTTAATGACAACTAACGTTGGAATGACCGCATATTATTGTACATAAACGTCGTCAAAAATGCTGCAAAAAGTCTAGGTCTCCTCAAGCGATGTAAAAAATACCCTCAAAACACTTTCGGACGTATTCGAATATATCGTGATTCTTTCCTAAGCCGTACAACTTGCTTATGGAATTCTCTGCGGAGCTCTTTATTTCCTAGTCACTATATTTTGCAAACATTTAAAACTAAGGCACATCGGTATCTCCCTCTTTTTCTTCTCTGATTTTTTTTTCACCCGCGCTGTTTGCAAGTATTTTAAAGGTACTTAAGGGGTACTTGAACACGCGCAAATTATAAAAAAAAGTTGCATGTCGTCTTGGAGAAAATTGAAAAATCTATTTTATTAAACAGGTCAAGTAAGCTCTTTCATTTGACTGAAGGAATACGAATATTTTCAAATCAGCAGAAAACGCAAATTAAAACATGAAACCTAATGGCGAATGAAGATGCATCTCTCACGAGCATTTGTTCAAACATCACCACATCGTTCACATTATAGGAATATGCAAATGTATCTTTTGCTCGAAAAAAAAAAAAAAAAAATAAATAAATCCACTAGTTTCATTTTTAATGCAAATCACTTTTAGTAACTGTGGAAACTGTGGCTGTGGAAATTCGGAAAAATTGAGATAGGAACATGATGAAGCGTATGAAACCTTACTTTTTTGTCGACGAAATTCTAAACTGAAGTTCGATGTCGTTCCAGGATTTGAGTTGAATTATTTGGTGTAGTTTTAAATAAGGTTACTGGGGATGTAAATTCAGTTCGTTTAGTGTCTTTAAAGGTCCCAGATGTACGGCCGACTCCAAAAGTTTACGATAATGTTTGTGTTTAGTCGAAACAAGAAGACCTTACCATCTTTGACTTTTTCTATAGCTCAATATGCGTTGATGGACTTGAGATGAGGACTTGGCTATAAACTATTGTATAAGTAATACAACGATACAGCTTTGATTTCCTATCAAGAATAAGCATACAAGTCACCTTAGATGCCTATGGGATATAAATAAACATCTTACGAGTATATCGGTAAAGAAGATTGCGGCCTCTACTGAATTAAGCAAATCAGTAGTACATTGTATGCATGTAAAGGGTGATTCATCGTAAGGTTTGATTTATAATGTAAAATAAAATACACAAATTCAAAAGCAAACTTAAAATTTTTATTGTCCGTTAAACAAAAAATTCATGGCATTTATTTTTTGAAAATGATATCATGTAAATCTTGCTCACAACTACGTCTGAGGTGGTCCATTCGGAAGGTTCAATTTTGAGCGACTCGTTCGAGCATAGCGACTGGTATCTCGCGTAAAATTAAGTGCTCACCAAAATGATTTCTCAACAAGTCCATTGTTTCACGCACTGTGTGTCTCGTAACGCCGTCTTGTTGAAACCAGAGCTCACCGAGACCGTGTGCTTGAATTTCAGGAAGCACATAGTCTGTTAACATGGCGCGAAAGCGGTTGCCATTGACGATAACATTCTGATTTGCCTCATTTTTGAAAAACTATAGACCAATGATTCCACCAAGCCATAAACTACATCATGCTCATCAGCCTAAATACGGCAGTTTTGTTTATTAACGTAACCATTGAGCCAGAAATGGGCTTCATCACTGATCAAAATTTCAAGATGAAACACTGGATTTTCATAGAGTTTTTCTAAAGCCCATTCACTGAAAGTATGACGCAGATTCAAGTCGCCTGACTTCAATTCTTGCACAAGTTGAATTTCGTACGCTCTTAGGCCGAGATCCTCACGTAAAATACTCCAAGTTATCGAATTCGCCAAGCCATGCTGCTGAGAACAACGACGAATCGATTCGTCACAGTCTTCGCATACAATCTCAGCTACAGCTTTTCATCTTTTTATTTTGTAAATTTTACATTTTACTCTTAGGCTGTTAACTTTTGGACTGTTGAAGCTTTCAAATTTTTTATAAGATTCTTATATTTATGTGGAAATATTTTGTCAAATAAATACAAATACAAATACAAATTATATCTTAAAAAGTATGAACGAAATTGATACGGATGCTATGTGGTTTATCAGGAAGGCCCTACGTGTCGTGACTTAGTGAGGGCTCCATTCAACGATAACACAGTGAATTAGCCTCCGATATGAGGCAAAAACAAACACCTTCATTGGAAAAAAGGGCCGAGCGATTGGCGAAATAGAGAGATGCTACTCCAAGTATAACAATCAAAACAGAAGTTAAAAATAGCGTGGCAAGTCAACAAGACCCGAACAAAATCTTTTAGGTATAAACAAGAAAATTCGATTTCATGCTACGTTTGGATGTAGAAAACTGTTCAACAACGAGGACGATCCAAACACCACTGTCAGGCAGAATGAACAGTCGATGAAAGTTAAGATTTTCGTCCATCTTAACAAAACAAAGTACAGATTGCAATATCTTAATGGCCTACCTGTTGAGCAATTTAAAGAAGTAGGAGACGACTTGGTAGAGAGCACTCATAAACTTATTTTCAACATTTGGTAACAATAACGAATGCATATGCATCAGTCTCTTCAACATCTTACACAAGACTTTGTCTTCCGAAATTCTTGAACGTCTGAAACAAATTGAATAAGGATTGCCCACTGCTCCTAAGATTTTGGGTTTAGGGAAGTTTTATGGAAGGATTATGCGAAACTCGCAGACAAGCAATTGAGGCACAAATTTCTAAAAATCTGACAATAAGATATTCGTACGTTTATACGCTGATGATATTTTCTAATGCCATGTCGCACGAAAACGTAGTAGACAGTAGTTTCCTCGTGTAATATTGTAGTACCTCGGATTATCTCGTGTGTTTTTAGTAAGTGTAATTAGAAGTAATTTTTTTGTACATTTACAGGTTTCTAAAATGTTAGTATAAAGAAAGTAGCGACGAAATTGAAAGTGATAATTTGGACTTGCTGATAATTGGTTTTCAACTGATGACCTTAACTCAGACACCAACTCGAAACCAAAGGATAGCAATACAGTTGATTGGGAAGCTCTATAAAGTGATGAGAAAGAAATTCAAAAAGGCTCTATAAGCAGCCTGAAATTTATTCAACTTATAGCTTATATAGCTTAAATTGCGTTCGTGTAACTCACGGTCGAGAGATAAAAAATTCCTCGATCATTTGTTATAGATGGGCCTTGTAAAGGTGGGATTGTTGGAAGATTATTGGCCAAAGAAAAATATCTATAACTTTGAAATTCCTGTAAAAAGAATGTCACGCAATCACTTTCAACTGCTTTTGAAGTTTGTTCATTTTGCGGATAACATTGCCATGGCAGCAGGAAATAGAAATGGGAAACTTAAACTCAGTTCTTTGTTAAAAGGAGTGGGTTGCACTTCGAGCTAACAAAAAAAGTTTTCCAAAAGAAGTGATGAACAGAGGTGAAATGTGAGCACGAGAAGAAGATAATGGCATTGTTCTTCTGAAGTGGAAAGACACTCGTAATGTAACGTGCTCCTGTTATGGCTTCCGTGTCCGATCAACCGAATCCTGCCTCATCTACCAGTAGAGGAAGACAGAGCCGAGGATGGAAATCGTGAAAGACTTCTTGCAATTATTGAATACAGCAAAGGCAAGATAGACTTTGATCTCTCCGATCGAAAGGCTACGACGACAAGAAGAGGCCTGAAGTGATATAGGAAAGTTGCTATTAAACTTTTGCTGAATATGGCAGTGGTTAACGCAATTTTGGTTAAAAAAAAGCCATAAAAAATGCAATTCATTTCCGAAAGTTTGGAGAAGAGGTTGTTCCTGTCTCCCCAACCAGTTGCTTCCAGGAAGCATAAAATCGAAAAAAGGAAGGATGATGATGGAAAAACCTTAAGGCGAGCATACGCTTGTGTTATGCCTAAGCTACGAAATCCTAAAATAGAAAACTGCGAGAAATAGCTTAAAACGGAGAACAATATTCTGTCTAAAGTGCCCTAACACACTCCAATTATGCGTTACTTGCTTTCAAAAGTATCCTCGTTCTAAAACGTAATTTCTAAAAGGGTGACCAGATATCGATGATGGTTTTCCAATTGTTATGTTTCAGCAGCTACTAAAGTTACTAATGACATCCAAATGTCAAAATATTTATGGCTAGCTTTACGCTTGCCGAACGTGCGCAAATTATTAAAAAATATCGAAATTCCAGGTAAGATGTAAATACACAACGTTAATCATGATTCGTGATCATAACCTCAGTGTGCAGGCAATTCATCGCACCGTGGAAAAGTTTGAAAGCGAGTATATAGTTTTGGATCTTAAGCCACCAACCAGATACAGATTGGTGCGAAATGAAGAAAACATAGCCGGCGTAGCGGCCAGCATCTGAGAACACTCAGAAATGTCGATTCGACGCCGATCAGGTGAATGGGGCATTTGCAGAGTCAACCCGGCTTATTTTGCGATTGGATTTGAGCCTTCATCCATATAAGATTGTCCTGATTTGACCGGAGATCCGGATTTTTGGAAAAAATTCATCTTCTCGGTTGAGGCCTATTTTTGGTTCAGCAAGAAAATTGCTGTTATTGGAGCGAAAAAAAGTGTAAAAAAAATTTACAAGTGAAAAAAATTTACCGGACATGAATTTATCAACAAAAATTTACTGTTTGTTGTGGTCTATGACATGAAGGCATCATCGGACGTTATTTCTGTTGAAATGAGAATAGAGACACCGTCACCTTTAATGGTTGCAGCTATAGATATATCCAAGCTGTGGTTCCAACTAGACGGCGATACATGCCATACAAGCGACACGACGCTCGAAGTTGTGAAGGAAAAATTTGACGCCTCGAACGACTCACGGCGAGCGTTCACCAATTGGGTGCCATGATCAAACGATTTTGTACCACTCGAGTATTTTCTCTGGGGCTATTTCAAGTCATTTATTTACTCTGACAAGCCAACCACTTTTTACGAGCTCAAGGCCACTATTCGACACGTTATTGCCGGAAAAACTCTGCACATATTGGACGGAAGCACTGCCAGCGAGGTCGAAGCGGGAATTTGAATTATGTGCCATTCCACATATAATGAACGTAGCTTCAAAATAAAGCCAAAATCAAAGTTTATATCTAACACTGTTGTTTTTTTATTTTATATATATTTATTTTTTTTTCCAAACTTGCAATTCATCGGATTTCTGCTCTTTCTTATTTGCTGAAAACGATTTATTGTGAAGAATAAGTATAATGAAATGCATTATTATTTTTTTTTTTAATTTTTAATTAACGTTTTTCCAGTAAATAATATTGTTTTGTATTGGTAACACCAAAATGTTTAACAGAGGCCACGCAATTCGAAACCCATACCCAGTCCTATATACTTTTGCACAAAAACGTACTACATGGTCTGAACTGATGTATTAGGTGTCGCACTAAAATGTGCTACGCGGTTTCCAGGTAGGTGTCGTATAAAAACGTGCGACATGACAGTCAAAGTGTTACGGCATTATACGCAATTGCCAGGACGAAGAAAAACGTTTTTTATGATTTTTTTCTGAAGAGGTATTTTATTTTACAAAAACAAAAGTTTAGGCGCATTTATTGGCAACATTTAAGTTTATAATGGCATTTTTTGTACAAATTTCGATTTGGTGTGCTCCTGCAGACGATCTCCTGAAGGGCATCCAAAAAAGGTGGTCACGACATCTTCGGTTTAGTTCATCTGAAATCAAAAAACCTGAAAGTTTTTTTTTAGATAGATAAAAATAGGTATTGATCGACGGAATAATAGAAATTTTAATTTTTGATAAAATAGCGGCTTCGCAAAAAAAAAAAAATCGAATTTTCGACCAAAATTGCCACGTAAAATTGTTTAAAAAAGAAACAGTCCTTCGAAATCTTATTCCTTCAATCAGTACCTGAGAAATATATCTGAGACCACTCTGCCTGCCGTTTTTTTTAGAAATCTTGATCACTGATTTTGAAAAAATGGTTTTGAGAAAAACACTTTTAAAGTTTCGGAAGAAGTTTATACATAGTCCGAGACCTCCTTACAAATATGCGTATATCTCAAAAAGTACGTATCGATCTGAAATTTTCAGGGAATAAAGTCAGATATAATATGTATACTACGAAAATACAAAACAAAATTTTTTTGGAAAATTCTTACTGCGTATAACCCACAGTGCGCGCACGGCACGAGGGTGTATTTTTTAAAAACTTTTTCAAGTAAACGATAAATGATTCTTTTTTGATTAATTATCATATTCATTATATACATATAAAAGACACTACACAATATTTTTATTCCAATTTTTTACGTCGCTTCGAAAATAACACTCCCACGAAGTTGCTGCTTGGTGGTTCATAGCAATGAAGCAATACGGTTCAACATCGCAAAAAAATTATATCGTTTATTAGAAAAAAAATAATAATAATAATCATATAAAATAAAAAATTAAAAAATAAAGGGTTTCTTTATAAAAAATCTCTACGTGGTCCTATAGAGACTGTATTTTTGAACATTTTAAGGCTTGGTACATATTATACAATTCGGATGAATAGTTTTTCAAATACGTTGTCAACTAGGTTGAAAAACGTAATTTCGAGGAAAAACTCGTTCAAAATTTTGCTAAAGGATAATTCGATATGCAAACTAAATTTTATATTTGCATTCTGTATTTTTTTGTTTCTCACCATCAGTCAGCTATTCCTTAACGAAAGAACAGCTCCTAAGCATCCAGAGACTCATCGTTTTTTTTTTTTTTTTTTTTTTTGGGTTTTACATGTAGACTACGCTTATGCGTCTTTTTTTCGGTTTCGTGCTCGGCATCGCTTATCCGCTTCTCATCAATGTGTGGACAAGACTGGTAGAGTGCTTCACCAACGTTTGATTTCAACATCTCCAATCCATTAATAAGGCCAATATGACCACTGTTGAAAAGCAATATAAGCGGCAGTTTCAACTATAGGTTTGCCGCTCCACGACGTCTTTGGCTCAAGCTTTCATATAACAGAGTTCAAGCACTCGTTGTTATTCTGGTGAAACGCACCTAAACATAGTTCAAGAAGCTCGTTTGTACTAAGGTCCACGTACCATATATCGGTTTTATTGCCTCAATGACATTTGCTCAATATCTGGCTCAATGGATACGTTAATAAACAAAATTGCCGTATTTGGGCCGATGAGCAACCAAGAGTACCAAGAGCTACCATTACATCTATTAAAAACAACGGTATGGTGTGGGCTGGTGGAATCATTGGTCCATATTTCTTCAAAAATGAGGCAAATCAGAATGTTACCGTCAATGATAACCCTTTTCGCGCCATGTTTTCCTGAAATTCAAGCACATTGTCCTGGTGAGCTCTGGTTTCAACAAGACGGCGCTAAGAGCCATAAAACGCGTGAAACAATGGAATTGTTGAGAAATCATTTTGGTGAGCACTTAATTTCACGTTTTGCTACGATAAATTGACTTCCTAGAACGACCGATATCACACCTTTGGACTATTTTCTCTGGGGAAATTGTAAAGTATCTGGCCTTCAGGAATAAGCCAGCTACGATTGACGCTTTGGTAGCAAACAATACTCGTGTTATCTGTGAGATACCAGTCGCTATGTTCGAACGAGTCGCTCAAAATTGGACCTTCCGAATGGACCACCTTACACGTAGTCGTGGCCAACATTTATATAATAACATTTAAAAAAAATAAATGCCATGAATTGTTCTTTTCACCGATAATAAAAAAGTTAAGTTCACTTTCAAATTTATGTGTTTTATTTTACATTATATATCAAACCTCACGATGAAACCTCAGGGTAAAATCCATTGTTTCGATTTTTTTCCTTAATCTCTGGTGTATTTCAATGAACCTATGTTTTATCGATGGTCACGAAATGACGCAGAAACTTCTCCGAATTTCAATTAAACAGGGCCAAGCACGTCTTTGAAGTGATCTCACGATTGCGCTTGTTCTCCGGCGTGAGCAAACGCGGCACCCTTGGCGCGGACTGTTTTGTCATGCCCAAAATCTCATGCAGGAAATTGTTAATGCAGTCAGTTGGGATGCTTGCTATTTCGGAAATCTCGGGAATTTTCACTCGGCGGTCCTTCAATACGAGATCATGGATTTTGTCCACGGTTTCCTCTGTGGCAACCGTTTTTGTGCTACCTGGGCGCGGTTCATCAAAAACCGACGTGCGGCGGCGAAACTCTAGGAACCAATGGTAAACGATTGTACGGGAAGGTGAATTGGTCCCATACACACCATCAAGAATGGGCTTGATTTCCTTGCAGGTTCCGCCACTCAAAAACAGGGTTCGGGTCAAGTAGCGATACTGCTCTTTTCTCATGGTCGCAAAAAATTCTAACACGATGTTTTGAAATGGGTGTCGATTTGTCACAAACTTTTGAAAGGTGGGTTAAAAGAGATTCCGCTAAGTAATGGTATACTCATTTTGACTCAGTAATACCACCTATCTTCCAATCCGGGTACCCATCAAACAGCCCGCGTACTTTTCCACACTTTTTGGCGACTAATTTATATTATCCTTCTCCAGCTAGTTGGAATGACATTGTCTTTACAGATTCAGTAGCATTACGAAACTGTCCCACAATAGTATCGTAGAAAGATTTAAAAATAGCTCACAGCAAGTGCATAAAAGAAAAAAAAATTTCTGCTCCAGCCAATGGCTCACCAAGCAATCTACAAAACATAAACTTCGTAGGCATTTTTGATCAACGTGTATGACGTGATTAATTTTGACGTACAGGACCTGCAGTTTATCACAACTTTAAATCCGAATCCTATTCGACTAGATTCGCAAATTTCTAGATCACTCCCACACACTTTACATTTCACGTGCGCACTTATTGCCGTAACTAGTGAATCTAGTTGGCCACTGCTCAACTTTCTTGCAGATCTGCTGCTAGCTCTCTTTCTGCACTTAATATCTATTAGATGGACCTGATTTCGACCGTTTCCTATCAGTTCTTTTGTCGGTTCTCCGACGATATATCTTTTTGGTTTTTATCCATCACGATATACAGAATACACGATACGAGTCAAATTATAGATATGAATCGTGCGATTGCCGAAAAATAACTGACTTATTCGTGTCGGATTCTTCTACGCTTGGTCACCGGGTTTCTATTCAATTTAGTAACGGGAATTTCTCATCTTTTCCCTCCAATGCATTAATCGAAAAATATTAGGAACAATAAGCGTTCATAGGAGCCAACAAACGTTGGGCAGGCAGCAAACCAGTCTCACAGCCGAACGTTTGCCGTTCGGCGTGATTATGCCATTGGAACGGTTTTACATAAAAAACGTAACTGGAATTGGCCAAAGACCGTGCTTACTAGATAGATTAATTTATTGAAGCATAGGTCCGTCCCGGCCCGAAGTAAGCGAGCGAATTTCTGGCACAAAAATATACAATTCGAAAGCCTGAAATAACTTTCGATGCATTAATACTGAGTATAAGCCTATTGCACTGCTCACGGTACAGGAAGTTATCTGTAGGGTAATCTCAAACACCATAGATGATATTTTCCAGACCAACATAATAGCGCAAATATAGGAAGACCACTATATACTTAAAAGTAAGGGGCCACTACACGCCTTGTAATGTTGAGGGTTAATCTCTTAACATACCAGGGACTTAAAGGTTACATTGCTCTATGTCAGAAGTCATAAACCTAATCCGACATACCCTAGATGGTAATTTGAAAATGTGAATCACTTTGAAAGAAGGGATACAGACAAACCGTCCTTCGTTAAAGTGTTCAATGTTCCCATATGAGATCGTATGCAAAGAGATTAAATTGTTACCCTTGCAAGCGCACATAGTAGGCGAGCATGTATCCGTTCATATCGTAAATGCTATTAAGGGTCGTTAAGTGGAATTTCTCTTTTATGAAACGAAAAAGGATAAATGTGTACATACGTAGTGATATGTGGTGCACTGTCAAGAAGAACAACGACGGGATATCTTAAAAACACTGTAGAAGGACGAGCCATGAAAACTGCAGCATGCCTGACGTAGATAAACTAAATCATCAAGACAAATGGCGTGAAGGACATCACATTTCCTTACTACGAAAAGATATCATATGATGGAATATATAATCGTACATATTTTGTAAAATCCTTTGTAACAGCTCTGAGAAAGGTCATTTTTTATACATTTAAGTCGGTAGAGCATACAATGTCTGCTGTCTGCTAAGAATGTTATAAAAATGATAAAATGCCACCATAATATGATAATAAACTATTTTTGCCATAAATTCTGGTATCACACTCTCTATGTATCACACTAAAGATACATAGATTAGGTTGGAAATATATATACAATAACGTCCATTAAGATTTAAATATAAAAAGTGAGAAAGACGTAAATATTTGCCAGACATTGTGTGATAAAAAAGAATCCACAATGTGCCAATTCTGAATGGCAAAACATCATTTTATTTTCTGTTTCAGAAGTCCATGGTCTCATTAGCTCTGTAGCACAAGTGTCCACTTAGGTCATCCATGCATAATATGTGAATATTTCTCTGAAACTAATTGCCGGATGCACAATGAATATGGTGTTGCGTCAGTAGTTAATGTTTTATTGCCGCCCAACATAAGTAGTACCAATACGTACGTATATTCATTCGTACAGTGCACTCCTTCTTCGAAAGATCATAAAGTTTTGCCAACTATAAACAAGGATTGTAAAGTTTCAGAAAACAAGTCAAGTAAAAATTATGTGAGGATATTAATGGTTCAAAGAAGAGTGCAAATAAAATATTTCCACCCAAGGATGCCGTATGACGTATGTTCGTAAATAATAGAGTGCTTACTTTAAGGATTGTGGTTGTACAAGTGGACAAGTGTGTGCATTGTGTCATCCGCTTTCATGGGCCAAAACTTTGGTGTCCTCAAACTGAATATCTAGAATGTATCTAATAACAGTCATGATAGAGTTATGGTTGAAAGCTAACTAGATTATAATATTTTCAGTTAAGAAAATAGATGTTCCTTCTCTTTTAAGGCTTTGTAATATGACTGATCTCATGGATATGATGAGAAACCACAAACCTGGAGTGGAGGGCTAAAATAAAGTATTTGTAGATTGCATTCCTCGCACGTTCCCTTTAAAATGATACAATTTCTTATTCTTTCGGAAAGCAGAGATAAAATGCCAACAATATCAGTAACTGCTACATCTGCACCGAGAGCTTGCACCTTAATACGAGGTCAGCATACCACATCGGCAGAGGAAGTTCTAGACGGAGTCAATTATCACTCACGGCAAGCATTGTAATGGGATGTAGGGAGAGAAGGAAATTGTTGCTGATTTTTTTTTTAGAGATATCGGGAAGCAATAGTTTGGCCTGCCAGCTTCTAGAGTCATGACTACCACTTTCGTGCTTTTCAACTGCGTTCGGAGAAACCTTGCATCCTCGAACTAGCTTAAAAAGAGTGAGAGGTTTTGTCAAGGCCTAAAGTGTGGCTTGACAATCGCTACATAGAAGATAAATTTGTCAAAGTGAAATTAAGTCTGCTAGTTAAAGGGTAGTAATGCGATAGGTACACACTCACTTAGCGTTTTACTACCAACTCCTAGTACTTCGAATGGAGATTGGGTAACCAACCCCTTCGGAAGGTCGTTGATGGCAGCGGATTAGAGAGGGTGTAAGGAGTGCCTTCTCACTTGGCACTTCTTCTTATTTCAGACAGCAGCGGACGAATTCTCTAGATGAAATTAAAGCTGGTATCTACAGTTCCAGTTGGGCCGAACTACTAAGTGTAATCCGTATATGATCTGCTTAACACATCCAAATACAAGGTCTAAAGGGATCTCCAATACCGAGCCAGGGTGTTGGAAAAGAGCTGGTGGCGGATGAACAGATAATGGGTCAACGGCATAGCTCATAACCCGAAGTGGGTTACTGGCACCAGAATATGCGGCCTGCTGTCAAAAAATGGCACGGCCAGTTCAGTGGCTCCCGACCATGTCAAAAATCTTAGCTATATGAGAGGCACAACCAACCTCGGATAATGAATGTCATTAAATGGCAACTAGACCCGAAACGTCAATGGACAACGATTTGAGGGTATGCACTTAGAATGTACGAACACTGTATACCCCAGGTGCTATTCAAAAGCTTAAATATGTCATCACGCCGTACAAGGCAAATATTATCGTGACCCAAGCATACGCTGCATAGGATCAGATAAGATTGAAACGAAAAATTGTGACATTTATTGCAGCTGTCATAAAAAATTGCATTGCATGCGGACTCGTCATGGAAAATCGGCTTAGGGAAAAAGGTACCATCCAAAACATAAGCCTAATATCTGCACATGCACCCACCGATGCTGGAGATCCTATCAAGGAGATTTATGATTTTCTGCATGGATCCTACGGAACCTGTACGGGGAATGATGAAAAAATTTTGCTCGGGAAAGGAAAGTCGGAAAGGAAAATATCAGATTCCACGAAATGAGACCAGACACAGGAAATCTGGCGCTCTCCAGGCGGTCGAACCGCCAACCAAATCGACCGTGTGCTAATCCATGAAGATTCGTGAGGCACGCATCCAACATCCGAGGGTCAACTCTGATCATTTCTTCGTTGGAGATAAATTTAGAGCTGGAGTATCCAACGATGTTGGGCGCCAAAGTACACCTGAGAAACTCTCCACCGTGCAGTCACCCACCACCAATGCCAACAATCAGTGATGTCAGTGTTACTAACGAGGTAGCCAAAGCCACTGTAGGGTTCCAGCCACCCCAGAGAAACAGCACGTTGTATAATGATGAATGGGTATACCGGAAAAAGGTGACAGAAAATGCACATAAGAAAACGTTGCAGCGCAACATAAGGGCAGAAAGAAGAGGGCCTATGCAGCCTCCCAGCTCAAGGAGATAGAAGAGTCCCGCGATCGAAAAAACATCCGGAGGTTTTACAAGAAGGCCAAATAACTGAAGGCTGCCTCCAAGACCGAAACACAGGCTCTTCGAAACTGCGAAGGAAACCTAGATAGCAGTAGCTGCATTTCCAGTAGCTTCCCGATGACTGAACTATCAGCTCCTATCTAACGTACTGTGTAAATGTCTTAAACACAGTAATCAGCATGTACCAGTGTGGTTTTCGGACCGACAAATCGACTACAGACCAAATTGTCACCTTGAGACAAATCCTGGAAAATACCAACGAATTCCAGGTCTAGAATCGTCGACCACAAAGCTGAATACGATACTATTCATCGTCAGAAGCTCTATACGACGATGGCTGAATTCGTGATCCCGGCAAAACTGATCCAGATGTGTCGCGTTACGCTGGAAAATACGCACTACAATATGCAATTTGGATGTAGCTCCTCCGATCGTGCATCAAATTTCGGCAAAGAGATGTGCTGTCATGTGGCTTCTTCAAGTTCGTTTTTAAGCAGATGGTGCGAAGGGCAGATGTCAATACGGAAGGCATTATCTTCACAACAGGTTCTTTCTGCTACTGCGATATGCGGACGAGATTGACAACATCGGTCGTTCCCAGCATGCCGTGATAGAGGCTTCCACGGCGATTGAAGAATAGATAAAATTTTTGTTGGCCTTAAAGTAAAAGAGGACAAAACTCCCAACCCAAAGGGCTTTAAAAAACTCTTATCCCACCAGTTCTTCTGTATGGCGCCGAGTGCTAGACGATAAGCCGGAAGAGAGAACTAATACTGGGCTCCTCCAAAAGACAAATTCTTCGACGGATTTTTGGTCCTGTATGCGAGAAGGGTGAATAAAGAAGAAGAAAAAATCGACAACTCTATGAGATGTATCAAGATGTGGATGTAGTCCAAAATACGTCGACTATATCGACTCGGGTACATCGAGCGAGTCTAAGGTTGTCCTGAAACGATAAACACTACTTCGAAGAAAAAGAAGCCTAATACAACAAGGCATTGCTATAAAGAAAGTCATGCTAGGAGAATGTCTGCTTCATTCACTGAGAAATACTGCACACTTTCAGGTCAGTTTATGATAGACTGCCTTAAACTCCTCTCAGGGCTTGTTTAAGATTACAAACTAACATCACTCGTTGATGGTAACATCTTTGACAAGCTTGAGGCTCTTAGTCCAAAATTAGCGAATGCGATAAAAAATACTTAACCCCTGCTTAAATCAGCAATATATAGGGTTTTCCAATAGGGACTTGACAACTTTGAATTTAATTTGTGAACGCACTCATTCACTAATCATCAAACTGTCACTGTCAATTTATTCAGTAAACTCACCATTTTCATCATGGTAAAGTACACTAACGAACTACGTTCTCCGATTGGGTTCTGGAGAAGATGCGCCAAGATGATGAATTTCATCGCAAAATCATCTTCGGTGACGAAGCTCATTTTTGGCTCAATGAGTTCATCAAAAGCAAAATATGCGTTATTGGTCGGGTGAAAACCCACATGTGCTTCATGAATCCACACTTCATCCACAAAAAACATGTTTGGTGCGGTTTGCATGCCGGCGGCGTTATTGGGCCATATTTTTTCGTCGACGATAACGATTTTCACGTTACTGTGAATGGTCAGCGTAATCATGATCACCGATTATTTTTGGCCCGAATTGAAAGATATGGACTTGGACAGGATGGTGCCACAAGCGACACAGCACACGCTACAATCGATTTATTGAAGAGTAAGTATGGTGAGCGTGTAATTTCAAGACATGTGCCAGTCGATTGGCCGCCTCGTTCGTGCGATTTAACTCCGCTTGACTATTTTCTGTGGGGCTACATTAAGTCCTTGGTTTATGCCAACATGCCGACGACATTGGAAGAGCTCAGATCCAACATTGAACGCGAAATAGCGGCCGTTTAGGCTGTTTCGGACGAAATGTGTGGCCGAGTCGTTGAAAATTAAGTCGAAAGAATTGACCGCTGAAAACGTGCCCGCGGTGGTCATATGAACGAAGTCGAGCTCCATTCATAAATGTTTTGATTGTACTTCAAGCCAATAATAAAGTTTTTAAAAGATCTCAAATGGTTTGCCTTTTATCAAAAAAAAAATTTGTCAAGTCGTTATTAGAAAACCCTATATATATTTTCCTTCCAGTTCACCTTTAACAGCATGACCCAAAAAAAGAAAAAGTTACCTGTATATGCGTTCCAGAATAGTGAAGTATTAAACTCCTCCATGATAAAGTACGAATATATCTGTTCTTGGAATTATTCATTTTCTAGTCTGGACTATCCAACAGTCTATTTGAAGTGATGTTCCCTAAAATACTGTCACTACGGTTCACTACAATTTGGAAAAGTAAGGCAAACATCATTCATAGCAGTAAGAATGACTAAGGGAAAGCTCCTGGTCATAAAGACAGACATCTAACAAAACATAACAGAAATGAATTCATTGTGAAAGAAGTGAAAAATAAATATTGCCATTCAAAATAAAGAATCAGATTTGATCTCAACTCCAAGAGAATGCCATCCCATAATATATATCTGGGACATTGGAATTATCTCCTTTCAACACTGCCACCGGGTGGTTTTTTCATTTGTTTCAACTTTTCAGTTTCCTACATCTAAAAGATTTTAGATTCAAAAAACGACATGGTACCGCTGCGTCATTATATTCCGGGGAAAAAGCCTTAAAGCAACTTGTCTCTCGGTTGGATTTTTGGATTTAATTAACAAAAACTAATATCCGTTCTTTGTTCTGATAACCTTTTTCCTGGATTCAAAATTCTGCTCCTCTTTAGGGAGGATTTAAGTCATATTTCCATTTTAGAACAATGGTATCTGTAGGATGTAGAGGAAACCGGAAATTTTCTACCTGATAACGTGTTAGGTTTCGCCCATTATCTTGTTAAGATAAAAGCTGGGAACACAATAAATGGCGCGAGGACATTTAAATAAATTGCTATACCAGTGCCGCATTGAAAGGGAACAATGCGCCAACAGAATACTACACCGGAGCAAGGTTTCCCTGTACAGACAGTGGCATTTCAATAAATTTGAACAATAAACTATGCCATTGGATACCATTAGTGTGGAATGGAGGTATACTAGTATAAGCCTATGTGAACTTTTTGGATGTTTACGGCCGAAGCTGGGATGCGACAATACTCTATAGAAATTGGACCAAAACAGTGGAAAGGACTCTATTCTTACAATGTTAGATGTACATGGAGTGCTATTCGTATAATTGCTCTGGTTTTAATTCGCTGAAATAAAGATGACAAATGTTCTTCGGTTGTTTTATTTGTACACATGGGTTCGTTGGTGGAGAGCATTTTTTTTTTTAAATCTGGATTCTAAATGTTGCAACACGAATAGTTCATATTTAATGTTTTTTTTTTCTAGTATCGATTAGCTTTATAGGAACCAGCTTATTGTCTAAAGCGACCATAAAAAGAAACTCCATCTCTACGGTTTTAGTGGAGTTGCTAATAATTTACCATGCAGCATTAATAAATCTGAAAAAGCGCGCTCGAGGGAGAATGTACCTGATAACAAATTTCCCAATTTTAGCGACAGTCTCTGTTAACACATCGTTTGCAATCGGTGGTGATAGATTGGCGAAAATACCTCCAATCGAGGAGTTATTATGAAAATAAACAATTTCCAGCTGGGGATACAGATTGATGTGGCACACAAAATTGAAACTCCTACCACGAGGTAGATAATAAATTCTCGCTTGGCAAATTTTGAGTGTGGAATTTTGTCTCGTTATGGAGATTGTCTTCACTGTTTCACACAAAGCCATCAAATATGAGACAGACACTTTCCACAAATAATAGTTGCATTGCATGTGAGAATTAGTGCTAACATTGACATTCTCGTATCTGGTAAATTGTTCTAATAAGTCATCTCGGTAAAGTATTTAGACTTTTTGCCACAAACTGACAGGCTACAAAGCAGTGCCGAGTATCGTTTGCTGTTATAGCTGCAACAAATCTATTGCAATTGACAGTAGTTGATAGTTGAAACCACAAAATGAAATCGCTGACGTAAATAATATGAATAAAATTCTGCGGTCCATTTGATTGGATTAACCATTCCCATTTAATCCGTTTCTGGAATAATCAATTACTTTCAATTTGTCATGTAAATGTGGATGCAGAACATCCACGCAAATGATTCCTTGTGGATCTTATTGGCTGAAAGAGGCAAGAATTCTTCAGAATGATGAATTCCATCGATTCCGATAGCACATATCTTATTTTCAAGTTTAGCATATTGAAAAGCAGGTTTCTTAATGGTTTTTATTATAATTTTAAACTACTGAAAGCCTGTGTAAATAATTAACAAGGATGTTAACGGCCTCGCCACACTGAAAGCATCGGTTCCCACTAGATCACCGAAATCAAGCAGTGTTGGGCGAGTTCCCACATGGGAACTCAGTACTCCGCGTGCTGTTGACAAAACGCGCCACATGGGCATAGTACCACGGCGTTAAAGTCCCGGAGCCTACAAATTAATTTGTATCGTTCCCTTGATAATAAAAATACTAATAATTAACCAGGAGACGTATACGAGGTGTGTATAAAAAACAAGGTGACTATTGAAATTTCGCGGGAAACGTACATTTGGTTATCGAATTTTTATTTTTTTTTTTTCTGTGTTGGTACACATGTTTCGAACATATGTTGAGAGTTCAAAGTATTTAGCATACTTAGTTTGTTTTTGACAGATAGAAAGGTTATACGTGTTTTGGTGTGCTCGGCGATTTTCAATTATTTTAAAAAATGGAGCAAGGATTTGCATCAAATTTTATGTAAAATATGGAATCAAGTGCTCTAAGTGGAATCAGTGGCATACATTGGTCTACTCTAAGAAAAAAAAAAATGTTTACAATTATTGGTACAAGCTCTTCCAAGATGGCCAAGAAGATGCCAATGACCAACCTCGCTCTGGATACCCCAGCACATAAAAAAGAGATGATAACGTCGAAGCTGTGAAGAAATTGTTTTGGAAAATCATCGAATTACTATAGGAAAAGTTGCTGAAGATGTTAGCAGATCTGTCGGCTCGTGTTATGCAATTTTTTCGGACGTTTTGGGTATGGGACGTGTGTCAGAAATGTTTGTTCCGAAACTTTTTAATTTTGATCAGAAGAAACGTCGTATGAGCAACGCTAAGGAGTTCTTGAATGACGTCAATGATGATCCTGACTTCTTCAAAAGAGTCATAACTGGTCACGATAATCGAATGTACGTTGCCCGAATGAATACAATGAATACAATTCAAACTTTTTGTGGTTTTTGCTGTGTGCTGATCATAAACGGGCTTATTAGAGTCAACGCTTTACTTACTTGTCTTTCTTTTCTTTTAAATAAGCTGCTCGTTGCAGATGTAGCATAATTCAAATACAGCGTTTCTACCATTAGCGTCTCGTTGATTGTACCTTTCGTAGTAACTTCTATTATTAGCGTGGCTAGTTTTTTTGAGATCTAGCGCAGAAAAAGTCTGCATCTTCTGTAAATTTTTTTTTGTTTTGCAGGCATTTCATTGTTAAAAAAAAAAGCTGGCGGCCATCTACATTTTCGCCGTTGGGTGTAATATCTCATGCACACTTGATCCATAGTATCAACACCAGCTTTGGTTTTGTTGTAAAACAAAATCATTTCTGGTTTCTGGTGAGATTCATCATAGATTGTAGCATCATTATGCATCGTACTGGGAAGAATCACCGCTTCGTTTTTGTTCGGAATATACGAACAGATGGTAGCCTTTTCGTGAAACCCAAGAAGCGTTGACAATAACGCTTAAGGGTTTCATTTCTTGAGGAATGAATGTTACATTTTTTTTTTTCAAAGTACAAAGCTTCCATGACAAAAGGCTCTCTGTCAACCGTAAGATCGTGAAAAACCGGTCCATGCTTATATTCCGGCCAGATCTCTTGTAAGCGGCGACCATTAATTTCACAACTCGTTCTCTTTGATTGACTTCTCGAGTATTATCTTGTTTATTATAGAAAATCACATTGAATGGATAAGCATTACTTGCGTTACACAACCAAAATACTTTTAAACCGTATTTAGCAGGCTCCGATGGTTTCTTCCTCGAAAAGGAAAGATCTGTTGGTCGATAGTACTCCGTTGGTCTATACACCGCCGCCATGTATGTTCCGAATAGCAGAAAAAGGTGTAGCTGTTTCGTTGGCTGCTCATTTCTGGCGTGTAGTGTAATCGTCAAAACGTATAAAACGTAAAAGCGACAGAAATCGCCTTCGTTCCATCGTTGCACGATATAGCGGACATGAGATTTTCTTCCACATTTCATCAATGTGGTCTGTGTTTGAGTTATTTGTACCAGCAACTATCATGATTCCAAAAAAAAGATTACATTTCAGTTACCGTAACTTTCTTCCATACACGCGGCTCGTTTTGTGAGTACTTGCTATTGTAATCTTGATATTCGGCTTCCGCCTTTTTACTCACCTGTTCACTTGTAAGGATCGAGAGGTGAACTTTCGGATTCTTAAGCTTCTTAGTTCCAGCAGCCGCTATTGATTGTCAGAGAGCTTTCGTTCTTGATTACCAAAGTCGAATATTGTAACCCAGAAGCTTCCGTTGGCTTCCTATTCGGCAAGTCCGTACTTCGCATTAGAATTGGAATTCGATGTAAGGGGTGATTCATCGTGAGGTTTGATTTTCAATAGGCTTTTTTTGTCAGATCGCGCGTGACTCCTATCAAACTCCTTTGTCATTTTTGTTAAATATCGTTTGGTAAGTCATCATGAATCGTGTGATTCGAGGAACTTACGGTGCGCATAATCGACCTACTGAAACAACTATTCCCAACACCATTCGCAAATTTGAGTCCCAGTTTACATTAGTGGATGATACTTGACCGGTTAGACCACATCCAGCACGTAGTGAAGAAACTATAGCAGCTGTAGTTAAGACAACTTGGCGTATTTTACGTGAGGATCTGGGCCATTAAAAAATTCAACTTGTTCAAGAATTGAAGCCAGACAACTTGAATTTGCGTCATATTTCCAGTGAATGGAATGGAAAAACTCAATGAAAATCCAGTGTTTTATCCTGAAGTTTTGTTCAGTGATTAAGCCCATTACTGGCTCAATGGATACGTTAATAAACAAAATTGCTAAATTTGGGCTGATGAGCAACCCGAAGAGTACAAAGAGCTACCATTACATCTATTAAAAACAACGGTATGATGTGGTTTATGGGATAGTGGAATCATTGGCCCATACTTCTTCAAAAATGAGGAAAATCAGAATGTTACCGTCAATGGTAACCGTTATCGCGCCATGTTAACGGACTATGTGCTTCCTGAAATTCAAGCACATGGTCATGGTTAGCCCTGGTTTCAACAAGACGGCGCCTGTGACAGCGCGTGAAACAATGGACTTGTTGGGAAATCATTTTAGTGAGCACTTAATTTCACGTTTTTCTACGGTAAATTGGCGGCCTGGATCATGCAATGTCACACCTTTGGACTATTTTCTCTGGCCATATGTAAAGTCTCAGGTCTTCAGGAATAAGCCAGCTACAATTGACGCTTTGGAAGCCAATATTACTCGTGTTATCTGCGAGAAACCAGTCGCTATGCTCGAACGAGTCGCCCAAAATTGGACCTTTCAAATGAATCACCTCAGTAGTCGTGGCCAATATTTACATGATATCATTTTTAAAAGGTAAATGCCAAAAACTGTTCTTTTAACCGATAATAAAAATTTTAAGTTCGCTTTCAAATTTATGTATTAGGTATATATTTTAATTCGTGCGGTTTCTTTTTTCAAAATTTGAACGTTTATTTAAGAAAAACATGTACAATAGTATTATTCAAAGTATTGCCCATCTGAAGCTTTGACTTTTTCCCATCTTTCTGGCAATTTGTGGATCCCATCCCAAAAGAACTGCGCCGGCTTGGCGGCCAAGAATGAATCAAGCCAATTTTTGATATTCTGTTCTGATGTGAACCGTATTTCAGTGAGGGCGTTCTGCATCGACCGGAACAAATGGTAGTCAGAAGAGGCAAGGTCTGGGCTATAAGGCGGGTGGGGTAGGACTTCCCATCCACTGTTTTCCAAATAGTTCTTAACCGGAATAGCAACGTGGGGCCGAGCGTTGTCATAATGGAAAATTATTGCCTCGTGTCTGGTCGCATATTCCGGGCATTTTTCGGCTGCTGCTCTCTTCAAATGGATTAATTATATTCAGTAGCGTTGTCCATTGATGGTTTCACCCGGTTTTAGCAGCTCATAATACAGAACACCCATCTGATCCCACCAAATACAGAGCATTACCTTCGCGCCATGGATATTCGGCTTTGCCGTTGATTTGGCTGGTTGGCCGGGTATCACATATGTTTTTTTGCGCTTGGGGTTGCGGTAATGGATCCATTTTTCATTACCAATAACAATCCTTTTGTGGCGTTCCAGCAGCAAAACCGCCTTTCGACGTCTCTCGGCTTGAGTTCATATGGAACCCAATTTTCTTGCTTTTAAATACATCCAGCTGCTTTTAAACGTCTTGAAATGGCTACTTGAGTGACACCCAAAGATTCTGCGAGTTCTTCTTGTGTTTGGCAACAATCTTCATAGAGTAATGCTTCCAGTTCTTCATCTTAAAACTTTTTTGGCTGCCCAGGACGTTCATCGTCTTCCAAGCCAAAATCACCACTTTTAAATCGTGCAAACCACTTTTGGCATATTCGCTCAGCTAGCGCATGTTCACCATAAACTTCCACCAAAATACGATGACTTTCGGCGGCAGTTTTCTTCATACTAAAGTAATGAAGAAGAACTCCCCGCAAAAACACTTTTCCAGGCACAAATTTCGACATATTTGAGTGAAAAAAATTAATTGTTCTTTACGTTTCAAATGAATGACACATACTGAAATGACGTACAATGACAGTAGCTTTCCAGTGCATGTTCCAATGGAGTAATAACAATGAAATAATACAAGTTACGCCATCTCTTAGCAAAGGTATAGAGTTATATTGAGTTATTGACTCAATATTTTATTTTACATTATAAATCAAACCTTACGATGAAACACCCTTTAGATACCAATGACAGGCTTTCGACAGTATGTTTCAGCCAGAAAACGACAGAAATCTTAGAGGAGACCTCGATTCAGGTGGAACACACAAGTAATAAGGACGGTCAACCAGGAAGTTAAGTCATTCAAAGTAAAATAAAGTAAAGTCGAGAGCATTGCCTATAAAAACATTCTTAGCGTAGTCAGAGATTTGAATCTACTTACATAAAGTAGAAAGTTTAACGAAGTTAGATCGTTTCATTGACATCGAGTTGTCTATTCATCTGAACATACATATATGTATTCGAGCTTATAGTCAAAAGACGTTGAAGCTGTGTGGTCGCAACAAAAGAAGGAGCCAGAAGCACAGATAACACTCCACACCTCATTGATAATAATTGCGGTACTTGTATGGACAACAAAATAAAGTATAAAACAAGCTATATTCTTCCTACACATAAAATACCGGGATCTTGATTCAAAGGTCAAAGTTGACAGGTTACGACTTCGACAGTACGAAGAATCTATAAGTAAAGCATCAGAAAGATGATGTTCAATTGCAAGTTTCTGTTCGGATAAGATAAATAAAAGATAAATACAAAAGCAGTATTAACATGAAAGCAGATGGGTTTCCTAGTTGGGGTAACCCATAGCGTCACAGCTTCAAACAGTATCATGTTACTCAAGCAACAGCATCCCTGAAGTGGATCACTGATATCAGTGTCACCAGCTCCTCTTCTAAAGGGCTTCTACAATGCAACTGGTCCTCCAAATTAGTGGTTGCGCCATTGGGATAACGAGAAGTCTGAGTAGTGGAAGACGATGCACTAGTTATGACAGAGACCATGGATAACAACAGACCTTACTTAAAATTACGACCCGGAATATGAATGGAGAGACTGCATCTAGAAAGCACGTAGACAGTGCAACCTGTGCATGCGGTGGAAAGAAGATATTATCGACATCCAGGATGATGGATGGTATGATGTTTGCAAAAACGAAATAATTATAACACTGTGGAATGTAAGGATGAAGATTCATCATGGGAAATCAACTACAGTCAATAATTAGTGACTTCATGCAGGTGAAGGATCACCTGGCTGTAATCGGCATCTAGGCATCATTCCCAAACATCAGCAAAATAAGTGCTATTCTTTCCAATTCGAAACATGTTGAATCGGTAAGGAAAATATCTTCGGCGGATTAATAAACCCCCATGACACGTCAACAGATAACGGTTTCTTGCTAATCGATTTTGCAGCAGTTCGTGAAACGATGGTGTGAGCAGCACCAGATTTCCAGGACTAACACAGCAACCTGTCACTCTTTAAATGATCAAATCGATCACGTGCTAGTAGGTGCGATACTTCAGACATCCGTCGACATTCTTGTTGCCTCCAAACTCACAGCTCAAATATCCAAAGAGGAAAAAGCTGCAAACTGCCGAAAAAAAAATTCAATATTGGAGACCTGAGGGAGAGGGAGAGTACATTCACTACCCACAGGCAGCAAGAATCTATTTCATGCATCAAGCTATCGTAAATGACAGAGCTCTTCAAAGGGCATATCTGTGATCTGGAAGACCACTGATTCTCAAGCAAACACTCTTCAAAGGTGTGAAGGGCAAGTAAGTAAAATGGACATCAAGACATGCGATTCCACCTTCCTTATATCCGACTTTATCTTTAGTCACTAACTATCATATTTATTGCACAATCATTTTCGCACTCCATGAAAAATCGCTAGGGGCAGTGATCAAGTTCGCCAAGTTCGAAACTCTGGGTTCGAATCAGCACCAACACCGAGAATTTAATTTTTTCTGACGTCACTAGCCTTTCGGTAGGCAATGGCAGACCTCAGAGACTGATATTTTTTGCTCGTGAATATCTCATTCTCTTGCAAATCGATGTCAGCAAAAAATTACATGTCCATCTCCCACTCTGAGCATGCCATAAAATGACAAATGATGAGACTAGGCATTGGTCTATTCTACATTACTGCGCTAAAAATTAACTCATCAGCATGTTTACAAAGGAACTCTTTGAGATTGCTTGTAGTCTGACACCTCGTTCTGAATCCAAACCGTCATAGTAGTTATAGTTATCTCCCAACTCCCAAAGCATCGTTCCTGGGATGCTTGTAGTCATTTCGGGTGATACTTGGCTATCCTTCTAACTGTGCGAATAGATCATGTCGCCACCTTCAGCGTCGGTCCAATTGATGTTAGATTTGGAACGCATGACAGTATACTTGGCCGATTTTCTTAAATTTGTCGTCTTCGACTTGTGTTAAATAGTTCCTTTACGAGGTGTATATCTTCTGCTGAAATTAGGCGGCCTTGTACTCAAAATAAACTTGATTCGGCGTTTTGCACCCAGTTCGAGTGTTGTTGTTCGAAGTTTTTAACGCAGTGCTACTTCTCAGCATTAACTCATAGCCTACATCCGGTTCTACAGGGTCCTTTCAAGCAATTAACTATGTTATACCAATCGATTTCAATCGTTGGCCATATATTTAAAAATTATTTTCAAAGCACACAACTGTCTGAAACCATTTTTCAGATGCAAAAGTCGGATGGCAGAGTGCAGATACGACTAAATCCATGTGCATGTACACGTGTTTTGAATTCCAATGAAAACAATTTCAGAAAACAAGTACCACAGTATTTATTTGTCTCGTTTGCTAGGGGTAAACTTATGGTATTTCTCTACTTTCTTCAGTCGTGCTGGTGAACAAATTATTCTGAATGTAACCCTTAAATCACTTACCTAACCACTCTGCCTCATTCCGATGCCATATCGATATCTGTTCAATTAACTTGAAAACTTAGAAAATATCTAAGGCAAGGACAACTTCATAAATACTCTCCAGTCTTTTCCAATTTCTAGGGCAACCCTCTGCTACACGTCCTGTTCGCAACCATCTAGAAAATAGCTTTGTTTATTTTTCGATCTCATTTCTCGGTCCATTGGTTAAATATTAGCAAACCATTCACAAATGGTTAGATGTGTGGGCCCTGTTTGTGCATATGTATAGAAGCAGATGCAGATGCATGTCATCCTGAATGTATTCATTGGACAAATAAACGAAAATCAATTTCCAATAGAATGGGGCTTACTTGAGCAAACACGAGCAGTCTCGTTTACGTTTGGTCCTGTCGTTAGGGGTGGTGTCGGGAGTGGTCAGGTACTCAGGCACCAGGCCAAAGATCAACAGCTCAGATTTATTTTTGCAGAGAAACAAACAACGTTTCTAATGAGATTTGAACTTTGAAAGGCGACTTGTACAAATATCCTGTACGAGGGAAGCAGTCATTATCGCCAGCACGGAACCATCCCAGATGGTCAAATGGTAGTCTATAATTTTCTGCTTATCTCTCGAAGTATCTGCACTTGAGAGAGTAGTGAATGCGGAGACCGAGAGCATGTGCCTCGGGCGTTGCAATTAGACTTTGTCGTTAACTTCAGCTTTATGAGTGAAGGATAACAAGGTTCCAAGTATTTGAGTTTGTTGATATCAGTTGATGACATTCATATATGGAAGATACCAGACAACAGATAACTTAGAGTAGACAGTGGACAGGGGCCAACCACTTATGAAACATTATTATGGTGTCGGAAAATTGAAATGAACTGTCACTGATGGGGCTTTGGTTATAATGAAGTGATATTTATGGATTTTGTGGACGGATATATTTATGGACATAAATGTCCAGTTTGTTATCAGACGAATACACTTTGGGATGGTACCTATCATTGATTTTCCTTTCTTATGAAATTGTTATCTTCGGAGAGTAGTCGTCTTTACCTCTTCGGTATAAAAGCTCATTTTGGTGTTTCCAAGGAATTTGGTACGAAGAACAGTGAGAGGCTAGCCATGAGGTTCCTCTTCAAAGAAGGCAGGTGCTTGAGCTTTTAAAGACGCAACATTGTATTTGAGAATATCATCTCAAGTTGCTACATTGTAGAGCGAATGAAGTACTTTAGAAAGCGCGGTTTGGCCTACTACCTCCAGTTACGCACTATAAAATAATCGAGGTACCCTTCCATTTGTGTGTATCTCCATAAGAGCAGTCTTTTGTCTAGGAATCGACATTCAGCAATATTCATCTTCTTCAAAAGTTCTCGCCAAATCCAGGTGAAAGGTACTTTTCCGGTCAAGTTCATCGTCGATGATGACGATGTCGTGTCCTTTCACGCACTTGAATGTCATAGCTATAAAGTGTCTAATTGCTATTGTTCGTCTGGTGCTTTCTATCGCTCTTTAAGTTGTAATCTTACCTGTAGTGATAAATGTTTCCTATTAGAGAGAGTAGGGGTCATTTCACGATAAATCGTCGAAGCTATATGGGGAGCTCTGAACGACATCCCTCCGATTTGGCTGAAAAGTGGTGGATATACTCACTGGAGTGGTACGTATCATAAGGCAAAAAAAGTTTTGCAGAATTCGATATAGTTTACGTGTAACGGAACTTCAAAAATTGCCAAAAAATCAAAATTTATGCTTTCTTTTATATTTAAAAATATTATAACTTTGGTTCTGCTCATCAGAATTTATTAAAATTCATGAATTCAGGAAAAGGTGAACTTTCAAAGATTTGGAATAATTTTTATTTTCAAGGAAGAAGGATATTCCAGAATATCCTTTTTACATATATCCTTGAATAACTCGTGAATAACTACGTAGAGAGATTCGTCCTCTATTTCCATTTCAAATTTCAATTTGGGATCTCTATGGGTTCGGTCAAAATAATGTTTTATAGGCGACTAAATCAAAAAACTAAATATTTATTACGTTACTCCCCTTATCCTCTTAATCCGAGTGCACATATGGGTCTATGCGTGCGGTTTGCTAAGAGATGGCGAAACTTTCATTATTCCATTGGAACATGCGTTTGAAAGCTACTGTCATTGTACGTCATTTCAGTATGTGTCATTCATTTGAAACGTAAAGAACAATTAATTTTTTTCACTCAAATATGTCGAAATTTGTGCCTGGAAAAGTGTTTTTGCGGGGAGTTCTTCTTCATTACTTTAGTATGAAAAAAACTGCTGAAAAGTCATCGTTTTTGGTGAAAGTTTATGGTGAACATGCGCTAGCTGAGCGAATGTGTCAAAAGTGGTTTGCATGATTTAAAAGTGCTGATTTTGGCTTCGAAGACGATGAACGTCCTGGGCAGCCAAAAAAGTTTGAAGATGAAGAACTGGAAGTATTACTCTATGAAGATTGTTGCCAAACACAAGAAGAACTCGCAGAATCTTTGGGTGTCACTCAAGCAGCCATTTTAAAATGTTTAAAAGCAGCTGGATATATTTAAAAGCAAGGAAATTGGGTTCCATATGAACTCAAGCCGAGAGACGTCGAAAGGCGGTTTTGTCATTTTTTGCATCGAATTGTTACTGGTGATGAAAAATGGATCCATTACAACAACCCCAAGCGCAAAAAATCATATGTGAAACATGGTCAACCAGCCAAATCAACGGCAAAGCCGAATATCAATGGCGCGAAGGTAATGCTCTGTATTTGGTGGAATCATATGAGTGTGCTGTATTATGAGCTGGTAAAACGGGTGAAACCATCAATGGACAACGCTACCGAACACAATTAATCCGTTTGAAGAGAGCAGCAGCCGAAAAATGCCCGGAATATGCGACCAGACACGAGGCAATAATTTTCCATCATGACAACGCTCGGACCCACGTTGCTATTCCGGTTAAGAACTATTTGGAAAACAATGGATGGGAAGTCTTACCCCACCCGCCTTATAGCCCAGACATTGCCCCTTGTGACTACCATTTGTTGCGGTCGATGTAGAACGCCCTCACTGAAATACGGTTCACATCAGAGCAGAATATCAAAATTTGGCTTGATTCATTCTTGGCTGCCAAGCCGGCGCAGTTCTTCTGGGATGGGATCCACAAATTGACAGAAAGATGGGAAAAATCATAGCTTCAGATGGGCAATACTTTGAATAATACTATTGTACATGTTTTTCTTAAATAAACGTTCAAATTTTGAAAAAAAAAAACCGCACGAATTAAAATATATACCAATACAGAAGTACATAGTCACTGTGCTTGTTTTATTTCTTCAATTACTAGTAACTGCACATTTCTCGCTTTTGAGGATTTTAAAAGTTGGGCTTAATTTATTTAGGATTTATTTTAGATTGTATTATAATAAGAGTTGTGAGTAATATAACTTTATTATGAGTGCTTTTGTGTAGAAAACGTGCTGCAATCATCTAGATTTACCAGCTCATCAAACCAGTCCTCGTGATTTGCGGCCATGGATGGTTACGAGGCAACCAAAATTGAACACAAAATTGGTAATTTGCTCTACGTGTAGGGAAAAATTGAGATTGAGTCAGATCCGAAATTCTGATACAACGCCATCATTGCTAGATGTTGAAGATCAAATTGAAGTTGATGGAATGTATTTCGATAAAGACATTGCATGCAATTTGATTAATGAATTCATACAGTATATTGGAGAAGATACATTCGACAAGAGAAGACTTAGTGACTTAAAATATATGCAGTTTAAATTGAAAATGTCTATGTTGAAAACTGCAGAGAAAGTTTTCACTGTTACTTTTGATAATGATGAAGATAAGAGATGATGAAAAGAGGAAGAATATTTCGCAGGGAAAATAAAAGAAAATTTCCATAAAATTACAAGCAAAGACAACAATCTTGTTTCGTTTTCTTTACTTTTAAGAGAATGAAGCGTCGACAAAATAATAGAAGATTTTTCAGGATCGACAAGAAATCTAGAAAACTTCAAGAAGATCAAAGCGTCCCATCAACTTATGGGAAAAGCTTAGATGTTGATATCAAGCAATATATCAGCCGTTTTATACCAGGAAAAAAAAACTACGTATCTATAAAGGTTACAACAATTTACTATATTTTCTCAGGTTCAAAAATTAGACGTTTTTACGTTTTTGTTAGATTGAAAATCATAAAAAAACATATTTAAAAACGCCTGGTTCTGGCTCACCTTAGGGAGATATATTATAGGTTCAAGGAAGTTCATAATAATAATAAGATTGAATATTCCAAATTCGCGTCGTTAAGAGCAAAGAAATGTATTTTGGCTGGGGCATCAGGAATTCATTCCGTGTGTGCTTGCACCATCCATCAAAATATCAAACTGATAACATACTATAATTGGACCCACACAGACCAATCAAAATTGGAAGTGTGAATTGAAAACTCTGAGGATTTTATTCAGAGCTTTTTAAAACGGTTTGGTGCTTTTATTCCTCATGTTTTTATACCTGATCAACACAACAGGTAAATAAAGAAAGACAAAACTCTTTTTACGAAAGCGGGCATACTCGTTTTATTGAACTTTTCCGAAAATTATGGTTTTGTTGTGAAAGATGCAGTGCAGAGATACCACTGGACTAACGAACAGGCGACGATACACCCTTTCGCAATATATTACCGAAACCGGATGGTTGATATTAAAAATGAAAGTTTTGTTGTAATCAGTGAATGCTTAAAGCATGACACTATCGCAGTATACTTTATTTCAGCGCCGTCTCTAGATTTCCTGCAAAAAAAAATGCCAACATTTTAAGAAAATTATTTATTTTTCCGTTGAATTTGCTGCGCAGTACAAAAACAAAAATAATTTTTTTAATTTAACATTGCATGAACAGGATTTTGGAGTGAATGCTGAATGGGAATTCTTTGCGATCTCTCATGGTAAGAGCGCATGCGATGAACTTGGTAGTACAATAAAAAGACTGGCCGCCAGAGCTAGCCTACAAAGACCGTATAGGGAACACATAACAACTCCCTTACAATTATATAACTGGGCAACTGAAAATATAAAGAATATGGATTTCTCCTACGTAACCACACAGGAGTATAATGAAAAAAAATTGTTGATGGAATCGGAATTGTCTAATTTAAGAATTGTACCGGAAGCAAGAAAACTTCATCATATTTCATCTGTTTCACAAGGACTAATTAAAGGTAAATATTTTGCCTTTTCATCGGAAGAATATGTATATACTCTTAAAAGATAATAAATAATGATTTTTTTTTTTTTGGTTTTTAAGGTCTTGGGATACAAAGGCCCAGTTAGATTTTTTTTTTTTAAATGAAAATATTTATTACATAATATTTAGCCGCCTATAGAGATCCCAACTTGAAATTTGAAACGGAAATAGAGGACGAATTTCTCTATAATATATATAAAAAAAACAAAAAAATACAATTTTTTAAGTTATTCAAGGATATATGTAAAAAGGATATTCTGGAATATCCTTCTTCCTTGAAAATAAAAATTATTCCAAATCTTTGAAAGTTCACCTTTTCCTGAATTCAACAAGATATATTTTATCAAATTCTGATGAGCAGAACCAAAGTTATAATTTTTTTAAATATAAAAGAAAGCATAAATTTTGATTTTTTGGCAATTTTTGAAGTTCCGTTACACGTTAACTATATCGAATTCTGCAAAACTTTTTTGCCTTACGATTCGTACCACTCCAGTGAGTATTTCTATCACCTTTCAGCCATTTCGGAGGGATGTCGTTCAGAGCGTCGTTGATCCTTCATGGAATAACCCGTAGACGAATTTCAAAATCTGGGGCTCACCCTTGATAATTTCAAAAAGTATTTCCAAAGCACGCTTCGTCATTTTTATTATTTGCGTAACATGTGCTCAACCAAGCTATTAAAGATAATTTCTTATGGTATTTTCCATTTCAAGTTAAAATATGAAGGGGGGGGGGGGTTTACTGAAATAAAATACAACTTTTGATTCTGCAGAAACATGTTCTAAGAAAGATTTGTCGAAAATCGGGTAGACATTCAAGTTTTCCTTTGTTCTGTACCCTAAAAATTCTTCCTGCTCATCATTTATATTGTTTGAAGGTGTTAAAAATCTTCTTTATGAAGTCGGGTAATCTCAACTTTCGTCTAATTTCTTTTTATAATCTTTGTGAAACCGTTCTTACTTTTTTTCTGTACCCAACTTCCGTACCACTGCATATCGTAATTTTTTCTTTGTTTTGTCTTATCGTTTATTTAATGAACTCCTCAGTCAATAAGGACAATAACAGTACCTGAAGCGTTCCTTAAACGCCTAAAAAATGTATCTTTCCAGCCTTGATTATGCTGCATTAGAATTTCGTATTTCTAATGTTTTGATCTGCATTCTTTACAATTACAATTCTTTCTTTTTTCTTTGCATTGAATTTAGTTTTGGATTATGATTTTTGTAATGCTTTCAGTTTATTTTTTTCGTTTCTTATTCTGAATTCTTTAAGGGTCTCCCCACCCAATTGAAGTGGCATTCATCTCTATTTTTTTATTTATATATACCATAAATACTAAATATCATCAACTTTTTTTATATTCTGCTTCTTAGAACTTGAATTCTCTTACATTATGTATTATATAATTGTTTAATGAATTTATAAGAATAAAATAATTATAGGGTTTTCCAATAGGGACTTGACAACTTTGAATTTAGTTTGTGAACGCACTCATTCACTAATCATCAAACTGTCACTGTCAATTTATTCAGTAAACATTTTCATCATGGTAAAGTACACTAAAGAACTACGTTCTCCGATTGGGTTCTGGAGAAGATGCGCCAATCATCTTCTTCAAAATCATCTTCAGTGACGAAGCTCATTTTTGGCTCAATGGGTTCGTCAATAACCAAAATATGCGTTACTGGTCGGGTGAAAATCCACATGTGCTTCATGAATCACCACTTCATCCACAAAAAATTATTGGGCCATATTTTTTAGTCGACTTTAACGATCGTCACGTTACTGTGAATGGTCAGCGTTATTGCGCCATGCTCACCAATTACTTTTGGCCCGAATTGGAAGGTATGGACTTGGACGACATGTGGTTTCAACAAGATGGTGCCACAAGCCATACAGCACACGCTAAAATCGATTTATTAAAGAGTAGGTATGGTGAGCGTGTTATCTCAAGACATGGACCAGTCGATTGGCCGCCTCGTTCGTGCGATTTAACGCGGCTTGACTATTTTCTGTGGGGCTACGTTAAGTCATTCGTTGATGCCAACATGCCGACGACGTTGGAAGAGCTCAGAGCCAACATTGAACGCGAAATAGCGGCCGAAATGTGTGGCCGAGTCGTTGAAAATTCGGTCCAACGAATCGACCGCTGCAAACGTGCCCGCGTTGGTCATATGAACGAAGTCGAGTTCCATTCATAAATGTTTTGATTGTACTTCAATCCAATAATAAAGTTTTTGAAATATCTTAAATGGTTTGCCTTTTATTTAAAAAAAAATTGTTAAGTCGTTATTAGAAAACCTTATATAATAATAAATAAATATCTCTGCACCTGCTAGATAGGATTTAAAACCGTGCGATAAAACTCAAAGGTGATACAACACTCTAACTGACTTGAACTGCAACCAACTTCAGACTGCTATAATTTCCAAACCGTTCATGGCAGTGGGTTCAAATTTTGACACATGATAGATAATTTTATTATTTATAAGCCTTTTAAACGATCTGCGTCTTGAATTCAAACGTGATTGCTTTATATTTGGCTGAAAAACCACAAGTAGCTATCGTCAGAGCCCTCCAGTACCTCAACGTGAATAAATCATTGTACTGGCAGCGTTGCAAAACGCCATGGAGCTGGTTATAAAAAAAAAGCAACATCGGCAGAAATGGTTCGGAAAGCGAAGGCTCGAATTGAGCGAAATCCGCGTCGAAGTGGAAGAAAAATGGGTCGTGGGCTCAACATATCGGTGGAACGAATGCAATACATACTGAAAAATGAGGTTGGGCTCAAGCCATTGAAGTTCCAAAGAGCATACGATCTTACACCGCAACAGAAAAAATTTGGGGTCGAAAGAGCGAAGGAGTTGCTACGATTGCACGAAAGTGGTGAGTTGCCGAATTTGGTTTTTTTCGATGAGTTGCCATTTGTTATCGAGCAATATGTCAACAAACAATGTCCTTCGAAAATTTACACCTTCGGCAGCACCAAAGGTGATGGTTTGGGCCGCCATAACCGCCGATGGTCGCTATCCGCTCGTATTTTTGAACCGTGGCGTTAAAATTAATGATATCGTATACCGTGAAACTGTCTTAGAGGCAGTATTGAAGCCTTGGACAAACAATCATTTCGGTCGGAGACCGTGGACATTTCAACAAGACTCGGGACCGTCTCACAAAGCACGCGTCAACCAAGATTGGTTAAAAAACAACGTTCCACACTTCATTTCTTCGACACAATGGATTGCAAGTTTTCCGAATGCAAATCCGTTGGATTTCTCTGTCTGGGGTATTTTGAAGGCGAAGGTTGGCACTAAAAAATACCAAAGTTTGGACCACCTCAAACGAGCACTTCGGCGGGAATGAGCCAAAATACCACAGAGCCACTTGCGTGCAGCGTGCGATGCTTTCTTCGGCAGTCTCAAGGCCATTATTCGCGCTAAAGGTGGACATATTGAAAACGACTTATACAGTTTGAAAATTGATGTATTTTCCAACATTTTTTGCTTTGGCACAATAAAATTTATCAAAAAATGAAAAAAATTATAGCATTTTAAAAAGTTGCAGTTATAGTGTGTGTTATAGTGATATAGGTGTTATATCAGTCAGTCTCCGTAATGTCTCCGGTCTTACTTTATTTAATCGCTATTTTCTCCACCAGTGCTCCATTAAAATCGCCAGTAGAATTTCGCACCTTCAAACCTTCAACCGTAACATTCGTCTTGGGTTAGCGATGAATCCTCATAAGTATACCCTCAAGCCCACTTCTGGACGTACTCTAAAATATCATGATTCATTAATAAGCCATACAACTTGCTTGTGTAAAGCCCTGCCGAGCTCTCTATTTCCTGGTCGTTATAACCTGCAATCATTTAAGACCAATGTACATCGTTACCTCTATTTTCTTTCTCCCTAAGTTTCCTTTGCCCACGTTGTGTACAAACATTTTAAAGGTACACAGATCCCTTTAGCGCGCGCTGACTATGAAAAAAAGAAGAACCATGCCGTGAGTATTCTGGAATCCTTTCTATAATATTTATTCTTAAATCTGTCTCTAAAAATATGACGAACTTTTTTTACCAATTGCAACATCAACCGGTCAACGAATAATTAAGATCGTGTGAGGCAATATTTCTTCAACCACACGCTTGAAAATATGAATGCTGAAGTGCTTCATCCCAATCAAAATCTTGTTTCCAAAGTTTCTGCGAAAATAACAGGGTTTATAAGTCCTAGCAGGTTGTACAGACGCGAAGCACATATCTGCTATCGTTTTCCTTTCGCATATATCTACAACGCTTTGGTTGTTTTCCTCATAGTGCTTGTTGAACTGGCTCTTTAATAATTTTGTATCAACCTATATAGAGCTGTGCAGAAAGCGCAGTACAAGTGTTTACCCACTCCGCTAAAAGCATTTAAACGTTTTGCTACGAACTGGGCTACTGGATAAGTAGCAGTGAACAATGTGAAATTTTAATGAATGAATCGTAGTAGCCTGCCCCACTAGGTCGAAATGGCAACTCTACCAGCCTTATCTTAACTGACTTGGTATCATTTGAGCCTTACTTTCCTTCGTCAAAAAAAAATATTCTCTTCAATATCTCTGGCACTACTCCAGACATAACTATGTTTTGAGTATCCTTCCTCGCTATTTTGAAAACTTGGGAAATTTTCTGGTAGTACAAAGTGAGAATGCTCCAATCACTACAAAATCACATGCAATCCGAGAACCGCTATCAAGTCACATCTGGCACGTATTTTTGGCATTTTTCTTCCATAAAAACACATCTTCGAGAATACCAAGGCAGCTGCTTCAAATTCAAACCATCATCCGTTGCTACAAGGAAATCACTTTATAAGAGAAATGTCCTCATATCTCACTTTCATTGCACTTTCTACGTGCAACGAAGAGAAAACCAAACCGCGCCACAACATACCGCGAGTATGGCTGGAATACCGTTAAAACTGATGAGCCAAACATTTTTGTCACCACAAACCCCAACGGTAATCTGTTAAATGTCACCGAAAATGTTCGAGTTTCCAGATACTGACAGCAAATAAATTAAATTTCATAAGTTTCCTCATTTTTAGCAGTGGTAGTGACTCCGGAACTAGGGTACGTTCTACTCGTGTGCAAGTATTCAAACATTCTTGCGTTTTAAATGGTTGCGAGGAGTTTCTTTTGGGGAGCATCATTAGCATGAGATGGAATTTGGTGGAGCGAATTTCTTAATGAGTTCAGTTAGTTTTTAGTGCAGAAATACACTACCTCTACTCATTACTATTCATTTGTCAGTATAAGGAACCACATTTTTGAAACTAGTTATTATACAATAAAGTGTCTTAAGAGACAGGGAGTCTTTGTCACACCCTGCGATTAGGCTTAGATCACTAAAGTAGGTCTAATAAATATTCAAACATACTCCTACAGGGTGAAGCATGAGAATCAAAGACAGAAAGGTCTTTCAGCTGAATGTACAGTCACTAAGAAGGATCGAAAGAGGAGCTTTCTGCCATCCAAGAAGTTGTTTCAATTTCCATCAGAAACATCTTTCGTCTTAAAAGAGAATAGACGTACGTGTACTATGCATATGGTATCAATCTATTTACCTGAAGCTAATAAATCCACATTTATTCAGATCTGAAGACACCTTATCGATTTCTAAGACTAGGAACGGAGAGAAATTATAGTATTTTAAAATCGGCAGAAATTTTAAGGCTAAACACAAACATTGGGGAAATATTTTAATACACATATAGGGTGATTCATCGTGAAGTTTGATTTATAATGTTAAATTTTTATTATCGGTTAAAAGAACAATTCATGGCATTTACTTCTTAAAAATAAAATTTTGTAAGTGTTGGCCACGACTACGTCTGAGGTGGTCCGTTCGGAAGGTCAAATTTTTGGCGACTTGTTCTAAGATAGCGACTGGTATCTCGCGGATAACACGAGTTATGTTAGCTTCCAAAGCGTCAATTGTAGCTGGATTATTTCTGAAGACCTGAGACCTTACATATCCTCAGAGAAAATAGTCCAAAGGTGTGGTATCGCACGATCTAGGCGGAAAATTTACAGTGCTGTAAATTTGGTAAATTTGGATGTAATGGTAGCTCTGGGTACTCTTCGGGTTGCTAATCAGCCCAAATACGGCAATTTTGTTCATTAATGTATCCATTGAGCCAGAAATGGGCTTCATCACTGAACAAAATTTCACAATAAAACACCGAATTTTCATTGAATTTTTAGAGACCACATTCACTGAAAATATGACGCAAATTCAAGCCGCCTGGCTTCAATTCTTGTATAAGTTGAGTTTTGTACGCCTTTAGGGCAAGATCCTCACTCTCAGCTACAGCTGCTATAATCTATTTACTACGTGCTGGATGTGGTTTAACCAGTCGAGTATCATTCACTAATGTAAACTGGGACTCAAATTTACAAATGGTATTTTTAAATAGTGATTTCAGTAGGTCGATTATGCGCACCGTAAGTTCCTCGAATCGCACGAAAAACATTTCTCACATAACGATGATTTTCGTAATACAGCTGAACAATTTGGAGACACTTTTGTGATGTGAGTCTTTTCATGACAACTTGCAAAATGATACTGAACAAAAATAATAAAGCAGTTTGATAGAAGTCACGCGTAATCCGTCAAAAAAGCCTGTAGAAAATCAAACCTCCTGATGAATCACCCTATACATTGATGAGGTCTCATATTGTTTTTATCGAAGCGACGGATGAAATCTTCCTGTTTCAGATACATTCCCTTTCTCGATCGAGTGCCTCACCGATTCTTCACTTTGCTCGATGTTGCTGCGGTAGAAACTCAGATGTAAGTGATATTGTCCAGGGTGCACCCTTCCCTAACACTAGTTTTGATATATTTTTGCTATTAGTGAGTAAGGATATTTTATAGCAATTTGGATGACAATAAATAATGATTAGCTTACCTCGCTGACATAAAGTCTGAAAGATAGTAAGAGTAAGAAATGATAAGTTCAGCCGTGAAGGCACCCGAACCTATACCACATTTCAACTTGGAATAAAATTGGAGGTTTCATACTTCAGATGAATTTTCATTTCTCTCTAAACGGGACATGGACATGGTTGCTTTTATTGAAACTTTGACTAGTTACCTGTGATGGCGGTGAATATTTGAGCTAGCTGTCTGAGTAGTAAGCCCAAGACTATCCTATGATCGTTTAATTTTGATACACAATTGTTGAACAACGGAGATATTTCACCTAAAGGCGGCAATGTTGTCTATACCAATCGTTCTCGTAATTCTATCAAGTTAAATGACACTGTGTGCTATAAGTGACCATATAAGAACAATTAGAATTTCGGCAATAGCGTGTTGTCCTCGAGCTCTTCCAAAGTAGTTGTCTTATTAGTGCAGACTAAGGACATGACGTAGGCCCAGAGTCTTCATTGGTGTCTCAATTCTCATTTTGAAAGAATAAGGTCCGATAATTCCGCAAAGCCATAAACTGCACCAAAGAGTCAATCTTTGTGGATGCGTTGATGCTTGGCCGAACACTTGTGGATTGTATTCGTTCCAATAATAGCAATTTTGATTTTTGACATAGCCAAAATCTGGATCTCCTTCCAACATTTCCAGCGCCCAATAAGCGAACTCACGACGTTGTCTATAGTCGCCCGGTTGCAATTCTTGCGTCAGCACAATCTTGTACGGATGTTGGCCGCAAAGTAAGCCATGTTAACTATCTGGCGATGCACAATTCAGCTAATCGGCGCCGAATTGACGTTTCTGGGTTTTCTTCGATACTGACCGCTACGGAGTCTATGTTTTCTGCATTTAACCCAAATCTCTGTTTGGTTGGTGGTGCAGTCGGTATCAAAATATATTTGAAAATTGTGATCTCCAGCAATTGCAGTAAAATCTAGACATTGCTATCCCACCAGCCCAATTCATAGCTGAATACTTCTAGTCTTGCACAACAGGACATAACAACAAATCAAACTGTTGCCGGATGAATTCAATAAGCCGAGCAATTCGCCAAGATTATATTCGATGTCTACAACGCTCTGTTACTTTGTCTCTCGATGTTTCTATCTTTACATTCGCTAATAGCCAAACTCAAATATCTCCCGCCCTCGATACATTATTTCCATTCATTCCCAAAGCCGCCGTCTTGATGTACAAATAAGTAGAACGTCGATTGTTTTTCTAAGAATTGGCATCGGAACGTTTCAGGATTGTGATAGAAAATGTGAACTTTATGTACATGGTAAAGCGGTGTCTGCTTACAAGACTTTTTGCCTAGGTATACTATATTGCTTGGCTACGGAATCTGTTTCAAACAATGATTCACCTTTCCCTTCTTCACACGCAACAGATTAGAGTTAAGGATTTCTCCATTTGACATTTACCGCTCGAAGGTGTTACTTTCTTCCAGAAGCGATTTGGTGTGAAATTTCAAACATAACCATCTTTCATTGCCCACAGTTGATTTTATATTTCCATGTGTCTACAGATGTTAGAATATTTCCTTTTTCCGGCAATAAATATTCGAAAACGTGCCTAAGCTTTATTGTAATGTCCACCAGTTCAGCCCGGTCCGGAATAGAGGATGTCAAGGGTAATAAATTAACTACCTTGCCTTGGGGCCATTCATAACTTTCTGTTTCGTTTGTAATACGAGAAGCTGTGAATTGAGATTTATTATGTCTTTCCGACCCGTGTCCTACGTAAGAGAAGATGACACACGTTTTGTACACCCTCTGCATGTTTTGAATCAAAATTATAACTTTCAAAGGAAATCAATTAAAGTCGATGTTTGATCTAATTAAAGTGTACTGTTCTTGAAAATCTACCTATCGGTGCGTTAAAGGTGATACATCAGTTCAATTTGTTGAATTAATTAAATTACGAGCGCAGGAATTTATTGGAAATTTGTCTGCTTTATTGCAAAAGAAGGTGAATTCAATATCAAGGATAAACTTTAGCGATAATCCTTACAGTGACCGTGGAATTTAAGTAGGTAACTATTGTACATAAATATATGTTGTGGCACAAGGACATGCAATGCCATGGGTAATAATCGGGAGAAATACGTTCAAACAAAACTCAGCTTTCGTGCGCTCTGTATAATGTAAGAATACATTCCACACGGCGATCTGTTGGGTTATACGGCTTTGAAATAGGAAAGTATCACGGTATTTTAGAGTACGACCGAAAGTGGGCTTGAGAGTAAACTAATGAACATTTTTAGAAAGCACAATTGGCAAGCAAAGTTTACATGACACCACGTTTGGCAATGGAAGTAGGCTAATTGATTTTGCGGCGTAAGGTAAAATCACTTTAGTAACGCACGGTTTCCTCATTTTACTAAATATAAGGTGACATGGCAGCCTCTGAATCGTGAAAAGCTAAATCAAACTAATCACATTGTGATAGAAGTAAGGCATGACTCCAGTATTCTGGAGGTGTGAGCGTTCCGAGCACCCAACATTGGCTCGGATCACCACCTTTTGTTTTAGCCAAAGTGCGAATGCCGATTATCTAAGGGCCACAATAAAAAAAGAAATGCTGTGAGAAGGTAGCACATAACACAGAAATGCTACAATCGCAAGTGACCGCCAGAATCTCCAACGAGCGCGTATTTAGCATCAAAAACTTCGTCAACTCTTCTAACGTGCCGTCAGGGACAACGCATATGATGGGCTAGGTTTCACCCAACCATCACCAAAAAATCACTGATTTGATGAAGAATGCCGGCAAGCATATGCAGGTAAACAAGAAGCCTTCAAAGCGGTACTGCAACCAGGGATGAGAGCTGCATATGAGATCTATGAGCACACCGAAAACACCGGTTTCTCCAGAAATAACCTACGGAAATTTTACCCACAGGTAAAAAGAACGTCCTAAGATAAGAAGACAAGTACAGAAGCCTGTAGAGAAGAAGAAGGAAACCTTGCAGTTTTCTTATAGTACGTGCTGAGAATGTCGCACAATTTTTCTGCAGACTGTGTAACGGCGAAGAAGCCAAAAATCCCGCTGTCAGGTGGAATAGACCATTCAACTTAAAAGATGATACTCGGATCTTCCGTCCACCAGACCAAAATGAAAGCAATATCTAAGTTGATATCAACGAAGCACCTGAACCTGACGGCTTATCGGCCGAGATATTCGAAACTGCAGAAAATGTCTTTTTGTACAGCTAACACTAACTCATTTCAGAAGAGTCTATGCCTGATGAATGGAATTTCAGCATCATATGCCTGGTCCGCAAATCTACACCAACTGTAGAGCTATAAGTCTCTTCAACATCACATACAAGATCCTTTCATATAGTGAATGTCTAAAAATTTTCGCCAGAAACTTGATTGATTCCTGTCAGTGGGGTTTCAAAACAAGAATCTACAATCTTCCAAATCGATACCCACCATCTTTTCATCGGGGCTGCATATGACAGATGAGCTATATAGAGCCATGTCAACCTCGTCCTTCTATGCAGAATGATGATTGAAAATGCTTGCTGCTCCGACTTAATCGAGTCGGAAATCACAAACAAACGCTGGAGGCACAATATTTCAAAAGTCTGTGCAACTAATAGTGTAAACCGATGATAGTATTGACTCGTGTATTCGCTAGTATTTAAACTGAACCTGCTAACAAGGGGTTGGTGCTAAATGAGGAGAAAACCAAGTATACGCTATCAACAAAAGGGGATCGAAGATTTAGACAGAACGTCTGAGTCGACAGCTATAATTTCGAGGTAGTAAAGAACTTTGTCTCGTCGCCTCTTCTACAAATGCTGCCAACAGAAATAAAACGAAGGATCACCCTTGTCAGTCGCTGTTCCTTTGAGTTAAGAGGGCAATTGAGTAGTAAGGTCCTATCCCAAAAACTAAGGAGAGTCTATATAACCGTGGCCATCCCAGTCTTACATTATGCCACTGAAGTATGGGCTCTATCGAAAGCGGATTCTCTGTCGTTCCAATAGACAAATCTTTCAAAAAATATTTAGTCCCGTTTTCGTTGACTGGCCTTAAAGGAGAAGATTCAATGACAAACTATTCGAGCTGTACAGCGACATCGATTTGGTCAGAAAACTTGTGCATCAGTCGTCTGCAATTTCTAGGACATTTTGAACGAACGGACAGAGTCTTCGAATCTACCCCGGATGTACAATCCAGTAGAGAAAGACCTCACCTTAGGTCGCGCTCAGAGGTAGAAGGGGACCTCAACCGACTTGAAGTGTGAAATTAGAGGCAGTTACTTAAAGACCGGGTGAACTGGAGAGTCCTGTTAGTTGAGTCTCAGGTTCACTCCGAACTGTAGCGATCGTATCTGATCGTATGTAGGAAAGCTGACAATGAGCATAGTGAAAATTGAAGCGCACTTGTAAAGGGGCTAGCTAGATTCATATTAAGCTCAACTCACATGAGCTGCAGTACAAAATCTTGCATCTGAGATACTAATGACATTTTTTTCATGTCCAAGGACTATAAAGTAGACTTGTAAACAGTTTAAGCAATCCACAATATGTTATCTTACGCTCCCAGTCAACATTTGTTACATTAGTAAAAAGCAAGTAATCGACTTTACCCTATCCAACAGGAAAGTACCATCGAAGGTTACCATATCAGACCACAGATACATAGTACTCAGAACCGGGTGCGAGTTTTGGACCTTGTTAAGGAGGAGGAATCGGCAAGTCTGCTTATGGTCCCCCTAAACTCAGCACAAAACAAGTACTAGAGAAGGTTGCACAATCAAGTCTATCTAGGAAGTAATCAAATAGATCGGCTATTCCAAGATTTGCAGCAACTATCTTATTTGGATTTGCAAGGACATCAACCAGACTGGAATCACTCAGAAAACCTAAGGCGCCTACACTGAGTCCAAAGCAGAGAAACCCTGTCTTATGGTTTCCAGGTTATCTAAACAGGAGTAACTCACAATCAGCGCCTACCACTGAAGCTACAAGCGAGCTGAGTAACAGAACGCGGAGCAGTAGCTGTTATCTACGAGTTGCGAGTGAGTTGCTTCCGTTGATTGCTTTAAATTGCCTGAAACCGATAGGATATACCCAGTTCTACGAAATGGGATATACCCAGCTACGAAAAGTTAAAGACCAGCTATTGACAACTCTAGAAACAACCTTTACTGCTAGCCCCACACTGGTATACATACCGAATCCTTAGTGATGAGTTAGAATAGTGTTTATACTGAAAGTCAGAAAAGATGACTTCACGCTCACCAAAAGCTTCAGAGCTGTCCGTTGGTCATCCTTCTTGCTAAAGAGCATGAGAAGAATGGTCCATTTTTATGTACGCAGAACTGTTTTTCGGGTGTTTATTATGTCGAAGATGCAACATGCCTACCAACGCAGAAAATCCTGCGAGAGTGCGTTTTAAAATCTAGTGGGCATAACTGAGGTCAATAAGTTTTCACTGAGCATTTTTATCTACTATGAGGGTGCAACTTGGTGCAACTCGGCCACACAAGACGGGGTATATGAATCACTAGTTTTGTCGATAAGAGCATTGCAGGCGAATAGGATTTTGATAGTATGAGCTGAATGTGGCCAATATTTGATGGCTCTGATAAACAGGAGTTACCGACAAGGCGCGATCTCGTCTTCACTACAATGGTGAATGTTGGTTTAATCACTTTTTAACGCTCTATATAGGCCTGATGTCTAACCTCAATATTTCAATTATTCAGATGTTGTGGCTATACCGTCTGTTAAATATTGCTTACCGACTATTTGATCTAAAGAGCAAGAAGCCTTAGATGCATTCTTTATACTCGAAATGTCACAACAAAAACCCCCAGGGCGATGGTGCTTCCTTTGTGGTGGCTTAGAGACGCTTAAGGAAACACGTAGGTCTTGATCTCAAGATTTCTGAACCATCGCACCACTGTTAAGCCAGTTCGAACGAATACATTCCAACGTCAGTGACTTTCCCAGCAGCCTTTAGTTGGAAAGCAAGTAGACTCTTTAGTGATATTGACGCCAGTACTGATACTGATGATACTTTCTTGGACAGAGAATTAATAAAACTACAATATATCCTCGTTGCTGAAATTGGAAATACAGAATTAGTTAACCTTTGAACTCTGTTTTCCGTTTTTCGCGACTGTTGGATCAGAACTGTGCATTCTTCTGATTTAAAGAGGTGCATAAGCAGACTGGTGGAAACAGCCCTAGGGCGATGAAAGTTTATCTGAAATAATCGCATTCGACTGTCTAATACCTACAAATTGACATCGATTAACAATTCCATTTTGTGCCATTAAGTGAAATAGAAAAAATTCTGTGTCCTATCATCGAAGGCCAATTGAATACTCTCCATGGGTCTCTCTAATGGTTAACGTGCTTCAATGCACATTTTTTAAACAATTTAAATCACTTAAACACTTTCGCCGTCTCAGTTGTGGGTCCCTACTGAGTTTCACAGATAAATTCCATTTGTCCTGCAATTGTTAGCATCAACCCCTACCTTTCAGTGCTAAATAATGCATCCTCAATGGCGTGAAAATTGATTCTCCATTGTGAGAAACATGAGCACAAAACAAAATAAAATCAAGTGGCTACCAAAAGATAAAATAACTAGTGGAATCCAGGAGGAAATACAATACTGGCATTTGGCCAATTCCTGATATCCTCCAAGTACCTTTGGTGTTAAGTGCACTGTCCCCAACATATACTTGTACTCACACATGGGATGAATTTTCAATGGTATTCAATTTTGTATAGCATCAGCAGGATACCAGGATAACAGAAGGTAACAGAAGAAAGTGAAAAGGAGGTGAAAATCTTTTTTTCATTTGCCGTTTTCATAAAAGTGTTTCAAGGATAACTTTTTTGATGTCTCAAGAAATTATTTTTTGGACACTTGGCATAAAAGAATATTGCCTCACACGTGACATGTTTTGAATTTTTTGTCTAAATTGACGACTTCACGATTTTATATCCTAACACCCTTTTTGGTTTTACTGCCAACAAAACTCTGTAATGAGGAACGCAATGTAAAACTTTTATACAAAGTAACGCAAAAGTCACTGACTTGTGTGAGATGATATTAATTTCTGTAGGTTTTTCATTCGTCTTTTCTCAAGGGTTTCCATGACGCTTCATAAAATATCTGGGTGCGGCATTTGCATTTCAGAGCGAATATATTTATTTAACTGCGAAACATAGTGGGTTTATTTATGCACACTAATTCTTCAAACACTGCCACGGAAAAAAGTCGGATGCTGTTAAATCCGGAAAACACGGATGCTAATTAAGTTCTGAATTCTTGGAAATTGTAATACTTTGTTGCAAAAAATCTTCCTTAGTAGTGACACTGTGGCACGAGTCTTGTTGTGTGCGCTGTTGCTTCATTTTAATGAAAGAAATATCCCAAGACTGTTAGCAATTAAATAAATAAATTCATTTTTCGCGACAGCTACTCGCACTTATTTGTGTTTCTCACTTTGCGAATTTTTACACTTCTGGGTAGAGCCTACTGTTTGTGATGATGACGGGTGATGACGATTTAAGAATTTTTGCTGTTGAGCTCCTACCGGGATTCGATCCAAGGTAGGTTGGCGTCACAGCCAGTGAGCCAACCATCAGGTCATCGCCTGATACAATTGTTAGCAATTACTTGCCTCAAAAATATTCAATCATAGGCAGATAGCTTTTACCGTTTACAATTATAGGTTGGCGGTATCTTCTTCAAAGAAGTGAGTCCTAGACAGTCCTCCTAAGTCTCTTTTGCATCCCGTCTGATGAATGAAGAACAATTGTTAGAATGCGTTTCATTCTGCAAATTCTACTGTGGAAGTATCCTGAAGTGGAAGTGCTATAAATCCTGAAACATTTTTTTTAGATTTTGCGCAATACTATCATATATTAGGAGAGAGCGTTTTCCCTACATATCTAAACACGACCACAAGATAAAATATATTGAAGCAGTCTTTACACTAGCCTGCTTAAAATCCAACAACATTATCGAAGAATGCTCATAGTTTTGAAATTTCCTGTTTGAATGTGTTTCATGAAGTCTTATTTCTAGTCCAAAATATTTCCTTCACACCTTTTTGTAATGGACAAGACTGACGGAGAACTAACATACATATCTTCGATTGAGATAGTTGTTCAAGTATTAACTTTCGTCTCTATTAAGTGCAGAAAAATTGTTCTCATAACGAACTTGATATCACATGAAATATTGTAATATCTATCACAAAGCGTAATGTCCTTTTTTGTTATCTCAGAGTAAGGCAAGATAAACCATTCATTTTGGTCCACTTTCTTGTCCGGATGGTTTTTTTGAAAATAAGGAAAACAGTCATTGCCCCTTTCGTCCATAAAAATAAAGTTCCTCTTACAGAGCCATCGCACTTTTTCCAAGGTCATGATTAATCAACACCCCATGAAATATCCAGGAACGCGAACATGGCACATTGTGATTTGGTGTCATGTATCACCGAAAGGCGGAATCAATCCGGTGAAAGCAAGAAAACTCAATTTGAAATTTCAAAGACATTTGAGATTTGACATTTGAAAATGTTTGCGTTTAGAATTGCCGAATATCTTCTTCAATGAATTCGAAATTACCTTTCGGATTCATTCAAGTTGTCTTGGATGGTTTCAAGTGAGCTCAACAATCCCTTTCGTTTCCATTCTACAGCTAAAGAGCAGGGACGTGAGTCCAGGAACAAATATGAAAAGCAAAGAATACACAATAGCATACAAAAGATCATTGATGAAAATTAAAAAAGAGTGTCGCAGATAGAACGAAGCCCTGGGGCACACGAGGATTTAGGTATTTTGTGGATATCAAACTTAAAATAATCCAAGAGAACTTTTTTTTTAATTTTTTGACTCGCCTGACTAGCAGACACACTATCGTACTAGCAGAGATTTCATTAGTTTGTTTCCTGAAGAAAATCTTTCGTCGAATACCGTTGAGGGCTGGACATTCACATAAGATGTGTTCAGGTGTTTCGTCTTCTTCTAGACAAAGTCGGCACTCCGGAGAGTTGACTACTTGACTAGTTGAGGTTATATCTTAAACCGTGCTGTTTTGTGAGGTAACCTACTAAGCCGTCACAGGTTTAGATAGGGGCATAATGGCTCGTTAAGCCTGTCTTAAACCTGAGCAATTCTCCAAATATGGGATGCAGCTAGATTGCTCCTAGCTATTAATAGCTAAATTGATTGATTGATTGATTGATTTCTGACGGTTTGTCAGCCTTTTCATTCCCATCGTGACCAAGAACCCACCACAGTTTGGTTATGTTCCTAGAGCTTAGTTTTTATAGGGTTTTGAAGCAGTACATGACCATGACTTGGTGTTCGAGCTAAAGACATTTATAGCTGCTTGACTGTTCGTGAATGATACCAGAGTTGCTATACATTGGGACCTTTGACTACTACTAGGTTAGGTCCGTGTATTCCAGCTCCCACTCCCATTTCCATTTAGTGTTAGTGACAACCTACGTTTGAATGGCCAAATATCTAAGTTTTCTTAAACGATGTAAGCAAATTTAGACATAGGTCACCACCCTCTGATGGGGCCTAAAGATCTATGGCATTTATTCGTCCAGAATATGATTACAGTGCCCACATCGGGCCCGGTGCTCTTACAACCTCTCTGCGTCCTCTAGATAGGATCAAAAACTGTACGATAGTACTCATAGGTGACGCCGATATTACGCAGTCAACCGAAAAACGCAAAAACCGACGTAACGTCTCCTGCCTCACTTTGTTCCATCGTTATTTTCGCAACCGATGCTTCATTGCCCTTCAAACTTTTGACTGTAGCATCCGTCTTATTATGAATGGTCATCAGTCGACCCTCAATCCCACTCGATTATACTTAAAATGCTCTGGCGATCTTTATATATCCTAGTCATTATATTCTTCAAACATTCAAAACCAACATGCATCGGAATCTCTCTTTCCTTTCTCCCTAACTTTCATTCGCCCACGCTGTGTGGAAACATTTTAAGGTAAAATCTCTTGATCGCGTGCCAATTGGAAAAACAGTCCGAATAACTTGTAACCGTCAGGTAATAACTAATGTGAGGTAAATCATCAACGGTCTCGTTCAAGATGTAAGCGAATAACACTATACTATATTGACTGAGTAAATTATAGTCCAACATTTTTAAATAGACCACCAAATGTTAAACAAAATTACTCTAGATGCAATGATATTAGAAGACTAAAGATCTATTAAATGCGATGATCCGTTTCGAAAATTAAAGGAAGGAATATTCTTCTGACTGGTTCAATTCACAAAAGCCATTGCCAGAATGTAAGGGCATGTGCGAAGCAATTTACAGTATTGCTTACTGAGACACAGCAGGAAAGTCGCTGTCTTCTAGAAATATAGTGAGGCATTCATTTGTTTTGTTAGAATCCTGGATTGTCACGCCTTATTATTGATGGAAGTCCTTACGCAGGCAGTCCTTATTTGGATCCTAACAAGCTCTCTCAGAGCCTTGTTTAGCAAGTTTATCATTTCCCATGATCCCATTGTTAATTCAGCTCTTCTTACGAAGAGTGAAGTCAAACTTTGTTCTTAAAAACGACACAAGCCCTGTGTCACATTCTGAACGAAACTATTCCTGGAAACAGGAAAAGTCGAGTACTTATCAGAGCATATGTAGCCAGAGTTGGAGCGTAAGGTCATCAAAACTTCGGTACTTATTTTAAATGGACGATGGCTTTAGGCTAGGTTAGGTAAAAGTGGCTATTGAAACGACCAACCCACTTAAGCCAATTGCTCTATTGTGACGCCACGTGGATCTGTGATATAAAGGCGTCAAACCTTCTTGCATCCTTACCTTTAAGGCAGTGTCCAGCGATAATAAATATGATGGTACTGGGAAGTCTCCTATTTAGAAGGATCAAACTCTTAGTACGATTCAGATCCAGTAGAAAAGGTAGAGTGGTTCTAACTTTGGCGAGTTCGTCGGCCCTACAATTCCCTGGAATGTATGTTATCTGTGGTCCGGCACCTAAAAAAGGTGAAGGTTGGACTGCTCTGCTCCCTAAAATATGATCGGAAGCCAAACGACTGTAGAATCTTGTGAGACTGGATCCAGGGATTTAATAGTGGCCTAACTTTTCTAACGTTGTTTTTGAAGCAGGACTGAGCTTCTTTAATCGCCAATATTTCCGCCTCCAACATGCTACAGTGATTTGCAACACGGAAGGAGAGGCGTAGATTTAGCTTATCTGAGAAAACGCCACCACCAACCCCGCTATAAGTCTTAGATCTATCTGTGTAAAAGTGGATTGAGTGATCTGTTATAGAAATTGTCTTCCTCACAGAAATATTTAAGTGGGAAGCTTACATGAAAGTTCTTGTCAAACCAAAGTTCGGTTATAGTGGAATCGATGCTCTCTGTGAGGATTCCTAATATATTGAGAATATTAGCGTGACCAAAAAAATTATTTTTCCATAGTGTAGTTGCTTAAAGGTGAATTGGTGAGTATCGGTCTTATAAACGAGATGAATAGCCAGTGGGTTATTCGAGGTTGAAGGCCCTATTGGTTCCCAATGGCTTTTTTGCAAGAAAATAAAGCTCCCTAGCTTCCTTAAATGTTTCTTGAATGTTAGCCTTCCAGTTTACTTCCTGTTAAATATGACACCCAGCTATTTTGCTGTATCGAAAAAGACTAAACTGGTACCGTTCCTTGAGGGAGGGACTATGATTCGAATTTTGTATTTCCTGTTAAAGAGGACAAGATCAGTTTTATGGGAGTTTGCTCTAAGCCCACAACGATCTGCGCAACGAGTCAATCTGTTAAGATTTAGCTAAGGAATTATTTTATGATATTTAGATTCTTATCTGAGACGGCTATAGCAAAGTCATGCGCATAGGCAGCCAGCCTGCAGCTACCCTCTTCCAGGTATATGGTATTAGCTGTTTATTAACCACTTACTTCCAGAGAAGAAGAGAAAGGATACCACCCTGCAGCGTACCCCTATTGACACATCTTTTAGCTAAAGCCCCATCCAGTTTGGAGTTGATTATCATGCTATTTAGCATAAGACTGATCAACTCTCCAAGTGAATCGTCTACCTGCAGATCTAAAAGCGTAGTAGTAGTTGCGGATGTTGTTAAAGGTACCCTGTACTGTATCATTATGTACTCTCTATATCTTAGGGATGGTTCCTTTGCAGTAGGCATGTTGAGCCGTCGACAAAAGTCTTGGATCAGTTTAAGCTCATATGTATATATAAGATTTCAATCAGTCGTTCTAGAGTATTCAGAAGGAAAGATGCTAGACTTATTCGGCTGAGGACATATGGGACAACATGAGAGCATTTCCGGCTTTGGGAATGAAAACTACATAAGAGTGGAATGTGGTTCAGTTCTACACAGCTCCTCATGATATTCTCTAGTGTAGGCAGGATAATATCTGAGGATATTTGTAGCTCGGCAGGTATTATACTGTCCGGACCAGCAGACTTGTATGGGTTGAATCTATGCTGCGGCCAAATCAGTTTGTCTCTTGTAATCAGACCATGAATTTTGGTCACGCAGTGACAGTGCAGTAGTCCTCTTTGGGTTGCTACTGGACGTAAATAGGAAACTATCTTTAAAGTGATTGTGCAGTAGCAGGTTGAGTGATTCATAACTTGCCAAGAGCCATCGGTTTTTTTTTTCAAAGAACTAGGCATCATAGGATTTGTAGAGAACATTTTTCTTAGCCGTGATTCTTCAGAGGTTTCTGTAATTTTTTCACAAAATGATCTCCAGGATTGCCGCTTTGCCTTCCTCAGTTCTTTTTTATATAATTAAAGGGATTCTTTGTATGAATCCCAGTCGGTCACTTTTCTTGTGGTTTTTGCTAAGTTGAAAAGTTTTCTGCAAAGGTTTTTAAGCGGTCCCAGTGGTGATGTCCACTCGTGAGGCGTTTTCTTGCCCCTAGGTTGAATCAGAGAATGATTCTTGACTTTCATGTCAAGCTCATTGGTGTCTCGCGGGATCTTGAGAGTTCAGAGGATAGTGTTTCTGATATTATTCCTCTGTATTTTAAGTTTTACTCAGGCTGAATTAGATATATCTGTGGTTTGAAAATGAACGATGGCTTAAAAAGTAGAGCCTATGATATGAATATATATGGGGGAGAAGTGTGGGTCTAGACCATATTTAGGAATGCTAGGTAAGGCCCCTTGTTTGCCAATTGTATCAGTGAGTAATTTCATGGGATACAGTTGACCTTATTGTAGCTATATATAGAGATCCGAAGGCCACTGTCGGTAATAAGCCCCATGCCATCACAAAAGGTCATTTATATTTACAGAAAGCTTAAAATACCCATGAGGTTCCAGGATGACAATCATATACTAAGCTTTTCTTGGAAAGCCGGATGGTAATCATTTTAGCATTAGATGAATAAGACCAGTCTGCTTCCTATTTCCGGTAAAGAGAACGACCTTAGTTTTGAGAGGATCGATTGAAAGCCCATTTCTAGTACATTAATTGCGATTACGTGTAAGAATCCCTGCACTTTAGAGCAGTAATGATCTAACAGGCAGTACATCTACGAGTAAATCATCACCATTTTGGTGGAAACCACTGTTTAATTGTGCAATCAGAGATTTTTCCACTATCATTGCTTTAATCAATAAAAACAGTGATTCCTCTACACCGTTTTTTCTGGTCGATAAAAATTTCGACCTTCTTATTGAGTGCGGCTTCAATTCTGCCCATCAGATTTTGAAACACAATTTCACAGGATCCTCAGCGTTGTCAGGTATTTTGCATCTTAGACAGAGGATGGATGGATTCGCCATGTAGTTTTTCGCATATGGAGCTAAACCAGCCCCATGCTCTTAAGTATGAAGGATGTCAGACTGATTTATCTGACGCTTTTTCCCGATTTTCGCTATATAGGCCCCTTCTTTCGTTTGGTAGAGGTTCGGTTGGTATGGCAGTGCCACTGAAGGTTCTGTCAGAGTTGCCAGCAGCTGGTGTGTACCCTTTTGTATGATAGCATAGCCGGATATATGCTTTTGGTGATACGCGACTTGAAACCATCAAAGAAAGATGACCTCATCCGTCACCAGAATCAATAAACGATACCAACTACATCGTTTTGTGCTATTCAGCCCACTTGCAGCTTCAGTGATAGGGGCAGGTGCGTATTCTTTTATTTAAGTCTTTCATTACTATCACGATATTCCAGCAAGAAGTTAATTTTCCGACAGACTTTAATTGGTTGTTGCAAATGTCCTCTTCGCATTCCATAATGATTTCTGTTGCAGCACAACTTCGTGGCTCACATAACCTGCAAATGGAACTCTGATGCAGCTCCCAGGATGGACAACGAAAAGCATGGAAATATATAGTATTCAAGATCTACAGCTGTTCGTTCTCAAAAAATGTTACTTTTCTTAGACATTTGGGTCATTTTCTGCTTCAAGAAGTCTAGAAAAGGTAATTCAGTAAAGTCAGTTTCAAAAAAAAAAAAAAAAACGTGACAAAGTTCAGCCCTTAGGTTTACAAGCATTATCTAGTTGAATGCAATTTCAACTTGATTCGGCTGCGTGGTTATGGGTTCAACGATACTCTACGTGCAAGATGATCTGACGTCATTGGTTCCTAATCCGCTTAGTGCTCCGATACATTACATGGTCACCCCCTTTCAGCTTTGGTTTTATATTTCTGACGGCAGACTTGAATCTTCAAGATTCTGCATTCCATCTTTAATGACATTTTCTCTTATCTCCTCCACCCTTACTGTAGGAGAAAATCAGCTCTTAATACATAATGCTCCTCACTTTATTCAGAAAAAAAGTAAGAGGAAACACAGAAATGAATGCCAAAGCGAAATGTAAGTGCATTGAAGGATAATTGTAAGATGTAGGTGGATGGGGGGAAAACTAGAGGAGGCTGTTAGTGGATGATTCTGTTTGGATTCATTTTCCTCCTCAGTTAACTCCTTGTCATCTTTTTTTCTCGTCTTCCTCGTTCAAAGTTTTTTTTTTTTTTTTTTTTTTTTTAACAGACAGATAGACATCAGTGCGCACATAATGAGGAGATGAACGACTCTAGGAGTGCTCTGAATGGAATCACAGAAATGTGTCCTTAGTGTGAAATTAGTAAAATTATGAGTGCAGAGTGATGTTTGGGCATTAACATGCACAGAGTTAAACCCACACAAATACACACCGTTAAGAAAGGAAAGCGAACAATGATGACGACTATGGGGATGCCAATGCCGCCCTAAGTCGTAAGTCGAAAGTCGTGCAACGTCAGAACGCGCAATGTAAACGGGAGCGAAATTAATTTCATTATGTCCTTTGAGATGAGACAATTTTCAAGGCATTGCTCTGGGTTCAATGTTTCTACACGAGTGTGTGCCTCCATAAAGGGCGGCTTAATGACTGGGGGTGGGATGAATCTAGGGGATTTTAATTTTATTAAGAGCTAATGGGGTGCATTCGTTACTGTGTATGAAAAAAAAAATATAACTACTGCGGAACAGAAGAAAAAAAAACCGAAAAGAAGATTACGCCGATGAGAGTGAATGATTATGAGTTATTCTCGTTGGTTTTCCTTTTTTTTGACGGGTCCTTAACGACCTTCAAACAGAAGGCGAATTTGTAGAAATAATTGAGGAGTTTAAGCATTCCACGGACAATGAGATAGAGCTTCTAACAAAGTTGCTATAATGATTCCAGGTCGCTTTCTACACTACAGAGAACTTTTTTTCTCAATTGAAAAGTTGCTTTTAAAGGTAGCGTATTGCAAGAAGATCTCAGATGAATGTATAGTCGGTGAATTATTTGGGAAAAAGTTCAGCATTACTAAAAATTTCTGAAAGTAAAATCCTTGCATATTTTTTGCTATACGTTACAGATTTCCTCCACTATAAATAAAGGGTGATTCATCGTGAGGTTTGACTTATAATGTAAAATAAAACATATACATTTGAAAGTGAACTTTAATTCTTTATTATCTGTTAAAAGAACAATACATGGCATTTACTTTTTCAAAATCATATCATGTAAATGTTGGCCTCAACTACGTCTGAGGTGGTCTATTCGGAAGGTACAATAGACTCGTGCGAGCATAGCGACTGGCATCTCACAGATAACGTGAGTAATGTTGACTTTCAAGGCATAAATAGTAGCTGGATTATTTTTGAAGACCTGAGACTTTACATATCCTCAGAGAAAATAGTCCAAAGGTGTGATATCGCACGATCGGCGGCCAATTAACCGTAGCAAAACGTAAAATTAAGTGTTCACCAAAATTATTTCTCAACAAGTCCATTGTTTCACGTGTTGTATGGTTCGTAGCACCATCTAGTTGAAACAAGAGCTCACCGAGACCATGTGCTTGAATTTTAGAAAGCACATAGTTCGTTAACATGGTGCGATAACGGTTACCATTGACGGTAACATTCTGATTAGCCTCATTTTTGAAGAAATATGGACCATTGATTCCACCATCCCATAAACCACACCATACCGTTGTTTTTAATGGATGTAATGGTAGCTCTGTGTACTCTTCGGGTTGTTCATCAGCTCAAATACGGCAATCTCCTTCATTAACGTATCCATTGAGCCAGAAATGGGCTTCATCACTGAACAAAATTTCGCAATAAAACACCGAATTTTCATTGAGTTTTTCCAGAGCTCATTCACTGAAAATATGTCGCAAATTCAAGTCGCCTGGCATCAATTCCTCTAGTAGTCCTCTTGTGTACTACTGCTTGTACTTTTGAAGTCTCTGCCAAATTAAAATTTTCCGTAGACATGTAGGTCGATGATAAAAGAGTGGCAGGATCTAAGAAACGAGGCTGGCAATAAGCAATATTCGTATTTATCATAGACGTCCTTCGTTCGAGAAATGATTGTTGAGTTCTGTGGTGCGATAGCTCAGCACGAAGCTATAAGTGTCTAACAACCTAGTGGTTCTAAAATGGAGAAGGATAATCACGGAATTCAGCATCATCGGCTGCATTGAAGTACTTTAATCAGAACGCAAGTGCAGGTGATCACTCAAATCTGGGCGGGAATATTTTGCTGATATTAAGTGCACTTGCGCAGTTCAGGTACTGTGTGCGCGACGTTCCGACGGAGAAGTTTCTTAGGAATTGCAGTGGCAGCCTGGGCCTAAAGCAATTCACTTTTCCAGTTAGCGTGGCCTTCGTCCAAGTGCTATTTGTTGCGTATTCCAAAATAGAAACTCACGGCGAAATATTTCTCTCCAGCTTGACCTTAAGGGAAGGAATCAAAGACAAACAGGGCTCATTCACCTAGGTGAACCTAGATCTCAATAAACCAGCCTTTCCAGTTAGACCAGTCTTAGCTAACTGCCCTCAGTTGCGTATACCGAGTCAGTTTTGTGTTCCATGGTGTTAATTTACTCCTACCCATCTCAGGCGACTGATGTGCAGCTTTCTGACCAGATCGATATCGCTGTATATATCGTTTAATCTTCTCTTGCAAAGCCGAATATTTTTTGAAGGATTTTTCTCCCGAAACGACCCAAAATATCTTCATCGACTTTCGATAGAGTTTATGCTTCAGCGCAATAAAGTAGGACTGGGAGTAAAAGTCTTCTAAATTCTCCGGATAGGGCCTTACGACTCAAATGCCTTCTTAATTTACGGTATTTTTTCGTTTTATTTCTGCTGAGATCTTGTTGGCAGAATTTATATCAGAGACGATATAGACAAAGGCATTTACTGTTGTTATATTTTGTACAATTCGCTGATGTTGTGTGTCTCTTCTTATTGACAGAATATACTTAGTTTGGGACTCATTTACCACTAAACAAATTTTAACGTTTCGATATTAACGAAAGCATCGGTGACCACCCGCTGAATTATCTTATTTACATTTGTCGAAAGATTGTGCCAAACTGTGTTCGCATGTGTTTTACGGTTGGAGCATTAATATTTATTCAGTATGCATGTCCCAGCAATATCAGGTGACTGGCGAGCAATCACTCTCTCTAAGGCTCGCCATCGCAAACCAGACCGTAAGCCTCTCGGATTATCTAGGCCCAAGAAACAGTTGTAGTCTGGTACTCTTAGTCTGTCGCCGATAAATACGAGTAGGTTAAAGCGCAGATAAGATAGTACACGTAGTTCTAAGACGGTGCCTCTATAGTTGATATAGTTTAGAGGGTATTCCATTGGGCAAACGATGCTCAAGATCCATCCATCAGCGAAGTCGTTGCTATAAGGTTTTGTTTTGATCTGATTGGCTTGAGTCATTCTTTCCACCTTTTACTAAGACTTCCGAATGTCACTCTTGCAGTAAAGGTTGGGTTGGGTTAGAGTGATTGCCGTTAAGGGGCACTTAGACCAGTTGTATGATTATGAAACCTCCAAGTACTATTGTACTTAGATTTGTGTAAGTCCCCACCTGAAGATGGGGTGAAGTATTGGACCGCTCACTAGACCATTTTTAAGTCAATTGTGATACTACTAAGAAGGTGTGGGGTGACGATGACCGGTTACTCATGGAACCAAAAAGATTTCCTGAACAGTTTATCTAGGTCGGTGGTCCTCATACTGGTAATTATCAAAGGATTGCATTCTGATATCTGCCAAGGCAGGGCAGTTGCATGCAAACTGTGCTACATATTCCACGTCCTCCTCATTCTTGCAGCTTCTGCTTACTATGAAGGACTTTAAGTTGCCTACATTCGTTCACTTCAGAATCTGGTGATGGCGCCAACGTTGGTGGCAATTTTAGTTAATTGAAGGTCGATTGTTTAGGAGTGGCCATGATGCAACGTAACAAGACTGACATGTCTTACACCCAGATCTTTTCATTGCTAAGGGTTCTTCAATCCCAATGAAGAGCTAATTGAAATCTGCAAGCCAAGGGAGCATAGGCAACCAATGGACCAATTTTTTTAAAGAGCCGCCGTTGGAAAAGTTTTTACCGAGCCAGTGATGCTTTTGCAGGGAGCAATGCTACATATACCATTCGAGAGAGTTAGCCTTACAAGAGTGGTGTAAACACAATTTAGGATTTTGGTTTGTAGACTCCGTCTTGAGCGAAAACATTTAATGTGACTGGGATGCAAGGTATTTAAATTTTTTTGGGAAAATTACAAGGTCATCTGCGTATGCTACCATACAGCCTGCTGCTGCGAAGCGCCCCATAGTTCATTGTAGAACAGCGTCTGTAGGTGATTCTAATGTTGCGCTTTGTGAATGAAGTGAATCAAGCTGCAAACGGAGTCATTCATGTCCATTTCTCGAAGAGTTGATCGATAAGTTTTCTACGTTCTTGGAAGCTCTCTTAGTATTCAATAACCCCAATATTGTATACTCTTTAAAAGATGGAGAGTAATTTCTTAAAAGATCGTAAGAGAGAATGTAGTACGGTCTCAACCGAAAGTCTTTTATGACTGAACTTTGATCAGGAAAGCTGACAAACTGATAGGCCTGATATTCTTCGGGAGCACTTGCTTGCTTTGGGGATAAAAACAGCAGTTACCTCAATCCAGGCACTGGGTATCTCACCGAGAGTTAAACAAGCTTTCAGAATGTATAACAAGACATCTTTGACATATTGAAAAACGGGTTCTAGGGACTTACAAGGTCCGAAGCTGCAAGCTTTTGGCGGGTAAATTTTCTCAAAGTAGGTTTGAGGGGTCGATTCTTCCTCATTGTCAGACCAGGTATTACCAGGGTGGTTTGACTCTTAAAATTTGTGATGTTTTGAACAGAACTTGACGCAATCTCGAGAATTCACTTATGCTGCTGATACTTTCGCAGAAACTTCGCCTAAAACCGACTTTAATTTTCGAGTGTATGTAGTGGATGCGTGCCCGTTAAAAGATAAAAATACGAACACTTTCTACTAAATATTATAAATTTATTGATATTAACAATCGTATGCATATGTATATCAATAAGGGAACAGAAGGCCAGGGGGATTTCCAGCTTGTTTGCTTGCCGGCGTACGTGGTTCGACTGACTGTAATACTGCTGGACAGTTGTCTCGTTTATTGCTCTCTATAGCTGTGCATGTGCATGTGTGTGGTCGCCACATATACATAGATCTTTAAGTATACCTCGTAGATGTCTCAGTGATGTTCTAACCTAAAGAGTTTCGCGCAGTCAATATTCTTTCTACTTTGAGAGCGCAGTTCTTGTTGAACAGTAGGCCACCACTCCTGACGATTACCTCCTGTTTTTTTTACTGCAGGACAAGATGAGGTAAAGGTCACCTTATCAAGCCATAGCTGTATCAGAATATGACTTCCCCATCCACCCAGTTAGGCATGAGTGATTTTATTGTGTTTCTCCCAGTTCCGATAACTTCATTAGATGAGAAAGGAGTCAATTGTTACTTCCATATGCTGAACTGCAAGTACCGATGGTCAGAGCAAGACAATCTAGAACTTCTTGGCGCTTTTAACACAGTTACAGAACTCAAGATATGTATCAATAAGGTACTCGTAAGCCGCTCTGCACTTGCGTCGTAGCTCAGTACAATTTTCATTTAATTGCGGCCGACTTTATTAACAAGGTCCTTGAAGTGTCTTTGTGATATAAGTATGTGTTCATGTTAGGGCTGTTACCCAGATGTGGGGCATTTCTCTTTGTTGTTCCTTATAGGTCAGGCCACTGCACTCGGGGAGGCAGTTAGTGAGGTTTATGAGGTTGCGAATCTCGTTTTGTGGAGGTTAACCTGTACCGCCTTTAGGTTTGTGACAAGGTGGTAAAGCTACCTTAATGATGGTGTCACCCTGATCTTTTTGGGATAGGTTTATGCTGCTGTTGCCCGTTGCTTTGGAAGTATGTTTTAGAGCACTCTTCTCCAAAGCATGCTCCGGTTACATCTTTGTTCCCTTAAAACTAAGAAGAATAGAATGTCTTTAATGTGGTGACGAATAGCTGCCGTTGGGAATATCGGATAGATAAATTCATCCTAGGATTTGATAAACGCGGATAAGCCTGACCAACAATATTTATTCAAGAAAAGCAAAAAGCAATTTCGCAAATATAGACATATCGATTTGTTTTTTTTTTTTTTTGGCATAGCAGGAATCAGCTTGTCATGTTGACATCAAGATGTTTGTAAAATTTGTCACTTCTTGACAGAGAGTAAGGTACAGTGATGAATTAAAAAAAAAGAAGCAATTGATTGACATCGATAAACGGTTCAATACATTATACTGGTATTACGAATACCAAGTCCGTTTGATATCAACATTTGCCCACATTGTCATGATCCTTTAACACCCCAATCAATCTCTCCATTCATCGTGTGCAATCATTCACACGCTTCATTCGAATTTACAAATTAAAAAGCCGTCATTTGCAGCAGCATACGAACTCGAATTCAGTTTCAGATTCAGTTTCGGATTTGGGAAATTTTCTGCTCCTGCTATCACAACATGGTGTTACATAAATAATACATCGGATGTGGTTGGACTTGGTATGCGCGATGTGCCATAGCCATAGTCATGGCCAGGACCTCGATTATGGCACACCTGACATTATTTAACTCTTGTAAAAGAGTAACGATTTCCTGTTACTGTCGACGTTCACTATATGGTACATGCCCGTTGCACCTCTGAGCCCAGTTACATGCATTGGCGACGTGATTGAGGGTACATGGATATATATGGTACTCGTATACGTACGTTAATCGATACTTTCGTCATCTTGTTTCCCCCCCATTTCACGTTGAATTGAATGTACTGCAAAGGTAGATCCGCCGTCATGTTCCCAATTCCAAGTTCCAAGTTACACCCTTCAATTTAAATCCGCGTACATCGATGGGAATTTTCATCCTTTCACATGCATATGAGCAGTTCTGAAGGTTCGTGCGTCTTGACTGGTCTCATGTAGTTCTGATACTGACGAAGGCTTCTATAGCTGTCAGGTAATTTATGCCGAGTTGTCAGGTAGGCATTTGCTTTTAAAGGGCGGCGTGGAGCACTCATTTCCTAAGAAAACACCGGCAAAGGTGGGCTTGTGCCTGTCTTTCTGTCATGTCAGCATTTAAAAGAGGATTTATCTATTCCGAGATAGAAAGGGGTGGAATGGATAGGGTAGTACGTAATTTTTTGCCAACGTTACCAACAATGGAAAGCAGTTTAGAATTTATTTTATTCATGCTCGTGTTATTATTTCACCGGTACCGGTGATGGTTGCGTTTTATTCTGCCGGTCTATCTGTTCATGTCCTTTTTAGCCTTTTGGAAGTGATTGATGATTTTTGGGTTGGCAGTATTATCTGAAAGGATTCGAAATGAAACCTTCAGTGGCTTATATTGAACTTGTCCTGATGTTTTGCTTTTAGATTGATTTTTTTTTTTTTTTAAATTGGGTGGCGGATCTAAGAGATTTTTTTAGAAATTCTAGAGCATTTATGAGTATCGTAAACTCAATGGAAAACCGTTTTTTTCTTTTAGCTTTGAACGGTTGTCCACTATGAAAATGCATATTCGTGTGCAATATCCGGAAAAGTGTTTCAACTTTCTTCAGATTTACTCTATTTATCCTGGCGCACTCTTCTGCATTGCAAACAGGCAATGATAATAATAATAACTTCATTACATGTTCTTTCACACAGTTTGGGGTTAGAGTTGTGACTAGGAGAGGAAATGTACAACGAATATGTTTTATTGCCGCCGATTGAGAAACTCTGGCGACTTTCCTGTAAAATTGGGTGACACTTGCGTGCAATAACCAAGTATCTTTAAGAACAATCAACAAAGACCTGCATCGTGATCAGTCTTTGATCAAACGCCTACTCTTCAGCTAACTGATGTGCATATTTGTAATTAGGGCGATCCCTCATTACAGCTCGTAGAGCTCGCTCCTATCTTCTCATACAACCCACGCTGACGCAAATCCATGATTCACTCGAAAAACGACCAAGCACATCATCCGTTTTTACTAGAGTCCATACTTCTGCCCTATAGAGGAGTACCGGGATGATTACAGCCTTATGTTATATAGCCTCCTTATTTTTATTGACAAGCTATTTCTACTAAATTGCCTTCCAGGCTAATAAATCTCTTTGTTTGATTCCCAAAGTTTGGCAGAAATCCTTATTCTAACTCTGCAAGTGGATGCCAATCGGATATAACCACTACCACTGTCATGCACTATTGTTGTATTGACACGACTCTGACCATCAGATGAAGTACCTCACTTCAGCGGCATACGCAGCGGCGCATTAATTGAATAAAACCGTGGCCAAGAATACATGGCTGGAGGTTAAACTAGTCACGAATGAGGTTCTGTAGATGCACAGATGAAGTGACTTTATCAAAAATATTTATTTATTCATTAATATGAATGTTGTCCCCTACAAAGTAATCTCCCTCAGATATAATACACTTGTGCCAATACTTTTTCCAATCCTCAAAGCACTTCTCATAACCAATTTTTGGTATAGCCTTGAGCTCTTCCAGCGATGCCGTTTTTATTTCCTCAATCGTTGCAAATCTCCGACCTTTCATAGGTCTTTTCAGTTTTGGGAACAGGAAAAATTCACATGGAACCAAATCCGGTGAATATGTTGGCTGAGGCATTAGCCATGAATTGTTTTTCTTCAATTCTGAAAGTTTTTTTCGTATTGCTTCTTGCAAACGGCGCATAACTTAAGGATAATACTCCTCATTGACTGTACGAACTTGAGGTAAGAATCCTGATGCAATACGCCACGGTAATCGAAATAAACAGGGAGCAAAACGTTGACATTTGATCGAACTTGGCTTATTTTTTTCGGTCTTGGCTTTCCTGGGAGCTTTCATTGGATCGATTGGGCTTTGGTTTCGACGTCATAACTATATACCATTGATTCGTCACGAGCTGGCGATGACCCTTTTAAGCAAGACAGTTCTATCAATGACGTTATTTAAGAGCTCCTAAGCGATGTTCATGCGACGGTTCTTCTGATCAAACTTCGCTGACACACGTTTCATGCATAAAACACCCGAGAAAATTGCATGAACCGAACCGACCGATATGCCTTTATCCTCACCCACTTTTCTTATAGTAATTTGACGATTTTCCAAAGCAATATTCTTCACAGCTTCGACGATATCATCTTTTGTTGATGTACTGGGGCGTCTAGAACGATGTTCGTCATTGGCATCTTCTCGCCCATCTTTGAAGTGCTTGTAACACTTGTAAAATTTTTTTTTACTTAGAGCAGACTCATCGCATGCCGGTGTCAACATTTCAAATGTTTTAGAGCACTTAATTCTATTTTTTCACAAAATTTGATGAAAATTTTTAGCTCAATTTTTTATAATAATTGAAAATCGGCAAGCACACCAACACAAGTCTAACTATCTCTCAAAAGCAAACTAAGTATGCTTTATATTTAAAACTGTGAACATATGTTCGGGACATGTGTACCAACACAGCAAATAAATAAAAAAAATAATAATAATCGAATGTACATTGCCATTTCAAAAGCCACATATACACTACCCTACCCATATACCTCTGCCGGGGCGGACACATTTTCCGTACTACTCGTGGGACCAAATATCTAAGATGAACAAAAAAAAAGAGAACAAAACAAGAAAAATACGGACAGTAACAAGAAAAACGACAAAAACAGCTCACCCACCCGAAAAACGACATGACCAGACAAGACAACAGAATTGGGAACCAGACACATACAGGTTCCGAGACTGAAGAAAAACAGCTAGACTCGAACGTGACCATTGTGAAGGAATTCACCCAGAAACAGAGAAATTGACAAACTTCACAAAGGTTTCCATGTAAAATGACGTAAAAGGATCCCATTAGTCGCAACAAACGACATCGTGCCCTGACCCAAACACATAACAGGATGGTTAAGGTTAACGAATGTCTTGTAGTACCTGAAACTCAAGAACTTGATTTAACTGAACCAAAAGACAAAGGGAAAGTAATGGTGAACCCCACAGATGAATAGACCAATGCCGTACAGGCCAAAAAATCCATATCTAAAACCTCTCAAAAAGGTCCACGACCAGGGCAAGTCAGCCAAGCTGAATCTCACGTCAACCTCAGGCCTATTAGCTAAACGACAAAAGCCAGGAGATGATACCGAAGGGGGCAGTTCAAAGTGGAAAAAGCCTTCGGCTTGTTTCGAGAGCACTCCGGTAAAGCTGCAGATAACCATCTTCAATTTTCAAAACCGCAGCGTTGAAACCAGCTGACCAACAAGACCATCTTCATAGCTGGAGAATTCTGGTAGGGAACCGCGTTGATGATCATTCCAAAAACTGACCTTTCTCTTCGTTATCGCATAAAAGTATGGGTCCTTCCTGCTGCAACTTACGAAATAGAAAACATCGTGAAACTTTTTGCGATACAAAACCAAGATCTCGCTGTGGGTATTACTCAACTCAATAGCATTGGAGCAAAAGATCTGCAATTTGCCGTAGACAGACAGACTGTGCAGTTGAAAAAAAGTCGGGCATGATCAAATACGGGATAGGATGTCTAAAGAAGAAGAAGCTGCAATTGGTGCAAATTAACTTGCAACACTGTAAAGCAACTTTTGGTCTGATGAGTAAGCGAAGACATGGAGCCACCCGTAAGAGTGCATTTTTCTTATCGCTTTTCCATAACCGCTGCCGCAGACCATGCAACTTAAAACTTAAAGAAAACCTTAATTAAGAACTGTTCACCCCTAGTCACTGCAAGGCCTTCCAACCCTCTTTTTGGACAAGCGAACTAAATATATACAGTATAGAAGTTAGAGCAGTTCATGGAGAAGCAAAATACACTAGAAGTGAGGTGGATTAAACCAAATATAGGTCTGAACTCCACTCCTATACAAGACACATAAGAATGGCCAAGACAGAGAACAGTCGACAATTATGCAAACTCTATTCCCGGGCTGTAAGGATGTTAATGAATAGGTACAGGAATAGATATTCGCATCATAACATCAACTCTTAACGAACCCATAATCTCAATCATGATCACAGAGAATAGAATAGCGGGAGTGATCAAATCATTCAATCCCTATTAATCGGAGGGAACAGTCGCAATAATGCCGGCCATGTTACAATATGCTCTTCCATACACCATACCGGCTGAAAATGATCTTCATTGGTCATCTAAGGGTGGGCTACGTCCCAAACAGCTGTATAGAAGTAAAAGTGCTAAGGATCTCAGACCCAAAAGTCTCTCCTCTTTTCTGTCAGAAACTCTGGAGAGAATCTCAGATGAACATATCAGACAACAGCTCAATAAAAACAATCTATGAGGTTTTCAACACGCTTAAAAATAAATACTTTGGCGCGACATCCCGGTGTGGACCAAGACCTAGCTTCTCGCACTCAGTTTTATTTCTCACTTTGCGAATTTTTACACTCCTGGGCAGGGTCTACTGTTTATTGCCGGTTTCGAATGGCTCTCCTGAGAAGCTTTTAAATAGGCAGAATTTGACTTTCGGAGGTTTGCCATTGCCCTCCAAATTTTCTTTTGTGCACCTACCGGGAGCTTACCTTAAACAAAAATAAGTACAACACAAAAGATCATACACTACCATGACTACATCATGGCTTAAGGACAGCGGCTTAAGAAAAGCTCCATGGAACGAGATCCAAGTAGAAACAACGATAGCACAATGGATTAAGAACATGCTAACGAGCAGAATTATCGATTTAAAATTTGGGAGAAACTCATTCAAAAAACTCCACAAGGAAGAGTGATTTTTTCCCTACTTTTTGTAAATAACATCCTTACAAGTTTCGAATAGAGGAGTAACTTAAGCCGACGACAAAGTCATTCTGGTGGGAGGAAAGCATCTTTCAACGAACAGCGTTGGAGTCGGCCTTAAACACACTTGCAAAATGTACAACATAGAAATGGTTAAGGGCTGAATCCATCAAAAACCGAACTAGTGTTCTTTACAAGAAAAATAATGTTTGATCCTCCCAGAACCAACAGTGTTAGGATACAACTTTCATCCGAAGCTATGTATCTAGGAGTCATTCTAACGAGTAAGCTCAGTTGGTAGCGCAACATGGAAGAAATAACCAAAAAAGCATTAGGAGCATTCTACACATGCCAAAGAACCTTTGGTAAACGTTATAGTCTAAGACCATGTATAATACACGGGATGTACATTCATAGTTAGATCCATTCTTACCTATGGTGCGCTGGTGTGGCGAAAAACTGCCGAAAAGAACTTTAAGCTAGAAATAAGGGACTAGGGTCACTACTTTCCCAGGATTTGATCTTAACCATGCTGTTATAGACTGATCATAAAAGATACTCAAAGGCCGCATAAAACCAACATCAGCTGGCTGTAGCTTGCGATTTGTGTTTGGTGGGAAGCATATTATTGTCGCACTATGTTCACGTGCTTCATCATTTAGCTGCATATTTTGAGTGTAAGAGGCATAACCCAGAATCTGAACATTCAGCCCATGAATTCGCTGGAGCACCATTGAGCAGTTCGGGCTTCATATGTTTTCTGGGATATATAAACATAGGAGGAACGTATGTCAGCGTTGAAACAAATTTCAATCGTTAAAGTTGTGCCTTGTTCGGCCGATGCCAAAGCTTCCACTTGTTTTTTTACCAGTTGCTGCGATCACTTTGGACCGTGATTTTGGCACCACCGAAACACCGGTCTCGTCACAATTGTAAATCCTGTCTAGAGTAAAAGGGTGATCGTCAAGTGTTTTTCCTAGCAGTTCGAAAAATTGTTCAACAGACACTCTATTAAACCCAGCAGCATGAGCCGCTGACGTATTTTCCGGCTTTCGTAAACTCAAGTCTGGATAGCGGTTTAGGAATCCTCGTAACCAGTCTTTACCAGCTCTTTGCTTAATATCATTAAATTTATGTTTTTTATTGTTACGAACTGCTACTTCTTCTGCAGTTCGAAATTTGACAAACCAAATAACCTTCCTTCCATTTCCTTTAAATAAGTAACAAGTATTTGATCTTCTTCTTCAGAAAAAACTGTTAAAATTGGACCCAAGGAAACCTTTACATTTAGTATACGATTTTCACTTTTTCTCGCTTGCTTCTTCTTCTTCTTCCGCATCAGCAAGTCCAAACACTCTTTCGAAGTGCTCTCGAGTTCGTGTTTTTGGTTAGGAGTGAGTGTGCTCTGCAACCAGTGGCAGGATAACTTTTTCATATGCAGAATATTGCCCAAAACATGGCGTGTGCGCTCTGTATTAATCTTTGTGATATCTGCTAGCTCTCGCACCTTCACTTTTCGGCCAGCCAACACCATTTCATATATTGTGTTGACATTGACATCGGAGGGCCTGCCGCTGCGGACTTGATCGGTAGTGGAGTTGCGGCCACCACGAAACTCTCGAAACCAATATTTGACGTAGTAATCCGAGAGCATTAGCCCCATAATATTTATCCAACTTTTCTTTTGTTTCTTTCTCCGTTTTGCCTCTCAAAAAATAATGTTTTATGAGAGAACGAAAATCGTTTTTGTCCATACTCAACATGATGCCAAACACGTCAAAAACAAAACTAAAGACATTATCGCACTGAAATTTGGCATGTCTACCTAAATATGAATGGAATTCAAGGCACCATAACCTTTTTTGCAGTAACAGCGCATTCTGGCGGTCAATGCGGTTACTTTTCACTCCACCTAGTACTTTGAGGGACATTATAATTCTTGGTGGCTAATTTATAGCCCTTTTTTCCATCAAAACTTCTTGAATGGCTCATTTCATTTGTTCTTCACTCCATCCTCCTCTGTCAGTTTTTCATTTGTAGTTTCGGACCATAATCTGTAAAAAATAGTAACTTTAACCGAACTAGTATCGATAATTTTAAATTAAATCGAAATCCAAGAAGTAATACATAAGCGGGTAAGATAGGGTAGCAACCCCGCCAAGCCCGTCTTGCCAACAAGTAGGAATCCCATCTTTTCTAAACTGAATTCCCAAGTTGTATTAAATTTTGTTAAATACCGACAGATGACGTGAACAAAAAACTTTCCACTCACATTACTCCATCTTACCTCACTACTTCGTCTTAAACCACCTTCCAGTACGCGTTTAGTTGTCATATTGTTGACATGTTCGACCGAACACTATTGGTATGTTTCCTTGTGGCTGCACTCGCTTTGTGAATTCTAGCATGTGTGGATTGTAGTGTGGGTGTGGATGTTAATATTTGGCTGGCTGAAGGTGTTTGCTTTAAGCTAAGAGAAGTCTCCTGCTTCATCCACGTCCTCCTATATTCAGTATTAAATTCATTATGTAGGCACTCACTCGTAAAGATTTTCAACTCCTTAGTTCCAGGTGCTCCTTAAAAGAAAATGTTGAATCAATATTGACGCCAAGATGTTTTATTGCTGACTTGAATGTTATTTTATGTTTATGTGAGTACTGTGAGCACAATGGCTTCCTTTCGTTTTCTACTCGTAATTAATACCGTTTCCGTATGTGTTCAGCTAGCGTAGGACCAGATGATGCCAACCACCGTCGTACAATTGAAATTGTTTCGTTGTTTATGTGGAAAACTTTTTCTAAATATTTTGTTGTAACAACGAGAGCAATATTTTTCGCAAGCCCCACGATCTTACCTTCGCCTGGTAGATCAAGACCAAAAATGCCATCATACATTACATTACTCAGGTCCTCTTGTGACCGTGTACTCCATCAAACCACTGTCTGTATGGTATAGTAATAGCCTCCCTGGAAGTAGTTTTTCTCAAAGTTTTGAATGTAATTTGGTACTCTCTTGTCTTGGAGCGCTTCTAGGGTATGCACTCGATTCTCGGTGTTGAAAGCGTTCGTAACGTCCAGTGTTATGACAGAGCAGTAGTGTTTTGTGCCACTTCTTCATCGTCATCCTCCCATGACCATTTTTAGTGTATCAACAACCGCTTTAATGGCATCAGTTGTTCAGTGTACCTTTCGGAAACTGTACTGATGTTCTAATAGTCCACGTGCTTCCTCAATGGCTGCTTCTAATCTATTAAAGATGATACGCTCCAATGTTTTCCCCGCCTTTGGCAGTAATATGAGCTCTGTTTCTTCCATTGTTTGGGAAAAACTTCTTCGTCAAGCAAGCGTTATAAATGTTCACAGATATATCCATTCTGGCTTTGACGGCAGCCTTAAAGGTTATATTTGTTAATTTATACCCATGTTGGAGATCAGTGACATTGCTTCTTAGACGGCTTTGGTGTTGGCAATCAGCTGCGCGATTTTTTCATTTCCCAAATAATAATGTGAACTAGTCGTATGTCTTACCATAAATGGATCACACGCTCTGAAAATGTGGGCGCTAAGAAACAGACGTTTCATTGACTAAGCCAGTTGTCGTTGCATCCGCTAGCATAATCCGCTCTTAATCGAATGTGCTGGTTTTCCATACTTTTTTGTTGACCGTTCGCATAATATTGCCTGGTGGATACTATGGGTATAATGAGTGGTGACCTTCCTTATTGTTCTTTCGTTCTATTGGGGTCGATGATCGAGCCTGCTTCCTTGCTGAATGTGTGTTTACTGCCACTGTTTAAAAGTACTGTGTCTATGTAGGATCGCTATTGCCTCTCATAGTTTGTTTCTTCTCCTGTTTGTAGAAGAAGAATAGCCTCATTGAGTGACCCATGCGTTTAAATCTTTGGCTAGAGTAATCGAATTTCGACCTCTGGCACCCATGGTAAGCCTATCTAAGCTACTTCTTTTTGAATCGTAGGGCTTTGTAGTGCGCAGAAGCTATACTCATAGATGTAGTTCCCTCGATTTTGGCCCGAAAAAAGTAGCACTCAGTGCTCCTCTCTGTTTCTTGGAAGGGTCGTTCTCTTGAGATTGCTATGTCTATACGTAGCTCACAAGTTATTTGTGATAGGAGAGCTTAAGCGACCTCGCAGTGATTTAGGTTTACCTGCGGTATTTTAATTTTTTCAAGAGGAGTTCCATGTTCTTTGGTACGACGGGAATTTATGACTATCCGTAAAGTGGTTACTATCGATGTCTTTCTTACCGTGGGAGAACACACATTTTGGTTCTTTCTTGTATAGCTTTGACGATGGTCAGGCTTTACTTGATCTCTCAGAGATCTCTATATTTGTGGACAGTCAATAAATAAATAAATATAGGCAAATGAAACCACCAAATCAATAAAGGTACAAAAATGCCGTCAAACTCTAAGGAGTGTCTGCGAATCTCACCGAATGGATATCTACTGGGAATTCCATACACAAAATGGAATTTGTCGTCAGAGAACGATCCAACAAAGCACGAATATTTCCGGAGTGACTGTGTCATCTCACACTCTCTTTGGCCAAACCCTAGACAGACAGAAGAACACATACAATCCTTGGAGTCTGATCTCAAGATTACTGCAGAAGCTGTAAAAACGAAAAGAAAATATGGACACACTTGGGGTGCGACTGTCATAACCTTCAAATACGCTGCTCAAAACACTTGGGTTAAAGACTTTTTGGAGGACTTGAGAACGTCAGCAAAGCAAAACTAATAGAATTCTATGAGAATTTTTTGAAATGTTATTACAGATTGGTGGTGGTATTACAATGCTTTTCAAGTTTTTAGAGAACTGTTACAAGCTAAACATCCCTAAAAAAAAGAAAGAAAACTATAGTACGCACACACACAAATTGAAAATAGTTTCTGCCACATACTATTTACACCATTCCAAACCTCGCTACAGACAGCAACTCAAATCCCATCAATTAAGGATTTAGGAGTTATTTTCACTTAGAGGCTTACATGCTCAGAAGAAAATTAATGCGAACAACAAACACCATGACGAGTCAAAGTAAATTGCAATTAAAACTTATGTACCGGAAAATGGCGAATATTTCAAGGAAATAATTTTCACTCACAAAGACGTTTTATTTATAAAGTAACACAGTTGTTACCAATGCTAAGAGTTTGGTATACCAGCAAGGGAACGAAAATCTGCACATCAGCATCATTCACCCATACAAGGACCTACCTCAAAACCTTCTTTTATCAGGACTAAGACTAAGAGGTAGAATATCCTACACTTAGGGTAGGGTACGGGTTGCCAATTGCCAATGAGCCTGCTGGTAATTACATTTGCTTCACACCAACCATTCTGTCATTGATTTCTTTTCACTTCGTATCCAACGGTGTGTGGTAGAAAAACCGACATAAATTTAAGTTGAAAAGATGGAAAACGGGAAACCATAATTTCGCGCTTCTAGATTCCGCTTCCGTTTAAAATTACGAATTCATTAGTGAAAACAAAAATTGCACCATAAATTCTCAATATCGTTGTTGGCGTCGTCGTCATCGTCTCAGGCATCTCCATCGTCCTCGTAGTCCCTGTCATCCCCATCAACAGCAGTATCCCATGGAGTGCCACAGAGCTCCAGCAAACATAACGAAAGTACAAAAAAAAGGAAATTAATACAGAAAGGTATAGAAAGGTGTTTCGACGTCCCCGAAAATTCTCGCGCCATATTTGCTCACAGAGAAATCATCTCTTTTGAATAGGACAGAAGAAATCTTTTTGATTGCATCCGTTCCTCCTTTGCCTTTACGTAGAACCACGTACCTACCAGTGTCAAGACAGTGCATGGACCAACAGCCCTTGCTGCGTCTTGGCACGTTTACGGGTAAGCTGAATGCGGTTAATTAGTAGCAGCGTAAGGAAAATTTTTCAATTAACTTTCATTTTGCCCTCTCACTTTTTTCCGCTTTAATTGCATCTAAGGGTCGTGCGGGTGGTAAAATTCAGTCCGAACAAGGTACAAGTGGTGATGATTTGTAAAAAAAAAAATCCCTTCGCCATGAAGTTTGGGACATTTTGCCTTATGGTATATTCTCTGAGATTTTGAGCAAAAACACCGAAAGCTAAGGATGAGGAAAGCTTTTATTGTTTGCAAGCTTTTCTCTCTTATTGAGTATTCTCTCAATTTCTTTCTCATTGAGAGTATCTCATGAAAGCCTATTCACTCTCTCAGGAGTGTGAAGAATTTGTGATGCCTAATTCTATGACGTGGGTAAGAGGATGAGAATTGGCATTCATTTTGTTTTGTATTTGCTAGGGGTTGAAGAATAGTCGGATTAAAGGGATGCCTGAGCTCGTTTCCCGTCGACTTTAAAGGATTTTTGGTGAGAAAAAAAAAAATCGAAAAAAAAAGAAACTCCACCCAATTAAAGTCAAACGAAACTTTGTAGAGGATGAAAGTTTTGGCTTGAAGAAATATTTGTTTGGGGTTCGCATGAAATGTGTGATGCCTAACTCCAGTTGATTGGAAGCAAAGCTGATGTCCGAAGGGTCATTGGGTCAAGTGTAAGGATTGCATGGAAAGTATTTTTAAGAAGGGCGAACTTTTAAGTGATGTTCAATATTGATTAGAAAAGAAATCGCTATTCAGAACATGTAGTAATAAGTGGGCTTTAAGATGGAGAAGGACCTGATGGAATCAATTGGCTTTCCTTTGAAACCGCGATGAATTTTGCGGAATCAATTCTCTGGTATACCAGAGTGTGAATGACATAAAAAAGTCGGTTGAGCTTGTTTAGGGGATGTTGGCTTTCACATGCTATCTTTGTTGTGTATCCTTTTGTTTTCATTAAATTTCCAGAAGACAGCAGATTACTCCTTTCCGATAAAGTTGTCATAGAATAGAATCTTCTTGTTGGAATTGTTCGTTTGATTAAGGTCGTCCTAACTATATAGTTAATAAGATACAATTGTTGGCATGCAGTAAGAGACATTACATGATGTGGCATTGCTAACATCGTTCGAAATAGTGAGTTTTGTCCAGTACAACGGATGGAAAAGGCCAAAATGTGTCAGATAAATTGGGATATTCGTCTAAGAATTCTATCTGTAAAAAGAAGCAAACTTGTATCTCAGATAAAGAGGTAGGCCATCGAACTAACTCTAGCGAAGGAGAATGAAGTTACTGTGTAAAGAATTATTTTTTGTAAAGGAGATTAGGGGTGGGGAATAGATAAAAAAACACTTCGACAACATAGGGACTTTTGTGCTAGACTACTGGCCCGTGATAAGTCTTTGCCTTTCTCGATCCGGGACACGATGTTTCTCATGTCCCGAACCAAGCGGTCTGGTATGCATGATAGTTTGAACCTTAAAATGAAGGTTCGGTCTTCCTTGCCGCTTTGAATTTGAGAGCTGTGATACGAAGATCCTCCTTGCTGGAGCATAATTGACCATTCGCTCGATGTGGCCGAACCGAGTCGACGTGATTCGCTTACTGGATTAAATCCATATCTTGATACAGTCCAAAGAGTTCGTCTTCTCCTCCATTCACCTTCCTTGCATGCGAAACTAAATACTGGACGAAAAACAATACTCTGCTAGCACTCGGCTTATAACCATATATTAGAACTGGCAGGTTTTGCAGAGCAAGCACTTCGTCTTCCAAGTTTGGAGCCTATTATCCATTAATTTCGCCAGCCAAGGTAGTAGTGGCTTTTTAGGTTACATTTTCGTCGGATCTCCACTCTGGTGTGATTCGTGGAGTTGATATTTTCTCCAAGGCAGGTAAACTACCTTTGTAGTTGTCAACAATGACAATTTTTCGTAGGCAGTGAACAGTTGCATCTTTGTTTGTTGACAACGTGTATTTGGTTTTGTTCTCATTTACTCTAAGGCCGACTAATTTTGCCCCTTTAAAGTCTCTATTAAGGCTGGCCTTCAGATGATGCCGATGTCCGGTTCACGTTTGTGAATTTTGAGTTCAGAGGAGCTGCTTCAAAGTTATACAGTGCATTGCGCATTTCCCTGCATAACGCGGCTTAACTAGATCAGATTTACTGGGGTGCCAAACATGCATATCGTCTGTAGAACTCGAGACGATGAGTGCTACAATATGGTTTGGAAGTCGATGAAGAGATGGTTAGTATCGACTTGAAATTCAAAATCCAAATTTTGGTTAGGTTTGGGTTAGTTTGAGTATACTATCGGTCGTTGATCTGCCGAACCGGAAGCCACACTATTACGTACGCATTTATGCAATTCGTTGGACTGGGGACAAGGACATACCCGAATATTTCTTATAGGATCGCCTTTCTGGGAGTCCGATAACCCAGTTATCTGGCATGCTTTCGTACACCCATATGTGGTTAATGATGTAACTCATGCACCACCAAACTACCAACTTGTCACCTCATTCTTAAGTTTTTTCATCAGTTTGAAGAACCTGCGTTCTGGGCTTGAACCCAGCTGCCAGTTGATTGATTTTTCTGAAAATTACCCGAATATTGTTTAAATCACAGAAATCTTCGACATTATTGAGGTCAAAGATTGCGTATATCCTTCTGTTTTTCTTTTAATTGCTTAACGTCAATTGTTTTCTTGTGTGCAGGTCGGCCAATTAAAGGCATCTAATCACCCGTCAGTTTATCAGCAGTCTTATTGTAAGACTTCATTGTGCGCAAAGAGCTGCAGGGTTTCTGGAGACAGTTCCAAACCAACTTAGACTCAAATTAAGAGGCTTAAAAAGCCTTGACTATCTGACACTATCCTAATGTGTAACTTGTCAAGGTTTCTTCAGATACACCGTCCAGGACTATGTGTGCACGCACTTCCAGAGTCGCGGCCTCCTCTCCATTTATACGGAAGAGTGAAAGGTAATAGTGTTCCTCCAAGTGTCGGAGAGATTCTCATTTAACCTGCAATATTTATGCCATCTAGTCTTAGTATATTTTGATGGAGAGACCGGGTGTATGCTTAATTAGGCTTTTTCCAACAAACAAGCGTTGCTTAGCCAATTATTAATGTGACATGGTGAGGTGAGTCTAGTGGTATGTTTTAGGTTTTAAACACCGCTCCTTATGGAAGAGCCAGGAGCATCCTCATAAGCCTCTGTCGAGTTTAATTCTTGGGAAAGAGATACACTATAATCGCGAGGACAATCTACCTTTAGAAGTTTTCACATAGATAGAGTATTATTGAAGCTCGGCCATGATCTTTCTGCTGCTAAGCGTGAAGGAAGAACATTTCTATTAGCTCCTCGACGAAACATATGAGCAATGGCCGTACTGGTCGATTTTAACACCAGGATAGGTAAGGAGGACACCTTTGTTAGGACAGTTTGTAAGCATAGGATACCAGCAAGCACAAGCAAATAAACTAAAAGCGCATAAAGTGGCACTACATCGAAAGAGGATTGCCATTCATGAGTTCAACGAACAGAAAGACAAAAAGACATCGGCTTATTCAGAAGAAGAAAAACGAATACGCGAAGCTCGCAATCGGAGATATTGAGTAGTTGTACTCCAGAAATACAAAAACAAATACAAATAGTCAACACTTCTGTCCACCTGACCGAAACGAAGTAAGGATAGCAATATTAAAGCTGAAATTCAAAAAAGCAGCTCAACCTGATGACTTACCAGCCGACAATTTAAACCTGCTGGAAATGACTTTATGGAGAGCATAAACCTCATTTCTGAGATTTAGTCAGAGGACTATATTCCTGATGAATCCCAGTATCGTTTGCGTGATCCACCCCTTCAAATGCGCCAACTATAGGTGTATAAGTCTCCTCAACATTGCATATAAGATCTTATTTGCCATATTGTGTGAACGTCTGAAACCCTTCGTCAACACCCTGATCAGTGCGGTTTTAGACTAGGAAGGTCCACAATAGACCAAATCTTCACACTCCGTCAGATCCTCCATCCCTTCCATATTTTCATCGATTTTAAGTCGGCATCCTTAATTTGGAATCCTTGCCAAGCTTGTTCTTCTGTGTAGAATGACGAGGAAGAACGCTCGGTCCTTTGTCAAAGTTAGTAACGACTTAACCAAGACCATTGATGTCAAAACAGGTTTTTAGACAAGGTGACGCACTGTCATTTGATTTCTTTAACACGGTTCTTGAAAGAATTTTGCGATATTCACTAGCGAACACTGCAGGCACAAATTTTCAAAGTGTGCCCCAATGATATTAACATAATTCGCAGAAGTCAGCAGTTTGTCGACGGCGCGTTCGCTGGTATTGAAACGGAAGCTAATTTTAGCGGTATTTAAGAGCAAAACCAAGTATAAGAAGGTACACATAATATCGACGAATTGGACAAACAGTCGACGGCTATAATATCGAGGTTAGAAATTTTGGCAGAATTTACCGAGCAACGTCGTTCCGTTAGCTTAATAAGGCAACTAAGTAAGATGTTTGCATTGATCCTCTAAGTCGGTTCGAGGTCAGTTGCAGTTTTGGTTGATAAAGGTCGAAAATTGTCTGGTTGATGAGCATATTGATGTTTGTTTAAGGGGTGTTCGATGAATGTGCACCTGTAAACATTGAGATTAGTGTTTTTTCCATTGCCTACGGAACAATTAGGCGAATAAGATTGGAGTCATCTTGTATTTTTGTATTGTATTGTATTTTTTTAGCAATTGACGTGGCGCAGTAGAAAAGTTAGTCAACTACTGTTCAAGGCGGCTTGGATTCAAATCTCAGCCAGAATCAGGAGGGTGATGGCAGGCCTGCAAAATTAAAATCATTTCATTAGTCTTTCATTTCCCGCCGTTAAGTGTGGGAAAACGTTCAGCTTACCTAGTGCACAGAAATGACAAAACAAAGAACATAGTGAGTAGGAGAGACTATGCCTTGTTCCACTTTCGACGGAACTATTCGGCTTGTTACCTAACAAGACAACACTGGGAACCATGCAATGAACAACATCCGTAATCCAATCTTCTACGGACTGATCCTAATATGATTTTGGAAAATAGAAAAACCTGGTTAGAAGGTTCTGCTTCGGAATTTTGGATCACGATTCTTTCAAGACCATCTTGGATGCTGGTCATTTGGTCGTTATTAAACATGTTTTTTGGGAGGTACATATGTGTGGGTTTGAAGCTAGAACTGGGTCAATGGTGACACATCATCACGTTCTGTGCAATTAGATTGAGTTAAGCAAGTGCTCATTGTTATGTATGACACACACGCTTTCTACGCTGCATGTTCAGAGGGAAAGGTTTGAGAACGTTGAACGCAAAAACCAATTAAGGTGTTAAGCGTTTATTTTTGGAAGAAGCTATAATGACCTGTAAAAAAAAAACCGACGAAATAACGACGTCCTTAAAAGGATCAAAGGCAGATATAAAAACTCGAATGCAAAAATTGTGACATAAACTTACTTTTCCAGATGCAATAATGTATAACTAAAGTAAAGTTAAGTTTTATCAGTAAGGCGCTTCTTTTCTAGCCGTCTCTCATTTAAGGTCTCTGCCCTTCAGTTTTTGCAGTCTAGGAACTAGGATTCTAAAACCAGCTCAGCTCTAGCATTGTGATCTCATCGCTTGATGTGGCTTTTGTATAACATTCCATTGATCTTATGAGTCAGGATTTTTGAACTGCCGTATTTTACTATGGGTAATCCTCGGTATTATCTATGGGATCCTCGTTTATCTGAAGTAACTGCATCACAACACATCCGAAATACATAGTGAGCTCGTATGGTTGCGGTAATGGATTGCTTTGTCAAGAAGAGAACGACAGACCGAGTGGAAGGACTTATCACATCAAAGGAAATTTTATTATTAGAAGATGGTAGCAAATATTACTTCAACTAGTGTATTTCAGAGCCTTGGTTCAATCGAACCTGGAGGATGAAAAGCATGGTTTATCTTTTTTTTAGCCCTAGAATTGTACCATTTTGCTTTGAGAATGGGCTATCTATTCGATATGGTCATTCTTCGAAAGAGGAAATAATAATCTGGACTTCTGCGATATTTTCGGCGTCTAAATGGGATTAGAGAAAGTGATAAACTGGGAGAGCTAACATTTATTGGAGGAATGGGGCATCAGTTATTGATGACTGTTTGGTAAAGGGGCAATGAAACCTTCATGCCATTGATTTTGAAGGTAAGCAAGCCACATACTCCAACAATTTACCTATCATTGTCACTCTTACTCACTCAACACCTGAAAATCAGCAAATCAGACTAATGACCTCGTTCTCCAAGCTGGTGTGGAACGATAACAATGCCGCTCTATGTATATAGGATGAAGATTGATGAGAAATTGAAAAGAAAACAAGCTGGGAGTGCTGCTGAGATCGAGCAAATAATAAAAGAGTCGTATCCTTTCGCAAGTTAGGGTAGAAGTTTTCGTAGAAAAACTAAGGAGCCTTAGTTCGATAAAAGTTGCCGAAGAGGAAGAGTAGTTTCGTTTGTGTGGTTGAAATTACTTCGTGCTTAAAACACAGAAGTTCCTAAAGGCCATTCGGGAAACTAAAACGGTGTGCAGATAAAGTAGAAAAAATTACTTTCAAAATGAGGCGCGCAGACTAGGGCGGTGCAATAATTCATCGGAATTCTGGAAAATAGTCAAAAAACTGAACGGGGAAAAGTATGTTATCAACAGAAGTCTCAGCCCGATTACCCTCCTGGAACACTTTAGAAAGTTACTTAACCTATCAGTTTCTAATATGAGACGCCAGACTTCGGAACTCAACAGGAACTAATGCGAGCGCTACTTTGCATGAAAGATATTGAGGCTGCAGGGTCGAATGGCATATACACCGAATTTATTAAGTACAGTACTAATGAGCCGAAGAGTAATCTCTTCGAAATATTCAACTTCATGATAAATCATGGGATAGTGCCTCAACGGTTGAAAGAATCTCTGATTTTCCCTATACACAAGAAAGGTGATACCGCAGATCCAGACAACTATCGGGGCTGGATGCATTTTTAAATGCATCCTACAACATCTTTGCAGCGAAACTACAGATGGGACTTGCCACGTGATTTGTGGGCAATACCATATGCAATTAAAAGAATTTCACTCGGGTTTTAGGTCTGGATACTCAATAGTCAACCACATTCACAGAACAAAAACGAATTCTGTGAATCGAACCGCTTTATTCTATAAATTGTATGGAATGGGAATGTCCTCAATATTTGCAAGGGTTTTACAAAATCTCTACGAAAATACCAATTCAACTGTGTGTAATGATGAGGGGTTATCAGAATGGTTTAAAGCGGAGGCAGAAGTCTTCTGAGTCCAACCTTATTTGCTCTCTTTATAGACGATTTTGTGGGTTTTCTTCCGTAGAATTTACAGGAGTTCACATTAAAGCCCTCCTGTTTGCAGACCACCGGAATCCTTTCAATTGATGATAAATCGATTATATGCGTACTGCGAACTACGAAATTTGATATTGAACTTGGATAAATTCAAGATAAGGAGGAGGTAGATCTTCTCACAATGAAAAATGAAAATATTTCGGGGAAAGAATAGTAAAGGATTATAAGTATCTTGGAATTCTTTTATCAAGCAACCTTAGTGTGAAAACACATCTGAATAAGAAGCTCAAGAAATCTAAATCCGTTATGAATGTTGACTGGAAGAATTGCTTTAACAACTAAAATATTGCACACAGTAGTGCTTTTCACCTCCCTGCAAATACACCGAGCTACAGGCTTACACTTAAAACGGACTTATATCCGCTTTATATAAAACGCTTAAGTTGCCCGTGAACTGGTTTCAAGGGCGGATTTAATTAGCTCATAAGTATGGCGTTGAGTTATAACTAGAAAGTAAGGAATTGGAAAAACATATCGTATTGTATTTATACCGGCTGATAAAACAAGTTGACAAACGGGCCAAAACTAAGTTCTTAGAGGATACGTCGGGATCGCTACATCGCACGGCGCACAGTCGCCTTAATTACATCTGGATTGAAGAAGCTATTTTAAAGGTATTCATACCATACAGGAGATCTCAATTGATGTTTAAACTCATTAGAGAGGTTCTAAGAAGCATATTGTCTCTCATAGAGAAGATCTTCCTGTACTATGCAACATTTTGTTTTTTATTAGAGGCAGACGCACAAAGGATTTTATGTGTAAGGAGGGAAAAAAGAAAGGTACCGATATGCGCAAGCAAATCAAGCAAAGAGCTTGACAGGGCATTCCATAAGGCAGTTGGACGGACTGAATTGTTATACGAAATGAATAACGATATTTCAGAGTGCGTCCATAGGTGGGCGTGATGGTGATGTGATGGCGGAATGCTACTGGAAATTTCGGTGGAACACTGGTGGTTAAAATAGCAATACACAAGGGTTAGACAGGTGACGATACATTGGTGTTCAATGGTGTCGAAGGACCGTATAATATTGGCATCACCTATGAATCTGATAGCACGATTTTGGATCCTATCTATCAAATGCAAAGAGGTCTTAGAGGCATTTGACCACATGTGAGCATTATACTCCAGTTTTGGGTGGATAAGCCCCTTATGTATTGAGCTAAGGTCGGAGGGTTGAAATTGCGCAGCATTTTTGGCAACATCCAACATTTAGTCGTTCCAACGTAAGTTGTCATTGACACATATACTGAGAATGGAAAGTATATGTGCCGTTCATGGACAATAGGTGGGTATTTAAATGTTGCTTAAGCGACGGCAGAGAGCACTAAATTCCACTCTGATCATGGTTCCCCAATTAGAAATGCTGCTAATATCGGAATTATTAATATACGTTTTCGTTCCCGTTCTACAGCCAATAAATAGGGGCGTGAGTCCGGGAACAAATATGAGAAGTAGGGAGTACTGTCGCCAACAAAGCAATATAATGGATCAGAAGTAGTAGACAAATGATGTTAAAGTTGAAAAATAGTGTCGATGACAGAACGGAGCCTTGGGGCACACCAGCATTTATTTTATGAATATCCGACTTAAAACCATCCAAGGCAACTTGAATTGAACGATTCGAAAGATAATTTCTAATCCATTGAAGAAGAAAGTCGTCGATCCCAAATGCACGCCTTTTTTGCAAAAGAGTCTGATGCAAAACTCTGGCAAATGCCTTAGAAATATCAAGTGCATCTTGCTTTCGCTAGATTGATGTACGCTTTCGGTGAGACATATCATCACATCACCAGTGGATCTGTTACTACGAAAACCGTGCTGCCGGTCATTAAGCAGTTTTCGTGTTTCGAGATATTTCATGAGCTGACCTTATGACCTAAGAAAGAAGAGACGTAAGTGCAATGGGTTGTTAGGAGAAAACAGAAGAAGATTCGCCATTTTTGAGGAAGGTATGGAAATATGCTGTTTCGCATCTGCCCCGATAGAGTCTTAAAGAGTAGGATCGATGGATAAGCTTACGCAGTGGTTTTGCCAGCGTGGAAGAACACCTTTCAGAAGAAGGGAAGCTATATCATCTGGACCAGTGGATTTGTGTATGTTAAGTTCCTTAAGTACACTTACTACTACACGAGTGCGAACGTGGATTCGTCCTATTGAAGATTCGCGGCACTCAAGTGTAGGCGGAGACAAGGCACAATTTGGAAGTGTTGATCTAGCCGCAAAGTGTGCAGCAAGTTGATTGGCCTTGTCCAAGGAGATAGCAGTTCGAAAGTCATTGTAAGTGAGCATTGGGATGGAGGATGAGGCAGAATTTCTAGTGTTTTTGACGAACAACCAAACATTGTTACTACCTTCGAGCAAACATAACGATCAGTTAAAATTCTTCTTCTTGGTCTTCTCCAATTAGCTTTCACGTATTGCCATTCGGTTTTTTTAGGAATATTTTCTCTAACTTTGTGATGGGTGTACGAGAAATAAGTTGATATGACATAATGGTCCGACAAGCCTAGAGGAGAGCGCTCATCAACGGCGTACTTATCAGGATGAAAGATTAGAAACAAGTCCAGGGTGTTGGCGGTATGACTGACAACGTTTGGTATTCGCATGGTCTCATATACAAGCTGCATCAAGTTGTTTTCCGCAGCGAAGGTCTCAACACACAGATCTTCGGGTGTTGTCTGTCCAGAATGTCGAAGCCACCCAGAATTGTGTGAAGATACAGGGATACAGATATACAATTCTTTGTATGGAGTCAGATAGAGCATCGAATTCGTTAAAGGTCGAATTGCTGTCCAGTTTGGGGCTTCTGTAAATAGTGGATAATTTGCTTACAGAGATGGAATTTTAACAACATGAAGTTGAATTTCAGATTGGAACATGGATAACATTGAAATGGAGTTTGGTAAGCCACATCACTACGCACGTAAACGGCGAGACCTCGGTGAGAAAAGAATAATGGCGCTATTTCGTAGCCAGGTGGCTTCAGATCAGAGTAATCTGAGAAGTGTGGGCGAGGATCTACCTGTGTTTCGCTAAGTGCCATAATAGATTGTTACATGCTTTCAGTCATTGTTTTTGTCATATGGTAGTATTGTACAACTACAGTGACTGGCTGTATAAAAACAACATTATGACCGGAGGCAGAAGGAAGCAGGAGGTAACAGAAAGGCCGTTAGTCGTCTGTAGTGACACTACAAAAATCCAATGAATTGGGAGCTTCTAAAGCATCTGAGTCCCATTGAAGGAGCTGGCGATGTGTTCGAAGTCTTAGAATAGTAGCTTCACTTACCTTGTATCGAACAGATCAAGTTTGCTTTCAGAGCTAAGTTATTGGACATTACTTTCTGACATATGCCACGGTCACTACACTGTCATTTAGGCATCTAAACAGAATGTAGTTTGAAGACGAATTTAATGTAATGAGTTCTCAAAGTAAGGAGTGCAGTGCTGTTCTAGCACATTTTATAGCGATATAATGCGTTTCTGGATGGAGTAAGTTGTGTTGTCACAACATTGTAGTCCTTCTTCAGCAATGCCAACGATATCCAAGTGCATCCAATTTAACTTTGAAACATAAAGTTACTCCACCACATTACTTTTATAGTACAAATTAAAGTTCGACGTTGTTAAAGCTAGAAGTTGATGATCAGACTTCTGGAATGAATTACTAGGAATACCATCCGAATACACAATACCAGCAGACAGCTATATCATGTTATCCCAAATCAAACAAATGTCCAAATTCGTAAATATTGATCACTAGCATTCCTTATTCCACAACCATCCGAAATCCAAACAAAATGGAAGATTCAAACAGATTTGCCCTCTAATTAAATATATCCTACCAAAGGAGCTGCCCAGTCGTAATGCCCCCCATCAAATTCTACAAGTCAATCTGACCTTCTCAAGAAGTTATCACAATCGGTAATGACCTGCAGAAAATATATGTTGCGTAAAATTTATTTTCCACTGGGTACAATTTATTTGCTTTTGCGACTAGAGATGCCACTCTCCATGGATACAATTTAAAGCACTGTTACAATCTACAAGTTAGATGTTTTATTTGTACGACACACACATTATCTTTGTACGTAATTTTTCGGCTACCTCTGGAAAGATGGGGTTGGGTGGATGGGGAATGCGAAACTGAACAAAAAGACTCACATTTGATTGTGTGTGTGAAAAGAATGGCAAGAAGGACATTTTGCTGTGAAATCTTAGATAGAGCATTAGGAAAATTGTAATGGAGAGGGTATTTGTCATGCAAAAGATCTAAGTTAAGTTTAGGAACATTCATATTGAACCAAACCGAACGGAGAGGTACCAGATGTAAGGTCACGGTGGGTAGTAATGCCCTTGGCATTTATTTAGGACTTTTATTTATGCTTTTGAAAAACAGGAAACATTTAACTTGATTACGGGCTGTAAAACATACTAAGAATTGGAGTGTGTTGGAGGGTTAGGAGACTTACATGACCTTAATCAGTGATTCAACTGACAGATGGTCACTTTTGTTTGAATTGATAATGCTTTGGTTACAGTTAAAGGATACTACAATTTTTTGGAACATGCTTTTAATAATTATGTAACTGCAGAGGTGAAAGCAACATTTGTTGGTAATTGCTTCATAGTTATGGCATATGCTACGAAGGCAGTATTTACAAAGTTTAGTTTTAAACTGGATTTCGATTGATGAGCTAATGTTAATAAGAAATCATTCAAAAAGTTTGAGACTAGCAACGTAAGAGCTGGGGTACAGCTTTTAAATACTGCGACTGTTCGCTTGGTCTCGATTTATGCCACATAGATAAATACACCAAGGAGGAATGCAGGGTATATGGGTGCCATGAGTCGCCAACCAGTGGAAGAAGAACGGTAGATGGAAGAGACATCCGCCAACGTACTAAACATATGCATTGATGACGATGATTGGCTAGCCACCATGCAATGGCAAGATAAGAGACTACGTGACATCATTAACCAACTTGAAGCGACAACTTGTAGCAGTGATATAAAGGAACTGCATAAGGAAACTTATGGAAGCTAGAAGGAATAAGACTCTTTAGATGCGAAGGTAATCAGAACTACAGCATTCACGGTGAACGAATTCACAAAATGCTGTCGAACTTAAAGCATACAGCACATTATGAAGGCCGTTGAGAAGATCAACCGCTAGGTGCTAGCAGCACTAAGGTGTACTCATGAGACTGGCAAAGACTGGACGCAACAGTTGAGGAACATTTAAAGGAGTTTAAACACGGCGAGGAGCGCAACCACAATGACGAATCCACATGAATGGATGTTTGCATATACGCCAAGGGGAATCGATGGAGACAAGGTACTGCTATAGCTTAAACAGAATGGACACAGGGATCAAAACAAAAGGTATTAGGTGGTAGGTAGACCATCAAAAACAGAACGAACTTGTCTATAAGACTCACAAACGACCAATTACATATGAGGTAGATGACTAAGTCCATATATCGTGGCAAATATGTTGCTAAATGACTGAGCGATATTCCAGGACAGCAGCAAAAACAAAGGAAATTTGAATCTATAGAAAGTTTGGACAAGATGAAGAGGTGGTGCGATTCTTATGGTGACGATAGCCAATTTAAATTCGAAACAGATGAAGCTGAACTTGAGAAATTCGGTGAAGAGGTTTCCGATTTAGTGGTTACAACAAGACTCTAGAGCGAGTCTTAAGACAGAATGTAGATATGTGTACTCTACCAAATAGAAAAGTACACAAATGCGGTGTAGGACTAATGCTAACGCAAATAGTATTTAAAAGTGCCTTCTGAACTCTTCGTCGACTTTGGTTTTCAAAATCACCAATTCGTTTGAGACGCGTTGTTCAACTACAAGTTTTGTCATTGTACCAGCTACGTCTTGCCCAAAAAAGAATGAATACTGACTTAGATCGATTTTGTTCCTACCGAACGAAAGTATACATACAGTGACCTAATGTATGCAGATCAGAGCGGTTCTTTATGTACTCGTAATACACAGTTGTGAAGTGGCTGGCAAAAAGCCAACTATCAGAACTGAAGTCTTTCGGGTTACATAGTGATCATTTCGTAGACCAGTTTGTAGAGAGGCGGAAGCAGCCATAAGCCAAACATTGGAAAATGGCAGAATCTCAGACTGCTGCAGTCTTACTCGGCCGGTAGAAAAATGTGATTTAGAACCTCAGAAGCAGCAGAAACAACACTTCCCGAATACACCCCGAACCTAAGAGCACAAATCGGTAGGCATTTGTATTCGTAGGATTCCCAAATTGCGCGGTATAAATCGACAGAAATGCCTTCATCTAGGTAGCCTGCTTCGGCTGATATTGTTATCTAATTGAATAAGAACAGAGGAGCACAATGTGCCGGATTTTCTCACAGTATTCTGCACTCTGGCTTTGGCTTACTAATAAAGGCCGAATTACGTTAAATTTCTGGCATTACGTCTGGTATTTTCCAAAATAAAATGAGGCGAATCCTCCTCGGCAATAATAAAAAGCTCGCATGTTCTACACATTGGAAGTATTTTTAAGTCAATCCTTGGAGTATATACATACATAATAAATTAGACGGTCACCAATCAAGTGTTTATAAAATGTGAATGTTACTATTGTAACAAATTTATCACCCGGACCTTTTTCATTTATTCATTCTCCTTGGAAATATTTCAATCCAGTTGAACGTAAGAAATGGAAAGAAATGGCATTAAGCCCATGATACCGGATACAAACAAACCCTCAAAATGTACGACTACAAAATACAAATGGGAGTGGAAAACAACGTTGAAGGATAAGGAATCGTTTTCGCAGACAATTCAAGGAGACACTTCATTTCGTCTGAATTCCTGAAGAGCCAGGAGAAGCTGCTATTTGATGAGTAAAACCTAAGTGTCACTTCAAGTATAGCACTTCTATTTCCGTTTCACTGCGCGCCTATTGCGTTGTTTAGCAGGTGCCTAAAGTAAGCTTCTTACTGAAAGCCTATTAAACTTTCAATCATTTGTATTGGAGAGAGGATAATGGGATATTGTCGCGTTTCGTGTTTCGAGATTCGTTTATTTGTAATGAGCTATTGGATGGGATGTTTTAAAATTTACCCACCAAGTTACAAGGACACCAGAGTGGTGTCAAACTTGGAGCGGAGCGATAAACTCTGTGGCTTTTAACGAATGGTCCTGTGAATTTTCAACATCGATTAGGATTAGTGCTATTATTTAGATGAGCTCCAGCCTATATTCGAAGCTGGTGCGGATGATTACGATTGCTTTGGTTAGACTATGTTTGGTTGGTTGCTACTAATTCAATTGTAATGATGTTGATAACTTCAGAGAGAATCATCTATATTCCTGATGGAATGCGACTTTGTGATGAGATTAATGGTAAGTTAGTGTGAAAATGCACTTTCTACGAACTATCAATGATTCAATTTGATGGTTGATTACTTATTATCTTTAGTCCTAGTTGAGGCAACCCTCAGAATTCGCAGTCTTCAGGGTAGTCAGTCTTTCCCATTTTAGGCCCAAGCTTAGATGTTTTCTTCCTGTGTTGAATACATACCATAAAGTCGATGCTTCATCAAAAACCGATTTGCATAGTTCGCCGGAAATGATAATCTGGACATTACGTAAATACTTTATTATATTTGTTTAGATGGCAAGACATCATGGGTGGATCTGGGTGTCAAACAATAGCCCTCCTTAGTTGGAGCGATTGCTGGTTAACACCCCCCATTAGCGCATTCCAAGTTGGTTGGTCCCCTAAGATAATGTGTTGCTCTATTGCGTTATTCCTTATGGCTGGAATCGATTTCGCTCGGCTGGAGAGTTGGTCGTTAATTCGCTCTACATATCCAAGAGATACCTATACATATCTACATATCTATGGTGACTAAGTGCACTTTTCTGACCAACTTAATATTACAGAACAGCTCGAAGTGTTCGTCGTTGAATTTCACTTCAACGCAAACGCGACTGAGGCAGGATATCCGATATAGCATAGACAATAGTAGCGCTACAGCTTTTTCTTTTTCTGGAAGGCAGGAACACACTGTTGCATTCTGACCAAATCTGAATTCACTGAAATACACCTCTGTCCTTTTTGACGCTTGTTATTTTTTTGGCATATTCCGCTTGTTTTGCTTCCAAGCGCCGACAATGCTCATTTTCCATGGGATGAATTTCTGAAGCAATGGGAGCAAGCTTAGGTAATAGCTCATTGTCATAATAATCCAGGTATTTTGTATGCATCAAGTCCTTATCCAAGTTTTGGTCTCGAGAGCTCTGAATTGGACTCTCATATTCTTGTTAATGATCTCGAAAATATATCTTATTTTCGATGTTATCCTGTCTTCAGAATGGCGACAGAATGGGTTCCTCGTGATGAACACTCCCATTGTTATCAGATTCATTGTAACTATTCAGTTCATTTCGTCAACTATTTAAGTCAAACATCCTTCATCGCTGTAAGCGATTTCACATGACTTAAAGCTTGCTCCGTCCCAATCGGATTTGGTATCCAAGATGTTTCGAAAATACTCCTGCTTTTTCGAGGACTCCTGGAATCAAGAAACTGCTGAGTATCTTATAACTTTAATGAAGCCAGAGGTTGAAAAGGTTGCCTTGTCTCGTAGTGGTGGTTCCTGGTAATTCCTTTTTAATGGGGGCTATGGTGACAAGGGCAGGCTTAGCCTGTATCATAATATTGGCCTATGCCGCCATGGAGTCACAACTCTACACGGAAGAGATTAAAAAGATGTAACGAAAGAACTAATGACCTCGGAAAAAAATTGACTCATTGTTGACGACCCCAGCGAAAGTTTAAAGTATAACGACCTTCGCATCTGCACGTGGGATGTTGAGACGATGTTGTATATTGGATTTAATGGTGCGCGAACGTTGGAAATGTTGGAAAAGTGTTTAAACAACGATTCTCTAAAGAAAACGGTCGTTTACCAGTGTCAAAAGTGGTCGTGAGTCAATCGAAGATAACCATTGACATGGGAAGCCGACGAATCTGTCCAAGACATTTTGGTTCATGATTTGGGTTTCCGTCGTGTAGCAGCAAAGTTGGTGCCAAAAGACCTCTCATGCAAAAAAGAGACCGTGTTGACGTCGCAAAAGAGATGATTTGCTGAATCTGATCCCACATTCATCAAAAGGATCATTAATGGAGACGATATGACATCAGGTAAGTGAATGACGTTCACCAAATGAGCCGAGACAAAAAAAACCACTCGTTTTCAGTCAAAAAAGAAGGCAATGCTTACGGATTTTATGGATTACAACGGTGTAGTGTATTTTATGAATTTTTGCTAGAAGGTCAGACAGTAAACAAAGAGTATTATTGGGGCGTTATGAGACGTTTGTGTGAAGCAATTCGCCGAAAGAGATCAGAATTGTGGGCAGAAAACTCGTGTATTTTGCACCATGATAACATACCGTCGTACAGTGCCATCATTATTCGTAATTTTTTTGACGAAAAATGCAACAAATACCATCCAACAGCCAACGAATTCACCTGATTTGGCTCCCTGTGACTTCCTTCTATTCAATCGAGATAAAAACCACTACAAGGAACGCGTTTCAGCAGCCGAAAGAAAGTAATGGAAAAATCGCAGGAAGCACTGATGGACATACCGAAAACCGAATATAAAAAATGTTTCGAGAATTGGATCAAGCGCTGGCATAAGTGTGTTGCAGTCGATGGGGATTACTTTGAAGGGAACAATATGGATTAAGATGAATAAACTCGTATTATTAATTTTCCGAATAAATTCTGGGATCAAGGTGGTATACTATGTATAGTGATTGCCACATGGAAAAGAAACAGCGCTTATTCGGAGCGGATTTGTCATATACGGCAAACTTAGACAAAAAGTCTTGAGCTTCCAATACGTGAGCGTCTTATGACAATATGTATCAAGGCCTTATACGCACCTATTGCCCTACGCAAGGCAAGGGATGGCGCTACTAAAAAATGTTTCTAAGAGCTCCTCGACAAGGCATTTGAGCAATGTCGGAAGTTGACCTTAAAATCACACTTGGCGATTTAAGCACCTTGGGGCGAGAAATGTCACTATAGCAAGCACACGGTTTCCTCATTTCAATATACAAAAGGGAACATGGGGGTCTCCGGATCATCACACGCTAAATCAAATTGATTATCTTGCGATCACTACGGGCAGCCAACATTGAATAAGACCACCACATTGTTGCCACCGAGGTGCGAAAGTTGATTTACCAAGCTCCACAACATAGACGAATAAATGCGAGAAGATACTTGTATAACATAGAAAAACTGCAATCGCAATCGACCGCTAGGTTCTTCGCCGAACGCGTATCCCGAAATCTCTTGACAACTTCTTTGCCGCCAACAAGTACCTATGACCAGTAACAACACCGTCAATGTACCATCAGAGATGCCATAATTCACGAGCTGGTTTTCACCCGTCCATCACCGAGGAATCCCTGGTTTCATAACATGAAGAATTCCAGCCAGCATATGCAGAAGCGTACCCAGCAGCGTTGCAACGAAGTAAGACAGCGTTTGCGAGCAGAAGACACGGAAAGAACATCGTCTTCGCCAGATTTTCTGCAGACTGTATAAGGGCGAAGAAGCCCAACATCCCGCCGTCAGGTCGAATAGACCATTCAACTTTGACGATGATAGAAAAAGATTCCGTCCACGTGACCAGGATAGCAATGTATATATAAGCCAAAATGCAACAAATAGTTGGACCTGACGACCTGAGATATTCAAAGCTGATGGAAATGACTTTGTGGAGAGCATGATCATATCTCAGATCTAGTGTCTGAAGAGTATATGCTTGATGAATGGAATTCCAGCATCATTTGCCCGATCCACAAAAAAGGATACTTCTTCAACTGCGTTATCTATAGAAGTATATACAAAACTCGTCAACATCCCATACTCGTACAAGATCTTATCTGCAATGTTGTGTGAACCTTCGTCAAGAACCTGATTGGCTTCTATCAGTGCGGTTACAGAAAAAAAACAAGAAGTCCAAACCGACAGCCAACATCTCTTCGTCGGCTTGAAGGCCGTATATGATTGCATTGCATTCATAGAGACTCACTGGCTACTCCTCCGTTAAAGTTGGTAACGAATTAATAAAGACCTTTGATGCTAAACGAGGTTTTAGATAAGGTGATGCACTGTCATGTGACTTCTTTAACATCATAGTTGAAAGAACTTGCGGAACTCATAAGCGCACATTGGTAGCACAATTTTTCAAAATTCTGTGCAACTATTAGCGTACGCTGATGATATCGTCATAATTAAGGGAACTCAGCGGGCTGTCACTGGTGCGGTCGTTTAACTTAAACGGAAGCAGCAAAAATTGGTTTAGCGGTGAACGAAGGCGAAACCAAGTATATGCTGTCAGCGCAACATCGACGAATTGTAAAGAATGCCAAAGATGGTAGGGACTTTGTCTGCTTTGGCTCTACTATCAATTCCGCCAATAACATAAGACGAACATGGACTTGGGATGCAATCAACAGGCCTCTTTATTTACCGCGGTCTCTGGTTAACTGCCTCCATTGAAGAACTCCAGATTTGTTCAAATTTGTTGGATGGTTCGAAATTTTGGTTGTCCTCGCTGTTTAGAAGTCTTTTTCTAATATCCTCAGTAAAGACTGTAACTTTACGAGTACTTGTTTCCTTGTTCGCTTTTGCTGTTGTACGTTCTCAATTAACCAACGTTTTCAAACAAAATTTTCCCCGATTGCTAAAAGAAAAAAGTGAGGAATTAGGACAGTTGCAGCAGATTTACAAACGTAAGTCATCACGTAAGGACATTTTGACACTCTTAGTTCTGGTTGATATCTCAAAAGCATTTGACGCAGTAATCACGCGATCCGTTGCAGCCAACATAAGTCATATCTCAACGGAAGAAAACAATTAAATTGTAAATATGGTATACAAATTGGAGTACCACAAGGGTCGATTATCGGACCTGTACTACTTAACAAGAATTCTAAAGCCTTGTAAAGCGCATAGATGAATAACGATCCCGCCCGTATTTACAGCTGGTCAAGTAAACACGTACTTCGGGGTTATATCGACAAGTTAAAAGTATATAAAGGGTTTTCCAATAGGGACTTGACAACTTTTAATTTAATTTGTGAACGCACTCTTTCAACACTCATCAAACTGTGAGTGTTAATTTATTCAGTAAATTCATTATTTTCATCATGGTTAAGTACACTAACGAGCAACGTCTGCAAATTATAAAAATTTTCTACAGATATTCGGAGTCGGTGACTGCAACTTTAAGAGCGTTAACTCCAAATTTTTAGGCCTAGATATTCGTTGTGTGATGTTGCCGTGTCAGTAAGACAACGGGTTGATCGAAGTGTCGAAAATATCGCTGCCGTTTAGACGTCCGTAACAAACGATCCAAATCAGTAAATTCCACAGAGTTCTCAAGAATTGGACATCGCTCAGACCACATTATGGCGTATTTTATTTAAGAATCGTGGTTTACACCCATACAAGAACAAGCTGACTCAAGAATTGAAGCCGATGGACCATTTGAAGCACATTTTTTTCTCAATGGGTTCGTCAATATGCAAAATATGCGTTATTGGTCGGGTGAAAACCCACATGTGCTTCATGAATCACCACTTCATCCACAAAAAATAACTGTTTGGTGCGGTTTGCATGCCGGCGGCCTTATTGTGCCATGTTTTTTCGTCGACGATAACGATTGTCACGTTACTGTGAATGGTCAGCGTTATCGCGCCATGATCACCGATTATTTTTGGCCCGAATTGGAAGATATGGACTTGGACGACATGTGGTTTCAACAGAATGGTGCCACAAGCCACACAGCACACGCTAAAATCGATTTATTGAAGAGTAAGTATGGTGAGCGTGTTATCTCAGGACATGGGCCAGTCGATTGGCTCGTTATTGCGATTTAACGCCGCTATTTTCTGTGGGGCTACGTTAATTCATTGGCTTATGCCAACAGCCGACGACGTTGCAAGAGCTCAGAGCCAACACTGAATGCGAAATAGCGGCCGTTTCGGCCGAAATGTATGGCCGAGTCTTTGAAAATTCTGTACAACGCAAACGTGCCGGTTTTTGAAATATCTCAAATGGTTTGCCTTTTATCTAAAAGAAAGTTGTCAAGTCGTTATTGGAAAACCCGATACTTGCCATACATTGAAGAGCTTCCGCTTTTTCACATTTTCAGCCGGTTCAGATAAAGTTTTTTTTAAAAAAATTAAACCTCAGTATAAGTCAAGTTTTGAGACTGTGTTCAAAGATAGCTAGACGTAGTCAAAATTTTTCATTGATACCATGTCCTGCGGCACACAGATTAGCATCCCAAACTAAATTTCAATTAATTAACTTCCTTAATGAGACAAAAGCACACCGGAGGATACATTAATTGAACGATGTCAATTGTTTTCAACAACCCTGCACTCTGTGCAATTTCGCTCACACCCAAGAACAAGGTGCTTGAATGGAATTACATATGTTATAAACTTTTATACCCTTTAACCGAATTGGTTTCAAAAGCCACAACACCATACAACTACAATGCAGATAATGAACTTTTTCGCCACAATACGAAAGGCAGCAGACAGAAAGGAGAAAAAAACAGGAGCACCTTTTTCCAGTTAAGCGAGAATCAAACTTCCTCCTTCCTTCCCGGATGCCAGTCCAAGACAAAAACATGTTCGGAGAGAAATTTTTTTTTTTTTTTTTAAATTTCTTTAAATTTTCCTTCCGAATTATCCTTTTAGGCTAATGAAATGGCATGTTTCTGTAGTTGTTGTTGAAAGCCATAACCGTACCTGGAAATCACCTGGAAGTATAAACCATCCATCCCTTGTTACTAGCCAAGTGTACCCATTTGTCTTATCATTGTAATCCTCGGCCGGAGAAGGATAATACGCCATGCGGTTTTCGCATTGATGGCTGACGGCGGCAGCAGTGTAACTCTGAAGAGATAAACACTACGGCGACGGCTCAACGTAAACAGTTTTTGGGTTGAGATGGTCGGAAGAGATCATGGACCTTTTTGTTAATACAAAATTTATATTCCAATAAGGCAATGCGAACATGGAACATTCGAAAAAAGGATAATAAGGGTGAATTTAGTGGTTGGTGAATTTTTTAACACAACGATATTTTCCTGGTGGCGGTGACGGTGATGGTAGCTGAGCAGGGCCAGGATTGGAACGGAGGTAATTCAACCGCAGCTGGAGGTATGTTATGTAGATGTTACCACCGCCGCCGCCCAACGTAATGGCAGGAAAATCGAATTAAATTGCAATTCATCTTGTTGGCTTTGTGTTGGCTGTCTGCCGTGGAGATGATGTGTGAGGTGATTATTTGCGCAATCAGAAATCGTTATCTGTTTTAAAAGTTAATGTCGGAATTGATTTCCTTTCCTTTTCTGCTTTTGCTCTTCATCAGATATAAATCCGTTTAGTGGATTCGATTGGAAATTGTTTTTGATGTTGGAGGAATCCAATTGAAATAGACACGGGTCTATTTCTGCCTCATCTGACTTATAGTCGCACTAAGTGTGAGTTGTTCGAGATAGTGATTGAATAATACCAAATTCAATAGGTCCTGGAAGGATTTTGTGGAGTGCTCGTTAGGGAGATTCTGATCTTGGAGTGTCGAATTTAACAGACTCTGAGGTTAGCTTAGATGATCAACCGCTAACTTCCTTGTTTCTGTGCTATATTCCAGCATAGATGGTGGTAACAAACTTGTCCGCATAGAAACACCAGACACCACTCCGCAAATAAACTTCGCCTAAATAGCGGAAGTCAAGCGAAATGCACATAACATATCAAGGTTGTTTCTTTGTTTCTTAGTCGGCGTTGATCACCTAAGGTTGCTTCTAAAAAGTTGGCTTTTTTGCTGCCTATTCACAGGCAGTCACGGGTGGAACAGATTTACGCGTTGCCGGCGGGCTTTGTGCACCTGCAGCCATTATATGCATTAACGTGGCAGAGCAAATCTTAAAGGTCGAAACTGACAGAAATAACTTACATACTTACTAATCCGGCCAGCGACCATTGAATGGTCTGAGCCTGAGCTAATGCCACTTTCCATCCTTCACGGTTCCGGGCACATTGGTTCCAGTTTACTAGACTGGCGTCCGCGATTACTTGATCTTTAAGCCAGAGGTTCGTTCTTCCCTTTCTTTTTAAGCCAGGCGGCTTGGATGCGAAGATTTTTTGGATAGACTACAATATTTTCGCCCATGTAATCAATGTGGCCGAGCCAGTCGACGGATTCTTGCCCTCCGGCTTTCGGATTATATCCACATTTGTACGCAGCTCGTACAGTTCGCGGTTATATATTCTTCTTCAACCACCCTCCTTGGAGACAGGATTAAAATTTGATGTAGAAATTTTCTTTCGAAGGATCCCAAGATCTGCTCCGCTGTCTTGCTTATCGTTCAGCATTCAGCTCCATAAAGCAAAACTGGCAAGATAAGGGTTTTGCAGAGCATGATTTTGGATCTTTGAGTTAGGATTTTGGATCCTAGTTGCTTAGATATACCGAAGAAGATAATATAGATATAAAACACTTGTGACAATGCTTTTCTACTCCTCGAAGCACTTCTCATAAGCACTTTTTGTTATAGCCATGAGTTCTTACAGCGATGCCGTTTTTATTACCTCAATTGTTGCAAACCTCCGTCCTTTCATAGGTCTCTTCAGTTTTAAGAACATAAAAAAGTCGCTTGGGGCCGATTTTCCAAAACAATTTTCATAACAGCTTCGACGTTTTTATCTTTTGTTGATGGCATTGGCATCTTCTCGGCCATTTTGGAAGAGGTTGTACCGCCTGTAAACATTTTTTTTTTTAAATTAACTCTAGGATGGGCAGCTGGGCCTCCTCAACTCCAACTCCCAGCCGACTAAGTAGTTTTGGGCACCTTATCATAACGACATTTACACATGAACAATGTCTCCAAAACGTTTTAACATTTTACTATGTTACAATATATTCATTTCGATAATGGCAATACATTCGAACAGCGCTTACTAACCCGTAAATCTGCGGCAATCGACGACATATGGACCATGTTGAACGCGAATTTTGAGAGAGCATATAAGCCAAGTGCCAACATAACCGTTGTCGAGCAATTGTTCCTTTACCGCGGCCATACATACAGTTAGTAGCACTAACTGACTAACAGACATTGTTTGGTTATTACAATACAATGAGAGATATGCATTGTGCTCGTAAGCGCCCAAGCCAAATAAAGCCGTCATTGTGTTGTCGACTGAACATCATACCTTTGCTACCGAGCAAGAAAATGCTTCCCTAAAACCGAATCAAATCTTGGACTGTAATGATAATAAGGCAAGGATTGATACCATGGACTAAATTATCTCCGGATATTCCAGCAAATGTGGAAGCAATCGATGGCCATTGGCTATGTTTTACAATATATTGGATATTGCTGGTTTGGCTTCGTTTATTATTTACAACCATTTACAGACAGCGACAAACGTGGTAAGTTTTTAACTCAATTGGCTATACAACTAGTTACTCTATGGAGGTTAGAGCGACGAATGGCCATGTTTCACGTCAACCGCGTATCAAACAAGCAATGGCAAAGTTCGGTGTTATTTTAAGTAGATATCTTCTTCAGTACATCATATAACTATATCTACCGTTCATTTCTTGCATTCTTTCTCTTTTAGGCACCAATTTCGACTACACCAATTCAGGTAGCATCACCCACACCCTTTGCATTAGCCTTAACCGCTGCTGGGCAATCGAAAAAAAAACGGAGGGATTGTGTTCATTGTAGAGCCGAAGGTGAACCGCGCCGTAAACATTCCATAAATGGAAATTTCGAAATTTCAAAAGTCACACTATTTCTTGAAAACACCTCGTATATTTTATAGTTTCTAATATTAGTTTCAAATTTGCATTTGCCTTTATAAAGTGGTTTTCCATCCGATTCATCATTTCATTGAAGAAATTCGTGAGACATTTAACCCCAAGCTTCCCAATTGTCACCCATACTTCGGAGAATACCAGGTTTACCAGTATGAAGTGAAAATAAAACACTAATTTTTAATGGGAAAGTAAAAGACATTTTATTCAAAGTATTGGCTACACATTTTTCATATCCTTAATTCAATTTATAAATTTCACGCCAAAAAAAAACTGATCGTCTTTTGAAGCAAGCCAAAAAGTCACCCAATTTTCGACTTCCTCGTAGGATTCGAAGTGCTGATCAGCTAATGCGTGTCCCATCCATGAAAAGAAATCTTTGTCGGAAGAAGCCAAGTCTGTTGAATACGGCGGGTGGGGTAGCAGCTCCCAGCCAAGTGCTTTGGTTGTATCCTGAACCAGTTTTGCTTTGTGTGGAGGAGCATTGTCATGGAGCAAAATTACCTTTCCATGTCAATGCATGGTTAAAATTTATCATTTATTGTCGGTAGCGATCTGTATAAATGGTTTCACCAGGCTTTAAGAGCTCGTCGTATACCACACCTTTTTTCTCCCACCAGACACACAGCATTGTCTTCTTGCCGAATCGATCTGGTTTTGCAGTCGAATTTGATGGCTATCCCGGATGAACCCTTGAATTTTTCCGTTTAGGATTCTGAAAATAAATCCATTTTTCATAGGCAGTAAAAATTCGATCCAAAACTGATTTTTTATCGTGGCTTTGAAGCAAAATTTCACAAGTGGTTTTTCGGTTTTCCATCTGTCTTTCGTTCAATTCATGTGGCACCCATTTTCCAGACTGTTGGATCTTTCTTATAGCTTTTAAACGGTCATAAATTGTTTGTTGTGTAACATTTAACATTTCTGCCACTTGTTTCTGACTCAAACTGTCATCTTCATCCAATATTTCCACCTTCTTTATTTCTCACATCAAATTCGTTATCTCTGAACCGTTATAAATATCTTTTGCATGTTGCTTCTGATAAAGCACGATCACCATATGCTTCGACAAGCATTCGATGCGACTCTGCAGCACTTTTCTTCAAATGAAAACAAAAAATTAATGCTTTCCGCTTGTCATCATTTTCTGTAACAAAATTCGACATTTTTAACATGATGAAAAAATATGATGTTGTTTGCTCAATGACTTGATATATACTTAATATGTTTGACAGTTGTCATAGCAACCAAACAAAAAAAAAGAAAAATTAAGGCCCTTTCACTATAAATGTTCCCTATCGAGACACTTGTATCTTGACCGGTACACCTGGTACTTGGAACTTGCTCTCATAGTAGCAAATTTGCTTGTATTTTATTCTCATTCTAGCTAATTCTGGCAGGTTATAGAGATGTATAGTACAATGTGTTAGAATTCACTTATAGTGTGTTTGTGTGAGGGTTAAGGTTTTGCAAAAGTATTAGTAGAGTTTACCATCTAAGTTAGTTAATTTGTGATTCCACCCCTTTAAACTTTTAACCGTTACACCCGTCTCGCTATGTATACGTCCCTGTGCCACACAACTCTCTTATAGAATGCCCTGACTAGCTAGTCATTGTAACTTTAAAACATTTAAAACCAATGTTCATCGGTACCTCTCTTTCTATCCCTGATTTTACTTCGCCAGCGCTGTGAGCAAGCATCTTAAGGGTACTTAACTCCCAGCCTTAACTTTCTTGATAAAGATGACAGCACTGCCAGCACCATCATTCTGTCATAATTTCTTACTCTGTTCTTGTCATCGACTGTTATTATAAATAAAAACGTGGTTTACAATAATGGGTGCAGGTTAATCTAGTGTTCGCGCTTTTTCTTACTCCTTCTCAACCGTATCTCAATTGCCTTATAACTTCTTATCCAGCGCACCATTTTCAAAAGAAGCTAGAACTCTTCTGTCATATACCATTCGTGTGTCCCTAAAATATCAGAATAAATTTTAGTTATCAAGTTCTCATAAAAAATGTGAAAGTGAAAGAATTTATTCGCCATTGGATTTGTTTAGTCAATCGCGAAACAGTTGAAATTAATCCGCTTCCAGTACTATTTTCCATTTTTATTTATTTATTTTTTTTTTTTTTAATTTCACTCTCCCTATTCTATTCTATTCATGTGCGTATATCAATGAAGAAGAAAAACAATATTGGAACTGTTTGAATGTGAAAATCATCCGCTGTAATCGGAATAGCTCTTATCGCCATGAATAAATTCCAACGGATTCTAAGCGCGCTCTGAACCACAATCTCTGTGAATTTGAGCATATTGCATACCTAATACAAAATTTGGTGAAAATGTTGACTTTATTTCACGCAACGTGGTTTCATGAAATTTGAAATGTTTGCAGCATAATGAAACATGTTTCGTATATAACAAATGTATAGCAGTTTCGTACCAATCCCAAAGTATGTGCTGATGAAGGGCTAAACTGCTGCAGTAGTCGCTTCGATGCGAATAACAAAAACGTAGAATAACAGTAAAACAGGATTCCTTATACAGGGAACTGAACTCTAGGCTGGAAGCATATCATCAATATCCGCCAAAGTAATTAAACAGAGTCACCACCATATTGACAGCTAAACTTCAAAAAATATCGTAAGCGTATCAACAATTAATGACAGATCAACGGCAGTAAAACTGATAATTGAACTGCAAGTACGCAATGAGCAATAAGGAAAAGAAATATTTTCGTGCGACTTTAATGAGCTCTTAAATACAACATCAATGGTGGATATGCCTTTCATCGGTAATAAATTAAGCGCACACGTAAAACGATGAATGAGAAATGGGGGTAAGAAACAAAAACATGCTTCTGAAGCGTGGACCAAGTGTAGAGAAAATAGTGAAACCAATAAAGTATGTCTTGGTATGACTACGAACGTTGCAGAAAAGAGGCGAAAGAAAATAAGAAGAGCTATCTTCACAACCCATAGACTACCCACAAGCAGTAAAAGAAGCCCAACGTCAAAACATGGGCAAAAGATGTAAAAAGATAACTTTTTAGCATTACAAAATAAAGAAGGCACACGAACCAGAAACTGCAGATTTTATGAAAGTCTTAAGTAACAAAACAGTAAGATAATGAAGCGGGACCGTGCAGATGGTTGGTTGCTATGACACCTGTCAAACATATTTAGTATACATCAAGTCATTGAGCAAGTAACATCATATATTTTCATCGTGTTAAAAATGTCGAATTTTGTACCAGAAAATTATGACTTGCGGAAAGCATTAATTTTTTTGTTTTCATTTGAAGAAAAGTGCTGCAGAGTCGTATCGAATGCTTGTCGAAGCATATGGTGATCATGCTCTATCAGAAGCAACATGCAAAAGATGGTTTCAACGGTTTAGAGATAACGATTTTGATGTGAGAAATGAAAAAGGTGAAAAACCGAAAAACCACTTGTGAAATTTTGCTTCAAAGCCACGATTAAATCTCAGTTTTGCATCGAATTGTTACTGGCGATGAAAAATTGATTTATTTTCAGAATCCTTAACGGAAAAAATGAAGGGTTAATCCGGGATAACCTCGACAACTTCGACTGCAAAACCAGATCGATTCTGCTAGAAGGCAATGCTGTGTGTCTGGTGGGACCAGAAAGGTGTGGTGTACCACGAGCTCCACCAAGTGAAACCGTTAATACAGATCGCTACCGACAACAAACGATCGATTTGAACTATGTATTAATCGAAAAATGGGCCAGAAGACACGGCAAGGTAATTTTTCTCTATGACAATGCACCTGCACACAAAGCAAAACTTGTACAGGATACAGCTAAAGCACTTGGCTGGGAGCTGCTACCCCACCCGACGTATTCACTAGACTTGGCTCCCTCCAACTACCATTTTTTTTCATCGATGGGACACGAATTAGCTGAGCAGCACTTCGAATCCTACGAGGAAGTTGAAAATTGAGTGACTTTTTGGTTTACTTCAAAAGACGATCAGTTTTATTGGCGTGGAATCCATTAATTGCCTTAAGGATGTGAAAAAGGTATAGCTAGCAATGACCAATGCTTTAAATAAAATGTCTTTTACTTTCCCATTAAAAATTAGTGTTTTATTTTCACAAAAAAACGGTATACCTGGTAAAGTTGCTAAAATGAGATGGATTTGCACGTAAAGTTCACTATTAGTGCGTAATGTGGATGACGTTTTTAGGGTTAAATAGGTGGGTTTTCTGTAAGATGGGAGAGAAATTTTCATTGATGATAATTCACACGTATTCACAGTTAGGGTCACACATCAGTGGAAACTGGGGCTTGGAGTTCCAATATCTGTTATTTGATCTACGGGCCGAATGCTACCGAATGCTACTGGCGATTTGTATAGAGTTCTGGTGGTGGAAATATAGATAAAACAGAGTGAGGCACCTGACATTACGTCGGTGTTCGACGGTGTCCATTGCCTAAGTGATATTAGTATCACCTATATGCTTTATTGCACGGTTTTGAATCCTATTTAGCAGGCGCAGATATGTTTTGGGCGTAGCCGAACAGATGTTGTAATTTTACTACAATTTTGGGCCGATAAACGCCTTATATGTTGTGCCCAGATCAAGGGGGGTGAAATATTTCTTACATCGCTTGATGTAATTGCAGGATTTTTGACGAAATCTAATATGTGTCCTTTCCAACGTAAGTTGTCACTGACACACGTATTGTGTTTTGGAAGCACTAAATTCTGCCATTTTGACAGTTCGCCTATTAGTTAGTCTGTTAATATCAGCCGAAGAGAAAGGAATATATTGGATTAAAAGTAGCAGACAAGAGATCGTTGTTAAAAATGAAAAAGAGTGTTGGATACAGAAGAGAGCCCTGGGGCACGCTAGTATGTATTTTGTGAATGGCAGATTTGAAACCATCCCAGAGAAATTGAATCGAAAGTTGAAGAAGAAGAAAGTCTTCAATTCGAAATGCACTTATTTTTTACAGTAGAGCCTGATGCTAAATTGTGTAAAATGCCTTAGAAATATTAAGTGCAATCATCTTGCAATTGCCAGTTTGATGTTTTGTTTTTGCTTTTCGGTGAGATATACATTCAAATCACCAGTGGACCTGTTGCTACGAAAACCGTACTTCCAGTCATTTCATGAGCTAATGGTTTATCAGCGTTTCCATGACCTTGGAAAGAAGAGGCTAAGTGCAATGGGTCTGTAAGAAGTGAGAGAAGACATTTTATGGACGGGCTATTTTTAATCGGCTCGGAAAAATTCCAAAAGAGTAGGATTTATGAAAAAACTTACGAAATGTGCTTGCGGAAGCTTGTGCTCGACCTTCCTTTATTTTTGGTAGAGCTAACAAGCTGTTATTGTTCTTATTTTCAGCGCCACTCAACATGTTTTCTGTTTCTCTGAATGCGAAAGCTGACATCTATCGTTAAGTCACGGCATTTGCAGTGGTGTTCGTAAAAAAACCTAGCACATTAGACGCACTTCTGATGGCTAATGGGTTTACAACTGGGTACAAGTGGGGGTATAGAGTATTGAGCGTGATCATTTAGTTGTTTCTTTTGATTGCAGCCGTATTTTCTCTTCTTAGTGACGTCAGAGATGTCCGCGTTTCTAGTTTCATTATAACAAGGTGGTGGTCCGAATCAATGTAGGCCCTCCAGATCGCCCGTATATTCAGAATACTGTAGGCAAGTCTTGCGTCTATCGCTATGCGATCAATCTAGTTAGTGGTAGATGGATCAGAATAATGTCAAGTTCTATCTTGAATGTTGTGATTTTTGAGCAGCGTGCTTATTACGACAATGTATCCGTTGTCGGAGATGATGTTGTGCAAGCTGTATTTACCGAGTGTTCTAAAAAAGAACGTAGAACGATCTTCCATCTTGCTTACGACATTCAGTATATGGCTTATCGAAGAGCCCTTAAAAACAGTTTTCGGTGCCATCGTCTTTAGTCGTCATATTGGGTTTATATTGAGGGACTGTCATTAGACACTCATTCACAAGCTCAAAACTTAAGACTCCTTGCTTAAGTCTTATGATATACTTGCATCCAAATAGTTGCCTTTCGTCCTTCATTTCGCCGATTTGTTTCATCGCACTTCTCTGATGACTAAGGTTCTTGCGAGTTGTTCGGCTGCACTTACCATAGTCTGTTAAGGAACTTAATCGTTTAACTTTTTTAAGTAGTATGTGCCGTCACCTGAAGTAGCATTTGTATACGACGCTTTCACTTGCTGGGTAACCGTATTTTTTTTTAACTGTTAGGGAGCTGATTCAACGCATTACCCCCAACATGGAGTTCCATATCTTTTGTAGTACCCTCTGGACTTAATCGGTAAGTAAATGCGAGTACTTTGTCTATCTTAAACCTTCAGGCAATGGAATGATCGAGCAGCCAAGTTCCATTTCGAAGAATTTCAATCGACAGAAGAACAAAGAAGTATAGGAAAATAGCACCCAAATTTGTTGAGGAATGGGAGGCGGATAGTTCCCAACTAGACCAAGTTAAACTGCTTATTGCTTGCGATCTGGATTAACATATTCCCGCAATGTGAGCTAAGTCAGTTATATACGATTACGTTCTGAAATTTTTAAAGGAGTTGCCTAATCCTCTCTGACGACTAGATTCGCATATGTACAATATATGCCAAAGGGCACAAATACTCTATGATATTTTGGTTCAAATTGATAATTGTCTTGACGTATATTAAAGGAATCCCGCTCAGAGTCAGCAAGGTCAAAGTAAAAGTAGAAGTTGATCCAGAACTCATAGTCCAAAAGGCAATTTCAATTGGCTTTAGTAGAATCCTTATCTTTACAAGTTTACCACTTACGACCGAAAGTTTCAGAATCCCCTTATTAGTACCGTTAGATCTAATTTACTATAAAATAGTGTAGTCTTCTGAATTTAAATGAAATTTCCTACCAAAGGTATGCATACGTATACGGGTAAGTGTATCTCGACGTCCCACTACCATCTGTTCAAACCAACACAAGTTGTAGAATTTAAAAGCGACCGAGATATACTATAAAATATCTTTAAACTTTGCAATTACTTCCGTTATTAAATAAATGCAAATGCTAATGCAATAAAAGTTTTCAACGAAGCAAACAAAGTGCATTCGGGTGTAGAGTGTCAAGAGTATCTAAAGCCAACCTACGTTGTTGTACCCCCGTTCAAAATGTGAGTCGGTCTCCCGTCAACTCTATCGGAAGTTATCCGTCTCTCCTACGTTTAAATTTTAAGATATGTTCGTTTTGTACTACGCTGTTTTAAGTTCCAAGTTTTGCAGTTTGTATGCTTTCTCGCACCCCTCCGAGGAGCTGTACACAAATGATTTCGCCCAAGGATTTCATTACAGCAGTCGTTGTAAGTTTTCTCATCTTGAAAGCTGTTTCTGGAAGATTGCGATTGTAATAGCAGAAGTAGGAGCGGTGGAGTGTCAGTACTCCAACGGTAGTCTGACTGTAACAAGCAAACAAACGGATTATGCTTCAAATTTATAAGTTTCCGGTTTGCAACATTTTTGTATGGTATCTCACAGATAATGGTGATCCACTGGCTTACTCTGAGTTTTTTTTTTTTTTTTTTTTTTTTTTTTTTTTTTAATTCAAGCTAAAGGATATTCTCTTTGTAAACGGGTAGTTGATAGAGACGGATGACGGAGGATGCTGGAGTAACAAAAAATAATCCCAGTTGAAAGTTGGTAGAAAAGTGGGCGAGTGGAAGGTTGAAAAGATATTTTTCGCGGTCGAATAGGTTTTCAATTATATTTCATGAAAAGAGTTTGCTTGAAGTCTTTTTTTTTCAACAAAAATAACACACATAATAAGAATTCAAGAAAAGAAAAAAAGCACACACTCTACCTTCTTGTGTATGTGGGGAAGAATAGATACAAACATTGTAGAGGGGATATCATATTGAGGAAGGACTGCGAATTGATTGATTTCTGAATTGTGTCAGGAAATGAGTTTAGATAATATTTTGTATTCGATTATAACGAATACTCGTATACGGTGATACAGATCTTAGCTAGAGGATTTAATTGACATAACTGATCAGAATCAAATATAGAAATGTTCAAAAAGTCTTTCAATTTGTTGGTGGTACAGAGATCTTCGTAAGAAAAGGATTGTGATTAACAGAAGCGTACTCTAGGCTGTGGAAGCATTGATCAAGCATTAGAAGCTGGTTGAACACGATTCTGTTTCTGCAGCTAAATGTACTCAACATTGTCTATCTCAGAACTTGAGAGGCTTTTGCAGTTTCAAAGGCTAGAATCGAATTGGGGAAATAATACTTCGAACACTAGACGAAAGCCACTACTCCATTGATGGGCTCAGCACAGCGTTATCTATCAACTTGATCCAAAAGTGATGGAGAGTCCATGGTTTCTTAGAAACGGGTCCTATATGGATCTCCTTCTGTTAGACACGTGAATACAAATGACAGATATGAATCAATAAACCTATATATTGGATTGAGCTCAAGGGAATTAGTGTGACCTTAAACTATTTGTACACAGGGCGGGGGAAGGAAAATTAATAAGCGGAGAAAAAGAGGTATCGAGGTTGATTGGTTTTGAATGTTTGAAGGTGATAATGGCTAGAAAATATAGAGATCGATAAGGCATTTCATAAGTCAATCGAGCAGCTACGCTGGAAAGAGAGGGTAAACTGATGACCATTCATAGAATAGTCTCGAATCTTATCTTGCAAGTGGTGAGAATTCTTATGAGCACCTAACTAGATGTGAGCACTATGCACTAAATTTTTGGCAGATAAATGCCTTAAAGTATTTCTTACATCGATTGAAGTATTCTATTAGCAGCATTTTTGGCAACATCGAATATGTGGTCTTCCAAACGTAGGTTGACATTGACACATATGCCAAGAATGTAAAAGTTTTTCTCTTTCGACCATGCAAGTGCCATTCATGTTTAATGGATGGGTGCTTAGGTTTCGATTTAACGATAACGTGTCATGAGATTAACCTGAACACCTGTGGGGAAGATATAATTTCGCGGGATGCCCATACATCCGTGGGAGCAAAGATACGTCTTGCCATCGCCTGCGGCCTCCCTAAATATCAATTCGGAACTGTGTTGAAGGCACAAGTTCCACCCCTGGTATGAGTCGAGGCCGATCTAAAACCTCTTCCTAATATTAGGCCACAGCACCTTGTATTTACTTACCACTCTACATTGTCACCATGATGCCCCCACAAGGAGGTCTACCACAAAAAGTCAGACACGGACCGAGATCTAGGAGGCTTCTTACAAGCATTGTACTGTGGTTTAAGTTCTGGTAAAGACTACAGGTGGTCCTGCCGTCAACAAGACCTATGACAGGTCGCTTGTAATTGGTCAAATCGTAGCAAACTTCGGTGTCACCATCTGAAAACCAGTACTCTCCTCTGCCCCTGCTTTTATAAGACATTTCGTAATACTGTTGATATCAGAATTTAAATAGCTAAACATACGCTGCCATTCCCATTTAAAAGTCGTAAAACAAGGAAGTGTTCTGGGAACTAAAATGAAAAGTAGAAATTGTCATCCTCAACTGTTGGAAACAGAAACAGAACTCTAGTCAACTCCGGCATTTATTTTGCGGATATTAGGCTTGAAAAAGTCCAAGACAACTTTGAACGTTTCAAAAGGTAGTTTCTCATCAAATGAAGGGGAAATTCAAGATATTTCAAATGCCAAGTCTTGTCAATTGCCTTCAAGATATTAATGAAATTATCTTGCTTTCCACAGGTTGGTGTAAAGCTATGTCATCAAATCGTCAGTAGACATGTCGTGGCGAAAGCCGTACTGCCAACATTGAGAAGATTTAATGTTTAGATATATTTAAGAGCTGAAGAAAGAGAATAAGATTCGCCTTTTTTAGGGTTGGTCTGGACAAGAGTCCTTAAGAGTAGAATTGATAAAAGAGTCGGCAGAGTAGAAGAAACCACTTCAGAAGAAGCAAAGATACACCTTGTTCCCAAGGAAATCGTGGTATGTATGATATTAGGGTATGTTGGACATACTTCTCTAGAACATTTACGAGAGCACTCTTCTCGAACTCGTTTTATCAATTCTCCAACAGAAACCTATCAAACAACGAAATCAACAGACACCTGGACGAGATCATAAAACTACGGCACCGTTGGTACAATATAAATGCACAGACTACGAAAGCAGATTTCACAAGAAAATACTGATGTCGAGATTAAAAAAATTATACCGACAGAACTTGAAAGCCGTGATACTTAAGACGTCGATCTATGGTATAATCTTAAAATTAAAAAAAAAAAAAGTTACAGGATTTGGGTAAGTTTGTATTGGAATACTCGGGCTATAAACATCAGCAACTTGAATACGTTCTTGAAAATAAATAAAATTTTTCGGTTGAAGCATCAAAACGACTTTCGTGTCTAAGAATCGCTGAAATGACTTAGAACGACCACATAATACTAAAAGCCAGGATAGATCCAGGAGAAGTGTTGATAATGATTACTTCTTTGTGATCGAGGCCATAAGATCGATTTAATAGGAAGTATAGAATGCGAATGATATCATTGAACAAAGCTAGGACCTAAAAATGTTGAAACTTAAGAAGGCGGTACCAACATCTCTCAGCCGCGAGATATTTCGCGCTATTTTCTTTGTCTTGTCTTTTTGGAACAGTCTTAATTTGACTGCTTATATTGTATACAAATCGAAGATAGAATGCCGGAGCTCGAAGAAGACGACCCAATTTGAAAAACCGTTCTATATCTATGCCTCTCTCTCTGACTCTTCTTATATGTAATACTTGATGGCGTATTTCTTTATCGGTTGTCGGAACTTCAACTAGGTTTATGGGTCATCTGTTTTCGGGATAACGAAGAAAACATACCTTTCATAGGAAAGATCTGAATGTCTTTGTCACTTGTTGGCACCCAGCGTCATTCGAACGAATTTGTGTTCTCTAGTATTTCTCCAAGTTGAAATTCTACAAACTGGCAATACTGTCGGTGTTTAGATATAAGCCATGAGAGCACCGTCTTAGTTTCACACCAGAAGACTCTGGAAGAGTGTTGATGCAGTGTATCTTTTGAATACTAACAGACAAATGGGTTCTTGAAACAACTGTTTGTAGTTCTATCCGAAAGAATGGACAGCCTGATTGTATCTTCATAGTAAACCTACTTCGTATTTATTACTCTTTATAACCCTTAGTCGTAGCGTTCAGTACGCTGACAGCTTTCTGGTCGCCTTTAGACCCATACAAATAATCACAAGCGCTTCTCATAAAATATAATTGCACTGTCATCGTCTCCAACACTTTGTTTGAAAATATGCCAATAGACAAAAAAAACCTTCAGAACTATAATACAAAGATCTGGTTAAGAAGCGGCATCATTGTCATAGCGTACAGTGTATTTCCTATACAGGTCATACACAACTGCTCTCTCATGTGGAATTCATTAAAATAAATCGGAGAAGTTCTACCTTTCAGCTACTTCCTGGGTACTGCATATTTCGTAAACTGAAAAAATCAAATCACTTCTTCTCCGATTACCTTCAAAAGGTCTTAAAGAAATACTTCAATTTTACTTCTAACCACTCTTCTCACTTACGGCTTAATCAACAATTTCAACCCCGAAAATTTGAATTTGAGCATTAAAACCGCTCAAAAAGTCTGCAACCCCTTTAAACCTTAGAGCCCTTCATTCTTTAATTCTCCTCCTTTCTATGGCATATCGAAATTTCGACAAACGATATGCCTTGACTTGTGTCTGGCATGAGATGAAAATCACAAGTCATTCCCAGAATCATCATCTCCTCGATACCGTTCATTCTTTCCACCAGAACTTATGCTGAAGCACTTCGGTGTACTGTTGAGTTGGGTGCATTTGAAGTGCCAGTGTGCTTTTCCAACTTCACGCATCAGCAGTTTATTTCATATGCCCACCTTGAGACTCGCATGTGAATTTTCCGAATCGCATATATGTTGCATGCATGCGTGAAGCAGAATATTAGAATACGGCACTTTGCAGCCTGAACTTGTGTACTGAGTGGAATAACTGTGTTTACCCAATGTAGGTACACACACTCGAAATATCCCCTCAATTTGGAGCACTTGACAAATCAATAGAGCTCACGAGATCTCTTCTATTATAATACTACATATACTCGTACATAGTAGAGCAGTGTTTGCGCTTAGCTCTTCCACCAGATTGGTGTGGCATTCGAACGCATTCAAGGACTCATGGTAATCTGTCCTGCAGATGGTGTGTGCATTAAGAAGGCCATGCATGAAGTATTATATCTTACCGCGTTAGCTTTGGAAATTTCGGGGCAAAATGTGCGCTCAATCGGATTGGCGATTGACACTACATAAATCGTTTTCAATGCCACTGATGTGGAACATACTATTGTTGACTTAACTGAGGAATGTGGAAAGCCGCTTATCTAAATCCAGGATAGAAATCCATCTATTTTATTCATTTTTGAGTCCCATCACACTTAATTGAAAGGCGATTTCTAAGTCCAAATCCCCTTTTCAATCGGAGTAAAATATGTACAAATAGGTCAATCGGTGGAGATTGAGCTCCAATATAATCTGTTTGATGGAACTTCTTCGATTAAATCAATTTTCCAATCCACTTGGATTTCCCGTAGATTCGTTGTAATCACTTTAAACATGACTGTAATCACCCATCGTATGTTATTTTGGATCTAACTAGATATACGTACATGAACCACAATTATATGATTCATATCGACAGGTTTATGGTGCTATGAATTTACTCATTAAATACGCATGGACTCAAAGGACGGAGTATAAGCTCATGTTGCACGATTTTTTATTGCTTCGTAGAAAAAGTTAAGTTTTATTTTGCAAAGTAAGATAAGAAGGCTACCGCTTGGAATTCTTCTGCTCGAACTACATAGAAGTCACCTTGATCTACACTTTTTGCGTGCGCCATCTGAAGCGAGTTTCGCTGTCACATCTCATTCTTCAAGGTCCGTTAATATAGTTGGACGACCATGATTCTGCTTTATATAGCAGAACTCATATGATGTATATAATCTTGCTAGCATCCCTCCATAAGACCATATGAACCAGTTTCTATCTTTGCTTCAATTAATAGCGACGCCGAGGATGACGAGGTCAAATCAGACTGGCTCTGCATACTTTGTTTCTGTAGATGATGTCATATAAGGTTTTTAAATCAATGAGGAGGTAGTGTATATCGATTTTGAATTCTTTGGTTTTTCCCAAGATCTGCGGCAATGCAAAAATCTGATCTATGGTGGTTTTTTCTGGCCTAAAACGACACTAATAGGAGTCGATCAGACTGGTGACAAAGGTTCTTAGACGGTCACATAATATAGCAGACAGCATTATTCCCCTGTAGTTAACATAGTTGAGGGGATCTCCTACTTTTAGGGTCATAAAAAAGCCATTGGGTGCAGCAGCTTCGACAGTGCCGTTCTGACTTTTTGTTATTCTGTCATATTTCAGGTTGAATTGATCATGCGGTGGAATGTTGTTTATCATCACCGTTTAGCAGGCTGCAGAAATAATCTTTCCAGATTTTCAGCACCGACTGTGTTTCTACGTAAACTATGAGATTTTCTCCTCTGTGCAGTTCTCCTTGGCCTTGATAAAACTTGCAAACCTCATTGTTGATAGCACCTCTTAAAGGCTTCTTGTGCCATTTTGTTTTTCTTCGGAGAAGACCGTGTTCTTCTCTTCTTTTCTTCTCGTAAAGCTGTTGGGCCGCTCTCGTTCTTTTTTACGTAGCGACTCTGTACATCTACTATTTTCTAGATTTACTTGCCTGTATTCGTTACTGAACAGGAGTTCCGTCATTGGGCAATGCTACCTAATTGCTTTTTGACTGTGATGCAACTGGTCTTCTAAATTGGATGATGCCGGTATAGGATTTCTTGAGAAGCTTGGGGAAACTCGATCGGATTGTAGTCGTCCAAGGTTGAAGTTCCTCACAATGGTTTGCTGATATTGAGTTGTTTCGGATATCCGCACATGTATCTTAACAAAACAAGATAATGGTCCAAGTTACTTACGTCGACAAAAACATGGACAATTTCGAAATTTATTTCTTCAACTACACATATAACTTGGATCACAGCAACACGGTTATCTACCCAGCGTAGGTTGCTTATATGGCAGTAAAAAGCAGATCAAGGAATACAAACATCCAATGTCGATTTATAAACGAACTCAATCGGGCTTTAACAGAAATAGTCACCGAAGATTCTAGAATTGCAACGAATGGTTGACTTTATAGGCCTATATAACTTTTTATTAGGTAAGGTACTATATGTAGAACAAAGTGGCTAGAAGCCGAGCAGTAGTTTTTTTTTTATTTAGGATAGGTCAAAAAATTGATAGAAATTGTAAAAAAGTTATTGAAATGCGTGAGTCGATTGGACTTAGGGTAGTAAAGTGTCAGTCAGGTTCATCTGACCTTTTTTAAAGGCACTGTCTGCTCAACTATTGATTAAGGCTTTGTATGTGGAAAATGTCTTGAATATGTGACTGATTTTCACGTTAATGAAATAACTTATTCTGACCACCTGTCGATAACTGCTACGGTTAACCTTGTGGTAAGCAACATAAACAAGGTTCCAGAACTATAAAACCACTCTAAACCACTCTTAACAGTAAGGTTAGCCCTGTACTTTTTTGTTTCCTATATATATAAAGCAACAAACAGATTTCATTGTATGACAAGATGATATGACTGAAAAAGTTCGTCTACTTGCGATTAATAAGAGAAACAGGCAGCAGTTTTGCAAAAATAATGTACCAGTAGGCCAACATAAAATACAAAGCAAGGAGAAGCAAAAACGGTACTCTCAACACATAACTACGTATGCAGCTTGCAGGAACAAAGAACAGTCGTTGGTTTTAAAAACTTGCCCGAACCGTCAATGACTCAATTTTCGCACAAGGTATTCAGACCGAAGCATCTGTACTGGCTTAACTTTTTGTACTATTCCTGAACTCTCCATGTAGCACGAACTAACTTCCACAAAACCAATGCATTGGACCGTACCATTGTCTTGCAAGATTGTTGTAGATATCTGCGTCGATGCAATTTAACTAAAGCACCAGGAGAGGATCATATTCCCTACAAAATCTTAAAATATGGCAGGAACGAATACCTCTAAATACCAACGAAGGTCTATAATTTCATTCTTGATGTCGCTGATGTGCCAGCCAGCTTCAGAAAATATATAAAGTAGATCCTAAAGACTTAAATAACTACAGAGTTTCTGAACTCAGAAATGAACATTTTCACGGGAATTGTTTTTAGAACTCTAATAGAATGGATACACACCAATGACCTAGTTACCGAGTTCGAAGAAAGTTTCAGGAAAAACCATTCCACGGTTGAAAATATTTTTACACTGAAAATTATTGTAGGACTTACTTGGACAAGGGCGAGAAGCGTTTGGGTTTTTGTTAGATTTTAAAGTCGCTCTGTTACAAGCTAAATAGTCTGGAAAATAATACAATTGCAGTATGGGATGGAGTCAACATGTCGGACTGGCTTGAGTCAAAAACGGGTGTCACGTGAGGTTGTTTCATGAGTCCTCTTCTGTTTTCGCTGTTCCTGTATGATATACTAGCTCTTTTGCCCGGTGGAATCGATTGTCATCGAAAACTCCAACGATGATGCAAGTAACGATTAATAAATTAGAGCACAATTGCGCTTTGTGGAACCTAAAATTCAATAATGGTGTTCCGAATTTTTTTTTTCTTGTAATTAGGCTCAAGGGGTTATTAGTACCCTTAAAATGTTTGCACATAGTGAGGGCGAATAAAAGTTATAGAGGGAAAAAAAGGAGATACCGATGCACGTTGGTTTTAAATGTTTGCAAGTTGTAATGACTAGGAAATAAAGAGCTCAGCAGGGAATTCCATAAACGAGTGCATCCGAAAGTGAACTTGAGGGAAACTGATGAGCATTCATAGCGAGAATACGTTTAAAGTTAAAATTGATACTGGCAATTCCAGTGGATCACTGGTGGTGAAAATAGAAAATAGAATAAAGTGAAGCAAGAGACATTGCTTCGGTATTTAAACGTGCCAATTGACTGTGCAATATTCTGAGACTTAAACTCCAATTATGCTTAGTTTAACGCCTTGTATACTGAGGCAAAATAAGAGGGAATGAACTATTTCTTAGAGGAAATAATTGTAGTTGAGGAAACATAGGAATTTCGAAGCAGTTTTGGCGACATTAAATATGTGGTCATTCCAATGTAGTTTGTCATTGACATGCATACCGAAAATGGCAAATTCTTCGGTTTCGACGATGCAAGAGTCATTTTGTAAAGATTCAATACCAATAGGTTAGGCTGTTATTATTGGAATTTAATGAGCTTAGAATACGCTGCCATTCCCGTTCTACAGCCGAAGGACAGGGACGTGACCCCGGGAATGAATATGAAAATCAAATATTACTGCTGTGAGCAGGTGTGATATGCTATCAATTTACCAGTGGATCTGTTGCTATGTATCGTAAGGGCGGTTATTGACAAGTTTTCGTGCTTTGAGATTTTTCAGGAGCTGACGGTTCCATCTGCTCCAAAAGAGTCCTAAAGAGTAGGATTGAATTAAAAGCTTACGCAGCGGTTTTGCCAGCGTAGAAGGATACCTCTTCAGAAGGTCACCATTTGGACCAGCGGACTTGTATACGTAAAGATCTTTAAGTGCACTTGCTGCTACTCTAATGCGAAAGTGGATTTGTCCCTTTTAAGATTCGACATACATGTAGGTGGAGACAAGGCCAATCTTGAAGTGTTGAGATGGCGATAAAGTGTGTTGAAACCAGTTAAAAATCTTAAAGAAGCTGTTAAGTCTGCTCCAATTGACTTTCTTGTATTACTATATACTTCTTTATGGAACATTTTTTCTAACTTTGTGGTGGGTGTACGAGAAATAAGCTGATATGACACAATGGTCCAACGAAGCACATGGTATGACTATTAAAGTCTGATATTAGCGTGGGCTCATTAACACCCTCTTTCGGATGTTCTCTGTCCAGAATGTCGAAGCCGCCCACAATTGTGTACATTGAAATCGCCCGTAATAACGATTTCAGTATGAGGATACAGGGATACAATTCTTTGAATGGAATCAGACAGCGCATCGAACCCGTTAAAGGTCGAATTGCTGTCCAGTTTGGGGCTTCTGTGAATAAAGCAATAATGGATAGAACTTTAACCACATGAAGTTAAATTTCAGATTGGAACTTGGGACATATTTTAGTGGAGTTTGGTAAGCTACATGACTACGCATGTAAATGAGAACACCGCGATGAAAGAAAAATAATTCTACTAGTTCGTAGCCAGGTAGATTAAGATCTACCAGTGTTCCATTAGGTGCGAAAATAGGTGGCCTGTGTTTTCAGTCTTGGACATACGCAGCGAAGTGTTTACAATTAAATGTAATGAGACAAATTATTTCCTTTGTACACCTTAAATACAACCTCGTTCATTTTTAAGGCTAGATATGAGTTGCTCTTATTACGTTACATGCAGCATAAAATCAAAGAAAATCTGAAATGCAGTTTCTGCAATCGATGAATGAAGCATTTTAAGTACTATTTATATGAAATCCATATTTCATTACCTGCTCGGAACTGTCGAACATAAACTAGTAGATCAGATCTAAGTGTCATTGCCAGTGGAAACGGTGTGCTGGCTATATGGTAGTTTCATTACACCTAATCCCAAAATTAATAAGCCAAATTACCAAATGTGCACTCCTTGCCTGGCCTAGCATCTAAATCACCGAGATAAATTTTCACATCATATTTCGTGGCCGTTGATGAAACTTATATTGTCGGAAATGGCCTTTAATAGGAATCGCCGTCAAGCCTTACATGCCTGAAGAGATGCCTAACAAGACTTGTTAGTTAAATATTCCTCTTGCAACGAATCCGCTTCTGAATAGACCCCGCGACTGCTGTCCGTGCCACCGCGGTATGCTGAAACATTGTCCATAGTAGATATTGTAGTTTTTCATCTTCCTTTTATTTCGCCTATCGCATCGCACTTCTTGGATAGGGATTATGTCTGCTATGCAGGAGTCAAGGATCTCCTCTAGTTCTTCGCTTGCATGCGGTATGTTAACGATCTGAATATTTCGTGTGCAGATTCGAAAATTGTAGCCCTTTCATCGTTTGCAGAACAGTCATTAGGTCTATAACTTCGTGCGGTTTGCTAAGATATGGCGTAACTTGTATTATTCCATTGATATTATTTCGTTGGAACATGCGTTGGAAAGCTACTGTCATTGTACGTCATATGTCATCCATTTGAAGCGTAAACAAGAATAATTTTTTTTCACTCAAATATGTCGAATTTTGTGCCTGAAAAAGTGTTTTTGCGGAGAGTTCTTCTTCATTACTTTAATATGAAGAAAACTGCTGCCGAAAGTCATCGTATTGGTGGAAGTTTATAGTGAACATGCGCTAGCTAAGCGAATGTGACACAAGTGGTTTGCACGATTTAAAAGTGGTGATTTTGGCTTGGAAGACGATGAACGTCCTGGGCAGCCAAAAAAGTTTTAAGATGAAAAACTGGTAGCATTACTCTATGAAGATTGTTGCCAAACACAAGAAGAACTCGCAGAATCTTTGGTTGTCACTCAAGCAGCCATTTCAAAACGTTTAAAAGCAGCTGGATATATGCAAAAGCAAGGAAATTGGGTTCCACATGAACTCAAGCCGAGAGACGTCGAAAGGCGGTTTTGCATGTATGAAATGCTGCTGGAACGCCACAAAAGGAAGTCATTTTTGCATCAGATTGTTACTGGTGGTGAAAAATGGATCCATTACAACAACCCCAAAGCGCAAAAAATCATATGTAAAACCTGGACAACCAGCCAAATCAACGGCAAAGCGAAGGTAATGCTCTGTATTTGGTGGGATCAGATGGGTGTGCTGTATTAGGAGTTGCTAAAACCTGGTAAAACCATCAATTAATCCGTTTGAAGACAGCAGTAGCCGAAAAACGCCCGGAATATGCGACCAGTCACTAGGCAATAATTTTCCATCATGACAACGCTCGGCCCCACGTTGCTATTCCGGTTAAGAACTATTTGGAAAACAGTGGATGGGAAGTCCTACCCTACCCGCTTTATAGCCCAGACCTTGCCCCTTATGACTACCATTTGTTCCGGTCGATGCAGAACGCCCTCGCTGAAATACGGTTAACATCAGGGCAGAATATCAAAAATCGGCTTGATTCATTCTTGGCTGCCAAGGCGGCGCAGTTCTTTTGGGATGGGATCCACAAATTGCCAGAAAGATAGGAAAAAGTCATAGCTTCAGATGGGCAATACTTAAATAAACATTCAAATTTTGAAAAAAAAAAAAACCGCACGAATTAAATTACATACCCAATAATATGTCATTATCCGAGGTTATTAGCTGGATCGCCACATTTTTAGCTCTTCCTTATAGGTTTGTACGCTTTATGTTGGCGTAGGCTAGTATAATGCTACTGGTAGAATACGCCCTTACCATTTTAACCTGTATGAGTAAAAATTTACTAATGTTGTTACAGAGGACCACCACTTTGCTACGAACTTGGTTGTTGTGCTGCTATCCCAATTCAAATTATAGGACAGTCAGCAATTTCCTGAGCAATAGCCGCGCTGATATCCAAAAGACAACCATAATGGATAGAAAATCTGTTGTCCAAGACATTTTTCAGAATCTGTGAATGTCCAAGTATTGTAGTCGCAGTCTTCTTGACGTTTATGAGGAGTAGGAGGTTGGGGTTTATTTTGGCGCAGCTAAATGATACGGGTATTGTACTCGTTTTGTATGTATTATTGGAATAGTAATAGTTTTGAAAAAAAGATTAGATGTAGACACAACATCTAATCTTGTTTTCGATTTTGTTCGCCAAAAAATCATTTCCAAAAGTCCTTAAGGATAATTAGCGTTCCCATTTATTGCCATCAATTATCCGTATTCATTTAAAACATTTCAATTATCCTGTTTTTCCATTCGCTTTAGCATCTTCAAAGTTACAAATCGTTATCAACGCATCCACAAAGTAACTCAAAAAAATAAAAGCACAAGCAACACGAACTCGAATGAGGGCGCCAAAAAGACCGAACAAAAAAAAACTTTTCAAAATTCCATTTGCCTTCATTAATCAATAAGCACATCCTTCAAATCGTCCATGTAGACTTCCATGCCACTCATCATGACATCATTACCCCTCCCGCCGTTGCGACCGTCATCAATAAAATGTTTTCTTTCTGTTCTGACGATAGAAAAAATTATTATAAAAAAAATTCAAAAATAAACTTAAATTTTTTAAATTCTTTCGTCCATGCGGTCTTTTCGTAGTGATAAAAGATTTCTTACAAAAATACTTACTCAAAGTACTGTTGAACATCACTCTCCTAAGAAGCAGCAAATATGACGTAAATAAATTAAATTTTTCACTCCCAAAAAAAAAAAAAAAAAAAAAAAAATACTGAAGAAAGAAAGAAAGGAAAACACATAAATAAACCCCAGGACGTGATCCCAGTTAGTGTCTGTAGGATTCTTGCACCAAAGGATATGGGGAGACTACGATGTCATCGTAAGAGGAATGTCTCCTTTCGCTATTTAAATTTATTTAGAAAACATTACGTAATTCCGGGGAACAACGTCTAAGACATATAAAATCCGCTTTACACTGTTATCCTGCATAGTCATGAGTTGTAAGAGTTGTATGGAGTTGTGTACACATGCTGAGGACGAGATTATCATCTTCCTCTTTTCTATGAAATGAGGGATAAATTACAAGAAAAGTATGTGTGCATATTGTTTCACCATATCACGGCCGATATGCTTAAAAGGAAGTCTTGCTTTGTTAACAGAAAAGGAGAGAAAAAAAAATTAACGAAAACAAACTCTATTTACTCTGTTTCCTGACCATTTAAAGAGACCAACCAGTCGCAGTAGGAGTAAATGAACAAATAAAACTGGCTCCCTTAACGTTTATTTCAATGTTTTGGTTTTGGGAATTTTTTAGGTCCTTCGGTTGAGCGGTATATAAATTGTAAAACAGTGTCAGACAATAAATTTCCTGGACAAACGACTGAATCAGGCAAATTTTAGGTTTCCCATCATTTTTGTCTGTGATGTGAGTGAACAAAGTCCTTTCTGTCAGAGTAGGATTGTTTCATGCTTTAAATGAACGGGTTGGTATTTTTTTTTTTTCGTTTTTTTTTTTTTTTTTCGTACGCAGCTTACACGATGTTAAATTTGTGAAACAATGAAAGCCAGGAAGATATAGTATGTTATATTGGATGCGATTAATCATGCTGAAGGATTTTTGCCAGTCATTTTGGTACATGAATCAAAATCTTTTTTTTACTACACGCGTGTTGGGTATATGGACATAGTAAATGCTTCTGTTCAATTGTTTTAAAAATTTCATGAGTGCTTTAAAACAAGTAAAAACGTTGCAGGTTCTTCTTTCACCGCTAAAATACGTAACGAGTTACTGAACTGCTGGAACGGTGGACTTGCTTTAATATCATATGTACACACCGTTCCATCCTGGATCAGCTCGTTAGTGACGCCAAGAGTTTGCTGATATTTTTTCAATTGAGTGATCCAGTTATTTTTGCTTTAGCCTCTTTTCCCAGGCGCGGGTCAAACCTGGACGACATATTTGTTATAAATTATTATTAAGGGAACGATACAAATTAATTTGTAGGGTCCGGGACTTAACACCGTGGTACTATGCCCATGTGGCGCGTTTTGTCAACAGCACGCGAATTATTAAGTTCCCATGTGGTCACCCACCTACTTACGTTATAAATTAAAAGGGATCTGCGCTCAGGATACTGCTAATATTGTCTACTAATTGAGAAAAAAGGTCGTAACGTAGTGCATGAGTTAATACTTGTTCATGACTAAATTCTGCCTCAGGCTAAGATGAAAACTGCGTGGCCCAAGTAGTAGCATTATACGATTACTGGCCTACGCCGACATAAGGCCTACAACCCGACACTGAAGTACAACCCGACACTGAAGAGATAAAATTGTGACGAACCAGCATATAGCCTCGGATAATAACGGATTCAACGTTAACGACCTCGGAAAACGATGAGCGGACAATGATACAATGTTCGTATCGCGTACAGCCGAAAAGCTAGCAGAGATCCTCGACTACTACCCCGCAGGCACAACTGCATCCAAAAAGTGCGTAGAGATAGATAGACCAGATAAAAAGAGGATGTGTTCGCAGGCAACGTACATTCGATTATCGATGTTCTTTTTTTTTTTTTTTTTGCTGTGTTGTCCTATATGGTACACACTCGTATGTTCACAGTTTCAAGTATATAGCATAGTGGAGCAAGAAATTTGCATCAAATTTTGCGTAAATAAATTTCAATCAAGTACTCTTGAAATGTTGACAGTGGCATACGGTAAGCCTGCTCTAAGTAAAAAAAAAATGTTTACAGGTGTTACAAGCACTTCAAAGATTAGCGAGAAGATGCCAATTACGAACCTCGTTCTAGACGCCCCAGCACATCAACAAAAGATAATAACGTCGAAGCTGTGCAGAAAATTGGTTTAGAAAATCGTCGAATTACCATATGAGAAGTTGCTGAGGATGTTTTAGGCATGAGAGGTATGTCAGCGAAGTTTGTTCCAAAACTTCTTAATTTTAATCACAAGAACCGTCAGATGAACATCGCTCAGGAGCTCTTAAATGACATCAATGATGATCCTGACTTGCTCAAAAAGGTCATAACTGTTCACTGTTCTTGTACATGTACCCAAAACTGAAGAGACCTATGAAAGAAGGAAGACTTGCATCGATTGAGGAAATATAAACGGCATCACTGGAAGAACTTAAGGCTGCACAAAAAAGTGGTTATGAGAAGTACTTCGAGGATTGGAAAAAGCATTGGCATAAGTGTATTATGTCTGAGGGGAATTAGTTTGAAGGGGACAACAATAATATTAATGAATAAATAAGTATCTTTTTATAAAAATATAAAGTAACCTTACTTTTTGAACATACAGTATGACAGTTTTGATAGAGTCGAACTATGCGTTTTTGTGTGATCTTCAACATCGTTCTGAAACGAATTGTCCGTTACTCGCAAGTCAACTTCAGAGGCAAAATTTTCCGAAAGTCCTTTCAATTTTTCGCATACCAATGGAGTGCTTGCGACTATTGTAGCAGAATCGGCAAAGAGGGGGACGCACAACATGGACGCCTTAATAAAACAATTTTTTGGGAGTGAAAAGGTTTATCTACCTTGGCTCCGCTATCAATTCCAACAATTATACAAGCGCGGTAATTACGCGAGTCGCTTTGTTTTTTTGCGCCTTGGAAGGTAATTGAATTCTAGAAAACACTTGAGCAGTCGAAAAGACTTTGTACAAAATGCTGATCATCGTTGTTTTGCTTTACGGCCTAAAAGATTAAACACTGATGAAAGCAAATAAAAATGCTCTTGTAATTCGAGAGAAAGGTTCTTAAAGATTTCGATAGCATCTCAGAGGAAATGCAGCTGGCAAAACATCACACCACCCGGATTGTATCGCCATCTGGTTAAGTACATAAGCCAGGCTTGTTAATCTAGATACCTTAGCTGCCACTTAGCTGCCTACGCAATGTGCTTCCTAAAGGTAACTCGCTGGGTTCACTCGCGAGTTCTATGGTAGGGGATAACTAGGCTCTCACGGACCACTGCAACACAGCGAAGCTCCTGGCACTGGACTGATAAAGCGAACTCTTTTTTCCAGGATTTTACTAAATACCTGGTCATCCAGGTTAATGGTTGACGTGAGGATTACTTGTCCACGGAAAAAACCTTTCACCTAGATAATAATGACCGATAATTCCGTCCACCCGAACTGTATGAAGTGAATATAGCCATATCTAAGCTTAAGTCCAGCAGCTTGCTGGCGATGACTTGGTAAGAAGCATATACCCACTCATCTGTAAAATATTATCATACGAAAGTATGCCAGATGAATGGAACCTTAACATTATTTCCCCAATCCTCAGGAAAGGAGAGAAGAAAAGAAGAAGAAGACAGATGCATCAGTCTTCTTAACATCGCCTACAAGAACATCTCTGCCATATTGTGTGAACGCCTGATGCCGGATTAGTCTATATCAGTGTGGCTTCAGGCCAGAAAAGACCACCATCGATCAAATATTCACACTACCGCAGATCTTGGAAGAAACCCACGAACTCCAAATCGAAACATACCACATTATCATCGATTTTAAGGCTGCATATAACAGCATCAATAGAGATGATCCACAAGGGGCAGTTTCTAGGTTTTTCATCCCAGAAAAACTCGTCCGTTTGTGCGGGATGACGATGGAGAATGCACGCTGCTCCATTAAAGTCCGCAAAGAGCTCACCGAGACCTATGATGTCAAAAAAGTATTTAGACAATGCATTGTCATGCGATTTCTTTAACATCATTCTTGAAAGAATAGTGCAAAATTCACGTGCCAACACAAAAGGCAAAATGTTTTAAAAATCCGTCCAATTACTCGCATACGCCAAAGATATTGACATAATCGAAAACAAAGCAACTTGATGGCAGTGGAGCTTTCGGGAGTATTGAGATGGAAGCGGCGAAGATGAGCTTAACCGTCAATGAGAGCAAGATCAAAAATATGCTGTCAACAAGAAAGGGTACCAAACACCTACGTCTCGTAAAATCGCTGTGATGTATGAGTCATTTAGAGCGGATGGACATCAATACTCCGGTCCAAAAAAGTTACGAATTCACTTCCGAGAGACAGCGTAGTAGAGGTAGTCCGCGGCTCTGGTGGCACAAGTAAGTAGAAAAGGATCTAAACAAATTAGGCATGCGAAACTAGAGGCAGCTAGCTAAGGATCGAGCTGGTTGAATACTCTTATTGGTTTAGGCGCAGATTCAACCTACCCTTTAGGTAAGTATTTAAGTTAAAGGTGATTTTAACTAACTTGAATTGCGGTACTGAAAGCAGCTGGGGACAAAATGTGCTAGCTAGAGAAGCATATTGGTTGGAACCAAGGTTCACATCGGACTTTAGCGCCAACTAAATAAGTTAGTTATAGAAGTATCGCTTTTTAATACAGATTTGATTCTGAAGTTTTTCATTTGCTTTTCGCGTATAACAGTGGGTGTCACAAATGTAGAGGACGAATGTCCGTTTTAATGCAACTCTTCTTCGATGACTCGTTTTCAATTCTGCAGAGTACATAAAGAGGCTTACTTCTATCAACTACCCTATCCTTGACTTTATATAAGCTCTTTTATCAATTTATCGAGCTGAGGTAGTAGTCTTCCTCCACTTTTCTGAATTATCATTATTCTCTGATAATTCATCAAAGGAATCCCCTTCGCCTGTTTGAAACGGGCGAGCACGAAATGTTTCTGCTGAATATAGTTGATAAGGCTTTGTTCCATGCAATATACTTAGTTTGAGCCAATAGCCAGCTAGGTGCACTGGAAGTCTGAGATTAGCATATGCCATATCATTCTACAAACAAATGGCCAGAGCTTGATCCTGTGCTCTCATCAGAGAGCTGAAAATGCAATTGCTGATATATTCATTCTTCTAAATACACAACAACATAGTTTGCAACATTCTTGGCTGATGTCGTTGGTTTATTTTGTAAGGTAATCACAGAGGAAGCTAGCAGACTAGTGTTTAGTTCTGCGACAAAAGTTGAAAGAGATCATTGAAGACTTAGGAATATTGCCCTATATCAAGGAGCCGACGGCAGATATTCCTCATTGGTCCTTATTCAAGGGTATATTCGTTCTTTGTTCTTTCGGTTGACTCACATTTTTTTATTTTGCTGTATACGAAGAGTGGTGCTAGTTAATTTTCCTGGTTTTTTACTTTTTTTTCACTAAGAGAGTATTATACTTTTTTTTATGTATTTCCCTATGCCTTCTTGAGCCTGACCACCCTTAGCTCCTTCTTCCACTTTCCGGTGTCAAAAAGTACAAAGGAAATGCTGTTCTTTAGGCCAGAGCCCTTCGCCCGCTTAGATATTCTCTAGGTTTGCCCGGAATCAAAGAGGCAGCAGTCGTCAGTAAATCAAGCACTAATAAGCATTCCAAAAAGACAGAAAGGAAACAAAAAATACCTAATTGCCAAAGACTCAATATAAATACTCCCCGGTTGATGGAGGTATACCAAACATATGTATATCCGTGGCCAATTTGTGATCAGTCAAAAGCAATTAATGTTATTTCCAATTTTCGTATCTTCTCCCCCCACTTTATTGGCAATTTCTGATATCACTCCCCAAGGATATCAAAGAGCTAATTGCAATCAATTTTACTCAACTTAACTCCCAACGGAGACCACTTATCTCTTTGGATTTCAAGTTTGTTTGCTTAAATCCTAATCATAATCAGAACGTTAATGTTCAGACCGTCTTTGGGAATCCTCCAGTATATGAACGTGACTTGGCACAAACTACAATAAACGTTCATCTTTCCAGGCAGACGGAACACTTCACAAGACCGTGTACTCCGAATTTACTGCAGGAAGTGTCTATATCATTTGTGAATGCGTTTTTGACCACTTAACTAGGATTAGTCTTCCAATAAACGTTCTGCGTACATTTGAGATTCATTCAGTAGAACCGTATGACTATATCTTTAAACATTTGGAAGTTCATCTACTTGATATCGCTTGGAGTAGGAGCTGTGACTGAAATTTATAGTACTCGTCATTTTGGAAAGCAAATCTAGAGTTGTCATGGATACGAAAATGAGTACGAGTCGTACTCGTATGAGCATAAAAAGGAGTACTGGTAGAGGTATTCGTATCGTAGTATCCGTAGTATATTTGTAGCTTGACTAATATTGAATGTATGCGAACGAAGAAGGATAGTCGAGGACACTGGAGAATACAGCATGCAACGAATGGCTTCATCATGACCACTTTGCAGTTTATTTGTTTGGTCATCTGATAGCCTGTGTAACTGTATCTAGTCCCTTTCTCTGTACTCTGTACTATATTCTACGGCAGCGATGTTCATTTAATTCGTGCTCGTGACGATTGTCAGGAGGTTTAAGTAACTAGGCCATCTGGGATTCGTATGTGACCATTGGAGCACTGATGTGCTCATCACATGTCCTTGTGTACGATTCGTAAACTTTGTCCACACACACTTGGGATGCACCCAGGCCACGCTTCATTGATGTTGTATATGGGTATTCGTTTGCTCCTGCAATTTAGAACGTTTATCTTGGCAAATTCTAAGAGGATTGCCATGGAAACCAGTTGAAAATAGCTCACGTTCTTGGTGTGCCACTTGGTACTACCATTTCAGTTGAATGGAAAAAAATCGACTTAATATGGTTGGTTGTAGTACCATTTGGTAGTATTGCCTCGACGACGTTTAGTTCAGAAGCCGTATAAATCGTTTAACAAAATATGGTCGCATAGAAATTACCTTGGTCAAACGCGGGTTGGGTTCAAGAATTAAGTTGCCTTATAGTGACGTCTGAGATCAGAGAAATAGCAATTGGCTCGTGTACCTTCTCAGTCGATTTCTGATGAGGTGTTCTTACCATAGGAATCGGTGTAGTACTCGTATAAGACCATAACTACTTCAGTAATATAAATGCCTATTGCGAAACTCTGGCCGATTCGTAGCGTTCTTTCTTGTTGACACACATATAGCATAATTTGTGTTGACCTCACTCACAACTTAACCAGATTCTTCCGCTTTTGTTTCAGTGTTTTCAAAGGCACCCCGTTGTGTTCTGTTAATGATTTCAAAAGCGCATGAAAGTAGTTGTGCCAAGTTAACACTTCAAGATAATCTTTTGACTTCAACAGGGCCAAGAGAAAGAAAGTTATTGGCACTTCGTCTGTCAATGGATTTTTTTGTGTACGATAGCCGGCCGAAACCTGTGCAGTAACCAACAAAAGTTTTAGTCGTAGTGGACGGAATTTGGATAAAGTTTCTAAGTTCATCAACAGCACAAAACCAGAATGTTTACACTTAAGAAGAAGGCTACAATATGTAAGATGGAACTCCCAGAGTAAATTGCTCCACGTAGCAAACTTCAAGAAATGGTTAAACATGTTCGTGCCAAAAATCCGACCTCTGGAAGCTAAGAATTTCGAGGTTTTCAGGCTACCGAAATATTTCAGAGCAATTCAGGTAAAAACATGAACGACTGACACGTCTTCGTACCCGGACCCTGTACTGAATGACTCAGGGAAAATTAGGATGTGCTGATACGTATTCATACCCAAAACCCTGTAATGGAAACAGAAAAGTGGAAAATCTATTCTCACAACAAGAATAAGAATCGAAAAACAAGGACGGCTCTTTTCTCGATGTGGGCTTGGACTAAGATTCTATTTAGACCACCGATGTAATGTCTCCTGTCTCACTTTATCCTATCGCTATTTCCACCATTAGCGCTCCATTAAAAGCGCCAGTAACATTCCGCTCTTTCAAACCTTCGATCGCAACACTCCTCTCGCTATGAATGCGCATCAGTATACCCTCAAACCCACTTTTGTGTGTACTCTGAAATATTTTGGTTCGCTCATAAGCTGTACAACTCGCTTTTGGAATGCCCTGCCGAGCTCTCTATTTCTTAGTCATTGTAACATTCAGACATTTAAGACCAATGAACATCGGTATCTCTCTTTTCTTTCTCCCTAAGTTAAGTTTGCCCGTGCGGTGTGGAAACATATTAAGGAACCTAATAATCGCTTGAGCTTCCGCTGATTATAAAAAAGTGGCATGTCTCACGTTCCTACATGCACCTTGGGAAGGTTGATTTCATTTAATTTCTAAATGAGTGCAGACTCTAGACTATCATTCTTGTATTTATCTATTTTATTTACAAAGTTTGCTACTGCACCCCTATTCAGGAGGCTTTCCTTGTTAACTACAAGCCTTTAAATAATATCTGTACAGAAACCGTGGATGTTGAACCATCGAATCTTTCGTTGTACATCACTTTATGATGAGCGATCGAAAAGAGCAGAAACCAACTTTTTTTATTCCACCAATCCTGCAACTAATGTTTAGTTGCTGCTCTAAAGTGCAGCAATCTACGATTGATGCAATGCAAATGGCCTTTCGAGAAATCCTTGCAAAGCTGCGGTTGCTGTCTTTACGAGATAAAGTCCATTCAGCTTGGCCTGTCTTATCTGGTACTTAAACGCATCACAATCTATTTTTCCAACGAAATCAAATATGTAGGTGTAATCGTAGTTAATAAACTTCTTTGGACTTAACATCTTTACTAGGCTCTAAAATGGGTCTGTCTCCGGTGCATTGGGGACTCTGCTCTACAAGAGATCTCGCTCCATATGATTCTCATATAATGTGCTGCACTTTCAAAGCCATCTTACACAGGTGGCTCTGTTCTGTGGTCTGTTTTCCAAGTGAAGGTATACGCAAGCCTGATGGCAACAAACTATATTATCAAGAATCGATGAAGAAGGCAAAGCATCGAGATCTGTGGACACAGCGTCTTAAAGGTAAATTTCAATTGAAGTTTTCTACGTACTTTAAAAACTAAGCGCTGCTGATCACCGCGCTAGACCGAGAGACTTAGTCCTTTTCAGAATTTAAATTAGAATATCAATTTTTCTCGTGAAGGATCTGTTAAACAGAAATATTCGTATGTCCTTGTAGTCGATTTTTGTGTGATCGCGCAAACATTTTAATTTCGTTCCAAACATTTTCGACTCCCAGGTCTCTGTGGATTTCGTGGTTTTTAATGTCCAACGGTGCATTAACAAACGCTCGGAGAACTTTGTTTTTGAATGTCTGTAAGACGTTAACGCTACTAGTTCCAGTACAATCCCAAAGTTGTATATCATATGTCGTGACCGATTTTAGCATTTTTAAACTGAGCTTGGAATACTTTCCAAGAATCCAGTACATGTCTCTATACTTTTTTTTTTTCTTAAGGTGTGCTCTTCATTTAAGGAAGTAATTTGTGCTGCGTTGATAAACACAGGTAGATTGTCAGTTTTCTTTAAAGTGAAGTTCACATGGACAAACTTCTTTTTACTAAAAGCAGGTCATATGAGGAATTTTCCACGCTGACTGTTGACACCGTCGTTGATTGGGTCTAGAATTCATCGTGCGGAGTTTGAGGTCGATTTATTTCTGGAAGGACTTTATAAGCGAATATTCGCGAATGTTAACACTTCATTCGCAGCACCTTTTTCATTTAGTCGCTGTGACCTGTGCACAAAACAAAAGAAATATGAGGTTGAATTGGTGCGAATGTAGATTGGCTTCCACTTTTGTTTTTGACAGTTGGCAAAGGAGAAATAAGCGAACCGTTGAATTCTTCGCAAAAACTACCTGGACTAAACTTGGATCTCGTACTCTCTTACCCCTAAGTGTCCTTGAGTTAAAATCACTTTGACTCATGAGATACTCGTGCAACTAATTGCAAATTCAATTGAGTTGAACTTTTTAATCTACCCCTACAAATGTGTGAGGTGTAATTTTTTTTTTTTTATTCGAAGCCATAGAATTGATCCGCAGAATGACAAATCACTGGTGACATCTTTTTACCTCTTCCCGCCAGCTCGATGGACACCCCATGGAATTTATTGAATTGTATAGCAAAGTATTTTCACTCGAAGAGGATTACAATAACATGAACAAATTATGTTTAATGGTAAACCGTTGTCGTTCGGAATTGTTTTCCAATCCTGTTGCCAGAGGAAGAGGAAGTGATTTTTTTGTCGCTTGTTTTTTGAGTTATTTTGTTTTTTGTCGTATATCGAATCGACAGGAGGTATTAAGCGGAAGGACATTGTTTCCGACAATGGCACCCACATAAATTAAATTAAAAGAACATATTCCAGTTGATGGATTTTAATTCAATTAGTCACGCGTTTATGTGCTTTATCGGTTTTTATGCACTGGATCCGGCCCTGGGTTCGAGTTGGAGGTATATGGCAGCCTATAATGGAATCCTTTTGTTTGAGCAGGCTTATCTGATAGGACTAGTATTCGCAAGTATTCCAGCTGCAACGAAGCTGAGTCGGATGAAAATTATTCCGATAATCGATTGTTCAGCGGGATATTTGTATGCGTTTCAGGAATTTTGGATAGTTTTAGTTTTAATTGTTTTAGCATATTAAACGGATACAGGGTGGGGTGGGGATTACTTGCAAATTGTGCCGGTGCTGGTGTTGGTGGAAATTATTGCGTAGTAATGGAATGCGCCATGAAATTTAGGTATGGTTCAACAATGAAGCGGTGAGTCAATTGGTTTTTGAATGGTGTGATTAGTTTTGTGAATTTAATTACCGAGTTAATGGTATGCAATTTGTTGCTAAAAGTGTTAATGCATTAAATATGAGATCTACATATGTACAAGTGTTGTTTGAAAGCCTCACGTACACAGATGGTAGATCAACGATTTTGGTACTAATCTGTGGATATGGGTTGTTCCTTTGTTGTAATCCTCAGTGATTAGATTAAATATTGGCAAAACAACTTAATGTTAGTGATATTTCCCTATCAGAAGGTCAATATGAAAGGTGCTGGTTCTTGTTATGACATCATATGGGATTAATGGCTTCACATACTAAAAGCGCTTATGAATAACAAAGTGTACTCTTCTAGAGTGACATCTGGATCTGTCTGGTGGCCGAAATCTCCCGATGCAATCAGTTGTGATCTCAACAGTTAGCACAGCTCTTACAGATACATCTAGCATATTTTTAGCCCAGCTCCATAAGGTTTTCTAATATTATTTTAGGCGCAGTGTGTATATTTAATCCAAGATCAGTTTAAAGAAAAAATGGACAACAATTTGAAAGTAGACTTTGAAATATATATTTTTTTTTTTTGGTGGAAAAGAGAGCTTGGACAATGAATTCAAGTAAGCGCAAACACACTGAAGTAAACCCAACATTCATTCCAATAAAAGTAAAAGTCGTGAAAAGTTTTCTGCTGAGCTTTGCATATCAAATGGATCAGCAATCTCACTTTCTTATATGCGGTGACCCCATTGTGACCTGGCGCCCAAGCAAAACTCAGTGAATCTAGCCTTCCGAGTGCGTTTGGAGAAGCCTGGAACAAATTTAGACACGATATGAGTGGTAAGCGAGCTTAGTTTAGCTTTTCTACGGGTATAAATGCAATTTATGCAGTTCATTGTCATCAAGACGAATGCAAGTAAAGCGAAAGCAAGAAGTAAAGGGTAAGCTTGTCGCTCTTCAAAAAGTTGCCACGTCTACATTAAGATCGATTTAAAATGACCGATCAGGATGATTCTATACAAAGGCGATATGAAGTTAATGAAATTCGTATTCTCCAAGCAACAGGAGTTTTAATGTCGTAACGTACTACAGGATGCCCGTGAAATGAAATAAGGTACTCAAGATGTACCCTCCAGTGTGAGCCACTTTTTTTTTTAAACAGAAAATATCCTTGAGAGTGTCATTTGTGGGTTGGATATCCAGGGAGTGCACATTTACAATAGATCCAGACGTGCAAGGAAAATGTTTCAAACAGCCGAAACAGACGATTCTTTGACGTATAGCGAACACAGCGGTGACATACTATTGTGGATACTTTAGTTGTTAGCATTACAGCACATGATAAGTAACATATTTCTAGAATCACAGTATTCAATAAGTTCGGTTACCGCCTTCGGTTTTAGCGGCAGTAACGAATCATAGGGAAAATAAGCAGACGCAACGACGAATCTATGCCATTCTTCATTCGTTTCGTAGTTTATGTCTGCAGTTACTAAGTCTGGGTTTCAGAACTGTAACAGAATGCGCTACTACTGCAAAAAAGGTTATGGTGCCTTGAAGTCCGTTCAGAACGATTTTCGTTCTCTCATAAAACATTTTTTTTTTTGAGAGGCAAAACGGCGAAGGAAACAAAAGAAAAGTTGGATTAATATTATGGGGCTGAACCTCCGCCAGATTACGTCGTCAAATATTGGTTTCGAGAGTTTCGTGTTGGCCGCAACTCCACTATCGATTAAGTCCGCAGCGGCAGGCCCTCCGATGCGGTTACAGAGGACAATGTCAGAAAAATACATGAAATGGTGTTGGCTGACCGGAAAGTGAAATTGCGAAAGATAGCAGATACCCCAAAGATTAGTACTGAGCGCGCACGCCATATTTTGGGCAATATTCTGCATAAGAAAAAATTATCCTGCCGCTGGGTGCCGCGCATACTCACTCCTGACTAAAAACACGAACGCGAGAGCACTTCGAAAGAGTGTTTGGACTTGCTGATGCGAAAGCGGGCGGACTTTTGGCGTCAATTGGTAACTGTTGAAGACCAGAGAACAGAATGAGTGCCCGGCAATGGACTGAATCCGGTACGAGTGCCCCGAAGCATCGCAACCATGGCTAAAATCACTGACTTACGGCTCCAATTGCTGTCGCATTCACAGTTTTCGCCCGATTTGGCTCCCTCGGACTATTATCTCCTCCTAAACCTCAAAAGATGGCTCATCAATAAAAAATTTATCTCACGCGAGGAACCAAGGAGGTTACTTTTCACTATATCTAGTAAGTCAAAGTCCTTGGCCTTTCCGATCGCTGCTCAAAAAATGGTGAAACCTCTTAAGTATCCGAAACTGTTCAAAAGTTTACTGCGTAGAGCACTTCACTCTCAGAGTTTCATTCTTCATATCGCCACCATGTGCTTGAATGCAAACCTTCTCTACTTTGGCTAGCTCTCAGAGTTGATCGGTACAGCGTTTGCACTCAGCATTATCCAGACTGTTTTCCGCTTTCCCAATTCGATGTGACAGGAAGCAGATTGCAGCATCTTTGAGGTGGTTCGGTCTCGTACCCTTTGGCGTTTCGGGATTTTATTTTTTTGGAGAACACTTTTCCAGCGTCGTCCAACTTCCTTCCACCAGAACTGCAACTTGTGTTAGTTTCAGAGCCGTATTCAGCCGGATGTTGTGCGCTCTAAGCCGCCACCGGAGTTGTTTTTCAGCAGGAATTTCATCGCTTTGGCCGACTTCAGTGGGTGTCACTTCCACCGAACTGTTTTTCTCTTTGCGCCGTGCGTTTACCCTCGTCTCCGTCGCGTCTTTAGCTGTCCGTTAAAGGGTAGTCCTTGTGTGTGTGTTTGTGTGTGTGTGTGTGTTCTTGTGTGCTTCTTCTGGAGCCCGTCTCACCTTTTCGGTTTCCCAAGACAAACCGTCAAAACCAGTACCCTAACTAGTCACTGGTCTATTCTGATGGAGTGTAACCGGTAACCGGTACTCTCTCCATCGTGATCGAAAAGATCACGAGTGGATTGTCGCTATTGCGAGTACCACCTAAAGTATAATCCTTTGGGGGTCACCTCCATACTGTTATCCAACTAACGCCTAGTTCGGATGTTACTGGCGTTTAGTTCGACGTCTCACCTGGGTTGTTTTCAAAATCTAAGGATCTTCGACTATTAAGCCTTTTTGTCACAGCCAAAGAAAGGAAGGGACTTATGAGAATGAGAATGGTTTAGTTTCATTTTTTCCCTTCTTTTTTGGTTAATCATGTGTAGCGACTGGAAAGCAGCAGCTGGTTCTGCCTTCCAAACGGAGGTACTGTATAAGCAATGGCAGTGAACTATATTGTAAAAAATTCGTGTGGATGCAGAAAGATATCTACGCTCTAAGTAAGAGCCAAGCTGCATTTAGGGCCGTTATAAGTCCACCCACTACTTCTAAGTTAGTCCGAGAATGAAAGAATCTCTAAAAACTTTAGGCAGCCTGAATTTGCTGAATTTATTTGGACCCCAGGTCACAATGGGTGGAGAGACATTAAATTGCTGGTAGACTCAGAGGAGAGTATCTAAGATCCCAAACCTGCATTTGAACTGCCTGTATACTCGGTAAGGGATTCCACTGAGGTGAGACTACGGACAACATATTGTCGCCATAGTGGGGTACTTTTTTTTTGCTAATAACCGAAGTGTGGCTTGATGTGAGAGTGATGATGGCACAGCTAAGAACTACTTCTATGAACATTCGGCATACGTGCGCATCAGGCTATACGTATTTAGAGCTAATGTGATGTGTGTAATCTAGACACTCTATGAAAAGTTTACTTAACTTTCTGTTAAGGTCATTATGACAGACAATACTTTGATACCCCTCTTGTTGCTTTGTTCTTTTTACTCAACAGTCAGTCGTGGCAGTCATTATGGTAAGCTTTCGGATTGGCAAAAGCCACCCTGGACCAAAAATGAACCAAAATATTAAAAGGCTCCACCGCTTGACTCAACGAAGCATACGATACAAGAGAGAATCAAATAATGGGTTGGAGCGTTCTTGATATCCAAAACAGTGGCCCACTTCTTATGAAACCGGTATGCCGGTTTCTAAGTAATTAAGACTATTGGGAAAGGTGTAGCGGCTTTCTTGAACCCAAGTATGTATCAGATTTCAGTATACAATAGTACACAATACAACGTAAAGCTGTCCATTTCGTTGCAAGCATACTTATCCATTAAAATAGTTCAATGTACTGATAATATTCTGATACCTTATATACTGGATTATAATTTACACATTGAGTTCATTAACCTTTAACGAATCGACCTTTACTTAGCTCTGCTTTCTTTGCAGACAGCCATTAACACAATATTATTTGTTCATTCTAGCGGTTAATCACCCCTTCTTAGTGAGACGCCTACATCTATCAATCTCACATAGTCTCCTTACATTCCACCCCTTAGAAGGTTATAACATTTGACCTCTAAATCCAATTAAGCCATCGCTTAGCTAGACAAATCAACACTTTTCTTCATCGCAATTTCTCAATATTTCTCTCCCATGCCAACTACAACACATGGAAATGACCATTAATCATCAGACATGTCCAAAAGTATTGTGTTGCCACTACATCACGTAAAATCGAAACGCATCCATATGCCTTTCCTCGGTCATAAAGAGAAAGTACACGTCCTTATTGGCCAAGGTCCCAGCCTGCGCTTTCAGAATTTAATTTTCGTTTTTTACTCGTGAGCTTCACAATATCTACCGTATAGCAACTTTCACTACTCAACCGACGCCAGGATGTCGCCTTTCTAAGTCTAAACCTCGGTCAGTTTTCACTTCCACTTCTCATGTACCATTCGTGATATCTGACCATTGGAGCAGGCCTTGTGAAGAAATTGCCAAGTGCAAATTAAAATGGAAAAATAGGACTATCAAGCCCAACAATACCATCACGACCATCGAAGGCTCCATCAGTTATCGCGTTCATGGCTGTATTCGTGGTCCTTTTTGAGTAATGACTACCTCCGTGGTGGGTAATTAATAATGGTCTGCGGCGGATACATGCACAGAACCAGTGAAACCCAGAATCTTCTCTATTTAAGGCTGGACAGGTCTCCTCCCCTCCAGTTGGTCATCATAAATTGCACGGAGGAGTTAATTATTTTTGCGGATAAGGTTCCACAATTGTGCCGCGATTAAGCGCACCGTGTTGCAACAATCGTAGATTTATATCTCGGCCAGATTGTGGTTGCCGGATGGTACGAATAAATGGTGTTTTCTCTATTTTTTCTTGTTCTTCTTCACTTTGTCCTGAGAGTCGATTATGTTTTCAGTGGAAGTGCTTGTTAGGAGCAAATTATTACAAAGGTTTGCCCAAAGTCTCAGATTGCTGGTGCTAACGGTAGTCTGGTGCTAATGACTTTATGGTCTCATTAAACGGGGAATTGTCGGCAAGGCACTTGCAATATTTCTCTTTTTCCTTGTTGCCTTCTTTTCGTCGTCTTCACGTAGTTCCGGGTGTCGTTATTGTAAGAATATATGAGTATGTATGTTGGTGGCAAAGGATTATGGTAAATTGAATATTTTAATTGGAAATGAAGTCAAGTTGGTCATTAAGATTGAAAGTGATTAATGACGGTCATCAAAGTTTCGACTTGTCTCGCCAGTGGAGGATGTCATGTGAATTACAGGGTAGCGTCAGCGACTTGTTGACGACTGTTTGGGAGCTGTGTGAAGGATACGATAACATTGTCCAAGTGTCGTTGTTAATGATGGTATATGTCACGAATGTACACAGTTAGCGCTATATAATCTCAGTGATTTGTGGGACTAAGAGTAATTTCCTATTTATTTCCTTATGCTTGTTGAAATTTTTCGACAGGAAAGGACGAGATCTTATTGTTCTGCTCATTTATGTATATGTCACCGGTTTGACTTCGTTGATGGATGCAAGACATAAAAAAGTCTCATTGAAATTCTTGGCTAGTGCTATTGTGTAGCTCCTACTTCTCCTTTTGTTATCCGCTAATGGCATACCGAAGCATTCAGCTATTGAGAAAGTACTCCGCAATAAGAAGCCTTCATACATTCTGAAATAGAAGACGTTCTCGAGGACTCAGTTGTTTCTGCGCCGATTAGCATTAAAATGAATAACAAAAGAAGTAAGTTTAGTGAGCAGAAAATTTTGCTACTAACATTATAATAAGAAAAATTTATAAATGAGAAATTGTGGTACTTTTGAACAAATTCAACGGGACTGTGATGCTTTCCTTGACTTTCTTAATTTTGTCTAAAATTTAAAGCTGTATCCACATTTTACTTAACCCAAATAAGCTAATTAGCCTTACTTAACTGTAATCAGTGTGCTGAGCCCTCGTAGGCAGTAGCCCCATGAAATCAGTCTTGCAGATCGCTCCTTCCTTGGTGGAATGCAGATCTGCAGCGAATTCGTAAAGAAATCAAACAATTTCTAAATAGGAGGAAGACTTAGAAGAGGAAGAAGGAAAAGTGTTCACACATCGAAGCAAAAAGGATATAAAAATATGTGATAAGTCGGATTTCGAAGAGTGCCTCTTTTAAAGACTTTTTCAAGCAGATCGAAGCTGTCGGTTAAACTAGAAAGCTGTCTTCAAAAAGGGAAAATCAATCAGGCTGGAATCATTTAGAAAATCTGAGGGCATCTAAACTGAGTCGAAAATATAGACTCTCCGTCTCAAGCTTGAGGCCCTTATCAGAACCGGCTCACAAGCAGTTCCTATTAAAGAAGCTGCTGGTGAGCTGAGTAACTTAACATACCATAACTGTTATACTGCCTTGATCAAAATTTTTTTAGAAAATTAAAAATACAAGTTTATTCATCTAAATCTATATTGTCAGCTTTAAAGTAATTTCCATTGACTGCAATACACTTATGCCAGCGCTTGATCCATTCTCGAAACATTCTTCATATTCGGTTTTCGGTATTTCCATCAGTGCTTCCTGTGATTTTTTCATTACTTCCTCTCGGCTGCTAAAACGCGTTCCCCGTAGTGGTTTCTATGCTCGATTGAACAGAAAGAAGTCACAGGGAGCCAAATCAGGTGAATTCGGTGGCTGTTGGATGGTATTTGTTGCATTTTTCGTAAAAAAATCGCGAATTGTGAATATTGCATTGAATATTGAATAATGCACTGTGCGACGGTGCGTTATCATGGTGCAAAATCCACGAGTTTTCTGCCCACAATTCTGGCCTCTTTCGACGAATTGCTTCACGAAAATGTCTCATAACGCCCAAATAATACTCTTTGTTTACTGTTTGGCCTTCTGGCAAAAATTCATGATGCACTACACCGTTGTAATCCATGAAAACCGTTAGCATTGCCTTCTTTTTTGACTGAAAACGAGTGGTTTTTTTTTTTGGCTCGGCTTATTTGGTGAACGCTATTCACTTGCCTGATGTCTGTGGGATCGGATTCAACCTCGCTAATCATCTCTTTTGCGACGTCCACACGGTTGACGGTTGCATGAAATTGAGGTCTCTTGGCACCAACTTTGCTGCTACACGACGGAAACCCAAATCATTAACCAAAATGTCTTGGATGGATCCATAGGCAATATTTAAGTCCTCCGCTATCTCTCTGATGGTTAATTTGCGGTTATTGACCAACATTTCCTTTACTTTATCAATGTTTTCGTCGGTTTTCTATGTCGATGGTGTGCCACTGCGTTCATCATTTTCGATTGACTCACGACCACTTTCGAACCACTCGTGCCACTGGTAAACGACCGTTTTAGAGAATCGTTACCGAAACACTTCTCCAATATTTCCAACGTTCACGCACCATTAAATCCGTTTCCTAAGCAAAATTTAATACAAGTTTGTGGTTGCAAATTTAAATCCATTTCAAAAATTGTAAAAAATCGCCAACACACACAGAGATAGATGTACTTTTGCAAATGTCAAGCTATGACGCTAAGATTTAGAGGGAATATCAACAACAGATGTACCAACTTAACAATAAGATGGTACTTCATCCATTGTGGTAACGAACAAGGACATTAAATATGTTATTGCTTCCTAAGACAGCTTCAGTTCTGTTACAAAAGGGTATAGGCCATCACTGGTTACTCTGAATAGAATAGGTACTGGCATACATACCGAAAACCTGGGGAACAGTAAGCGTGGCCTTTGTAATGAAAACCGGAAAAGGTGAGCGCACGCTCACAAATAACTTCAGACTTATCTGCCTCCATTCCATCATATTGATGTGCATGTTATCCTGTATAGGAAATTTTTGGAGGAAAACATGTCACAATTAGAACCTCCAAGGCATTGTTGGCCTTTTGGTGGTGTAGAAAAACTTTTGGCAGGATATGGTGCTCATCGCAGAGGAGAGCCATCTGAATCTACAGGGCTATAATAAGGTTGATTATTATGTGTCAGTTGTCTGGTAGAAAAAGCTTCAAGAAAAAATTGTTGCTGCCGCTTTTACCAGGTTATAGAAAGATTCTGTGTAGGCTACATGGGGGCTTAGCACGCCTGATTTAGGTTTATAGGAGCTGATTTTCATACAATGCACTCTGAAAATTATCATCCATTTAATAAGAAGTGGTCTTTGGTATAACTCTGGACAGCTCTAACTGAAGCTGTGATGACATTTCGCGCTGACTATCTTTGACTCTGGTCTTTTCAACATGCCGTCTGATGCAATGAGATCTGAGCCAGGAAGGGAATGTAGTTGGGCCTCCACGAGTGACTCAAAAACCGATCTAGGAAGGCTGAATTCACTGAGTCTTGTCTGGTTCACAGGTCACATCGCGGGAAATGAAAATGCCGATGACTTTGCAAGGCAAGTCAGGGGAACATTTTCAGGACCTGAACCTACGTTAGGTCTGCCTGCGACCTCGGTTAGAGCTTTCTTTGATAGTTGGGTTTGATATGAGTATAATTGCAGATGGCATGACTCTCCAGGTTACCACAAATCAAACGAATGCTTTCCGATGTCTCTAAGGTATCAGCAGCTTTCCTGCTACCCGGCAGTAGGAAAAACTGCAGGCTGCTTACTGGCATCATGACAGAGCACTACACTTTTGCTAGGCACTTAAACGTGCTGGCCATAAGTGATACAACGTCTTGTGGCACTTACTGTGAAAGTAATGACGATACCGCGGAAGAATACCTCTGTGAATGTCCGGCTTACGCTTAATGCTGGCACTGTAGTCACTTTATTTACAAAGTGTTTTTTGGTCTTTGTCTGAAAGACTGGGAAATTCCATTAAAAGGAAGGAACAAAGACTAGTTATTTGTATGAGTGCTCTATTCCGAAAAAAAAAACAGTTTTTCGGTATGATCCTATTCCTGCTTGCAACTGTTAGACCAAAACTGAGGGGGTCCTGAGCATTGACAAAGTACTCTTCCGATTGTTTCTCGCACCATGGCGGTGTTGGTATATTACCGGAATACCATTCTTACTTTGCATTAACCCTTAAACACGAATATAGAGACAAGTTTCTGGTGGGATAAGCCTTTGTAATTTGTCTCCAAATCACCTTAATCAGAAAATCATTAACCCTATTTTGTTTTTAATCTAATTCTGCATAGTCCGAGATGGGTCCCAACATATACATATCCGCATCATTTCCGTCGGATACGGCGTTACATTAAACAAAACGGGACAACAATGCTCGATTACTGACCTTATCAGGGACACTAAGTATACAAGTATAACCTTCACCCTATAGGCAAATTGGAGACTATGAAACAGTTTTCTTGTCAATAGCCGCCAATTTCAGTCCATACTGTTCAGTAAAAGCCAAATTTCTCCAGCTATTTCTGGCACCAACGGAGTTCTAGGCAGGATTGTTTCCGACTTTTGAAAATTGATTTTCAATTCTAATAATAATCACGTTGCAGTAGATGTTAATGTATTCGATTTTTGGGCCTGATCTGTACGCCCAAATTATCTGGGTATGCTATATCGTGATAGAGGAAACATATAAGGTCACTTGCGTAAGGGGTAAACAGTATCGGAGTTATTCCGGTATACCCATCATGGTAAACTTACGGAAAAGTCATTTTAACAATACGGTCTCGAAGGCGTTCACCAAGTCAACATCGCAGGCACATGTTCACTGGTCTTTGCCTATATTCCATTGTATGCCGAAGTCTTACGTAACAAGTCTTGAGCTTCCTATACGTGGGTGAAGGTGTTATGACAATCCGCATCAAGGCTAAATTCGCTAGATAAAGCTCAGTACCCTATGGAAGACAAAAAGGACGTCAGCAAAGAATATTTCTACGAGCTCCTTGATAGGATATATGAGCAATGACCTAAGTATGACCAGCGCAGGAAAGGCGTACACCTTTGGTAGGTTAACTAGTAAGCATATCTGGGGGGGTGGCCGTGGTGTAGTGGTATATGCATACACTCCTCAAGCAGAGGGTCGCTGGTTTGAATCCCGTGCGAGGCAATTCTCTGAAAAAGTCTTTTCGTAGAATTGGCATGTAGTTGTATGAGAATCCCGTCGGCGTCAACTCTGACATGAAGGCATTACACTGATGTTGGAGTGGTTGCTGGCTGGGCCAAATGTAACGAACTAACAACTAGCACGTACTGAGACCCACTGGTTGAGGATGCACTTGCTCGTCCCGTCCAGTTTTACGACCACCTCTGGGAAAAATATCGAAACCTAATACACCTGAGTATCAAACTACTACACCACCCTCCCGCGCCCTGGAGAAAACCAGTGAAAGGGTATTCATATCCCATTGGTGCGCGCGCGGGATTATAAAAAAAAAAATTTAAAAATAGCCTACACGACACCATGTTTGCTAATGAACTTAGGCTTACTGACTTTGCGGCGGAATGAAGACACTTCTAAGACACTTCTCCAGTATTCTAGATGTCCGAATCTTTCGGGCAGAGAATATTGAATCGGATCACCACTTTGTTGCAGCCAAGGCATGAATGCGGATTTCGCAAGCGCTACAAGAAAGAAGAACTACTGTGAGAACATATAATGTAGAAAATCTGCAATTGCCGAGACTGTATGAGTCTTCGCCAAACGCGTTTCTCGAAATCTCGCAACAACACCTATGCCGCCAGCAGCATGTACCGAAGATCAGAGGCAAGGCTACCAACGTGCCATTAGACACGCCGCAACCAACCGACTATTACCAGAAATACTTGGTTTGATAAGAAATAAGCACCAAAAGTGTATAAGGCGACGCTACAATAAAGGACGAGAGCCACTCGTGAGCTCTACGAGAAGAAGAGACGGGAAAAACATCGGGTTCTCAAGAAGAAGAAAAAAATCACGAGAAGCACGCTATAGAACATATTGAGAGGTTTTATTCCAGACATAACGTACGGAAGTTTAACCAACATCTCGCTATCAAACAGAATAGACCATTCAACTTAGATGATGATAACTAAAACTTCCGTCTACCTGACGAGAACAAATTAAGGATAGCAAATATCGAAGCAATAATAAATCAGCTGAATTTGAAGTCCTGCCGGCCAAGGTATTCGCAGCTGTTAGAAACAATTTTGTGGAGACCATACACAAAATCATTTCACAAAGCTGGTCAGAGTGTAAGCCTGATAAATGAAATTTCAGCACCGTTTGCCTGATAACAAAATAGGGGACCCCGTTAATTTCCATGGTTTCAGACCAGGAAAGTCCACAAACGATTAAATCTTTACAGTCTGACAGATCCTGACAAAAACGCAAGAAGTTCAAATCAATATCCACCATCTTTTAATCGTTTTTAAGGCGACATTTGACATCATTTATAGAATCGAGCTATATAGAGCCATACTTAGTTTTGTAATCACCGTTTGTGCAGAATGACATTTGGAAACACTCACTGCTCCGTCAAGATCGGTGACGACTTAACTGAGACCTTTGATGTCAAAAAGTTATACGGAATACACAAGCAAACACTATATGGACAATTTTTCAAAATTCTGTGCAACTACTCGTGTACGCTGACGATATCGACACAAGAGATCGCTAGTACTCAAAGGGAAGCTGCCAAAATAAGTTAAGCTGTAGATGAGGACAAAGCCCAGTACATGCCGTCAACAAGAATGGACATACAGCATCGACGAATTGGCCAGAATGTCGAAATCAATAGCTATAATTTCGTTGCAGTAAGGGACTTTTTTTACCCTGGCTCTGATATGAATTCTTTCAATAATACTTGGGCAGAAATAAAACGAGGAATCACTCTTACAAATCGCTGTTTTCTTTATGGCTAAAAAGCCAATTAAGTAGTAAAGACCTGTTCCGAAAATCTAAGGATACTTCATATAAGACCTTGACCATTCCAGTTCTACTTTATGGTGCATAATGGACATTACCGAAAGTAGATGATATCTTCATCATCTGTTTAGAGTTGTTGAGAAAAACTCAATGATGAACTGTACGAGCTGTACAAGGACATCGACCTAATCAGAAAACTGAGCATTAGTTGCTGAAAGCTCAAGTATGTGTGAAGCGAATGGACAGCAATGATCCGGCCCACAGAGTAACCTTAATCGACGTGGACTGGGCAACAGAAGGAAGGATGCTAAAAACCGGGCTAATTGGAGAGGCTTCTTAGTTGAGGCTCAGATCTCCTTAATTATGTTATTCTCAATGATAGCAGTTAATGTACAATTCCTAATTTCGCTAATGGTTTTGCTCATTGAAGTAGATTCTGGTCGATTGACTAAAGCACGGCTCATGAATAATGTCATGAATTTTCGCCCATAGAAAAATAGGTTCTTTGAAGTATACCATATCTCGAGTCCCAGAGATTGTACTGAATGACATTTGGCAACATTATTTTCGTACTTCCTTCCCACAACTACGTCGATCTCTTTTAATGTCATCCAAATATCACCCCATTCTACTTTGAGTTTGCGAAGAAATAAATAAATAAATAAATGTTGTGCCTTCTTCCTAAATTCTACCTCAAAGATTTAACAACCCAAAGTTCCAGAAACAACCCCAAAGTCCTTGAGGTTTCACAATTAACTAAATCAAAGCTGCAGGCAATTTTCATGTAAACCCACATTCTTACACCCTCTTCACATCCTCTTATGTTATCTCCTAAGTTACGAAATCTTTTTCCACAAAAAAGAACCTAAATGCCATCCCTTAACACCCCTATCTGCTTTCATTGAAGATTTAAGTAAAAACCACAACCAAAACCACATGGAAGCAGTTAATGGTCCTTAAGTCTTTAAGGACTCACTTACATCCTGTCCAAGTGCTCTTCACTTTACTTAGGCGACATCAGAACTTACATGAATGGCAATAAATTACTTCTTGTGATAATAATTGTGATTCTAGATACGTCACCACAATGCACGTTCTATTACAGAATCCAGGAAATATGTCTGTGGGGGGTAAGAAACTGATGAGACATCAGATTATCCAACATCTTTGATTATTTATCCTCATCGTACCGAACAATTGAGTCCTTAAGCAAACCATTTCAAATTTGACTCCATAGATAGATAATAGCTGAGCGATTTTTTCTGAAAGCAAAACCAATCAGGATCGGGAGTGTTTGGGAGTAATGAATTAATTTCCTCACAGTAGTCCATTAGAATCCCATTCAGTGGAATCTGAAGGACGAATGGTTTTGATTCACATGGTGACCATGACATGTGTTTCCCTTGCTGCTTCTACCATGTTAGTTTTGAAAAGTAATTTTTTCAGATTTTTTATTTAAACTTTTCTATAAAATGGATTGTGGTAGGAATATAAATGTATCTGCATTAAGTGCAAGGGCCAAGTGTGAGTAGCGTAGCCTGGGGCAGGTATGTATGGTATATTGCGTCAAAGCAACCGAGGTTTCAGTGAATTTTTCAAATAATTTCTTTATGAGTGAATTGAGCATGGACAATCTGATGATTCCAGGAATAGAAGTATGAATCTTTCTATTTTTATGTGAAATGAACGAAGTTTTGCTTTGAGGCACGGGTCAACCCGGGCGGATATATTGCAGCTTACAAGCACACACTTAAAAAATAAACCTAAAACTACCAAAATCAGCTTAAAGCTGTACTTCAAATTAAAGGTAGATTGTGTCGAAGGTAGAGGTAAGGAAGCTCCTTAGGGAGATTTTGTTGAGGTGGAAATCGAAAAGGGTTTGGAAACCGTTAATTTCCCGTAGCATCCTAGATAATGGTTCTAGGTATCTATTATTTATTGGGTGAGGATTGAGTCGAAAGAGTCGTACAGACCTTAGATTATGTGGGTTGGTGTTAAGCGTGATAAGACGAAGTAAGGAGGGGATGTCGATGTTACTGGCTAGTATCTGACAGATAAAGAGAATGCCGGCAACTTTACAACGTACAAAAAGGGTCTGCCAGTATTCTTTTTTTTACAACAAATTAAAAAAAAATCCCGTTCAAGGTTTCAGGTTTCGCCCTATTTTTAATATGTTTGCAGTTAATCCTTTCGATTTTACCAAAAAAAAATATATATATATATATATAAATATATATATTAGCTTAATTCATAGCTATCCGCTGTTTTTGAACTATTTTTATAGAAATTTAACAGAAATATATATAAATGACTATTCTGGTATTCCGAAGGCGCCTCTGTGGAATAGTATGGCAGATGGGAAAGCAGCTCCCTTTTTTATTAGCGATGGATTCGACTATACAAAGCTCAATATAGTAACATATGTGGACGTGCATTATCGTGGTGGAAGATAACTTTTTTCTTTTTTCGCGGTATTTTCATATGGATTTTGCAGCATGACGGCAACCAAGTTGAGCTAGGTAAACATTGTTGTTCGTGTTGAATTGCCATGTGACGTTTTTGTACAGAATCTATCACTGTTGACATACTTCGTTCCGTCAATTCCCTTTGAAATTCCAGGATTCAGCTCCAGCAAAAAGACTCTTCAGGAATGACCAAATTCGTTTCGCTAAAGTAAATCGGTGAAAAATTCGGACACGTTCGGCTTTGTTGTTATTAGGGAGTTGGTGTGGGAGCCATCCAGCCAACAACTACACTTTAATAAGGTTTTTCAGATGACGGACGATCACTTATTGGGAAACAGAAACAGTCAGAAATACCTGACATTTTCTTTTGCGAATTGTTCCTTTCCCAAAGAGTTCGTTGAGATCATTCTGCAGTAAAGGACAGTCAACATTGAGATGTTTCCAGATTTTCTTGTCATCGACGTTAACAGATAGATATGGGCTTTCAATGACACAATCAACATAAGTGATTGTTATTATGAACAACAGAGGACCAAAATGAATACCTCGAAAATGAGGTACCCCGGAAGAGGCTTTAATGGAGTAATAAATCCAAGACCTAAATAATATATGGCATTGTTGATATTCTAAGTAGGATTTCATCACATAATAAAGCTTGACCGAAGGTTGAGAGCCTTTAGTTTGAGAAAAGTAATTTTATGAGCGATTTTGTCAAAAGTTTTGCTTTGTTTTTTTTTTTTTTTATTTATTGGCGCGCGTTCAAGGGATTTGTGTAACTTTAAAATATTTTTACAGCACAGGCGAACGGAATTTAGGGAGGAAGAAAAGAGAGGTACCGATGTATATTGTTCTTAAATGTTTGCAAATTATAACGACTAGAAAATAGGGAGCTGGACAGGGCATTCCATATGCGAGTTATACGGCTTAGGAACGAATCACGATAAGGGTATACTGATGAGCCTTCATTGCGAGACGAGTGATACAGTTGAAGGTTTGAAGAGGTATAACGTAACTGGCGTTGGAAATAGCGATAAAACAAAGTGAGACAGGAGACTTTAAGCCTGTTTTCAAGGGCGTCAATTGACTATTTTAGTGAATAGTTTTCAATCCTATCTAGCAGGTGCGGAGATTTTTTAGGAAAACCGAACTAAAAGTGAGCATTGTACTCTAATCGAGGCCCAATCAGAGGGGGTGTAATATTTCTTACATCGCGTGAGAAAACCTAGACTTTTCTCAGCATTTTTGACCACATCGAATATGTGGTCAATCCAACGTAGTGTTGTCATTGACACACATAAGGAGAATGGAAAATATTTCGGTTTCAACGATGCATTCATAGATAATGGCAGGGATTTCGCTTTAACAACAGCAGACAGAATTCAGATTTGGAATCATTAAATTCCACTCCGTTATGCTGTTAACTTCATTTGGGAAACAGTAGTATTTTCTGCCTTAGTTCAGGCTCGTTTGAACACAGTCCTTCGGGTCTTGTCTGTCCAGAATGTCGAAGCCACGCGTAATAACGATATCAGTATGAGGGTACAGGGATACAATTCTTTGAATGGAGTCGGACAGCTAATCGAACTCGTTAAAGGTCGAATTGCTGTCCAGTTTGGAGGTTCTGTAAATAAAGCAATAGTAGAAAATTATCTTACGAAGATGGAATTTAGATTAACTACATAATATTGAATTCCGGATTGGAACAATACAACTCCAGGAGGCGATCACCTTATCTTCAATTCCACATTTTAATGCGCGCAAGATACTTGAGACTTATTGAGGAAGGTTAGTTGTTGTAGACCGACACGTTAAAGATTAAAATGTCGTTAGGGGGAACCTGGGAGTTAATATATGCGGTAGACGTTTTTGTTCGAATTCCAGCGCCTTTGTTAATAGCCGAAGAAATTCTTGGATTCTATAATATTGGAAGAATCAAGTTTTTAAGCCGTTGATTCCATTCAGAAAGAACCCCCGATATTCCAAAGCGTATGACAGTAGGAGCAGTTTGAAGAGCCGGAAGTGTTGCATGGTGTGGCACAGGATTTTAGGCAGGATTGATGTGTTGTAAGTGGAGTGGTAAGCGGTTGAGATTGTTCGCAACAATATCTCTTACTAAAATTTTGCTTGCTGCTACGTCATTACTAACATCTTTGATCTTGTCATCAATATGGCGTTGATCAACACTAGTATTTTTGAAGTAAAACTCTAGATCAGATCGAAGGGATTTCAGTGAGGATTAAATACAACAACGTGTGAGTGTAAAGCGGACCTTATATTCGATTTAACATTGTCATTAAGTGTTGGTAATCGCCAATCAAAGGTAGATTTGAAGTCATTTTTGAGAATCGTGGGTATGCAGATTTGGAAGTCACTAGGCGGTTTACTTAAAACACTATTAACGCTTGCAATGTTCTTTTCGATGGACGATAATTTTGATTTAAATAGAATTGATGACAATTCAGTACTGCTATTTGCTAGCTGTCTAAATATTTTTTATTTTTTTTTTTTAAGCACTTTTCATTGTCCATTGCCGATAAGGAAATAGAATCACTTAGGCATTTTTTTGCGAGCATAATATGCGAGAGGGATATACCATATTTTTACATTTGCCACAATAAAAAGAAACATTGTTTGAACAATCTTTTATGTAAGCAATAGCACATTTACTAAAAGCAATATTAAGAACAGACTGAATTTTCGCACAAACCATTGCAAGGCACCAAATCACCTCTAAAATCTGACACAAAATTTCAGTTGCCACAAAATTTTTGACATATTAGTTGCTTAGGTCGGTGAGGAAATGAAAGTAGGTCGCTATTATTGTTTGTATTTCTTTTTATTTTTTTTTTTCGTTCATTGTTTGGTTGCAGCTTTCGCGAGATAGGGGCTTTGCACTAAAAACAGTCAGCAAACTAAAAAATTAATTAATTCGAGCACCGACAGTTAAGAAATGCAATTTGACGAAACTGAAAATTGAAGAAGTGAATAGGGAGAAAAAGAAAAACACGTCTGACGAAGAAAAGAAGAAGTTTGAGTTTGAGCTTACATTCTATGTCGCAGCAGGTATTCTAAGATACAATGGACAATGTCTCGAAGTCTGACTTCGTAGTAGAAGTCTGACTAATTAGAAAAGAGTGACCCTCGGGTACCATAAAAACAATAAGACTTTTGCAAGATTGTAAAATATAAAGATGAACCAGGAGAAAATTAATATCTACGCAGACGACAAGAAAAAATCCCAAGGGGCAGTTAAGAATTTAATACACACCAATGGAAACACGTCCGAAAATGTTCCCTATTTACAGAAACCGGAACTTACATACATAGAGGCCCATGTTGGAGCTCTGGCGTATGGTTCTCTGAACTCAAAATTGTTCGCTCTACTTTGGATCCAGTCCCTTTTTGTTCTTTTTAATGGGATCTTAGAAAAAGATTAGTATTCGCTTCAATGATGTTGTGCGTATGGTATATATAAGCACCTATAGTTTCAGCATGGAGTACCATAGTTTTGTAAGCGCGCAAGCCGAATATTCACAAAAAAAAAATTACGAGGTGCTCATTACTTTACACAGTCAACTCTTGGATGGGTTGGCTATTCAGTACAGAAAACCGCCTCTGCAAACCATTTAATTCAGTCAACGCGCACCATCTGTCTAATTTCCTGGTAATTCAGTAAAACGGAATGATGCAACTCGAATTGAGTTAAGTTCGATACTAAAATGAGGAAAATTTATTCCCACAGCTGAAGCAGGACTCAGGAAAACAAGGACGACTCCTCACTCAGGACTTATTGACTGAAACACAAAAATTTAGTAGATCTATGACTCACGCCTTTTTGTGATCCGTAAGATGGCTACTTACTTACTCAGGTGATGCTATGGTATGGAGTAAATTTTGTCCTCAACTAAAACTTCGCCAGTCCGGTGTTTAGCTTATTTTTTTTTTTTTAGAGCGCGCTTAAGGTGTTTAGATACCAAGAGATACCAAAACTAGACAAGGCCCGACCTCTGTACGGGTCTTCTTGCTTTGATGCGTTCTTTTATCTGTAACTTCTGTACGTTATTCCTGGAGTATAACATCTCAATATCTCCGATTGCGGGCTTCTGTTGCTCTTTTTTCTACTTCAGGAGAAGCCGATGGTCTTTTAGTCTCTTCTGCTCGTAGAGCTCACGAGCTCGTCGCTGATCGAAACATCGCCGCTACACTTCTTGTTTAGCTACATGTGCTTGCCGGAATTCTTTATCAAGCGTATGCTTGCGATATTGATATTCCCTCCGCCGCAAAGTCAATAAGCCTAAGTCCATATACATGCGTGGTATAGTGTAGGCGTTAAAATCGTACTAAGCTTTCATACTTCGTTCGACCGATTCCAGAGTGCTTCATTGATGGCGGTGATATTTGCGTGGTAGTAGTCAAGGGCCTCTGATAATTCTCGGCGGTAGCTGGCCTGTTAAGGTTGCGAACATTTCTCGTTCAGATCTTAGGCTCATTGTCTTTTCATTGTTCGCAAGGAATCTCAAAATTGAATCCATTTTTATCCGAAACCATTAATTAGTTGGTCAGACCTTTTTAATCTCTTCCGTATAGAATTGTGAGCTCTATGATGACGTAGGCTAGTTTTATACTTACGATTGAGCATTCTCTTGCCATTTAAGTCGGCATGAGTAAGTTAGCTCTCCGGTACCAACTTGATTGTGGGCGGCTGGCCCAATCCAAATTGTAGAATGGGCAGCAGTTTGCCGCTTCGTCGCCTGATCTCTGAAATCTGGGTGGACTAAAGTCTGCATAGCAAATGGAAACCCAGCATTGTTTATTTGATACCAAGTAAGGTACTTCCTGTGAATATCGCCAACTGCAGGCGAATAAGTTTCCACAGCATCGTATATAAAATCCTGAATTCTTTAGACCGTTCGTAAATAATCAGACCAGCTCCTTTCAGTGCGGAATGTATACCATAGATCAACCTGTGAATATCGCCAACTGCAGGCGAATAAGTTTCCACAGCATCGCATATAAAATCCTGAATTCTTTAGACCATTCGTAAATAATCAGACCAGCTCCTTTCAGTGCGGAATGAAGTTCCAGATCGATTCACAACTCCTCTTTATCAATTTCAAAGCCGCTAACGACAGTTTTCATAAAAACGAGGTATACAGAGCCATATCTTGTTTCTAAATCCCTGTCAAGCTCGTCGAGGCCGGTAATGATAAAACAGAGACTGTCTTCATCAGAAAAAGTCTTAAACATGGTACTTGTGTGATTCAAGAAAAGAATGATAATTTTCAGTCCCGTTTAGATCAATTGAGAGTAGCAGCTCGACCCGGAACGTTTTGGACTTCAGCCCTTTATGACAACACTGTGGAGAACGAATTAATATTTTACTGTGCAAAAAAGTAGAAAGGAACCTGAGCCAACTTCGAATGCGCAAAAAGCCACGCTTGCTGAAAAGACATGTTATCTGAGGCCCTGGTCTACACCGTACTTTATGTTTATGGACTAAAAAAAAGATACCGGGGCTAAACCCAAAATAGCACGCTTCTCGTGTCAATTAAAGAGAAAGCAGCTACACAACCACCTCAAACAAGGTTATCTTATTAGTCACATGGAAATAATTAGACCAACTGGGTCTTATTCTCCACAAGAGAAGAATGGAACACAGAAACTAAATGGCTGAATGATGATACACCAAAGTTGTAGAGCAGAAGTTGTAGGACCTCGAATACACCACTCATTTGTACTATGTAAGGATTCCATTATCTGTGTCATAGGGCACGCAATACCACACACCTGCCCGGATTAAAATCTCACGAGTGCAGGAATTAGGGCTTTGGTGTTACGATGGCAATGAAAATGCAAACGACTATATCAAAAAAAGGTATAGAAAGTCAATTTATCGGACACTGCTAAACCTGCGACTCTTATCCTAGCGACAGGAAATAAAACACTGGACAAGATAAAGCACAGTCAAATACTAGAAACACTTAATGACCAACTGTACGATACTGGCACGTAGAGGAACAACATTTCTAAACAAATGTATTCTCCATGAAGGGGATCTGATGACGATTTCACAGTGAAGGCTTATATAATTCTAAGGAATACTAAGCAACTAATGGATGAAAGGAGCACAACGGTGCACATTCTGGTATTACCATACTATTCCAACAGGCTTTTTACATTTGAAGGCTTATTAAAAGGTTTAGACTCGCAGTGGGAAAAGTTTGTTGAATTTGTCTGATGCTTTGGAAAGTCTCGTTCTTAGATACTAGTCCTACAAATGATTTAGTTTCCAAATTTATCATTCATACACAAATGGTTGTACCGCTGTCTGTGTAGAAATAACTCCTTACCATCGATGGAAGTACTTAAGTTCTGACCCCAGATTTTTTAAAAATGCCACCTTTACCCTAGCTCAAAACTTTCCACACTGCAAGCATTTGCTGTAACTAAATTTTTGCATAATTTTCTTTTCAACATTGTTAAAGTTATTCTGCTTTCCCAAGTGTCCTATGAATCAGAATACACAGTCACCATCTCGGCCATGAAAACACATGACCACATCTTTCTAAATGACTCTGCAATGTCCACATGTCTAAATGTCCAAACGTCCGCATGTCCAGGTCTTGTGTTATATATCCTTCTCCACCACCGACTGAAAATTTAGTTCAACCCTCAAAAATTATTCAAGTAAGAACAAATATTATCAACCCCCAGCACAGATCCAATCTCCCCCCAGTGGGGATATGGTGTATCCTTTCTTTCTTCACGATAAATAAATGTACTCGTAATAACATCGGAGTCCTGAACACCCTCTGACCGTCTAGCCGCAAAATAAAATAAAATCCATCCAACACACGCAACCAAATGGAAAGACGCCAACCAACCTTCAGTACAAAAACTACAAAACATCCATACGGACAAAAACGTACAAATATCTTGTAAAAAGGATCAAAAGCGACTTACATTCGTAAGCTCTGATTTATTTATGTGCGGTTTATTCCAAGTAAATATTTTGTAATCATTTATGGTATTTGATGCAAATTTCGTCCTGTAAAGAGCCCACCACTACTACCTATAGTACTTTTACTCCCACTGCCGTATGTCCTTAAGAAGATTCTCAATCATTCTGACAAATTTAATTAACTCACACAAGCCTAACGCACTGCGTAGTATGGCATCCTTGGGCGTGTGTACCAATACTGATGAGTGACTGAGTAAATACGGATATTTCGCAAATCATCTGCCCCATCATCATTATCAGCATTTACTTCATTAAATTATACGACCATAGCTGACAGGATACCATATTTCTTTGGATGAAAATATATATTCATAGAAGCCTCCCCATTTAAACATGAAAATTCGCTTTTATTTGTTTTTTGTTGCTCAGCATCCTGCAGGACGAGAAAATTACTGGAATTTCAATGCGCGCGACCTTATGACTTTCATGTGGTTTTCTGTCATTTTTTATGCGTGAGTGGTGCTATTATATTTCTCTGCCTTTGTCACCCCCACAGTGTCCTTGATGTTGAAAATTACTCCTACAATCCGCTGGCGATTTACCTCGTTGAGCATACTCGTAATGAGCGATTTATTGCCAAATGTCCTTGCTAAATGTCACATGAACAAAATTGGTGGAAACAATTTGAAACCCAATTTTACTTCAACGCAATAAGAATATTACGTACGAGTAACATGTATATCGTCCTGATTTATGAATTCAATTCCAAAGGACATAAATCTGTTGAATGGCCACTGTCCAGGGAGGTAGGTAGGGAAGTCCATTGAACTGGAATTATTTTTTGTCGTTGTTGAACCAAGACTTGACCGGAGTTATGATTGGGGAGGAAAGTCACAATATTGCCGAAAATTAAACGACCTCAATTGGAGGTCGTTTTTATTGCCGAACCATATCAGATTAGAACTGCGAGTATAAATGCTGTTGGTCATGAGCCGGTCATGAGTCATCTGGAGAAAAAAGGGGAGAGGACATGTGCTCCCTGATAGAGGAGTGTTGGAACCCTTGGTTAATCACAGCTAATAGTCTTTGGAGGGGACCATTTGATTGAAGGTATTGCAGTCGAATTGATTTATATGAAATAATTATTGACCCAAATGGGTATACATTTGGGCTTATCCCTCCTATCCTCTGCTAAATGTTTTCCAATTTAACTTTGATTTCGGTACTCCTTCGGGTAGTCAATAAGTTTCAATTGATGGTGCTTGCTTTTGTAATTGTATTGTCGTTGGATTTTCTGGGTAAAGGGTGCAAAATTTCATCCATTTCCCTGAATGGTGGCGAAACTGTTGCACAGATTTAGCAAGTGAGTTAAGTTGGTGTAATGCTAAGATGAAACTATAAATTTGAGAATTGATTGCTGTATAAATCTCAATACTTGCTTCTTCGATCTAATATAATCGGGGGTTTAGTATCAGTTTTATCTCACATTCCCCCTGAAAAGGACAATCGGTAGGTCGATATACGAGTATGACGGCTTAGCTGCACCAGTCATTAATATTGGCAACATCCTGAGTTCAAAAAAGAGTGCAGACAAAGTGCCCGCTTCGTTCTGATGCTTCCTCTAAGGTTTGGGATGATCCAGACTCTCAACCAATAAGTATTTCTAGTTAGCCCGGTTCTTATCTTTTTCTGTCAAAATAGAGCCCTTTAACAAAGAGCTACTCGTAGACCACTATAGTCCGTTATGTTTCCTTTAATGCAAGTCCTAGAATTTTTGAAGAAGGATGACAGAGACCTTTTATGTTTCAACAAACACGAGCTGCTGTGACAGTGTTGTTTAATTTTGGGCAGTTCCAGGCAGGATGTGGTTTGCTGGTGTTCCAAGGGGTGATGACTGTAGGGAACCGGAATTCTCTGGCTTCAAAAGACATCAGAATTTTCCAAAGGGGTGATGAATTGCAGTCAGACTGAAATTCAAAAAGCGATAAGATCCATGATTCAAATGACTTGACTGTGGCATCTGAGCAAGTTTCGGTGGCGTGCATTTTTAAAAGTTCACACCGTCATTCAACTACATTCAACTCATGATTGAATGGATTGGATCTATTCTTACGAATGAAGTTAAGATCACAGAATATTTTAAATTCTTTTTATAAAAACTGGCTGCATTTGATAGCCCTTTTAACGAAAATATAAACCACAACACATTGGTTGTTATTTGCGAAGTTTTTGACAACATCCGGATTACAAACGGATATTTTGAATTTGAATCCAAGTCCCGCCTTGTCGACATGAAAACGCTCCCAGAAACTGACCAACATATGTATACCTTTGGAGAAATATTGACACTAAATGACATGTAGTGCATTTACGAGAGCTGTTTGACCGTACCCGGATTGGAAGAAAGGTGGCGCTTCAGAGCCAAAATAATATAACATCTCTTTGTCTCTTTTGAGTGGCAAAACCTGCGAGGAAATCAAGCCCATTCTCTATGGTGTGTATTAGACCCGTTCAAAAATGGGTCAAAAGCCATGATCTCGTATTGGCGGACCGCGGAGTGAAAATTCGTGAATTGGTTGAGATAGCAGGCATCTCAACTGAATGCGTTAGCCATATCCTGCACGAGATTTTGGACATGAGAAAGCCCACTTCAAAAACGTGTTTGGCGCTGTTTAATCAAAATCCGGAGGAGCCGTCGATAAGATATGGATTCATTCATTGTTTAGTTGGTCAACACCGTATTATTTAGTTGTATCCAAAGCCCAAAGCTGCAGGCACCAATTGTTTGTTAGAATGAAATATCGACACTAATAGTTGGTGATCGGTTATCAGCTCGAACTGCCTCCTAAACAGGTACTGATGGAACTTCTTCACTCCGTATATGATCGATAATGCATTCTTCATCCAGTTTTTCTTAAAGCGAACGAGATGGGCCCTTCAGTAAATCAGGGTAAATATGTGAGATTACAGCTCCAATCCTATGACATAACATGTCTGTCACAAAGGTGATTGGCAAATCTTCTCGAAAATCAATCACATCAGAGACGTTTGCAATAACATGGTTCGGTGCACGTAATTTGTTTAAAGGTGGTGCCATTTGTAAAAAATTTACCACGAATGGCTTATAAAAGTCGAACTTACCGATAAAAACCTCGAACTCCTTCAAATTTAGCGGGTACGACAAACCTTGTATAGCTTTAGCTCGAGACTTTGAAGGCCGAATCCCAGCTTCATCGATAATATGACCCAAGTACCCGATTTCGCCTTTGGCAGAACGGCACTTACACAATCAGCGCATGACGCTGCAATTGCTCCAGAAAATTTTCTAAATTTTGGAAATGTTCTTGTTCTACCAGAGAAGATCAAGTTTCTGCTGCTCCATATATGTATCTCTAAGAACTGCTGAACTGGAGGTACCAAAAGCAAGTCTCTGGTACTTGAAGATTTCAAATTCTGTGTTCACCACGTATATTTTCTTCAAGTGGAATTTGCAGGTAGACGTCGGACAAATCCAACTTTGTAAAAAAAATCTCCACCATGTAGTTTATGAAAATGTTCCTGAATCCGAAGTACAGAATGACTGTCGATTTCGTGCTGAAGATTTGTGTTACTGATTGTGTGTATAAATCTCCACTTGATCGCAAAATACCCAACTTCATCAAACCACTAATTCGGGTTTTTAGCCCTACGTGTGGAATTAGCCAATATTTGAAATAGCGTAACATGCTGTTCGGACTTAACGTGAGGTGTGCTGCGTATAACCTATTAATTACAACCAACCTCGGGACGAGGCTTGTGCTTTTCGCACAAGAGCTTGGTTTGCTACTCAAGCTCTTTTTTAAGCAATGCATTGCCTTTCTTAACACAATCAACTTTAGGTTGAAACACATTAAACCAATTCAGCCCCATGAGGTTGGCTCTTTGGTCGCAGTTAAGGTACACGATACAACTAATTATCCCAACACACATCAAAATCTTTAACTTCCACGGCTGACACACTTGACTCCATGTACTCATCGACCAAAAATAAAAATATTTTCGCCTTCCGTTTAACACAACCACCCGACTAAGAAGAACCGCGAAAAAGTCCAAACGAGGCAGGAATGACGGCAACGTATTTCTTAAGCGTATGAAATTACAATACGACCAAAAACTGAGGCAAAAAGTACTAAAATGTCCCAATGGTAGATAGTAAACATTTTTATTAGTTCGTCAAAAACATTAGAAATTCTGTTGCAACTTCCATTCCAATGCTCATTTACAATGATATTCCAGCTGTCATCTCTTAGGACAAAGCCAATTTGCTTTCCGCACACTTTGCAGCCAGCTCAACACTTCCAGCTTGTGCTTGTGCGCCTACAATTGAATGCGTCGAATTTTCAATGGCGTGAATCCATTTTCGCACTCGTGTAGTGGCAAGAGTACCTATAAAACTTAATGTACATAAATCCACTTGTACAGATGGTTATCTTCCCTTCTTCTACAGAGGTGTTCTTCCACGCTGGCAAAATCACTGCGTAAGCTTTTTCATCAAACATACTCTTTAGGACTCTTCCGAGCAGATGAAAAACAGCGTTTGTCCAGACCGTCCCTAAAAAAGACAAATCTTTCTTCTCTCTTCCTACAGACCCATTGAACTTACGTCCCTTCGTTCCATGGATATGGAAACGCTGAAAACTTCTCAATGACTGGCAGCATGATTTTTGTAGCAACTGGTCAACTGGTGATTTGATTGTATGTCTCACAAAGCGTACATCAGTCTGGTGAAAGCAAGATAGTTACACTTGATATTTAAAAAGCATTTGATGGCGTTTGGCATCAGGCTCTACTGTCGAAAATGGGTACTTTTGGGGTTGACGACTCTCTTCTTCATTATTCAAGTTAGTTTCAATGCTTTTAAGTCTGATGTTCGCAAATTTAATGCTGCTGTGCTACAGGGCTCCATTCTGTCTCCGATACTCTTTTTAATTTTCATCAATGATTTCTTGCCTTCTAATCCATCCCGTATTCACTTCAATGCCCCTTGGCGATAGAACGGGAACGGCAGCGTATGTAAAGCTCATTAAATTCCAATACTAACATAACAAATTGGCAAACTATCGACAGAGTAGAATTAAATGCTTCAAAAACATAATGCTGTCTGCTGTCGTAAAAGCGAAATCCAAGCACCCAGCTATTATCTACTAATTGCACTTGCACCATGAAATCGAAAAACTTTCCATTCTCGGTATGTATGTCAGTGACAACTTACTTTGGAATGTCGTCAAAAAAATTGAGAAATTTCTAGGTTCCCGCAAGCGATGTCAAAAACCTCTTCTGATCTGGCATTCATAAGGCATTCATCTGCCCAAAATGTAAGTACAATGCCCACATCTGGTAAGTTGCTCATAAAACATCTCTGCACCCGCTAGATAAGATTCAAAACCGTGGGATACAACTCTAGATCATACTAATATCAGTCAGTAAATTGACACCCTTAAACACCGACGTAATGTCTCCTATCTCGCTTTGTTGTATAAGTAATTCCACCACCCGTGCTCCATAGAAATCGTCAGTAGCGTTCCGCCCCTTCAAACCTTCAACCGTAACAACCGTCTCGCTATGAAAGCTCATCAGTATACGCACAAGCCCACTTTGGGGAGTATATTGAAACATCGTGATTCTTTCCTAAGCCCTACATCTCGCTTATTGAGTGTCCTTCCGAGCTCTTTGTTTCGTCGTTTTAACTTGCTAACATTTAAGACCAATGGTTTCCTTCCCCATCCTTTTTTTACATTTCTCTTTGGGATTTAAAGCTTTTGCATGTTCTTTTTATTTTTTGTTGAAATTTTCGATCTTATTTCTTCTAGTACTACCCTTCTCGTGGTTCTACTTTTTTTCTTTTGGGGGTCCAAGTTCTTCCCTTTTTTTCAGCTGTCCAAGAGAGATACGTATAGTACGTAGGTTTTGTCATTTGTTACCGCAATCTTTGGTAAAGTAGTCCTTCTCCTCTGTAGTGCCGTTTTTGATGACCGTTATGTCTGCTTTGTAGAAGTCGAAGATCTCCGCTAGTTGTAGGGTCTCATGCGCTCTGTTATAGATCCGAATATTCTAACTGCAAATCTAAAGATCCTTATTCTTTTGTCGTTTGTGAGGGTCGTCAACAGTGAATCGGTCATTATCCGGGGTTATGAGCTGGTTCGTAAAGGACTACCACTGCTTTGCTAGACTCTTCATTATTTGGTGATCGACGAGTGAAACCTAGTACACTACCTGTAGTTGGCGGATTTAGGAGCAGGTTGGAAAGGACTTGTTCCAACGTTGAGTGAAACGCAATCAGCAAGGGTTTTGGCGCAATTCTTGAATGTCCAATCCGTTCACAGTACTTCTCCTTCGTGGACATGCCTAGGGTGCAACTTAGTCTAAATTTTAAGAAGTCTGCGTATAGCAGTGGAGGAGTGCTTTACGTTGAACGTTATATGATAAACCTGGTTGCTTGTTTTGTGATCAGATGAACGAGTTGATATTTTGTGAATATTGAGGTGAGGAAACTGAGTGCTAACTGTAGTGCCATTCCACCCTGCAACGATGTAATTTGGCCTAAGTTCGTTTAAAGATATGATACCCTATGGGCTCTGTTTTCCCACTCTGTACCGGCAAACACTCAGCCTATTTAAGTATAAAGACAGATGGTAAATTTAATAGATAGAAACAGTTCCTAATTTCTGGAGGCTTCTACTTATGTAGGCTATAAAACTGAGTACTTGACTGTTCACTCATATTCTTATGACAGAAAGTTTCTGTGATGCTGTTGATTATGTGGATCATCTACACTTCTTACACATGTCAAACACTCGAAACATCTTTTGCCATAAGAATGCAAAATAATATATAATCATAGTGTACAGAATGAACTCGCAGTTAAGCATTTCCAACTATCGAATGTCCTTTTACACGTAAGCAACTGCTCTTATTGTCCACTATTTATACACAAAATTCCCACAAAATGTTGTTTCAGGCTCAACTGAAAAAGCTTTTTACCAACTTAGTATTCAACACAAAAACAGTGCGGACATATCAATATTTTCATAAATTCATGCCCAAAACACGATGAACTGACAATATGTAGGAGTAAGCTCCTGTTGATATCATGATCGCATTAATTTTAGCTAGTGGACGTGTTTAATGGACCAAAAGGGTGCACTTGATACTGTCTACGAGTCCATTTAAATATTTCTAAACTTAACGACAAATTCAGTTACAATACCAACTCTTTCCAGAAATGCGGTATTTTAATATTCCCATCACTAACCGCATCCATATTGTTGTCCGTTTTCCGCAAAAAGCACCGCCGCATTCACAAATTTACATCGACCGCCACCCGCAAAAACATCGCTGTACCAACCCTCACTTGGTTTATTGTTGAAATTGCTGGAACCATACAATTTCGTTATAGGGTATCCATATGTGACGTTCGAAAATACTTTCGACAGCCTGCCATCTAATTTATGTAGCAGAATGGTTTTTAGAATGCCAAACCATGTTCGTCCTTGTACACAATGCATCGCGTCGGTAGTGTCTTTGAAGTCTTGCAGTGCTGCTGCAATATGCCTATATGCAACCATCATTTGTTGCTCTTGAAAATTCGGTGAGTGTTTTGGACACAAAGAAAAAAAAAAAAAAAAAAAATGCAACGGTATTAAAGTTGACATCCTCCGGATCGCCGGAAGTTAGCTAGGGATGTTCATGTTGTTGTTAGTGTGAAAAGTTTAGTGGCTGTGACAGCGGAAAATCAGCATCTGCCGATACATAGGAAACCATGTCGTTGGATTAAACAGTATGACAACCACAATCGAGAAATTTATTTATGAAAGTCCTGGAACTACACTAAGGAGTACAATTTAAGCGCACGAGAAACATAGTACTCGTATTTGCGTTTGCAAATACAACCGCAGATGGCGTCTGGGGAACGTTGATATTCTTGTTGCGAAGTGTGACATGACATGTTGATGAAAATGGAAGACAAATAGTAGGAAGTAGAGGGAGAAAATTTATTTTCGGAAAATTTGATTGCAACGAGAAGGTATTTGTACTTGTGATCGTAATTCTAATGTGGCATTCAAGCTTAGAAATGGAATTGTCATTTTCAATTTGAATTCTCAGTTGGCATTGTATTTCGAAAAATATTGGGGGCTACCGAACAGTGCAGTGATGTGAAGGAATTCGAAAATTGATGGCCAAACTAAAGTGTAGTTCTTCTCCTGCAATATATTACAGTTGTGTCACAGTTTTAAAGAGCGGTGATGGAAAAGCACAATAACTCTAAATGGTACTCTAATTGTATACGTTTACCTGCGAGCCCAGTACCCAGACTAGGGGACTAAAATACTTCTCCTTCATCAGGACGGCAGTGGAGGAATTCCGAAATGTATGCATCTATGGCTCCTTCAATGTATTTAGATTCCTGGTTTTATGGTTGCGATGGCGGCGCAAGAGCCCTGAACAGGACAACGACGGCTCTCACATACCCAGAAAGGCTACTGGTACCAGGCTATTTAGCAAGACCATTTGGCTAAAGGTTTTACTAAGGACGTGAGCAGCAAACGTTTTACAAACAACGAATTTTGACATTGCACATCGAATGTCAGGATTCTTAACAAAGCGCCGTAAAGCGAATGTTACCGCAATTTAAGCAGTTTGATGGAATAAGCTGTTCAAAAAACGAACGGAAATCTACGACGTCTACTACGGCTATTGCTTCAAGACAACTCTTATTTTGATGTTGACTTGCTACTCGAAGGAGAAAGTCTTAAGCTTTCAGCTTTTAATTCTTGCTTCTGATGTGATTGGGTTCAAAGCGTCGCTCAAAGAAACCGCTGGTTTCACGATGAATATAGGCGAGTACATGCGGCCACATAACGGGGATATAAAACTGCATTGCAACGAAAGACTAGAGCTTCTTGTGAGCTCTTACTTACTTAAGGTTGTACTTTTATCCAGGGTGGACCTGGAAACCAACCAACAAGATTCTCCTGCAAGCTTGATCTGAAACTAGTTGCTTCCAGTTTCGCCCGATAAGTTGGCCCTCTTCCCCTTAAACTTGCGTGTGCCATCTGAGTCATCAAAGATAAACATGGACCACTTGTTGGTTTTGAGAATATCAAAAGACTTCTTCGGAAGACTTTATAACGGCGATAATAGTCAAAACACCTCCTAATGGACCATTTAACTTGGACAGAGTTTCCAGTCCCTGACCTAGACGGACTTAAAGTAGCAATATCTACCATGCACCAGGTGACCTGTGAGATATGGTCAGAGTAAAGCATGCAGAAAACATGAAATCTCAGTATCGTTTGTCTGATTCACAAGAAATAAAACCCTTTTGATCACGCCAACTATAGAGGAATAAGTCTCCTAAACATCGTGAGGTCCATATCAATGCTGCTTAATGTCAGAAATATCCACCATCGATCGAATATTCACACAATGCGCATATTGACGAGCCATGAAATACCATTCTTGCGAAACCCGTTACGTGTTGCAGGATGACTATGGAGAATTTTCGTTGCTCCTTCAAGGCCCGCAATGAATTGAATGAGACCTTCTATGTATAGAAAGGTTCTTGAAAGAACCGTGCAAAACTCACTGACACAGGAAAGGGCACAACCTTTTTTAAATATGCACAAAATACAAACATTTTCGTATGCAGAAATAGCTGAAGTGATTGGGCAAACACACTGAGCTATCAATGAACTCTTAGTTAGTATTCAGGCAAAACCGGCTAAAATGGGCAACGAAAGGTACATGCTATCATCAGAAAAGGACTGACGCCACCTACGGCTTAGCCAGAACATCACGGCTGTCAGTTTTAACTTAAAAGTACTTAAGGACGGTGTCTTCTTTGACTCCACAGTTACAAGCAGCAGACAAACCAGTGCAGAAATCAGATGTAGAATATCTCTTGCCAGTCGCTTTTTCTTTGAACTCTGGGAACTATTGAGTAAAAGTGCTCTATCTCGTAAGACCAAACTGAACTTCAATCATCCCGGTCATTTCTCTATGCCTCAGATTCTTGGACCTTTTCAAAAGTGCATGAAACTGATTGAATAGCCGTTTCAAAAAAGTATACGGCAAGAAATTTTCGGTCACATTTGTATTGACGGGGAATGTGAGATTAGGTTTAACCATAAACTGTGCCGTGAAATCGGTCTAGTCATGCATTTATCAATCTAACAACTCAACATGACTTCTGCCAAAGTTTTTCGCAAATGCCGAATCAGCGTTCTCTCTAAATTTTACAGGAATCATTGTAGTAGAAGTCACCGTTTTTGATTCTTGTATTGACAACTCCAAACTACCCAAGTGCCGCTATCAAGGAGGATACAGTGTCCTCCTGTTCAGCATTAGTTCCATTATTTAATCTGTAGAAATTGCAACATCACAGTATTGTTAGGTTTGTTCACTATCGCGGTTTCTGCTGAACAGCAAGGAAGCCGTTATTCATCTGCTGTTTGAATGTCTTTCCCATTGCGAGTTAAAATAAGCTCTTGAGATTCATTCAATTATCTAATTAGTTTCAATCTGGGGGTTTCTTTTCACAGATTTATGGTTCTTTTCTGCCATCTTACGAGCACAATGATAGTCTGGGTGGGCAGTGATTTTTTCTCATGCAAACTATCGATCGATGAACCCCTTTATCCAAATCTGTTTGTCGATTCACGTGTGGTAAATGAAGGACACGATCCTTCAAAAACAGTGGCATAGCCTCACTTGATGTGATACGTTTCTGTTGGTTAACTGGCAGCATCTTCACGCCAGCATCTATTTTGACATTCTGGCTGCTCCTAAGTGACCAGAGTACCATCGCCTATTTAGAGGAAATTGCGAAGCTAAAACGACCACCCTATGCTTTGTTAAAAGAAAAGCCAGGGTACAAGGCAGTCGCTTACGATATGTGTACCATACACATACGTAGTTTTTCTCCTTCTTCCCCCACCAGTATTGAGGAGAAAATGTTTGCATTTCTTATTACTAAAAGCTCTTTCAATTCAAAGACCATTCTCTCTCGAGATATAATCACTGATATTGGGACTTCCTTTTGCATCCCTTTTCTGTGACCTTGAGGTCTTGTGTTCAAATAGTTAGTTGTCCTTGGGTACTCTCCATTGAAGTGTATTGAAGAGTGTATTTACAAAAGGTGTCAGCTCAAACCATTACTAATTCCATTTATTACCAATTACCGGTGTCAAAATTAATCTACTTGACAGCTAAAACAATTCACACGACCGTAAAATACGAACGAAAAGCGTCAGCTTCCAAACAGGGATGTCATCAAGAAATCATAAAATCACCACCCCTTTGACAAAATTAAGTATTCCTCTCAGCATTCGCTCATTGCTCAGCAGTGATACCAACCAATGTACTGCCGCCATCCTTTGACAATAACCATACAGAACCATCCTCTAGGACTACTATCCATGCGACCCGTGAACCTCTTAAATAATCAATAAATCCCGGAAATGTAATAATAATCGAGGGTTGAATAATCACATGGCAAACACAATATTAATGTTAGTGATACCTTGTTTATCATTAATTAAGGACTCACGCATGATTTGATGGACAATCTGTCCATTGACACGTGTTCTGGTCATTTGACTTGGTCTCAATAATTTATGCACCTGTTTCGAGGAGCAGCCCTATCCGATTTCCACTGGATGCGATTTCGATTTCCGATTTCAGATAAAAAGACAACTCGTGGGAATTGAACTGTCACATCAGGCGAGATCAAGAGGAACCGTTTAACAATGGTGTGCGAATGAGTCCGAGAATCCTTTCCAGATTCGTTGCTATTGCTGCAGGTGCACTCTTGGGGCTGTTTTAATGGACCTAATGTTTACTTTGTCCTTCGCAGTTGGGATTTGTACACCCGCAGTCAAGTTCCAACCATGTGTGTGTATACGTATCTGAGGGATAACACATGATGCTGCTACATACAGTGACTGTTGTAACTGACTGCTTCGGTGACTTTAACGCTTTAGCAGTACCTCCACACCCTGCGGTGAAAAAGAAAATATCGTCTTTGAGACCTGGGTTCTGCCCGAATCCTGCCGGAGAATCGCTCTTGCTGTTTTGCTATGTCATGTAACTTTTATTTTTATTTTATTTTTTTATTTTTTTTTTTTGTTTATTTTTTTTTTTAACTTGATTGAGCTGTATGTGCTACTGTTTTATTATCCCCCAGAATCACGGTAGGGTACCGATTCTATTTTCGTTTGTTTTATTTTGGATCTGTGAGTGACGTGTGTGTTTGTGGTTTAGTGTGACAAGTGTTCTATTACCGGCGGCGAGGACATTGTTTCGTTTTTACCCGACAATGTGATGGTTTCATTATTTGGCAAGGATTACAAGCGGTTTTTTTTTTTCTCTCTCGGTGTTTTTTTTTTTTTTTTTTTGCTGTGGAACTTGATTGCTCCATTAGGGGTTGCAGTTAATAAAAAGTGAGTGGTTTTTGGCTTACCGAATTAATGTTGTTACGAGAGGATATACATGGAAAGGGATTAACCGGAAATTGATTTGGAATTGGCTAAGGTTCGAACAATTATTAAGATGCTTCTGGGAGGAATTGGATACAGGAATGTACGATGATAAGTTTAAAGTGTATAGGGTGGATTTTTTTGGAAAATCGGTAAGAAATTAATTTCTTGTTCTTGTTCAAAAATAGCCTTATTTTGAAGAATTGTTATACAGTTTGCTTTTTGCTGCTGTACCTACTCAGTGTTTTCTGCACTGGAAGCATTTTTTTTACGTTTCCTGACTCGAAACTGACTGACAATTATAAAGTAAGGCACTTTGACCTAAAAGATCTTTCGAACCATTTAGTCAGAACTACCATATACTCGTAGTTAGGCTAATAGATGGTAGAGGAATTCATCGGTTCGTTCGAGCAGAACTGTTCCCTGTAGAAAATCTTCCGTCTAATTCCGTTGAGGGCTGGACGTTCACATAAGATGTGTTCAGCTGTTTCGTCTTCTTCAAGACAAAGTCGGCACTCCGAGAGCCGAATAGGTTCATTTTGTTGAGATGATATCTTAAACCGTTATATTCTGTGAGGTGGCTTACTAAGTTTTTGATAACGTGCCGACTTAGATTTAAACATCTATGCCAATAGATGATTGAAGGACATGATAGGTCGTTTAGCCTGTCTTAGACCTGAGCTATTCTCCCAACATGAGATGCTTGCTAAATCGGCTGCTAATTTAAGAATACAGCAAAAGGTATTAGGTCCATTTAAGTGTGTTTCTAAGCTCTCTTTGGTCAATTCGTCGGTCTTTTCATTTCCATCAATGTTCTCATGACCAGAAACCTACCACTGTTTGGTTTTGTTCCTGGAGCTTAGATTTTGGAGGAATTTTGAGGCAGTACATGACAGATTTGGAATCAATGGTAAAGGCATTTATAGCTGCTTGAATTTCCGTGAATATATGGATGTTGGCACCGGTAATAAAAGAGTTGTAGATATGGTTGGCACATACTTGAATGGCGTGGACTTCTGTCTGAAATACACTGGTGCTTTTTCCAATTGTTAAGGTGATTTTATGGTTTGGTCTGTGTATACCAACTCCCACTCCCGACTCCATTTTAGAACCATCTTTTATTGCTTACCCATGCTTCTTTGCTGGAAATCTTTGTGGACAGTTTTATTGAAGCATAATGTTTTTTAAAGACGGTTACCGTTCAGATCACATCAAGTTCCGATATTTCGGAGAGCAGGTTCCTTAGGTCCGGGTATTTGCTAAAATTTAACTCTTTAATTTGTACCAGACTTGCTGTGCTGCGTAATGCCACTTTGTTTAAATATAAATGTAGAGCCGTTAGTTCTACTATTGCTTTAGTCGCTGCTGTGAGGCAAGTCCGGAAAGCTCTGGAAATGCCCAGGCACTGTATTCAATTGAGCTTTAAAATGGCACTCTTTCGCGTGACTTTTGTCAGCCATACTATAAAAGCATATGCAATGATGGAGCTGACCATCATTGTATAAATCCAATGAGTGATCTTTGGAGAGATCCCCCACGAGAACATACCTAAGTTTATGGGTTTTCTTTTAGTGAAAGGAATAATGACCAACTTATTTGGGTTTACGGAGACTCTCTCTGGTGCACCAGCTTAGAGGTTTCTTAAGGCCATTTTGCATACGTGCAGTGACTTTGTTATTCTCTCTGCCCCTGATGATGATGAATAGGACATCGGCATAACCAATTGTGTTGTAGCTTAAGTTCCTTAACTTGTTAAGCAGATGATATATGACCCAAGACCACTGGAGGGGCGATAATACGCCGCTCTGAGGGCATTCCTTACTGCTGATACTGATACTGAAGTCAGCCCTAATGAAGTAGTAATGATTTGACTTTCAAGCATCGCTTTGATCCAGTTGATGGTTGATTGATTGATATTTCTATGGAGCAAAGCATTTGATATGAAGTCATATTCAGTGTCGTTGAAAGCATCGTCTATATCAAGGAATGCGCAATTGGCAATTTCTTTAGCGGAAGGAACTTTTGAATTAAGCTTCATCTGGGCACTTAGCGCAAGTTAAAGCTGAACCTAAATAAAGCTATTAACGCCCTTTTTGGTACCGATCAGAGAAGAGTTGGTAGCCCACTTAATCTTATTCAGATTAAATAGTTTTGCAGAACCTGGATCAAGGTATTCAGGGTTTTCTCACTGTCGGGTATGACTCTGTCATCTGATTTGATTAAAAATTCCATGCAATTTGAGTGATCTTGGAAGAGGGCTTTATGGAGTAGTGCCACCGTAGTAAGCACAGCACAATAGGATGCTGTCTTTGATCTTCAAAACTCTTGGTTGTAGTAGTTATTATTATTATTATTATTATTATCAAAAGAACGATACAAATTAATTTGTAAGGTCCAGGACTTAACGCCGGGGTACTATGCCCATGTGGCGCGCTTTGTCAACAGCACGCGGAGTACTGAGTTCCCATGTGGTCTCCCACCTAAGTACTTACCGCGCCCAACACTGCTTGATTTCGGTGATGTAGTGGAAACCGATGCAGTTCAGTTTAAACGCATTTTTATTTTATTAATTCATTAATTCTTACATGCTATACAAAAAAACGCTTAAAAATTAGCTTAAATTACTTAAAAAAAAAAAATTATCTTATTCTAACTTACTGGCCCCATGCGGACACTCTAAGTTAAACCTAACAATTATATTTTGTCTTTCGACGTGCAGTACAATATTAGTTTTTTGAATTAAACGTAATTAAAATACTAATTAAAAACTAAGAAAATATTTTTTTTAATTTAAAAACTTAGTAAACTAACATTTTTTTATATTATATTATAAAACTTAAAGCTAAAACTTAAAACTACCTAAAATATACATTAGCTTAGCCTACTTAAGCTATCTTAATCTAGGTATTATTCCTTTTTTTTGTAGAAGGTTACCCACTTCTGTTTTTTATTTTTTTTTTTATTTTTTTTTGTATTTTTTTTTTGTTTTTATTATTTTTTTTTTTGGTTTTTTTTAATTTTTTGTTCTTAACTACTATCTTAAACCTACCTAAAGCTATGTAAGCCGGCCACGGCTAAAAAATTAGGCTGACCAACTCTGCTCCTTATTGGAGCTATCCTGTACTAGAGGAATTCGACGACGTAGATTCCCCTCCTTCAACAAGCCACCAAAATTGTTGGTGCTGCCGAGCAACATCCTTAATGTCGCGACTCCCTACCGACCTACTGAACCGGAGACGTTCCGCACTGCCGTGTACGACGTCTCTGTCGTAGTTAAGTCGCCTGTCCGCAGCTGTTCGAGCGATGTGGAAGATTAACGGCACCGCTAATCTATCCTGGATCAGACCTTTTTTATCTAGGTAGAGGAACGCCTCTGGAGGAATAAAGCCGTCAAAGCGTACTCTCTCGTGATACATATAATTGGGGTAGTAAGCCCCGTAGATCAGGTTATTCGACGAGGTCATTGCTCTTGCAATGTGCCTTCGAATCAACTTAATAACAAAATTGACCACTCTTATTAGGTTCGCCCTATTGTACAAGACCTCATTAGGATAGAATTTTATGTACTCAGACTCTGGTGTTCTGTATAAGCGAAGACAAGTCCTAAGACAAGCCCTCTCTAACACCCGAATCTTTTCCAATAAACTTGCTCTCACGTTGAACCACACGGGACATCCAAATACAAGCATGGGCCTGATAAGGGCCATGTAGCAGATCAACTTCACCCCCGCATCGAGTTGGCTGTTATAAAACAGTCTCTTTTTAAGGGCAAAAGCACCTCTGGCTCTGGCCAGAGCAACATCTATATGTTTGTTAAAATACAGATATTGATCTAGCCAGATCCCAAGGTATCTGACTACATTTCGACAAGCAAGTGGCAGTCCGTGCTGTCCAATGATCGAAAACTTTCGCCAATTCTTTCTGGTATCCCTAGAGGCCCCAGACAACGGCGTCCTAAACAAAATGGTTTCTGACTTCTGAAAGTTGATTTTCAACTTCCAGTCATCGCAATATCGCTTAATTTTGTCGAAGTCACGTTGCAAGAGTATATTAATGACCTCAATCTTTGGACCTGATCTGTACGCGATTAAGTCGTCTGCGTACGCTATGGCATGGTGAAGTGAACCTATCAGATCACTTGTGTAAATATTGAACAGGATCGGCGAATTTACCGCACCTTGTTGCAGACCGTTTTTAATGTAAAATGTTCTAGCAGAAGTCATATCGCCATTTTTCACGATGAACTGTCTATCTGTTAACATGTTGTAAAGAATATAAAGCAGTGGTTTACTAATGCCCAGCCTGTTCAGCTTGAAGAAGAGTCCCTCTAACCATACGGTATCAGGCAGGCACCAGTACACTGGTTCTTGCCTTTGTTCCATTGGATATCAGAAACCAGTTTAGACGCGGCATGAATGACATCATGCCCCGCCTTGAAACCGAATTGATTATCTGGAACTATATTTTTGTCCTCAACCCACTTAGTCAGGGCTCTATTGATCACCTTCTCGAAAACCTTACTGATATTTGGAAGAAGACTGATCGACCGGAGATTCGCTGGATTGGATGTGTCTTTATCCCTTTTAGGGATTGGATGTACCACCGCAGTTTTCCAATGCGCTGGATAATGGGCATTATTCATCGCATTGTTAAAGAGGATGGTATAGATGTTCACAGCTTCTAGTGGGAGATGTCTAAGCACAATGTTCGGTATTTCATCGGTTCCCACTGATTTCTTACTTCTAAGTGATTTGAAGATCGTTTGGAGCTCTTCCTTTGAAATGAACGGGGGTAATACCCTATCGTCGGCGATGACATTATTTGCCATATTCTCGTCACTGAACTGAGTGAAACCCGAGCTCTCGAATCGCCAGTTCACTATTTCATTTCGAAGGTAGAAATTGTGCACGAGGACTCGACTTTCCAGGTCGTGGTCCGGGCCAATGATGTCATTCGCCTTGTACACTTCCTGGAAAGTTGCTCCTATAGCCTCTATCTTCTCCTGCGGATCTTCGATCACAAAGAAGTTGTCGTCATCAACGGCCTCATTTGGATCGATGCCTGCTGCTAAAAGTAGTTGTTCGTTGTTCGTCGTTCGGGCGATTTTAAGACATGGAAGGTCGTTTTGATTTTTCCTCCGAAATATTTTATTTATTTGCGGGAACATATTCGGGTTGCTGGTGTTTACAGCCCGAATTTTGTTGTTCCAATACAAACTTACAGATTTTCTGTAATTTTCTTTTATTAATGTTTGGAGGTTTTTGATCGACGACTTTAATGTCATGATCTCCGGGTTGTGTCTGTCAGTAAACTGTCTGTACAAGGTTTTTAGTCTTGACAGCAGTCTACTTTTATGTCGGTGCAGTGCGTCAATAGTTGCGTTGCGGAATAAGTCTTCGTTGTCAGTGTGACGATACCGAGGTACCGTTTTGTTCATTGTTCGTTTAATTGTTTCGTCCATTAGTTTTAGATATCTGTCAATCTCATCGTTTGACAAATTTCTATTGGACGGTGGGTAGAGCGAACTCGAGTAAAGTGCTCTAGTCATTGTTCTGGAGAAATGTGTCCAACGCACCTTACTATAGTTGTAGGAATGCCTTTGAACAAACTCTTCCAATTCCGCATTTTCGTTCGGGATTTCGGTACTTAGACCGCAATGGTCACTGTCATACACAAAAGTACGAAGACAGTTCACAGTTTGTTGGTTAGTGCAAGTCAGATGTATCCGTAAGTCGAACAGCAGGAGATCCAAATAGGACCCATGTCTAGGAAACGACGGACTATCCGTCGCCTTAAGGCCGAGTCGATACATTATACTGTGCTGACCCCACCAATTGAATAGCAGGTTCCCTCTAGTATTTGGTGTATTATTTCCCCAATCACTATGTTTGGCGTTGAAATCTCCGCCGATAATAAAATAGTTTTCCTCCAATTCCAGTCTCAGAAATCGAAAAAGTGTCTCGAGCTCTGAGATGAATAGGGTGGATTGAGTAGCCTTAGGTCCATAAACAGACACCATGTACAACCGTTTTCCACTACGGAGCGGGATATACACGATGCATGCTTCAAGCACCTGAAACCTACGCACTACACGACTATATATTCTTTTAAAACGTATACCTTTTCTTACGAAGATCGCAACGCCTCCTCCTTGTATGGAGTTGGGTCGATTTCTTCGTATTATTTTATACATTCTGTGCCTCATTTTGTGTCTTTTGGTAAGCTTAGTTTCGCTAACTAAAAGTACATCAGGGGATTGGTCTTTAAGCAACTTGAATAGTGCAGCTCTTCGCTCAATCCTTATCAGTGAATTAACATTCACTGCAAGGATCTTTAGGGTTTGCTCCGCCATGTACGTACCCATTACGACTGGCGGTGCGTTAGTCCCGGCAGCAATGCGTAGATTTGATCCACGCGCGTAGCTTGTTCGGTTATCTGACGTTGAAGCTGAGCCATCTGCCCCTGGATAGAGAGCAAGATAGCTAGCATGTCAGTTCCGGGTTCCGGTGCTTTAGGCGCTGGGGCCTGAGAAGCAACCTTTGCTTGCTGTGCCATGTTCCCCCTACCTGCTGCCATTTGGGCGTAGGTAACTTGGGAAGTAACGGCTGGTGTTTGAATTTGTACTGGTAGACGCTTAACTTCTACCTTTTGCTGCCGAGCCAGATTTACTCTTTTTATGTACTGGAATTTGGGACAACCCCGATAGTTTGCGGTGTGTCCCGTATTCTTACATAAAACGCAAGAGAGTTGGCTTTTTTCTGACGCTCCATCCCTACCCAGAGCGCATTCTTCTGATTTGTGGTTCTTACCGCACTTGACGCATCGAGGCTGCATTTCGCAGTTCGACGCGGCGTGCCCGAACCTTTGACAGCGAACACATTGCAACATGTTATCGCTCCGTTTTACTTTTTCCCAGTGTACAATCTGGTAGTCTAGGACTTTAATACTCCTTAGACCATCCAGTTTGCTATCGGGAGTTAGCTGAACCAGAAAGAACGGTAGTTTCCGTTTCTCCCTTTTGGCTCTGGCTGTAGTGAATGGCTTGACTCCTACGAATTTGAGTTCGTCGCACTCTTTCTCTTTGAGCAGCTTTAAGAGCTCCTCCGGATCAGTAGACGGTTCTAATCCTTTCAGCAGCATTGTTTGCAGCTTTTGCCCCTTCGGGGTGAAGGAGAAGAACTCCGTCGTCGAATCCTTTAACAATGTCTTAATTTTATTATAGCGCTCCACTGTATTGCAGTGGATCGCATGCCTATCTACACTAAGCCTTTTGATAAAAAAATTGGAGCCTATGGCCGACTTACACAGTTCAATTGTGTCCTTTAGTTCCATCCTAAAAGTATTTATAGGTGGAACCCTTTGTTTTTGCTGTTGTTTTTGCTGCTGCTGTTTTTGTTGCTGTTTCTGCTGTTGCTGTTGTTGTTTCTGCTTCTGCTGCTGTTGTTTGTTCATTAGAGCTTGTTCAATTTTTTGTATTTTTGGTTGTTGTATATTTTGTTGTTGTTTAGTCTCGTTTGCTTTTGGTGTTTGCTTCGAAATCGAGAGCTGATGATGATGCTCTTTCTCTCTTCGTGCCATTTGCTTGGCTTTAATTGACAGCACTTTTTGTTGTAACTCTTTGATGCTGTCGTTAAGAGCTTGAACTTCCTCTTCTTCGTCCTCTGACTCAGAAGCCACCAGAGATGCGAAGCTATTTTCACCTCCCATATAGCGGCCTTCCCCACCATCCGACACGTATGGGTATTCATACTGTTCCGCTGCTGCCATTCTTGAAGTTGTTGGCGCCTCTTCCATTACTTTACCTGGCAGCTTTTCGGTAGAAGTAGAAAGGGAAGGGCGCTTTACAAGGTTTGGAGTTGGTCTTAGCTTCCTCCTCCTTTTTGTTGTAACTGCTGTTGTTGTTGTTGTCTTCTTTGTGGCTGGTTTTTCGGTTTGATCGTCCGATGACATGCCACCTTCTGATCCCGCTATAGGAATAGCGGACCGCCCACTACCACTCATGTTCCGAAAAACACTTTTGTGGTATTATGTTTATTTATTTTTATTATTATTTTTCTTTTTTTTTGATTTTATTAAAATAAAAGCACTCTACTTTCTCAGGGATCGAACCCACGACCCCTGGTTTCTGGGTAACAACCACTTCGATGCGAAGTTCCTTACCACCACGGTTACCGAAATATTGAAAATTCACTATTTTTTTTGCACACTTATTCGTTTTTTACAATTGTAAAGCCGTAACACGAAATACGTCTAATCTCCGCGGAGGTCTGTGAACGACTAGTGGAAACCGATGCTTTCAGTGTGGCGAGGCCGTTCACATTGTTTGTAGTAAGTTAAAGGCTATCTATATTGTTATATTACGAAAATGGGCGATGTATAAAATTAATATATCGTAAAATTCGTAAATTTTTCGGTCAATATGATTGTCCTATGTGAGTCCGGAATTTGTGCAATGGTGAAACGTTTTGAAGAAACTGCTTCGGTATCGCATCAGACTCCCTATCAGCATGCTCGGCCAGCACGTACACACCAAAACATCACCACCGTGACTGTAAGTGTTCAAAATTAGCCAGGCACTGAAATTCATCGCTGAAGTCAAGAATTTTGCCTCACTTATGGCCCAATATGGCGAATTTTAAAAGTTGATGTCCATTTGCATGCCTATAAAATCCAAAATACATAACATCTACGACATCGCCGATTTCTTAATTGGGTCTTGGATAAACAAAATTGTTGTTTCTGGGGACTGGAAAACTCATACGAGATACACGAAAAACCAATGCATCCCAAAAAAGATACTGTATGGTACGGACTATAGGTTGGTACCATCATTGACCCATAGTTTTTCAAAGATGAGACTAGAGAGACAGTTACAGTGAATCGAGAGGTTATGGTAAGATTACCGCAACATGCTGACCGGTTATTTTTTTTTTTCAAAATTTTATGATTCGGGTTTGGTTTTTCTGGCATCTCTGGTTTCAACAGGCTGGTGCTACTGCCCACACAACAAATCAAACAATAAATTTTTTGTGTACGAAATTTGAAGGTCGCATTATGTCGGTTAGAGAAGAAGTAGATTGGCCTCCAAGGTCAAGCGATTTGACCCCTTTAAACTTCTTCCTGTTGGATTATTTGGAGAGTGAGGCCTATGCCAATAACACAGTGACAATTCAGGATCTCAAACATAACACCCAATTTTAAATTGCCATTGACCCACTTATTCTTCAAAAAGGCATCAATAATTTTGACCTTTGATTGGTCGCTTGCAACAGAAGCCGTTGTGGTCACATGAACGTGTTCCATTCATAATTGCCATAGACTGAACTTTATTGATCATTAAATTTCTACACTGATTTAACAATAAATGGCTTATCCTTCAAAATTTTTATTTGCTTTCCTTTAAATGTATAGGAAAAAGAAAATCAGGTTCGATGATGCAGCCATGCCAAAAATTGCACCAAAGAGTCCATCTTTGTGGATGCATTGATACTTGGCAAAATAGCAATTTTGCTTGTTGACAGACCCGCTGAGACAAAAATTGGCCTCTTCCGAAAAAATGATTTTTCGGCAAAATCCGGATCTCCAGCCAACATTTCCAACGCCCAATTAGCGAACTCACGGCGTTTTCTATAGTCGTCCGTCTTCAGTTTATGCATCAGTACAATCTTATATGGATGTAGGTTCAAATCCAATGGCAATCTCAAAATAAGACTGGCATCTGGCAATTACCAATTCGGCATTGACGCCGAATCGACATTTCTGGTTCTTCTTCGATACTGGCCGCTACGCCGGTTATATGTTCTTTATTTCGCATTAATCTCTGTCTAGTTGGTGGCTTGAGATCCAAAAGAGTGTACTTACGCTTAAATTTTCCACGATTCTACGAATTGTCTTAACGAATTGCACACTGAGGCCATGATGACGGCCGACCTCACGGCGAAATTCACGTTGCGTATTTACAACTGAGCCAGAATTTTGACATTTTTTAATAATTTCCGTACGTTCAGCATGCGTAAAACGATGCATTATGAAAAGGCAAACCTAACCGCATATTTTGACAGCTGGATGTCATTGTTGACTTTGACAGCGACTGAGGCATAATAATTGAAAAAAACTATTATTACTATCTGGTTACCCGTTATAGTTACAAAACTATGCGCAATTAGTGCCCGGCACCAATCCCTATAAGCAAGATTCTGAATTTGAATGCATGCGCCTAGGCAACAAACATGAAATCAATACATCAATAATCACAACTCTTCATAAAATGGTACCTTGTTATATCCTGAACGATTTACTACCTTATTTATTTAACAATAAATTGGCATACCTTCTTGATAGTAAGAGAAGGTTGAAGGATCAACACATTGGTGTCAGAGTAAGGAGAAACACGAAACTTTTATGACATTATTGTTTGTAAAATTACTAAAAGCTCAACAAAAGATCATCTGTCAATGTTTTAAACTTCTTTCTTCGAACCGGATTGGTAGCAATTATTCCCTCAATATGTTTAAGTCAACTCAAACGACTGATGCTTACTTAAATGTTTCCACCAAAAGCAGATCTGGCTCGTATCTTGCCATGAGTTCGGCTACCATTTTCGGTTGTGATGGCAAACGCCACGACTGTTTGTATCCGTTTCGTTTCGTATCCTACTTCTGCAGCAACTATGAGTTAGCCTTTCTTGCAAAATTGCCAAGTTTTGATGGTGAGAATGAGTTCGGCACATGAAGACAAGTTCTTAGTCTTTCCGTTTCCTTGAGTTATAACGGAATTCAGAGGTTGGCGCGCATCAGTTTTGATTACCTGAAAATTCTTAAAGTCTTAGTTTCCAAGGGCAGGCCTGTTGAACTATTCAAGAGCTTGCTGTATGAAGCACTTCAATCTAGAAGTTCCATCTTGTAAATCATAGCCCTATGCTTGAACGCAAACGCTTTCGCTTTGGCTAGCTCTCATGATCTTGACTGGTCAGATCGTAGACTGTTGTCATTGTCCGTCATCCCAATTCTGAGCGCCAAAGAGGTGATAGCGGCTTCCTTATAGATGCACCGGTCTCGTCCCTTTTTGCGTTTCTAGGTTTTTGTGGAAGTCGACTTTCCGATGACGTACAAGTCACAAGTTTCAATGTAACTTTTGCTGGTTGGAGCACCGGTTTCAGCGGATCTTGTACGCGGGGAGATCCACCACCAGAGTTGATTCTTAGCGGGAGTTTTACAGCGTTTGCCTACTTTAGTCGACCCGAGCTACGGCCTTTGTTGGTTGTAGCACACACCTTATATGGACATCGTGTGGGGTTTAACCGCATCGTTCGAATTCCCGTCCATCTTAGAAAGAAATTTTAAATGTTGGGTTCCATATCATGATTCCAAAGACTAGCTAGTAGAGTTCAAAAGTAACTCTCCAAGATATTCAGTGTGAAGGTATATATTTATAAAACTAATTGCTTATAACGACTTATAGAGGATTTTTTTGTAGCTACCTGAATATAGAGAATGCTCATAGAAACGTTCAGTTCACAAGGAATCTTGCTGAGACCTTTCAACATGCCATCATGTTGTTGTTTAGTTAGTTTGCCCCAGAATACAGTATTGGTGTGTTAGATATGATCAAAGAAGTCTGATCTTCTATCTGCACCAAAATACTTGGAATGCTCAAAATGGAATTTTCGTAAATTGTTTCTTCAACTTACTTTCGTTTCAATTTCGCAAGACTTTCTCTCTCACACAATTATTACCACCAACTAGATACAACTCACATGTCTTTGTATCTCACATTAATTAACAAAAATAACAAAAAAATATAGAAAATGTATATTTTTAGTCCATAAAAGTTGAAAGAAATTTCAAAAGGCAAGTGCCAGAAATAGGAAATCGAAAACTCGAAGCTTCAAATGATTAACATCAATGTAGATACACAATCTGGGAGCCAACGATCAACACGAATTTGAAATTTATCTCTGTGATATATCTCAATTCGCATCGTTGATCAATTGATTCGTACTAAGTAATGCAATTGATAAATAAACACTGGCGCGGCATCACTTGAATGAGTATTCTGGGATTTTAAATTGAAAAATTCGAATCTATTTCAGGAGGATTTTTAGTCGATTTTTAGTTCATCAATATTGGTTGCTTATTTCCTGTTTAAAAAACCTTTGCATTGTCAATATTATAGAATTCACTTAAGCAGGTGTTGCTGAGAGATTCTATGAATACGTACATGATCTCCTTCCACAATACTGCCAGCAGTGCAAGAATATGTCTTATGAACCCATTACCATTACAAAACTGAAGTAAAATGTTTGTAGAAAGTTGCATTTTACTTAGAATTTGAATGTCAACATTAGACACAAGCCAGCTACACATTCCGTGAAATCTTCGGTAGATTATTCCAGATATTATTGGTGTTCTTTGTAATGCCACAACAGCTCATCTTCTTTGATGTTTATTGAAAGGGTACCTGTCACAACAAAGACTAAATCTTCATAAGCGGTTAGGTGCTTAAGTCATTTTCAAAAAAAAGATATCGCTGGTGCGATACCAAAGTGACGCAACTGTACATGTATTGAGAAAGCTCAATTTTAACGACGAATTAGGTCGTCTTGGTATTGAAAAATGCGTAAAAATTCTTATCAAACTCCGATATCTAGATCTGAGGATAGGCTATTTTAGTACTACACCAACTACATACCATACATTACCTATGTCAATGTGAATTGGATTTAACACCTAATCCAGTTCCTTTTAGAATAAAGTAATCTGATTTGATGTTGCAAGCCTATGAACATTTTCTGTATCAAGTTTGAGACTCGTAATGCGGTGAAGAATTAATATCTTTATAGAACCTTGATTGCAGATGCTGACTGCAGCCAATATGTGATTGGGTTTGTCTCCAAGGCGGCGTCCTGTCTCCTCTGTGATAGAGCATGTTGTTCGCTTCACTGCTTAATTCGCTTAATTGTACTGGCGTCCTAACCTTCACCTGAACAGACCGATTTGTGGCCTCCTTAGTACCGCTGTAAGGTATTACAAGGAGTAAGAGTTGAAGACTTAACTTACTCTATACGATTCGATTCGATTATTTAACCTGTTCACTTTACGTTAACGCTCTAACCACGTAAGGTGACCGAGTACGAGTTCTGCTATATTACCAACAAGAGTTCAGTTTTCTTTATTTTAAAGCATATGCGCAAAGATATTATTTACGTTCCCGTAAAGCTATCCTCTTGGTTTCGTAACGTGAACAATGAAAATACACGTATTGCGCCTTTCCTGATACAGTTTCACAATGTGAACAGTTTGCCTTTAAGCAAAGTCTCCCTGAAACAGCCAAGTCTCGTCAAAAACTATTGACACAGTTTGTTTCGCCGTGATTTAATCCATTTGCGATACTGTGGATTCTTTTGTATTTTCTTTTTTCGTCGCATATCATTGTCCCCGTGGTACTGCAGCTTGTTATTACGTTGCGGGGCTCGTTAGCATTTTATGCTATATTGTCTCTATTTGCCTCGACGGCCCTTCTTAATGCTTCAAATCTACGCAATGCAATATGCATTGTCATTATGATGGAGCAGATCTCCAACCAGTCGTCCCTGACCTCATCAGGAGGTTTATTAGGAGCTCCAGGCTTCGTAAATTCGTTATGCTACTCGTAAAGCGTCTGGAACATAAAGTGCTCCGCGTCTTCCTCCTCTTTTGGGCATTCTGGGCAAAAGGGCGAGCTGTCGCGCTCAAATCTGTGGAGGTATTTTCGATAGCAACCATGTCCAGAAAGGAACTGTGGAAGATGATAATTACAGTCCACGTGCGTTCTTTTTGTCCAAGTTTCAATGTTGAGAATCAGCTGGTGGGTCCATCTACTTTTGGTGGTGGTATCTTTTACCTTTATTCTCCTGGAAAGTATGGTAACTTGTCTGTTCACGATAAGCCTACTGTAAACCTTTTGCCTTTCATTGGCAAAAATGTCAGTAGGGACCATCCCAGCTATAACACAGGCTGCTTCGTCTGAAATTGTTCGGAAACCGCAAATTGTTCTGAATGCGCAAAGCCTGTACTCCGACGAAAGTTTTCTCCTTATTTCGCTTATTAAGAGTGCAGATGCCCAAACTTGGGCGGCATACAAAGGATGGAATTTACCACTCTGGATAGCAAAATTCTCCTTTTTACTAGAATATTCGACATGTACGTTAAATTTCAGCCTGTTGTCGAGTATGACTACCAAGTATTTTGATGCCTCTTTAGACCAGATTGTATAGTTAGCAACCTGAAAACTTGCATATTCCAAAGTCTTTCTGCTATTTATTAGGACAGCGTCAGTTTTGTGGTCAGCTAGTTAAAGGCCGACCGAGTCAAGCCAATTATTGATTCTGGCGACTGCTTCATCCGTGGCGGAACTCCCGTGGTGAGATTTTATGTAATACTTGACGCATTATTAGATTAGATTCCTGTCGGTAAAGTAGTCCGTGACAATCTTAAATAAATACTCTGGTGCCTTCATTCTGGCAGTGCCGCTACTAGCAGTCTGCTGTATATGATGGATATTCTCAATAAATCTCGCAGACATATTGATCGATACGATGAAGGTTCTCCGCTTGTTTTATTTCCCTTAGGAAACAACGCCAGATACTGGAGTTTTCATGGTTCAGGGAAGATCCCCTCCTCAAGGCACCTTTGCATCCTTGCTATAAAAAGGTCGGATTTCTGGCTGTTGCTTTGACAGCCAGATTTGAAATGCCGTAGAGTCCAGGTGTTTTATTGTCACCTATTTTCCTGCATACTTCGTATAGCTCATCTATTGTGACTTTCGGAATATGTTTCGGGTTTGTTGTAGTTGGTTGTGGCGTTACATAGTTGGTATATGGAGGAATAGATGCTCAACAACGGTCTCCAGCATTGTTGGACAGGATATTTGTGGGGACTAACTACTCTTCAGTTATTTTGTCACTATCCGTTTCATTACATAGTTGTTTGAAGCCTCTTGCCCTGCTCTCCTCAATGGCCTTTTCGAGATCGCGTCTTGCCAGTCTAAACGTAGATAAATGTTCCTGGAGCTCCGGCCTACCCCTTGAACGTTGCTCTCAGTGCTCTGATTTCGTCATTCCACCAGTAGCAAGGTCCATCCCTTCTGCTCCCCGTCCTTTTGGGCATAACTATACCATACGCTGCGGTGATTGATTGGGTCAATCTTTTCTCGCTTTTTTGGAAGAATGCTTCTTTCCATTTCGGTTCTGTCAGTTTGGGGCGCACCTTGGACTTCTCGTTGTCAACGTTGAATATTATCGCCTAGTGGTCGCAGAGCATTTTTTTTCTTCGCAAAATTTCTATGATGAACTCCTTGCCTGCTTTAAGAAACGTGTTTCTTGCGCCGTTGTTCGCTAGACTTATGTTGAGTGATGTGAATGCTTCGAGAAGGGCTTTGCCTCTTGTCCAAGAGCTTCAAGTAGTCACTGTGTATAAAACTCGTCAGCCTTGTAAGTGCATATAAAGTTTTCGATGATTTCCGATTTACTCCGAAATACTCGCACTTGAGAAATGGCTGAAAAACAATTCCATGCCCTGTAACACTTACTTGTAACAAGCACAGCCTCAGTTTAATGATCGGTGAGCTGTAAACTAGCTAGTTAACTAGCACTAGTTACAGTTGCGATTGTTTTGTCGTAGAGTTGAACTTCTTCTAGCGTCTTTGCTACGACCATTAAGGCAATGTCATCAGCAAATTTGGAAATTGGTGGCATGCCGATTTTAGTTCCGTGGTTTCAAAGATCCACCAGTATCGGTGTTTCTCCTTTTCCAGCCTAGGTGTTCACTAATGACAAAGATTAAAAGATCTTCATCTAAGTTATTGATATTCCATTTAGACCGATTGAGTGTTATGCGGTTAATGCGGGTTGCTGAACCGATGACGTCGGGACACAGTATAGCATCATAATCGCTGTAATGGTTATGATCACTCACACGCCAGTTATGATCCTTGATGTACTAAACATGTTTGTAGCTCTGATGTTATGTATTTAAAACAAAATCGAACAAGAAGAGCTGACCCTTTGCGATTTGTATATGGACTGCTAAATTCTGAGGGCCTTGAGTTGAAAGTGCCTATAATTCTAAAAGGACTTGACTTTTTCGATAAAGTAATCTTCAGGTTACTCTGAGTATTTCTGAATGGAAGCGTTTCCCGAAATCCCAATAGCTGACTTATCTGTTCTGACGTCTATACCCAGGCATATGCAGATGATGTAGTTATAGGGTCTGCTTGATCATAATGATAAGACAGCCACTGTCTGCTCCTAAACACAGCCCGCCCTAGACGATAGGCGATGGACATTGGTGCACAAGAAATGGACTTTCAGTCAAACCCCTTACGAGAACTGGGAAACTGACTTTACTTTTGCTTAGCACCTTAGTTATTAAGACATAAAAAGCCCGACATCCTGCGATGCTTTTTGCAAGTGGTGGTATACTCAAGTCAAAGAATATCGGAACTAACATGTGATTACCAACGGGAGATGACTTAGTAGAGAAGAAAGATGGAAAAATCGCAGAAAATCAATAAGTATAACGATCAAGTATATGCTCTGTCATGAAGAAAGGCCCAAAACTAATGCCGAGGGTCGAAACTCGCCACCATCCCGAATCAGTAATAATCAAAATCAATTCAGACTTCATACCACTGGATGACTGCGAAGTTGAAAATCCAGATTTTTATACCACCTGGACTATAAGCTATGGTTCCTTTTAGATCTACTTTATTCTTTCAACAAGTAACACAGGAGCGGAAGATGCAAATGCCTTGTCAGATTTGCCAGAATAGCAGCTCCGCATCTTGGTGGAGATGATTCAGAAAGTGGCCCAAGTCGTCGCAACATAGAACATCGGGAATATATTGGAGATAAGTTCCAACGTGCCCTGTCGCAAAGAAAAATTTGTGAAAACCTCCTCAGTTAATTTTCTAAGAAGGTGACGAAATACACTCTTCTGATGGCTTGGGTATAAATCTATATGTATTATGGCCGTAGGTAAAGTGGTATGATATTGGTCTCTAAATCGGAGAATTCGGTGTTCAATTCCAACCGTGCCAGAAAGACACTAGTTTTTTTCGAACTTCGTTCCTCTGGTAGCACCTCTCGAGCGCTTCATCAACTGTTTATCAAGATTGCAGCCTTGGTTCGCCATCAAATCATCGTCATCTCTGTTCTGGTGGATTGAAACTCAGTACATCAGAGACTGCCATTCTGATTGAATTTTGGTAATGTCAGTGGTCTTCTATGTTCGGTGCTGGCGACATCAGACTCCTACAGCGGTTAAGGGAAATTCGTTCGAAAAAGGCCCAGGCAATCGCATGCTTTAGTAGGTGTTTTTCATTGAACTTCCCCACAAAGGGTCAACAGCTTTGGTTGTTACGCATATTTGCATTCGTGGAAGGTAATATTCAGAGTTGATGTTGGCTTCCAGGAAAGTTTTGCCATCCAGAACACTAGAGTGACGGAGTGCCTTCTGTCAATCAATTGAACGTGTTACGAAAGTTGCCTACTTTCCCTAGCTTGGCATTCAAATCGCCAAGGTTGATTTATTCTATATCATCATCCTTATTGAATGGCAGTTCTGTCTGCTTTGTACCAGTCGAAGATTTCCGCGAGTTGTTCAGATGCTCGTGATCTGTTAAGTTATCAAACAGTCTAAGTGCAGATCCGAAGATCGTTGTTCCTTATTGCATAGTCTTCCGTGTAGAGTCACGGAACCTATTGTAAAAGGAAAGAAAGAAGGAACTTGCAAATTTGCCATACAGAGAGTGTCGCAATGGACTCTTAAGACGAACTTTAATTGTGATCTTATCGCCAAAAACGGCCCTGTCTTGCCTCGACCATGCGATTATCGGACGATTGAGGCTCTTCTCTTTGGGGATAAGCAAGGTCTCTTGCCTTTGCAAATGGAAGGTTAATATTCGATGTGAAATTACCAGAACATCGGCAGAATAATACAAAAAACGTAGGTCTACCGCATTCACTAATACACGTGGTCATATTTTGTAATTAATTGTATAAATTATATTTCAAAATACCGTGTTACTTTAAAGACACATCGACACAATTCGGAGCATGTAATGAAAAACCTTTTAGCATACCAAGCGGACGAATTGTGGTTCCAGCAGGATGCAGCTGCGTGCATTAAAATTTATTGAATATGCGCTTTAGTACCGCGGAAATATTAACCTCCATAAGGCTTAAAGGAGGAAAATGAAACATCTATAGAGAACCTTGCAATCCACAAACGCAAACCATGTCAATTGGTGTTTACTTGAAGAGAATAATAAGTCTGCGCAGGATAGATTCATTGAACCTTTGGATTTATGAACGAAGTCAGATTATTTAGAGCTTTATTTAGCGTGTAGCCATTGGGCTGTATGCCTTTAAAAGTTAAACAATTATTGTAAAATAAAGTTATTTTTTTTTTATTAAAATTTCTCAACTTTTAGTGGCGCTACAAGGGAACAATTGACACATCCGATATTTAAAAGCTAAAGTATATTACCTAATGTATAGCAGGCCTTTACGAGTAAATTTCCATGGATAAAAAACTGTCGGAGGCACCCTGTGATGTCCAAAAAATCAAGTACAGGTACAAATGTATGTATAATATAAGAAACCATATAAAAATAATTTAAAAAAAATCATCAGTATCTCATGGCTATAATTAAGTAAGAGGTACACCTCCAAATAAATCTACATACATTTACTCGGGTAGAAAATGGAAGGAAGTGCTTAAAAAACAAAATATCTCTTACCAATACCCCATTTCAGCGTTCGTATTTTCCTCCACCGCCGTCTTTCATAATTTTATTTTCAAAAATATATGCTTCAGTCCGGTGTTTGTTTTATAACGTTAAAAACGCTTCTTGTCGTTGCTGCCGCATCGCCATACACACGAGTGCGAGTAAATCCCCAAATTCTAATTGGAATTCCAAGTTATACCAGAAATAAAGAAATCTCATGTGAAGGCGGCTAAATATCTTTTTCTTTTTTTTCAAAAATTCGATTTTTTTTTTTTTCAAAATATAGGTAGTTCCTATTTGTAAAGAGTTCTTTGCTCGACATTTGCAGTTCTGTCGACACGTAGTGTGTTTGTCATTAGTCAGCCGTAGTAATTTAGTTTCGGTTTCTGAATCTACAATTGGCCATAGAAAATTTGTGATTTTACATTGAAAACGGTGTTTTTGAAAATAAATTTTTTCTTTAAAATTTGAAAAAAGGTTTCCTTACTGCTAATCCTGGTGATCAAGGATTATTGGTGGTTTTTTTTTTTTCTAAATTTAGACCAACAATTGGTATTTTGGCATAATAAAAAAAAAAAAAAAAAAAAAAAAAAACGTATTTTCCGAAAACGGTCCAATTAACGCAAAGAGTGTGCACAGTCATACTTTTTTTAAGGATCGCCAAATGATTATTTTCGTTTTGTTCTCGAATTTTATTTGTTTTTGACTGTCAGCTGGTGAGGTGGTTGTTGTGATTTCCTCGTGTTATTGTTGCTCTTTTGCCGTTCGAAATTCGTGAGATAAGGTATCTGTTGAGTGTGTTTTCAAAGTAAAACGGTACACGTTTGGTTTTCAAAAAAAGCAGAGTAAAAATTCATTGGTATTTGAAGTGTTTTTGTTTTTTTTTGAAAAATCGTAAAATTTCAATTTTCTACGACTCAAAGTGAAAAGGTCAAATTGGTGTTCAAAAGAAAAGGAAACGGGGAAACGGCAATAAAATTTGGACTTCCATTCGATTAGTGGTGCCAAGTCCCATTATTTTCCTTTCTATTTAGATTTATGGATTTTTAATTAACGCGCTGTCCGACGAGTGATTTTACGTAAACATTTGATTTTCAGGGTATTTTTGGTTTTTTTTTTTCCAAACACAGGGAGTGAGGTGAGTGTTTTTTCTAATTTCTTCTGGATAAACGATGTTTTTTTTCATAAATCGTATTTTTTCTATTGTTAGATACGAGTATCTATAGTATGATGTTGGGGCTGTGTAAATGTTTAGGTGAAGGTATTATAACTACACACGTTCCATCAGACTAGGTTTATCAAATTGTTGTTGTTTTAAGGGTGATTTATTTGGCTTGCTAAATGAGTGGTAAAGAAAAAGGTAACTCCTGACATCGGGATTAGGGTTGAAGGGGTGACTGTAATCATTTATTTCATTAATTTTGTCGGTGAGATTAATGTGCAAATATTGTATAGTATTGTACCTATCCATGCAAAAGCCATGTGTTCACTGTGTGTGTACATTTTACTGAGAATTTAATTAGAACATTAACTATGGTGATTGCATAGTCAATTTTGATGGAATAACGGTGATGAGAGCTTTATTTATGTCCCCGAATTTGCATTAAATCAGCCCTGGATTGAAGGACATGATGATAAAGTGGTGAACTGGTGAGGCTGATGGCAGCAACTGAATTAATATGAAGCATAAGTCAACTTAAACTTAATGAGAATATTAAAGCGTTAATTGTGTCGGAAATCGAAATGCGTGTATTTACGATGAAAATGTTTAATTTTATTTTGGAATAAAATGACATCCTGCTCTTTAAATTGTAGCGTGTTTTCCTGACTGATTTTTAATTTGTCAGATGGCACTCAATCAGAGTTTTTAACTGCAATGTGGTTTCGAATTTCATTTAATTCTATCTAAGTGGGAAAAACTCGATTGGCAATAGTCCGTTATAAGTAAGTTCTTTAGCTTCTTCCTTCTGGGTTTATTTCTAGTTGAAGGAACCTTATTTGTGATTCGATAGACAGACTAATAGACAATTTACCGACCATCTTCAGCATGAAACATTTTAATTATACCTTCAAGAAAAGAGGGAAAATTTCTCATTTTAAAATTATAAGAGTCTAGCAAAAGCATTTGTTGAACAAGGCTAACTTATTTCCAACCAACTGTACCCTCTGTTTAGGCTCCCTTGGACCACTGTATCTTATCAGGTTATTTCTCGTACACTGACCACACAATTGGAGCGGACTTAATAGGTAGATAGGTAAAAGTGGCTGTTGAAAAGACCAACCAACTTAGACTTATTGACCCATTGCGATGACACGTGGATCTGTGAACCTCTTACTCAAAGAACCAATTTGAGCGTTAGATAAAGCTTAGGAGAGTGGTAATGTTTATATTCTTAAGATCGCCTAAGACATTGTGCTCCTAAGTGAAGTTTTCATCTTTTGAAGAGAGCTGAACGTGTACAGAGTAGGTAGAGGATTGTCTTCCCTTTCTCCTCGTGCATGTAGCTTCTTCTTTTTGCATCTTTGCCTATAAGGCAGATGACACCTATGATGGCGCTGAGATGTTTACTTTTTAGAAGGATCAAACTCTTAGAGCAGATCCAGATCCAGCATTGACCACCTTAAGGTCTATTATTTTTTTTACCATCCAGCTTTAATATTGATTTCCACGTAGCGATTGGTATACCGATGCCACCATTTCCTAGTAGAATAGGTAGAGTGGCTTCAACTGAACGGCTCTGTCATCGCCCTAAGAGATTACTGTCTACAGAGGTCTATAAACAACCATCTATGGATTCCCAATATCATCCACAACTTTCGCTATCGCTGTTATACAACTAAGATTTTTTTGAAGGTTCTCCCCGTAAGTTTATTGCAAATCCCGGGGGAGAAAAATAAAAAAAAATTAATTTGACGGGAATACCGGACTGCCGACTGGACCGCAAACTTTTAAGTAGAGGAAGGAAAAACGAACCGCAACCACATATAGTATGTGGTGGTTAATGAGCGAATGAAGAGGACTGCAGAAAACCGAATGTGAGCCCAAGAAGGAATCGCAAAAAAAACGGGAATTGCAACAACCAGCTGCGAGTTAGTTGCGCACATCGGCTGCTCAGCAATTGGGTGGTTCGAGAAGATTGACACGGGAAAACAAAAAACAGGGGTACAGAGGGTAGGTGCCACCCAATGTTTTAATGCCAAAAATTGGGAAAACAGATGGAACAAAAAAAAAAAACGCACAGATTATCTTTTCCCTGACGGGGAATTTAAGGTGATTTATTTATTTTCGTTTTGTTGTTTGTTGGTGGGGATTACAGGGTATGCCGGAAGACTCAAGAAGAAGAATAATTTGGCTTAGAAAATTTAACCTGGTTTTACTTAATGGAGTCGGCTAACGGATGGTCAACAGTCGCGCAATTAAGACCGTCTTACGTAAGGTTTCAGATACAATGGAAAGAAGGTTTACGGTCGAGGGTAACACTATATATGTACGTCTTTATATATGTATATGTAATAATTATAATTTCAAATTTTAAAAGGGGGGTACTTATCTTATTCGGAGGATTTTCCTGCCTATGCGGGATCGCTCTCTAGCTGAGCTTTCTACTAGTGGGGGAGGGTAAGCCGTCTCCGCCACAATCACCGACTTTCGTCCTATCGTATACGTTGGGGGTGGCAGTCTGTCTGTTTTTTGGTTTGTCCGTTGGTATGTTTCTCGTCCTCGTTCTTGTTCTCGTTCTTTTCCTAGTTCTCGTTCTTAATCTGGTTCTTGTTCTCATTATTGTTATTCTGTTTTGTTTTTCGTTTTTGTTCCTTTCTATTGTTGTTTTCGTTCCTCCTTTTTTGATTCCTTTTTTTTGTTGGTTTTTGCTATAAGTATATTTGGTATAAGCTATCGAATGAACTTACCGCGCTTTCTGGCCAATGCCGCCATTCGTGCACACACGCACACACATGGGGTTCCGTCAATTCAGCTGTTAGAGCAAAGGGAGCTTTTGAACCTCCTCACCGAATACCCAGCCAATCATACCGGTCGGTGTTTGTTGTTTGTGGGTCATGTTTGTTTTGTCGTCCCAGTAATTGCTTTGGTTCGAAGCAAGACCTCTGACCCGAAACGAAAGCTAAGGTTGCGAGTTCCAATTAAGACCGCCGCATAGGGAGAAAAATTATTTTCTCGTACCCGTATTACACCAGAAGTCACGTAAACCTTCTTGCAGACATACCATATGGGGCAAACAAACGGCCGAGTGGAATTGTGGGCTTTCCCTTACAATTTTGTATTTAACTTTTGTCGTTGTCGTTGTCGTCAGTTGTCGTCATGAATTGGACGGGCGAGCATCGTGCCTTCATTACCGAAACATTTATGGAAAGTAACGAATCTGTGATTACGACGCAAAAAACTTTCAGTACTCACTTCGCGCTTGGTAGACATGCTCCAGTTCCAGATCACAACACAATACTGTTGTAGATTTTATATTTCAGAGCTACAGATTCAGCCTTTAAAAGAAAATCAACTGGTAGACCCAGAAATGTTCGGATACTTCATACTTCACAGCCCATTTGTTACCGTTTTGTGTGTTATTGGATCTTTTGGCGGTTGGGGTCCCTATTTTTTTGAAGAGGGAGGTGTGACGGTTACCATAACTACTAATCGAACATTCGGATGTGTGGTTTCAACAGGATGGAGCTACGGCTCATACGGCAAGAAGGGCAATAAACATTTTAAGGGAAATGTTTCCAGGAAGCTCGTTAATCTCTTTGTGGGAGATTATTTTGCCGGACCCTGTATACCATCACAACCATCACAATCGTACACTCTAGGACTCTAGACTGTCCCTAAAAAAAGCTAATTCTTCTTCAATATCATCTTACACAATTGCACTTAACTACGTTCTTTCCAAGGTCCTAGAAGTGGTGAGAAATCATCAGGAGAGAGCGAGAGCTTCTCATTGACAAGTTGTACTACTAGCGATATGATGGCATGTCTCACCGAAAAATGTAACCAAAGGCAAGATTGTTGCTTTTGATAGTTTAAAAGTATTTGACAGAGTCTGGCATTAGGCTTGTTTGTCGAAAATGGTTGCATTGGAAATCGATTTTCAACATCAGTACTCCACCGAAATCGCCATTAGTATTTCACTCCTGCAAGCCTCCAACCATAATACCTGTCTCCCTATGAATGCTTATCAGTTTACCTTCAATCCCACTTTCGGAAGTTATTGAAATATTGTTAATAACTGTGAATACTTAGCTTATGGAACCGCTGACGAACTCTTTAAAACCATTTGCCTTCTCTAATTTCCCTTCGGACCTGCTGTTGGCGGATATTTTCGTATTATACTACATCCCTTGAGCACGGTAATTATAATTAAAAAAAGATATACAAAACAATTTTTAATTCGTTTGTAGTCCCGCCTAAGTAGTCCCGATAGCCTGATTCTTAAAAGGGACGTTCGTATTCATGTCGAATATGGGGGCTATGATCCGAAAATCTTCTTTGCTTGGGAAATTATGCTTAATTCGACGCGTGACTTCGGGGCAACATCCATATCCAATTATGGAAATTACAAAATACGCAATTGAAATAAAAGTAATATAATTTGTGCTTTGAAGGTTTTGAAGAGCGATGTTCAGAAGAAATGGATAGCCGCAAGTTACAAAGATGAAAAATTCATAAAAAAAAAATGTAAGTGGCTAAAATCAACCACTAAAATACCTCACTGCTTTGTAGATGCTGGAGGGGAACCACGACCACCATCCAAAATGTTCGAAGAGCTCAGTGACTAAAGTAAGCGTTAAAAAACTAAAGAGTTATGCGAGCAAATAAGCGCACATCAGAAAAGAAATTTCTAGAGAAATTACCTGCTCGCGAACTAGAAATACAACATTTTTGTTATATTTCAAACTGTGCATCACAACAGGCACTGTCAATATTTGCAGAAGGCGACTCTAAATAAATAACTAAAGTCAATATCAAATTACGCACGAGAAACAGAGGTATCCACTTCTAGTGAAACCGGAAAAATAAAGCAAACTCCCCCATATTACTTACTATGGTAAATGAAAAAGTCTGGTATGCTACCACAGATACTGCTTCTATTATGAGGTGCTATATTTGTGGACAGACTTCTAAAGATTTAAGTAACTTTTTTAAAGTTCAGTGAATCAATGTAGAATCACTCAAGTTTGGATTCTTTCTTCGGATCATTTCTTCATATGGTCACTTTAAAAAAGTGGCAAGCACGCTCTGTTAAAGAAAAACAGAGCGTAAAGGAAACAGAAGAAAAAATGCAAAACGCCTTCAAAGTTACACACACCCTTTTTTGAATTTAGATCCATATCTTCGTAGTCATAGAGCATGGCAGGACAAGAAAACCTGCCTTTTTCATCACGGGCACTAAATCTTAGGAACGCAAACTTACCTTCGGAAAGCTATACTGACGACAAATGTATGGAAGATGTCGAAGAAGAAGAGGATGGCGACGAACTTTTAGCTAACGAATCTGACTTAGTGACGTTGTTCGAATAATTTATATATTTTTTTAATATAAACAACGGATGTTGATGAAAAATAGTGTTTTATTCAGTTAAACCTATATAATCGGCCGTTTGAGATGACAGGGAGAGGTGAAGCTACAATTCGGATTGAAACTGGGCCTCAATGAACGAGCCTCTTCATGTATCCCAGTCCCTAGCTAACTGCCTCCAGTTGCGCACTCCAAGCCGGTTGGGGTCCCGTTCTACTTAACAAATGTGAAGTCTTCCTCTACTGCGTTATCTTTCCGGGTTAGATTCGATGACTCTGCAGGTCGGAGCATGTCCTAGCCATCTCAATGGGATGGTATATTTTTCGAAGCAGTCTTCCCCCAAAACGACTGATTATACGCTTACGGTAGAGTCCATGCTGCAGCGCCATAAAATAGAAACGGGATGATCAAGATCTTATATAGACTCTTCTTAGTTTTTGGGGATAGGGCCATACCTATCCATATGCCCTCCTAGATCAAAGAAACAATGATTAGAAAGAGCGATTCCTTGTTTTATATCTGTCAAGGTATTGTGGAAAAATTCATAGCAGAGTTGAGGTGGAAAAGTCCTTTAATACCTCGAAATTATAGCTGTTCATTCCGACGCTTTGTCCAATTTGTCGATGTTATGTGTCCTTTCTTGTAGACAGAATAAACTTGATTTTGCGCTCATTTACAGCTAAGCCCATTTTGGCAGCTTACGTTTCAATACTAGCAAACGCAGCGGTGACAGCCTGCTGAGTTCTTTCAATTACCATATGTCAATAACATCGGCGTATACTAGTAGTTGCAGAGACTTTCAAAAGATTGTGTTACAGTGTTCGCTTGTAATTTTCGCATAATTATTTCAAGTTTGATGTGAAAGATATGATATGACAGCGCGTCACATTGTCTAAAGCCTTTTTTGACATCAAAGGTGTCGGTTAAGTAGTTACCGACTTTGACAGAGACGCGAAAGTTCTCCACCGTCACTCACAAACCGACGAGCAGTGGTGCCAAAACTATACCATATATATTGCTCTACATATATTTTATAGCACATTTCATAAATGCTGTCATATGCGGCCTTAAAATCGATGAAAAGTTGGGCGTATCGATTTGGACTTTTTGAGTCCGTTTCCAGGATCTGTCGGGGTGTGAAGATTTCGTCAAATGTGGACTTTTTTGATCTGAAACCGCACTGATTGGCGGCAAGTAGGTTATTGAATGAAGAATATAGCAGATAAGATCTTGTATGCGATGTTAAGGAGACTCTTCATTTAACTCTTTTGAGGGAGTCTTCTTTGTTGCGAATCGGGTAATCGATGCTGAGATTCCACTCATCAGGAATACATTCTTTTGGCCAGATCTGGATTTTTCCTTAAATATTGTACACTTACTTTATCGTCGTCGTTTAAGTTGAATGGGATATTCTCCCTGACCGCGAAATGTTGGGCTTAATCGCCGAAGTTTTTATCATATTCTCAGCACTGGCTGTCACTCTACTGCAAGGTTTCCTTATACACCTCAACGGTTTTCTGCACGGGTTTTCATGCCTTGCCGATCTGCGATTGCGCTCTTCTCGTACTCCTTTTTCCTCTTCAAGAGAAGCCGATGTTCTGTCCGTCTTTTCTCCTCGTAGAGCTCACGAGCGGCTCTTGTCCTTCATTTCAGCGGTGCCTTATGAGCTTCTTGTTAAGGTGCATATGCTTCCCGGGATTCTTGATCCAACCATGGATTTCTTGGTACATGTCAAATGAAACCCAGCGCGTGGGCTGTGGAGTCTCTAATGACATTGTCAGCGTTGCCAGTGGCCTTCGGTACTTAATGCTGGCGACATAGAAGTTGTTAAGAGATTTCGAGAAATTCGTTCGGCGAAGATTCTGGCAGTCTCTTGCGGTTGCAGCTTTTCAACGTCATAAATTCCCACAGTAGTTCTTCTTTTGAGAAATCTGCAGTTGCACTTTAGATGGTACAAGGTGGTAATCCGAGTCAATGTTGGTTGCTCGGAATGTTCGGACATCCAAAATACTAGTAGCATGTCTTACGTTTACCGCAAATGATAAATATGATTAAGTGTTTCATGATTCCTTGTGTATATTGAGATGAAGAAACCGTGTGTTTGCTATTGTGATATTTCATCCCTCAGCAAAGTCATACTTCGGACATTGCTCATATGTCTTTCAAGCAGCTCGTAGAAATATTTTTTGGTGGCGTCATCCTTGTCTTCTATGAAAGATCCCGTGCAAATGGACTTTCATTACTACCAGGAGAAACGAAGCAGTAGAGGATGAACTCGACTGCGAACCTGTCGCGCACAAATGCAAGGAGATATCAACTATCTTGGAGTGCGTTACTGGATACTGTTAGCGAGTGATCGCGGTGACCGAAAAGATGTATTTATTATGGTTTAGATCCACCTATATTATATGTAAGTTAGACTTAGTATGTAAGCTTGTGGACAAAGCTTCGGATGGGGATGTTGACTGCAGTCAATAAGTGAGGACGAGGATGAATATTCGTTGTCTACAATTACCTACCCTATTATCTCTGCTATTTTTTATACTGGCTATTTCTCTTCTTTACACTATTAATTCTTCTAATGTCAATGCTCAAGCATATGCGGATAATGTAACGCCTTTTTTCAAACCCCTCAATAGCCATGGATGTATTCGTTAATTAGTGCACTAAATGTGGGCGCTCTGTAAATTCTCCTTAAACCTAGGAAACAGACTGATATGACTCATTCTGTTTTAAAAAAAATTCAAAAGCATACAAGCACCTTTGGAACAGTTTATGCTACCCAAAACATCATTATTGACTTTTTCGTCAATAAAGCTATCAACACTCCCACTGATTGTGTCGTTCGTGATGGATGGATGGTTCATTCATCACTCAGTTTGGCAAACGATTTGTTGAAAATCACCAAACTCATCACCTATAATAAGTAACTGAAGACCAACAATTTCGCGTTCTGGCAATGCCCGACAAGAGCAATTACCGGCAACGAAAACCAATTTCTTGAAAACGACTCTCGTAATTTGTCCAAGCCAAAGTGACGAAAGTCGAAAATTGGTTGCATGTTTCTTTCATATGCGCATTAGGAATCTTTATTTTTTTTTTTTTGTAGAAACACCACTGCCATTAAGAAGTTTCGAAGCTAATGTTTATGTATGTAAGCACATTCATTTGATGAAGATAGTATAAAAGCCTCTATTTACGAAAGGATAGCTTACAAAATTCAGAAAAACGTCTAATGAATCGCAACCCAAAAGCCAAAATATCACATCAAACAGATCATGACGACATCAATTGACTTGGTTCAGTAATAGAAATTAGTTCCGCATTTATTAAATGCATCTTCAAGTTCTGCATCAAGGCAAATCGAAGAATAATTCTGACAAGAAACTGTCACTTGTTCAAAAATATATCAGACGATTTGTCTTACAGATGGTCCGACACCCATGATCGCTTTTCATTCATGAGATGAAACGATCATGATCTCATATGGATTTCTGAATGTCATGGTGATGGCAACCAAATTTTCGCCTTCGCTCGTCCGACGTTCAAGGGATTTTAAATGGCCTATTATCGTTAGGTATTTTTGCCGAGTTAACGGGTATTTTTAGAATTCGAAATACAAATTCTCTTTACCTAACAACGCACATTGGATTCTCTTTATAACGCGGTATCCTTAAAAATCCATTGAAACCATTATTTTCCGTCATTCGAAAATGTTTACATCTGAGAACATCGGAAATACCTTCAAAAACGTTCACCTCGAAAACAACCATACATCTCACAACTCAGAAACTAAAGAGAGTGTTTCTCTTAAATTTCTTCTGACAAAAGAGAAACGTTTAGAAGTCATTTGAGCCAAAATCAATTTGAGGAAACTGTAAAGTGTTCGATCAGATACTTTCGGTTGATCACACACTAAACACGCAAGTTTTCTGTTTTATAAATATTTGCGTAAAAAATTAAAAAAAAAAAAAAAAAAACAAATAAATAAATAAAGACGTCCATTTCGGTACGGTACGCGAAGGTGGGCTAATGAATTATGTACATTAATGGCTTCATCGCTGTTTTCAAAGATACGAGTACTTCTTACAATCCTTCGCGATAGAAAGTTTCTTAAGTTCTGTTAAAGATCTTTGTGACTTTTTTTAAGATTTTAGTGGGTTTTTTAAAAAAAAAAAGTATTCTCTACTAAATGGATACCATAGAGGATATCACGGACTTCAGTAAGTCGAAATTGTTTATTCAAGTTTAAAAAATATTTGTTTTAGGCATCGTTTACACGTTTTATCGGAAACCACGAAAACTTTATAAGTAACACTTTTCAGTTTACCAGTGTTGAGGTCGAGCATTTCTTATTAAAAAAAAATAAAAAATAAAAAAATAAATAAAAACTGTTTACACTAGTGTTTATTTACCAACCGCACATTTTGTATCTTTTTTTTAATGCGTTTCCAATTTTATTGTATCTCCTTTTGGCGGCCGCATGAGGTTTGTTGTGCCGTCTAGATATAAACACACAAGTGTGGGTTTGTTTTGGTGATATATGGTATGAATGTTTTCTCTCTGCTGGTAATTGGTGTTCGAAAAGTTGGAGATACATATCGTGGAACGTACTATTTTTAGCTGGAAAAGGAACGATTGTAGTAATGCATGGGAAACAAGTTCCAAAAATAAGTTTAAGTAAATCCTAATAGTGCTATTAACACATTCTAAAGTGCTTCAGGTGCGATCTGATTTGTGTATTGAATCGAACTGGAGATGACTAGATTCTAAGAATGCCTACGATTATTTGGCGCGGAGATTTCCTAAAAGTAAAGGCCGGGAGAGAATTTATAAAGTTTGTATAAGCTAATTGGGCGAAAAGTAACTGGAAAGAGTTATAAAAAAATGTGCAAAATGGTGATTCTATTTAAATAGTAGGAAGCAGCAGAAAGAGAACAATATTTAATAAATAACTCAAATTCAAAAAAATAATTTAAGGTCTAATTCAATCCAAATAAGCCTAATGAGCTTAATGTTGCATAGAGTGTATCAAGCAAGCGTAAACATTTCAATTTGTTTAGAAATTTTTTTAGTCACGACGGATCTAACTATGTGAAAATTTTACTGAAACCAGGCTGAGTTGAAAGGTATTCTCTTCACGCCAATTTTGGAAAGAAATCATCGAAAAAGTAAGGCTTGACAATGCAGGTTAAATGAACAACGCACAACACTTTGATTCCATCTGGATGCAGCTAAGCATTATGGAGCATCTTTGGACTTATTTATTTTGGTTTAAAATAGTTGCGACGAGGATTTTATTTAAGTAATTCAATTTTGGATAGCTAAAATAACTTAAAAAAGATGGATAGTTCGCGCAAATGGATTAGGTCACTCTTGAAGTTATTCTTGCGGCGCAACGTCAGTGGATGCAAATGATTTTAACGGATAAATAGACTTGGATGAGGGAAAGCACGTGGCAGAATTTAAGCGCAAGTGTAGCAGTAGTTCAGGAGGACAACTAGAAAACGTACTTAAAACAGAAAGAACAGCACTTTGAAGAGTGTCGGATTACGGAGATTGGTGTTGACAACTTTGAAATTTCTCAAAAACTCAAATCAAAATAAACTATAAATCAAAAGCTTTATAAAATTGACCGGCAATCATTTCTAAAATCGATGTTCTTGCAGCGAGGTACCAGTTTCATAAAATACCGATGAAACCAGGGTAGATTCGAGATTACGAGTAAGTATTGTTCCACAACTTTTTCCAACTCCCAGGCATGTTTTAATGCGATCTTTGATAAACGCATAAACGTGCATAAAACGAGGTAAACAAAGTCGTTTTGGAGGACTTGGGGTCAGGTCATATCAATGTTACAACGATCGGCAAGTACAAAGCCAAAGACCATACGGTAGAAGAGGTTTTAGCATACATAAAAAAGGGATAGCCTGATAGACGTTGAAGCTTTTTTCGATCATAAGTTGGCACTTATAGTTCACGATAATGCAATTGCTTACAGTTCAAGCCACTATCGGATGGTTGTTAAGAAGGTGAAACAGTCAAGTGTCCTTAAGTGCATTCATGAAGGTCCTTAGGGTTGTTCAAGACTAAAGCAGATGGCAAGGCGGTATGTTTGATTCCCAGAAGTGGATCAGAACATTTATAAGGTGGGCTGCAGGTTGCAATATTTTTTGGCTGGAGGCAGCGGATTTTAAGAAGGAACACATCAGTTGGCTCATATGTGTGGATGTTTACTCGAAATTTCCATATGTGATGACTATGTTAACAGTGACTTCGAAACTATTGTCGCAACAGAGGGTCTTCCCAGGTATTCACAAATTTTTGAAAATTTAATTCTATTCATCACCGGAGAGCAGCACCATTTCATCATACTTCAAATAACCAAACGGAAAGATTTGTTGGAACTTGCAGGCAATCATTAATCATTTTTATCTTATAATGGAGAGATACAGATTCTGCGATTTTCTCGTTTTTGTCAACTCACCAGCGGAGTTGCTCTATTGTCTTCAACATAGAAATCTTTTATCATGTTTTATTCCAGACAGTAGAAAGATCATACCAAGCCAAACTTCTAAAGTACATGAACTCAAAAAATTGGTCTGCAGGCATCATAATAATAGTTTTGGACAATAACTTCTACGGAATACAGACCAGCGAGGGATATTTAAGACTTCATCAGAACCAAATACGTTTGGTAAAGCCCAGTGGGCAACGGAAGGTGCTTTTACACCTTCGTTAGAACCCGAACAAAGTCACCATAAAGAGGCCGTTGAAAGTAATTTTGATTGAGGTACCAATAGATTATCAACACCTTTTGGTTAGATTGAGAATGACGTGGATACTGAACCAACCAGAGGAACTGAGGAGCCATTGTTGAAGCAGGGTTAGGTTCAAAAGCTCTACTAACTAGGAGCCTTCGTCCAGTGCTCCTGGAAAGATAGAAGTTCGGCATACACTAGGTTTCCTTACAAATGGCCACCGAGGAGATGAAATAATGAAAGCTTAAGTCTAAAATGTATGATATTATCGGTTTTAACTGTACAGCTGTAGTTGAATTTATTACATATGATACTATACAAGCTACCTAATGTCAAATGAATTGTGTTTAAATAAATTATTGTGAATTGAGGATTCATGCGTCAGTGGCACATAGTCCAAATTCTGATTTCATCGTCACAGTTATTCACAGTTTATAGACCAGTCCGGATTTATCATTCCACGTCGATTGCAGCAGTTTGATCATTGTCGATCCCCTTTGTGGAAAACTTTGTGATCTCGCCCTGCGCCCGTATATGCTCCATCTAGTGTAGGAACTATCATATATCCACGAAACTATTGTTTGGGACGGGAGTTCACGGATTGGGATCTTGAGCAGCTTCAAGTTAACCCTTGATTTTGACTCAATCGCTTTGAGAAGGAGCAAAATTCGCATTTCTGAGGTAATTCAAATTCTGAAGACATTCATGAGACTTTCGACTGCAAAAATGTAGGTACCTTCGGGCTGCTTAAAAAATTAGACTCGAATTAGACTGGTTAATGACCAAAGTTATAGAATATTGATCAGTGACTATTTCTTCCAAATTGTGGATGATATTGATTCGAATGACATCGGGTTCTGGTAGGATGATGCTACGTGCTATATAGTACTAGCATTTAATCGCAAAATGGGCAGGTAAGATGGTCTGATTTGACGCCACACGGTTACCTGGGGCTATGTAAAGTTTTCGGCGTACTTTAATAAACCGAAAACAATGCAGACCAGTTAATCATTATTAGACGTTAGAAAGAGTGGCCCAAAATTGGGTCGACAAAAAGCGTTTCGTCAGAACACAGCCACATGCCTGAAACCGTACTATACAGCGGAATTTAAGTTGTCCTCGCCATTTTACAGTCCACAAAAATGATTATTCCACATCATTTTTCAACAAGGAAACCTCTTAGTTTTTTATAGACTTTTGTTTGGGTTTTGTTGCCTTGATACGTTCTTTTTGTTTTTTGAGAGTGACATTATTCGTGGAGTGATATCTCTCTATTTCCTCGATCGCGTGCTTCTCAAGCTCCTTTTTTTACTCCGGAGAAGCTGATGTTCCTCCCTCCACTTTTACCCGTAAAGGCCCAAAGCCGATCTCGTTCTTCTATGCAAGAGTTTTGTGGGTGTGACCGGCTAAGTCCTAGCACATATGCTGCGTCATTTCTGCTGGCTTCTTGGCATCTACGAGTATATCACTGATATCACGGTTTGTTATATATGAACATTAACTTTCTCTAATTTTTTGGCATCTCAGGTAACAGTGGATGCACCTTGGCTAAAACTATTGTAGATAGATATCTGCTTGGAATGTTTGGAAATGATAAATCCTGGAGTTAGAGTACTTCCATCTATCGCAAAATGATCCGCCACATCTCTCTATAATTATTGAGATGAGGAAACCTTCTGTCAGGTATACAAGTAGTAGTAAAAAGGTATGCTGCAAAATCAATTAGCCGGCAGACGTGTTGTTGAAGTATCTAATATAAAGAATCGGGTTTCCTAATTGTCAACGCTACGCGAATTCAGTCAATTCTGGTGTTTCAGTGTTTCTTCTTTTTCCTGCTCAATACTCACGTTTATTAGTTTAACAAATGAAGTCAGAGTATGCAATACCAACACCCGGCTAGTATCACAGGAAATCAGAATAAATATAATCGGTGTGTAGTCATAGTTGCAGCATAACGAGGAAGTAGCACAAGCATTTTCGGAAGAATGTTTTTCTCAAGATGACTGAGAATATCTTTATCCAGTTCTGGTACAGATTCTATCCAGGCCCGAAGGAACAGCGATCGGCAGGTGTTGTTCTTCTTTTACTGTGCCTTATGTGTTCTTTTAGAGATTATATAGCGGAGTTAAAATTCCGTAACAGTTCTCAGAATTTTACTGACTATGCCGGTATCATCGTTCTCTAAGAAATTAATAGATATATTCAGAAATATTTTCACAAGTAGTATGTTCAAAGAGTATTGACGGATATTGACAGCTAACATTGTTTGTCACTATCACGGTCTTTTGCTAGCTGTCTCCAGTTGCCTGAGGTAACCTTTCACTTTTTTTTTTTTGTTTTGTTTTTTTAATGGACCTGATTCGCCCATTGCGGGGCACTGCGACCTAAGAAATCTTTTGTACCATGAAATCGGTATTAGAATGCCACGAGAAGCTCAACTCTTTTGTTGTTGTTGAGAATCTTTCTGTTATCGATTTTGACAATATTCCTAAGGATTAAAATTTCTCTGAGGAAGTGTCCTCTTCTTAAGGCACTTGAGGCCATGCGTTCACATAAAGTGTGTTCGACAGTTTCGTCAACTTTTTATTGTTGATTTAATTGCTGAATTCGGGATACTACAGAATGGCTCAGGGCCGATGAAAGAATAAACTGAATCGTTTCTAGCTAGTTCATCGATTATTTTGTTTTCGTCAATGTCTATAAGACCAGACTGCTATCAAAGTTTTACTTTGTTCTTTGTAGTATATTGAAGCAATGCAGGACAAATTTGGGGTGAATGAGGTTCGAGCCTAATGCTTTAATAGCTGCTTGACGGTCCGTTAGTATATGGATGAGAGCACACTTCATTACCTTATAGAGGATGTGAATTGTGCACACCTGAATGGCATACATTTCCCATTCGTTGCGAAATCCTTGTGTTTGGACCAAATATACCAATAACTGTATACCACTTAATATCTTAGAGATTTAAGGAGGGGTTTTTGTAGTTCCATGTTTCTCGTTGTTTAGAAGGATGTTCTCTAAATAGTAATTAGATATCTATATTCGCACGGTGTCTTAAGTTCCACGTAAAAAAATTCAGGAACAAGAACTTCATAAAAATATTCACAAAAAAAGGTACACTAAAGCAGAGTCCCACGTGCTCGACGTCGCTGGCAAAAGCTAGTATTTACTCGTACCTATATCTATTTTGCTTTATATTTGATGTAATTTTGTTTAATTAATTTTCCACAAATCAATAAATTCGTAACATGAGGGCAACGCAGATATCCAGTCCAGCTACTTTATACAATGAACCCGCCATCGTTTCAAAAAGCGCTTCGAATGTTTTTTTTTTTTGTTTTCCTGAACTACGAGAATGTAAAACATTCCATCTGTTTCTGACTTTATTACAAATATGTTTACTCCAAATCGGTTTGCGATTTTCAAATGAGGCAATGTGTAAATATGTTTTATTTGTTTCACGCTCTACATTTTTTTAAATACGGAAAACAATGATGATCTGGTGTTTATTTGTTTACAAGTTTCCAATAAAATTGTAAAGTGTTGTGTGCAAAATTTTTGTTCGGGTATGACATATAAAATTTTAGAAATTTTAAAAAGCTTCGTGTACAAGTACTTTACAGTTGACCTAATATCTCCTCCGAGATCATATATTTATTTATTTATGAAGTATTGCTTATTCTGTAAGATCTTTTAAAGTGTGAAAGCCTTAATTTTTTTTCATATATTAGATACAAATATGTGCAAGTATGAGTATATATAACAATAATAATAGTGATAGATGAAGTAAGTTTACAATTTATATATGTATATAAAAAAAGAGAAAAAAACAGAAAAAGACAAATAATATTACAAACAAATTAAACATTTTAAATTCTAATTGTTTCACTGGCCAGATATTTTAAGAGACTTGAATTTATTGCTGCTTCTTATTTTCATAATATTTGTGGGCAAGGAATTCCAAAGCCGTAAAGAATTTAAGTCAAGCAGGCATACTAGGTGAAGTGAAAAGTAACCTCTTTGACCGTCAGAATGCGCCGCTACCGCAAAAAAGGTTATGGTGCTTTGAAGTCCGTTCATATTTAGGCAGATATGCCAAATTTCAGTTTCGTGGTGGCCGCAGCTCCACTACCGATCAAATTCGCAGCGACAGGCCCTACGATGTGGTTAGAAAGGACAATGTCAAAAAATACATGAAATGGTGTTGACTGACCGGAAAGTAAAGGTGCGCGAGCTAGCAGATACCACAAAGATTAGTACTGAGCGCACACGCCATATTTTAGACAATATTCTACATATGAAAAAGTTATCCTGCCGCTGGGTGCCGCGCATACTCACTCCTGACCAAAAACCACGCGAGAACACTTCGAAAGAGTGTTTGGAGTTGCTGATGCGGAATCGGGCGGACTTTTGGCATCGATTAGTAACTGTTGAGCACTAGAGAATAGAATGAGTGACCGGCAATAGACTGAAGCCGGCACGAGTGCCCCAAACCTCAAAAGATGGCTCATCAATAAAAAATTCAGCTCGAGCGACGAAATCATCGACGCCACGGAGGAGTATTTTGCAGACTTCCTGAAAATTACTTTTCGGACGGAATCAAGAAGTTGGAAAATCACTAGAATAAGTGTATCAAACTAAAAGGGGACTATATTGCATAAAATAGAAAAACATTTAAAAAAAATTTTTTTTCGTTCCTAAAGAGGTTACTTTTCACCCCATCTAGAATACATGATCTACCTGACTGAAGAAAGCGTAGCTTATTGAATAGGTATGCCGGTTGCTTAGTTTGAATTATATTATGCAGGAGACTTAGCGTTCTATATTTAAGCACATTATCAAATATTTATCCGCTGATTTGCTTTGAGTAAGAGGAAACATGCTCATATCATTCAATATCGAGCAATATTATTATATACGACGTTGAACTTTCTTCTAGAGTCGTAGTCAGGGAAGCAAAAGATCTTATTGCCTATTAAGGGACATAATCGTCGCTCGCGGTAGTTTGTGATATAATTTTTTGTGCCATTTTGTAGATTGGTCAGAAAATGGACAACTTTTTTTTTTTCTTTTTGATATTTGTTAGCTGTCAGTCTTACTTTCCTTTAGAAGCAAATTGCGTGTATTTCTGTAAAAGGTATTAGCTTGGCGTTTGTTTGAATATGAAGTGCAAAAACGAACATTTTCGTCATATTTTACTTTTTTCTGTTTACGTAAAAAAGAGAGCGTAGCGCAAGCTGCTAAAAAATTACGTGATGTGTATGGTGAAGAAGCAAAAGAAAGGCAGTGCCAGAATTGGTTTGACAAATTTCGTTCCCGAGATTTAAAAAAACTTGTTAAAAAGCTTGATATTTGGGTTCCACAGGATTTGAAAGAAATTCATTTAACAAAGCGTATCAATGCTTGAGATTTGCATTTTAGACATTATGAATCCGACCCTTCTTTGAACAAAATCATCATATGCGATGGAAAAAAAAGATTGTTTACAGTAACGTGATTCGAAAACAGTCATGGTCCAGTCTTGATGAGCCAGCACAATTCACTTCGAAAGCTGATATCTATTAAAAGAAGATTTTGCTTTCAATATGGTGCAATTGGAAAGGTGTGGTGTATTTTGACCTACTTCCAAGGAATTAAACGATCAATTCGATGGGGTACTGTCAACAAATAGAAAAAATTAAATACAACGATCAACGAAAAATGGCCAAAATTGGACAATAAAACAAGATCCATGTACAAAGTCAAGTGATAAGGGTAACCGTGAAGAAAATTATGCGCTAGAGAAGGACATATGCGAGTATGTACCTTCTAAAAGTTCATTGAAAAAACCACACATGATTCAGCAGCAAGAATTGAATGATTTGTTCCGTGACTTGAATTTATCCATCAGTCAGTCTTGAATTCTTGGTCTACATAGATTACAGGTATTGAATCTGCTATCACCAGAAACTGGGATATTTTTGCCAAGAAAAAGGAACAAACATTTACCTATTGTACCTTCTTCACACAGAACGAACTCATATGCTACCGTAACGACATTAACGGATTGATGAATGAATTACAGATCACTTACAGAACAAAGGAATGACGTCTCCTTGTTGATGGAACTAAAACGAGTTTAAAAGCAGTTCTTTTGACTAATGCGAATATCCTTCCATACCTGTAGCATATTCAATGACTTTAAAAGAAACATACGACAGTACTTGATAATGGTGTTTAGAATAACCACAAAATTCAAAATGCAAGGCAATCGTATCATTGGTTTTCGAGAAATTTTGAAAATTTGGGAATGAATAAACCAAAAAATTTGTCAACTCTACATGAAATCATTGATACCAGGCCCATAGTGATCGACGGTATGTTCATTGCCTCTAAATTTTGTTGTTGGCGCCGTATTTGACATTCTTTTGTCTGTTCTTGCGCTTGCAGCTGGGGTATAGCTATGCGAGTTTCTAACACGTTCATGCCTTCCAGCAATGAGGTGACACCATTGTTCAACGTGCATGTTGCAAGAAATACAGCAATGTTAATGATATTGTCCTCGCTGTTCATTGTTTTTAAAGCTATCTTCCAAATAAGTTGGTTGAAGACTTCATTGCTGTTTTGAGTATATCCGTTAACACAGCGTTCCAACAATTTGTCATCGCTGAAATTTTCGAATATTGGTTTGATGACCATTTTTGGAAATGCTGAATAATTGTGACGGAAATTTTTCAGTTCTCTTTTAGCTTTCGCTTGTTGCCACTTGCACTATAAATCGGGGCCTTTGGGACAGAAATGACGTTGAGGGTGGCAGTCTGTTGAGCCGTAATGGTAGAATGTTGCTTATACCTCTTCTTTCATGTCATACTTGGAGTTGCAGTTTCTGCGAATAGCTAAGCCATATTAACTGCTCAGTTTATCTATAAATTTTGCCGTCAATTTGATTTTGCCGCCGATTCCAGGATTTATTTTCTTGCATTCGGAAAGACGGGTTCTCATTTGCTTTTGAACGTGTCCCACGAATTCTTTTTTCACAATTGCAATCTCATCACTATATGCATTCACTAATCCCGTGTACGTCTTAGAGTTGCCATCCCCGACGTAATTAGTATAGCTTTTCCGCGGATATTAAAAATAATTATTTCATGCCGATCCGTCATGATTGGTTTGGCAATTTTTATTATGATTATGGTAGATTTCCATTCCTCAATTGCTCGGTATTTTTGTGTTCATTCAAGAGGATTTAACAAAAAAATCAACGAAATTTTCTGTAAATTGTCCAATGAGAACCGCAACTCCATACAATGAGGTAAAACCACGTTTTCGCTACGTACTATCTCCTGAAACGGTCAGTTTTGTTATATCAGCACTCTAACTTTGTTTTGTTATTTCCTGCTGTTCTTCTTTTACAGATTGTTTGAACACCAATTAAACATTACTTGAAGCAGCAGAATGAATGTTATTAATTATCACATCATACTTCGTTTGTTGAAGCGGAGGCGTTAAATCCATGATTTAATTCCACAGCTCACGCAAACCGATTCCCAATAATGAAAGTCGGTTTATACGATAAACACAAAGCTACAATTTTAAAACCGAGTCCTCGAGTGCTCGAGTGCACTCCTTTTAGCCAGAAAACAGAATCAGAAAATTTAAAATTCGATACCCGATGTTTAGATCTTCTGGTGCGAATGTCTCATGATTGGTCTTCAATTTTTTGGTATTAATATTCTCGTCGGAAATCTTTTCGACAATAGGTATGTATGTCGACTTTTAGGCGATATTGTCATCTTATTTCGATCTTTGCGAAAAGATCCGGTGAATATCGATGAGCTTTTAGAGAACCTTTATTTCTAATATCCATTTTTTCAGAATATTTATTCTTAAACGAAAATTCACTGTAATGGACAGTTGCATGAGCGGCAAGCTACTGACAAAACGTGTCTTTTTTTGCCAAATAATAACAGTTGTATGATATTTCCGGTATACCTTGAGCCGAGCAGGCCAAGAAACACAATAGAATCATAAAATAGGTCTAGAGACGCTCTGTTCGAAGGGTCGCTTGCCACTACCTGCCTCTTGGTTCGACGCTGCAAAACTCGTTTCACTCTCTCCGCTGTAACTGGCTTATTTATCAAAATATTGACTTAGTGTTTTTACCATACAATTACAGAGTTTCTTTACAAAGTATTGCTGCTTTTTGTGTTTGTGGGACAGTCGTGCTACAGAGAAATACAACTTGTTTAAAGATTGGCCGATGAGATCGAAATTTGTTCCAATCAAGTGTCAAATATTCACCACTGTTGGTTCTTCTGTTCTTCCTCCACCTTAACACATAAAGCGGGATTTAATGAAGAATTTCGTAAAGCTATGAAGGTATATTTTTACTATCAATTTTGACCTTAAACTAAATACAACGGAACTAGCAGTTTGGGCATCATTAAAGCTGTAATAAACGGATTTTTAGGAAATCATCATTGTCATTGAAAATATATTTTTTGCATTCATGAACATTTCGAACATTCTGAGGAGTCAAAATCGATTCGTTACCTTATTGTAAAATAGATAGGTTAGGAATGCGTACTTTCGAAAGAGTTTCAATTGTGCAGCAGTGCTGAGTTGTTCGCGGGTAACAATTCATGTAACAATTCGACTTGGGCGATGAAAGCCCCGATCTGATCAAAATGAAGATAGCTGGAGCCTAATGAGTAAACCATCATTGAGTATAACCTCTTCTAGCCTGCCTGATTTGGTGACAATCCGACGCTTAGTTTTGTTTGGATACCAATTTCAAAATAATGTGTTTGTGTTTTTGCGACCGTGGAAAAAGAGCAGTATCGCTCCGTGATCCGACACTTATTTTTGAATGGGAAAACCTGTGAAGAAATCAAGCCCATTTTCGGTGGTATGTACGAGACTCATTCAGCTTGTCGTACAACCATTCACTATTGGTTCGCAGTGTTTCACCGTGGCGGAAGGTCCAATTTTTTGGGACTCGTTCGATCATAGCGACTGGTATCTCGCGGATAACACGAGTAATGTTGGCTTCCAAAGTGTTAATCGTAGCTGGCTTGTTCTTGAAGACCCGAAACTTTACATATCTCCAGAGAAAATAGTCCAAAGGTGTGATATCGCACGATCTAGGCGGCCAATTTACCGTGGCAAGCCGTGAAATTAAGTACACACCAAAATAATTTCTCAACAAGTACATTGTTTCACGCGCTGTATGTCTTGTTGCTCACAGAGACCATGTGCTTAAATTTCGGGAAGCACATAGTCCGTTAACTTGGCGCGATAACGGTTACCATTGACGGTAATATTCTGATTTTCCTCATTTTTGAAGAAATATGGACCAATGATTCCAACAGCCCATAAACCACACTATACTGTTGTTTTTAATGGATGCAATAGTAGCTCTTGGTACTCTTTGAGTTACTCATCAACCCAAATACGGCAATTTTGTTTTTTAACGTATTCATTGAGCCAATGGGCTTCATCACTGAACAAAATTTTACAATAAAGCACCGGATTCCAGAACCCATTAACTGAAAATATGGCGCAAATTCAAGTCGCCTGGTTTCAGTTCTTACACAAGTTGAATTTCATACGCTTCTGGGTCGAGATTCTCACGTAAAATATGCCAAGTTGTCTAATACGCCAAACCAAGCTGCTGAGAGCAACAACGAATCGATTCGTCACGGTATTCGCGTACACTTTCTGCTACAGCTGCTGTAGTCTCTTCACTACGTGCTGGGTGTGGTCTAACCGGTCGAGTATCATTCACTTACGTAAACTGCGACTCAAATTTGTTAAAGGTATTGGCAATAGTGGTTTCAGCAGGTCGATTATGAGCACCGTAAGTTCCTCGAATCGCACGAAAAACATTTCTCACAAAACGCTGATTTTCGTAATACAGTTGAACAATTTGGAGACGATGTTGTAGTGTAAGTCTTTCCGTGATGACTTGCCAAACGATACTGAAAAAAAATGAGAGAGCAGTTTGGTAGGTGTCACGCGTAATCTGTCAGAAGAAAGCCTATCGAAAATCAAACCTTATGATGAATCACCCTATATTAATTGGGTATCGAATGCCTTGCCAAAATCGGTTGCAACTACATCGACTTTGTTACCATTCTCTTTGGCAGAGAGGGTAACGGATACAAATTCAACGAGATTTTCGGTGGTTGACCTACCCTTCAAAAAGCCAGGTTGTCTAGGGGAAATAAGTGATTTGCATTGGAAGCTTAGAGCTTCATACAAAATATTTTCGAAGAGTTTGGGTGTATGGGACGATATCTCACTCTTTGATCCTTTTTTGTGAATCGAGGTTATGAAGAAGGGTTTTCAAGCCTGAGTAAATTCAACTTGTGAAAGGGATATTTGAAAGAGATTAAAAAGGCCAAGGAAAAGAGAGGGGGGACATTTTTAAAGAAGTATGTCAGGAAGATCATTTGGGCCGCATGTGAATTCCTCATTTAGTTTGTGTAACTTATATTCGATATAAGATGGGTCCAAGGTGTGAGAGGGAAGTGAGCTATTGGAGAGGCTCAGGTAACTAAAATAGGTCAGATCTGGTACAAAGAAGTCGTTCTTGAAGGAATGTTTAAAAAAAGGTGGCAATTAGGCTGGCAATGGTGACAGTTGATGACTTGTTGTTGAAAGAGAGGGACTAAGGGTGAACATCCAAGTTTCTTGTGTAGTTAACAAATTGGAAAAGGGACTAAGGGTCGTTTATAAGGTTGACTTGCGCATTGTTACGGTAGCGCTAGTAAAATTAATAGTAAAGTTCGGTGAAATGTACATAAAAACGGGGATAAATGGAATAGTCAGAAAATTATCCTGTACGAAGAACAACAGCCTATAACTTATAACTCTTATTTCGTAAGGAACGAAACTTGCGATTATACTAGGGGGACTAGTAGATTATGTTTTAAGGTCGGAAAATGGAATTAAAGGGAAAAGGAATGGAATTAAATAGTTCTCCGTAAAAATGGATAAGGTATCACTTCCAGATACCTTGTGAAAAGTTTAAATGTGATCTAATGGGAAAGTCACTGATTTTGTGAAAGTTTGCTGTATGAAAGTCGTAGGATGAGAAAGTTGTGAAGTTGAGAGAGTGGACTGGACAGAAGAGTTATGAATTATTGAACAGGATTTCAAAATTAATCCAGATCCCAGACTAATGAATCGCAGCAAAATCATTTGCTGGATTTACTGCATACTTTGTTGGGTGCAACAAGATTATCAAGCCCACCGCCAGCTTGATTGACCATCGTTTGGGCTGTACGTTTGGCGATAAAAATGAGATTGCTCTTGATCTTCTTTCTCGACACAAAATTTTTTTTACCAATGAGGCTTGCTTTAAGTTGGATTTGTACTTCAGACGAAACACCGTTACATTCAGAGAAAAGCACTGTTTGCTGCATATTCCTTTAAAAATAATTTACTTTTGAAATTTCCATCAAAACAAATGCGATTATTAGGATAGGATTCTTGAAATTTAAAAACGTTCGCTAATAATGCGGTTCCTAAAGGTAAGAGCCAGATTGCAGTGTTGGTGTAGTTTTTTAATGTCGATTTTGTTTAGCAGAGATATAACTTCGTTTTCCGTCTAAAAACTGGATCCCAAAGTGTTCCTTTTTATTTCTTTTAAAATAGGACATTTCCGCATCAAGTGGATAATATCTTCTCTTTCACCCAACTTAGACAAAGAGAACAAGATAGGTCAATCTTCTCTGTGTAGATTAAAGTTTAGGTATATCAGCTCTTCCCGTAGCCTGATCATCATTGGTATTTCGTCGATACTATCGAAAATAATGCCTTTCTTCCAGATTCTGTTTTAGTTGTGAACATATTGCTATGTGAAGGGATTCTTTTGCGTTGCTTAGAAATCTTTCTCCGTACTTCATATCCACTGATAAAATAAGCTGATATAGTAAAATCTTCAAGCGAACACAGTCGAAACTACATAGACTTAAATCCATTCCGCATTCCGCATCTATTCAGCATTCATCTCGATTCGTCACGTATGATTTGGAGGGTCGCTATCTTCGGAAGACGGTGATTTTCCATCTTTATAATCTTAAGCACGTAATAAATTTGCATTTTAAGGGTATGAATAAAATGGTGACAATCCATTTTCCTGCATATTTAGTGGTAGTCGAAAAAGTCGCGGAAGATCTTCTCTACATTTTCATATTGTTTCACTCTACATATTTGTGCAGCGTAAAATCAAAAATCCAGAATTTGCTACTGTGTGCAATACTTTTATTACAAAAGCATCTTCTCCACGATGCACTGATTGCGATTTTAGCCTTTGTCAGATTCTCCTTCAGATGCTTCTCCATACTCTTACTTTTTGTGAAATATTTAAATTTCTTAATAATTACAATACCAATTAAATACCATTTTCCATTTATAGAGTTTCTGCCTCCCCCGTTCTTAAAAACATAATTTTTGATTTCTTCAAATTCATTATCACATTCCAAAGCTCACAATATTTAGAAAGCCGGTTGATCATAAGCTGTGGGTGGCCGTGGTGTAATGGTATATGCATAGACGCCTCAAGCAGAGGGTCGTGGGTTGGAATCCCGTGCGAGGCAATTCTTTGAAAAGTCTTTTCATAGAATTTGTATGTAGTTATATGAAAACCCGTCGGCGGCGTCAACTCTGACATGAAGGCATAACGAACTAACAACTAGCACGTACTTAAGATCCACTGGTTGAGGATGCACTGGCTCGTCCCGTCCAGTTTGACAACCACCTCTGGGAAAAATATCGAAACCTAATACACCTGAGTTTCAAACTACTTCACCACCCGCCCGCGCCCTGGAGAAAAAGCCAGTAAAAGGTTATTCATATCCCCTTGGTGGAATGAATCAGGAAAAGACACCAAGAGCACGATGTCGTCTGCGAATAGCAGTGCCTTGATTATATGGCCCGCGTATTCCGCTTACGAGATCATCAATGAACAAAGCAAACAAGCTTGGGCTCATAAGACAACCTGATGCCTGATTCAGTTTTAAACCACGCATACCTTCCTTCACCGTTCAAAACTGCTGCCATTATGTCAATATATAAGTTTTGCATAGCCAAATTTTGTTGACTTCAAGTTCACGAAAAACGCATTTAGCTTTTACTTTTTGCTGAGAAATGAATCCGCAATACTTTTCAAAAATAAGATATGGTCAATTGTTGAATAGCCTGCCTGGTACTCTTGCAAGAACTTATTTTTGTTTATCTATGTGTTGAGACGTCTCTGTAGAATTGGTGTGAAGTTTATGTAGCAAAAATTTAAAAAGGATATGCCTCTATTAGATACCTCTGATATACTTCCTTTTTTATACATTAGACAAATTATGGATTCTTTGAATTCTTGCGGTATCGATCCCTTTTCCAACACATTATCGTATTTAAGCGTAAGCCTATCGATGAACTCTGTGGTGCTATATTTATAAAATTCGGCTCGGATTCCATCTTAAAGCTTAATCAATGCTTCAGTAAACTGTTGCTGTGTTATGACCATATCCAACAGTTCTTTAGCGGAACCAGGCGGTGAGTAGTAAAAATTGATTCTTTCTTGTACTGGATAAAAAAAATTATATAAGCTATAGTGCAACGCGTTGGAACATGCCAGATAACGCGCTTCGCAACCAATTTATAAAAAGATTTAATTGAAGAGCGTATAATTACATGCCATGGCCATGTGAATTGACCTCCAAGACCATGTTATTTAACTCCCTTTGATTATTTTCCGGCAGGTTATCTGAAGTCGCTAATCCATGCCGATAAAATAACCAAAATGGATGACTTGGAAGCAAATATTCGCGCTTTCTCGAGGCAGCCGCTTATGTACCTGAAATTATATACACACATATATCATAAGTATAAAATTATCTTTCCAAAAATACCGTGGCCATTACAATGATTGTATGTATTTTCTAAATAAACTTAAAAATATCTGAGCATGTTTTTGTTTATTTATATATTTAGCGGATATATGAACTGTTTTACAAACTTGCTTACATAGCTGGATTAATTTCAGCGGCACGTGAAGCTTCAGATTTAAGGTTTGTTTCATTTGAAATTTTAATCCTACAACTAATGATCTATATGACATTTTTTAAATTAAAAAAAAAGATTCTGATAACTGTAAAATGGGTAAGACAATTTTGAAACAATGGCGCAAAACAACGATCAAAATACGTATCTATAACGATGACAAAAAGTTAAAAATAATATGTGCTAAAGAACTGACAAATCATGAATGTCGTTCGGACATAAATACATATATCATTCCACAATATTTTCAAACCTTTTCTGCCAGTGATCTCAGGTGGCGCTCGTCATATGCAAAAATGACATGAGTAACTTAAAGTTGCAAAACTTGAGACCATGTTCAGTAACAAGTGGCACTTGAGAAAAATTAAATCTGTATTCATACAAAAATTAAATGTCAAGTGGGGCACTTATTTATGGTATATACAAAGAAGTCGAAGCGGGCTTGGGAATATAATGTATTAATAATTACCTAGGGAAATTTTTCAAGAAGCAGAAAAAAAAGACGTAGTCAAACGATATTCTACACTAACTTGAAACTCTTTATTAAATTTCCTTTTCCTTCTCTGTATGACAACTCTCAATCATTCCCAGATGTAACGTTTGTTACACTATTACCTTCTTGGCTTGCACATCTGTCATATGACTCCCACGAACAATAATCTTTTCTTTGGTAAGCAGTGATGCAATCGATATGCACAATTCTGGACTTAGATTTCCGTGTTTGTTTTTAATTCTTCTTTAAGGATTTTCCCAATCTGATTGAAGTTTCGGAAAAACGCGTACCTTTCTTTGATGTTTATTTTTGTTTGTGTTCTATGTGGCGCTACTGTTCAGAGGACCCTAACCTCAACCAACTATACTTTCCAGTTCTCCCGGCCTTTAGCTAACTACCCTCAGTGCGCACTCCAAGTAGGTTGAGATCCTCTTTCGATAGGGTCCATGCTTCAGCGTCGAAAAATCCTTTATTACCTCGAAATAAAATATGTTAACTGTGACGTTCTGTGTTCTGTGCAATTCGGCGATGTTGTGTGTCCCTTCTTGTTGACAGCATATACTTGTTTTTGCCCTCATTTATCACCAAACCCATTTTTGGTAGTTTCCGTTTGAATACTAGCAAACACATGATAGCCCGCTGAGTACTTCTAATTATGTCAATATCTACCGTAGGCTAGTAGTTGCAAAATTTTTTGAAAGATTGTGCCACCGGTATTCGCTTGTGAGTTCCATACAATTTTTTCCAAATATGATGTTAAAGACGTCACATGACAGCGCGTTACTTTGTCTGAAGCCTTCTTGATATCAACGGTCTCGGTTAAGTCGTTAACGAACTTGATGAAGCAGTGAACGTTCTCAATCGTTATTCTATGCAGACGGGCGAATTTGGCGGGAATGCCAAAACTAAACAGGTTTCAATATAATGAGTGACCAGATAGCAATGATATTGTTTCCAAGTGTTATGTTTCAGCAGCTATCAAAGGTACCAATGACACCCAGCTGTAAAAATATTTAGTAAGATTTGTCATTTCATCATGCCTCGTTTCACGGTTGCCGAACGTGTGAAAATTATTAAAAAATATCGAAATTCCGGCTCAGTTGTATATATGCAAGGTGAATTTCCTCGTGAGGTCGGTCGTCAACATGGCTTCAGTGTGCTGGTAATTCGTCGCACCATGGAAAAAATTGACCGTGAGTACACTCTTTTGGATATTAGGCTACCAACCAGATAGAAATTGGTGCGAAATAAAGAAAACGTAGCCATCGTAGCGGCCAGTATCGAAGAAAAGACCCAGAAATGTCGCTTCGGCTCCGCTTAGCTGAATTGGGCATCGCCAGAAAGTCAGCACGGCTTATTTTGCGGTTGGATTTGGGCTTATATCCATATAAAATTGTGCTCACTACGTGAGTTCCCTCTGGAAATGTTGGCCTAATATCTGGATTTTGCCCAAAACTATGTCAACAAGTAAAATTGCCATTATTGGCACAGCCAAGCATCAGTGCATCCACAAATATTGACTATTTTGTGCGGTTTATGGCATGGCGGCATCATTGGACCTTGTTTCTTTCAAAATGAGGAAGGATACACCGTTAACATCTCAGGTATAGAGCACTTTCTGTGGTCAGAGCTCAACAACATCGATATATCCGAGCTTTGGTTCCAACAAGATTGCGCTACATGCCGTACAAGTGACGCAATGCCCGAAGTTAGGAAACAAAGCCATTGCAGCCATTTGAATAATGTGCTATCTCACACATAATGGCATGAATGTAGCTTCAAAATAAAGGTAGAATCAATTTTATATCTCACACTGTTGTTGTTTTATTTGATTTGATTTCCCTATCGTTCTTGCCTGGTGCTGATTGCAGATTACTAGTTGCATAAACTTTCGAAAGATTGTCCGTCCAGTATTCACTTGTGAGTTGTATACAATTCTTTTAAATATGATGTTAAAGACGTCACATGGAAGCGCGTCATCTTGTCTAAAACTGGTCAAGCAGCGAACGTTCTCAATCGTCATTCTGGACAGATGAGTTTGGCAGGGATGCTAAAACTAAGCATGGCTCCATATAGATTATGAGTATCGATTTGGGCTTTTTGAGTTTTTTTCATGATCTGCCGGAGTGTAAAGATTTGGTCGATTGAGGACTTTCCTTTCCTGAAACCGCACATAAGGTATAGAGGCCAATCACGTTCTTAACGAAGGGGTTGAGACGTTCACACAATATCGGAAATAAGATCTTATATCCGATGTTGAGGATACTTGTACCTCTATACTTAGCTCAGTTAAGAGGATCTTCTTTTTTGTGGATCTAGCAATCCACACAGGCATACACTCTTCTGAGCAGAGCTGAGAAATGAGTTTGTGTATGATTTGTATCTCAACGGTGGGTTTCTTCACCGTTATACGGTCTGCACAAAAAAATTATTCCATATTCATAATGTAAATGTGACATAATTTTTGCAAGTGGCATCAAGTTGACAGCGATCAACGGAGCGATATACATCTGAAGAACACGGAATTACTGTTACTACTGTAGCGTGAATTATGTTGTGGTTTTCGTCATCGTCATGTACTATGTGCGCGAACAATTAAGCGTTAAGCTGAGCGTCACGCTCAAACTGGGTGCACTAAATATGTCAATGTATAATGTCTAGTCCGACCCATCTCATCGCAGTACCCGATAGAAGTCAAGGGCCTCTGTAAATTATTCTTCGGGCTGCACGTGGCATGTTAAGAGTCCGAACATTGCACGTGAAGATTCGAAGGTCGTTGTCTTTTAAACATTCGCAAGGATCGTCAAAAGTCAATCCATTTTTATCCAAAATCAATAGTTGGTTCAACGTATAACGGGGTGGGACAGTATGCTCTTTCCATTTTAGACTACCACTTGGTGGCAAGACAAGCACTTCACTACATACTTGATTGTTGCGCAAGCGGAATATACCATATATTAAAGCTCCCATCCGAAGGCACTTCCATTACAGGGATAAAAGTTGAAACATTAGAGGAAGACCGCACCTCAGATGCCACGCAAAAATGTAAGGGCATATCAACCACTTGGAGTTCATTACTGTGTAGTTACAGTGGGCGAGTGACCGCGGAAACTGGAAGGATTTATTATTTGGGGCTTAGGTCCACCACTGCGAAGCTCTGTTTGCTTCTTGTATTGCTGCATGTGCTCGCCGCTGTTCTTCATAAACCGATGGTGACACCTGACTGGGATGGGACCGCTTAGGTGACAAAGGGATACTCAATTTGTAAAGTCTCTGGCTGTAACATAATTGTTGCTGCCATATGTTAAATTTCCTTGTCTTTAAAGTTTTTCGAATATGAAAAAACCATAATTAGTTCACAAAAAAAATAGTGGTCTGAGTCAATATTCCCTCTTTGGAAGACTCAAGCATCCCTCATACTGGATTGGTGCATTGTGGTGATGGTTGTTTGTTCAATCGTTGTTCAAAAGTCATAATAGGTTCCTCTGTCACGTACCAACAAAAATGCTTGTCATTCCCCCAGCCAGTGAATATAAAAACATGTGTAGAGACACGCCTCACTAAGGTCGTAAATCTCATTAAGAGTTTCAATATTAAAAAAATGAAGCCAACATGCAATTTCTCTAATACATCCTGCCAGTCCTGTTTTGGCATTAACTTCGTCAAGATTGTATGAGACCGCGGTAGATTACTTTTTGAGAAAAGTCGTCAAGCTATAAAAAAAGGAGTTGATACAAAAGCGAATTGTCCAACAACGTTGGCCAAGTTAGAGCAGTCCGAACACCTCGACTACAAACTACAAGAGCGCATAAACTTTGTCTTCGAATCCAAAGTAAAGGTTCAATGCAGTAAAAGAAGACCTTGCTTAAGAAGGACCGCTGAAGTGTAGAATTAGTCTTAAAAACTTGACGTACATAACAGAGTGTAGGTCGCGTACTTCTCGTGAATATTTCTTCTATATAGATGTTATTAAACAATTAGTATATACCGTACATGAAAAAGAAGAAACCTTAGTGTGAGCTCCCAGTTTGTTGGAGGCATCTTGTCCATCGATTTAATTAGAAGTTACTGAGGTGCTCCTCCAACTCGATGGCTCCAAGTTCACTAGATTCCTGGCTTTGATGCAGTCCCGTTTTTGGAACTTCTAGCACTAGCACTGATAAATTTATATCTTCGTTGCAAATAGCGAATATCATAGATCTTGATCTTGACCGCATAACTTGAGTGAGTTTAGCAGTTTGTGCATAATTTGTGATGATAGCTGCATATGTTTACTGGAATTGATAAATAAGACATTTGTAAAACTCGACCGCCGCTGTTGATTTTACTGTGTGGGTAACGCTGCAAATCATCATTGAGGTGTGCATTAAATGTCGGTTTCTACTATCGAGTACTTCCTCTTGGCAATTTATTGATTAGGAAGAAAAACTCAAAACTTTTGATCGTAGATTCTTGTGCCTTTTGTTGCGGAAAAATTTGTCATATGTGAAGACTTTGCTGTTAGCCTTCTGTAACGATTCAAAGACATTTTTATCTCTCTACCAGTGATAGCTATCTAAGCTTTGTAGTTTTAGAGATTCATCGAGCACCTCTAGTAGCTATAACTTTTAGAAAATAGTCTTAAATGTATTTTGCGGAAAAAAATTCATCCAATCTCTGACAGGTGTATTACAAATATGACAGCTACAACTATTCGTACAACCAAAAATTTCCAATCAATCATGTTTTACTGCAATTATTAGAAAGTTCCCAAAAATAATCTCTCACGCCTGCATTGACATATTTACGAGCAACTTGTGACCATAAGATCACTGCAAAATATTCAAAAATCCATTCCCGCATATTTACCACCCACCGGGTGACCAAATGCAATATTAACTCAAAAATATTTACCATTCATCGAAATTTTGAATGATTGTATTCGCTTTTGAAATGAGACTTTTGATTGGCACGGCTCCAATATACGAACGTGGACGCGAACGGAGTGCGAGTAGCCTTCCGAAAAAGCACGTCTCAGTTGGTTTTTGCTCATACGGTTTTCAGAAACTGTAAACAATTCTATTCGACCGGCAAAAAGGAAAAGTGTTGAAAATTGAATGTCGGCTAGTGGGTTGAAATTTATTGAAAAGCTGTAAAGTGAACCACGTGACTCATGCCTTACAACCCCTGGTCAGTTTGAATGAAAATTTGAATTTTGTCATAATGCGAGGGCTTGTTGTCAATGAAGCGTAAATTAAGGGGACTAAATGACAAGAAAATAGGGGATGACGTCTTGAGGAATACAATTAGCTCCCCGTCAAGTTCGTTCGGATGAATTTAACAATTGTGCACGTCACTTAAATGTGCTGCCTGTAATTTTTGAGAGATAGAAGTGGTTTCACGGACAAGTCGGCGATTCGTAATGTCAGCTATCATAATTCTGACATCAGGTCTATTTCCTAAATGAAGTGAGGCCAGAGACTGAAATATGCTGCACGTTGTAGAATGTTTCCTTTTTATTTTCATTTTTATTTTCATAACACATATAATGTAATTTTTTTTTTTTTTTGGATTTTTTTCAGCAGAAACAACCATCTCATTTGACCCGGAAATTATAACAAATTTTGTGGGAAGGCCGGCTGAGCGGAGGAAATCATCGGTTTGTGTTGGTAACTCTCACAGAGGACTGCACAAGAACAAAGATCAATCCAACTGCTTGACAAGACTTCGGGAAGCGCTTTTGAGATGTAAGTTAAATATTTTCGGTTTTGAAATATGGGATTTTGATTGAATTTGTTTGCTTACAGTTTTTGGAAAAATCATGGGTAGCAACGAATTTCACAGCGAGGAGGATAAATACGAGTACTATGATTGTAAGTTTTAATTTGAAGAAATATTCCGATATACCTACCATTTGTGAGAGGTTTGTTTTCTTAAATTTTTTTGAAGTTTTTGATCAAAATGGAGCTACACAAAGTTTTTTTTTTTGAAATAATTAAGATGCAGATTATGTGCCCCACTATCCCCTTTTAAAATGAATCCCGTTAATATGCAAAATACATTCTTGAGATTATATATTCACGTACTTGACAGTATCTAAGCATGAAAAGTCTCTGTCTTAAATAGAAGCTGCATTTTAATTTCTCGATCCTGGTTGTTGCATAGAACGAACATATCTTTTTTTGCCGGGGGCCTGTCAGCTGTCACCAACGAGAGGTGGTTCTGGACTAAATTTACGCATTTGTAATTCTCTGTTGGACATCAAATAACATAATAGTGTTGAATGCAAACTATTGTAATTGTGTTTGTTATTCTCGATATATTACATAAAGTAACGACGAGGATTTGTTTGTTTGTTTCTTTTTTTTTTATTAAAATCAATAAACTAAAAAAAAATAAATAAACAGAGCAGCATATTTTAAATGGATAAAGACCAGTTCGTAGCTTTAATAAAAAATCAATAAGAGTTCGTTAAACAGCAGCAGAAATTTGTGAAGTCATTCCCAGAAGGCGCCCTCAATATCACCTCATTTGTAGGAGGTAGAGCAACGATTAAACCTTCTGCAGAGAATGTAATGGATATCTTAGCGAAGGGGTTAAGTGACCCAGACCTAGACATTGGGTTTGATATTTAGCAAGTGGTACAGCCGTAACGAGCATGTTTTTAAAGTGGATGGTAAGGAGCTAGACAATTCATCGAAAGTAAGGTTATTGCTGCGAATGAACCAACTAATAATAGATATGCTGATCTTATTATTCCTTAAAAAAATTGAGGGAAATGACATTTTCAAAAACAGTGACAAATTTAACGGAGCTGCTTTTCTCCAAAATCTCATCTCTAAAGTTAGAAGCGGGCGAAGGCAATACCAAGGTAGGTTAGATAGATAAGAGTGGCTGTAAAAGAAACTAAACTACTTAGGCCTATTGGCCCATTGTGATGCTACGTTGATATGTGACCCAATCACTTTTGGAACCATTTTGGGCTTCAGATAAAGCGTAGACTGTTAACGTCTATACTATTTAGATCGCTTAAGTAGTTGTAGAAGACAGCATCTAAGTTGAGTTTCCTTCTTCGGGAGAGAGCTGGGCATGTACAGAGTAGATGGAGGATTGTCTCTTCCTCCTTCTCGTCCATGCAGCTTCCGCAGAAAATATTTGTGAAGACGCCAATCCTTCTTGCATGTTTGCTTACAAGACAATGGTCAGTGATGTCATCTTTGATAGCGCTGAGATATTTCATATTGTATTTGGAAAGATCAAATTTTTAGAGCGATTCAGATCAAATTTTGGCTTCACATGATGACCCAACTGTTCACCTAAGGTTTGTTTTTCTATTAGCATCTAGCTTCAGCATTAGTTTGCACGCAGCGATTAGTATACCGATGCCTTATTTTTCCTGTAGGTTTGGTAGAGTGGTTCCAATTTTAGCGATTTCGTCAGCCCTTAAAATGTATCTGTGGCCCGGTACTCAACATATGTGGAAATGGAACTGATCTGCCATTTTTCCAAGAGATGATCGGTTTCAGAGTCTTGTAAGACTTAATCTAGGGATTTGTTAGCGGCCTGACTATCGGAAAATATGCGAAAATCCCTTGCGTATATCATGTTTTTCTTTAGTCAGGGCATGACTTCTTTAATTAAAATTTCCCTTGGAACACGTTACAGAAAACTGAGAAAACGCCGCCACCAACCCCTGTATCAGCCTTGGATCCGCCTGCGTAGAAATTATGGACTTGTTATCCATGAAAACATTTTTCTCAAAGAATGATCTAGAAGGGATGCTTACATGAAAGATTTTGCCAAACAATATTGGGGCATAGAGTAATCGATGTTCTTTGAAAGGACTTCTAGTGTATGAATAATATCAGCGTCCAGCGTTATTTGTCCACTCTGTAGTTGGTTCATGACGTATAGCTGCGTTAGCAGCTACTTGCATTCTGAAAATATCGAAGGCTATCAAGTGAAACAGAATATCCAACTATGTCAAAGGAGTAATACGTAAGACCACACTTATGCACAGATATGCTGTCCTTTGGATTCTGCTTAGTTTGTTGCAGTTAATTGCAATGTCTAAGGCCGTCCACCAGACATCCAACCCATACCATACGAGTATGTGAGTATCGCTCTCATAACCGAGACGTATCACTGGCTATACCGATTTTGCGATGTTGAAGGCCCTTTTTGTTTTCTTTTGTAAGAGAATAGAGATTCTGCAGCTTTCTTAACACTTTCTTGAATATAAGCTTTCCAGTTTAGTTTTCTGTCAAAAATAAGACCCAGACTAAGCTGGTACTGTTTATTGGGGGAATGTCTATGATTCTAAATGACTAGGGCAGTTTTAAGGGGGCTTACTCCCAATCCACTGCGATTCACCTAAAGAATTATTCTGTAAAGATTTAGCTGCAGGAGTTCTGTAATGAAATTAAGATACTATGGATACCTATGGACCTATGAAAGACGATAGAGGGCTACCTGGAGAGCAGGTTGAATGATTCATCACTTGAAGTCATCAAAGAGCCATCGATATTTCTCAAAGAGCTAGGCATCATTAGAGAAAGGATTTTTTCTAGCTGCGATGCCTCAAAGGTTTCTGTTATTTTGTCACAGAATGACCTCCAGGATTGTCGCTTTACGTACCTCATTTAATTTTTATATATTTTGAGGGATACAAGGAGAGTGCCAGTCAGCCAATTTTTTGTTTTTGCTTTTTGCTTGGTTAAAAAGCTTCCTATAAATGGTTTCAGTACTAATGTCCACCAGTGTGGCGTTTTCTTACCTTTACGTTAAATAAGAAGATCGGAAGCTGCCATTGCCTGATTAAGAGCTATGGTGATATCCTTGACTTTCATGTCAAGCTCGTTGGTGTTACGCGAAGGACTTAACAGTTCAGGGGAGAGTGACTTTAATAGTTTTCCTCTCTATTTTAGCCAATCTGTTTTTCGATAATTCCGGAATGCTATTTGGCCCAGAGGATCATCATTCAGACTGAATTGGATGTATCTGTGATCTGAAAAAGAAGATACCATCTAGTTCTCGGTGAACCGGAAACACATATGCGTTGGCATTGACGGGTACCCAGTTTAACCACAAATTGACGCCGCGTCGGACATAACAATCCTATTACAAAATACTAGGAATAATAGAAAAGTCTGGGAAGTCCAGAGGAAAAAACCATCATAAATTCTGCAAAAAATGTTAGCGGAAAGCCACTTGCGAACTTTATTGGCAGAATTCGTTCAGTAATGAGCAAATCGAAGGCATATGCAATGGCAATGCTAAATCTAAACATTTTTGAAATTGACTGCATCGACACTTTGAGACTTTTTTACTTACCAATAAGCATTTGCATCAATGTGGAGCAGCAAGCTCAAATTATTGTTCCTAATATTCAGCAAGTGACAGGGGACCTAAAGTAAAAATACGCCGGCATGTCCGACGGTTCCATGGGAGCCATGGTTCCACATGCCTCAATGCCGACGATGAAGAGATTCAACTTCTGAAACTTCTTCACGGCGTTATAAAAAGAGTAAATTTCGCTCAATAGGCAGCAGTCATGGTGGCAGTTCGCAAAGTAAGTGGAAGGGTGATGATCCTCTGCCATTAACCGATAACATATTTTGTCCACTCGCAAGAGGTAGATTTTTTCCACGTTTAACCTGTCCGATGCTTATCTGCAGGTTAAAAATTAGTAAAGAATCACAACCAATGTTAACTGTGAACACGTAACTAGGATTGTTCGAATATGGAGCAAAATTAACACAGGGAATCGAGTGTGATATCTTGATGGCTTAATCGGAGTGACAGGGACCATACAAGAGCATAGGCATAATATGGATCAAGTCCTTCAGTGTTAAAGGAGAGAGGATCCCAAATAAGGTATGAAAAATGTATATACTTCTAGAATAGGATAAACTGCCCTGAGCTCATTGTGGATCAAAATAGACGCAAACCTGACCCAAGAAAACGAGGTGCGCGCATTTCCGGGCATACCAAACTTTTACTCACAATTCACATACAACATGCGCGATCTTCGTACGCCGTTGGTAAACTCCTTATGAAGGATGTACCATTTTATTGATCAACAAAAAGCGGCACTTCATTTAACAGGGTTGAACTTCTTCTTCGTACATTTTTAAATGTAAAGTGGCTGGAGATGCTGCAAATGATGGTATTGGTGGTGAATTCATGCACCGATTTCCGGTGACTCCATACAGCCACTTCAATTTGTTTCGATCTGCATCGTCTAAAGCTGAGCCAAACGGAAAAATAAGCATTGGCGTTAGTGTTTTTCGTACAAAAATTTCACGCGTTGATTTTTATTTCGGACGGACCGTCAGCTCTTCAAAAAAATTAATTCCCCTCTTTACAGCATGTCGGTTACCGAGGTGGGTACAAACTTTGTTTACATATAATTTCAGTATCGAATACGTCAACACATTGAAATTTGGATGCGCCAACGCAATATCAAGTAGCGAATTTCGTCATTGCCGCTATCTAAATTGAGGATGAAGCCAATAGAGTGTCAGTAACGTTCCAGTTAGTGCAGAGAGAGACGTCGATGTAACCAATTTTAAAAGTTGAAGTTTGAAATTATGAGAAAAAAGGATGTTAATTACATAGAACGGTTTTCAAAACTCTTTATGTTCGGCCTAACAGTCAAGAGCCTCTGCTTATTGTTCATCTACACGTGTCCTGGTAAGGGTCCGAAAAAATCACATGCAGATCAGAAGATCGTTGTCTTTTCAACGCTTGTTAAAGTCGTCAACAGTGAATCTATTTTTATCCGTGGCCTTTATTTGGTTCGTCACATCATTTTAATCTCTTCCGAATAGGATTTTTGAACTTCATGCCACTTTAGCCTTCAGAAGTCAGTGTTTATAATGCAGTTATCGGGGACCACCACTGAGAGGTAGTTCAAGCACTTCGCTAGAAACTTGATTTATTCAGTGCTGGCCCAATCCGATTTATGGGATAGAAAGCAGTTCCCCAAGCAACCGGCACGCAAAATATTACAAGTACTTAAAAAGCAAGATTCATAAACAATACTCACTTAAAATAAAAATATATTGGCACATACAGATGTGCATAACTAAGTACTTGGTATTACCCGTTTTGCTAACTCACTGAATCTGTAACTTTTTTCTCTAAACATCCATAAATACTTTGATACTTTGTACTATGTATCTAGGGAACTATGCGCAAACAGCAATCCAAGCATCAAGAGCGCAATTTAGCCATATTGCCAAAACCTTACTTCCTTGTCCCTCCTAGTGCTTTTAGTTTTTTTCTCAATAACAAACCTTGTATCCTTGAACACGAAAACGAAGTTAATATTCAGCTATTACTTTGTGTAATGTCACGATTCTCAAACCCTTGTTGTTATCTTCAGCCTAAGTGCCCTTTAAATCATTGGACTGAATCCAAATACCATCTTCTGCCCCTTCTACAGGGAACACATAATTGACATCTCAAGCATTACAGTTTTGTTGCTTAAAATTGCATCGTCACACAGTCTTTACTTTTATCCATCTTTTCTACATCTCATTTGATTCTCTTAACATACATGACTTTAATAAAAAAAAGTTTTAACGCTATTTCACAGTAACAAACTCACATGATTTCGAAAAAAAGAAAAACACAAATCACGCCAACTCATCGATTTTATAAGTTTTCTCACAATTCGTCCTGTATCATGTGTAGGGAAAAATCTTCACAAACAGCTGCTGCTGCTCCAGGAAAATTCATTGGGTACTGTTGCTAAGCAACAGGTAGCACCACTAAGGCCCACATTCTCACCCAGGCGAAACAAAGGCGAAGCAACATAGGAACGGGTACTTCTGAGAAATTCACAAATCGAAAGAGAGGGAGAGAAAGGAACTGAAAAATTTCCCACCGAATTGAGCAAAAATTGAAAAGTGCTCCAACTCTCTGATGCAAGAGAGAAATTGAGCTACAAAGAGCTCTCTCCTAATTTAACACCACTTCTGACCACCACCAGCACCAAGGGGGTGAAATTGAACCGTTCGGAAAACTCATCCTCTTGCCGATATCAGGAGAGTAAAAAAGAATCAGAAAAAAAAGGTCCACCTTTCGTAAATGAAAGCTTTCGCGGTGGTTTTTCACTCTCGTAAACTCTCCGAAACGGGCCAAGATGCGTTTTTCGAAAATTTTCCCAACACAGTTTTCGTGCAGCTTTTTCATCGGAATGACATGTCGTCTCGTGTATGTTGTATCGTGTCGCCGCTGATTGAATTTTTCACTCCGTAAAAGGCAAATTGCAGTGAAGTGCTGGTGTGTGGCAAGTGTTTTTTTGTATTTCTACAGGAGAATTCCAGTCCTTCCTTTTTAAAATAGGCAGCACACTGCGGGTGTTAGATACATACATACAAATACTCGTACGCGACGGCTTGCATTGTGATTCTGTGATTTTCTGATTCCTGTTTGGAATTTGGATTTCTATTCACCAAAACAACCATTCCAATTTGATTAAAATTAAATTTAACAAAGAAAATTAAGAAATATTATTAAAAAAAAAAAAAACTGTGAATTCACGCCATCAGGACCGATACTACACCCTTGGGGACAACAAAGTATCGCGCGAAAAAAAAAAATAAAATATTCGTCGAAAAAGAAAAAAAAGTGCAATTTTTTTTGTTGTATCGTTGAGTGAAAAATATTTTTTTTTTGTACGCTGAAAACACGTCTTCGTATAGTCCCTTGACGAGTCCTGATGGCGTTCATTTTTTGTTCCTTCTTCGCTCTCTCCTTTTTTGTTTGCCGTTAAATATTTAATAACAATGAAAAATCTCATAAAATCGGGTTTTCCAGTTTTCTTGTCTTCTTTTCATATAAAAAAATAAAAGTGAAAAAATAAAATTAAAAAACGACATTCTGTCATTGTGTCTATGTGTCATAGTGTGTGGAAAAGGTGTCTTAAGTAATTTTTTTTTATTATTATCCCACTTTTCTTTCTTTTTCGTTTGGTTTTCGAACTCCCAATTCCCAATCCCTATGTTGAAGGTGATGTTGACGGTGACAAGGGAGATGACGTTTTATTTTTTTATTTACTCGTATTCATTGCCTGTGAATGTGTTTAGTTTAACAGGACTGTCTACAGCTTATCAGTTAGTAAATAATTTAGATGTTTACATGAGCTCTACCCAATAATAACAACAACAACAGCGATCATAATAATAATAAGCGAACAACAAAACCGTCCTCCTTCTTTCAATGTAGAAGAAGTGAACAAGATTGACATCCCTGGTGATGAAGTCGTTGTTGTTGTGGTTGTTTTTGTTGTTGTCCGCTTACTAAACTTTTATCCATGCTCTTACCAAACCAACGAGAATGTATTCAGAACATTGAATGTTTAAGGAGGACGGCGGTGAATTCATGTTGAAAGCAATTGCATGACCTCCCTTATTGTTTGGCTTGTGGTAGTGCAAACGTTTTTTTTTTTAGCTAAAATAGGGGACGTTTAGCTAGTTCTTGTTAGGAAAAAACTGAAGCGATGAATTTTGTCAGTACCTGAAAAAAGAATATCACTATATTAAAAGCTTCAGATTTATTTTTTAAATTAAGCAAGTATTTGCTTTTCATTATCCTTTTTTCGAACATTTTTAATACAATGGGCTTTAATTTTTTTAATTTGAGTTTGCATGAATTTTATATATATTCCTTAATTTTTCATTTTATAATTTTATTATAATTTTTAGTTGATAAAAAATATGAAAAAAAAAATTAAATTAAGCTCGGAGAAATAATTAAAAGCCAAAAAGAAATCGTATCTTATTAATCTAAAAATATTTACATAAAAATGAAAATAAACTAAAATAAAAATCTAACTCAAAAATAATTCATCGACACCACAGGATAACAATTTTTTGAGAAGTCTTATGCTGCAGAACTCTAAAAAATATTAAAATTTAGGTGAGACTACTAAATTATTTTGTAATTTAATATTTGTTTGCCTGAGTATGATTGAGTGAGCATGTTAGTATACGACTGAAGTCCTTTGAGTATAGATTTTCCATTTTTTTAATTATTTAATTAAGTATCATATAAAAACGTGAGAATCTAAAAGAAGGGGCATTAGGCATATCTGAATAATTTACAAATTCGAGGTTCTCAAAAAAATAGTTTCCTTTAAAAAACTAGCTTAAAAAGGCAAAACTAAAACTAAATTGGAGAAAAGAATTGAGGGCGAAGGGATAATGGAACTCGGTGTATTTTTTCTGTATAATATTGGTCATGAATGGTAATTAAAATTCTAACCATATTTAAAACTGGAAATATATTACAAAAGAAAAATTCTACAGTCTACTCATATAGCCTTCAATTCATTTTAGGAGTTCATAAATTTCGAAACATAAAAGACGCCTTACAGTCGTTTAATTGGGAATCCTTTCGCGGGAAGTCTTCTTGTTTTGGATAGATGATGATAGTTTTAAAGCAGTTTTATTTTATTTAGTAAATATGGAGAGACAAATGAATCGGACGAGCACTGCTTTTATACTATATCTCATACAATGTATACATCTCTTGCGCCTTTCTGTGTATGGAGGTTAATATCCGATTTGATCCATTCGAACATCATGAATCGGATCATAGATTGTGACATTCGTTTCCTTATCAGCAACAGGTACATACTCTTATTGTTCAGGGATATCCCATTTTTTCGATTTTTAAGTTTTTCTGCTGTTCGAGTAATGTTTCTGGTTTCATCGATCTACTTCACATGTCTTGAATAAATTAGCCAACCATCCACAACAGATACATTTAAGCACAAGTATACGAGCGATACTAAATTTTAAGTCGATTTTATAGAACCATATGCTTACTGTATAATGCAGCAACAGAGGGTCGACCTTATTCTTCATGCTTTTGGCTGTTGTCATTCAAAGGCCTACACGTGTCAGTACTGAGGATATATTAAGAACTTTTCAAACATGACACTCAATGCTACTATTATTTCACAATTCCTATTTCTATTTTAAGATATGAACCATTGACAAAGAATTCAGTTCCTCTGACATTATTGCAGCCAAAATATAATAAAGCCTCTTTCACAGAAGGGTTGCATGCTGAGCTATTTAAATCAGCTGTGTATGACTTGGTTGGAAACATGCATCTGCTGATCTATTAGTTATGACCAGAGGAAAAAAATTGGCATCATTTGTCCGGTCTACTAGAAAGGAGACCGTTTTAATTGCGCCAGTTTTAGAGTTGTAAGTATTCTAAGTATCGCCAGTATAATCTTTTCCTGCGTATTATATGAGCATCTGAAATTATTCTTAAACAATATGGTTAGGGCGGTTTAGGCAAATAATCACATTACGGCAGATATTGGAAAAGACTCGGGAATTTCAGATCAACATTAACCATCTATTGTTCGTATATGTACTACTACATCTACTTGTCTATCTCTGGCATTTCTGACAAACTCATCAAGTCGTGCAGGATATCTATGGAGAACTTTCACAGCTCCAACATGGTCATTAGTGAATCGATAGAGACCTTCTATATCAAGAAAGGTTCAAGACAGGTCGACACGCTGTCATGTGTCTCTCGTGGATCATCGCTCTAGAAAAGGTAGTGCAAAACTCACTGCCCTACAAAAATGCACGATCTTTTTTTAAGTATGCACAATTGCTTGTGACGCAGATCATATTGATGTGAATAAATGTACTCGTATACAGCGAGCCGTAAATTAAGCTTTCATGGGTATCGGGGACTGACGGTATATTAGAGCAAAGCAAAGTACTTTCTGCCATCAGAAAACGGCACACATTAGCGACGGCTTGGTCAGAACGTTATTGTTGGCAGTCTTAACTTAGAGCTAGTCAAGGACTTCATGTACCGTAGCTCCGCAGTTACGAACAGAAATGAGGTGCGGAATGACGAGTTCTCTTGCCAGTCATTGTTTCATTTGATTCAGAAGGTAATCAAATAACAAAGCTCTCGCTTATAAGATTGAACTGGAGTTATACAAGACCCTTATCATTTAGCACATTGCCAAAGGTGGATAAAAAACCACTCGACCGTTTTAAGAGAGATACTGAGTGTGGTTTTCGATCCCATTTATACTGATGGCGAATGGAGGTGAAAATTTAACCATGAACTGTACAAGTTGGATCCAACGTTTGTGATAGCTGGGCCATGTTGAGCCAATGAAACATTACTACTCAAGCCCAATGAGTCTTCGGAGGTTTTCGTGTTTGCCATGCCATGTCGAAAACTGTATAAAATGATGTGTCTATCTTCCTTTTAAGGACTGGTTTCACTTTATGTCCCCAATTTGCGATAGTATTTTCTTTTTTCTCAGTTTACCCAGACATTTTTAATTTGCTCGTTTTTAAGTCTTACAATTTCCTTAGCAAGAATGTCGACAGCTAACAATAAAGGTATGACGGGTATAACATCATGCGAAACAGTTCGAACCGCACTGATGACTATTAGTGTACTAAAGCGATGGTAAGACTAGACGTAAGATTTAATCTTTGCGGCATTTGACTAGAATTCCTTTACTTACATGAGTTTACCATTCACTTTTCTAGCAAAGAGATTTTTCGCAACGTGACGAATGTCAATAATAGCTCCAAGATAATTGAGAAACGATTTAGAAATAATTTTAATAACTCTAACCGTTATCGATTCGCGAATTTTCTAATTTACAATGATCACCTATGACCACTCTATGATCGGTGAGTTGCAAATGTGAGATATTTAGTAAATCAGCGACTTATAGTTGCAATTGTTTTGTTTCTCTCTGACTGAAGTTTTTCTAGCATACCATAGAAATGTCATCAGCAAATCCGAAAATATATTCTTGGAATCTGCGGACATAAAATTTTGCCATACATAGTAGAGGGCCTAAGACCGAGCCAGAAACTTCATACAGTTTAACTCTATCGTCAGAGTTATAAAGCAAGATTCTATCCAAGAAATAGCTCATTTTCATTTTACCGAGATAGTCCGGTATTTCAATCCGATAATAACGGTTGTCTTTCTTCCGTCCAGGATTAAAAGAGCACAGTATTTCTTTGTGCCACCTTTCCAGGGCCCACTAGGTATGTCGTCTCGAGGCCAAATTATCACCGCGCTAATTGTGTTCATTGAACGCCGTCTTATAAAAACCGTATTGGTGTTTCAATGTAACTTATGCTATTTTCACTGGCGAGAGCGTGTTGTAAATAATCCGTTCCCGAATTTGTCCGACCTTCTAAACCAAACAAATAAAATGATGGAACACAATAACAGTAGTCATTGATGCGCCCAAGGCTGAGGAAAGACGCCCTCTTGAAGACGCGCTTTAAATATACCAACATTTAAGTCCGATCTTGATTTAATACCTGTCTTTGAGTCGCGGTAGAACAATTATTTTCTTGAATTCCATCCACCTATAACTTACTTTCTTGGCGAGGTATTAGGGTCAAAACGGATTGTTGTAATAGTAACGAGTATGTTGGCGATTGCATGCGAGGGCCTTTAAGCTCCTTTGATACAGTTTGACAAGCTAAAAGACCCTAAAGTTCTTCGCAAAGATCTTAAAGGCGAAAGTGTTTGCTAGACTTAACACGCTTTATGAATTGCGTGTGTTCTGGACTTGGAGGTCGTTGGAATTCCAAGTCCCGGTAAGATCTTCTCTTCTCTTTTGGGCTACTTCAACAAAGAAAAATTGTTTCATATCGACATCTGATATTTAGAATCATTAACAATTTTATTCAAGGGTAGATGATTGTGTTAAAATCCATATAAACGGCTGTTTAAAAAGAAAAACGCATATTGCGCATTACGTGTATTCTTTTGGTGTTAATAATCGACCAAACGAGCGTATCATTTTGAATGTAGTATACAAATTCTAAGAAACTGTGCGGGAGCAGATGTAAAGTCATCAGTGCGTGTTCGTACAGGCCGTTCAGTCGAAAACTTTGCTGGCGTACGTGAAACTATGGCCGAGAGTTAAACTTTTCAAAAATAACAGTACGTCGAATTTAAAAAGAAAAGATTTGAATATGCTTACTAACAAAATTCAGTTAATGCAGGAATTGAAGACTTCGGAACATTTCCAGCGCCATACGCTAGCCAATTGGATGCATGCACGAGCAAACATATCTTTGCGAAGATTTTTCGAAGAAAATCACCTTGAGTAATAAGACCTATTATCTTATCATCTTAGCGGAGCTGTAATAAGCACAGTTGTTGCATTTTAGCTGATGTGAATCCAAAAGATATTGTTGAAAAACCGATACATCTTTAAAGAGTCATGGTTTGGTGTGGTTTTTGGGCTTGACAGGGGCTGCGATTTATTTGTAAAAAGTTATTTCTATTGCAGTTATTTTATGTGCATTTGTTGGTCCTTATAAAAAAATTTGATTGAGATACGTTGCTGGTGCGAGTTTAAATCAGTTTGATCTTTTAAGGAAGAAAGAAATTTCTGTACATTGTATTCGTCTCATCAAAATAGGGTTGATTAAAAAATTTTACACCTTTTGCGCTTGACGTCGTGTCAGACCTTTAAATGTTTGATGAAAAGAGAATTGATTGTCCTCCAAATTGCAATGCACCACCAATATCGTTTGAATCACCTTAAGAGAAGAATTGCAAATAAAGCTGAAATTAAAAAGAAAGCGTAATAATTTTAAATTTTTTTTTTTTTTTTTGGTAAAGACAGACCCAAAGATGGTGTGAAAAGTTCCAGTCTCCTACAAAAGCAGTATCTTCTCTGATTTAATTGTTCTATAGGAAAATAAAAATGTTGAATTCTATTCAATATATTGAAACTCAGTCAAGATGTGAAAAAATTCAACTAGCCCACGGCCAGTTAAATATTTTATTACCACTTTTATGAAGATCATCACTGGAGCTGGTGTTGCTCTCTCATACAACGAAAGTATGTCAAGGGTAATCGGTGATTTATAGTACATTTGACTGCCATGTCTTATATTTCCTGCGAAACTTCAAAATTTCCCAGGAGCCGCAGCTCGCATTTTCGTCCGACACCTAGCACTTCAACTCAGGCCATGTCATACGTTTTTGTGGGACACTATATGAGATTTTATATGGGATGCAGATTGTGAGGGGTAGATACAGGGATGGCGACTTCTTGCTGTTTGTTTTTTCAGCGTTCTATTATTGACATCTCATGCGTGATTTGTGACATATGCCAATGTCAAACATGCTCAGTTAGTATTGCCATTTTATCATGAAAAGACTTGCTCCCGAACATTGCTTATAAATTAAAGATTTTTAATATTAAATGTTGTGCTCTATGAAAAATGTTTTTCGGTCGTCATAATCGACATACTGAGCAAGCAATTTAAGCCATAGTGACTAAATTTCACGCTTCTGACATCAAGCCAGAGTGCTTACAGAAGAAATTTTTGCTGCTGTGTATGCCAGTGTTAAAGAAGACCATGATTTGTCTACGCAAGAATCTTGGTCTAGCACCTTACAATTCGCCTCGTGCATGAACTAAAACCGAACGACCTGGCATAGCGTCGAATTTTCGGTGAGGGGGCCTTAGAAAAGCTATAGGAAGATCTGCTTTTTCACCGGAATATTGCTTTCAGCGACGAAGCTCATTTCTGGTTGAATGGTATGTTATAAAACCAAATACAGTCCGTTGTTCATCGGAAAAAACTAGAGCTGCAATGCACCCGAAAAATAGTATATGGGACTTTTTTTTAAAAATGCATCTTAAAATTTTGCCGCAAGTGCGCATGCAAATCCGTGGATTGACACAACTGGAGATAACCGGTGTTTTAAACGTAAGATCAAACAAAACTAAAAAATTAAAAGCATGCACGAGTCAAAATTAAAAAAGCTTATACTCTAGCTCGAGCATTATGTTTGCTAAAAAGAAAAACCACTATTCTGCCAGGCACTACCAATTCTACGCATGTTTGTGACCCTGGGATGAGTAGAAATGGGGAATAACAAAATAATGCAACAAAGGCCTCACCTTACAGTTGCAAGTTGGAACCTTGGAAGTCTTGGACATCTTGTGTGTACAAGAAACGAAATGGCGAAACACAGGGAATCAGGCAAGTTTCTTGGACGTTAAGACGAAAGCTTATAGATCTTCTACTATGGATCGGAACAATCTACGCGCCAGAGCCACTTGCCAACATTTTGACCATTTCAAAGTCTAGTGACCGCATATACTGCCCAAGTCGGATGCGAACAGAAAGAAAAGATGCATTATTGGTAGATTTTGCACAGCCTCATCAAAAACATTCCATAGGAATAGCTTTTGTTTGTTGGCATAGATTTGAATGGACATGTCGGGAAGACAAACGAAGACTATGAAGACTGCTATTTTCTTTTTTTTTAATATAATTCCGCGCGCACACCAAGGGGATATGAATATCCTTTTACTGCCTTTTCACCAGGGAGCGGCCGGGTGGTGTAGTTTGAAACTCAGGTGTATTAGGTTTTGATATTTTTCCAGAGTTGATTGTCAAACTAGAGCCAGTGCATCCTCAACCAGTGAGTCTTAGTTTTAGCCCAGCCAGTAACCACTCCAACATCAGTGTTATGCCTTCATGTCAGAGTTGATGCATGTACAAGTCATACGGTCTTATCGTGCTAAGTATCATGTTCGTCAAATTAAACCAGCACCTGATAACTTACAGCAGTGGCGGAAATGAAACCCAGATGGATTAGCATTTGGTTGCCAGTTTCATAAAGCCCCGAGTTAAAGATTGCAAAGTGATCCTGTGAGATCGTTCAACAATACTGTGTCCTCGTAATAAATTTTTTTGTTGAGACGGGACTGGTAAAAGCTGGACAAGGACATGACCTCTTTCCCATCATCGATGAGGTCGGTGATGAGGGGTGTAGAGCACAAGATATGTGGAACTGCCTACAGCGATCTTGCTTGGAGAGAGCCAAACCACTGTTTTTAATGACGAAAGCCACAGCAAAGAATCATGGTGGTAAACAGATGAAGCTAAAGTCGTGACACGGGAAAAGAAAACGGATTTCAAGGCTTGGTCAATGTGCTCTGCTACTAATAGAGATGAAAAAACTCACATTTAAGAGATAAAAAGATGTTGCAAAGGTCTCGCGAATAAAAAGTTCGCCAAATTTCAAGCAAAAAGTTTGAAAGGCCTCTTTCTTGAGTTAGAAGAAATATGATCTTCGGCGTCTAATAGAAACCAGGCTATTTAGAGAAGAAAAAATGCTCAGAAGATTCATTCTTCAAAGTTCAATAACAATGCTTAAGACCAGTTTCTTGTGGAAAGCGACAAAATTTTCCACAGATGGCCACATTATTGTGAAAGACTTCTGAATGAACAGTTTCCCTGTCTTTATATTTTTAACTCTTCAAGAGACGCTACCGGGTAAAATTTACCACATGGCTTATAAATTCTTAAATATCTTCTTTTGTGAAAATACACGACCATTTGACAGATAGCGTTTTGCCGCAACAGACGTAAAAGGTAACTATGGGTATTTTTTACCCAGTAAAGACTGTTTGTGTTTGTTTTTTTTTTTTTTTTTTTTTGTTTTTGGTTTTTTATTGTGTTTTATTGAAGAACAAATTGAAGAATATCTACTTTAGAAGATAGCGAGGAAGAAGTGATATCTGCGATAGAAGATAATGAATATTATAGCGAGCATAACAGTATTTCAAAGCAAGAAGGAGAAGACATATGGGCATCGTAAACCATGGCGACATCTGATGATGAGGTTATGTCACCTCAGTTTCAAATAAATCTGCAAAATTACAGTATCTGTATGATGTGTCCTTTTTGTATACCAAGAGTGGAAAATTTACTGTCAGAAATAAAACAAATCATTGGCAACTTTTAAAACCCCAACAGAATGTTTGGATTCGACCGCATAAAATCTACCTGGGCCCCTATGTGAAGGTAATAACTGTGCTATTATTATAGATGATTTTAGTCTCTTTTTTACTAAAGTATAATACAAAAAATTGTTTACTTTACTGATATATGTATATATACAAAATCTGAAATCAGAGTAAGCTAGAGAGCGAAATAATAAGTCTACAGATATGAACGAAACTAAATCACTTTTTGGATTGCTCTATTATTGCGGAAAATTTTGAAGCGGGCACCAAAAACTTTTGGGCTACAGACGGTACTGGATGTGATATTTGTTCTGCGGCAATTTCACGAAAACGGTTTTATTTTCTTTTGAGGTGCTTACGCTTTGATGACATTCATTCGCGTGATGAAAGAAGACCAGGAGACAAGCTCGCTGCATTTAAGGAAATTTTTGAAGATTTTAATGTCAATATAAAAAAAAACATTTTTCTCACTGAGAGAACATGCCATTATTGAATAAAGATTAGAGAAAACACGAGGTCGATGTCCATTTCGTCAATATCTACCAAACAAACCAGGGAAATATGGAATAAAAATGAATAAAAAAGTTGTTTACACCGCGAATATTTTTTTTTTTATAATATCGCGCGCGCACCAAGGGGATATGAATACCCTTTTACTGGCTTTTCTCCAGGGCGCGGGCGGGTGAAACTCAGGTGTGTTTGGTTTCGATCTTTTTCCCAGAGGTGGTTGTTAAACTTCAAACATCAGTGTTATGCCTTCATGTACGGTTGACGCCGACGGGCTTTTCAACATACAAATTCTATGAAAAGAATTCGAGTCCGCGACCCTCTGCTTAAGGAGTCTATGCATATACCACTACACCACGGTGAAAAAAATGAAGGAATTTATAACCAAAGTAATTCTGCGGCTTCTCGCTTATAGAATGCCCTGCCGATCACATTATTTCCTAGTCATTATAACTTTCAAACGTTTAAGACCAACGTTCATTGGTACCTATTCTTCCTTTTCTTCGCCCGCGCTGTGTGCAAGCATATAAGGCTACTTATAAGCCCTTGAGCGCGTCCATGTATATTCTTTTGGTCTTTCGCATCGCTGCGGTTTAAGCATTGAACATTGGCAGCACTTTTTTAGTTCTAGTTTTGAGATAACTTATATACCGTTGAAAATATCTAAGTTTTTTTTGGAAAATTAGATAGAGAGAGAAAGAAAGATTTTTGGATTTATTGGTTATTTCGCTCTATGGGTTAACGTAAATTGACTTTTCGTCAGACTCCACAGATAGTCTGAGGAGCGCAAAAGGAAAATTATACAAATTAAATTAAATCAGCACAATAAGATGCCGTATAGCAGAATCTGGCATCAGAAACAGGAGTACCAAACCCAAACCGCTACTAACCCAAAAACATATCGAACTTAGACCGGGATTGGAGCTACATTATATTTACAAATAAGCTATCTTTTTTTGTTTATAATTATTGGAAGAAACCCAGTAAAACAAAAATTATTTCTGGAACGCACTGTAAAACATCAAGTAAAAGTTCATGCTTATGGATGCTTCTCGGCCAAAGTTAACAGGCACAATTCATGGTAAAATTACACCAGAAGGGTTTGCTAAAGTCCACTGATTCCTGTATAGACCAAGAAATTACGCTTGATTTTTGTTAGAGGATAACGATATTGCCTCTGTATGCGTTTGAAAGAAGCGAGTGGTAAAAAGATGTTAGATTGAGGGTCGCTAGGGTCTGATGCGAATAGAAAATGTGAGGTCTTTAAGGGGTATACGCAGCTGCAACGACGAAAAAAGACTTTTTTTTGAATTTTTTATTTTACAAAACTAAAAAGTATGAGTACATTTAGTGGGAACATTTAAGTTTATAATGGCACTAACGACTTTTAAAAATATCAATCTGATGTGCTCCTGCAGACGATTACCTGAAAGTCCCAAAAAAAAGCGGTGATCACGATATCTCCGGTTTAGTTAATCTAAAATGAAAAAGCTCAAATGATTCTTTTAATGGATAGATAAAATTAGGAATTGATCTAAGAAATAAGAGAAATTTCGATTTTTGACAAAATGGCGGCTTCATAAAAAATCGAATTTTCGACCAAAATTGTCACGTGTTAAAAATAATAATAGAAATAATTATCCGAGATCTTACCATATTACTTAGATCAATACCTGAGGAATATACATATCTGGGAAGGTTGTATTAAATTTTAGAACCGACTAAACCATTTTTAGAAATTTTGATCACCGACTTGGAAAAAATAGTTTTGATTTTAAAGTTTCGGAAAAAGTTTACACATAAATAATTTTTTTTTTCTTTACTTGCATAGAGTCATCTATTCCAAGGCCATAAGATGGACCCTCGAGTTGAGATTCGTTATCTATGAGCCATTCTTCCCTCCAACGTACTCCCATGCGCTCTTAAGTCAGAGATCATAACGCGCTCTGCATAATTTAACTGCGTATAGCCCCTTAATAAGGCAGAGGCTTAACGAAAAAAAAAAACCACAAAAAAATAACTTGCGCGGGTAAAAGTTTCACTAGATGATGCCAAAAAATTATAAATAATAATGGTGACTGACCATATATATAATTGCGTAATACGTTCTGATATATACTTTAATAGTAAAATAAAATGTAATAAAGTTGTGACATTCTAATTTGGTTTCTTAGACGCACATTTTTGTTGAACACACTGTATCTACAAGGTGTGGCAAGAATAGTGTCATAATGTAACTATGCCATAATTTATCGAAATGGCGTCAGGTGTCATTGTGCTTTGAAATTTATATTGTACAATAGATAGATAGGGAGCTATTTGACAATAAGCAATGGAGCGATACACACCTGAACAACGCGGAAGTATTATTACAGCTTATATGACCAATTGCCGGTCTGTTGTTTTAATGCCGCATAAAGTCTTATAGTCTTATAAATATTCATAAGAATATTGTTATGTTTGTTCGTTATGGTTTGACGCCTTGGGAACTGTGAGAGAGAACAGCTGGGCCTGGCAGTTCTTATGCCACACATAAGATCTACATCTGCCATTATAAGTTCACCTTCAGCTATAAAAACTAAAAAAATTTTGTTACTTGATAGTAATAATGAAGAAAGCCATAAACTGGATTGCTCTCATCAAGAAAGGACCCATCAGTCATGCTCGAAAAAGACTGTTTCACGATGTGCAGGATGTCCTTGTTAAAAGGATCGAAAAACAAAGACTGATTGCAGTATATGCCATAAAAAGGTAGGCAGAGAATAAACTGTTCCTATTTGTGAAGAATGTGCTTAAAAATTTTAGTCAAAAATATTTTTAGTTTATGTTCTACTTTTTTTCAAAAAAAGCTATATTAAAATATGTTGAAATATTTATTATTTATAATTGTTTTTTTTAATTTTTAAACACTTTGGAGTCTATTTTTCGTTTTTTAAGGTTTCATATGCTAAACGCAGTTAATTTCAGACTAGCTTTTCATAAAAATATCTTAGCATAATATGTAAAGATTTTATTACTTTCCTTATACGCTTTTTTCTAAAAATATAATCAAACATAACATTAAAATTTGTTTCATTAAAATATCCATAATAAAACCCCAGTTTTTTTCACGTTTTTCAACATGGCATTTTTTACCCGTTAGCGACAGTACGTGTTGCATAATGGGTTGCGCTTCCTGTCGAGTTAAAGAACTAAATATTCTAGTGGGTATTACTACCCTTAAATCCCGGTGCGCTTCCTGTCGAGTTAAAGAACTTAATACTCTAGTGGGTATTACTACCCTAAAATCCCGGAGCACGTATTAAGTTTTTTGAAAAATTTAGAAGATGGGGAAATAAAGATATTTTTGCTCAGTGGTTATTGCGCTTCGTGGCTGGGATCCAATATTTTGTGGGGGAACTTAATTCTTACTGGGAGTTGGCCTGTTGTTAATTTATAGTCAAATACTCATCTAACTTGATTTTTCCTATCTGAAAAAATTAATGCCTTTCGGGAGCGGTTGGGATTCCAACATCAAACTTTCCGATTTGGAAGCCAATCCATTACCACTGGAGCAAAGGCCACCCATGGCGCTCCTAATCATGACGAGGTATCCGACATTACTGTCGAAGAATGCGGTCACATATTCCAAAAACAGAAAAACATCTAAGTTCTGGTAAAAGTTTGAGACGTCAGGTCCAGATGGCTCATGATTCTTAACTCCAAGCTTATGAGCGGTGATCCAATGCCTTATTAGTGGAGACAAATGGACTGTACCCATTTCCATTACTTCAGAAAAGATAGAGTATCTATGCTGCTCATTCTCCGACCTAATTTCATGATTGTTAGTTAATTATTCCTCGATTGTGTGAACCTAGGCCTCTTAGTACTGAACTCACGCATACCATCTTTTTACATATTTGTGTTCCAGGTAGTCTAGCATTTGATCATGGAAAGCATTACGTTTCAACAGCGAACGCAAATCAACCAATTTTTGTTATATAAAATTCGTAGTCGTAAAAGTTAGAATCGACTTTCAAATGTTCCCGTGCCAGTGGGATGAAACCGGCAAAGTAAATAGTACGATGTTCATGAGTCGATAAGTCAAGACCGAAATGAATAAATTCCGCGCCGTTCACCACATCTGGGTACATTTCGACCGTCAGCTTAGATCCCATTGACTCAGACTCTCCTGCACGTAGAACTTTCGCTGATTGGGCTCTAGTGGAGATGGAAGAATATTCGAGTTTTGACTAAAAATCATACTCGGTGACGAAGCATATTTTCAGTTAAATGGCTGTTAATAAGTAAAATTGCCGTATTTAGTCATACGAAAAAGTTTAATGTTTGGAGGACATGGTGATTTAAATCAGACATACATCGTAGGTGTATTGGCATTCTGTTTTATTTCTGTTACAACTATGTAACTTGTTGTTTATTACGAATTTAAAATTTTTGATTTTAAATGCCAATTCCCAACATTTACAATACACACACCATTCATTAATTTACTCTGACATTTTGTTTACAGCAATCAATCTCTCCCTACCCTTCAAAATTTAGCAAGTATATTGTAAACATTTAAGAGTAGTGAAAATTATTTTGCAAATACCAGAATGCATTGTTTAGTGCGGTGTTCGTACTTAATTTATTACACATATTCTTAACTTGATACTTGATGAACTTGTTCTTCTTTTATCTTAAATCAACGGGCGATATAAAACACGTATCTGTTGCATACCATATCTCTTCATCATAAGTACGAGTTTCAATATTGCGACTGTACTGCTTGAAAAGATAGCTGCAGATGTGGGTTGATTTTTTGGTTTGCCAAATCGATGTCTAGTCTACGAGTGCCTTTGCGTATATTCTTTCTTTGAAGTACGGCATCCATCAAGGAAAATAAGATGCATTATTTACTAATGATTGTTTAATAAAATATCTTACCTGCTTATAGCGCCATAGCTTCGAGTTCACCGGTTTCCTTTTTTGTTGCAGATTTATTTTGTACAGACACTTACTGCATAATATTCTTACATACTTCTCATCAACGATTTCCTGTCTGCTACATCTAATCTAATATATTCCTTTGCTGACGACAGTACTCTCTGTTTTTCATATTCGTTTCCTGACTCACGTCCCTGCTCTTCGGCTTTAAAACGGGAACGCCAGCGTATGTATTAAATTCTGATATTATCAACACACCTAATTGGGAACCCACTAACAGAGTAGAGTTAAATGCAGTCTGTTGTCGTTAAAGCGACAACTTACGTTGGAACGAACACACATTTAGTGTCGTCAAAAATGCTGCGAAACATCTAGGATTCCTCAAGTGATGTTAGAAATACTTTACCCCCCTTTGATCTGGCCACAATATATAAGACATTTATTCGCCCGAAATTGGAATACAATGCCCATATCTGGTCAGGTGCGCCCAAAACATCTATGCATTTGCTTGATAGGATTCATAACCGTGCGATAAAATTCATATATGATTCTAATATCACTTAAACAATTGACACTATCGAACACCGACGTACATTTTAAGTTACGAAAGTGCTACTTATATTTAACTAATGATATGATAGATGCGCATGCACCCATATCAACTTCAAACTTCAGCGGCTCTTTCGATACGAACAACTCCATATACTGGAGCATCACCTGCTCATCAACCTCAAGTTTTAGTGCATTAGCACCCTCTGTCATTTCCTCAACGTATTTTAAATGGTTTTTATGCAAATTTTTCGGGTGCACCCGCGCGTTCAATTAACATTGCGTCACAATGTGACCCTTTTTCTATTTCTTGCTTGGACACACATTTGGGCCATGATAATTTCTTCCACAGCGAAAACACTTTTGTTTTGTTAGTTTAGAAAAGGTTCTTGCAGATGTTTAACCTCTAACATTGTCCTTATAATGGTAATGAACCACACACGTGTTTTGTATTTCGAATGTTGGCGTAATTTCCTTGTTCTCGCCTTTGCAATTTTCCAGTTCAACGCCATTTCACAGGCCTTTTTTAATGTAAGACCAGACTCCTTCAAGAATTTGCTCCTCAGCTGGTTATCACGAATCTCGCAAGCAAACTTGTCTCGGAGCGTCCGTTCTAGATATGTACAAAAGTTACATTTCTCCGCCAAGTATTTCAGTTCGGCAATGTACCCCATTATAGTTTTAGATCCTTGCTCTACCTTATAAAACTTAAACGATTTCATTCCCCACGAGGTCCAAGTATGTTTTAAGTTCCATCACCCACTCATTGTACTTCTTGGTACTCGGATCCGTGGGTGAAAACAATTTTCGGAGGACTGACTACGCATCAGCTCTAGTGTATATGGGGAAAAGTGATACTTTTTTTCGCATCTGTAACATCGTTTAAGATAAAAAAAAAAACTGTTGCAGTGTCATTTCATATTCCACGAAGTCATTTCCAAGCTTTTTGTGTAGTGCAGTGGGTAGCAGGTTGAATTTTATTTCACTTTTTACTTTTTTGTTTACCATTCAATGATTTTTATTTACTTTTTTTTTACTCTGTGTTTTTTTTATATTTTCCTCGTCGCTAATTTATGATGTCTTAATTGCGGAATAAACTTACAAATTACTACTTCAGTATGTCTATATGAAATGTATAAAAGTTCAAACGTGTAATATTGATCTACAGTATGCAGTGTGTCAAAAGTTGTTTAAGAGATAATTTGTTTCTTATTTCTCTTGCTTTTAAAATCAAAAATGAGCAACAGTTTAAAAAAAAATATTAGAGTGAATCCCCGCAAGTGATGATAGGGACGAAAACATATGCATTCCATGATTCGAATTCACGAATTATGTTCGCGAAGGTTTACATTTAACACTGGTTTGTAAATCGGCGTAGGACTCCATGTTTGACTATTGCTTCGTTTACATCGTGTGCGAGTCTGAAAAAATGTTATTGGGTACCGCGTACAAAGCAGATCAACATGTGGAATATATTCCAATAGTAAATGTACTTCAACAATACTCTTCCGCATGTTCTTCTCTATTTTAATTTTAATTGCAACTTAATTGACACTAGCGCTTCGTCGAAGTTCGTGAATAGTTTTAAGCCGCTTAGTTTGTTTCCAGTTAATACAAGTATTCTTACTCATTTCCCCTGCCTTCTTCAGACACGATATGATCTTTTTAACCTTAGATTTTCAAAATAAACCGACAGAGTTTAGGTACCCGTTCAGAGATTTTAAAAATTTGCACGACCTACAGCGTACTGACTGGAATAAAGTTCGCTTTCTACAGTCAGTTGATGCTCTCTTAAAGAGCAGATTAGATTTATTTTTGAAAAAAACGTTGCTGTGAAGTCTAAGGTTGTTCGTAGATCATCGCTACTTTGGTTAAGCAGTAGTATCACACATTTTATGCAAGAGCGAAATAGATCTTTTAATCTTTGGAGGCGAAACAAACTTGAAATATTGCATCGTGTGTATTGTCGTCTGCGTAATAAAGTAGTGTCGGAGAGCTGCCAAAAACCATCTACTACGAAAACAAATTAGAAAAAAGAACCCTAAAGTGCCTGACGAAATTGATTGCGACTTTTTAATTAAAAATTTGTCACAATGCCTACATCTCTCGTAACCGATTCCGGGCTAAATACCTTTGAGCTATCATAAATTGATGCTCATAATGAATCTTTTGGCTTCATATGCGTAAGTAACACAGAAGTTTTTGAGGCTGTATTGTCAAAAAATTCTTATGCAAAAGGTATCGACGGAATTGATCCCAGGTTTATAAAACTTCTTCTTCCATATATTCTACCGTCCGTGGCTCATATTTTTATTCATATCATTACATCTGAATATCCGCAAAAAGGCCAAAAATTATTCCAATCCATAAAAAAGGAAGTAGTGAATACAGACCCATTGCAATTCTGCATTTTTTGAGTAAGTAAATCGAAAAAGTAAATTTAAAATGCATTCAAATATATTTGACATCGAAAAAACTTCTTAGCAGTTGTCAGTCGGGATTTCGTCCTAAACACAGCCGCAAAACTGCCTTGTTATCCGTAGTTGATGACATAAGGAAGTCGCTGGATAAGAAATTTGTTTTTGATACTTTTAGACTTCTCCAAAGCTTTCGATACGGTTAATCATGCTCTGCTACGTCGAAAATTTCAGAGCATGTACAAATTTTCAAAAGAGTCAACAAATTTAATATACTCTTACTTAGTAAAGAGATTGCAATGTGTTGTGGTTAACGCAAAGTCTTCCAGCTTCCTAAAAGTTTCGTGCGGCGTTCCACAAAGTTCAATACTTGGGATTATTTTGCTTTCAATATACATCAACTATTTGTCTCTTATTTTTCGACGTTCCCTGATCCATATGTATGCCGATGATGTCCGATTGTCTTTGAGTGGTCCTGTTGATATTTTTCACGAAGTCGTTGCACAAATTAACGGAGAGTTAAATGATGTCTTGCTCTGGGCCCAACGTAACTTCCTGCGCTTAGACCAAAAAAAATCGAAAGTCCTAGCCATAAATAGGAAGGCACTAGACGTTTCACCTTTGCCGCCGATCAAACTTGGTCAAGAAATCGTCTCTTGTGTCAGAACTGCTAAGAACCTTGGACATATTTTTGATGACACCCTTACCTGGGATGACCATTTTGCTGCTGTTATCTGAAAATTTTACTACATAATATGGATGTGAGGTTTATTTTAACACTCGCTATGTGTATGGACTTCGAAGATTTGATCACTTATCAGCTAATTTAAAAGATCTCGTCGGCTACTCATTCTACAACCTCTTAGTTATCCGCTCTCTATCCTGTTTGCATGATATACAATAATACAGACACATAAACCTAAGTACCTATATTGTACTATATTGCAAAGGACTTTCGCATTGATTCCAACAACATAATTATGCCTAACCTCGGAACGCCAGTTCTTTGTTCATGCTGTCCGCCTGTGCAACTCTTTGCCTACTGAAGTGAGAGGAGCAAGAAACACGAAAAACTTTACGTCTCTACTTTTGAGGCACTTAGCCAGTTTGTATAATTAAGAACACTTTATGGTAATTTGTTTTTGTAATTATAAAAATCTAATTATTTTAATTTTTTTTTTTACTTAAGACTTAAGTTCTATAATTTTTTCGTTCCATCTTGCTATTTAAAATTAATATTAAGGCTTTTACTAATTTATAAGATTTATCTTAATGTGAATAGCAATTTGAATATAAATAAATAAATATAAGTAAATATAACTCAGAATTAGTTTAAATATAACTTAAATATAAATACATATCGAATAGATATGTAAGTTCTCTTTGGTAAGAAGAGCGCACTTTAATTTAAGTTGGGCCCGATGAAACTTGCCTTCTGGAAGCATTTATTCGCGTTAAACAAGAAGATTTTGATGCCATATCATTCTTGTTTCTTCCGTATGGCGCTGGTCTCTGAAGTCATAGTCATATGGACATGTTTTTGAAAGGAATCTTGGTGATACTGTCCGTAAACGAATCGCTATATTTTCTTTTCATCTCTTTCCTGTTCCGCAAAGACTCTTGTTTTTTGGCAAAAGCCATCATAACAATTTTCCTGTCGTGCGCAACATTCATTGGAATCCCACCAAAATTTGGCATCGTAAGCCAAAGTAATAATTACTTGAAACCCCATAAATAGCTGAACAAAGTTCTTTATAATTGCCGTGTCAACAGAAAGGTCTTGCCCCCTCCCAAAACAATGCAAAGTCATAATTTTCGATTTTTTTTTCCCCCAAATCGTCTAAATCAAAAATTTCGAAAACAAAATTTATTGTTTAATGCACTTTTCTAGAAAGAGAGTACGAGTGCCTGTAGGTATGAGTATTTCGTCGAAATTATTGTTGGCAGGCATCCTCATTACAAATCAGCTGAATACGACTTGTATCTATCTATGAGCGCATTGCTCATAGTCGTTTGGGTTTTTTTGATTTAACAAAATATTTGGCAGTGGCATTCAATTAAAAACACGAAAACATGCATTTATCTCAGCTACGTACGATTGAACTAACAAGAATGTTTAGAGAACAATCCTACTAAAACCTTTAGATACAATTGGACGAGAAGCAAGCAGATAGATGAGCAAACATAATCACAAAATCTGCGCATCAATGTCATGAAGTGGATTTTTTTTTTTTTCGTTTTGACAAAATGGGAATATCTGATTCTATATCTGCCTGTACCGGTCACCGACATGGCCGTGTCGGTTGGCTTGAGAGAATTTGAATTAGAAGTCGTAAAAAACTAGGACAAAAAATCCGATGCTAGTCGACAACCTATTCAAGAAAAAAAAATCATCCTTCGTGTCTCTTCAAAAATTTCTTTTATACCAAAATATCCGTTTACCTTGCCGGATTCTTGTACTCTAGCTAGACACGGATGTGTCCTCGAGTGATGTTGTATTTGTTTTTATCACTACTACTCGTGTACTCCCTTCCTCCGGCGAAATTCCTCTTTTGAATTCCTCTTTCTTATTGAGTGCGTTAAATCGTCTAACGAATTTTTCGGTGAAAAGATACGAATGGCATAGAAACCGTTTCAACTAGCAAACAAAAACTAATAGAAATTTAGGGAGAGAAAAAAAAATGAAAACCTTTCTCAACAAGAGTTATTTTTATATATAAAAAAAAAAAAAACAGAACAGAGCAAAGAAGAGGAAAATTAGAAAATAATGAAAAAGAAAAAAATGTATTCGGGCGCATTTTAATGGTAAATGGCGAGGACGACAGAAACGTTCACAATCTTTGCAATATGAGAAAAAGCACACAAATGAATCCTGCTCATCATCGGCGTCGTCCTTTTTCGATGTTAATGCAGTGCCAATTGTGTGTGAATAAACTGAACTCAGGTTGTCATTTGTACTACTCTAGTTGTATTTGTACTATCCCAAGGGTGTTTCGGTTTCTTTTTCCAATATGGAAATTTATTATTTTTTTTTTTTTTTTTTAAGTCCAAATATGAATTTTGAATCCTGCATCTTTTAATTTTTTGTCTCATCTTACAAATCCATATGCTATTTCTAAGGACAAAACAATTTGCTTGATGTGCGTTTTTCGATAGTTTTTTGTGTAAACATATCAAAAAAACGTAAAAAGCTGGTTGTTAGGGCTTCATTTATTCCGAAGAAATTATTTCCTACATACATACCTATACACGTACAATTTCCTTTCACTCCTACTCTTCGAACATATGAAAAACAGCTCCTATCATCCTTAAAAACAGGGCGAATATTCTTCTCTTTCTCCAGGTACAGACGGTTGTGCTGACGTATTTCGTTTTCAAAATTGTAGCAAATCCTTACTTCAAATTAACATAGTACTTAAAATTCATTTTGCTTTACGTTTATTTTCACACTTGAACTTTTGTAAATTTAAGCAAATTATAACGAATTACAATATTCATTGTTGAGTGAACAATAATAATAATAATAATAATAATAAAATTCTTATAATAACTGGTAGTTCGGTTGACTGAGCGAAAAATTAAGCTAAGGTCCATCTCACTTGCGTTAGATATTTCAAAGGAATTTGGAATAATTTGATATTAATAATGTAGTTAAAGTACGTGAATTGATACACACATATCAGTACGCTTATATGCGTTAGGGTGCTCGCAAAATCTCTCTACCTCAGCGATAGAATTTGTAAGTCTATAAGCGGCTTAATGTATATTGCCTCTTTTTGATTTATTGATTTCTTGTGTTTTCTGTCCATTTTTCAAAATAACGGCAGGAAGATTATTACCTTTCAAATTTTTGGTCGTATTTTTAAATCTGTGTTCCGGTCTATTCTAAAACACCATGATTCCTCTCTTTGTCCTGTGACACGTTTGTAAGGGGGTGGATCAATAAGAACCTATTCCGTTGCTAGGGAAACTAGGGATTACCCTAGAGTATTACCATCTTTGAAACGGTTTAAGATTAATAATCGGTTAGTTTTGATTTGACAATCACTTGGATTAAAAGTAATTTTGATACAACGGAAAAAGGTCGATATCAATTCATAATTCAATTTTTATTCTTGGATAGAAAAACGTGCGAAGAAATAAAAGCGAATTAAGATACTATCTATAGGGACTTTTCAGCATCAATGAACAACATGAGATATTGTTTCATTAAATTTACACATCCGACTTTGAAAACCGCTGAAAATGCCAGTGACATGAATTTTGCTATTCGCTGAAAGAAATCACGCCAGGCATCAGAGATCGTACTCACAGTGGACAACAAGCAAATACGGTAGTCAACTTCGAAGCAGTGATTGAAGCTTCATAGGAGACTTTGAGCCGAGTCATCACCGTTGATAAAACCTGGGTCCACTTCACAGACTATGTGATTAGAGAAATAAACTGAGAAGTGCGGCAAATTCGGGAATAAAGGAAATAATCTTCATGATCTTTGTAAAGAAAGTAAGCACAGTAAAAGGATAGTACTACAATGCACTATTGGACCGATTTGATAAAAAATTGACAGAATTGAAAGTTGAGCTCCGTGACTAAATTGCACGGTATGAAAAGCTGACGCATCCACTATATTCGCCCGACCTGTCTCCCTCGGAATTCTTGCGAGGCAGAAGCCTATTTTTAAGTTTGGAAATATTTTGTAGATGGTCGTCTCGCTATTTTCTACTCATAACAATTCACAAACATTCAAGACAAATGAATATCGGTTCCACGGTATTTGTCTCTTTATTTGTCTTTAAGACGGGAATATGGTTTCACATGATGGCTATCTACGCGAAATTAATTGAAACATTTGAATGCAATTCAGATATCTTGTAAGCTTCAAATATATGAACAAATGCCTGGCGAGGATCAACATAAAACCTAATTACACATACGCCTTGCGTAAAACATTTCACGGAAGGATAAGAGGGCACAATTGTAAATCTTATATCTGACAACACGTTTTTTTTTTTTTTAAGTTAACACTCGAGTGGGTATAACTACATGTAAAATGCTTAAGCTCGTGTTAACTTTTTTTTTAAGAAAATGAAACAGTCTCTATATGCGAAGACAATACTTACTTAAAGGTACCAATTTATTTAATGAACTTCCGACTAGTGGAGGACTTTCACACGACACTCTTCAATCGTTTAAATCCTGGTCACTCCAGGTTAGGTAAAATAGACGTGTTTCGACTTTTTGAACTACATTCACAGCTCAACGCCGCTCATGGAATTTCTACTTATTAATATCGACGTGTCTGGGTATCCAGATAGCAAGACAGAGTTATTAAGAACAATGCCTCCAATATCTCCTCCAGACAATTAGGTGATTATCAAAATGATGGTCTCTCTCTTTTTTGTATTGTATCAAACTTAAAAATACATGTTTTTTCCTCTAAAATTACCGGTCATCAGCAATCCCTGTGTGCACTATTGTCCAGTTTACTGCAATACGCAGTATTGTCCAATTTAAACTAAGTGTACTCAATTGTTGGATACCACCTCTCTTCATGTCTCTTTTATCTTCTATCTGCTTGTACAAGTAGATTCTATTACATAGCGTTCTTGCAATGAAGTTGTCTTTACGCCTAAGAGCGAGATAAATCCTGAGTCACTTCCTTCGTAGTGAAATGGTTTTTATAGATTTCTTCGTTTGATATATGATATCGCAATGACTACTCTCATATTGCAGAAGACTTAATATTACAGCGAACAGTCGAGTTCTTTTACCGGAAATGTTATTTTTTAACGACCTTGGTAAGGATACTGAATGAAGGTTTTAGTTTACTTATTTTGCTGTCTACATTAAGTTGGCCACCGCCGTCCGTCGAGACGATGCTTGCTAGTTATGAATAACTATCAACTTACTCGACCTACTATCAACAATGATGAGTTGAGTGAAAGCCTCAAGATTTCGCTTTGGGGTATTTTTCTTAGGGTCTTTTCTGAATGCTTCGCATTCTAAGTTCGGAGTCATGAAGTCAGAATTGTCCATAAATTGCAGGTAAAATGTTATTGCTCATTACTGAGATATCGCTACAGTCCGAAGTTGCACTGGGGCTCCACCAACAGATCTTTCCATTTAGAGCGGTCCATGGCTTACCACATCCAGGTGGGAACTGTGGGTTGATTTAAGTCGTATTTCCTCTGGCTGGAGCACTGGTGTGTATTCGCTGTTCGTATTCTAGTCACTGTTTACCTCGTAGAATTATCCTCATCCTAACTCCGTTATGGCAAACTAGATTAAAAATCAATCAAATAACTCGTGGATATCTTCAGCCACGTTGCTTAATGTCTATACCTCTGCAACATAATTAGGACCGATGAGAGAATATGCAATATCAGATTTAATAGTGGAGCCGAGGTACTCATATACAAAGTTCCTGCTTACCTCTAAAGGAGAGGTGTCTATTCTGAAGTTCTAGACGATTTGTTGATGTTTTGTGTCCTTGTTAGTTGAGAGCATATACCATACTTAGTTTTCCACTCATTCGCGACTCAACCCGATTTTGATGTACGTGTTCATGTTCATAGTGCATGCAAGTTGTTGTACAGACTTTTTTGAAAATTGTACTTCTAGAGTTGACTTGCGAGCTTCTTATATGTTCTTAAGTATGATGTTGTAAATGTTACAATTGCTACATGCGAGGTCTCGGAGAAATTGTTTCTGACCATTACGGAGCAGCGAGCGTTCTTAAGTGTCATTCTCCATAAACGGATTAGTTTGGGCCTGATGGGAAAACTAGATATGGTTTTATATAGATCGACTCTATAAATGTTGTAATAAGCTGTCCTTAAATCGATGTTTATCAATTTGGCCGATTGTGGACTTAACTAATTTAAAACCGTGCTGATAGATTGTTATCGCAAGGTTTCAGACTTACATACAATATGGAAGATATGATCTTGTCGATGATATAGAGGTAACTTACACATCTAAGGTTGGTGCAGTTGAAAGAGTTTTCTTATTTTGTGAATTGGATAAACGATACTGATATTCCATTCACTAAGCACACACTCTTCTGACCAGATGTGGGAAATTTGCTTGTGTTTGTGTTTGCTTTTCATTTCCAGCAGCTTTGAATTATCGGCTAGTAATCTGCCAGATGCAGCTGTTTTATTGAATATCCCTGCTGCGCTTTGGTCAGGTGGTCGGAAGTTTAGGCCATCATCGTATGAGTTGAATGCTCTATTCTGCCTGACAGCGACATGTTGGGCTTCTTTGTCGTTATGCCGTCTGCAAAAAAAAAACCGACCGACTGTGTCTTTAATACAAGATTTCCTTCTTCATCTTTACAGGTTTCTCTACGATAAAGCCGATATTCTTCCTGTCTTTTCTGTTCGTAGAGCTCACGAGTTGCACTCGTCATTGATTGCGGCTTCGCTTTGTACACGTTTAGTGTCATTTACGAGTATTTGCTGGCATTCTTGATCAAACCAGGGATTTCTTGGTCGGGTGAAACCCAGCACATCAGTTTCGGCGTCTTTAATGTTACGTTAGCAGCGTTGCTACTGGTCTTTGATATTTGGTGCTGTCAGCATAGCATTTATTGAGAAATTTCGGAATACGCGTTCGGCGAACATTGTGGCGGGTCTCTTGCGACTGCAGCTTTTCCACTCGCACCTTGGCTTAAATAGGGTGGTGATCCATACTAATGTTGGCTGCGCAGAACGTTCGGATGTCTAGAGTACTGGGAGCATGTTTTTCGTCTAACGCAATGTTATCAATTTGAGATGAGGAAACCGTGTGCTTGCTAAAGTAATGTTTCGTCTCACCGCAAAGTTAATAAACTTAATTTTAATGCCATACTACGTACATTGCTCATATGTCTTGTGTAGGAGCTCATAGAAACATTCTTTCCTACCATTGTCCTCGTCTTGCGCAGAGGGATGGGCGCATATCAAGCGTAGGTTAGGAACGTTATTCCTGATGCGAATTGTTATAAGACGCTCGCTTATGTGTCACAATCTTAAGGCTTCTTGCCTAAGTTGTCGCATATGGTAATTCTGCATTCGCTGTAGCAACCAGCACAATATGGTTAATATCACAGTTTTTCATCCTCCCCATGTCCGACCCATCCCATCGCACTTCCTGGATGGCGGTGAATATCCCACGTGCAAAATCGAAGGTCGTTGTCCTTTAAGCGCTCGCTAGTGTCGTCAACATTGAATCAATTTTTGTCCGAGGGCATTAGTTGGTTCGTCACATATTTTAATCTCTTCCGTATTATTGTATGTTGTGAGATCTATTACGGCGTAGAGCAGAATAATAATGCATGAGTAAGAGTGTACTCATGCAGTTACCGGGTGCCGTGCCACCACTGGATGGTGGTTCGCTATGAACTTGATAGTTGCACTGCTAGACTAATCTAATATATAGAACACTCAGCAGTTTCTCAATCAGTCGCCACACTAGCCCCTGCTGACGATACTGTGTCTTATCATTATCTAAGCCTTGTAGTCGTAGCCATTCACCTTAGTTTTCAAATCAAAATAGTTTGTTTCCGAACTGTAGTAATGTTCCATATGCAAAAGACTGATATCTACGATCAGAAAAATGGAAGATAGAGATAAGAATTTAATGTATCAACTCTATCATACTCATCAAGAAGAGATTCCGGAGGACTATGAGATTGCCGCCTTGCTTCGTCAAATCGGTGAAAACACCGATGACTCGTCCATCGTTTTCATCGTTTCTCTGCAACGTCTTAGGTGGAAAGAAGGAAATATAGAAAAAGCAGCTCTCATTAGGTTGTGCCGTAATTAGATATGATTGACGTATAAGACCTTCCAGGTTTTTTCTTTAATGCTTTAGTCAATTTGGGTCCAGCGTTATGGAATGAATGGGAGTTTGCATGTCAGTATTTTGAACTTGGGTTTTCTATAGAACACTTGGGTTGGAGCTGCACATAAGTCCACTGTGATCTTTCCATGAAAGAGCTCAGCAATTTGATGAGGAATGCATGTAGATTTTTAGATGAGTTGGTCGTAAAACTAGAGGCTTTCAGTGTCTTGCCCCACTGCCTTGTCTATTAACTTCTGTTTCTATTCCTCAATATTGTGCTTTGTTAAATTTTTTTTTTTAACTGATTGCTCTAGTTAAACTTTTTTCGATTCTATTTTAAAATGGTTCTTCTGGGTGATACAATAAAAGGATGCGTATGCTGTCGTAAAATAAACTATTTCCAGGAAGTCATTTGTCCAAGACTAAACCAAAATGGAGAACACATTAGCAAGATCAACCTGCTTCACTGCGATTTAATTTTTTCAACCCATAAAATCACCTTCACTTAAATGGTGTCCTTCAAGCGGTGTCACTTGGTTATACTTGTCTTTCCTTATAATTGGAAAAATAAAAAAAATAAAAATAATAATAAAAATAAAAATAAAAATAAAAATGAGAAATGAAACAAACGTGGTGTGGAAAATCAGTGAAATAATTATTTTGAGCCTTCTCTACCCAAAGAAATGGAGAAGGGGTGGAGAGAGCCACTGAAAACAACAGAGATAGACTAAGTACTAGTGCGCTACAGAAAAAAAAGGTGGGTATTTAACTACCCCCTTGGGCACTAAATTATCCTTCGTGCAATTGCTACCAACTGTGCCATTGCACATAGTTTTTTAGTCAGTTTCACCTGTCTTACCACTTCCACCCCGTTCCAGCACTTGTATCCATTCTTTGCCAACATATCCTGATTCTTTGACTGTGTGCTCACCGTTTGAGTCCACATTGTTGGGAGACTTTCCGAATGAAATAAGCATAGCAGTGACAACATTTGGCTTTATGGATACCAAGTATAGTTCTCTGACGCATACATACTCGTATATCCTCTGCCAGGATAACAAAGAGACAGAGGATGAAGCACTCCAACTCATACGCTAGTTGTTGGTTTAATTTGCGCCGAGCAATAGTTAGAAGTTTAGTTTAAGCAGGTGGAAATAATGTAAGCTTATAGAAGATAGTCTCTGTGTGAATGTTTGTCTATATGTTAGCAGTGGAATGAGTTTGTAAATTGTTTTGGTTGTTGAATGTGACACAGGTAAACATGAATGTCTGCCGCAAGGACATTTAGAATAATTATGAAAAAAAAAAAAAAAAAAAAAACTCAAAGAAATAAAAATATATAGAAATTGTCCTGCAGTGGAAGTCAATTTGGTTTTTCCCCTTTTGGTGTGGTAAAATTGTAATTGTGCGAATAACCCTTTGTGACATAGGGCTGCAGAGGTTCTACCAGAATTCGAACTTAAAGAGAGGTCATGACAAATTGATGATCCCTATGTGGGAAAATTTTGTGTTCACATTTAAATTGCATTGTTTGCGGTTTTAGATTTTTGAGGGCACATGTAATTACTAAGACCGTAAAATACTATAATCTGCTCTGCAATTCAATACATAAAAGGTGCAGTTGAATCCATGAACAATAGCATCACAATTTCAGTTGACCGTTATTCTGCTGCTCTAGAGAGTTTTGCATCTGTGGCTTTCTAGAAAGTTTAATTAGATAATCTAAGCTTGTTGTATTTATGAGCACAATTGAGATTGCGATACAGATTAATTGTTTTTTAAACTAAGAAAAATATGGTTTTACTAGACAAGTATATGTTATTAGAGAGCTTTTTGAAGTATGCTGACAGCCTTACAACTAAGGGCAGAACAGTATTTTAAAACAGTTCTGAAGGATAAAAAATCTTTCCCTAGATACGAGTAGGATGGAACGTCCCAAACTCAGGTTAAGAAATAAGCCACCTTCATATATCTTCAATATCCTTTTTACAGAGTATGTTGTGTAAATGTAATTGAGCAGTTAGAACTGGCAAGTGCAGATGAGTGAACTTTAGCAAACAATCATAGGTGATGCTAATATCTCACAATTAATTGACATCTTTGAACACCGACCCAATATCTGCCTTGGGTTCAATCTGCTGGTAGCTCTTGAGCCATAACACTCAAGCCGACTTTAAGACGTACTCTGAGATATCGTAACTCTTTCCTAAGCCGTACAACTCGCTTATATAATGCCCTGCCGAGCTCAATATTTTCTAGTCATTATAACTTTCAAACATTTAAAACCAACTTTCATTGGTACCTCATCTTCCTTTTCTTCGCCCGCGTTGTGTGCAAGCATTTAAGGGTACTTATAAACCCTTGAGCGCGTCCATACATATTCTTGTGGGTTTTCGCATCGCTGCGGTTTAAGCAGATGTCCTCATGATTAAAATTTGTTTTCTTCATTCTCTTTGAACATTGGCAGCACTTTTTTAGTTCTAGTTTTGTCATAATTTATATACCGTTGAAAACATCTAAGTTTTTTTTGGAAAATTGGATAGAGAGAGAAAAAAAGATTTTTGGGCTTATTGGTTATTTCGCTCTATGGGTGATATGCAAAATTTAATGGGGAGGCTAAATTATTAGCGTAAATTGACTTTTCGTCAGACCCCAGAAATAGTCTGAGGAGCGCAAAAGGAAAATTATACAAAAAAAAGGAATTAAAGTCTACATCAGCACAATACGATGCCGTGTGGCAGAATCTAGCATCAGAAACAGGAGTACCAAACCCAAACCGCTACTAACCCAAAAAGATATCGAACTTAGACCGGGATTGGAGCTACATCATATTTACAAATAAGCTATCTTTTTTTGTTTATAATTATTGGAAGAAACCCAGTAAAACAAAAATTATTTCTGGAACGCACTGTAAAACATCAAGTAAAAGTTCATGCTTATGGATGCTTCTCGGCCAAAGTTAACAGGCACAATTCATGGTAAAATTACACCAGAAGGGTTTGCTAAAGTCCACTGATTCCTGTATAGACCAAGAAATTACGCTTGATTTTTGTTAGAGGATAACGATATTGCCTCTGTATGCGTTTGAAAGAAGCGAGTGGTAAAAAGATGTTAGATTGAGGGTCGCTAGGGTCTGATGCGAATAGAAAATGTGTGGTCTTTAAGGGGTATACGCAGCTGCAACGACGAAAAAAGACTTTTTTCTGAATTTTTTATTTTACAAAACCAAAAATATTTAGTGGGAACATTTAAGTTTATAATGGCACTAACGACTTTTAAAAATATCAATCTGATGTGCTTCTGCAGACGATTACCTGAAAGTCCCAAAAAAAAGTTGGTCGGCGGTGATCACCATATCTCCGATTTAGTTCATCTAAAATGAAAAAGCTCAAATGATTCTTTTAATGGATAGATAAAATTAGGAATTGATCTAAGAAATAAGAGAAATTTCGATTTTTGACAAAATGGCGGCTTCATAAAAAATCGAATTTTCGACCAAAATTGTCACGTGTTAAAAATAATAATAGAAACAATTATCCGAGATCTTACCATATTACTTAGATCAATACCTGAGGAATATACATATCTGGGAAGGTTGTATTAAATTTTAGAACCGACTCAACCATTTTTAGAAATTTTGATCACAAAAACATATTGAACTTAGACCGCGATTAGATTTACAGATAAGCTATGTGTAGAATAGCACATCATTTAAAAATCCACCTCAGCTTCTCTGGCATTGCTTCAAGCGGTCGGTCCCATATGTTCGGCGTTATTCCAGCAATAGCGTATCGAATGTTGGCCTTGAACTTGTCCAAAGTGTCAAACTTGGCTTGTTAGCGTAGACTAGGGACTTTACGTAGTCCAAAAGAAAATAATCGAGTGGTGTGAAATCGCATGATCGCGGCGGCCAATTGATGAACGCTACCATCGACAGTAAATACAGCACAAATTTTAGGCCGATTTTAATTCCCACTCCAGCGTGCCACAGCCATCTGCACCTGCATATTGAATGGGTCCGTAGCCGACTGGACTGCTTACACAATTTCAAGTTTGTTTTCGCTTGGCAGGCCAGTTTTTTTAGGTGTTTTGGTGTATGGTCTTCGAAGAACCATTAGTCCATTTAGCATTTTTCAGTATTATTTTAAATATTCTTATCCTACCTCCGTTAAGCGCAGGTGAGCGGGAATAGTGCCCGATATCGTCCGTTTTATTCAATATTTATTCAACAGTCACAAAAATTCTGATTCTTCTTTCTGATTTCCGTTCCAAACATGTAGGGTTACGGACTCGTGGGTAATCTTTATATTTTTTCAAGCGAAGAGTTTTGCTTTCATTTCCATTTGAAAGTTCATTGGCTGGCAAGAACAGAAGACCTTTTTTGTAGTTCAGACCTTCAATCCTGAAAAATTTATGAGTATAAGTCCAAGTCAATTACCTGTGATGATACATCTACTACCAAAGGTTTCTTTTTGGCTACATTTGCATCTAGATCGGATGCGAATTTAAAGATATTAAAATCATGTTTGGGACGTTGCCTACATATGTTTCTTAAAAATATGGAAAAACGTTCTAAAGTCTATCTCCCCTCTGGGCTCTGCCTGTACCATAGGTTATGTCGATTTCCAAAAGTTTACATTTATTGACTACTTCTTGCTCTCGGAAGTAGTTCATATAGTAAAAGTTGTTTGTTCTTCTTTTCCTGGCATAACACTTACCCCGAAGGTATAGGTATTAAATTAAGTTGTCAGATGAAAGTATCTTGCAGAAACAGCTATATATATATTATTTCTCTGTTTCTTTAACAATATGACTGCTTTCAGTTCAAAACAACCCACAAATTGAGCTGTAACTCATTTTCGGTATACGATAAGGTTACAGATTCTTACGGACCTCACAAGAAGAGGGAAATCGCATAAGAAGAAGCCTTTATAGGTTAAAATTGAGTTACTTACGTACACTTAAAACCGCAAACTTTGTTATTATTTATACCTTATAGTGAAAAACTAATGCTTCTCTTTAAAAAAAAAAAAAACCTCAAAACCATAAAACGTCTTTCTATTAAAAAAAAAAAAAAAAAAAAAAAAACGGAAAACATTTTTCTTGTTTATCTTTCATCGCCAGACTGTTTTTATTTAAAACAAAATAAAGAAAAACGTTGCATCGTTATAAAGCAGAACAAAATGAATTTAGAGAAAAGTGCTCGTGGCAGATCCTTCATAGTTGGTTACCATCATCCTCGTTTCTATTACAGGTAAGAAAAGTATTCTTCAACCCTTAGAGGTTTGTTAGTCTCTTAACATTTATCATTTTTAACTTTTTATTTTCCAACCAAAATAACTTTTTTACTTTGAAATAGATTATTACTCCTTCAAAGGAGAACCAAAAATGCATTATGCATTAGGAATTTGTAATGAATCAAGTTTTTGGGGCAAAAGTGTTTTTAAACAATTTTGAAGTCGACTTTACGAGAATTATTATACTTACGAAATAATACTTTTCGTTGTCTTTTATTTTATATCCCTAACATACTTGTGCCGATAAATTAGAACCGAATATAACGATATTTGTCTTAGAAGTTAGTGGTTACTTTCAACTGATCTGGCAGGAGGACTTTTGGCAGTTTGAAAATAAGCCATTTTCACCATCGTTAGCCATAAACAAGAAGAAATCTTCTCGATCATGTGGATAGAACACCATGAAGTACATGAACAGAAAGTTATATGATAATTTAACGTCGTAAAGACGTCGAGCGTGTTATCAAATACTTATTGTGACACCATCAGGTATCACGCCAATTCCTCTCCAGATTTAACACTACACGGGATATCTTTTCATAGCAACGCTCGCGGGTTTTTATTTGTTTAGGTCAGTCTCTACAGAAAAATGAACAGAAAGCCGTCTAGGGCTTTTTCTATATATTTTTTGAAGCTGAAACGCCATTATTTGCTAGTTTAACGTATCACTTAGCATTGCTCTCATATTTTGTCAGTACAGGCAAATGAAAATATTATTTCTCTCTGACGAAATTGTTTTACTCGACTGCTTGATCAACATTATTCAGAATATTTTCTCCCTGTCGTATTATTTTTGGCAATACCTTTTACAGTCGTAAAAGGGGTGGCCGTGGTATAGTGGTATATGCATAGACTCCTCAAGCAGAGGGTCTCGGGTTCGAATCCCATGCCAGGCAATTCTGTGAAAAAGTCTTTTCATAGAATTTGTATGTAGTTATATGAAAATCCCGTCAGCGTGACCTCTGACATGAAGGCATAACACTGATGTTGGAGTGGTTGCTGGCTGGGCTAAATGTAACGAACTAACAACTAGCACATACTTAAAACCCACTGGTTGAGGAGGATGTACTAGCTCGTCCCGTCCAGTTTGACAACCACCTCTGGGAAAAATATCGAAACCTCACCACATCTGAGTTTCAAACTACTACACCAGCCGCCCGAGCCCTGGAGAAAAAGCCAGTAAAAACGTATTCATATCCCCTTGGTGCGCGCGCGGTGTTACTGCTGCCCTTTCTGCTTTCTTTTCTCATTTAATGTTTGAGATAATCAACAGTGATAATTTGACCATCTCCATTCGGATCAGCGTTACTTTCAGAATCTCGCATACTAATGAAGCCAATCGTTCCATTTTTAGTCGCAAGATTTTTTGCCATTTAATCCTGTTTTGCTGTAATCTTTCTTATTCCTATCCTTTGTTTTTTTTATATAGGGTGATTCATCGTGAGGTTTGATTTATATAATTCATGGCATTTACTTTTTGAAAATGATATCATGTAAATGTTGGCCACGACTCGTCCATTCGGAAGATCCAATTTTGGGCGACTCGTTCGAGCATAGCGACTGGTATATTACGGATAACACGAGTATTGTTTACTTCCAAAGCGTCAATCGTAGCTGGCTTATCCCTGAAAACCTTAGACTTTAGAGTCTTCATAGTCTAAAGGTGTGATATCGCACGATCGAGGCGGCCAATTTACGGTAGCAAAACGTGATATTAAGTGCTAACCAAAATGATTTTTTAACAAGTCCATTGTTTCACGCGCTGTATGGGTCGTAGCAGCGTCTTGTTGAAACCAGAGCTCACCGAGACCATGTGCTTGAATTTCAGAAAGCACATAGTCCGTTAACATGGCGCGATAACTGTTACCATTGACGGTAACATTCTGATTTGCCTCATTTTTGAAGAAATATGGACAAATGATTCCACCAGCCCACCACATCATACCTTTGTTTCTAATGGAAGTAATGGTAGCTTTTGGTACTCTTCGGGTTGCTCATCAGCCCAAAATACAATTCACGATAAAAACCGGATTTTCATTGAGTTTTTCCAGAGCCCATTCACCGGAAATATGACGCAAATTTAAGTCGGCTGGCTTTAATTCTTGTATAAGTTGAATTTTGTACGCTTTTGGGCCGAAATCCTCAAGTTAAATACGCCAAGCCAAGCTGGTGAGAACGACGACGAATCGATTCATTACGGTCTTCGCGTACACCCTCAGCTACAGCTGCTATGTGCTGGATGTCGTCTAACCGGTTGAATATAATCCAATAATGTAAATTGGGACTCAAATTTGCGAATGGTATTGGCAATAGTGGTTTCAGTAGGTCGATGAAGCGCACCATAAGTTCCTCAAATCGCACGAAAAACATTTCTCACAGAACGCTGATTTTCGTAATACAGCTGAAAAATTTGGAGACTTTGTTGTGGTATGAGTCTTTCCTTGATGATTTGCCAAACGATACTGAACGAAAAGGACAAAGCAGTTTGATAGGATTCACATGTGATCTGTAAAAAAAAGCCTATTGCAAATTAAATCACCCCTTACTTGAAATTCTTATTTGATATTAAGAAAATCCTCCTGAAGTGCATCTGCCTAACAAGGAGTCAAACTATACCCACCTGAAGACCGGAGTACCCATTTGCTTACTTATCCGGGGTGGACCTGAGTATCAACCAACAAGCATCTCCAGTCTGCTCGATCTTTAGCCAGTTGCCTCCCCAGTTACGCACGCTAAGTTGGTTGAGGTCTCTATCCATTTGCGTGCGCCACCTTAGTCGCCGTCTAGCTCTAAGGCGCTGTCTCTCGGGTTCGCATTCGAAGATCTTCACTCTTCTGGTAAAGTCAATGTCGCTCTACAGTCCGTACAATTCGTCTTTGTATCTCCTCCTCCAGTCACCGTCTATTCAGGCGGGTCCGAAAATCACCCAAAGAATTTTCCTCTCAAAACTGCTGAAAGCACTCTCAACCAGCTCTGATAAAGTCCATGCCTCTGAGCCATAGCCAAGACTGAAATTATTAAGGTCTTATATGGGTTTCCTTTTGTTGTTTGAAAGAGGGCTTTGTTAGTCAATTGCCTTCTTATCCCAAAGAAAGAACAATTGAAAAAGCATATCGTTTGATCTTAGCCCCAATGTCGTTTTCTGAATTAGTAGCGAAGCCCAAGTAGGCAAACTATAACTACCACAAAGTTATATCTGTGAAGGGTGACGTTCTGTCCGACACGTCGGTTTTGGGTGTCCTTTCTTAGTCTTGCAATCATTAACCACTAAACTCATCTTCGTTGGTTTCGCCTTAATCCCACTTAGCTGAGGCTGCTTTCTTTCGATTATGTCAATATCATCGGCATATGCGAGTAATTTGAGGGAATTTTAAAAGAATAAGCCACTTGGGTTGGCGCAACAGATTTGCACTATTCTTTCAAGAATGATGTTAAAGAAATCATATGACAGCGCATCATCTTGTCTAAATCCAGCTTTTTACACCAAAGGTCGCGGTGCTCTTCATCAAGTTCGGCAGTCATGCCATCCTCTAAAGAAGCTTTGTTGGACTTAATGTTAGATATGGCTATCTTCACTTCATCCAAGTCGAGAGGACAAAATTGTTGGTCTACATCGTTCAGGTTTAAAGGCTCATTCTGCCTGACAGGGGTATTTGGCTTGTCATCGCCGTTACTTACATTTTGGTAAAACTTCCGAATCGGATATCTGGAGTAGCATTTCTCAATCTCCTCGTTTTCCTTTTGATAAGCTGGTGTTTGTCTCTCTTCTTCCGCTTGTAGAGTTCGAGAGCAGCTCTAGTCCTTATATGCAGCGTCGGTGTGTATGCCTCATAAGAGATTAAGTGGGATTCGATCGGAAAAGGGATGGTCAATCTCTTGCGATTGTAGCCGTCCGAGGTCAAACTTTCTCACAGTATTAGCTTGCCTTTGCAATGTTGGGGATATCCGTAAACGTACCTTGGCTACAAAAGGTAGTGGTTCGATTCGATGTTGGCCATGGTCATGATGTATTGCGCTGGGTCGTAGAATTATATAATGTCCATATCTGGTACATGAATACCTCGTGTCAGAACATCGGAACTAACAAGACCGTAGTTTTTCCCTCGCGCAAATTAATGAGGATATTTGCTTAGATTTGCATTAAGCGTTTCAATTTACAAAAGCCAGTCTTCCAGAAGACTTTGCATTGTGGGTGAAGCAAAAAGATTTAGTTCAACCATTCCCGGTGACCATGGAAGACAAATAAATGGTTTGAAGTGAGTCTCTGTCAGACCGTATTTCTCTTTGAGTTCACGCGATAGGGTGTGTTTGACAATGAATTTCCCTTGAGCCTCTCCTCGAGACTGGTTAACTCCTAGGCGACCAACTTTGGCTGTAACAGATTTTGCAGTTTCTCTGGATCCTGTGATAGTTTGACAAAGGATAACATCTTGTGTGTTGTGTTGACTACAAGTGTTTGTTTCGAGTTCTCTTATGCATAAAGGGGTTGTCCGTCCAGAAAGTAATCGATCCAACGCAGCCTCGAAGTATGCGTAAAAATGATATAACCAGTTGTGAAGCATTTAATCCATGATTTTGTCGGCCTCATCAATCACCGGGAACTTACAGAATTTCAAACAAAAACCCTTAGTAGCATCTACTTGTAACATTCAACTAACTTTTGCTCTTTATTTGCGAACAGAAACGACTAGGATAGAAGATAGAAACGTTGATAACTATTTTGGCTTAAACACTTGTAAAGTTAACTCAACTATTGGTTCCACGATAAGAGCCTGACAAGAGTTTTGCCAATCTTTGCGGATGCTGATATATAAATACCTCTTGCATAAAAGAGATAAGGTTCAGCGTTAGCTTATAGTACCTAAGGAATGACTGCCTTTTGCACGGAGAACACGTAACATGTCGACAAAATAGGACGTATACGAAACAGAACTGTCTCCTCTCACTTCTGACTCGGCTATACTAGTTGCAATGATTTTTGGATATGTCAGCCATTGTTGAAGAGGCATCCAGAATTTAAATCTCATCGGCATTTTAGGTTCCCTCATCTGGCTGTAATTTCGTAAACCATGATTACGATGCTGACTGCTGAAAATGTATGATGGTGGTGATGAATATCTTGGGGTCCTGTCTTTACTACAATGGTTGGCTGTTATCACAGCTCCTACGTCTACGTTCGGGGATGTGTAGCTGGACTGTCCTAGAGATAATCTAGCAACTGCTTGTTACAAAATACAGACAGATCAAGATAAACTTATTTGACAATTGATGCAGTAGATATGGGCAATCGTCAATACTTACACAGCTCAGGTTCTCTTCACAACAAGGAAGTCATTGACTAGTTTTACTCATGCTGGCCTTACTCGTGCATAAGAGCACAGAGCTCAATATGTAGGTCTCATTTTAGGTTGCAAACTTCTTTAAGAGAAAATGATCGAGAGTTATCAGCTTTTTGGCAAATCATGTGGCTGGTCACCAATAGGGCATCAGTTGTTTGGGAGAGTAAACCCTCAAATGAATGCTACGTCGGTTTGCTTTCTATCCTTGATATTGTTCCAGATGCATAGGTGAATTCCCCTTCACTTGAAATCCATATCTTGGGTTCTACTCCCCTTAAAACGAACTGGTCATTGGTAAAACTCGCACTGGAACTTCACCTTCTTTCATTTGAACCCGATTTGATGTATGACAATAACAACGGACCTTCGACTGTTCTAGAAATACGAAAACGACTTTTCAAATACTCGTGACTACCATCGCGTAAAATCTAAATTAAGAAAGGGATGCAGTTCGCAGCTTCAGAAACGATCAACGATGCAGTGTTGACGTCTATGTTCAGTCTGACAACCTTTTACTTCACTCTTTGTTATGTAAACTTAAGAATGTCTTGCAACCGCATACAAGCGGATGACTCATGAAAGGAGCGAAGTATACTTATATATGTGTCAGTAGCAACAGTAAATCGGTGCGTAAGGCCTTGCAGAATCGTTTGCATGATGGCTATAGTAAGATTTAATTCGCTGGGACTTTTCGCCGATGATCTTGGTACGCAAAGCTCAAAGGAGAACTTTCTAGGTCAATAACCAGCGTTGAAACTAACTGCGTCTCCAGTAACGAGTTCCATTTACTATTGGGTTTGTTGTGAGTACGCAGCTGCTATGTATGGCTCTTTAGGATATCTGTAGGCTGAGGCATTCTTCCTATTCTTCAGTATTGAAAATTCAAGGCTATTTATTGGCATCTATCATGGTAACACGATTTTGCTTAACTTCTGAGCTGCATAGCTTTTTGCTTAACTTCTCAACTATGAGAAAGATGACCATGCTGGGGAGCAATTTTAATGGGAATGTCTGGGTAAATCTCTCATCTGGCTAAAGGTACTAAGAACTGATGTAAAAGGTGCTACTACTTTATCAGTAATATCAACGATGGACAGAAAAATCCCATTAAAAGGAACATGTGAAGAATATAACGGACAAGTTCTTTACCTGAAATCTCTATTTCGACAGAAAGCGATATATTTGACACTAGTCACGGCAGACTCAGACTTTATCTGAGTCGTTAATTTCAAAAACTAATTTATATCTTTAAGACTAGAACCAGTATTAGAAATTTACTTCTTTGTAACACTTTCGTTACAAAATTAACTCCAAGGTTTAATGCTGAACAATCTAAAATTCTTAATGCCAAATTTAGAACCCAGTCAACCAGGAAGCCCCAACAATTTCTCAAGATTAAGCTCCAAAGTTTCATACTGTCTATGATATAAAATTCACAGATTTGATCCAATCTCAATTTCCAAACAAACACTTATCCTTTTACCTCTGTTGGCAAATTCTCACACAAGTCGGTTAAAATTGGCCCTATTTCTTGTTTCATTTTCCAAAACTAATTTATCTGATGCCTTCTCAGTTAATCAAATACGTAATCGTTGACTGGGGCAAAGCTTCCCCCCGAAATTATCTAGTTGAGTCCACAGGACCACGCTTATAAAGAACCCCACCTTTTGCTTTGAACTCATCTCTCTGGGTACATAGATCCTGAAATATTTTCATTTGATACTATTCCTAGGCATGTAGGGCAAATGACTTATTCATATGCTGCAATATCACTTCATTTATATTGCTTAATACTCCTTTGCATTGCCGCAACTCAATTAGATATAATATCCCCTTCAGTAAAACATTTGCCGTAGTACACGCGGGTACATCCGTTTGTGAGTCCCTTTTGCCGTTTACTATCCAATTTGAAATGATTACCGAGTATATGATGGAAATGTCTACAGCTTCCTGGTTCCTTCAGGTTTTTTTTTTACATTGGCACCATTTAGAGTTTTTTTTCTATTTTAAAATGGAAGGGGCAACTCGAAGTAGTTGGCAGTGTTGCCGGAGTTGCAAATAAGGAATGCATCTACTGAAAATATAAAAGTTTTTTTTTTTTGTTCTTTAAGAAAGCCTGGATGGTAGAAGAAATCTAAGTGAAAGTTTGTATCTTATTAGATTCGACGCCAGAGCAGAACAAAGTTGACTTTCTCATCGGATCGGTTTAACCATTATTGTTTTATACGAAAGATATGTAGTTGAATTACACTTCAGAATTTGATCCTCAAGTAACAGCAAGCCCTGCTGTTTAGTAGCTGCTTTCTTTTTCGCATGAAAAAATGGTTGACATTCCTCTATGCTCGCTTGAGGCAATTGAGATGGGGTCTACAACTTCTTTTGTGTCCATCCGCACTTCATGTCTGAGTCCGTCCATAATAACTGCGATAGGCAAGAGTTATGATTCGAATGATCTTTTAGGTGTTGCGGTTTTTTTATATTAACTGCTGAGCTTAGGTTACCATCTGTTTACTGCCAAACTCATCACCGACGCTTGCACATTAGCTTAAAGCCGTATAGGTCTAGGTATACAGTTGCACAGAGAATCTCGCACAATGTTCTCGAATACGGTGTTGAACAAATCGCGTATTGGATCCATTTTTTGGACCTTAAATGTTTCGGAAAATTTATTACTGACCCACATGGAGCAGCGAACTTTCCCCATGATCATTGCAAGTTAAGCAATGTTAAAACCGCAGACGACTTCGCAAACTTTTCCCGATCAACGCTGTCAAAAACGGTCTTGAAATATTTTCCAAGATATGTCGTAGTATAAAAACCTAGTTAATGGTGATATTCCAGGCTTAGAACTACACTGATAAGGATTGATTGCAAAAAGGTTTAGGTTACATATTACGACAAATGTTAAGGGAACTTATCCCTTTTAAGTTGGTGTAGATTAAAAATTGGCATAAATTTGTAAAGTTCGATTCGTCTGTCATGCTTTCGTCTGAACATATTTTAGAGATGATTTCGTGCATGCACTTCGCATGCTTTGAATTGAGTATACGAGTACATGAGAATTTTGAAGAGAAGCTTACAAGAAAAGCCGATGTCTGTCTCCTTTGTTGGGGTATGCGCGTTTATTAGTCTCATGTTGACGAATTTGGCCATAATGCGGTTTGTCACGAGACGCTCGTTCATATGCCAGAAACTCAGGACTTTTAGCCTAGGTCTGCTTCTAAGCGTCCTCTCTGAAGTATTCTCTCTAGTATATGTCTCAGTTTTTCACCCGGTTGTGAACTGTAGGTAATCCGTTTTTTAGAATGTTTTTGGCCAACTTCATTTTGTATCTATAGAGGGCTTCGCTATACACAGGTAAGGCTAGATAATCCGGAGGCCGCTGGGTTTCCGGATACACAATTCACGACAAAGCTATTTTTAAAAAACTCGGCTAGAGGTGCTAGCTTCTTAGTCTTTTAGTAGTCACGGAGAAATGAAGAATTGATGCCACTTCTGCCGGGTTGAACTAGGTGAGGACTACAAAACGTTGGATAGTGAAGTCAGTAGCACTCTTGAGTCCTTATGCTGAGAGTGCAGATGCCGAATTAGGTGAATATTACTTAAGTGGCTACCACTTTTCCTACCAACATTCAAAAGTACAGGAAATCCCGACAATAATGGCATTTTAAATTAAAAGAGTTAACTGAAGTCTCACTGCCAATGAGACATTTATTGAAGCGGCTGGCTTGAATGCTATTTTGCTGATAGAAGTGCTCTACTCAATCAAGTCCTTCAGTCAGGAAGCGTGTTAGCTAAGCCCTTTTACTGATTTAAAGTAGATGGATTATTAAAACATCTCCTATACTCAACCTACAAACATTTTCCGAAAATCTACAGAAGGGCATACCTTTAAAAAAAAAACAACAACATCAGAACTGCTGCCCGAAAATCAACATATCTGCAGCTATCTTTTCAAGCAGTACAGTCACAATATTGACACTCGTACTTATGATGAAGAGATATGGTATGCAACAGATACGTGGCTTATATCGCCCGTTGATTTAAGATAAAAGAAGAACAAGTTCATCAAGTATCAAGTTAAGTATACAGAGCTGTTCAATGTCATCAAGAGCAACGTAGATAGCAGGTTCACCAATAGAATTGCAATTTCAAATGGAATATTGAGGCTCATAACTGGCATAGTTATTCCACAGTGATAAGATAAAAATGACCAGATGGACTAAGTCTCCAAGTGTATCCAACCATTATAATGGCCGCCGTTGTCTATGTATAAGAACTACAGCTGACTTAACTAGACCATACAACGGCATATCCTAGTATCTTCCTGCAGTTGCCCAGCTTAAACAGCTTTTAATTGCCATCGTTATTCTCCTAAGTGCCAACACAGGTCGCTCATCATTCCAAGAAATACATTTTTTTCTTTGCTCGACAACACTGATGGGATTCAGATTATCCTTCAAAACCGATGTAGGGTACGGCACCCGCATAGCCACGAATGTCCTTGTTAAATATTCAAAATGAATACTTGCATCCATTTTTCTTTGAATTAAAAATTAACCCAATTTCAAAATGAAGTTCCAGAGACTTCTCAGAGGGAGGAATCAGAGAAGAAGAAGACTCCGGGAAAGGACATTCTTTCAAATTTCGTCCATCCTGCGGGTATCCTCTGACTATTATCCACACTTGCGATGCACGGAAGTCAAAGTGAAAATTTCTCTCTGTGTGCTGTGTGTTTCAATACCGCGTTCTTCTGTTTTTTTTTTTTTTTTTTTGCCATAAAAGGTATTTGCAACTTCCCATTCCGATATAATCCTTGACAAAGTTTTCCTTTTTTTGGTCGCTCCTTTAGCTCGTCATTCCTTTGTTGGTTAGTATTTTCCTCCCCGACGTTGTGTACGTGTGTTTTTCTTTGACTTTGAAGTAATTTGCTCCAACCCCTATGGGCTTGGGATGGATGGGGAAGCAAAAAGGACCCGTTTAAGAATTGAAATTGGTTGAGCTATGGCAGTTGGTTGTCGTAGTTAAAGTCTTGCCTAGACAAAGAATAGTGTGGGGTCGATTTAAGCACTCTTACGCAAGTATGTGCGCGACACATTGTCGCCATTTTTGATAATATTGACGTCGTCGTTGCGTTGTCGTTGGCGTTGTGTTGTGTTTGTTAGAGCTATTGGTGTTGTTTTGGTGGTGTTTCGGTGTTGTTTTTGGTTTTCATTGGATCCACGTAGTCGTTGTCATCGGCACCAGCTTTTACTTCCGTCTTCATTTTACGGCTTATGGTAGGATTTACTTTTATTAGAAAAAGCAACGAAGGCGAAGATAAAATAGTTCACAGGATTTCTGGCTTAGTGTTAATGAAAAAGGATTTTTTGTTTACGAACTAATTCGATTTTCTCGTGCGGGTTTTTAGTTCTCGCCTTCGACTTTTTTATGAGCCGTTGTCATACTTGTACTCGTATCATCTGCCTGTTGCATGTCGTTTTCTTTTTTCCAAAAGGACACTTCGGGATTACAATTTAGTGCGTTACGATATGACAGAAATATGATACAATGGAAGGGCGGTTTTCTGATTCAAAGCACACGAAGGATGTAAAAGTGAAGTCTCTATATCTTTGGTTGGGAATTTATTTGATTTTCTTTTTTTTACTCTCTCTCTTCGCCTGCTTATTTATTTTGTTGCTTCTGATCCTTTTGAGGGATTACTTTGCGGAACTTTGTAAAGAGATTTGGGTCACAAGATATTTTGCAAGTCTATGCTGTAGAGTGGGGTTATTGTGCTAGGATTTAGCTCTAGAATAGCTGGTGGAGATTATATCACTTATGTGTTCGCGGTGGATTCTTTTTATGGTGACACTTTCATCATCTTCTTCTATTGGCTGGATATTTATATTGAATTGATGGAACTGAAGGTATAGAACTTTAAGTGTGTTTTTCACGGAGATTAGAGGATGTAGACTTGGAAGTCGGTTGAAAAACATGGAAGAAATCCATTTAGAAGGTTGAAGTAAGACTGGATGTATGGGTAGCCCGAGATAAATGAGAGTGAAAAGAAGTTGTCAGTGCTTGGTGGAATGATAAAAGTAAAGTACTTCATACTATGTGATAGGGAATAAGTATATGATATCAATAAGGATTAAATTGAATTACATTATAGCCAAGGAAAAAAATCATTTAGGAAGTGAAGTTAAAGCCTTGAAATCTGGAATATGCGCTTAGTGCCTTAGGAGCTGCAGAGAAGGCAAATACTTTCATTAAGCTTTAGCTCAACACTAAGCCGTAGGGAAGAACTGGCCAAATGTTCTCGAATTATTATTGGTGGGGCTCTCCTAAACCTTGCCTTAACTGACATTTTGACTGTGTTTACCTTTCGGTAGCTTCGCCGAATATTAGAGATACCCTTTGAATCTGTCATTTACTGCGACCGTTTATTGCGGTTGCGTCTCTCGATTTTACTATTGTATTCGCTCTAGGTATCTTGACTTAGCTTGCTAATTAATTTTTTCTTCGCAAAACCAGTTGAATATCATACATCTTAGTGCAATGCCTAAGTCGGTGACGATTCTCTTAAATAGATAGTCACTTGTCTAAGACCGGGTTATGGTTTTCATTCATCACAATATGTTGTGAAATTATCAAATAAGTCGAGGAGCTGATTTTTTTATTTCCATTAGTGTAGTGCCCATGATGGGTGAATTGCTGTTTTTAAAATGGTAGGAGGATGTGTTTCTTACAGCGCAATTCAACTTTGAGTTTCTTTGCGTAGATTTACTCCTCGTTGGATTAAGTTTATCTATTGGTAACTTAATATTTGAAATTTAAACTTATCCTTATCCTTAACATCTTCTCAGAGAAAAGGTTATCTAACATCATCATTACAGAACTTGTGAATTATCTATGGCATTGTTTACCTCAAAACTTTGTTTTTTTTTTTTACAAAAAGAGTAATGCATCATTCAGAGTATTTATAAGACCGTTCAATATCCGGGCAGAAATTTTCTCTACTTGCTAGTCATCTCCCACATGTTTCTTAGTCGAACTCCAATATTCGTCTATTTTAGGCTGTATCAAACTATATCAGCCACAGAGAATTGTCACTGTTACTTTCGAATGGAAATGGTTCGGTCTGGATCGTGGAACATCATTACGAGCTGATTTCTTCTAGAATACCCTTTCTTACTTCGAATATGTGATTTGCTTTTGTTATGTCTGTTATTAGAGTTCCCCAATGTGCGTAGTCTTATAGCGAACATATCTATTATCTAACTCTTCTTTGTCCATTTAACAGACAAGAAAGTCAATATTAGCTTTTGGTAACAATCTTACACCCATTCAAGGTTAGACTTAAAACATCTAAAGGACATCTTTAGATTTCTTATGGTCTGTATAACAGACTTAACTATTTTACTTGCAATGACGTTGTCATCAAGCTACTTTATAATGTCCCTATTCTACAGTAGTGACTTGATGACATTTAAGCAACCATGGAGCTCGGCTAAGATTTTAACCAGTTCAAATGGCATCCGCTTGAACTCAGATATGTGTTTATCTATTGCAAATGGAAGCTTAATCTCAGTTTGTGAAGAACTAACACACAAACAGGAACTCAACTATACTACAGATATCATTTCGTTGGTAAATTCTCTTTTCGCAAATATCGTAGTATATGCTAGACACGAACAGGAACTACTGTCGCCAGCTTGATTAAACACTTTTTTCATTCAAAAAGGAAGAAATCTGAAATGTCACCGTCAATGGTGCAAGGTAAAGAACCTCAGCCAACGATTTGTTGTTTCCAAAAATGGTCTGCTAGATATTTGGTTTCGACTGGATGGTGCAATATGCCATATTATCGGCAAAACCATTGACTTATTGAAGGAAGTGTTATCCCTAAAATATACCTTTTGCCTGGCCTCCTCGTCTGATTCTATGGGGATATTTGAATGTTGTTGGGATTTGAGGACAAAACAACAATGATTTTAGCTCTGGAACTCAACATCGAGCAACCCAACATCATTCATAAGACAAGCTCATAAAAAATTGGTTGAAAATTGGAGCTCAGTAATGCAGTTCTTGAGATCCCCTGGGGTCCAAAATAATTGGCATAAAATTATTTATCAACTAGAAGTAACCTTGCCTCGTTTTTACAACTTTTGTGTGTTTTATTCCAATTTGAAGTCATACAGCTTTTAAAAAGAACACAATTTACAATCACGGGTGGAAACCAATCTAATAAACATGCAACATGGTTAGGTTGTTATCGATATTTCACTAAATTACCTATGCCATTCCTGGATAAACATATCAAATACAACAAATACTTCGTCTTTCTTTTTCAAGTATCGAGAAGATGTGAACCCAGGAAGTTATCGCTGCTGTAGAGCTCAATATTATGGAAGACCTGGATGAATCGATTTACTATTGTCCAAACAATGAGGGCTGTGTCCATCCACTTTATGGAAAATTTTGCAGAAAGATCTATGCTAACGAGCTAATACGACCCAATTCGTGTAAGAATTGAACCTTGTCCCGTTGTGTGTTTGAAGGCTGAAAACGGCATTTGCCCTTATCCTCTTTCTCTTAACAATATTTTGTGCAGCGATGGGGCTCATATTTGATTTAATGGTTGCATTAACAAGCAAAACCACCTCATTTAGATTGAAGAAAATCCACGAGACCGTTACATCCACAAAAAGTCACTACTTGATGCATATTTCATGCCAGCGTTAACGTTCTAAAGTCAACGTAGGCTTTAGATTAATAAAAACAAACTTTTTCGTTTCCCAACTGAATGGCATTCATAGGGAAGAGCAAGATGCCGCGCAGCACCACAAATATAACCACAATAAATTCATAAAGGAAATTTTCGATGAACGCATAATTTTGAGTAATGAGCCTGTGAATCGCCCTCCAAAGTTGTGCGATATAACACCTTCGGATTATTTTTTGTATACGTATATATGGTATTATAAGGCCAATTTTTATTTTATTAGGTGTAATAACAGTTATCCCTGTTTTTTGATGAAAAACTTAAGTGTGAAAAAATGGTTACAAATTAAGTATTCAAAGTATTGCTCATCGCTAGCCACAACTCTTCTTGTATTTGGCATAGATCCTCATCGAGGATCCAATTAAGCGTCTTCGAAGGATTTTGGCCTTCCTTCACGAAGCCTATGACGGCACGTTGTTTCACTTAGAGAAGCATTTCTGTAAGCTTTTTAGAGCTCCCGGTGCACTTCAGCCGCACTTCACGCAAATGACGATTATTTGGCACAGAATCAGGCATTTTCACACAACCAAAAGTATCTGACGCGAAAATAAAATCACTAATTTGTCAAAACGGTTTGTTATGTCTAAGCTTGGTTCATGACGTTAATTGACATATCCAGCACTCACTGCTGGAGCCATCTTTTGACAAACAGCGAGAGCTTAGTTGCGCAGCTAATACTTTTTACTTTTACCAGACTCTAAAGAATGGACTGCGTGGGAGTTTTCACTTGCATGCCTGGCCCTACTCTAGACGCATGGATGAATCTCCCTCCTTTTAATATTCATATCCTGAGGTGTACTCTCAAAGCCATCTTCCGTTTAAAAAGAAGTAGTTTCTGGTGCATCAGGCATTAGGGTTTTATTGGAGCTGTTGTGGGAAAAGTACAAAATCGACTTACATTGTCCCGAAGAGTGGTTTCGACCACAATCTGAGCAAGGAAAGGAATGTAATCGGGTCTTCACGGATGGCGGTAAAACCGATATAGGGTGCAGTGTTGGTGTCTTTTTGGAGGACGACAATATAAGATTTCAGTCCCCGTTAGGAAAACTTGCGTCTATCTTCCAAGTGGAGTTATAGGCAATCCTGACGGCAACGATCTCTGTTGTGATGGGGAGTGCGGGAGGCTTCTATAGCGATAGCGGAGATAGCGAGAATGCAAAGCTTTACTAAACGAAGTCGGAAGGCTTAGTTCTCTGAGTCCTATGTGGGTCCCAGGTCATAATGAGACCACGGGAAATGAAGTCGCCAAGAAACTTAGTAGACAAGGTTTAGAGGATAGTTTTTCAGGTCCCAAACCTACGTTAGGTCTGCCTGCATACTCGGTTAGGGCATCCATTGACAGTTGGGTTTCATATGAGCATTGCCCTTTGCTACTACCGTTAGACCAAGTGAATCCTTCCCGACGTCTCTAAGAGGTCAGCGCCCTTACTGCTGTCTCTCAGTAGCAAAGCCTGGACGCTGTTTACTGAAGCCATAGCGGGACACTACATTTATGCTTAACATTTAAATATGCTGCACATAAGTAATACAACATCAAGCGGCAATTGATATGAAAAAGATGACAACACGGCGGACCACTATATTCGTGGATGTATGGCTTACGCTCGCATCAGGCTGCAGGTACTCAGCGTTGGCGTTTGGTGCTGATACTGTAGCCATTTTGTCACTGAGGCGTTTTCTCATGTTTCTTCGTAAGCTGAAAGAATCCATTGAATGGTACTTACAAAGAATACAATATACTGTTCTTTGTATGAAACCAACACCTACACCATGGCCCTTTAATGAGATTGATTTTAAGGCCCATGGGTCACTGCAGTAGTAAAACTTGCATTAAAAACCACACAGAAGAAGAAAGAGGTTTTAAAGAGGTTTAAGATCCCACCCAGATTAGGCAAAGTGGTCTTACTGGTGTGATTACCAGCAAAAATAAAGAGCAAAAAAAGCATAAGCGTTCTCGTCTGAAGAGTCTTCGATTAGGTATGATACAATGCCGTAGAAGAAGACCACAAATGGAAACTCAACTTATTTTGAATTATAAACGGGGGGAGGGGGGAAAGTGCCAAAAGATCGCGCTAAATGATACCTTGATCTACTCAAGACTGAAACGCCAAATGCGTAAAGGAAGGTTTCGCTCTGAGGTGAAGGTTTTAAGATTTGCCTTACATTGGCTTCAACAAAACCATATTTCATTAAGTCCTTATACGTATTCTCAATACTCAATTGCCCATGCTTTAGTTTCATGCTGATTGGACAATTTTCCAAACAGAACTCAAGAATCCTTTAGAAACTTCCAAATCATCATGAATCCAGGCATTCACGAGAAAATTGAAGAAAACAACAAAACCCACAAAAACAGAAAACACTCAAATCCCAAAATCAATTCATCCTCCGTTAGAGATAAAGAATTTTATTTAAATCTCAAAGCCGGATAAGCGATTTCAAGGATCTCCAAGAGGACAGGCCCAAGCCACTACAACGATCAGGAGCTGGTGAATGAAGACAACGTCCTGCTCGTAATGGCGATGAATAAGCATTAAGCAAACATGTACCAGCAAAATTGGTAAGATACGAATAAATCTCAATCATACAAATCAGAAACAGCAATCTCTTCCTAATTAAAAAATATATTTTCCTCTGAGAAAACACTACTCGTGTATCCTTGTGGCGTTTGTACGCCTGCTACGATGGAACCAAAACCAACACACAAACAAATTCATCATCAATCCGAGCATGGTTGGTGGGTATTCCTCTCTATCAAAATGTTTCAATGGTGGCGTCGTGACTGCTGGCCAGCCCTCTTGCTAGCTGATCCAACTAATTGACCCAGTTTGTTTGTAATTAACGCACATAGATATAGAGACAGGGATACACCACCATTACCTCCCTTATAAGTATGAATAAACCGCATGCCATCGCCATTGGAATAAATGAATTTGTATTGTGGGAGCAGTTTTCTCGTCGTTCTTAGTAGCTACCATCATCACCATCATCATCATCATCATTATCATCGAAGTCGTCGTCGTCATCATCATCAGTTCTATCATAATCATTAACAGTATCGTCATGACCAGACTTTTCATGTTTCCAAGGTATTGGAAGTTTATTGGAAGGATTGTAAGAGTAGTTGGTTACTGATTCCTAGCAATGGCAGTATCCGTATTGGTAATTGCACCATCGATACAATAACAATGCGTGATGCCACTAAAAATCAATATTCACTCTGACTAGGCTTGTATCCATCCGGCAGACTCAAATTTTCTTTCGTGTAACACCAAACATGGCAGCAGCAATACATGGAACCGAAATTAACTCGAATGCAAAACAGGCACAAGGATCAGACAAAACAGCTACTAGGGCAGTAGTCAATAGTATGAAATACTGGAGCTGCAATCACATATATGGTAGAGGATTGCTCTCCTCCTAGCAAGTAGCGGACAAAGAGAAGTGTATTTCAAGAAAAAAGTTTTCGAAAACTATATTATCTGTCAGAAACGAAATGTGGTTGGCCTATCTACGGATGGATGAGTAAAAAAGGGGACCGATATAGGATGCAACGTGTTTGAAAAATTAATGAATTGGTAAACCATTGGAAAGGATTTAGGTTAAGTCAAAGTTTATCCTTCTGGTTTCTCACATTTAAATTGAATTCACCCGCAGGCTTGGAATGGAATTGGTTCAAGGAAGTGAGTGTGCATCAATTTACTTTCTGAAGCCAAGAGAAATTGAAGAGATTGAGTAGTTGTAATTGAGCGCTTATTTGAAGTTTATAATTGAAATGAATGAGATAGGACTATTGAAACTTTAATATGATGGATTTTCTCATTCCATGAGAAGTTACGAACATCGAACAACGGTTCGGGCTCTCTAGAATGATACACAGGGATGCATTCCCTTGATTGTCATGCGAAAACTTAAGTATTCATGTATGCCTAGGCACTTATTTTTTGTATCTTTTGGCATATTTTTGTTCTGCTTTATAACAGAAAAGGAACAATAGTTTGGGAAAGATTTGGAAAGTCGTTTATCCTCGATATAGTATGCTTATCGGTAGAAGAAACTTTCAGACTTCATCTCTAGAATAAATGATTTCGTAGTTTTCTTTTTAACCCAGAGGGTATATGTGTCTCTCCCAGAAGACATGATGTAGCCCACAATTGTACTTCGTGGGAATGTACTGTTGAAGGTTAAAACAGCTGACTCTATAATTTGGCCTGTCTATCTGTATCGTTCAGAACGTCGCAAAATACTTGTAATGACTGTTCCATGGCATGGTGTATCTGTGGTAGGCTCCATTGGGACATTACTATGGAGTTAAGCAACTGACAGAAAGAGCAGAAAACAGAAAAAGAGGCGCTAACTTGAGGTGCTAGCTTCTAAAATAATGGCCGATGACAGTAGTCGCAACTGGTCACCTAGATTTTTAAGTATTTGCATGACTCAATCTTTAAAAGAACCAGTCATTACGGCACTTGAAGAGACGATGATGACTAAGTAGAGGTCATCTATTTATAAGGGTTTCGAGCTTTCTTGTGACACTACAGTCTCAACTTGGGTTTTTTTGTTGAGAACATTGATCCTTCAGATCTTAAACAGTCTGCCCAAACGCAATAATTCAAATCCTTTTGAATTATTTTCTCTTTAGTAATCACCATGGTATGTATCACAGCTTTTCATCCTTATGTTCGACTCATCCCATCGCACTTCCTGGATGACTCTGATACTTATTCGGCCGCATGTGGCCTGTTAACGTCAACGTTTGCAAGGGTCGTCAAGTGAATCCATTTCTATCAGTTGGTTCGTTGCACTTTTTTTGTCTCTTCCGTATAGGGTTGTGATCCCTTTGATGGCGTAGACCAGCATTATGCCTTTATGAGTAACAGTTTACTAATGCAGTTGCCGGTTACTTGGTTGGAGCCTTGATTGGAAACTTATTAGTTCCTTAGAGTCTTACACGAGGTAAAAGTCTCTGCTTACAAGTTTTCAGCTTTCTTTCTATGAAAGGAATAATGGAAAATAATAGAGATAATGATTTTTTAAATTACGACCGGATCGATCTATTGTACGGCTTACTTCCATTAGTTGTTTAATATTTTCAGGACTTTAATCGGTCCTTTTTATGATCGCCTTCATGCAGAACAATCTTGTCCAGAAACGTTCTTTGTCTACTGGCCAATGCCGACCATTAAGTAAATAAGAATTCCATAGACTCCTTGGTTTTACATCAAAATCCACATGTGCTAGTGAAATAACGACCTCTGTTCTGCTAGTATCCAGATCCGCTGCCATCGAAATTGCAACTGTTTCCCCTCCTAAGAATCCTTTAAATAGTAGTCTATACAACTATATACTATTATCTATTTTATTATTGAAGCCTCGTTGATCTAGGGTGTTTGCGGAAGCTCTGAATTGGTGTTGGTGTCAGTGTCTCTGGGAGAGTTATACTCCTCTTCAAGCTCACCGGCCTCCATTTGTTTGACCTCAACACAGGATTGCGCAGCTTTAAAATAATCTGGCCAAGGCGGTAGCTGACTCGGCTCTTCGTCTCTTTAGGGTATCTGTAGATTTTTAGTCTATGAATAGGACCAGCGTTGCATTGGAGCCGTTCTCCACATGTTTAAGAAGCGCTAATATGCGAGATTATTCTGTTCCTATTAACAGTCCAGGATCTTGGTGGTAGGAAAGCTTGTGGAATTCGAAAACTATACCACCGCAACTCCTGTATGAGAAATTTTGAACTCCTCTGTGACTCACAGTGCACCACCTTCTCACGAAAATACATTAAGAATGGTCTCCTTAGCACACTTCGCAGTTGCGTTCTTCTTATAATGCAGGGCAAGATATTCGGCCTAGTAGATAGAATTTAAGAAAGTTGGTTTTGTAGCCTGGATTTTTTGGCTATTATTTTGTCCTGTGGGACTTTTGAGATATTCACCTCGTATTCACCTCGTTTAGGAGCTGCCTTCACCACCATGTCATGTTTTGTGGTTTTTGCTGCAATTATGTTTCAGACTCCACAAAGGCCACTATGTTGATCCACCTACTTGACCGTCAGCGGCCACTACTCAGACCCTAACTAAGGGTGCGTTCTTTAGCTTATAATTTTTTAATAATATTCTGATCGCTTATCGGCAATTAAGTTTGTGACTGAGTTGTTGATCCTTTGAAGCTGTATGATGTTACTTTTATTTCATTTTTTGGCTATTATTTTGTCCTGTGGGACTTTTGAGATATTCACCTCGTATTCACCTCGTTTAGGAGCTGCCTTCACCACCATGTCATGTTTTGTGGTTTTTGCTGCAATTATGTTTCAGACTCCACAAAGGCCACTATGTTGATCCACCTACTTGACCGTCAGCGGCCACTACTCAGACCCTAACTAAGGGTGCGTTCTTTAGCTTATAATTTTTTAATAATATTCTGATCGCTTATCGGCAATTAAGTTTGTGACTGAGTTGTTGATCCTTTGAAGCTGTATGATGTTACTTTTATTTCATTTATTTTGTAGATGTTGCCATGGTCACAATGAATGTCACAACGCACACAGGCAACAATATTAATTCAGAATAGCCTCTAAGGGAGTACCCAATTCTAGTTATTTGCATAACCCCATGGTCTTGTATCCTTATTGAATATTCCACAATTTTCAATCTCAGAAACACCATCGAGATGGAGTCCAGTAACGTTCCATATGGAATCACCGAATCAATTCTACTGAAGGAAAACAAGCATTACCTGAGCTTTGTGGAATATCATATCGCAACCTACTTCATTTGATTATCTACCCTGTTATGCCTGACAAGCAAAGCATAAGGACACTGGATCAGTACCACTGTGTCCCATTTCCTCTTCGATGTTGCTTCATTTTTTTTTTCCCTCCTTGTGAAAAAAATGAATTTTCCTTATATTTGTTGTGTTGTGCGCGCATATTTTTCACAATTCCATTATGCACATCCGTTTGAGCCCCTTGCCGCATGTTTACTTTAATTTATTGAAAGCCATTCGAGCAAATATTTACCTTTCGTAACGGATTCAGAGTAAATATTAAAAAAAAAAACGAAATTCAAATAATATTGTTGCCGTTTCCACTCTTTTGAAGCAGAAACATCTGAGTGGATTGTAGGTGTTATCCACCCCCTTCCATATGATGAAAAACTCATAGAGGTCATGCATTCTAAAAACCGTCCTTTCGTTCATTTGCTCTATCGGGTATCCGTTCGTCCAGCCATCATCACAATCGTTCTAGTGACAAATGGCCGAGCTTACAAACATGTGACATCGGACTATGCGCTCCATGTCACACCAAATGTTGATGCACAACGACAACGACAAATTGGTCTTCAACATTTTGATGGCCAACGCTTAACAATAATGCCAAACTTCCTTAACTTGCCAGTGCAACTACCAAAACAACATTTGATGCTCCAGCTGCACGTGCACGGGTGCGAGCACCGGCATGAGTACAAGTACTTCGTACGTGAAGGACAAATTGTGAATTATGGCCAGGCGTTTAAAATTCCAATAGTGGAAGGATTTATGACCGGAAATATATTGAATTTTTTTCCGCTTGCCATTGTTATTCTTGTTGTGCTGGTTATTGCAACTGCTTTGTACTTGATTCGGGATAGTTCAAACCACCATGAGGAGTCCTTTTGGGGGAAATTTTTTTATATCTGTACGGTTGAATTGTTTAGAGGAATTACAATAAGCGTGTTCGTACCGATATGCAGCATGAGCATAAGGGCGAAATTGGGGAAAAATCGGGAAGTTTTAAAAAATTACATTAATGTGAAAAATGTTAAAAATTTGTAACTCTTACCTGTGCTGTGGTAAAAATTATCGCTCCGTATGAAGGGCGGTCTGAATATATATTATGTGAAATTAATTGAAGGAATACATATTCAACTTTAGGGGCGGTGTTAATTGTTTATTTACGGTGTTGCTCTTACCCTTATTTTTATGAATTTTTCTAGAGGTTTTTCGACATTTATTATGTGCTTCCATTTAAAGAGGTGGATGATAAATATGCGGTAGATACACTTCGTGTTGGATTGCAATAGATCTGGTACGTGCACGTGACAATAATTGTTAATCGAGAATGTCATGTCAAGCTGTAATGGGCCTTTTTTATTGTTTGTGGGAATGGTTTTTGTTTTGTTTTTAAAAGCCTTATGCTGTACGCATGTAATGTAGAATAATTGGTAGGGAATCAGGCTACATGTGTAATAGGCATTTAATTAAAAGACAGTAAGTTAAATATGTGAATCACCATTGTAAATTAGTGTCATTTACATCTGCTCCTTGTTCTCGGTAAGCTCGATTCTCAAATAAAAAAAACTTCTCTATACTCTATACTCTTCTCTTCTCTATACTCAACTAGGTATTTATGACACCTTTTGCAGAAAGTTGTTGTTTATTATTCAATTAAAAATCGAACTTAGCCGTACAGGACTTCGTTCTAAATGCACTCCAATCATTTATAAAATAAAGCACAAGTTTATTGCTTTCTTACATGGTTTTACAGACCGGTGTGGATCTGGGTCTCAGCTAACACTCCTCTCTAGCTTGCGCTATATTTTGTCAGATACAGTACAGTTTTCGTAGCAACAGATCCACTGGTAATTTGATGGCATGTCTTACTGAAAAGTGGAATCAAAGCGTACATCACTCTTGCTAAATCAAGATAATTGCACTTGATATTTGTAAGGCATTTTACAGAGTTTGGCATCAGGTACTTTTTTCGAAAATTCGTGCATTTGGGATCTACGATCTTTAATGGATTAGAAATTACATTTCGGAAGTTGTCTTGAATGATTTCAAGTCTGATATTTATAAAATAAATGCTGGTGTGCCCTAGAGCTCCCTTCTCTTTCCGACGCTTTTTTTAATTTTCAGCAATGTTCTCTTGTTTTCTACTTCTAATCCAATATATTCCTTTGCTGATGACAGGTATCTCTGCTTTTCATATTCGTTCTTGGATTCACGTCCCTGCTCTTCGACTATACCATAGAATGGGAACAACAGAGGCGTATGCTAAGCTCATTAAATTCCGATACTAACAGCAAACCCGGAGTGGAGCTATCAATAGAATGGAATTGATAGTATATTCGTAGTCCTTCTCAGCAGCTTACCTTGGCATATTTTGCGTGAGGATATCGGCCTGAAAGCGTACAAAATCCAATTTGTGCAAGAATTGATGCCAGACGACTTGAATTTTGGTCATATTTTCAGTGAATGGGCTCTGGAAAAACTCAATGAAAATCCTGTGTTTTATCGTGAAATTTTGTTCAGTGATGAACCCCATTTCTGGCTTAATGTATACGTTAATAAACAAAATTGCCGTATTTGGGCTGATGAGCAACTCGAAAAGTACCAAGAGCTACCATTACATCCATTAAAAACAACGGTATGGTGTGGTTTATGGGCTGGTGGAATCATTGGTCCATATTTCTTCAAAAATGAGGCAAATCGGAGTGTTACCGTCAATGATAACCGCTATCGCGCCATGGTAACGTACTATGTGCTTTCTAAAATTCAAGCACATGGTTTCGTTGAGCTCTGGTTTCAACAAGACGGCGCTGTGAGTCATACAGCTCGTGAAGCAATGGACTTGTTGAGAAATCATTTTGGTGAGCACTTAATTTCACGTTTTGCTACGGTAAATTGGCCACCTAGGTCGTGCCAGCTACGATTGACGCTTTGGAAGCCAACATTACTCGTGCTATCGGCGAGATACCAGTCGCTATGCCCAAATGAGTCGCACAAAATTAAACCTTCCGAATGGACCACTTCAGACGTAGCCATGGCCAACATTTACAGGATATATTTACAAAATTGTTCTTTCAATCGGTAATAAAAATTTTAAGTTCACTTTCAAATTTATGTGTTTTATTTTACATTTTAAATCAAACCTCACGATGAATCACCCTTTACTAAAATTAATTTGGCAATGTCCACTCCAACACCAGTGCTCCATAAAAATTGCCAGAAGCATTCTGCCCCATCAAACTTTTAACCGTAACATCCATCTTGCTGTGAATGCTTATCAGTACACCCTTAAGTCTACTTTCGGATGTACTCTTAAATATCGTGATTCATTCCTAAGCCGTACAATTCGCTTATAGTCGTTATAACTTGCAAACATTTAAGACCAATACATTGTACATCGGTACCTATCTTTTCTTTCTCCCTAAGTTTCCTTCACTCGCGCTGTGCGTAAACATTTTAAACCTTAACCACATGAGCTCGACAATAGCCTCAAGACTCGGAAAAGACCTTAGTCCTTCTGCTAATGAGTGGTTATACTACAAAAAATTCCTTGTTTTTCTCATATGCACATGGGCAATGCGAATCCGGATATTTTTGTCGAGGACCGAGTTGCTACTTAGTTAATAACTTAACATGATACCTTTATTTGGTTTGTTGTTCGATATCCATAGTCATTTGGTCCGCGCTAAGTATTTGCCCATGTAAGATTTCCAACTTTATTCCGTATTACCGAACATAATATAGGTAGTTCTATTTATACCACAATTACAATATTTCTATTCTAATGACTAGCCTTTCTCCTAGCCTTAGGTACTGTACGTTTTTTCTGTCCTTACTCATGCACTAACGGTCCTTCTACTTGTTCTCTTCCAGGACGCCGATGTCTACCCCAGAAATATTTTTCACAAGCATTCAATGCTCAGGGCTTTGCTGATTGTTCCTTTGCTTTTGATAAGAAAGTCTCTTGTCTCTTGGTGGACATTTCGTATGCGATGAGAAATAGACCTTACCTGTTTGCATGTGTTGCTGTGATCTCATCTACTCCAATTATATCCAGCTTTTATCAGTAAAGTTGTCTTCATTTTCAAAATCAACCGAAAGCGAATGCTCGTCAACGAAATATCCGTCGATATTCATCAATGTTTCAAGTATGAGGTGTTGTTTCAAAGTTAGTTGAGTATATTGGCTGCAGTTTGCTTTGCGAAATATAACCTGAAACTTATTGTGGCGCAAGAGATTTACCATATCGCTTTTCAGACTTGACCTACGAACAGTAATAAGAAGACGATGCAGTAGAGTTTGCTACAGGGTTTCTTCTGTACGGGGATAACTTTTTTTTTTTTGTAAACCAAGTTCAAGTCTAGTTAGCTCTTAAAAGTATCGATTTGAAATCTTCTATTAAATCCTTAGATGATAAAAATGTTTCATCGTAACGCTTAAAAGATATTTTCAATTTAAAATAATTCCGTGCCTAATGCGAACAGGATTTCACCCTTTCTAGTACGGTATGTGAGCTATGATACTACTACACACAAATACTGGCTTAAGGGAGTTAAGAACACTTTTAAAACATTTTTAAAATTTAAGTACGTTAAGACTTTTTTAAGTCACGAAGTGTTCTCAAAACTGCAAATCAAACAATAATTTTAAATTTCACAGTTTAATAAATTTTGTGTCACAAAATGTGCACCGCTGTTAAAGTTCACAGCATAAGATACAAATAAGTAACTAGTTTGCAATATATTCGTGCAACATGCAATATATCGTGGAATTAAATCAAATATCCTTCTAGGCGATAAAGGAAAAACATAGATTTTTTCTGAAAGCCGTCTTAAGGATTTTTTTAATTCTTAAATGTGACTTTTAAAGTCCAGAGAAGTAAATCATATTCATAATTTAAAAATGATTAAAAGGCTGAATGTTTGCCATTATTAGTACTAATAAAAAATTAGGTATATTAGCTAGTACTTATAATAAACAAATTTGAAATATTTTACGGTATGAAGTTGGGACATTTTAGTTGCATGTTCAATTGCAAATTACAAGTTAGCATGAAATATGCTACACGAGTCAATTAGTTACAGTTTAATTAATAACACAGCATTTAATTGGATTCGGAACTTATTTTGAAGAAACCTAAATACTTTCGCACGCAATAGTTTGTTTAATATATTCCAATAAATGTACTCAACATATTTTTAATAAATGCACGGCTTTACATTTGAAATGGACAGAATTCATTTTAATTAAAGGAATCGATTAATTTAATTAAATTAATTTTGGTGGGGGCGAATGCCCCCATTTATTCGGCTTAATACAAACTACAACTTTGAGATTAAACTTTAACTAAAACTTAAAACTTCCCCATTAAGGGGTTAGGCCACTCTGAAAAATGGGCTTTTGTGTGATTTTTGTTGAAGTTTATTGCATATATGATTGACTGTAAAACATAATTTTTATAGAATAAATTATTTAAAAATGGGGACTGTGCAGCTTTTCTTAGATGACCTCTCTTCTTCTGGAAGGGTCTACGGCCGTACTAACAGATCCCGTAAATTTTAGATTATGATGTTTCACTAATATTTTTTTATTACACATAACAACAGCTAGTGAATTTTTTTGATATATTGAATTTTGGCTGAATGGTACACCTCCAAAGTAAAATTTGCAGAATTCGCAGAAAAATTGACAGAAAATTGCTAATAACAAATGAACTATGCCGCACAAAAAATAAAATCCTACGTAATTATTTAGACAATATATCTTTAGAAGATCTACAATAATTAAAATTTTAAGTGAATTGGTTAAAAAATGTTTCAAGAGAAATTCAGTTTTGAGATAAACGCGTTTAAAACTTTAAGTTATAGAAAGCCATGAAAAATTTTGCAATACCTTTAATCCGCGATGCTTGCACCATAAAATTGGCCTTCTAGGTTGGTGTCCTGCTCTTTTGTTTCTTTGCTATGGGAATTAAATGCGATTCTGTACCCTTTTGGGCCGATTTCTAAATCCATCGCTTTAAATTTATGCAAATTTGAAGTAAAGCTGTCATTTTACACGCAAATTGTAATATCCATAGCTACATCCAACACAGTTTTACCACTAGAAATGGATTTTGGGGCCAATGAGCACACAGTTGAATTAAAATTTTTATAAAAGCTTTGAGTATAACCGACTATGCATCGAGTAAGTTGATCTGATCAATTCTTCGTAGACTGCCTTGATTATGAAGCTTTAATTAGAAGAGCTGGCTTATGTTTGTACTTAGTCAAACTATTCGTAGCTTTAGTTTTTTCCATGATGAACTCCGATCGCACATTTATCGTGCTGCGGTTTTGCATCAGTAGATGCATGAGTGTATCTCATAACCTGTTTCTCATGCTTTCAACTAAATCACAGTTTCTACGAATGGCTAATCCATAATAAATAGATAATTCGTCTATTATTTTTCCCGTCCAAGACGGGATTTGTACTTGAGGTTAACAACCTGACGATATAAGTTTGGCGTATTGTCTTATACACAATTTAATTTCAATTCCATTTCCCTTTGGTCCGATTTGGAGCCACTTTTTCGGGAATTTGGTGTTTATAATGAGTTGAATATTGCTTTCCAAAGTAAACAATTTACTGTTCATCAGCTAGCGCTTTACATAGCGCAATAGAAGTAATCGAGTAGCGTCAAATCAAACGATTTTGGAAACGAAATTACTGGTAAATTTCACCAAATTGTTAGTAAAGCAATCGCTACATGTTTTAAAATAAATAATCACTGATCGTTTCATAAACACGGGCCTCAGATTTGAAAAAAAATAAGAACCGATGATGCCACTAGCGTGAAGACCACACTACCCACTTTTGTGGCTGTACTTGAGTCTCACGAGTCTTTTCTGAATCTAACTCACTTCAGAAACAACAGACTTGCTTGTTCATAAAGCCAAAAGTGGGCTTCGCCGCTTAAGATGATTTTCCGACAAAAAAAATTTTCGAGTCCCAATTCGTGAACTTCCGTCGCAAGCTATATTTTTTTTTTTTTTTTGTGGGTTAAGTTCCTACAAAAGCTCGATTTTATACGAGAACAGGATGAGATATTTTTAATTCGGTGAATAATTTATTTTATACGCACATTAAGTTGACGCGTTGCTTAAAGGAATAATGTGCTTACCTGGTTCATAATTAGGGGCAAAAGAGTCAAGTAATTTGCTGTAATTTTCGTGAATTATAGACTGAATTACAAAATAAGTTTAAAAAATACGGAAGCATTCCTCTGGTATATAATATACGTATCTCTTAGAAAATACAGCTTTCCTAGTTGGTTGATAATTTTGTGAATGGTCACTAGACACTAGACCACATCACCATCTCCGGAAACCAACACAAGCTTAGTGATTTTACGGCGGGACGTTATGTACCTATAGTCAGCACACTCTTTGACATCTATGAAGAGACCAGGCTGACTCCACATTAACAAACCAGAGAATCATTGTAAGGAATTTCGATGTCGACCAGGTACAATAGCACGGGATTCTTCCGATCGAGTTTCCCTTAACATCCCGAGGAGTCCAGTTTATGTCATCGCCTCAGATCCTTTATTAACGTTCTGGCCGGCGCTAATCAGTGTGATTTTAGGCTTAGGTTTTGCCATCTCTTTCGAATGCACGCTGCTCCGTCTAGATTGGTGATCATTGGAATGACTACATTATCGACGTCGCCAAAAATACTGCGTTATTAAAATAACGGGAAAAATACAGGGATCTGTCAATAGACTTTAAAGCAGAAGTGGCAAAGATGTGTTAAGTGGTCAGTGAAGGAAAATAAAGTAACATATATGCTATCAACAAAGAGCGATACACAACATTACGACAGACAGCACTTATTTTGAGGTATTAAAGGTCTTTATCTACCTTGGTACCGCTTTCAACTTCGACGAGGGCACAAGGGCGGAAATCATGTGAAGAATCAGAAGTGAACTGATTAGTAAAGACCTCCCAAAAAGACATTATACAAGACAGGGTTCGTTCCAAGGAATAGAAGGGACCCATCAGAGAAGCTCGGATTACCCGGCTTAGAAGGCACCTTGAGCGCATCATCTTCCCAGGCCAGACAATTTTTGACTCCAACCCAGAAGGACAACGCTGTAGAGCACGACCACATCTTAGCTGAAGAGACATGAAAGCAGAGGCTCTGGTCCACCCGGAGTGTAGTGCCACCTGCAAAAGTAAGTTAGCATAAGAATGTTGCTTGAATATGAAAAGCAGGCATATGAAAGTACTTGGATTGGAAGATACGTAGCGCTACTGAGTTAAAATGATTTTACAAGATGGTGAATGGGTCCTATAAACACCAATTGATTGATTTCCTCGCAGATAAGACAAGATTTGGTTAACAGAGCGATAACATGATTTTTTGAAATGGATGTCAAAATAAAACAAGTGTCGGACTCTCACCAATTTTTGACAGCATTAGCGCCAAAATCAATTTTTTTATTTCACTTTTGTAATGTAGACTCAATATGAAGTAGAATATAACAAACAGCACCCTTTTACGACCTTTGGAAGTGTTTTAAAATTTAAGTCAAAGTGTGGGAGCAATACATAAGACTACTAACGACGCGCTGTCTTGGTTGCATCATTGGTGTTTATTTCTTAATAAGGAGAAAATAAGGAGGACGACACCATAACCGTCAATGGTTTCAGATATAGAGCGATGTTAACCAACTTTATGTGGTCAGAGGTCGACAACATCGATATATCCCAGCAATGGTTTCAAAAAGACGGCGCTTCATGCCGTACAAGCGACGCATTGCATGAGGTTGTGAAGGAGAAATTTGACGATAGGGTCATGCCACGGCAAGCGTTCATCAATTAGCCGCCGCGACCATACGATTTGGCACCACTCGATTATTTTCACATCAAGTCTTTAGTCTACGCTAACAAGCCAATCATTTTGGAGGAGCTTTAGGCTAAAATCGAATCGATATTGCCGGAATTACGCCGCACATATTGGACCGAAGCATCAAAAATTTAACCGACCTCTTGAAGCACTGATAGAGAAGACGAATGGCCCATTTGAATGATGCGTAAATGAAGCTTCAAAATTGACCAGAATCAATTTTAGATCTCATACCGTTGTTGTTTTATTTTTTTTTTTTCCTGTCGTTCTTATCTGGTCTTTATTTCCGTTAAGGTATTGTTGGCAGAATTTCTAGTAGATCCAAGGTAGACAAAGTCTTTTTTTACCTAAAAATTATGAGGTATTAAAGATGAGGTCATGTATGGGATGTTGAAAAGACTAATGCCTCTACAGCTGGCGCAGTTGAGGAGATCTCCTTTTTTGTGGATCGGACAAACGATGCTGAGATTCCAATCATGAGGCGTACACACTTCTGACCAAATTGTATTGTACCGCTATCATAATACAGGAACTTCCAACGCCTTTATTAGTGCCAACTGTGGCAAAACTTTTACCAAACTTTTACCAAAATTATTTCATTCGTAACTCGAATTAACCTTAAATGATTGAAGAGAGATCCTGTGGAAAATACAATATTAAAACAATTAAGAAATCATTCAAATTAATTAAAGCAAAAAGTTTTCAAACTCCTTCAAAGATCCTCAAAACCCTAAAATTGGCGAAATGTGTTCCTGAATTTTAAAAAGGTCCATTTTTCTATGTAAAGAATTATCTTCTTTTGTTTTCGATTGCTGGGCTCCCACACCAAAAAAAAAAAGCATCTCAGCCTAACACATTTCCAATACCGAATAAAAGAAAAACTTTTCATTCTCAGATTAAATGTCTGCAGTAAAAATTTATTGAACCTCGACGATGATTAATCGTTTGAACCCTGAGTCAACTCTCGTTTATCCATGTTTAAATGGGATTGCTCGTATCTATCCAAGTTAAAGGAGAAAAATACCATAACTCACTCAAGAGGGACTGCAAAAATGAGTGAAAAAATAAGTAATTAATCTATCACGACAATCACTCGAAAGGATGCAAATACTATTGATTTACCAAATGATGTGACCCTCTCACGAGCTACTTAAAACTTTCAATAGGGGGCATCCTGGAATAGAAAAAAAAAATCGGCAAAATCAATTTGCACCCAATTTTGCAAATCATGGTCTATATCCGTCCACGTTGGTTGCTTTGGAATACTATTTTTAGTAAAAAATGCTTGAATGACTATAGTACTTTTACTCGTATAGCCGACAACATGGAATTGCTCTTGTGCCTAAATCCAGATCGTCATTGTCATAGAAACTCGGTTCATGTACCGGCAAAGAGAATCACTCTCACCGGGATAACCGCCGACCACCCCTTGTAAATAATCAATTTGATTTGCAAAATATTGTAGCTCGCGCGAACGCACGCATACGGAAATTTGACTCGTGCACACACATTACTCACAATAAATAATTTACTAAGAGTCGCACGAAAATAGAAATCCGAGTCACAAACCGTGCTATGGTAGCCCCAGCAGCTCTAAATCGGCCAGGGCAGGACATGTAGCCAGCGGTGTGTATCCTTATTATATCCCAGTTTTGTTTCGAAGCGAAATTTGACATTTTTTTTTTTTTTCATAATATCTTCTGAAAATGAATTATTGATATGGGGTTTGTTGGTATGTTAGGAGCAGATATTTGTTTTGGATTAATACGAGTATAGGATTTTTTTTTTCCGACCTACTATGACCTACACATATACACACTGGAGAAGTAAGTTATTCTGGACGGAAGGATTGTATGGGTAGGACGGTTAGAAAGTTCAGGTTGAGCTTGGTGCGGTTTTTTTTCCAATTCACTTGTTACGTGGAATATGCGAGTCGTATTTCTGGATAAATCATTTTTTCCCTTCCACCAATTTGTTCTACTCAGAAAGTTTTAATTGACAGCTTTGGAATAAATTTCAGACATTTTGAGCCCAATTGAGACGCATGTTTGCAAATACCAAAGGATCGTGTCCTTCAGAAAAAGCTCACACTCATACAACTATGTGATGGAAAAAGATTTTCGACTTGACAATTGGTTTTGAAGTTAAAGATAAAAAATCGATTGTCTTTCGGGAGTTAAGGGATATTTTTGTTTTCCGCTTTCCTGAGCATATCGGATGTACGATTGTACGAGTAGGAACGATAACAGAAAGGACGACATAGGTTTTATGACTGTCGGATATAAAAATATATGAATAGATACTTCCCCAATGAATAGACTTTCGTCCACACAAGAAACACAAAAATTGGAGACCGATATCACCTTGAACTAAGTTCAGACAGGCAAAGATAAAAAAAAAACTGCAGAGAATACAGGATAAACTCCAGACAGTGCCTACGGACATGGTCCGAACACTACGGATGAAATTTTCAGAAAAAAAAATCCATAAAAACCTCTCGCTCTCAATAGAAGAGTGAATAATAATAATAAAAAAAAAAAAAAAAAAAAAAAAACGCCTAGTCAAGTGAATTCAGGTTCTTGCAATGCTTTTTCAAATAAGACTCAAAATTCTTGCATCACTTCGCAATATCTACGCTTGACTTCAGCAGCCTCTACCGTCCCTGCTTTTTTCACTTCCACTTCTGCTACTACTTATCCCTTTCAATTACTAATCCTTTCAGCATAAGTTGTTCGGCTCAAGGAAGCGAAATAAAGTATCCCAAGCTTAAGAGGTTCTGCCAGCGTTAGCTTATTCAATTCGCAAAATAAAAAAAGAAAGAAATTTGAAAAATGGTTCGATACTGGAAAATGATTTCATGCGAAATAAGGATTTTTTGAAAAACTCCTTTTTACATTATCAGATTGAGAGGAGCTTTGAAATATTATGCATGAAATTGCGGATTATAAGGAGTTTTCAATGCCTCACTGGAGAATAGTTCATTATCCGTAGAGACTATAGGCTTACTCAAGTTAAATATAAAATGTATACATCTTGTGCAAACTTAAATTATATTCGAGTATAGTGGATTCTTTGTTTAATGTTTAAAATGTGAAATTAGGGCAAACCTATGATATTTCGAGTGGAATTCTTTCAAGACTTTTAGTGCTTTATTCCGGGTGTATGTATTTATACAGAAGGTTGTACGTAGCTACAAATATTTAGCATCGAAAATGGCTTTATTACTTTTCAAAATACTCTTTATGAAGAGCCATATACCTGAGCATATGTTTGAACCAATTTTCCAAGCACTTTTCCAACTTCGAACAAAGTAACTCCAAAACATGCATTTTAAACGCATCAACAAACTATTGCAAAAGCGCTTCTGGCGTAGAAAAACGTTGACCTCTCAATTTGTTTTTGATGTGCGGGTATAAAAGGAAGTCATTGGGTGACAAATCATCGATTCGATGTTTTGAGTGTTCGAAAAGTCACTTGTTAGCCCCAACCTGTGAGAGTTTGCATTATCATCGTGGAGAATAATTCGTATTCGGTGGTTGCTTTCCTTATTTCTCCAAAAACAAACAAATGGTAGTGTAACATTCCGAATTGACTATTCTACGTTGCTCTAATTATACCGTGGCAACATTTCCCGTTTTTCCGAAGAAGCAGACAATCATTTGCTTCCTGCGGGAACAACTCTTCATCTCTCATCTCCTCACCTTCTTATCTCATCGCTCATCTTCAAAGACCCATACATTCGACTGATGTTTAATTTCGTGCTCATACGAGTATACATAGATCTGCGATTCGTCGCCTGTCGCTTTCTTATGATGTTTTTTAAAGCATCGCGATAAAATTTTTTCAACATTTCTTTGGACAATTCATTTGAACATTTCAATCGATTATATTGTAAAGGCCCAAGGAAGGGCTGTAACCGATAAGTAAAGCAGGCTTATCAATTTTATTTTAATCGTTCTATGAAAGTATAGAGATAATGGATGACCATGCATGATGAGGATGACCATGAAGAAAATTATGTGCTAGAGAAGGAAATATTCGAATATGTACCTCGTAGAAGTTCATTGAAAAAACCACACACGATTCAGTAGCTAGAGTTGAATGATTTGTTCCGTGACTTAAATTAATCCATCAGACAGTCTGTAATTCTCGGTTCTAGACCACAAGAATAGAATATGCTACCACCAAAAACTAAGATATCTTTGCCAAGGAAAAGGAACAAACATTTATCTACCTTCTGCACACAGAACAAACCCATATGCTACTGTAACGACATAAACGGATTGATGAATGAATTACAGATAACTTACAGAACAAATGAATGGCGTCTCTTTATTAATGGATCTAAATGATGAGTTTAAAAGTAGTTCTTCTAAATAATGGAAGCGAATATCCCTCTGTACCTGCAGCATATTCAATCACTTTAAAGGAAACATACGACACTATGCAATTTATATTAAATTTAAGCGGAGATATACACCTTGGAGTCGGAAAAAAAGGTAATTTTTGTGTATTTTTGAAAGAAAAAAACATTCAGAAATATCAAAAATATACCAGGATATTGTATGATTTTTGAAACAAAAATTAGTTATTACTTTGATTATAAGACAAAAACTAAGTAACGTCCTATGACTATGACTATGACTAGTACTATATAATGATGTATAGGATAACCACAAAATTCAAAATTCAAGGCAATCGAATCATTAGTTTTCGAGAAATTTTGAAAATTTGGGAATGAATAAACCATGAAAATTGTCAACTTACATGGAATCATTGATACCAGGCCCATAGTGTAAATCTTATACGGTCGATGGTATGTTCATTGCCTTTAAATTTTGTTGTTGGCGCCGTAATTGACCTTCTGTCGTGCTTGCGCTTTCAGCTCGGCTTTAGCTATGCGAGTTTCGTGTTCTTGCGCAGCGTATAAGTGCGCTCCCGATACGACCGATATTTCTAACACGTTCATGACTTCCAGCAATGAGGTGACACCATTATTGAACGTGCATGTTGCAAGAAATACAGCAATGTTAATGACATTGGCCTCGCTGTTCATTGTTTTTAAAGGTATCTTCCAAATAAGTTGATTGAAGTTTTCATTGCTGTCTTGCGTATATACGCTAACACAGCGCTCCAACAATTTGCCATTGCTGAAATCTTCGAATATTGGTTTGATGACATCTATCACCATTTTTGGCAATGTTGAATAATTGTGACGGAAATTTTTCATTTCTCTTTTAGCTTTCGCTTGATGATGATGCACTATAAATCGGGGCCTTCGGGACAGAAATGATGTTGAGGGTGGCTGTCTGTTGAGCTGTGATGGCAGAATGTTGCTCATACCTCTTTTTTCGTGTCATCTTTGGAGTTGTAGTTTCTGCGAATAGCTTAGCCATATTAAGTGCTCCATTTATATATAAATTTTGAGGTCAATTTGTTTTTGCGGCCGATTCCAGGATTTCTTTTCTTCCATTCGGAAGGACGGGTTCCCATTTGCTTTTGAACGTGTCCCACGCATTCTTTTTTCACAATTTCAATCTCATCACCATACGGATTTGCATTCACTAATCCCGTGTAGGTCTTAGAGTTACCATCCCCGACGTAATTAATAAAGCTTTTCCGCTGATATTAAAAATAATTATTTCATGGCGTCTACTTCCATTTTGCCTGCCGATCCGTCATGATTAATCTGGCAATTTTCATTAGGATTATGGTAGATTTCCATTCCTCAATTGCTCGGTATTTTTGTGTTCACTCCAATAGTTACATTCAGCACAACAAGAGGATTGTACAAAAAAATCAACGAAATTTTCTGTAAACTGACCAATGAGAACCGCAACTCCATACAATGAGATAAAACCACGTTTTCGCTATGTGCTATCCCCTGAAACGGTCAGTTTTGTTATATCAGCACTCTAACTTTGTTTTGTTATTTCCTGTTCCTTCTTTTACAGATTGTTTTAACACCAATTAAACATTACTTGAAGCAGCAGAATGAATGTTATTAATTATCACATCATACTTCGTTTGTTGAAGCGGAGGCGTTAAATCCATGATTTAATTCCACAGCTCACGCAAACCAATTCCCAATAAGTGCATAACAAAAAAGAATCGTGTATTTATTTCGTAAGCTGTGTTGATATATGGGCACGAATGAATGAAAGACGGTTTATATAATGAACACAAAGCTACAATTTTAAAACCGAGTCCTCGAGTGCTCTCTATTGAAAATGGAACATCTTTATCACAATTTTTAAATTTTAAACACTCCTTTTAGCCAGAAAACACAATCAGAAAATTTAAAATTCGATACCCGATGTTTAGATCTTCTGGTGCGAATGTCTCATGATTGGTCTTCAATTTTTTGGCACTGGAACTAATATTCTCGTCGGAAAGCTTTTCGACAGTAGGTATGTTCACTTTTAGGCGGTATTGTCTTCTTGTTTCTATCTTTGCGAAAATATCCGGTGAATATCGATGAGCTTCTCTAGAACCTTTATGTCCAATATCCATTTTCTTCAGAATATTCATTCTTAAACGAAAATTCACTGTAATGCACAGTTGCACGAACGGCAAGCTACTGACAAAACGTGTCTTTTTCTGGCAAATAGTTACAGCCGTATGATATTTTCGGTATGTCTTGAGCAGGCCAAAAAACACAATACATAGAATCATAAAATAGGTCTAGAGACGCTCTGTTCGAAGAGTCGCTTGCCGCTATCTGCCTCTCGATTCGACGCCGCAGAACTCGTTTCACTCTCTCCGCTTTAACTGGCTTATTTATCAAAATATTGACTTGGTGTATTTACCATACATTCTTAAGGCCTCAAGCTTCATCGATTTTTTCGACCATGCTATGTGTATATCTCCACTTAATAAAGTGTAGAGACTTAAGTTGGAAAGTTTGTGCTGACTTAAAAATGATAGCCTTGCAACTAGGATTACAGGGTGGCTTTTTAAAGTATTGCTGCTTTTTATGTATATAGGACAGTCGTGCTACAGAGAAACACTACTTGTTTAAAGATTGGCCGAATAGATCGAAATTTGTTCCTAATCAAGTGTCAAATATTCACCACTGTTGGTTCTTCTGTTCTTCCTACACCTTAAAACATAAAGCTGGATTTAATGAAGAATTTCGTAAAAGCTATGGACAAAACTGGTGAAGACTTTTTACTATATTCCCTAAATTAGGTGATGTCAAATTTAGAAAAGGTTTATTTGTTGGACCGCAAATACTAAAACTTATGAACGATGTCAATTTTGTTCTTTAACTGAATACGAAGGCACTAGCAGCTTGGAAATCATTAAAAGCTGTAATAAACGGGTTTTTAGGAAATCATCGAGCCAAAAATTCTGAAACGTCGCAAGGTTGTTAAAAACTTATTAGGATTAAGTTGGCAGAATGTCATTTAAAATACATTTCTTGCATTCACATTTGATTTTTTTTTTCCGAAAGACGTTATCGGTGCGATGCAGCCATATTAGGGGACTACAGATGGTCTTTAATGCAAGAAGATTCAACAAGTCACAATCGTAGACGCGGAATCAAAGAATACATGTTTTGTAATAAATAAAAATTAAAAATATTTATGTTTTAGAATATATTTTTAAGTTTCAATGCCAATAAACGTTTTGTCACTTAGAATTTCGTATGTATTTTCATATTAATTCTTGTACCCATAAAACGGAAACGGTACGTGTAACAAGATAATCATTGCTATATCCTTAAATAGAAATTCAAATTGATAAAGGAATTCCTTTTTTTACTAATGTTACGCAAAAAAAAAAAAAATATTGGAACTTGTCACGCAGTGTAATTTTTACCCATGATGGGTAGTAACGTAAGTTTTTCGTGTTTGTGTTTCTTAAGTATCATTGGACGAAATGGCATGACAATTGTTAAAGGATGATACTTTATCGCGCTTCTTAGATCAAGTAGACTCCCAAGAGAGTGACGATGACCATTTTATGGATGACGGTGAAGAAGACGAAAGTTTTGAGCCAACGATTTTTGATTGAAGTACGAATGATGAGAGAGATACTTCCGATATAGAAAATTTGGGTAATGAAATGGAAAAAAAATACGAAACCGATTCAGGAGAGATTCTATATCCATATAAATGAAACAAATCGGTTAGGTACAATGCTTTGTGAGTAGAAATAAGTACAGGTAAGCATTTATATATAATGGTTTCTATTTTATTTTTAAAACGGATTAAAATTATTAGATGGAGAATGGATGTTCCCAGAAGGCTAAATTCAAGGTGAAGATGTAGTAGGTCAAATATTGTTATTCGTCTTCTCCGTTGTAAATGCAATTCAAAAAATATTCGAAGTCTTGAGTCTTGAGTCTAGTCTTCTACTAGTTTAGTACTAGTAGAAGAGTACTTAAAAATCTCAATAAACACAAATCCGCTGGTCTAGATAGTATATTACCCTTCTTCTGAAGAGGTGTTCTTCCTCTCTAGCATTTATCTGCCCAAAATACCATATATCTGCACCTGCTAGACAGGATTTGAAACTGTACGATAAAACTCAATGGTGATACTTATATCACTCAGACAATGGAAACCCTTGAACACCGACGTACTATCTCATGTCTCACTCTGTTAATCACCAGTAGCATTTCGCCCCTTAAAACTTTTAACCGTAACACCCGTCTCGCTATGAATTGTGATCTGTCCACTTTCAGATATATTCTAAAATATCCCGATTCGTTCCTAAGACGTACAACCCGCTTATAGAATGCCCTGTGCAGTTTCTTATTTCTTAGCCATTATAAACTTTAAACATTTAAAACCAACGTTCATTGGTACCTCTCTTTTCATTCTCTCTGATTTTTATTCGCCCGCGCTATGTGGAAGCGTTTTGAGGATAATTAAATCTCTTGAAGGCAAATTATAAAAAAAAAAATAACACGGAATCTTTGAGGCTGAATCAAACATATTCAACAAAAGTATCATATACTCGTGCATCTGCCAAATTTAACAACTAGCTAGCAGTTGTCCTCTTCGAAAATGTCATCACTCAAAAAGAAAAAAAACGTTTTGTACTCATGCATATTCCTGCTCTTCTTGTTAGTTTCTAACTTCGCTATAATATTTTTATCTGTTGGCATAGAGGTCCTTACGCAATGTCTAAGTCCATATAATATATCTGGACATTGCTTACGACGGTATGTAGATTTGCTGCTTCAAGGAACCTACATTCTGAATAGAAATTCAACCGTAAATCAGGAGTTCTTATAGTGTTCTTCTATATTCGTATGCTTCATACGAAGCATCTAAATGTTTTCGCTCAATCACGGAAACTTCATTTTGAACTTCTCTGGTGGTTTGTAGGTAGTTCATGCGCTATATTATATCATTTCCCCTAGCATTGTGTGTTCGGTCAATTTTTTCCAAGATAATTGATGATCAGATACATATTTATCGGTTTGGTTTTGTATCTAAAACATATTTTTTAGAATGTGCTCAATATAGGGTTCAGTCGTTCGCATACAATTTCTGCGTAAACTTCTGATCACCGCCATTTTTGCAATTATGGCAATACCACCTCAATGCTTATCAATTTACCTGAATATTGTTATTGTAATCTAAACAATTCTATTTTAAAAAAGTCCAATTTTCCCACATTCAAAATAAACACGCTCTTAATTGGGTTTAACTGCCGTGCATCCACTTTATTCTTTTTGTTTCTTCTAATTTCGATTTTCAAATAAATAAACTTAACAACTTATATTTAGATACTTTGGCCGGAGAGTATCTATTTTGCAAGATCAAAAGTTTATAATACTTTCTCCTAAATAGTGTCAGTGGTTTTGTATACAAACTTTTGCACATATATGGTATATCGGTCAAAAAAAAAGAAAGACAAGCTTCTATTAACCTTGTATCTTCAATTAGAACTTTTTGCCTACATAGGTAAAAGATATTAATATTCTCAATTATTGATAGTTAAATGATTAATCTCCATGCCACTTAAGTTTTCTTTCTTTATTGACAATATACCAACAAAAGAAGGTTGCAAAAGCTGTAATGTACTGACACACGTGTCACAGATAAAATTTAATTCCAAACAAAAATTTTCTGGATCCGTCTTAATTCCATGTCTCAGATAATTTCGTTATCAATCAAATAACTGCCAGTCATAAATAAGCTAATTCATTACTAATAATCCATTCATATATCCATCGAAAATGTATATAAGAGTATTTAACCCCGAAGCGCTAATAAAAATTGATTGCCTTTGCTAATTTCTACTTCCACTTCCCTTCAATTCAATTTAGATACGAATTGTATAGACTTCACTGTATTATATTGGCCACTCATTGACTGAATTAAATCTTTTGGCCAATCGATTTCCAAGAAGACACTTTCGAAGTGTTTTCATCTTGAATGCCCTTTCACATAAATGTCCTTTGAATTTTCGATTTCTATCTTCGGTCTCATCCAAAATGAAATAAAACATTTACGAGTGCCATTCTTGGGTCGAGGCAAAATCATCAAATGCTCACTCCTAATTTGTTTGCTGATGTTGCTGATTCTTACAACAATAGACAAGATATAGTTGCGTAGAGGATGATGGAACTGTTTTATGGTGTCATAAAGGTAGGGGCTAAGAGCATAATGGGGGCTCTAGTTTATCTTTACAACTTGAAGTGGAATTGCTAAAACGTTTGAAAATTTCTTTAAGACATTGACGTCAATTATAAAACCTTTTATTGAATCGAAATGGGTGTTTAAGGAGGTAAGTCCCCTTCATGTTACATTTACAATACATAGATTCGTTCATAATTCTAGATAATTTGCTGGGGTGTTTTTTGAAACCTTAGTAAAAGAAGAAATATTTTCTAAAGCCTTCAGGTTGAGTTATCATTACAAAAGTGTTTTGAAAGAACGAAATTTTGACTATCTTCGAGGATATCTTTATAGGAACCAGGTGTTTTCCATTTCTCGCGGACATGTTTTTTTGCCAAATTCACTCCCGCCATATTGCTGCGAACAAAGAATTGCACAAATTCCTCATTGTCAGCTCATTCGGTACTATTTTCAAGTTCAGAAGCCGAACTTATTGAATACATTGACGCCAGGAAGCTGAAATTAACATAATCCTATGCTGCACAGCTAAATGCTCAGCTTAGGTTTTGAGGAGGTTGCGAGTGCAAGCGTGAGAGGCAATCATCTATAGGGTTTTATTCTTTCCTCTAATCTGGTTGACAAAAATGTTGGCTCTTTAAGTAAGTAAATTTTGCATCAAAGTAAACGACTTAATTCAGAACTGTAATATAACAGGTGCTAAAGAGACTTCAAAATAGAAAGAACTAACGAATGTCTCTGTGTCAGATCAAAGGTACGTCGAACTTAGGATCAGCTGCAAGGTCTTGATTTACTTGAAGAAGAGGAACTCGCGTATAAGGATAAGTCCATCAAATTCACCTGAAACCAGTGGCATATTTGCTATACATATGCTATGCCTTAAAAGTTATCAACCAGCTGCTGGCCGAGCACTACCATGCAAATCGAACCGCTGACGAATAGTAAGAATACCCTTTATGCCGAAAAATAGAAACGATGACTACACCATAGGGTAGATCATAGGGAAGTCATGTTGAATAACATGAGTTTTGTATACAAAATACAGAATGGTTGGCGCAGTCGATGAAAAACCAAATACCCAACTCGTCATTGAGAGTGCTTCAAACAATTCAACTTTTGATGGCAGTTTGCTGTAAGTAAGTAAGAGTAATCGAAATACAGTTCGCAACAAATGTGTATTATGATGACGGATGGTCAGCAAGCCAATTAAAGATAATACGAGCATTCGAATCCGTTCAAAGAATAATTTGATCGATTTGTTTTTCGAAAACATCCGTAACCTCACGAATGGCCTTCGCTCGTCCTCTCAGGGCATATTCACACCAAACTATTGTATAGGATTCTCTAATAATGACTTGACAAATTTTTTTTAAAATAAAAGGCAAACCATTTAAGATATTTCAAAAACTTTATTAATGGCTTGAAGTACAATCAAAACATTTAAGAATGGAACTCGACTTCGTTCATATGGCCACCGCGGACACGCTTGCAGCGGTCGATTCGTTGGACTCAATTTTCAACGACTTGGCCACACATTTCAGACGTAACGGCCGCTATTTCGCGTTCAATGTTGGCTTTGAGCTCTTACAACGTCGTCGTCATGTTGACATAAACCAATGACTTAACGTAGCCCCACAGAAAATAGTCAAGCAGCGTTAAATCGCACGAACGAGGCGGCCAATCGACTGGCCCATGTCTTGAGATAACACGCTCACCATGCTTACTCTTCAATAAATCGATTGTAGCGTGTGCTGTGTGGCTTGTGGCACCATCCTGTTGAAACCACATGTCGTCCAAGTCCATATCTTCCAATTCGGGCCAAAAATAATCGGTGATCATGGCGCGATAATGCTGACCATTCACAATAACGTGACGATTGTAGCGTGTGCTGTGTGGCTTGTGGCACCATCCTGTTGAAACCACATGTCGTCCAAGTCCATATCTTCCAATTCGGGCCAAAAATAATCGGTGATCATGGCGCGATAATGCTGACCATTCACAATAACGTGACGATCGTTATCGCCGACGAAAAAATATGGCCCAATAACGCCGCCGGCATGCAAACCGCACCAAACAGTTATATTTTGTGGATGAAGTGGTGATTCATAAAGCACATGTGGATTTTCACCCGACGAATAACGCATATTTTGCTTATTGACGAACCCATTGACCCAAAAATGAGTTTCGTCACTGAAGATGATTTTGCGATGAAATTCATCATCTTGGCGCATCTTCTCCAGAACCCAATCGGATAACGTACGTCGCTTCAAATGGTCCATCGGCTTCAATTCTTGAGTCAGCTTAATTTTGTATGGGTGTAAACCAAGATCCTTACGCAAAATACGCCATAATGTGGTCTGAGCGCTGCCCAATTCTTGAGAACGCTATGGAATTGACTGATTTGGATCGTTTGCTACGGACGTCTGAACGGCAGCGATATTTTCGAAAATATCAGAAACATCACACAACGAATATATAGATTCAAATTTTTGCACTAAACTTGTTATTGCCTGTCTACTAGGGAGAGAATTACGACCGAAAATTAGAGTTAACGGTCTTAAAGTTGCAGTCACCGACTCCGAATATCTGTAGAAAATTTTTATAATTTGCAGACGTTGCTCGTTGGTATACTTTACCATGATGAAAATGTTAAGCTTACTGAATAAATTGACAGTGATAGTTTGATGATTAGTGAAAGAGTGCGTTCACAAATTAAATTCAAAGTTGTCAAGTCCCTATTGGAAAACCCTATACATCGACTTCTACTATAGTACAAGAAGACACAAACAATTTGGACTAAATGGAGCCCAGGTGAAATGATGTTTAAGTTTAATAATCGAACCGAGCTCGATTTCATGAAAGGTCATACAGAAGGTTGCAGTTTCAAGCAGGAAACTGCAATTCGTGACGGGAGACTTTATTTTTGTTAATTTTTTGACTAGGCACTTTGAGCTGAAAGATCGTTTGTAGCATTTAGTCAGAACTGTACTTAGACTAGTAGGTTTTCTACCTTCCGAATGAAGTTGATAATACTACCAGCAGAGGTTTTCATTATTTCGTTGCAGTCAAATTGTTCCCTGAAGTAAGTCTTCAGTGAAATTCCGTTGAGAGCAGGACATTCACATGAGATGTGTTCAGTTGTTTCGTCTTCTTATAGATAAAATCCGCACTCCGGAGAGTGCAGTGATGATATCTTAACCGTGGTGTCCTGTGAGGTAGTCTACTAAGTTCTTGATATCTTGCCGACTTAGCTTTATACATCTATTGTCATTTTTATTGAAGGGCAGGATGGCTCGTTTGACCTGCCTTAGACCTGAGCTATTCTCCCAATATAAAATGCATCTCGATTCCTCCCAGCTTTTCATAGCTAAATTAACTGCTGATTTAGGAATGTGTCAGGTAAGGCTGACCGGAAGGCTCCGGTAATGCTCAGATATTCAAAATGCTGCACTCTATTGAACCCTAATGTGGAGGTTTTTTACGTGACTTTAGTCCACTATACTTTAGAAGGATATGTTATAATGGGCCTGACCATTATTGTATAGATCTAGTGAAGTGACTTTTGGAGAGATCCACCATGTGCTACCATACATAGGACGGGAGGCCCATTAAGCGTTGGTTGCTTCAGTGAATTTTTTTTTTTTTTTTTGAAGTGAGAGTTCCAGTCTTACCTAAAAATACGCCCAGAGATGTGACCTCGTGGAGTATTCAAAAGTTGTATCGTTAAATGAAACTATACCTAAGTTTATGTTTTTTCATTTAGTTAAAGAAACTAAATATTATATGGGTTTATGGAGAGATTTTCGTTGGCGCATCAGTCTAGAACTTCCATAAAGGCGTTTTGCATATTTGTATTGACTTCGTTAGTCTCTCTCATTCAGTTTTGAAGTATACAGGAGCAAATCATCTGATATGGAGTCATATCCACCTTTATGTCAAGGAATGCACAAAGTGCAGTTTTTTTTTACAGCGGAAGAAGCTTTTCATTTCAGATGTCAGCTTCATCAGATCACCTTCTGTCGATTTGCCTGACGACAGAGGTTTATTTCCGCAGTTTTATAAAAGGATCCGCAAGCTTTCAGCGGTAAATGAGATTACACGTAACAGAAAATGCTGTAAAACCTCGCCACCTATAAATCTGTAACAACCACCTCCTTCTGACAGAAACATGACTTGCACTTTTACTAACAATTCCAATTAAGTCATGCGAACAAGAGCTACTTTCCTCTGTTTGATTGGATTGACTGAATGCATTCGTGATATCTACCTACAATTATCCGGATACCCTCTACCCTTACAACTTTCAGAACCGACGAACAACAATCTATTATCCAGTGCAAGATGTAATTGCACTTCGACTTTATTACACATTTCCGCAAAGTCACAAATTGTTACATTGAAACGCAGCAGTAAACATCTCACAAGCTCAACAATTACTCCAATCTCACACCCATATGCCCTATGACTTCTTGGGTAACTCCCTTTTCACTTCAACATAAGTCAACCACCAAGCAAACACCTCCAACAGGGGTTCTATTATTTTTTGTTCAAGACAAGGAGCAAAAAGACTGAACAAGAAAGCAAAGAAATAGCAATTTCCTGCAAAATTTATCTGCGAATGTCCTTATCGCGTGACTTTAAATTAGCGCACGTTCACTTTAGTTTCCAGTTTTAGTAGTCAGAGCAAACCTTCCCACACGAATGTTTCCTGAAGATGCCAGAATGGAGATAAGGGTATTTGCTCAGTGCTTTGCACGACGCACATACATAGTTAGTTGGAGTACAACCGAACAAGGCTTGGTCGAGAGGTATAGCGCCCGAGAAATGTCAGCGAAACGCATTTAACTCTAAATGACTGTTTGCTATTGGAATGTATGAAGTTAAGAAAACAGAAACGGAAGTTAGTGGAGATCCTTGTCGATACTGCCAATGGTGGAGAATAATTGAGATGAATTTTACTTACTATTAGAATATCCTTCAGTGCTGCCATGTCTTTTGAAACTACGACACGAACCTTTTGGCATTCCATATCAAGGGAATTTGCTGTAAATTTTTAAACTTCCTGTCAGGGAAGTGAGGTGCAACTAGCTCAGTAATTGAGTGGCCAAAGGAATTCCAGAAATTCGAACAAACATTCCGCCGTTTGAAACCAAGGAATGGTGGGTGCAACCAATTTCGTGTAAACACCGGTTATTGATATCCTTTTGGTGGATGGTTGCATGATTGATTTACAATTTGTAATTGGCTTACCCAGATCCTTGTCAAAGGAATGAGTTTGCATGTCGACGAACATGCACTTTACCAAAGGTAGCCGTACTTTCTTTTGAGTTGTGGCAGTTATGTATGAGTACGTAGTTGCCTCGTGGAATTCAACCTTTCTCCTGCCAAGGACGAACGCTTTCTCCGAGGTGTAATTAATACGTGAAAAACCATTTCCATCATTTTCTTTCATTTTTCACAGAGAATACCAAGAAAGGTAGCTGTAAAACTAACAGTCATCAATTATGCGTTCGCATACACGCGTCAAGTGCATGCAAAATAACACAATTCAGCTGATGTTGTTTCCCGTGGCAAGAAACTCCACGGCAAGGTGAAGTGAATTTACATAGTGTCAGTTTAATTATCATCACGTATTCAGTGTGGTGAAAAATGCCGTTCGCTGAGAGTTGTTTCCCTATCATCACTAAGCTGTCTATGGCTATGTGTGTTGTTTCGAAGGGAAATGCTGTTAAGTGTTCGGTTTAAGGTATGTCAGTGTAGATTAAGTAAGAGGTTAACCTCAAAAAATTATTGGTTTGCTGTGACATAAATCCATTCAAGAAGATGATGTGTGTTGGAGTACCCATTAATTGGGGTAAAAAGTGTTTGGTATCTCCAGAATTTAATTATGTATCTCGGGTTCGTAGAAGAGAATCTTGATGGTTTCTGGGGGATATTTTGAGAGGAGCAAATATGAATATTAAGTGCTAAAAATAGCTACTTTAAATTCAACAATCTTCAAGAGAAAAGTCGACCCTAATAGGATGAAAAGATTCATACGGTCTGAGCTCACTTGACCCTTAGATTACGGTCGGTATGATCTGATATATAGATATAAGATAGATTATATTAGATGTGTTCTTTGCCGATTCATACCAAAAGAGTTATTTTCTTCGGTTTTAGTTCTGCTTTGGGCTTCTTCAAAATATAAAGCGGTTCACTTGTGTTCTGCATGCGATGGCAGTTAGGAACTGTGACCCGTCTTTTCGACGTTTCGGTCGGTTACTTTCAAATGCAAATTCCGATCAAATAACTTTTCGCGTTCACTGTGCCTCAACGCAGCCGCTGAATTTGTATACAATTTGCTTTACTTAATACGTTACTAACATACTCACTTTGCCTTAAAAAAAATTATCTATATCGGTTGTCTATTACTTTGCTACATGGCTTTCATCTCCAAAGCAGGAAGAGGTAGCTACTCCTCTGATAAGGATTACAGACCCATAAAACGTTCCTCGTTTTCGTTTAAAGTACTGAAAAGAGTCCTAGTTCAACGTACAGGACAAAAACTTAACAAACAAAAATTATGCGGTTCTCAACGGCACTGTACGAGGTTGAAGCTATCACTGAAAAGAATATGGTCTACAAAGAATACAAACTTAGCACATATCGAAAGAGCATTTAATAATGTAAACATCGGATCTATAAGGACGGCCTTGGAGCCTTGTCCATGTTGAGACAACGATAGCACAGTGGATTGAGAACATGCTAAATAACAGAATTATCAATTCAGATTTTGGGAGAAACACAGTCAGGAAAATGGTTGCAAGAGGAACTCTACAAGGGACAGTAATTTGTCCCCTCCTGCATCTTTCTGTTGTTAATGACATCCTCACAATCTTCGAGGATGTAGCAGCCTACGCCTACGTTATAATAATTTTGGTGACCATCTTTCAACGATCAGCGAACTTATGGAGTCGGCCTGGAACATACTCGCAAAATAGAGTTAACCAAAACGGTTTAGGGATAAATCGATTAAAAACCAAACTAGAAAAGTTTAATTTTCCCAGAATCTCAGCAGTGTTATGATACAACTTTCATCTGAAGCTCTTGTGCCAACGGTTTTTTAAATCTTCGAATCACTTCTCATAAACACTTTTTGATATAGCATTGGGCTCTTCTAGTGATAACGTCTTTTCATAGGTATCTCAAGTTCGCATGGGGCCAAACCCGGTGAATATGGTGGCTGAGGCATGATTGTTGTGTTGTTTTTGATCAAACACTCTTTCACAAGCAACGATGAATGAGCAGGTGCATTATCGTATTGCAAAAGCAGTGAATTGTTTTACCACAATTCCGGGCGTTTTTTTTTTTTTGTATTGCTTCTCACAGCGGGACTAAACTTCAAGGTAATACTCTTTATTGACCTTACGATCTTGAAGTAAAAACTTCTGATGCACTACGCCACAGTAATCGAAAAAAACAGTGATCAAAACCTTGACATTCGATCGAACTTGGTGTGCTTTTTTCGGTCTTGGCTCTCCCGGATGTTTCAATTGGGACGATTGGGCTTTGGTTCCGACGTTATAGCCATATACCCATGATTCGTCACCAGTTATGACTCTTTCGAGCAAGTCAGCATCATCTTTTGAGGTCATTCAAGCACTCCAAAATGATGCTGTTGCGACGGTTCTTCTAATCAAAATTAAGAAGTTTCGGAACAAGCTTAACTGAGACACGTCTCATGCCCAAAACATTCGAAAAAAATTGCATGACATGAGCCAACCGATATGTCAGCAACTTCTCTTATGGTGATTCGACGATTTTCAAAAACAATTTTCTCCACAGCTTCGACGTTATCATCTTAACGTGGGGCGTTCAAAGCGAGGTTCGTAATTTGCATTTCTCGTCCATCTTGAAGAAGCTCTTACCACTTGTAAACTTTTTTTTTTAATCGTACGCCACTGTCAACATTTCAAGTGTTTTAGAATGCTTGATTTCATTTTTTTACATAAAATTTGATGCGTATATTTTCGTTTATATTTAATAATAACTAAAAATCGCCGATCACACCAAAACACGTCTATTCTTTTTATCTGTCAAAAAAAAACTTATTATGATTTATACTTGAAACTGTGAGCATATGTTCGGGGCATGTGTACCAATACAGCAGAAAAAAAAAACCGATAATCGACTGTACGTTGTCCGCGAAATTTCAAAAGTCACCTTCCTTTTTTAACCAACCTTGTACATGACCATAATTAGACCCTTTCTTACCTATGTTGTGCTGGTATAGTACTGCTCAAGCTGTACTAAAGATAATGCTTAACCTCTTTCCTTAAGATGAATTCCTTGATCGCATGGCTTCCAAAAGTTCGAATCATGCCTGTGGATGTAACACAAATTAGGGCACACGTCTATAATACAGGAGTACGAACCACGAACCGACAAAGTGTAGTGACTACATTTTGCCAAGCTTAGACTTTGATAGGTGTTTTTTCCATATCATTCCCTAGCAGACATGACAGGTTAACTAACATTGCCACCAACAGTATAAAACTTCACCTTTACTCGGACGGTTCCAAAATAGAGAAAGTTACTGAAGCTGAAGTCTTCTATGCTACAGATTCAGAACTCCTTCAAAATTTTGGATCAATGTAGTATTTTTCAGGCAGAAATAATTGCAATTCGTAAAACTGCAAGGGCTGTACTGCTCATGGAACTGTATCCGTCAGAGGTTTCTATCTTTGTTGACAGTTAAGCAGCCATAGAAGCTTTGGCGAGTGAAACCTGGATATAAACAAGTAAAAGGGAATGAAAAAACGGATGAGCTAGCAAGTAAGGGTGCTTCTGTAATCAGGACAATGACATAAATATACCAATTGAAATTCTAAAACGCAAAATGGAACATATAGGCATACAAGAAATCAAAAAATCATGGATTTTTCAAAAGTTTCTGTGTCAACTCACGCTCCCTTTGGCCAAACCTACACAGAGGGAGAACACGTAATAGGACTTACGGACTATCTCACACTTGCTGTGTGGCTGCCTTAGACTCCAAACACGCCATGCCATACACCTGGAGTGCAGATTTTTGGAGAACTTGAAGACGTCAGCAAAATTAGCAAAAAGGCAGTAAAATCTGTCAAATCTGTATAGTTAACTCATATAAGGTGTGCGTGGTCACAGAAAGACCAAAAGTAGGGTTTCTTAAAAGAATAAGTCGACTAGTTTGACTCATCTCTAAGCATGCACAGTCCGTGTTTCCCCCGAAGTGTATATATAACGAATTTGTTTGGATTTAACATGTCGCGTGATTACCTCCAAGAGTTATGTTTCCGATAAAACTTAACAGAACAAAAAAAACATTTGTTTGTTTTTTTTTTCTATACATATATATATATCTTACATATTTTACTTAATTATAAACTTCAGAAAATTACTTTTAGTATAACGATTTTAACACGTCCGTGATCAAAACTCAAGTGTACCAAGAATGCCTACTTGCTTAATGTGTCTCTCGAAATAAATCGTTACCACTTTTAGCGTCGTTGCAACTCGCGCGATGTTGATAGCCAATCAATATTGATGAAGAGCTTTGATTTTTTTTTGCATGCACTTATGCGTGGATGCTGGTATGCATTGAATTGTCACGTGATGCTGTTGTCAATGCAAGCCAGATACAATTAAATGGATATTTTAGTGGTGAACAGGTGTAATGAAGCATGTTACTCAAGGCGATGTCCGCTTTCTGGAGGTGTAAAGGAACATTCCACAAGACATGGCTATTCATCCTGTCGGGTTTTTTAGATATACATGGTTAGGACAAGTCCAATCATATCCTATACGTCGGGAGCTTTTGGGACAAGCTTTCACGAAAATAAGTGATCGCTGCTTTTACCAGACTCAAAAGAACTTTCTTCCATGCCTGGCTTTCCCAAAGATTCAATGCTTAATCTCCCTCCTCTTGATATTCATTTTAGAAGATGGTACTTTCGAGCCCATTTTTCGTTTAAAAGTAATTTCTGGAGTTTCGCTGATCTTTCACGGTGAGTGTAATCTGGCTCCGACTTTATGAGACATCACCGTTGGTACAATGAGATAATAACTCAGGTTGCTTCGGAAATATAATGCGAGCTTTTCATTTTCTCGGCAGAATCGAAGCCAAGAAGAAAATGTAGTCGGATCTTCATCGATGGCTCCAGAATAAATGCAGGATGTGGAGCGAACGCTCTGTGTCATACGAGAATCTTAAACTATTCTGCTCATGAGGCAGACTTGCCTTTGTCTTCCAAGCGTAAACATACGCAAGTCTAGTGGAATTAAACTAAATTGTGATGAAATATGTAAGAGCAGATTTATTTACGTCTACATCCACGACCATGATGGGCTTAAGGTTCTGATGTAGGTTCTGATGTTGCGAGGCTTGTTTGAACTTGAAAGTAAGACAAGATTGCGAGAAATGAGATTAGCGGTGAACTTACTAGGTAGATCTTATAGGATAACTTCTCAAAACCTGAATCTGTGCTGATACTATCTATCGGTTTGATCTAATATAAGCATAATTAAGTATGAATCTCTAGGTTGCAGGCAGATCATACGTATCTTAAGAGTCAGAATTCTTCCACATATTTTACGGTAGAAAGGGTTCAGGTGCCTTGATGTGTTAGGTGTTAATAAAACTAAGGGGTGATTCATCGTGAGCTTTGAGGTTCGTTAGGCTTTTTTTGACAGATCACGCGTGACTCCTTTCAAATTGCTTTGTTATTTTTATTCAATGTCATTTGGCAAGTCATCATGAAAAGATTCACACCACAACATCGTCTCCAAATTGTTCAGCTGTAATACAAAAACCAGCGTTCTGTGAGAAATGTTTTTCGTGCGATTCGAGGAACTTACATAATTGACTTGCTGAAACCACTATTGCCAATACCATTCGCAAGTTTGAGTCTCAGTTTACATTAGTGGATGATACTTTACCGGTTAGACCACATCTAGCACGTAGTGAATAGATTATAGCAGCTGTAACTGAGAGTGTACGCGAAGACCGTGATGAATTGATTTGTCGTCATTCTCAGCAGCTTGGCTTGGCGTATTTTACGTGGAGATCTCGGCCTAAAAGCATACAAAATTCAACTGGTGTAAGAATTAAAGCCAGGCGACTTAAATTTGCGTCATATTTTCAGTGAATGGGCGCCGCAAAAACTCAATGAAAATCCGGTGTTTCATCGTGAAATTTTGTTCAGTGATGAAGCCCATTTCTGGCTCAATGGATACGATAATAATACGTTTGTGGGCTGGTGGAATCATTGGTCCATATTTCTTCAAAAATAAGGCAAATCAGAATGTTACCGTGAATTATAACCGTTGTCGAGCCATGTTAACCGACCATGTGTTTCATGAAATTGAAGCACATATTATCGGTGAGCTCTAGTTTCAACAAGACGGCGCTACGAGCCATACAGAGCGTAAGACAATTGACTTACTGACAAATCATTTTGGTGAGCACTTAATTTCACGTTTTGCTACGGTAAATTGGCCGTCTAGATCGTGCGATATCACACCTTTGGACTATTTCTTCTGGGGATATGTAAAGTCTCAGGTCTTCAGGAATAAGCCAGCTACCATGGACGTTTTGGAAGCCAACATTACTCTTGTTATCCTTGTGATACCAGTCACTATGCTCGAACGATTCACCCAAAATTGGACCTTCCGAATGGACCACCTCAGACATAGTCGTGGCCAACATTTACATGATATCATTTCCAAAAAGTAAATGCCATGAATTGTTCTTTTAATCGATAATAAAAAGTTATGTTAAGTTGAGAGTTCACTTTCAAATTTATGTGTTTTATTTTATATTATAAGTCAAACCTCACGATGAATCACCCTATACTTTGTGCGATGCTTGCTGTGACGATGACACTGTATGGATTCCATCGTTTTATTCATTGGCTTGTTGGTGTGGTGATCTATTCGATCGTGGGAAGTCCTTCAATAAAAGTTATTCTGCGAACGCAGTGTGCTGTGTTTTTGATGATATACACATCAAAAAATTATTAAAAATTAGGACTCACTTTATGTTAATCGTATGTTGATGCACAGACTCTTATAAACGTATATTTCAAGTCAGTGCCTAACTTTAAAATCGCAACATCAATTTAACCTCGCTGATCACTTTTTATGCTTCATTTTGGAGCACGTTTAGGAATAAATGTTTATCATCTCACACAATGTGAATTTGCATATAAGAGCAAAATTACTGCAGGAAGGAAACATCAACTTCCCTAATGGGAAAAGATATTCGAATTTTCCTATTCGCTACAAAATTTTAGAACCATCAAATTTAGATAGGATGGAACTCGTAACGATTTAATCGTAAAACCTTAATGAATTTCGTATATGGGCGTGTACAGTAAGTTTATGCATTTCTCGTGCTTAGGTATCATTTTGTCTATATTATGTAATCTATGATGTAAATGATGTAAATCCTTTAAGGCTCGACGATAAACTGGGTTTTGTCACTCTATCAATTACTCGTTTACGTGTGTTTCAACACTGCTTACTTTTAACAGTACAAAAAAACTTTTGCAATTTGACAAACTACGTCCACTTACGGAAGAAACTCCAGTCCTACGAAAAAAGTTTTTCTTGTCAGGAAAATATAAATCCAGTTAGAAAAGCAATTTATTCATAGTTGTAGCAAACATGCCTTATGGCTGTCATATCTGTTGAAGTATCCCACGAACAGATACAATTGAATTAATTAAAGAGAGTTTTTTTTTTTTTTTTTTTTTTTTTTTTTTTTGTTATCGTTTTGTGTTTATTTAGTTTGGCCACTATTTTGATAAGTTCATCGTTGACTCACATCGTCAAGACACGAAGTTTTCCTCTTGAATTTAAATTAAGTGCACCCTCGTTCACAGTCAGTTTTTTAAGGACGTGTTGTGTCTTTGTATCACTGTGCCGAATATGGTATGTGCTCCGAGGGAACATCTGGTCCAAAAGCCTTGTTTAGAACAACTGCATATTAGATATACTTGTATGTACTACTCGCACGTATTTTTCAACGTAACCCTCACGTAATGGAGCTCTCATAACCATCTACGAACGTACAAGGATCATCTTCCTTTTCAAACATCTGTAGATGGTTTCTTAGTGCGTATGTTGTTCTATAAATAGATATGTCGCAGGATACAAGTATCTGTTTTTATGTATTTCAAAGTATCTACAATCTCATGTCCCGATAACGTCATAAAACTAGGACACACTGATTATTAATAGTCAGAGAAATGAGGGTGACATGCTATCAGCGTGTTGGCTGTCGGTTTTTGCAAAATGAAGTCAAGCTACTATAAAGCGTCCCTTGCCATTGGGAAAACCTGTGAGAAATTTATTTTGGTGTTGTTGTATTGAGGGTACAATTTTCATTCCCTTTTCAGTTTCTCACAGGATTATTGATCAAAATTCACTTCCCTTAAAGTGCCTTATGATTTCCTCCTTTAAGATCCCTTCCTATTCTGAGGTCCACTTTGAGGAGAAATAACGAATGACACGTTGCATGAACACACTTCGACATACCATTTGTTACGATTGAGCTCATACATATCGTTGGGGTAAAGATAAAAGATGTGATGAAAATTAAGCACAACTGCTCACGTGCGATAAATGTGGTTTAAGATGAATCCTTAGGTTTTAAATTGAATTAGTTATGAGTTGCGAGAGATGTGAGACATTGAACTTGGTTATGTTATGAACCTAAGTGCAGTTGACCTTGTACGGCTTCCACTGGAAAATTTAAGGAAGTTCATTTTTCAAGTTTAGGAAAGGACCACGGAGACATTTGCTGAAATTTAAAGAAAGAATAAGCTGCAAGTTTTCATATAAAAGATAATGCGAAATCAGTAATCAGACCTTATATGCATATATATGCGGCATTATCGCAGAGTGAACCATAGAATAATAGTTAATTTTGCACCAGATGCACAAGAAATATTTTTACTAACATATGATTCCATTTACTTTACGAGTATGCGAGAAAGGTAGTCGTGTTGAATAAATATTAAGATACTGTATCCCTTCTAAAGTTGTCTTACTATAAGTATGCTCAGGCAATATTTCCTAGAGTTTTTTCGCCGGCAGGAAGAAAAGCAACACACGTCCGTTCCTTACAATAAGTTTATTAGAATTATTAGAATTAGCTGAAATGAGAAAACTACAAAACGAAACAGAACACAAAGAAAATATAGAGAATTTAAAGATAAGTAAAGAAAGAGGGTGAACGTAAGAGCATGGCAAATATATAACGTTGCCAAATGTATATTATTTTTAACAATATCATCATCATGCTTTCCGAGTTATGATATAGATACTGTTCACTTAAATAAAAGGACACCAAGTATATCTTTTAGTCAGTTGAGGAAAATAAAATGTACAGAAATTTAATCCTGTCAAATGGTCCGTAATTTACAGCAACACCACGCCATCTTTTACTGTAATAAAGCCTTTTTTGGTCGTTGAAAATTCCTTATCTGTATTCTTTTGCCTAATTTCTTAAAAATAACTTACCCTTTAGCGAATCCGGACGAGGGATCTTACTTTGAACATTATGTTTATGCATACATAATAAGGTGGCTCAAAAGTAGTCACCCGATGTTCTGTGGCTGTATTTTTTTTTTTTTTTTTATTAACGAACAACTTTGGTTCTGCTTCTAGTTTATATTTATTTGATGTCGTAAAATTTTGTGGCATTTTCCACCACTCTTGGCAGAACTTCCGGCGATAGGTCCTCGCATTCTTGACGTATATTTTCTTTGAGGGCTTCAAGTGCTTGAGGCATGTTGATATGGAAGAAGTGTGGAACGGTTAAATCAGGCGAATATCGGCCAATGCAAATCGCCAAAACAAGACTATAGGCGACCCGGAAATGCAGCCCTCAAAATTTCGGTTGTGGTTCGTTCAGTATGTGCCGTTGCTCAATCTTGTTGGAACCACATGTTCTCCAGTCCTACTTCATCCATTTGAGAAAAAAGTCCACAGTAGTCATTTGGCCCGCAGCGTTTTCGAAAAAATAAGGCTACTTCCGCAACATCTTATGCAAGTTAAGTCAGTTTTACAATACATTAGCTGAGAGACTTTGGGAGAAATTTGATTGGTTTGCTTTTATCCTGGAGGCTTATTTCATCTGCATCATCACTTAAAATTGAACAATCTATGAAAACCATAACCGAAGACGCAATTAGGCTATTCGCTAATTTGTTTCCTTCTCCAACAAGTTCAAGGCAAGGCCTTAGCTTGGTTGGGCTGCTGCAAAAGGTGAAAATATATTTTGCTTTCTCAAAATAAAGTTCATTGCCAACAGAATTGCTTATATCTGCGCTTGGAAAACAGACGCAAGTTTTTCTTAAGTTGTTGTCCTTCACAAAGAAACTAGTGCCGCATCCTCTTTCAGTTTTGGAGTCATCCGCTAACACCCTACTACATTCCTTTCTTAGTTCAGATTCTGGGCGAGGCCATTAAAAATGTCAATGCATCCGACGGCATATCCATAAAAACAGAGCTCAAAGGCAATCCTAGCGCTTCTTTTTAAACATGAGACGCCAACAAGAGTACAGTCAATCCATGATATAAATGTTTCACCACACAACCGACGCAAAGGCTATAATTGGACTTATAATAGCGGCGTAGATCCAAAGAACCCTCCTCTGTAACGTCCAACATATTTTGCAGAAATGATTTTTTAACTGTCAAAAAGGCAACAGCGTCTCGATTGACTTCCAAATATATGGTATACTTAACTTCGTTGGTAAAGCCGATGTTATACCTTACCAGATCGGTCAATTTATCGTCAAGGAAACAACCTCGGTTTGAAAAAGATTAGCTGTAGGCCATCTGAAGTGCAGCAATCCTCTATCATGTGCGCTTTAGACATACAACTACATCATTTATTTGCCCGAATGTTGACGTCAGAACAATTCAGATCATTAAGCGGAGAGTTCGTCAATATGTACCATCGCCATCACGTATTGCCATCAGTCAGTAACCGGTTCTTGTTTGACATCATTGCTATTAGCTACACAACTATTGATTAGTTTATGCTTTGTTGTCTGGCCGAGTTACAAATGCTTTCAAAAGTCTATGCACTCTCAATGTCGATCAAAATGTTCAGAGACTTTAATTTTGCTAGCTATTGAAGCCCAATCCCAAAGAAAAATCCGCGTTGGTAGGAATGTTGCGTCTTGGACGTGAAGAAACTCAAAGCGGTTGGTCTGAACTTATTGGCGAGCGTATAGTCATGTATTCCTATTTTCAGTATATGGTAAAGTTTACTCTTGATCCGACAGATAAAAGATTTTTAATTGCAAAGGAAAATTGAAAAAGTGTATATGTTTGTTTGAGTTGATAAATCAATGCTTGCCATCCTTCTTTTTAAAGATTATTTCAAGTAATTGTTGACTTCAACTACGTTTTAAGTGGTCCATATGGAGAGTCCAATAGTGAAGCACTTTTTTAAGCATATTGACTGGCAACTCGGTAATAACATGCTTAATGTTGTCTCATAAGGCACTCCCATAAAAAATATCCTAAGCCGTAAAATCACACGATCTAGCCCGCAAATTCACCGGTGCAAAACGAGAGAAAAATTGCACGCCGAACTCATATCTCAATTGGTAGCGGCTTCTTGCTGGAACGACATATCGACCAGGTTCAATGCGTGCATTTTGCGGAAAAAAGTTGGAAATCAATGAACGATAGCGGGCGCCAATAATGTTAACATTAATGTAAACACCGATCCATAAACCCCACCAAACAGTGCATTCGCAGCTCTTGTATTGCCTGAGGTTGTTGATGGAACCAAATATGGCAGTTTTATTTATTAACGTACTCATTCAACTAGAAAAGAGCTTCGTCGCTGAAGACAATTTTTCAAAAAAAGAAAAAGCGGACCTTCCAGCTTTTCTAAGGCCCACTCACGGAAAATTTGACGCTGTGGTATGTCGATGTATGCATGTATCTTTTAAGGTTTTAGACCAAGATCTTTGCGTAAATGGTCAATTTATGGTCTTCAATAACACTGGGGAATACAGCAGCAATAGGTTGCTTGATGTCCAATAGCGTCAAATTGGTCCGAAATTTGGTCAATATGGCTTAAATTGCTTTTTCAGTAAAACGATTATGACGAGAGTAAAATGGTCGAAGAAAAACATTTACACACAGCACAAATTTTGAAAATAGAATTAAATAATTTGTAAGCATATCCATAATGAAATGACAATACTAGTTCAGCATGTTTAACTATGACACATGTCACGAATCACGTGTAAGCTGTTAAAAATAGAACACTGAAAAAAAAAATCACACTACATAAATACCATATATTCCAGCAGCAAGTTACTAGTGAATGTTCTTTTCAATATCTTTCTCCTTTTGTAGTAATATATAACTGGATGTATGCCATCAGTGTTTTTGAGTTCTATGTAGCCATGTACAATATCGAAACACCGATAATACTTTATCTTTAGTGTACTTGCTGAAAACAGTTAAGTTTTTGAGCAGTTACAATTTTAACTTGAAAATTTTTCGCTGTACCCTTTTGAAAATTAATAAAAGTATTAAGCCAATCACACATCCCTGAGGCTTATCTAGATTGATCGCATTAGAATCACTTACAAAGCTCCCAATTTTGGATAATTAAGTTCTGACTTTTTAATAACAGTACAGAAAGCAATTGAATACAACATAAATTTGCGCTCGCCAGCTTAAACAATTTAATAAAACGCCGCGTTAAATTTTATAGAGTTCGTTCTGTTTGGGCTACGGAATCCCACGCTGATTGGAAATGATTTAATTTTGTTAGAAGGCTACATATGATTTTTGTGATTATTATTTCCAGTTCTTCAAGCCATATAGGCGTCCTCAGATTCGTACTGTATTCGTAGAATTTTTGCTGCAGAGTGCTGAGAGAAACTCCAGACTGTTGCTTATAAATGGACGACAATTTCGTTCAAATTTTTGAGGTGCTATTACACGTTACCAGGTGTCAGTTCATTTAATTATAAACTCCATCGAAGAAGTGATTACCAATTCCGTCTTCTTGTCTTTTTGAATACATATTTCAATAGCTGCCGGAGCTGTTGGTTTCTTGGATACATTGAGAACGCATTCTAGAGTAAACTCATATATAAACCAGCACCTGAAATTTTATAAAGCGATTAATCTTGTTTGTTGAATTTCTGCAAATTAAGACACTTGTCCATCGCGGTGAAGTCAAGCCTTCTTCAGCTGTTGAATAAAGAGCAAAAAAACTTAACAACAAGACTATATTTTATTATTAGACAAAACGAAAAACTTAACCTAAAACGTCTGTTGAATTACGTACTTTTTCAATTCATGAATCAAAAAGTAAACGTCAAGAAAAGAAGTTTTCAACAAATGTGTTCACAATATTGAGTGCTTTCAAATCGGCGGTTAATGGAACGCTGTTGAGGTTAGTTAAGGAAAATAATATAATTTCGGAAAATCAGTTTGGTTTAAAGACGTATCAAAGCTAGTCTCCAAAATACAATGGAATAAATGCAAGAACTAGCTTACGGGTGTTTGCCTCGGCTTTTTTACAAGTTGACCAAGATGGGCATACCGAAACCCCTGCTAGACATGATTAATAATATGTCATGCTCACATTGTCACACGTGTCAATGTTATTCCGACCAAAGTCTTTGACATTAAAAACGGCTTACAACGGAAGGCTGTGATTTCTGCGATTCTGTTTAACATTTACACAAGTGATCTGGTAGGTTCCCTCAATCAAGCAATAGATTATACAGACGATTTAGTAGAGTACAGGTCAGTTCCAAAAATCGAAGTCATTAATACTCTTCTGCAGCGTGATTTCGATCTTATTAAGGCGTTAAGTGGAAAGCAATCTTGTTTAGAACTCCACTTGGACGAGTTTTTAGGGAAACTAGATACAACTGGCGAAATTTGCCCATCATTTGTTATCGGTGAGATACGTAGGGAAATATAGGGTTTTCCAATAGGGACTTGAAAACTTTAAATTTAATTTGTAAACGCACTCTTTTACTAATCATCAAACTGTCAATGTCAATTTAACAACATTTTCATCATGGTAAAGAACACTAACGAGCAACGTCTGCAAATTATAAAAATTTTCTACAGATATTCGGAGTCGGTGACTGCAACTTTAAGAGCGTTAACTCCAATCGTATTTGTCGTAATACTCGCCCTAGTAGACAGGCAATAACAAGTTTAGTGCAAAAATTTGAGTCTACATATTCGTTGTCCGTAGCAAACGATCTAAATCAGTCAATTCCACGACGTTCTCAAGAATTGGGCATAGCTCAGACCACATTATGGCGTATTTTGCGTAAAGATCTTGTTTACACCCATACAAGATCAAGCTGACTCAAGAATTGAAGCCGATGGACCATTTGAAGCGACGTACGCTCTCCGATTGGGTTCTGGAGAAGATGCGCCAAGATGATGAATTTCATCGCAAAATCATCTTCAGTGATGAAGCTCATTTTTTGCTCAATGCATTCATCAATAAGCAAAATATGCGTTATTGGTCGGCTGAAAACCCACATGTGCTTCATGAATCACCACTTCCTCCACAAAAAATAACTGTTTGATGCGGTTTGCATGCCGGCGGCGTTATTGGGCCATATTTTTTCGTTACTGTGAATGATCACCGATTATTTTTGGCCCGAATTGGAATTGGCCTTGGACGACATGTGGTTTGAACAGAATTGTGCCACAAGCCACACAGCACACGCTACAATCGATTTATTGAAGAGTAAGTATAGTGAGCGTGTTATCTCAAGACATGGACCAGTCGATTGGCCGCCTCGTTCGTGCGATTTAACGCCGCTTGACTATTTTCTGTGAGGCTACGTTAAGTCATTGGTTTATGCCAACACGCCGACGACGTTGAAAGAGCTCAGAGCCGTTTCGGCCGAAATGTGTGGCCGAGTCGTTGAAAATTGGGTCCAACGAATGGACCGCTGCAAATGTGCCCGCGGTGGCCATATGAACGAAGTCGAGCTCCATTCATAAATGTTTTGATTGTACTTCAAGCCAATAATAAAGTTTTTGAAATATCTCAAATGGTTTGCCTTTTATTTAAAAAAAAATTGTCAAGTCATTATTAGAAAACCCTATTGAAGGTCATATTCTATGTGGCCCTTATTAGCCAAGTCATCGCGAATGATTGTTCCGTTTGGTTAAATGTAGCGCCGTATCGGATGGAAAGGATTTGGGTGTTTGAAAGGAAATGTCTTAGTACCTGTCTCGTACCGAAATCAGAGTATAAGAAATACTATCCCAACAAATTCGTTTAGTCTGAATAGGATTGACAATTTCCTAATTACGGTGATTCGAAGAAGCGTTTGGAAGGGCAATGACCGACGATAAAAGCCTGATCCTTGGTACTTATTACTCCAATGAACTGTACCACAAGAGCTCTCTTCTATCAGGCTTTATCCCATGAGTGGCATTTCTCCATATTGATGCTAAAGGGTTAGTGCAAAGAAGGGATGGTATCCCAGTAATATGCCACTGGCATTGCGATGCGAGGGACAAGCGGCTCGTCTACAACGGGTATGTTGCCAATGCTCAAGAGCTCCTCCGTTTTAGTCCCGCGATGCCGGACATTAATCGGATCGATGCCGAGCAACTTTAAACCGAATTTTGGTGGCTTCAAAAAGGTAAGAGGGTTGGCTTCTTCTTCTAGGTCGGTACGTTACTAAGGTAATATACTCTTCGTAGCTGTAAATAAGATTAAGGATAGTTATTGGGATCTAGTGGAAAGGCCGCGTCCGCCAACATGAGGCGACGCCTCTGAGAAGTGACCGATTTTTTATGACATTGGTTAAATATCGGTGGTGCATGTGCACAATGTCTGTGTGAGAGGCTACAAGTGCTGACCACCCCGATTATAGATAAGTTAATTTATGTAGCTTAGGTAGATTAAGTAGGGCCATCATTTTTCTAAGTTTTTTTTAGATGTTTTATATATTGTTAAATTGATAGATAAGATTAATGTTAAGATAGTTTTTAAGACCAAAAGGCAAATGTTTTATGAAGCTGGAACATCACGCGATGGCATGATGGTTAACTCACTGGCTGTCATGCCACCTACCTGGGTTCGAATCCCGGTAGGAGCACAACAGCAATTTTTTCAAAAATCGTCATCACCCTTTCGGCAGGCAATGGCATATCTCCGAAAGTTAAATTCTACCTGTGGAAAAGCTTCTCAGGAGAGTCATTCGGAACTGGCAATAAACAGTAGGCCCTGCTCAGGAGTGTTAAAATTCACAAAGTGAGAAACACAACTGAGTGCGAGAAGCCTAGGCCTTGGCTCACACCGGGCTGTCGCGCCACTTATTTATTTATTTAATTACGTAGATTTAATTATTTTTGTCTAGAATGTAACATAATGTTACATTCATGTTGCGTTCAACACATCTAAATAACTTGAAACTAAATTAAACATTTAGTTGTAACTTAATCATAAATTAGATTTTTTGGATTTTTTTTTCTTAGATTAGATTTAGATTTTATTCATTCAGTGAGATAATACAATTCACTATACATAAAATACTTAAAATTTACAAGAAGGGTTGAAAAAACATTAATTCAAATATAGGACTAAGATACAAAAACAAGTTGATAAACATCTGTAAATATAAAGTAAATTAAAAGTGTTCATCAGAGAATGAATAAATATGTAGATATATTACATTCCTTAGTTAATGAAAACTAGTGTCGAATGTATCGGGTTAGATACCAATTGATATGTTTGAAGGTAATATTGTGCTGGGGTGAATTGAACTTTCAGGTAAACAAGAAGATTTAAAAAAGATTTAAAAAATTAGTCTGGAAAGATTATTTATCTCAATGAAGTCATAATTAAACAACCACTTTTTGACCTTTTTGCAAAACGAAAATACATTCAGACATTCAAACGCCTTAATTCATTGGGTAATTCATTGAAGATACGATGTGCCACAGAAGAATAATAACTTAAGAAGAGCTGAGTTTTGTGGAGGAGAACAAATGCAAAATTACCATTACCATGCTTCGAAGACCGTATGTATTCGGATCATGATTTAGAGAATAGCCGCTTCTTGAAAACAAAGTTTTTAAAACTTTGTAGCAGTAAAGATGTTAAAGAGACAGAAAAAATGAGCTTAGAAAGAGTGAGAAACTATGCTCTCCGCGCTTTTTTTTTCCAGATAATTCTAAGCAAATGTTTTTGAGCTAGCAGCTAAAATTGTATACTGTAGTTTTGAATGGACCAGGCCATCATAAATTGTAAGTAGGAAGTTCCTTCCACAAAATAATCTCAAGTGGTATAATATTTTAGTTGTTTTTAGCAAGTACCTTCTTAAGGAAGTGGTATGAGCGCTGCAATTCAACTTGCTATCAGTTTTAATCCACAGACACTTAAAGACCTGTACATTGCCGATAACAAAACAATGCCTAGAGCAATCATTAGTAGTATCAAAAGAAGTAAGAGAACTAAATTCACTTCAAGTGTCAGAACTTATCAAAAAGTGACAACAGTGTGAACTATGAAAAGTGAAATCAGGCAGTTGTAAACATATCGAAAAGCATGATTTTTGTTTTATCGCTGATAACTTACTTGTGCAAACGGAACCAGTGCCTCAGTACTTCTTAGTCATGGTTGTTATTTGATATTGATATTTGCTTTTCATATTTAAAAATTGAATATATGAAGACTAGGAACACTATGGGTCCCAGTACGGAGCCCTGAGGGACACCAATTTTGATATCACAGTACTCACTAAATGAGTCACATATTTTTACCATTTGTATCCTGTTAGTGAGATAAAATTCAAACCATTTAAGTATAAACCCTCTGAATCCAGCTTTATCTAATTTATTTAACAACATAGTATGATCAACAGTATCAAAAGCTTTAGGAATATCAATGAAAAGGGAGGCAGTTAGCTTCTTGTTATTGATGCTGTCATGTATCTAAAGAGAGTATCCTCAGTAGATCTACCAGCTCTGAAGCCGTACTGACTTTGACTAAAAAAAGAGGTAGTTTCAAGATAAGACACAATTCTTTTTTTTATCAGTTTTTCAAAAATTTTTTGAAAATACAGGAAGAACAGAGATTGGTCTAAAATTATTTATTATCTTATTGTGTCACCTTTTTTTAAAAACTAGTATTACTTCAGCAATTTTAATTATATCAGGAAATTGTCCGGAAAAGATACTTATTTTAATGATATGAGCCAGTATGTTTTTAATATTTAAAGCGATAACTTTTATAAAAGTATTCGAAAAAGAATTGTGGCTAAACGACATTGAGTTATTTAACGACATAATAGTCTTCATTCATTCATTCTTCGAATGAAGAAATTGACTCATAAAAAAAGCTGTGAGCCTCTGAAGTTCAGCCCTGTATCAGCTAGTGTTTTATCAGCAACACTAGTAAAATATATATTTAAGATATTGGCTAATTCTGTAGAATTAGAAATATCCTAATTATTATGCCTGAAAGAAGACGTTATACCCCTAGGAGAGTTTCTATTAAGAAGTCCATTCACTATTTCCCATTCTTTTTTGGGATTACCTATAGCACTGTGAAATTTTTTGATGTAGAAATTCTCTTTGCATATGGGAATTTCAATTGCAACTTCTATACAAATTTTATCATAGGCACTACGAAGATGATTATTTTGTGGGTTCTTTTTACATTTTAATCTTAATTTATTTTTTGCATTTATTTTATTTACCAGATAGTAAGATATCCATGGCTGGATCTTGATTGATTTTTTACATTCTATACGTACAGACACTGAACACAATTCAACATGCTTATGTACTATAGTAGGTTAGAAAACAACTTAAAAGAAGCATTAGGATCATTAATTGACCGTACATCCGACCAGCTTTCCTGAATTAAGCGGACGTTCAGATCTGATAAGTTCACGCATTTCGGGGAATAGTGTAGATTCTGTTTGTTAGTACTCTTAACCTTATTGGAATTAAAGAATAAACAGATCATGGAATGGTTAGAATTTCTAAAGTCGGCCGTGCTACTAGTTAGAGACTATTTAGAATTGCGTTCGAACGTGCAAAAGATATGATCAATACAAGTATTAGAGGGTTGCCTTGTTGGAACATTTATGCAACACTCTAAACCATTAGCACACATTAAAGATTGTTAACGTTTTTTAGGTCACCAATGTCCAACACTGGAAAACGAGTACCTGTGAAGAGAAGTCAATCTTTCTAAACATTTATTGTCCTTTGCCTTTCATCAGAACTACGGTATTCTATTTTGGCGAAAAAAGGTATTTCTTGATTGCTTGTTCCATTTCTATTTTTATCCATTTCTATGTGCCATTTCGTGTTGCAGCCTTTTCCAATCTATTTTTATCGCATACAAGAGTTTACTTAAGTTTATTACAAAAAAAGTTTGCTTTTAAACATGTACCCCTCTGGCAGCCACACATACTTGTAGACCTTTATACCAAGTTCTACGTACATACAAGTCCATTTGTAGAAGATGAATGAAATGAAAAAAAAAAAAATAAAAATGTAAAGTGGTTCTTTGTCTTTGGCGCATTCACCAGAGGTAAGTTACATGTTGGTGGTGAATGGGTGGGGGGTTGTCTTCTTTGCCACCATCTGTTCATCTGTTATCCTCTGTTTAGGTATAGTAGCAGTGGCGACTCTTTTCGAGAGTACCATCATCATTCTGTCGTCCCTAGGGCGTCTTGCATTTAAGTTTTATATCTCACTGTTTAGGCTGATGGCTGATGGTTTATTATTCATACACAAACATAACGACCAAGATGATTACCATAATAAGAGGTCAGGATCATCATCATCATCATCATCACCGTGGGATAACTTAAGATAATATTCTTTTGTTTCGTTTATTTCGTCTGTTAAATCTCCATTCCCCAAAATGACCTATGTTCCGTGGTTATTGTTATAAATTCAAGGGTTTACGAGTGCAGGCTTAGTTTTATTGTTTTCATTTTTTTGGCATGTGTCTTCAAAATCGTGAATCCTTTGTTCGGCTTCTCGGTAAGACTGGTTATCCTCGAAAAAACTAAAAGAGGAGTGATTTTCAAAATCTACTCCTCAAGACATTTTTATCGTCGCACTCTAAGGTTTGTCATAGCGGAAGGGTAACAAAGGTAAGGGTGGCATTTTAGTATACGAGTTTTGAGTAACTTTTGGATTTATATTCCTGATGTCATTGGTTTACAAAGAGATATAGAGATATAGGAATAAGTATGTGGAGAAAAGTTTGGTTATTTGAAAAGTTTTGCTGGTACATTCTGTTTCTTTGTGGAAATTTTGTAAACTTTCTTCCATGAAAGAGAAGCTATGAATACTTCTTTTGTAATGGCTTTTCCAATAAAATGTTGGCAAAGGGACATGGGGTGTTTTGTGGGTAGATGTGATGAGTTGAACTGGGCGAGCTTAGGGTAGAGTTATATGGATTCGCCCCATAATTGCAAATGCGAGTGTTTTTCAGTGAATATGTGATTCAGTATATCAGTGTAATCGTAGAATGGCGGAAAGTGTTAAAGAAAATGTTGGAGAAAATGCTACAACTTTACAAGCTTGAATTTGGGAAGTCAGTCGAATACGTGTTAAATTTTATATATGATAATATTGTAAGTTAAAAGTAATATTAAACCAACAATTACAGACCAAGTCACTTGCTTTACGGCAAAGACTTGTCATATACATATGTATGTTAGTGCAATCACACGGAGGACTAAATAATGCATTAATCATCACCCTGATCTAAAATGTTGAATAATTGCCATTTTCGATCTTTAAATCATCTTGAGAAATCTCAGATCTGTCCCAAATCTAAAGTCGTTTTTGGGCACGAAATTCCTCATTTGTGAAGGGTGAGGGCTATCTATAGGTAGAACCTCAGTCAACTTTAGTGTGACCCTACATCATTCACAGCCCTGACGTTGGCTCAATGAGGTCCACTCCTACAAAGTCAGGACAGGGGCTCCTGACTCCCATGATGCCCTGACTGTCTTGGTACCGAGTTCTCACTTCTGGCGAAGATTATCGTTGGTTCTGCCACCCAACAGGACCTACTCCTATGACCGGCCGTTTGTAACTGTACAAAGAGAAGCAACCTTCGGTGGGATCAATATAAAACCGTTTACGATAAAACTAGTGTTTGCTCTATTTCTACTCTCAACAAGAAGACTTGATATTTCTGCGTACCCACCAAAAATTACAACAAATTTCCAGCATGTTGGCTGACAAATTAAGTTACTTTTTATAGTTTAACAAGAGTAAGCTTTGGATCATCACCATGTTTTCAGCCGGATATTGTGTCCGACCCCCTATCTGTCCTGCCTTCGATAATATAATTCGTTTTAACATAGCTTACATTCGATGTTCTCCATGCAGCGAAAAGAATTATATTAAATAGAAACTACACATACTATACGTACTAATATACTTTCTTTGATGGCGCTACAATTCTGGATAGGCCTGGGCCTTGTCCAACGAGTTTGCCTAGTTAGTGTGGCCAACTGCGTCCAGTTGCGTACTCAAAGATGGAGTGATAGAGGCTTACCAACTCCTAGCAGAATCGTGTCAGGCACACATTACCCAAATTTTGGGAGATCGATGCCTTCATTTATTTATTTTTGTTGTTTTTTTCTATCGACACAGAACACTCAAACAAAGAATAGGTCTATTTCACTCCTTGCATGTTCCTTTTGTTGAAATCTCTTAATCTTTTAAAGAAAAATGACTAAGCCCTTCAGTGATAAAGTGGCTGCAGTACCAACACTCAAAGCCTAGTACCTGCTGCGTTATGCAACACTCTCTACGGCACTCAAAGAGGAAGTGCTCTGTGGTGTCGTCAATACTTTCATAGCAAGCATCACAGAATTTTGTCTCACTTATTCCCACTATACTTGAGTGATCAAAAGCATATATTGTGGCCTCGTCATGATGCCAGTAAGTATCCTGCGGTCTATCCTACTGACGGACAGTAAAAAATCCGCTGATCTAATAGGGACTATGGAAAGACTTCGTTTGTTATGCCGGTAACTTGAAGAGCCATGCAGTTTTACTAGGTGGCGAAAAAATTCATCACCGTATCGGGAGATGATATACTATTTGCAAATGACGACAAGCGTCAAATCTACTTTGGCATTTGTGAAGTAAGTAGATACAAAATACACGTCAATAAGAGATGAATCGCTATACTGCACTACGGCATTTTGCCGCTCGCCTAGAAGAGCATGGGACAACACTACATGCTGTTAGGTCTGGTCGACCCCGGAGCAGCCGTTCTATTTAGAATATCGTAGTTGTCGTTGCAGGTGTTGCAGAGAATCCCATAGTATCGACCAGACGACGTGACATGCAATTGGACATCAATCGGTGATTTTAACAGAGAATTTTGGTAAAAAACTGTACCATGTCCCCTTACAAAGTGCAGGCAGTGCATCTTGCCGATACCTCTGTTACCTGTTCCTAACTTTTCATCGAAAACCATCATTTTCGAGGCCAATTTCCATATCTCTTAATATCTAAATAAGCAAAATTTTCACTTCTGAGGTGCCGAAAATGCGCATATAACCCACGAGGAGTCATTACACTTGCTCGAAGTTACTGCAAGATTCGCTGCCTACGAGTCTTATTTTTCCGTAAACGCAACGGGTCAAACGATTACTGTGGACGGCGAGCACTACAGAGCCATACTCAACGACTTCCTCCTTCCTCAATCGGATGAATCGGGACTGGAGAACATTTGGTTCCACGGCGCATACTGCACGAGTCACAAACGAAATTCTGAGGAATGCATTTCTGGGTCGCTTAATCTCTCGTTTTGGCAATTTGCACTGGCCGGCAAGATCGCCTGATTTAACCGCTTCAGATTTCTTTTTGTGAAGTCACGAGTCAATGTCAACAAGCCTCAGTCTCTTGAACCCCTCAAAGAGAATATTCGGAAAATATTGCCGGAAGTTCTGGCAAGAGTGATAGAAAATCCTATAAATCGGTCACGAATGGTCATCAATTATAGCTAGGACCACTTAGCCGATATCGTTTTCTCGACTCAATATAAAAAAATCTGAGACATCAAGAAAACATAATCCAAAAGTAGGACTAACGTTTTTTTTTTTTCGTAAAAAAATTACAGCCAAAGAACATCGGTTGAAAAATTTTGCGCCGCCTTATACTTACTTATTCAGGTGGCGTTACGTAACAGTTAGTCTGGTTAGTTGTAGTCCTCTTGTACTTGTGGGTGAAGTCATCCTTTACTGCGTTGTCCAACTGAATTAGATTCAAGGACTCAGCGTGCCGTAGTATTGGTATCCATTCGCTTTATATGGTATGTCCTAGCCATCTCAAGCAAATAGTGTCCTATAACATATGCAGTTCTGCTCATATGAAACCCAACTGCCAATGGAATCCCTAGCTTATAATAAAGGTTCTCACATCATCGGCGATTTCAGTTCCCGTGATCTCATTTTGACCTGGGACTCAGACAAGACTCAGTAAATTCATCCTTTTTAGCGTTTAGTGAATTTTTGGTACAGATGCAATTGCTTCGCCATGTTCACCAATTCTTAGCTGTCGCTGTCATCAGGATTGCATATATGTATCTCCGCTTTTAAGACAGACGCGTCAGAGTTATGGTGTTATTGCGTCAGACGACATGAAAAACTTCCGCTCAAAGGGCATCAAAGCTCTAGTGTGTGATGTATCAACGAGAGGTTTTCCTCTCATTCATCAGTGCGTCTAGAGCAGAGCCATGCGTGCTAGGAAAAGCCCCCTTGCAGCCGATATAGACCGTTCTTTGAAGTACGGCAAAGGCAACAGAGGGTTTTTTTTTTGGAATTCATTCAGACGTTCGAAGCGGGTCATATCATAGCCGTGTGGATCCAAAGACCATCCTCGGTGAGAAGCCCCATGTTTTGTTGAAATTTCCTTTACACTGCCAGAAGGCTGACAGCGCTTACGAGCCTTAAGACGATACTTGTTTAGTTCAATAAAGTTTGTCATCCAGGATGGTACGCAAGTCCTTAGCTTCATTCGATAATCGGATGGTGATGTCTTTAACCATAAGATTAGTCAGATCAGTCAGAATGACTGAGAATCAATTGTGAATCTGCGGCGGCAGTCGATAGACATAATTGTTATCGTATCTATGACATCCTCAGACGTACTTTGGCTACTAACATTTATGGCCTTAAGTCTTAATTATCTTTCCGGAAAACTTGGTCAGCTCGCAGTACGATGAGTGACTATTAGACCAATCGGGTCACTGCAAAGTTGTTCGATGAATAATAAGGTGAAAGACATTGTTCTAATTGTGCTACTTAAGGTGAAGCCTTTTTTCCAAGATCCGATGTTCCTGGCCCAGGAGCTAGCATCAGAGATACTGGAGCTGCCGTTGACCCATTAAAGGTTCATCTGCCACCAACTCCATTTTAAAACTGTGACTGGTCCTTTTTGGATTTAGACCCAATTGGAGGTAGCGCATATAAAGGGGATAGCATGCCAACTCTTTATGCGAATATGTATCCGCACTTAAATGCATGGCAAGTTTGAGACACGAACCGGTGCGCGGTTGTCACCATGGGGAGGTTAAATAGAAACAATTGATGTATAGTCAAAGTGATTGCATAATGCACATTAGCACGCATAATGTGTGCTTTATGTGCTGTATCTTAAGAAGTGCGCCACGGACGGACGAACGCTTCATTACAAACAAAATAGCTTTTCTCTTCTTTTCTTTAACTGTCCAGCATGATAGTCCCACTTATTTTTCCCAATTTAAATGTAAAGCTCTACTATAATTAGTTATTTTTACACTACCATTTCGAATTTGATTATAAAATGAAGTCATTTCCAGTAGCAGGCTCAATATGCCTACAAACACCCATCGTCTATAAAAGCTTCCTTAACTGTTCGTTTCTGGGGATTAAGTCATTAGCACCCATTTTCCTCCTCACTTTGTTTTTTTTACTTTCTTCTAGCTAACCTAAAAACAACAGAAACTCATCTGTGGCCACATGTCCATTAGCCTTTGCCTGATGACCAGAAAACGTTCAAAACCCACTATACCCTTAAAACTAATTACTCCAGCGAATGTCTACAGTCTATGGGGGATGCAGAAAAACATTGAAAACTATTTTCTCCCTCAAAATAGTGCTAAAATGCTGCTTACCTTCCATTACAGTAGTTTGCGTCAATTACTCTAACGAAAAAAAAAAGTTAATTACATCAACCAACAAATCTTTAAGGACACGATGTTATACTGAGACAAGAAAAAAAAAAGAATACAAATAGAAGAACGAGCAAATGAGAGTAATTTTATAGCACCACACTCCTACACATAAACAAAAACCAAAAGCACCACATGTGAAACCCAGCAGTTTCCCCAAAATATGGTTTCCCTGAGGTTGCCATTATAATCACCGGATGTCATACCAGGTTCTAACACCACTCGGTTTTCTCCTCATCGGTAGAAGTTGGTTTTTGTTTTTGTTTTTTTTTTTTCGATTCGAGGGGCATACCCGGGGTCAAGAAAAAGAGTTGAAACCACCTTTGGGGTGCAACAGGTTGCTGTAGGCTATAAGTTCTCTGCTACCTGGGAAGCCGTAACTATCGTTCGTGCCTTTGTTGGAGGGAAACGACTTTGGTAATATATGGGACACCGTTGCTGAAATGCTATAAAATATTCATAAGGTATTGTATACACTCATGTGCACTCGTTTAGATGGGATAGGCGGAGCTGATTTTATTTAGTGATCTGTAGCCCAGGAGATATATTGATCTAGAAACTCAGGGATATAATACAGAGAGAATAGTTTGGTGGTGTGGCAGCAATTAGGTTATTGCGGATATGCTTCCTGCTGCATAAGATAATGAATTCCGTTGCTTTCAAAGGCATGAATCGAATTCATTAATTTCGGATTATGGAAACACAGCGCCAGAAGAGAAGAAGCATTTAAAAAAACACTTAAGTGGTGTAGTGTATTCTGAATGGAATGATAATCTTCTGAGATTAAAAACAGAATTAAAACGGGATTGAGACAGTTTTTAAAATTTGTAATTGCCGGAAAAAGAGGGGCGACCCGGGACTATCCTTAAGAATTATTTGAACCGAAACCGCACCATAATTACAATTTTTCAGTTGCAACATTAGACCATTAAGAAGAGAGGTATATGATGATCCCGCTGATAGCTGTCCATGACCTTATACAATGCTCATTTAAGGTCCTATTTAAGCGCTTGCCAATTCCATCAGATTTAGGGTATATTGGGCAACACCGAAAAATCGGCACACTTCTTGGAAGACTTTTGAAGTTTCATCCATGATCAGAGTGTAGCTCCATTGGAATTCTAAATCTGCTCACCGAGCTGTCGACTATCTTTTTAGTCTTTTTATTTGTATAGCGAACACTTCCGGCCACTTACTGAAGTAATGCATATAGCATATAGTCCTCTTTACCAATTTTTGGTATAAAGGCTACTCTCACTGTTTGCCAAGTTTTCGGCATATATGCCAGAGCCAAGCTAGCAGTGAAGATTCTTTTTAGAGTTACCAGCAGCTGGTCTATACCCTTTTGTAACATAACTGAGTATATGACATCGGTGTCAAGTAACTTGAACCTATTAAAGGAAGCAGCATCATGTTTAATGGCCTCATCCTTTACCACCACCGATGAGATATCTTATACTAGCAACGGCTTTTTGTATTATTAAGCTCATTAGCAGTTTTAGTAATAGGAGCTGGTCGTGAGCTGGTTACGATTCGGTTACCTGATAAGTGAGTCTCAGGCATGAGACGGAGAGTCTCTGCTTTCGCCTAAATATACCATAGGTAGCATCAGATTTTCAGAGTGGTACCAGCCTGGTTGATCTTGCCTTTTTGAGGACTTCGAAACGACTCGTTTCACCGATAGCTTCGATTTTTTTTACAAAAATCTTTTTAAGAGATCACAGTAAAGATTTCAGTCTTCCCCAAATTTGTCTAATGTGATCTGCTTAGAAGTTTTCTGGTTTCTTTACAGAGTCTTTGGAGATCTGAAACACAGACACAAAGGAACGAAAAATCGCTGGATTGCTTTCTGGCTGGAGATGACAGTTAAAAATACTTGGTGAGGGTGCACGCTTGTCTTGGCTTTCGTATCGTTTTGAGCTTAGGGAGACTATTATAAGACTTGCCGAGCTCCTCCTTTAATCATGTCCAGTTTGTTTTGCTCGGATTCATCCTCTTCCGAAAGGTCAAGACTTTGCATCCGATTCCCAGACCTCCGATAGTTCTCGCTAGCCGGTAATCTCCCTGACATACCTATTGGATAATGTTAAGTCGATTACTTGCTTACTCTCCTGAGTTGTTGATAACCAGGTCAGACGATATTATGAAGACCAGGAGATCACCTTTCTGGAATCCCAGTTTTCAATGAGTTCGGCATCCGCCTTCGGTAGTGGTGGTACTAACGAATCATAGGGATAAAAAAATAAGCAGACGCAATGAAGAATTTGTGCCATTTTTCGTTCGTTTTGTGGCCTATTTCTACAGCAACTAAATATGGGTTGCAAAATTGTCCAAGATTAGATGGTGGAAGTGAGTTCGGCTCATAAAAACAAGTTCTTCTACTTTCGTCATATAATGGTGTGAAACCCCATAAACATTCAAAACAACATATGTGTTTGTACCATACTCATGATTCCTGTATGAATATTATGTGGGGTTTTGTATATTGGAATATTGAAGGTTGATTTGAGTACATAAACTAGATAAGTACTATGCTGGTTATGTCTTGTCTTCAGTGAAAATTACCCCTTCCAAGGTGCACACGGGATACATGAGCACATCCTACGCTTCCCTGAGCTGCCTCGGAATCCTTAGTTTTCGAGGGGGATTTTCAACATCGACTTGTTTAAGAATTCAAAAATTTGCTTTGTGGAACACTTCACTAAGTGTTCCGATTTTCTTATTGCAGTTCTCCGCTTAGAGGCAAATTAATCTCGGTCTTACCTAGCCCCCACATTTCACTGTCTCAGTTTTTGCAGTCAGCGTTGTTTAGACTATTGTCATTATCAGCGTTCCGAATTTGAAACCCCAGAGAAATAGTATTGGCATCTTTGATTCGATCCTCTCGAACTGAAACTTTTTCTAGATTCAGCAAACATCGGGTTCAGCCGGGTTTTGTGTGCAAGGAAAATCATCACCAAAGTTGTTTCTTCGCATGAATTTTACCACATCAACCAACTTCCATCGAGCAGAACTACGCTCTTTGCTGATAAGTAAAGCTTACCGTCGAACCCTTTACCTTCGATAAGTCTTTTAAACAATGACAAGTAAGATTCGATAAGTGGATATCTCCATCAATAACCTCTTTTATGTGATGTTTTCTTAGCTGGAGAATACTCTTTGCTGACAACAGTTATTATCCAAACTTTACTTGCGAGCTCGCACTCCATGACACATCAACAAATTTGAAGATTATTCCTTTTGTCCTTTCCATATGTTTTTTTTCCAAAAAAAAAAAAAACAAAACTGTGACTCCAAGGTTCTTTCTGGGGCTTAATGCAGGAACATGGAAGTTGTTGATTTTCTTGTCTTCAAAAGCATTTTGGGTGTACTTACTACAGTTGTTTAGTTTTGAAATATTTTAATCGCTACAACCCAAATAGGGGAGATTTCAAAATTTTAAAATGAGCACCAAACCGTATTCGTAAAAGGATTTTATAAGACTTTGTTTTCTATAATTGTGATTACCTGTTGCTTCTTTTGCAATTCTGGAAGAGTGTCTTTCGAAAGCCTCATTGCTCAAAGTTTCCTTTCTTCTGTTGGTCTACTGTCTCATTAGCTTATGCTTATGGTTGGTTGTTGCGTTTTAGTGATTAAACGATATAAAATCTTACAACCGCATATGGGCGATCGTTAATATTTTTCTAGTAACCACCGTAGCGATCGAAAAGGAGGGACAGAACAGTTTTAGATAACCAATATCATCGAAAGGTGTTATGAGTAAAACCCTTATAATCTAGCGCCTATATTCATGTCCTTACCAAGGACCATAATATTGCAACAGAATTGGTGATTAGTTGTGATAAGCTTAAAGTATTTAACAAAAACTTGTTGCCTCAACGGCCATGTGAACTTAAGACTACACATCAGCATAATATCCCTCTAAAATTCCTTAAAAACTTTATCCTATTCTCTTCTGTCTTACGACTTTAGCAAATCCCCTTTCAACGTCCTTCGCTGAATTGAATTTATATTTCATACTCTCATTAGTAGCACGATAAGTAGTTCATTCATTTACAAACACATATGTACGTGTCGGCGTACACTGCCAAAGAGAATGTTAATCTCTTGGCCTGGGTTGTGGCATCACCACCTTTGACACAAGGACATGCGAATGCAAAAGCGTAGATCCTTTCTCAACCAGCCCGTACAACCATTCTGCCGTCAGTTCATTTTTGCCATACACGCGTACAACTACTTTCGGTATAATGAAGTCACAACATATAAGCCGCAGTTTAAACATCACTTTGGAGAAAACTTGCTATGATACCACCGAGCATAAAGTGAGAGACGATATTACAATGAGCCAAAAAAGGACTTCGCCAGCGGATTAAGTTAAAAAATAAAAATAAAAATTGAAAGCAGAAACTAATTGAATTTCCGTCTTGGAAACTGTGGCGGGAATTTTCGTTTTTTAATTAAATGAAAATATTAAACTTCACCACACAAACAATGCTCTGTGGGCTGTGGTATGCTTCGTTTTTGCTTTCAGGATTACAAGGACATTGGACGAGCTAAATGATTGCGTTAAGTGCAGGGTGTTCATTTGGGAATTGGCGTCGCTGTGAGTATACTTATAGGAATATGTTATAGGTGGACAAAATTCCAAGAAAGCAAATCGTCCCTTCTATTATCATGCCTGGCATCGAAAATTGGTCCTTCCATTAGTCATTAGATCCTGCAAATCGCTGAGAAGATTATAGGCCGATTCTAAGAACGAATCCTTGCAAAAAAAATTTTAAAAAATCCCCTTCACACGCATTCTGTAAAGACTCACTAAAGCGTGTGTTCCTATTTGACTGTTGGATTCTTCATTTTTCCACAACGCATTTTCATTCATGTTCAACATTGTCAGCAACAGAAAAAAAAGGATACAATAAAATACGAGTATGCTTACATATTCGTACCGAGGCGACATTGTCGTAAAAGAGTTCGTGTGTAACTATGCAGGGCTGCATCGTTGCCTCCTTCATTTTCAGTAGAGATGCATTCCGCCCATCAGATCGTTCTGTTGTCTCACGTATAATTGTTTGCCATGGCTTTTTCTTGTGTACACGCTACAAGGATTGGTTACATCCTTTCGAAAGTTTATCTTCCCATTGTGTGTGTGGGTGTGTTGTATACCCGCCGTCATTGAAGGAACAATATGGGAGCTGTTTAAAATGCGCTCCATGTTTCCCATAGATACACGTACTTGTTCATGGATGCAAAATATGAATGAATGCATGGGTATTTAGAGATTAGTCGACGAATGACATAGATTCGAGGGCATCTCATGGGTATGTACAGATGGAAGCTATTAACTTGGTATTGTGCCTCGGTTGAATGTCAGGAATGTCCTTGAAGTTAACAAAGTATCTTTTAAGAGGAAAATTGCTCCTCATATGCAAATGATGATGGATGGATGGGTACAAAGGAATATTACTTAGTGATTGTCAAAGTAAGGAAGGGCGCAACACTTGCAGATGCAGTTTGTACAGTAGTTTGCAGTGACATTTTTCACTGCATACAAAATAGCCACAATAACAAGGACAATCATTTTTAAAACAGAAAAGATAGATTTAATAGCATATGACTTGATAGAAATCCATCTGATTTTAATAACAAGATATTTTGGAATCGTCGAAAGCTGAAAATGTGTTAAAGCAAGTTTGTGGATCAGATAAAGTCACTTTTGGTCAAATAAACTACAATAGTTTTGTTGATTTGTCCAACTATTATATTTTAATAGAGCAAGTGGCTCTATCTTAAAGTGTAGTAATCGATGTTTTGATTGAGCACTGCAATTGTATGGCTTGACACTACCGGGCCATCTCGAGATAGCATGCTTAGTTTTTATGCATTAGGATCAGTCGTCTTAATAGGCACAGCACAGTAACTAGATTGGTAATAAAGAAGAAAAGATCCAACCGATTGGTTCGATGGTTATATTGTATGTTATATGGTATGTGATGCTGGAAAAACGAGATATCTCGTATACCTTTTGAGAGGTTTCGGGATTGATTAGAAAGTTTTAAAAGGTTGCATTCAAAGATGAGTTTTTGAAGTAACACTTCTTAAGGCACGTTGGGCAGTAATTCCGAACTCTGGTGAAACGAAAAAGCGACAGGAATGGGGAGGGGTTAGTGCGCGTGATGAGTCAGCTCGGGCAAAATAAGACACGGGGGAGGAACAAAAAGAGAGAAGGACGGGCGTGGTGGAAAACTAACTAGGTCGGAATGAGGCATGTGCGGTAAAGTGGGCGCCCTGAGTGATTGCTCAGTGCACGAGTTATGTGCATAGCAACTCCATCAGCCCAGCAACAGAATTGCTCCAGCGACATCGGGTGGCCCAGTTTGTGAAAAGCGGCATTGACAATGCAAGCAAACCAACATAGTTGTTAACACTTAACTATAAACTCTTTATGTAAAGCGTCTTTCAAAAAAGACGCTCCATTTTTAAATGCAAATAAAACAAGTTCTGTGTGAAATAACTATACACTAGTTTTTTTTTCCTGTCGGAAATGAGCACTCAAATAAAGAACTAGTCCACTGTATACTTTGTAAGTTACTTTGTAAGTTAATTTTACTTTTAGTGATAAAGTCCCTACAGTACCAGAACCCACCACATCAACGCCAAGAACCTGCAGCCTGATGCAAGTGTAAGTCCGATATTCACAGAAATAGTACTCTGCGGTGTCGTCATCACTTTCACAACAAGCATCTTTGGTTGTTGTATCACCTATACCCAGTATATTTAAGTGCTAAGCAAAAAGGCAGTGCACCGCAATGATGCCAGTAAGCAACCTCAGCGTCAAAATAGATGACAGCTGTGCCAACATAGAAACATTTTTTTCTTTTAAGAAACCATTATCGCGGGCCGTTTAAATGACTCAGTCCCGCGGTTATATTTGGACAGAATGTATAACACAAAAACTCAAACACAACATACGGGGCTCTTAAAATGGTAACTTTAAAGAAAATTAGTCGAGACTTGTTGTAGCTGCCATAGAAAAGAACAAATACTACAATTAGTTTACCATGACCGCCTTCCTAGATATTGAAGGAGCATTTAATAATGTTAGCACCGAATCTATAAGAAGGGCTTAAGATAAGCTCCATGTAGAAACAACGGTAGCATAATGGATTAAAAACATTTTAAAGATCAGAAATATCAGTTCAGAATTCGGGAAGAACAGAGTCAGGAAAACGGCCGCAAAAGGAACTCCAGAAGGAGAATTGATATCTCGTCGTCAGCGGCTTCTTGTTGTAAACGACATCCTTACAAGTTTCAAATAGAAGGGTGTTAAAGCGATAGCACACCACCATTCTAATGAGAAGAATACATATGACAATGATCAACTTGAACATACTCGCAAAATAGATAACACAAAAAGCGATATATGGATAAATCCAATAAAAACCGAACTAGTGTTGTACACAAGAAAAATAAAATAGAAAAGTTCAATCTTTCCAGAATCAAGGGTGTTAGGATATAACTTTTGGTCAGTTGAGTTCTTCCAGGAAGAAAGAACCAAAATAGCTTTAGGAGCATTCTACATTCAAAGGGCCTTTTGTAAACGTTGGAGACTTAGGACATGTATAATACACTGAATGTACATCGCCATAGTTGGACCCATTCTCACCCATGGTACGCTGACGTGTGGAAAACAGCGGAAAAGACTAGTTACCTTAAAACACTCACACACACTGCGTGTGTCACACTAGTAGAGGTACTAAGGTCTACTTATCAGGCTTCACTGGATATAAAGCTCAATTTCCTTCCTTAAGACGAATTCCTTGAATGCACGGCTTCCAAAAGCTCGATCATACTTATGACGCACCGCAATTTAGGACACGCGTCTATAATACAGGAGTGCGAACTATCAAAAGGAACTGACGAGGTGTTGTGACTATATAATGCCAAGCCAATTGATAGAATCTTCTTCTCCCTTTCCTCTTGTATTTTCTCTAGATTATTGTAGAAGCTGTAGAAGCAGAAATAAATAGAGACTGTCACACATTTGCTGTGCGACTGCCCTAATCACCAAATACGCCGTGCGCAACACCTGGGATACAAAATTTTTGGAAAACTTTAGAGCTTCAACAAAGTAAAACTGATAGATCTCCTTAGATTTGTTGACAGCTCTAGTTGGTTTTCAGCCAACAAAAGCTAGGTAAGACCCACCATAATAATAATAAAAATATAAAACACAAATTATATCAACAGGGAATTATAGTAGACCATTGTGAACATCCTTAATTACATAACCTAACCTCACCAAAGTCAGTCTTTGACTACTGTGTTGTTCACTTACTCTTTCAATGAAATTAATTAAAACATTCTTTTTAAATGTATGCACGTACTCATGATTGGACTTATTCCATCAAAAGATATTAAAAACAACATCACCACACTCAAGCCCCATTCGTATTGTACCCCAATCTCCTACTCGTCTGTTGTTTTTCCTTTTCAAAAAACTTTCAATAAAAGTTTTTAACTTGTTCTATGCACTACATATTAGAAGTTAGGCGTTTTGTCATGGATCCAAGATAACAATAGATTAACAAAAAAAAAAAATAAAAAATCAACCTTTCCAATTCTACTGACGTCCCCTGTCACTATCAGGAAAGGATACATTTAAAGTTTTTCATTAAATTTTCTATCAACGTGTGTGCATTTGTGTGTTCCAACTCGGTTTCGATCGTTACTCTGTAATGGCAGTTGGAAGAGGGAAAAGGTGAAAAACTTTTGCTTGCTCCCTCCTCAATTGTGGCTAAAAGCAACGTGCTACCTTTTTGGAAAATATTATTTTCTCCTTAAAGCTTTCATTGAAAGAGATGGGCATTTACAAATTTATTTTCATTTCCATGATTCTCATTCCATTACCATCTGTCGGTTATTTACTTTTTCATACCTCAATACATACCATGTATAAGAAGCCCAACTCCTGTTGAAGAGGTCCTTCGAATTGGTCCTTTTTGTAGTCAATCTACATACAAGAATTCCCACAGTCAAAACAGCAACAGCTCACGACGTTTGGAATTTTTTAATTTGTATTCCCTATGAAGGCTTTGTCAGGCCCGGAGTTATCCAATTTAATTAACATTGTAATGAACAAGGGTAAAAAGAGAAACAACAAATACAAACACAAATACAACGTTTATCGTTACAGCGTAATATAGATATTACACCAACGTATGTTAATGTAGGCTTTATAGCAATTTGTTGTATACTGTACATAGCTCGGCCGCGGCGTATCGCTAAGGCACACTCTGTATATTATCCGTTAAGGGTAATGTTCTTATATACATACATACTTACGGCATACGGTAATTATGCTTTGATGGAGTACCGTAGAAAATATATGAAAAACAACCACCGCCGCGCTGCTAGGGAATGGTGAATGAATGCATTCTGTAAATGGACAAAGTTTTCGGGCTGTGAAGTGAAGAATAAAGAAACAAAAAATTCAAAATACAAAAAGGAACAACAACCATACTGTTTGAAAAGTCGCCACCTTATGGTTTGAGGGATCAATGAGGGCCACAAAGAAACGCCGTGTTTCGTATATTCGTGGCAAAAACGGCGAATTTCAGATTTTCACGTTGCACTGCCAATGATGTCAATTTATTTGAGCCTGGCGCTTTGTGGCAGCAAAGGTATGGGTTTTTAGTTTTTTGACAAAAGCCGTTGAAGGGATCAAGGAAGTGTCGAAAGTAAATTTGTTAACAAAACAAAATGCCTGTTTTTAGTTGGAAAATTTAAAAGGGTTGTGGTGCTATTTGGTTTCCTAGTTACTTTAGTGATAAATTGATATTGTAGCCCGTCTTAATTGGGTCTTGTTTTGTTTTGGAAAGTCTGATAAAAATATCTGTTAAAGTACACCAAAAACGGAGATTTGGAGAGCTTAAATGGAATTGGAAAACTAGGTATGCGATAAAAAAGGTGCAAACGAGTATGGCATTTGATAGACTGTGGTGTATTTTAATGGAACGTTAAAGAAAGTCTTTTAAGAAGAAGGCAGCTTGCATTGTCATTTTTCTCATTCAGGCTACATAGTGCCACAGATCATGGTGAACCCGGACTATAACGCCTTCCAGCTAGCTTGATCGAAGGTACAGTGAAGCCGAGATAGATACAATATTGACTTCGAAGTTATGACAGTATTAGATGTCTAGCATGAAGTTAAAAGTTCATGAATTTTGCGCACTTCCTTGATATACTCATATTTGCCAGTAATTCCCACTGTGCTTCGAATTTTCATTTAAACATCGTCGTCGGTATCGTTTATATTTCTCATACGTCAGGGATGTATTTTGAGATCCAAGCGTCGCGTTCCGAATACGGGAGCTGTTTGCTGAGTACCCGGATTGGAATATAGGTGGTGCTACTGAACCAAAATAAGTGTACCATCATTTGGTAAAACCTCTTTTAGCACGCCTGTCAAAATTTGTGACAATCCGACGCAATCACCTTCCCGTACAAGCGTTAACCATTGGTTTGTAGAGTTTTGCCATGGCCGCACGTCGGTTTTTGATGAGCCGACCCAAAAACGGTTACCACGGATGAAACCGTGCACAATGCATCTCGTATTGGCAGACGGTCGGATGAAAATTCGTGGGTTGACTGAGATCTCATCTGAATACGTTAGCCATATCCTGCACGAGATTTTGGGCAAGAAAAAGCAGTCCGTGTTATTGGTGCCGTGTTTTCTCATACCGGAGGACAAGGGCAATCGTAAGACCACTTCAAAGACGTGCTTGACCCTATTTAATGCAAATCCGGATGAATCTCTGTGTCTTTTCGTGACAAGGATTCATTGGTACACACCAGATACTAAAGAACAATCAAAATAATGGGTTTACCCAGTGAACGTGCCTTCGGTCGGAAAAGTGATGGCCACTGTTTTTTGGGACGCGCTAGGTGTGAATTACGATCACTATTTGGAGAAGGGAAAAACAGTCACAGGAGCATATTACGTTAATTTATTGAGCCGATTTAATGTCGATTTGACGAAAAAAAAAGTGCTCTTTCATCATGATAACGCACCGGCTCACACCTCCGCAGACGCCACAGCCAAATTGGTTGAATTGCACTACGAATTGCTCCCCCATCCTACGTACTCTCCGGATTTAGCACTCTGCCACTCTTTTTGTTCCCATACATTAAGAGATCGCTCGCCGGAAAGAGGTACGGGTCGAACGAGGAAGTCATCGCAGCGGTAGAGGAGTATTTTGCAGGCCAACACACGTCGTACTATGTATACGCTGGGAAAAGTGTGTCGAGTTGAAAGGGGATTATATTGAAAATAAATTGTCAAAGCCTTGAAAAATTGCTCTCTGTGATTTCAAATCCGGGTATTCTTCAAACAGATGAATACGATTTCAGATCTTTCGAAGAGTCGAGATATTTCTGCATGATTGTCCGTATGCTTGAAATCGCATCTTATTATGTATTGCCTCGACTATCTATATATTTTTATAGTAGGTATGTGACATTAGCTTCACTGATCGGTAGTTGCAATTTTTCACCTTTCACTGGTTGAGTGTTCGACCGCCTCTCATCATTTTATTGAACAAAATTGCGAGCCACTTGAATATAAGGACTCCGATATTTGCTCTTGCTTCGGAGGGTACGAGTATGTTATCCAGTCTATCTGCATCCCCAGCTCGTTAACTTTGCTATTTCGCGTAAGTGTGAGATATGGCATTATGAAACTATCGTTGCTCTCCATTACCAGGCCTCCTTGTGTATTTCGTTTTCAGTATATTTCGCCGATTGAATTTCATGCCAGTTTTTTCTTCGTTGTGTGCAATCTTAAAAATGTTATCTCCTTTTCCCACGGTTCGATTTTGCTTTTCTTTTACTGCCCGTCACCTTCTGACGGATTGTGAGGTTACTTATACAAAACAACGCCTTCAGAGCTATAGCAAATGTCCTAACTAAGTCTAACTCAGCACAGGCCTTTTTGATTTCGCTTTACAGTACCACATTTAATCGTTACAGTACTCGTAAAACATAAAAGATTGCACTTCCACAGATTTTAGGAAAAACTCGAATTAAACATTTAAGCCTTGGATCACTAATCAACTCTAAATGAATGTTAATATAAAAATTAAATTCCGAATCAAGTGCTCCAAGCATCCCAACCTTAAACTGAGAAACAGCTACAAAATATTGCGCTGTGAACTCAAAAAATAAATTAAAATGTGTTATCCGAAAAGGAAATATCAGGTATAAATAGCATCTTGAACTAGACTTTCTTTAAAAGAAAACCTATCATAATACGAGCAAATGACTTTGATATAAATGACCAATAAAAGACACAATATCCGGACCAACACAAATAGATCAGCTTAGTTCCAGCATATGGTCAGATTTAGATACTTATGGTGAACCGCCACAGAGTAATTGTTTGATAAATTGAGGACCATGTCTTGAAAGTAAGGTGCCTTGAAAACTCGAATTCTTATGTTTTTAATGGTATTTCTAGTAAATTTTTAATCGATATACTGACCTGATATATTCAACAGCAGCATTTTTTCGTCAGTATTTTCTGACGCTCTCAAATGTGCGGATATTGTTCTTTTGTTTGCCGGTTCCAAGCAAAATCTTTGAAAAAATAGTAATCAGCAGAATAATGTCATTTTCAAATAAATCAAAATTGTTCAGCCCTATCCAATTTATCTTTCAGAAGGATAAATCACCCGAAGATGCCCTTCTACACTTTTTCTCATTTTTTCTAACCTTGAAGCAGAAAAGTTCACTGCCGGTTGGGCTGCATTCGACATAGTCAGCTAAACCTGGTTTTTGAGGCTTTATACTCGATTGGTTCAGATCGATCTGAAAAAGTCAAGAGTGATGAAACAGGGAACGAAATGCGATTGCATAATTTAGGATTTCCTCAGGGTTCGGTGTTGGGACCCATTCCTTTTCTCATCTATATCTCTATTTAGACTTAACTTTAAAGGCTATCTGACGGCCTTCTAAGATGATGTAGGCTGTTCTTATGATGTTTAGTTATTTCTCCACTTCACTATGTGTTCATGCGGAATTCTACTTCCATTCCCCGGAGTGTCAAAATTATAGTCTGGTAACCATTATACGACTCGAGCTGTAAAGAAGCTATCTGTATGCTACAAGACCAAGCCGATAGAGGAAAACCAAATTAAGGTTAAACAAGAAATGATTGCTCAACACTTTCAGATTGTGCTTTGTCTCCGCCTACACTTGAGTGCATCCGCAGATGGTATATCTCCCCTTCCCCTGAAGAGGTGTAATTCTACTCTTTAGGACTTTGTCCAAGCAGATCGAAATTATCTTCTTCTGTCTCCTTTTACATACCCATTGCACTTACGTTCCTCCTTTCCAAGGACACGGAAACGCTGATATACCGAAAATATCTCGAAACACGAAAACTTCTCAATGATCGGCAATATGGTTTTCGTAGCAACAGGTCCACGCGTGATCTGATGGCATGTCTCACCAAAAAGTGGAACCAAAGTTTTAGTTTCGGGACGTTTCGGACCATTTGTTAGTTGGACGATGATGATTTAATGTCATCGACGGGCTGTAAACTATCCTATGATGGTTCTGAATGCATGGCGTTAAGAGTAATACACAATATTATGTATACTACTATCACTTACATAATATGCTTCCCTAAGCAGGTTGCGTCAAAAAGAAGTCATAACAGGTCTGGTAGCTCCTTTTAAGACCATATTTTGTTGTCATGTACCTCGCACGATATGTTTACGTAATTCCGAAGAACTCCAAATTAGTTAAATCTATTTTGATATCTAACATATACATGCCATGGTCACCATTTGTTCATATTAATCATAACAATTAATTAAATGGAACACAATTAATTAAGAAACACGGAATAATTCAAACCTCATAGCGATATCTAGCGAAATGACTTTTATTGAATGTAATTGTTGCCCTCGAGCTCGTTCAACATGGTTGGCTTGTCAGCGTAGACTAAGGAATTCATGTAGCCTCAGAGAAAATAATCGAATAATATGAATAATCAAATCGCATAATTTAGTGGTGTCAAATTGATGAACGCTCTCCGTGAGATGACCCAGTTCCCAAATTTCTAACTCACAACTTCAAGCGCTGCGTAGCTTGTATGAGATGTAGTGCCGTCTTGTTGGAACCACAGCTTGGACATATTGATGTTATCGAGCTATGACCACAGAAAATCGGTTTACATTGCTCTATACCTGAGACCAGCGACGGTAGAGGTGTCTCTTCGTTATATCGAAAGAAATAAGGACTATTGTTGCCGCCATGCCATAAACCGCACTTAACAATAATTCTTTATGTATGCATTGATCTTTGACCGAAAACTTCTAGAGTGTTTTCGCTCCAACAGTAGGAATTTTGCTTTTTAACATTGCCGCTGAGCAAAAAATGGGTCTCGTCTGATAAGATGTTAGGCCCCAGTTAGCGAGTTCACGGTGTTGTTTATGGACGTCTGGCTTCAATTCTGCATCAGCGCAAACTTATACGGATGTAGGGCCAAATCCACGGTGCGACGAATTGCCTGAACACTGAAGCCATAGTGATGGCCGACCTCACGATGAAATTCGCGTTGCGTATTTACAACTTAGCCGGAATTTCGAAATTTTTTTTTTAATAATTCCCGCAAGTTCGGTAAGCGTAAAACGATGCATGAATAAATTTCAAACCTTACTGAATATTTTGACAGTTGGATCTAATAAGTATTAGTTGCGCAACCAAGTTTTCGTCAATAGATGGCTCCAGCAGTCAGTACTGGTCGTACCAGTACGTCATGAACCAAGCTTAGACATATGATAAACAAACCGTTTCAACAAATTTGTGATTCTTTTTTGGCGTCACATACTTTTGGTTATGTGAAACGTCTGATTTTGTGCCAAATAATGGTCATTTGCGGGAAGTGTTGATTTTCTTCTTTCATTCCAAGAAAACAGGGACTGAATAGCATCGTGTGATCCAAAAAGTTTATTGAGATGGTGTTCTAAGGCAAATAACGTGCCGTGATTGATTCCGTAGCTTCAGAGACGGTGGAAGGCAAAAATTCTGCAAAGACGTTGAATAAAAGGCATTGCTCAAAGAAGACCCATGCCAAACGCAAGAAGAGCTTGCTTCAACATTAGGAGTTACCCGCCAAACCCTTTTCAAGCATGCGTTGGGAATGATTCAAAAACAAGAAACTTCGCTTTCTTATTATTTGAAGCCAAAGACGCTTGGAGTCGTTTTTTCAGCCATGAACAACTGCACCAGCGGCAAGTAAGGAAGAGTTTTCTTCATCGCATTGTGATGGGTGATGAAAAATGGATTTATTACAGCAATTTGAAGAGAATAAAGTCATGGGGTCTGCCCACTCATACTTCTAAGTTGTCGGGTCAGCCGATTACTCACGCCTTGAAGGTTGTGCCGTGTATTTGGTGCAACAAGATCGGTGTTATTTATTATAAATTGTTGAAACCCGAAAAATACGAACAAGTAATTGAGCAGCATGACAACGTTCGGTCTCACGTTCCCAAACCCGTTAATACCTACCTAGAGACGCTTAAATTAGAAGTCCTATCCCACCCACCATATTTCTCAGATATTGCGCCTTCCGATTATTACTTGTTCCATTCGATGGCACATGGTCTGCTTAATTAGTAGTTCTGCTCATATGAAGACTTCAAAAAATGGCTTGATTCGTGAATAGCCTCAAGGGATAAACACTTTTACGGTAACGGTATTCGAGCTCTGCCAGAAAGATGGAAAAAAGTTGTATCTAGCGATGGGCAATACTTTTAATGATTCGTTTGTAACCATTTTTTCACAATAAAGTTGCATTGTCATCAAAGAAAGCAGCGATAACTTAATTACGCACTTAATGACTTTTGACAACTGCTGAAACATTATATTTGGAAAAACTATCATTGTTTTCCCTTTTACATTTTTGTTTTTTTTTAATAAGCCACAAACTATTTGAGATATCGAAAAAACCTTTATTTCCCAAAGTACATCTCATGCTATTCATACTTCATTCATATGCCCAACATGAGCGCCAATTTACGACCACTCTTCCGAACATTTCGGCTGATATTCCGGCAATTTCGCGTTCAATGTTCTCTCTGAGCACTTATAACGTATATGACTTGTTGGCATACACTAAAGACTTAATATAACCTAAAAGAAAAAAGTCCAGAGGTGTCAAAGCGCACGTGCAAAGCGTTCAATTGACTGGTTCATTTCTTGAGATATTAAACTCGCCAAACTTTGACTTCAATGGTTCGATCGCTTTGTGGCAAGTGGCGCCAAAAATAATGTTTCAACATAACCCCAGTGCAATTGGTGTGACGGAAAACATGTGGAAAAAAAGAACGCCAATTTTAGTGAAGCACATCTGTGTTTTGCGACAAAGTCATTTAACCAGAAATGAACCCCATCGCTGAAGATGATGAAATTTATTGTCACCGTTTCCAGAGACCACTTTGAGAAAGTTCGACAATTAGTTCTTCAATCAATTTGGTCTTGATATACGGCTGTTGACCGCAGAGCGTGGTAAAATTCGCCACCATTGGCGATTTGGGTTGCTGTCAATGTCAGATGCACGAACAGCCCCTTTATTTTCAGCACTCTTTGTATTTCTTTCGGAACATTAAGCAGCAAAAATACAGACTCAAATTATATACCAAATTACGAATTTCGGGCGATTATAATGACCGAAATTTTGGTAGAAAATTTTAATAATTTCTAAACATTGCTTTGTTAGAATACTAAACCATGACAAAATGAGAGAAATTGACAAGGCAAATAGTAATGACATTTAACAACCAAACATCTTTAATTCTTAATGAAAAATCTTCTATTTCTATACAACCAGAAAAATTAATCATTTTCATTAACACAGCTCGATGTTCTGTGCAATTTAGTTATTGGAAACCAATTAATTTAAATAATGGCAACACGATGTTTATACAAAATATCTTAATCAAATATTTTAAAACGATTATAGTTGGTTTCTCGAAATTATTTTACAATTACGTAGGTGGGTAGGTCATTTTAATCAGCTTTGATTTAAATAAAATTAATTTTTATGCATTTCTCCTCGACGAGTATGATTAATCAAAACCAGCAAACAAAGAAAATATTTGCCAAATAAATTTTATTAACGACGTAGGAAGGTGGATTTTATTTGTTTCAAAATCTGTTGTCATTTGTTGTATTGCAGAATTGATTGAAATATCGTTTTCAACGGCCGAGTGTACGTATTGATGATAAAAGTGCTTTATCACCATTGTGTCACCATGGAGCGGTGCCGTAACGAAAAATCGCGTCCGCTGGCTTTTAATCAAATAATAAAAATCAAAAACTCAAAATACTCGAATATTAGTGTGCTATATATAGTGATGTGGGTGCGAATTTAAATTGTTATATGACAACGGTTTTGCAATTAATTAATTCATTAAATAATAAAGATTTTTGTGGCTCATAAATGTGATTTATTTGAACAAATGCTTGCGATTTTCCTTAACCCGAGCTCATTGGAAAAGCGTTTGGGAAGACTTTTAATTGATATTTATCTTTAGTACATATTGTTAATTATTGCACTTTCATCATCTATGACCGATTGTGGGGCATAAGGCGTCAACATTTTTTTTTTTTTAAATTCCGCGCGCTCACCAAGCTGATATGAATACCCCTTTTACTGGCTTTTCACCAGGGCGCGGGCGGGTGGTGTAGTTGTTTTGAAACTCAGGTGTTAGGTTTCGATATTTTTCCCAGAGGTGGTTGTCAAACTGGAGGGGACGAGCCAGTGCATCCTCAACCAGTGGGTCTTAAGTACGTGCTAGTTATTAATTCGTTACATTTAGCCTAGCCAGCGACCACTTCAACATCAGTGTTATGCCTTCATGTCAGAGTTGACGCCGATGGGATTTACATACATACATACATAACATACAAATTCCATGAAAAGACTTTTTCAGAGAATTGCCTCGCACGGAATCCGAACCCGCGACCCTCTGCTTGAGGTGTCTATGTATGTACCACTACACCACGGCCATCCCTTTGCTTTGTTAGGTTTTCTGCAAAGTGCTTCACTTTCCCGATTCATCTCAAGTGTCCTTAATTTCTTCTCAACTGTCCTGTGTACATCTATCTAAGGTTTATTGAGTCAACGTTGAATCGTTCGGTACCTCTGGGTTAGAACAATCCTTCCTAGTTAAGGAAAACCATAAACTTTCTCGATCTCCTGTTGCAGCAGTTGGGGGGGGATTGGGGATCAAAAGTATTCGGAAAGGCATAAAATGTTCCTTTTGTAACTTTTTGATAGCTCGATTATATCTACTTCCTCCATTGCTCAAATAGAGTAGATGCACCGGTGTAAACAATTTTGTAAATTTAATTTTGAGTTTTGAATTAGGGTCTTACTGAGTGAGCTTAGAATGATTTAGGGGGAGAGGAAAACTACGGATGCAACTCCATTTATTTTTCTTTAGAACTGCATCCTCGATGAATGTACTAAAAAGAAGAAGAAGACCTGGAAAAATAACTCAGGTCTAAGACAGGTCAAACTAGCCATCCTGCCCTTCAACAAAAATGCCAGTAGATGTCAAAATCTAGGTAAGTACGATATTAAAACCAAGTAGGTTACCTCACAAGTCTTCTTGGTTTAAGATATCATCTCAACAAAATGAATCTAGTTGACTCTATGGTGTGTCGACTTTGTCTTGAAGAAGACGAAACTGTTAAACACATCTTATATGAATACCAGCCCTCAACGAAATTAGACGAAAGATTTTCTTCAGGGAACAATTCTGCTCTTATAAAATTCATTCGGAAGGGAGAAAACCTTCTAGCCTACCTATAGTTCTGACTAAATGGTACAAAAGATCTTCGCAATTGACGAGTCAGAAAATTAAAAAAATATATATACGAGTATATATTTCTTGTAGTCTTCATTTTTGAATTCCTGAGTTCCTTTTGATTATTCTCAAGTCAAGAAAACATTTTGTGAAGAGTAGAGTGATTTGTTTTTCGGGATATTTTTGTTTTAAAAATTCGTGTTCTTGTTTTTTTGGCATGTTCTCCAAACTTGACATTGTTAAACTTTTTTCTTAAGGTCAACCTCTCAATTAACCCCAGTTATACGATCTGTTGTCACTGATTCTTGAAAAAACCTCCTCGAAGTATTTCCATCATTGGTATTTTCGAATTCTTGTTTTGCCCTATCGAGCAAAATCTTATCGCGAAAATGCTCTTACGGCTCTTTATTCCGATAGATTTATAAATATCCTCTCCGTCTTGTCTTTGTGTATATGCAAGTTTCAAAATAAATTCCATGCACCTGATTCTAGCATGTAATGAAGAGATTGTTATAATTATGTTCATCATCGTTTAATCCGTCTTGATTGTTGAAGTTATTTTGTGTTCTGCATATGAGGCACGTTGAATTTGTGTCTATTATTTCATTCAGAACGTTTTCGTCAATCATAATTAAAGAGAATTCGTGGATGACAACTATCCCTACATCGCCAACTTTTATCTATTATTGACCGTACTTTTTATGAGTTTTCTTTGCTTATTAAAAACACTATGACTCTGCAAATGTGAACTAGGTTCATCCAATGTTCAACATTTGTGTTGTTAAGCCTCAACTGAGACCATAAACATATTAACATTTGGTTCACAATGTAGTGTATTTATTTTTTCCTTGTAGTCGCCTTGCCCAGATTATCCGATTCTTTTGTAATTTTAGAGTTTTTGAAGTGCAAATAAGTCCCCCTCGCTTTTGCTTTCAAAAACCCCCTTGCAGTATTATATTCCCAAACTAATTTTTTTTATTTTTTTTTGTAATGACTTTTATAATTGCTTTTGTTCCGATCCAATGCAAGTTAACACACCTGCGTTTTTAAGTTGATATCTACCAATTAATATAGGTCCTTTCGGTTTCTTTTTTTTAACTCAACCTAAAGTCTAATCAGTGTCCCGGAAATAGTGTTTCAAAAAACATTAAATTAAATAGTTTTAAAAAAATTATAAAAGGAAACTGTGTCCATTTTTGATCTTACAAATGAACAAGTATATAACACAAAATGAAAAAGGAATGATTTTTTAAAATCATTTGCCTAGTTTATAGACATAAACCCAACAAAAAAAAAAAAAAACTTTGTTTACTTTTGCCTAAATGAGCAACTGTTCGACGTCTTAAACGGCAATCATATGTATCTATTTATAAGTAATTGAATCGTGTGCTCATATCTTTGCAAGTACTTCTGGAACATTCATTGGATTTACCGACTTTTACTTCCGTCCAGTTTTTCTTTAGAATAACATCTCAGTTATCCTGCTCGTCATTATTCCAACAGAAAAATAAAATCTCTTTAATTGAATGGGGAAAAATAAAGTATCTTTGTTAAGTTAGTTAGATGCTACCTTTGCTTACCATTCAAAAGGCTTCTGAGTCCCTGTGAAACCTGGCACAAATGATAAAATCTATCGGTTTTCGAGTAATGCCACCTTTTTTGGACAAATCGAAAAAATAAGCGTGCTAATCCTGGTCGACTAGGTTTTGGCAGATGCAGGTAAAACTATTTGCACTGAAAACGCTTCTTAGTCAAAAATTCGCCTTTTCTTTTCCGTGAATTCAGCTTAGAACGTGCACATCGGTGTCAAGCAAATTTTGGTTGATCACCTTTTTGAATCGGTCGCCGAAGCCTGATGATGTCACCGGCGTTATAATAGATGACCAGGTAACTATGATAGTTTTTCCAGTTGACAAGTCAAAATAACCAATGACATCCAGCTATCAAAATATTCAATAAGGTTTGCCATTTCATTATGGATTGTTTAACGCTTGCCAACCAGCGGCTATATCAACAAGCAAAATTTTCATTATTGGAGCGAACACAATCCACAATGTTCGGTCAAGCATCAACGCCTCCGGAAAGATTAACTGTTTGGTGTGGCTTATGGCATGGTGCGGTAATGTCATTGGACCTTATGGTATTTTTTTCGAAATGAGGAAGAAGACACCATTACCGCCTCAGGTAAAGAGCGATGTTAACCGAATTTCTTTAGCCAGAGCTCTACAATATCGATATATCCGAGCTGTGATTCCAATAAGAAGGCATTATATGCCATACAAACAACGCAACACTCGAAGTTGTGAAAAAGAAATTTGGCGACTGGGTCATCTACAGCGGGCGTTCATCATGTGGCCGCGGCGATAGTGCGATTTGACTCCACTTGATTATTTTCTCTGGGGCTACGTCAAGTTCTTAGTCAACACTAACAAGCCAACAACTTTAGAGGCCAACATTCGACATGCAATTGCTTGAATAATACGGCACTTATTGGACCGAGTAATCAAAAATTGGACAGACTGCTTGAAACGCTGCCAGTAAAACCGAGGCGGCCATTTGAATGATGTGCTATTTCACGCATAAGCCTTTTTTGTGTTATTTAATTTTTTTCCTATTGTTCTTATCTGGTTACTCTTTATATTCTTAAGCTATTCAACATACCTTAGTATCGTTGAAGATCTGTGATAGACTTTGGGTGGATTTGAGGGTAACATATCACGTAACGTTTATATTTTTGACTGATCTGAACTCATACCATTTTCGATAAAAATTTGGTCTAAGTTCTTTACATTTATCTTTACTCAATTTAAGGTTCACTTGTTTAACCCTATTCAAAGCCGCTTTCAAACGCTCATCATGGCTCTCAATTGTTTTGCCCCATACCAAAACCACAGAATAGCTCTATTTCGATTCTATGAAATATTTCCGGTGCAAGTTTTGATTTGATATACATAAAATAGAGGACGGCTTATCTAATTTTACCATCCAGAAATCATTACTTGGATCTAACACAGAAAAAAAGCATGCACCTGGATTTTATTAATTCGATATCAGGTATTGAATATTGACATATAAGCGAGGTTTCTTGGATCTGGATAGATTCAGAGCGATTCATTATGGTTATAAACTAAAACAATTAAGCTAACCAAGGAAATACCCTTACTTTACGTTTAAATTTTCCATACGATTAAGTTCTTTTTGAAACCTATCAGGCAATTTAAAAGGAACTCATATTTGTGGATCTATCACTGGCATGCTTTTTTTTTATTCTTAACTGGCAGGTTAAAATAAATTATTATAGTTCGCTAATAAATTTGCATTAAAATCAAGAATTGCAAAATTTTTTTTTAACCAAGTCGAGCACAGTCAGATAAACCTTTAATCGTAGGACACAATTCTGAAATTATTATAAATTCGATACTTTCATATATGACTTCTTTTTACCTATCGACAATTTCTGATTACCCAAAGTAATTGAGGAAATACTTGACTTCTTAAGATTTGATCTTTTAATTGAACAAAATACTTTTTTGGTCATGACATCTGCTTGTGCCCCAGTATCGAAATGACACTTGTTGGGTAGGTGCTTTTTCGATAACCATTTTATAATAAGAGGCCAATCTTCACAACTACTGTTGCCTTTCCTATTTACTTTATACATGCCTACGAAAAAACTATTTCTTCTCTGGCATTCACATGATTGAATCCAAGCGCTATAACTGATTTTGCGTAATGATTTCTTCAATTTCCATTTATACGTACGAATAGTACCCTAGCCATTTATATTGATGCTTTTATCCATATTTGGCGCAGGAAGACGTATTTGGTGCGATGCTTAATGAGAGTCCATTTTCTCTCCTCTGATTGACGTTCTGCTTCCAGTGAATTGTTTGTTTGCTTTAGTTTGGTGATGTTGGCTTTTCGACGTGATTAATTGAAATCTCCGCTGCTAAATCTCTATGTGACATATTTGATGCTTGGGCTTTTCCAAGTATATACGGTGCTTTAGACTTTTCTCCCACAACTTCTAGTGTTTAATCGTTAGTGCTAAGTAATTTTTCTCGTGGACAATCGCCTTGCACTCCGTTTTTGAGTTCAGATAGGAATTGGTCCAAGGTTTGCGCAGTTTCTGAACCTTTCATATCTTGGGCTGTTCCATATGCTTTGCGTTTTTTTCAGGGTTAGAGTCAAACACACATTTTTGGTTTAAAAGTTTATATTTAATCCATCATATTGTATGTTATATTGTCAATCATTATATATTACCTTTTTCAAACGTTCTGGAAGAGACTTTTGTAAAAGTCAACGGACTTATGGGTAAAAAGTTTTCCAGGTATGTTTTGACCTTACCTTTGGAGAAAGAGGAAAAGATTGTAGTCAGATGGTGCAAGGTCTGGAGAGTACCATGGGTGCTGTATAACTTCCCAGCCAAATGAATTCAGATTGTGTTTTGTCACTGAAGCTGTGAGTGGTCTGGCGTTGTCACTATCTGCTTCAAATTATCGAGGTGAGAGCAACATTTAATGGCATTTATTGTTTAATTGCGTGGGAGCAAGTGGAATTAAAGGAAACTTAGCCAGTCCCACCAAATACTCAACATGACCATTTTGGGATACAAATCTTATTTACTGGCAGATTGCGGTGTTTCACCTCTTACGCCGAATGTTGTTGTAGATCACCCATTTTTTGTCTCCCGTAACGATCAAAACAAGCTCTCGTAACAATGTAAAGGATAACACTTTCTATTGGAATAAACAACAAAAACATTATAAAGCTATGCACAGATATTTTCTGAAACGATTAACTCTATTTCCAAGAAAAAAGGAACTTATTGAACAACCCAATGTTAGATTCGTTTTCGGCTCAACATATTCATTAAACTTTAAAACCATACTTTTGTACTTCTTCTCTGCAGCGTCCTTAAACTTGAATGTGTTAATTATTTTTAACTCTTCTTCTCCAATTGAATGTAATAGCAAAGCTATTTTGCTGTCATCATCTGCTGTTTTGATTTTAAAACTGCTGCAGTAAAACTCAAACTTGACGACGCTTTTAATAAATCCATATTGCGACTTCTGTTTGTCTAAACGACTCGACTATACTTATATGTATACATACATTGTTTTTTTTTTCCGCCTCAATTCTTGCACCAGTTGAATTTTTTCACATGCAAGGCAAAGAATTTTTCGCAATATGTACCAAGCCCAATCTCTTTTTAACGCCTGAGAACTAGCAAATCTGGGTCTTAATTAACACTGATCTCAACTGCGGTGAAGGTCTTTTATCTTATTGTTTGTTTTATATCATTTGGGGTAAAATTGTAAGAAAACCTATCCGTAAAACGATAAATAGCATTTCAGGTTGGTGATTAATCAGATCTTGATTTGGCGAGGTGTTACTGAACATTGGTGGTGCATATACCATAGAAAGAGCATGTTACAGTCAATCAAGTTATGCGCTGGAACAGGTTATCTAAAATTGAATACATTTACCAATTAGGGATTTGTTTTGCTGATAAATAAGGAATACGATCAGAACCCATTCCTTTAGAGTAAATAGAAACGTTTTCCACTCATTTAAAAATAACTCAGTTGTTGCAATTCAGAAAACTAGTCCCAGGGCAATGTATCATTAATGTCCTCAAAATCTATCTCATAATAAAAAGCATCAACAACTTCTTTCGTAATGAGCTCCAAGTATGCATAAAGATAAACGTTCCACTAATGATATGCCATGACGGCCTAGGGTCAAAGGTTTCAGAAAAAAGGAAAACTGCATAGGACTGTTTCAAAGTATTGGAACTTGAAACCGTTCCTTTCCTAACGTTACAGAGCTCAAAAGTAATTTAGAAAACAAAAAAAAATATAGTAATCGCATTATAACAAATATTATAGTTGTTGTAAATACTAAATGGGAGTAAAGTTTAAGTTTCTTGTAGATCTTTGCTATTTTAAGAACCTTCTTCCTTCCCCAGGATTTCATTATCAATGCCATTATTTTTAGATGTAAAAACAAATTCTCACAATAACAGATAGAGAGTTGAAAAATTCATCTTCCCCTCTCCCCTCCTTACGCTCAATCTTCCTCTATTCCAAGCGAACAAATATTTTGCCTGGAAGTTAAACTTTTATTGAGATACTTCTCAAAAAGTAAAATCTTTTTTGTGTGGCAACCACCCACGGCATGTTAAGTTTTATGCAAAACAAATAATAGAGAATGACGACAAATAAAAGAAAACAAAACAACAAAATATTCCTTAGAAAGAAGAAGAAGAAAAATTCAGGTCAAAGGAATTGGCCCCTTTTCTGTGAGTCCGTTCTCTTGTCATCTAGAGCGGTTCTGATGCGTTTAACCAACAAGCCACAGCCTCGATTTATATGATGGAAATCCAATTTCCCTCTAATTTTTGCAAACTTGATTTTTTTTTCCTCCTCGTTCCCTCCATTAGGACAGGTGGCGGTAGCAGGGAATATAGAATCTACTCCATACCAAGCCGCTTAAACATTCCTCCTTGGCGCAGTATTTTATGAGAAAATTGGTTTCTTCCCTTCTCGTATATTCGTAATATAGTTCACTTTCGATTTCCTTATTTGTCTTTATGAACAATTCTGTTTTTGTACAGTTTCCAGATACTTTTCTCTTCTGCGCGATTGGTTGTTATTTTTATCAAAGGACCTTCTTTAGGGGGGAAGTTTATTTTGATTTGTTTTTTATGTTCTCCTTCATAAAGTACATTCAAAATGATTATAGAATGCTGTAGTAATCGAACCTTAGATTTTGGAGACTTTTCCGTTGGTTTGTGTTCAATCCATGAAACAATTATTAAATGGATTCGTTTGAGCTGGTTCTGCCTCTTTTAGTTTAGAGATTTTAGTAAAGGAAAAAGTGAAAATACATGAGATGCACTTGAGCAAAGTTTAATTGGAGCATTCCCTTATGACATCTCTGGCAGAGTCCATTTAAATGCACATTCAAATGGAAGAAATGACTTTTAAAGGAATCTGCAGTCTGAAGAACTTTATTTATTTTTTATTTGTTTCTGCATTTCAAAGGTGATAAAAAGAATAAAAAAATGTCATTTCATTTAGCAATGAATTTGAGTTGAAAATTCTTTTCAGGGGATGCACTTCTAAATTTGTAACAAATTCGGGGACTATATCCATGCAGAGGATATATATTTTGGAATATCAATTTAAGAGCAGGCTTCCTGACTAAAGAATTCTTTAATATATTCATTTACGACTAAAGTGAAAGGATTACCAAACCTGTTGTACCTACAGCCATTACCAATTCAGTCATATGGGTTTGTACCAATTGTGGTAAGGTATGGTAAGAGTGTATGGCGTATACGTAACAATTTTGATGCAAATTGAGGTGAAACAAAACTCATGTTTATGATGAGGACCTTTGAAATACAAATGTGTACAGCAAAATCATTTCTGCGATAGCGGTGATCATACAAAAGGCGATTCACTGTCACTGCTGAAAACACTTGAAAATTATGCTTTTGTGCGCATGCATGTGAAAACAATGACAATAATGACTGCCTACTTAAAAACAGATGAAACAATACTAGAATTTACAATATACAAGCAGTCAATCACCTTAAGACCTAGGGTGACAGAGAATCCTAAGATGACTTAGCAAAATGTGGAGTGATCTCAAATTCAACGCCGGACTCACCAGCAAGTTATTTGCAGACCAAAGTCCTAATTGTCTAATGGAGAAACCATTATTTCCTTAATAAGGAAGAATATCAAATATTTCAACTGTGATCATCCTTCTTTAAACAACTTTATCGGACACTACCCTAAAAGTGGGTATCGTCTCGACGTGTGTCTCACCTTAACGCAAATTTAAATATCTGGGCTTAAATAGAAACAATATTTTTAACCAGCAATATAATCTTAAACCTCAGTTTTTTCTCAGGTTTGATTAGGTTAATATAAGCTGGGTTGAAAAGCAAATTTTTCTAAGCACTTAAGACTAATGGAAGCATTATTATTATGCATTATGGAAGCACTATTCTCACGTTTCTATAAAATAAGAAAGAAAACTATGAAATAATTCTCTAAGTGCCTTCCTCCATTTCGCATACGATTTTGCCTCTCAATTTTATCTAAGACGAACTGGCAGAAATATCATACCACACATACCAAACTAGATAGATCTAGAAGTCACATATCCTGCCATGAGCTTGACGAATTCAACAACAAACTCACTTTCTCTCTCAATCTTGCCATGATGTCATAATGTGGATTGTCTGCCATTTTGTTGGAAATGACAAAAGTTGAACTAGGTTTTCATAAAAAGTTGACTTGAAAGTGTGAAATCGATGAAATTAAGTTCAAAAAATTATATCGGTCAAATGGATCTGGATCAGGATCACGATCACCTCCTGAGTTGTGCTTGTTTTACAGCATTTTGAAATGTTACATTGGTGATTTCTTCTTCAATGTTGGCTTTGAAGACATGAAAGGTTTCTGGTTTGTTGTGGTTAACGCGAGATGTCAAAAAAACCCAAAGGAAGAAGACTGGCGCCATCAAATCTGGCGATTTGGCCAGCCAGTTTAAATCACCAAAACGGCCTTGAAATTGGTAATTAAAAATCTCATTCGTTGCCCGAGCTATATGCATGGTTGCTCAGTCTTACTAAAACCAACAAAACTCGAGACTCAATTTAGCAACTTGAGGCGAAAATTAAAAATAAAATTTAACATCTTTCTGTAGAGTTAACCAGTTACGGTAACGGTGGGTGAATCAGTTTGTTACTGCAAATTCCGCACCAAACAATCATTTTGAGGGTAGGCAATGGCTCTTCGTGAATTTTATGTGGAATCTCCGTGCCACAGAAACGCTAATTTTGTTATTTACAAAATATGACAACTTAGGTGTGAATGGACTTCGTTGCTCCAGATTTAGCAGAGCATGAAAATAAGTTAACCTCACTTGACCATCAGCAGGCAACAATTGGTGAACGGTTGGCGCTTTATAAGAGAATATCTTCAGATCTTTCAGCAAAATTCGACTCAACGAACGTCTGGTGATGCCAAATTGTGTACATCCTTGTCTCGTTAATGTTTGTGGACACTTTTGGATTTTACGGCCACAGCAAAGATATTCTCGGTTGAGCGAGCAATACATAAGAAATAAATATCAAAGAGCAATGGCACTTAACGCCATTTGCGCCAGATAATGACATAGGGAAGACCCAACATTAGTTTTGGCGTAATTTCCGTGAAATGATCATCGGAACAATCCAAAAAATTTCGATAGTACTTCAGTAGCCGGATGGTAGCATTTTTTGACTCCAAGGAATAATCTTCAGATCAGCTTGTAAATACTCACATCTCTAGCTGCAATCTACAATGCAACCTACCGATCAATCTCAACATGATCTGTGCGAAAACCTTAAATGTGCAGTTTGCATTACAGAGCTCAAGACTCAGCGAATGCCCGTACAAGTACAATACATAATAATCTTAAGTTGCTTCCACAATAAGGAACATCCCAAAGATATGGTAGACTTCTCAGACACTCTCCAACATTTTTCAGTGTACCTTATGCAAACCATCTTCGTGAAGAGAAGATACCTTGCATAATTCCTTACTTACTTATTAACACATATGGGTCCAGAGTGGGCCAGGGCCTCAACTAATATGCACCTCAAGCTAGCTCGATCCTTTACCCGTTACCTCCAGTTGCCAACACGAAATTGTTTGAAGTCCCTTTCCAGTTGTATGCGCCAACTAAGAATAAGTGATCGAAAACTTTCTGGTCTGGAACGATGATGTCTAAACGCTTAAGGTGGTCTAGCCAACCAAACCGAATTATCCGAGCTTTATGACGGTATTGCTGCACAGCCCAAACAGTCCTTAACTACCTCAAAGTTAATATCTGTCAATAATGACGTTCTATCTAAAACGTCGGTGTTGAGTGTCCTTTCTTTCTGGCATCGTATACTTGGTCTTGCTCTAGTTGATTACTTAGCCCATCTTCGCCGCTTCCACCTTAATACTCGCAAAAGCGCCACTGACATAATACTGCTTTCTTCCGATAATGTTATCGGAGTATGCTAGATTGTCCCTCTTGTGTTGGTGCGTGAGTCCTGCATTATCCTTTCAAGGTATTAAAGAAATCGCATAACAGTACATTGCACAATCTAAATCCTTTTTTGACATCAAGGTTATCTATGTGTACTTTATGGACCTTGATATGGCAGCGTGCATTCTCCATCTTTTTCCTGCATAAGTGGGATTGGAATTGAACACTCTTTGGACCAGAGCTGTGGTGTCAGTTTGCCCAATATGGCCCAGCCTTCTCAAACGTTCGATCCATAGACGCCTGCCTGGACCGAAGTCGCTGTACAGACCAAGTTAGGAATGGATGTTAAAACTAGACCCGTTGTATAGCCCGTCCCTATACACACTATCATATTCGGCTTCAAAGTTGACAAATAGATGGTGTGTGTCGATTTGAAATTCCCGGATTTTTTCTAAAAACTGCCGTATTCTAATATTTTATTGATGGTCGACTTTTCAGCCCTAAAACCGAACTAGTATAAACTTACCAGATTATTCATAAATTGTTTCAAACCCAAGATGTTGGGCTCTTTTAAAGATAAACTGGGGGAGCAGTTGCACAAAATAAATAGCTGCTCAGACTCAAAAACGTATGCCAAAACTTGTACTCTATATTTATACCAGTACTTCCATACCAATATACCAAATTTTAGAAAATTGCGTCAGTCTAGATTTAAAGAAAAACTCTCCACATCCCGGTAATAAATCACACAGAGATGTAAGAAATATTTAATAACACATTCAGGATACATTGACCTCTTCAGTGGACATAAAACGTATCGAATTGTTTTTCTTATGCAGGGTGTCGTTGTCAATTTGTCGCTGCCTCTAAACTGGCGGACCACTTGCATGCCTCATTGTCTGCACCACTTTGAGTGGCCGGCTAAAAGCATCACAACAGTCACGGCGGTCTAGCTAGCGATGTGAAACGCTTACTTTTATTTTAAGATCGCCATTATTAATAGTCTTACGATTTATTTGTAAATAGCATGAAAGACGAAGTGTCCTACCCTGGCTTCCACCGCTAGACAGACCTGACGGCGTGGCGTGGAATTTTCTTGCTGATTTGCATTTCCAAACATGCGGATCCCATGCAAGAAACGACAACGTACGGTCGAGTATCTCTAAAATGATGTACTCCTCATGTAAATGATCTGTTGCTTCTGTGACTTGCACGTTGCGGGACTACAGATACAGGGCTTAGGTGTCAGTCTTGAGAGTATCTATTTGTCCACATGCTGTTCCTATAAACGAAGCATTCATCTGTTGTTTATTTTTCCATTTTATGTGTATAAATTCGGGGTGAGGAGAATTGAAGACTACAACGGCTATGGCGGCATTCTAAAACAGGAATGTGTCTATCTGAAATTCATATCAGACGACGATATTGATGGAGTTGATGGTTGGATGGTGGAAATGGTAATCATTTTCTATGGCGTATTGTGCGAATTTTTTTCTTTTTCGAGAAAAGACTTGCTAAGTGTTCTCTTACTCTGATAGTCTAAGTAAAATGCGATGTTTGGGGTTTCATGTTCCTTTGAAAACGAGCTTGACGTGGAGTGAAATAATTTCACAGCTTGTTAAGCACTGAAAATGGTAAACGATGCTATTTTGATATATTTTTCTTTTATTTTTCTGTCGAATAACAATTCTCGTTTTAAGAAATTATTTCATCTGTTCTGGGTGTGCGCTTTCGAATAATGTTGCGCGTCACATTTCACCGAGTAGCCTACTTGCATGGGAATTTCAATTTAATTTAATTTGCATACAGCGAGCATTGTTTGCTTACAATAGGTTTTCTATGACTTTGGTGATGCTAACATAGGAGCACTTTTATTTTCGCAGAAAGGCTATGAAAATAAATCATGTAAGCACATGTGCATACTCATGTCATTAGATAAATGTAGAACTGCTACTCATGAAGGGGGTTTTTAACTTAAAATACATAAACTTTTAATTTCAATGTTTTTCTATACAAAACAATGTTTAGACTATTTTGGTGCAACTCTAAACATTTTTATTTTTTAAATTTATTTTTTGTTTGCATTGGATTTGCGATTGACAACAGGTCTAAGGAAGCCTCCTCGAATATGTTTGTCCAATTAATGATGAAGTATTATGTCCTCGCCTTAAGAGCGAATCTTATGCAAGCTGCTGTCAGTATTTTCGATATATGGAGCTATAATACGAAAAGGCAATAACCATCATTTAGTCAACGAATAATCCGATCTGTGAGAGGTTCTCTATATGTAGATACTCTGTTAGCAAAACAACTGAAAAATGATAAGTGACTCCAAGTCAAACCTTATACGACAGTAAACCCTCTGCCAATGCTATTAAATTTTCAGCAGAAATCCTTAACTTTACTGTAGCATACATATCAGCTGTCAAAAGTGCATCTTCGTAACGTTGAATACCAAAAATCTTCCAACGGACATTTACTTATATTTTGATGAAAGAAAGTTAGTGATGCAGCAATAGGCTGAAAGTGAAATCTTTTTTGAAAGGAAAATAGATAGTAAGTAGCAATTTCCATATAAGAAAAGTTACTAACAATCGAGTATCTGCTGATAGTGAAAGCACACCTAACGTTAGTAGATCATAAGGACTCTCTTAAGAGCTTATCTAAAAGGGTCGGACTTCTGAAAAATATATTTTGAGGAGGTTAAGATAGATACATGTAACATCTCTCAAGGACTATCTTTCAACTAAGTGGAACCTTAGCATGTCCTAAAAGGATTCTAATATGGTATTTGGCTGTGATGTCAAGTTTAATGTGAAAAGAACCGTTAATAGTGACTCAAACTGCCGTATAATCTGCTGCTTTTAATATCTTGAACAAAGTGGTTGGCTGTCTATGTTTAGGAAAATTGGTCACCTTCATCACTAGGAGGTTAATCGGTCCGGAATAATTCCTTCCTTATTCTGAGTATAGACTTAGCATTGTAACGAAACTTCTAAAATTACCTGAGACACCAGTTGAAATCTCAATACCTCAAATTGAGTTCACCTATATTCGCACTTTTTCCCTCTGACAATTAAGATGTGAAGGTTCCTCCAGAAAAAAAAAATTTCCGCTAAAACTACCCTAGGACTCCGTAAATATGTCTTGGTGCAGCTGCGACCAAATGGTATCCTAGGCCTTCGCAGCTGAGGAATGCTAGCGTCCGCTCGTCCTTGATCGTCGGACTGGTGGATACTTGATACTATGCCTGCGGACAGTGTTACTTATTCCATGGCATTGAAAGTGGTTAGTACAATTAAATTATGCTGTGAAGCGCGAAAAATCCCAAAACCCAGTATGCTGTTTTTTCTATGACTTTTAAGTGGAGTGGAGAAACCAAGATGTCAGAGCCTCTCCTAAGTTTGGATCCACCACAGTACGATCCAGTTTATTCAAGTTTGATAATACTACCTTGACTTATACCTCACTTGTTATTAGTTTAAGCCCCTATCATCAATATAATTCTATAAACTATGTCTTCAAATACACAAAGAAAAGGATCGCGGCCTTAACCACACCATGAATCAATTAGTCTCACCACATGGTTCTAGTTGCATAATTGATGTTAAGATTATTTCGCCTATGTAAGAAACCATTTACGTTTGAACTACATGCATTTCGTAGTTGAGAAGTAAGGTTGGTTCTGACGCAGAATTGACTGCGGATCTCTTACTAATTACCTAGGGGTTGCCTGATATCATTTGCTGATTTGTTGGAGTGGTTTCAGCTAATGTCTGCTGGAGAACTGTTGCAACCCCTTCACGAATAAATCCACGACTTCCATGTAACTCCCCTCGGATAGACCTAAATTTTGTTTGCTCATCGTAGTCCAAAAGTAGCTGTTACAAGTTTATGAATGTATCCAGCTAAATCTTCTCTATCTTGTGCTAGTAAAACTCTTTTACTCGTGGAGGGAGTTGGTGGGGGGGAGAGCTCTAGCACTAGTATTCGAGCTTTTTCTTCGTACCGCTGTAGCTTTACGATTTGGTTACCGTATCCATTGAACGCTTTCTAAGAGGCTTGATGACCGAAGAGAAAAAAAAAACTAAGGCGAGAACAAAGAAGCCAAGATTAAATCGAAGAGAAAAATATAAGGATTTAGGGTCTTACGATTATGTTAACCTAACCTCAGATTAAAGAAAAAATAAAACCAAAACTGTAAAGTGGACAATTACCAAAATTTTTACACTAAATTGAAAGTGTCTATCTTATTCCAAAATCTGAAATTAAAGAAACAAAAATATCAAATCTGTACAACAATGAAAGTTTTAGGTAAATGGGTGAGACCGGATCATTCGGGTTTTAAATATGATAACTTCAATCCTGAATTGAGATATCGATAAAAATAAAAGCTCACTAAGGATATAGGACACATCCAATGGATGAGATTAAGGACAATTACGAAGTGAATATCTGGTACTGAACCGCACAGAATGAACGACGTTTGCGGAACTCTACCTACGTATCGGATGAATGACCGAAACCTGTACTCTATACTAAGCTGAGAATAAGACAGATCGAAAAGTTCAAAACCTTATGGTGGTAAGTTAATTATCTCCATTTCTCTCAGAATACGATTAAACCTCCTAAGAATTTGAGAAATTTTACTCCAGCATCTAGTCCTTGCAGTCTTCTGTTTGAAATATGAAGCACTGATATGATTTTTTTCGAATTGTCAAAACCTCTGCTCGCGCATTTTCCTACCTCTTTCTTTTACTTGTGAAACAGGCAGTGTTCCTCTTTTTCTCTTGGCCTTTCAAGATCCTCAGCTGCTTTTGGCTTTATATGAAGTGTAACTGTATATGCATTTTCTTTTTAAGTTCGTGTAAAAAACAGCCAAAGGCACTGTAACTTGTTTAAAAATCATTGCAAATCACAATCCTTCATACTTATTCGCTTACTGTAATATTTTCCGAGTCGAAATCCCACTTTTTATAAGGCTCTATCCAAATTTGCTTAGCTTGAAAAATTCTTTTACAAATCTCGATGGTTTCAGGATTAGGGAATAAGGTCCAATAGCTAACCCTAAATAATTCACTGGAGGTGCTAAGATTCATCAGCGGAGTATCACATAAATCCAAATTTCTTCAGGTATAAAGACGATGGTTTGGGGCATTGGTTCAATTATTCGACTACCTCACAAGAGGTTCTGGGTTCGAATATGGGCTAACAACAACAGTTATTAAAAAAAAGTTTTAATTTTTTTATTTATTACTATAACATCGCCCACTTACTATACTTATCTATGACAGTTATCTATCACTTATCTCTAAAAACAAAGACCTTCTGATCTTTTTTCGTTGAAGTGCAGCTTCTGTACCAAAGTGAAGGACTGCGGCTTCCAAGTAAGATCTCTGCTACCCAATTGTTTACTGAGCCCTAAAAAAAGGGTTACTATTCGTGTAGTTCTTCTTCTATACTAACTGTGGAGCTCAAGGTTATGTCTTTTGTTACGTTTTGCCCTAGTCGTTGATAATGCATTTACACCCAGATCTATCTTCCGGGCTTCTGCTTTAGTATAAGTAATCGTCTCCCAAACAGCTCGCTGTGTTTTGCCAATAATGTGTATGTTATTCGCATAGACAAATATTTGTAAAGACTTATGAGGGCTATGCTTAGGATTTTACCTGATAACTTTCGCGCAACACTCCCCAGTGCGATGTTAAAGAAATTGCGCCTTGTTGGAAGCCTTGGCATCAAAGTTTTCGGTGAAATCATTAACGATCCTCACATAACGGTAAGCTTTCTCAATTGTGTTCTTCCAGAAATGGATGTGCTTAGCAGTTATTTCGAACTCGAGTGTCCCAGTGGTGGTTGGTTGAAACCTACCATATCAGAGGCCGCATCTCTGGTGACTTATTGGCAGCTTTGCTGGGGGTGAAGAACGTTGAGCGCGGTTAAGAGACACTTGATCGACAAAGTTCCTAGCGGTTTCAGATGATTGCAGGCCTTCGACATCGAATTTTCTCTTCTTAGGGATGAAAGAGATATGCATACGCATTCCAAATTTGAGCACAGATTGATAAGAGGATCGCTAAGTTATTTTATGCATGTCGAAATTTCTCGTATCTGCATTTTTGCTATGATAACATTTCGCACGGATGTGAAGTCCATACTCTTGAATCTATTGTCTTAGGACCTAAAATTCCACTCGCAGAACCAAAAATCTTTAATTTTTTCGAGTAACATGGGCCTTCAGCAACGATATCACTCATTTGTTCGGTGATTTTGTCACCAAATAATTTTTTTTTTTAAACTTCCGGGAGTTATTCTCATGAGAAACCACCAATCTTGGTGACCTTCAATGGTGCAAGTAGTTGACCCAATTTGAGTTGTTCGCTACAGTCTCTACTTCGATCATATTGGCAGTTGCCAAAGAAGTATTGAAAGACATAATAATAGATGTATAGGTAGTAGTAGTATTCAACATGTTACAGGAGATCAACCGAGTTGATTTTATCTACAAAACATTAAAACTAATAATAAAATAATTCAAAATAAAAACTAATACTTGTATATCAGTTTTCAATAGACTGGTATTTTTTTAAGAGAATACTTAAAACCATGCATGCCTTTGATTTTGTTTATGCTAATTGGCAAGGAATTCCACGAGAGGAAACAAAAAACTGACGTTCGTTCGTTTATATGAGTTTACCAATTTGAAGTCCTATTGAATATCAAACCCAGATTTCGACTCAGAGTCGACATATTTTATTACAATAGCCGTAGACTTCAGGGCATTTCGACGTAAACTATCGCTATACGACCAATCTGAGATTCGCTGAAAATCGCTGAAGATGATGACTTCGTTCCTCGACTCAAGGGGACAGCATTTATATGCCTGAGTGTCATCTGCGAACATATGAATTGAGCAATGATTGACAATCTTAGGCAGCTCATTTATATAAAGGAAAAAAAAGTATCCGTCCAAGAATTGAGGCTTGTGGTACTCCGTACTTCATTGTAAGGTAATACGAAGACTGCTCACCAACTAACATTTTTTGCTGCCTTCCTTCTAATTGGGACAGAATGAGGCTTGCATCAGACAGTGAGAAATTGAATTTCTTCCAAAGTTTTGAACAAAGAATATAATGGTCTACAGTTTGGAATGCTTTAGATAGGTCGAGTAGGACTAAAACAGTCAGTTGATTTGCATTCATTGTCTATCTGATTTACACAACAACTGTCAGCAAAGCGGCCTTTCGACTATGTTTTTTTTTTTTTTTATAATCCCGCGCTCGCACCAAAGGGATATGAATACCCTATTACTGGTTTTCTCCAGGGCGCGGGCGGGTAGTGTAGTAGTTTGAAACTCAGGTGTATTAGGTTTCGATATGTTTCTCAGAGGTGGTTGTCAAACTGGACGGGACGAGAGCCAGTGCATCCTCAACCAGAGGGTCTTAGTACGTGCTAGTTTTTTGTTCGTTACATTTAGCCCAGCCAGCAACCACTCCAACATCAGTGTTATTCTTTCATGTCAGAGTTGACGCCGACGGGATTCTCATATATGCAAATTCGCACGGGATTCGAACCCGCGATCCTCTGCTTGAGGAGTGTATGCATATACCACTACACCGCGGCCACCCCCTTAATTGGGGTGTATCCCAGATTGGTTTGCTCAAATTAGATTGTAAACTGAGAGATACTTTAAAATTTGCACTAAGATGGTTTTTTCGAATACTTTAGAAAGGAATGAGAGTATCGAAACTGGTCTATATTTTTTTGATTTTTCATTCTTGCGAATCGGTATAACTTTTGCCTCCTTTTATTTTTTTGGGAAACAAGAAGTTGTTATAACTGTATTAAATATGTGCTTTATTAACATAAGTACGTTTGGAAGAAGATCTTTAATAAATTTTAGATGGACTTTGTCAACTCCCACAGCATTAGAATTGATCAGTAAAAGTTATTCCACAACATCCTCCTGCAGTATTCCATAAAGATAAAAATATGACCATTGGTAATCGCTTCAGGTTAAGCTAGTGTCAAATTTTTTGAGAGTGTTTAGCTTTGGCTTTCTTAGGCCGATCTCTCTAATTATTTGGCACATTTCTTTCCCTAACAAACACATCTCAAATTTTCCACTCTTAAGATTTCCGTTGTTTTTTTTTAAGCTTTAGGTTCTGGCTCGCGCTTGTAATTTTTGCCTGCATATAAAGGGGCTTATAGGTGTATTTCCCAGAGGTTATCACGAGATAGTAACGCAAGTACTTGATGCGAATCGCGGTACTTTTCTGAACAACGTTAAAGGCAGTGAGCAATCATCGGCTCAATAGTCTTCCAGGCTCCTACTGAAATCAGTGCGAACTTAAATATTTGAACAGCATCCGTTAAGCTTGAATTGTTGAGAAAAATGAACATTATCTCCACATCCCAAGGATAGTCATATGTGTACTAATTCTTCGCTGGAAGACATGCAGTTTATATTCACAAAATGTTCCTGTTTTAAAAAAAAGCAGTATTCATTCAGTTACATGTAGGAATCTGTAATTCAAAAAGCAACCAAACATACTCTTTTTTAATCAAGTACTCTACACAGTAATTTAGGTAAAATAGAAGGACTCTGTACAGATTGAATGTGTGAATGAGAGAATGATAAGGAAACTTGTAAACACTAACAAAATGCTCTGACTAAACCATGTAGCTGACCGCTTGTTTCTTGTTTTGTTTAATCTTTTACAGATTTTATAACAAATAATAACCAAACAACTATAATAATGCTACTGCTACTACTAAACTACAACTGCAACAGCTTTTGATATGTTAGCAACGCTTTTTAGCTCCAAAAATTAGCAGGACAACGCTCATTTCCAGCATTACATCAACGTGCCAACAACTTCTTACGCGTTTAATGTTTATCGTTTTTTTTTTTTAATGTTTTCTGTTTTTTTATTTAATTTTTTTGATTATTGGTTAGCCGCTCTCAACTGTCAGAATTTCATGTGACAGTTGTACAGTGGGGATCAACAATGAAGCAAAATGGCGCATCACCGGATTGCGTCCTATCTCCCAGAGATTAAGGCCATCTTTCAGCCGGCCACCCGAAAAAGTGGTTGAATCAATAATTTGTTTTTTCTTTTGATTCTCATCAATGTGCGTGTGAATTTGTGTTGCTGGCTAACAACCGTGGTAGTTGGTGTAAGAAGCGACCAAATCAAAAATAAAAAGATCTCAAAAAATCTTAAAAAATGTCTCACCGATGACAAGTTGTGTCAAAATCATTTTAATTTGAAAAAAAAAAAGAAAATTTTCCAAAAAAAAAAAAAAAACTTCACAAGAGCCAAAAAAAAGGAAAAAAGAAATCGAAAATTTGAAGTCTGTGTGTTGTGTAGTTTTAGTGTGTCGTGCTGTAAAAGTGTAGATTAGTAAGTGAGGATCAGTAAGGAATGGCCGGTCCTCAAGTTCAGCAACGACACACCACAACGTACGGTGGTGGCGGCGGTGGCGGTGCTGGTGGTGGTGCTGGCGGAAGTTCCATTTGTATAGCAAGTACCAGCACATCCGGTGCTGGCCTACATGCTCTCCGTCAAATTTCCGATCAAAATGATTTAATTTACCGCGGTTCCGTTGCCCATTGCAATAATGGCGGCAGTGGTAACACTGGAGCGGCTACTATTAGTCGCAGTGGCAATGGATCGAGTCAAAATATCCAACAAAGCGGTAGTAATGCGGCATTATGCCGACCCGGCACTAGTAGTAGTGATGCACTTATTGTTCCTGGATCGCATAGTAATATTGAGATTGTCGATGCGACAAAATCTACGAAATCCGACGACGTGGAGCAGGGTCAACGCAAGGTGAGACATAAAAATCGCCCAGTGCTGAGAAGATTGGTGAACTATGTGAGAAGTCTTTTTGCGGGTTCCTCGACGACAAATGGTAAGAAATTTTATTTGTTTACTTTTTTAAATCTAATGCGTAGTTGTTAATTTAATTGTTTCCCACTTGGCGCCAGGTTCATAAATGTTTTGCTTAGATACTACAAAGTCGATTAGCAGCTCATAAACATTCTTTCAAGTGGTCGTATACATTGCCATTAGAAAACGTTTTTTTCCCTCCAGATTGAATTCAGTTTTCTTTTCTATAATTTTAATCTCTAACAATTTGTAATTTAAGTCACAAAGCAGTTTTTTTATTCGCCTATTATGTGCGAGGTCACTCGGGCGTATGAGTACTAAAAAATGTTCTCACATATCAGATCCCACATGAGACCACGCATGGATTAAGTTGAAAAGCTCGCCAAGTGGCTGGCGTTTCTTTTTTGTTCGGTTTTTAAATTCATACATAGATAAGGTGTTAGTCGCTCTCTGTGGAATTTGCTGTGTAGGAAGGGAATTTCGTTGTCACGTAGCGAAAAGTGGGAGGGCACTGTAAAGAATCCTAGATTGTGTTTTATGTCCTGATGATATGGGCGCACAATGGACTATATATGAAGATTGTGTTGCGGTCTACTCATGTATAGTGGGTGTTTGCTCAATGGTGTCAGATAATGACGTTGGTCTATAAATGTCAGAGTTATTATTGAACCGTTAAGTGGTTAAGGAAGAGAATATATAGGTGGGAGTTGAAATTGCATAGTTTATCAAGAAGATGTAATTTTATGAAGATATTCATTGGAGTACGTCATGATGGATTAGAAAATCTCTGGTGTTTTTCATGTTATCACAAAGGCTATGGACATTATTTCCCTGAATCCTTTGCAATCATACCATCATTTAATACTTTTTTGTGGTGACTGATTGATATTGTCTTTTGAGTGTGATCCTATACGTCGGTTGCTATTTAATTTTTGAGGTATGGAAATGACAGAATAGATACGTCAAATCTGACATCAGCAACTTAAAGCTTGACATTTTTACTTATACATCAGCTCAGAATGTTTTGTCGAACGAGTCTATTTGCTTTTTTAAACAAAAAAAAAAAAAAAAAATGGAATTAAAATATGAATATTTTCGTGCTATGATTTTTAACGATATTCGACGTGGATCGATATTTCGACTTTTTGTGATGAACTAAAATCCCGGTCCACCGTGTTACGCTTGTTTTCCGAATTCAAACGTGGTCATCATTCACACCAGGCACAATTTCGTAAAGGTGGTGCAAAATGGGTTGATGTGTCAGAAACAAAAAACGTCAATGCTATGAGGGAATTGATATTGCAAGATCATCATGTGGCTCTTCATGAAATTGAAGCATGTTTGGGCATTAACTCTATTTGCATACATTTAATATTTCATAAACATTTGGCCGTCAAACAATTTGGCAAACGCTCAAAAAAATGCTCGTGTCGATTGGTTTAAAGAAATGTTGAAAAACTTTTATCGACAAGCACTTCGAAGCAAATGGTCGCCTGTTCTTCGGAAAAAATGAACGTATCGCCGCCGTGCCATTATAGCAATGTAGAACGTTGAATTTGGACTGGTACATATGTTGCGAGAAATCTTAACATACTCATTTATTCATTCATTCTCCACAACGGCCATGCGAGTACTCACATGTCGGCTCAAACAAGTGACTTTATGAACACTGTAAGCATCGAATTGATAAAATAAATTAATCCGCTGTACAGCCTTATTTGACTGTATCCTTTTTAGGAATAATTTTTATTTCCACACATCGAGAATCAACGTTTTTCGACGGCTGAAGAAGCGGGTAATGTTTTTAAAACATTTAAGTTTTGAAGTTACCTCATTCGGAGTGGAAATGGTGCTTCGAAAATTTGTTGAAACGCATGCAAAAGTGCATTGATCTTCATGGAAAGTATTTTGAAAAACAATAAAGCCATCTTCCTTAGTAAATATGGAATTCGGATGAAGCTCAAATACAAAAAGAAGGAAAAGGTAATGGCTAAAAAGTATTTAATTTGGTTTCAGGTCGTATTCCTGTATTCTATACATAATACGAGCTAAACACTGATAACTACATCGAGCATCTTATGATTTATAGAATCCGCAATACAATAGTGCTACCGCTCACCTATCCTGGTTCAACACTCGTCCCCTAAATGTTCTCAGATTGCTTGGGAAGTCTCCTTGTGAGACGTAATGTCTCCATCCTCTTCTTCCGGATGTTCGTCTTCATCGTCATCGTCATCATCCTGGCCGTATTTAAGCTCCACTGGATCTTTCTCCGCTCAATCTCTGCCTGATGAAAGAGTACACATGAACGCTGCTAATATCGTATCATGCGGTTGACTCTCTCAACCTGTCCGTTAGCAAGTGGAGTCTTGACGGTCGTCATAATATGCTGTATTCCGTGAGTTTGCCAGTATTTCGTAAATGCACTCGCCGTAAATATTCTACCCCTCTCAGTAATTAGGCGTTTCGGTATTCCCAAAAATTCACTTACCTGATTGTGTACTCCCTTTTTGTTCGTGGTCTTTACAGCTTTCAAAACTATGTATTTGGCAAAATAGCCTACCTGTGCTACCAAATATTCAACACCTTCTTTTGTAGGCAAGAACGGTGGCAATTGATCTATATGTACTATATGAAAAGAAATAGGTACTCTTATTGGGCAATGTAGCTCGCCTTCAACTATCACGATTTTTCCTTTGGCGTTTGCGCATTTTATACATCCCTTTGCGTATCTCTTAACAAAACTGTGTATGCTAGGGATGCAAAATGTCAAGTTTTTATCAAAGCTCATACTAGATGCCTCATCATGGCACATTCTTAAGATTTCCCATCCAAATCCTTTGGTACTACCCACTTAGCCGTATTTATAGTAAATAGTCTTCTTCCCTCGAGCTCGTACTCCGCATGTACACATGTTGGCATTTGGTTCTTCTATTTTTAGTCTGTTTTTTACTGGTTGGCGACTCATCGCATCCACGTACCCTGCTTTCCTTTCTGGATAATGAATTACTAAAAACTTAAATTCTTGAAGCTTAAGTCACCGTTTTGTAACTCATAGTATCATCCTGGTTTTGTTCTGAGTCGCTTTACAATCGGTGACAACTTTAAGTTCTTTGCCCAAAAGATAAATAAGAAATCTTTCAGGGATCTTCAACACAACTTATGCTTCCAGCTCGCAGCTATGATACTTGGTTTCGGTTTCGGAAAACTTTCTGTTAAGTACGCCACAAGTTTCGGTTTGTCATCCCTTCCTCCTTTTCGCATTGAGATTCCAGTAAGTCCAACGGTTAAGGCATTTGTGTGCATCTCGTGATCACATTTGGCGTTATAGAAATCCAAAAGTGGCAAAGTCAGTAAGGATTTTAGTTTCTCAAATGCAATCTGCTGCAATCTCAGTAAACTAGTAGTAGTGTGGCAATCTCTGAGTACTTTGTTAAAAATTTCCAGAAATATCCAGGGAGGTATATTTGGTCGTCTTATTTGATGCTCATTTTTCGACCTGGAAAAATCCTAAACCTTTACTGTCTTTCGTTCACTAGGCCTTGTCCCTTTTTTGTCTAGTTGGTGTTCCAGGAACACAATGCGTGTCTTTAAAAAACGCATACTTTTAATACTAAGAGTCAAAAACTTTTCACGCTTCTGTAGTGCTTCCTCTATTGAGTCGCTTTCAATAATAATGTCGTCTAAGTAAACTGCAGAATCTCAACGATCCAATTGTGTTTTTATTTGGTTCATGCACATCTGGAAATAGGCAGAAGAATTAAGTAAACCGAACGTTATGTGAACTCGTACAGCCCGTCATTCGCAGCAAAGGCTGTATACTTCCGACTCCGTTCTGCTATTCGTGCTTGATTATATTCAGAGTTCGTTCTGAAGTTCTTCTTTCCAGCCAACGTTGCTAGTATTTCCTCTACCGTAGGCATCGGGAATTTCTCCTTGATAGTCACTCTGCAATCTTTCTTCTTAGTGAAAACTATCGGTGCACAAAGGTTAGATGTTGAAAGACATCTTCTATAATCTTTCGTAACTGGTGAAGTTCAATGCACACTGGTAACGTAGTGTTGAGTTCTATAGTGCATTCTTTCCAGTTATTTTGTCCTAGTTCATTAGCATCTAAAGTGAATAAATCAAGATATTTACTTATTAGTTTACACAGTTGCTTCTTTACCTTGGCTGTGATATCTCCAGTCTTCTTGATCGTCAATTCTAATTGTGTTCCGCCCATGTTGGAATGTATTGTTCCTTATGACTAAAGCCTTACTTTCCCTTGTAGTTTCTTTTCGAGTTGCTTTTTAGATCGTTTCAATCTTAACTTGAGGTCGATCTAGCAAACGTGGACAAAATATTGAATTTCGTTGTCAAAATTCGTAAAAAATGTTTTTCGAGCACTTCAACACTTCAAGCTATAGTGACTAAATTTTGCAAGGATCTTGATCCTAAACCTTAAAAAATACAATTCGTACAAGAACCGATCTATAGCTTTGGATTTTCGGCGAGTGGGCTATAGAAAAGCTGGAGAAGGATCCGCTTTTTTATCAAAAAATTGTCTTCAGCGACGAATCTCATTTCTGGTTAAAGGGCATGTTAATAAACAAAACTGCCATATTTGGTCCGATGAGTAACCTCAGACAATACAAGAGCTGCCAATGTACTGGGAAAAATACATTGTTTGATCCAGTTTACAGTCTGGCGGAATCATTGACTCGTATTTTTTCAAAGATTATCGTGAAAGCAACGTTACCATCAATGGCCCCCGCAATCGCTCAATGATTTCGATTTTTTTTTTTTGCCCAAAAATCTGTGCAGACGGACTCCATTAGCCATTCTTCGTCCTATCTCTTAGCCCTGATTGCTAAGAGATCACTTTTGCACTTTTCCACTGACCATTGGGTATGGCGAAATGATTGGTTTCATATTTTGTGTCATATTTTTATTTCTAAGCTAACGCTGGTTCAAAGACATGCAGTCTTTATTGTGATGGAGCATCATGATTTTTGAGTCTCAATAAATTTATAATATTTGATGGAAGCCACAAAAGGTTCGCAGTGGGTAAATGTTGCCCTACCACACTAACTTTGTCTGAAAACAGAAAATATTTGCATAGTCAGAAGTAAACTTTCCTCACAAACTCGTACTAAGCAGATACTTTTAAAGTTGCAAACATCATATTTCAATTTAAAAAACTCATTTAAAAGTCTTGATGTAACTTATAGTTTTTGGACGGAAAAACGCTTTGCCCTAGTCTATCTGTAGGATAAAATAAAAACTGCCAATGTATTAGAACTAGGATTTCGTTTGCTGTGCAACTTCATGGATCCAACTTGTACACCAGCGAGTAAATATTCAAATTTATTTTTATTTTTTTCTCCTTTGGACTCAATCGTCTTTCTTTCACCAATTACTCTCCGTCATTTGCAGGATTACTGCAAAATGGTGTTAGTTGAAAAAATAACAGACACTCACACTTAGAGATACGAAAACAAACTGAATAATTAAATTGGAAATAGAGTTTTGCATATACTAGCACTCGTATTGAGCGCTTTGAGCCATTGAGTCCACTACACTACTAAGCAACTGACAGATGGATAAGTGGAGCAACTATCTCAATTTTAGTTCCTAGTCCCAGAAGACTTTCTGTTTAATGCGCTCTTGTCCAAACTTACCACCCACACTGAGTGTGTACCCTATGTGAGAGTAACTGTATCTCTATCTATTTGATATTCTAATTCGCCAGTACGATGAAGTTGAAATTAAATTGAAAAACTTTTCTACTCGTGTAGCAGTCCTTACGCGCAGTCATTGAAGGGTCTCTCATCAGGCTCATGTATAAAAAAAAACTTAACTCAAATCACTTGCTCTCTCCTACACAAGGAATGGAATAAAAATCGAAATAAAATGTGAAAAAATGCAATTTCTGTAAAATCCTTTCATTAGCTCATTATCCTTGGAAAAAAATCACAGCAAACATAATACGAATACAACAGAACAACGGCAACATTACGTATTTGTAGATTGTGTGCTCCACGGTGTAGGCTTAAGTTCAAAGGCATGCTCATACACATTTATGTGCATGTAACTATAGATTCGGTTATTGTATTGGTGTCAAGTGTACACAAACGACGTGCCATAGCAGCACTCAGATTAGCCAAGTGGGTATACATATTTTAACATAAAGTGGACCCTACACTATAACTCTTTCCAGGAGAGTTCTGGGATTATTATCCATTTCGAGGAGTTAGTTGTTTGAATGGGAACATGCTATCCGAATAGGACATGTACTCGTTTGTACACTCGTGAGAAGCTTAATTGGATTTTAGGATATTGCAAGTTAAAAAGTGGAATACTTCAATGGGGGATATAAAGCGGAGTCGAGCTGCCGCCTAGCACGCAGGGACATTCCGTGCAAAGTGCCGAGAGTTTTAATATAAATTCAGCTGGAACTGGGATCAAATTAATGTTGTACGTTTGGGTTTTAAGTACTTACTCGTATATGATATTTCGTTTCCTAAACAAAATGGTTTCACCAAGTAGTGCGAGTATGTATTTTCCTATCCTAAATTTTGTCCAATATTGATAGCAAGACCGTAAAAATGTTTTATGATTTTATTTAGGATTTTTTATCTAGTCAAGAGAAGTTATTATCATTAAAATGCCCAATCAGAGGAGAAGTACACAGTGTGTTTGTAGTATTTTCCGAAGTAACGACGCATCTGACATTGCTTATATGAAGTTTATCAAAAAGACGCCAATATTGTCTTGACAATATCCTTTGTTTCCATTCTTTTCATAAGCAAAATCGCTTGATAATATATATAAAGGTTGACTCATCGTGAGGTTTGATTTATAGTGTAAAATAAAATACATAAATTTGAAAGTGAACTTAAAATTTTTATTATTGATTAAAAGAACAATTCATGGCATTTACTTTTTGAAAATGATACCATGTAAATGCTGACCACGACTAGGTTCGAGGTGGTCCATTCGGAAGGTCAAATTTTGGTCGACTCGTTCGAGCATAGCGACTGGTATCTCGCGGATAACACGATGTTGGCTTCCAAAGCGTCAATCGTAGCTGGCTTAATCCTGAAGACCTGAGACTTTACATACCCTCAAAGAAAATAGTTCAAAGGTGTGATATCGTACGATCTAGGCGGCCAATTTACTGTAGCAAAATGTGAAATTAATTCCTCACCAAAATGATTTCTTAACAAGTCCATTGTTTCACGCGCTGTATGTCTCGTAGCTTCGTCTTGTTGAAACTAGAGCTAACCGAGACCATGTGCTTGAATTTCAGGAAGCACCTGGAATCGCACGAAAAACATTTCTCAAAGAACTGTCAAAAAAGCCTAATGAAAATCAAACCTCACGATGATTCACCCTATATATATATATAAATCTCAGAATATATATACCAGAATGTCTCACTAATTAAATAGATAGATATCCTAGCTTAGACTGTATTCTTACGAATAAATGTCGCAATATTGCGAAACACAGCTGAATGGTTTTAAAATTATTCCTGAATGGCCAAACCGATGGTCGTTGTCGTGTAGCTGTTAAGCTTATCGGCTATTACCCCCAAGTCTGGGTTCTACTTCTGAACAAAATATTTGCCTTTCGGCAGGCAATAGCAATTTATAGTGAATATAGTACAATTTTTCGTTCATTGTCATGGCTTTTATTACATATAAGAGCTTAATCCAGTCATTTTGGGATTTCCTCAATGGGTTAACCTAAGAATAGTTAAGAAACTATTTACTGAACGTGACATTTTCTTTATTGCGCTATTCTGCTACATTGTGTTTCCGGAATAGATTCGAAAACAGAGCGGTAGTATACATTCAGTATGGCCTAAACGGCTCATTGTTATATCTTCCTTCTAAAATTTAAATAAGGATCTTACTTCTAAACTGCCCTCTTAGTCAACAGAATCACAGACAAAGTCTACCATCTCAAAGTTATAGTTGCTTTCTATGGCATGCTAAACGAGTTGTTAGTGTTGTGTTAACTTCTCACGCGAGAGGATAAACTTGATTTTATTCCTTTTCAAAAGGAAACCCCAAAAGGAAAGTGGTGGCACTTTAATGTCATTGACCGTCAATGCTCACTGATACTTCCGATGCAGCAATTTGGTCAAAATTTTAAAATATTGTGTCTGTCGCGTAGATATCTCTCTTGATATCTCATATTGGTCAATATGACAAGGGGTCAAGGTGTTTGGATACAGCGTAAAGGAAAATTAGGGTGGAAAGAAAGAGAGGTACCGATGTGCGTTGGTTTTAAACGTCTCAATGTCACAATGACTAGGAAATAGAGAGCTCGGACATTCCACAAGCGAATTTTTCGGCTGGAATGAATCACGATATAGAGTACGACCGAAAGTATTCTTAAGGGTATGCTGATAGGCATTCATAGAGAGAAAAATATTACGGTTAAAGGTTTGAAGGGACAAAATGCTACTGGCTGTTTCTTTGGAGCACTGGGAGTGGAAATTGCAATAAAACAAAGTGAGGCACGTGACTTTACGTCGGTGTTCGACTGAGTGATAATAGCATCGCTTATGAATTTTATCGCAAGGTTTTGAATATTGCAGAATTGTTTCAGGCGCACCTGACGAGATGTGGGAATTGGACTCCAATGCCTTATATATTGAGGTCAGATCAGATGGAGGAAAGTATTTCTTACACCGTTTGGGGAAGCATAGACATTTCGCAGCATTTTTGGTGACATCGAATATATGTTCATTCTAACGCATACCGCAATTGAAAAATTCTTCGATTTCGACGATGCCAGTGCCATTCATGGATAATGGCTGGGTACTTAAATTTCGACTACAACAGACAGCATTGTGTTTTGGTAGCACTAAATTCCACCCTGTTGATAGTTCCCCAATTAGTTATGCTGTTAATATCGAAATTCAATGAGCTTTATATACACTGCCGTTCACGTTCTTCAGCGGAAGAGCAGGGACGTGAGTCCGGAACCGAATATAAAAAGAAGAGAGTACTGTCATCAGCAAAAGAATATATTGGATTAGAAGAAGCAGACAGAAGATCAATTATGAAAATTAAAAAGAGTGTCGGAGACCAAATGGACCCCTGGGAAACACCAGCATTTATCAGACTTAAAACCATCCAAGACAATTTGAATTTAACAATCCGAAATGTAATTTCTAATACATTGATGGGTCTGTAGAAGGAGAAGGAGAAACAAGAAGATTCGCCTTTTTTAAGGACGAGCTGGACAAATCCTGTCTTACGCAGTAGTTCTGCCAGCGTAGAAGAACCCCTCTTTAAAAGAAAGAGAGATAAACCATCTGGACCAGCGGATTTATGTAAGTAAAGACCTTTAAACACTTTTACTACTACAAGAATGTGAAATTGGATTCGTCCCATTAAAGATTCAACGCACTCAAGTATAAATGGAGACAAAGTACAATCAGGTAGTCTTGAGCTGGACGCAAAATGTGTAGCAAGCAGAGTGGCCTTGTCTAAAGAGCCAACAGCTCAAATGTCATTGTAAATGAGCACCTAAAGATATTTACCAACTTGTTACATTGCAGTATTTTTTGCCTTAGTTTTTGGTCGTATTATAGTTTCACATGCTAAAGAAAGACATTGCAGTCATTCCTGGGTCGTTTGAATTTTTTTCGGGTTTTCTCTATCGTGTTGGTCTTAAAGGACCGAAAAAACATATCTGTAATCCAAACAGCTAGAATCGTACCACGGATTTTATTTTGGTTTGATACCCTTCATTCGATGAGGGATACAGAATTTTATATCAAAGAGAAAAGTGTCTGTGGTCATATCAGCAGCGGCCTTTACGTCGTTATCGAAGAAACATAACAACCAGTTATAAATTCTAAAGAAGCTAATAAGTGCACTTTAATTGGCTTTCTCGTCATTTTACGCTTGCACTCCATTTTGAGATGATGGTGGGGATCTATCTGTGTTTCACTAAGCGCCAAAACAGCTGACTTTCACAGATGTAGACGTACGCATACGTACGTACAAAAAGTGATTAATTTTCAGCCCTCGTATAATTGCTATGTTCATTCTAAGTTCTCGAATCATAACAAATTAACAAACATAAAAGACACAAGCACCGGCGATGCTAATCAAGGCTGAAAAGTGAACATTGTGACGTTAGTTTGCCGAATCAAACTGTTGTAGGTATTATGCTCTTACAACAATAAAAAATAGTGCACCAACAAAATTCACACTCACAACCTGCTAACCATCAGTAGTTATATACCTTAACCGAGTACAAACAACTGAAGTTAGAAGCAGGAGCGGAAGAGGTGAGATATATACTATATAGTATATAGTTTTTTTAATCCTTAGTCTACAGATGTACCTTCTAAATTTTAAGAACCGACTATGACACTACTATTATGTTTGAATGTTTATCTCAACATGATTCTGTTCAGCATTTATGTTCTTCTCACATTTTTGAAGAGCTTCATCATTTTTGCCAATACATCTCCCATCCGAGTTTATTCCTTTTAAATTGTATTTTTTTTTTTTTTCTTTTTTTTTTTTATCTCTCTCTATATGTTAACTTACATACCAGACAAAAATGCTTAAATCTAATTTGGCAGCTACAGTTTCTTAATTTAGGTTACATAAGCTTACTGAGCGCTCTAAACTTAACAATATCATTACAACTGATGCATTCCGATCTTAAATCTATTCTAGGACTAACCTTACCTTACTCGTATATGATTCTATAAGAAAAGTTATTGCCAAAAAACTTAGATGTTTTTTTCATTTTCATTTAAAACTTAACCTACCTATGCTTCTTAACTTAACTTAACTATAATCCAGGCGGTGAGCACTCGTTTTCTTTTATTCCGAGTGATCACCATCTTGATTGCATTTTCGGATGCTTGGCAGTCCTTACCACGGTGCGCATGCACCGCCGAAATTTGAACGAAACCTCCGAGCGTCAGTATATGTATATGTTTTTCGCCTTTCCGCGAATATCGTCTAGCTAAGTCTAATCTCACTTATACCTAGGAGGAGTTACACATTTAACCAATCTAAAAAAGCGTCTCTCTTCCCTTCTTTAAGACGCCAGTATTCGATGTACTGCTTTTCGGCATCGATTATATGCCCGTCCGTAATTGTAGAAAGAACTCCTGAGCACTGGCGGCTTACGTAGATGAGTCGCTTTCTCTTACAATGGTTGTCTTATAATACAGCACAAATATTTTATAGTTAATATGGAGAAATGCCTCCGCCGGGATAGAGACAAATTTGGCTGTACTCTCATCACATTGCCAATGGCTAGAGTTTAAGTATGTTGACATTCATGTATGGCATGTTGTTATTATTTTCCAAGTTATAGCACATGGGTTGTCAGTGCCGTTTTATAGTAAAACACAAGGGCGATACACTGATTGAAACGATTTTTCAATCTTTCAATACCAGTTTTGTAGTACGATTTCGGTTAAGCCTCAAAATAGGCCTCTGTTTTGGCGATTACTTCTGCATCGGTCTTAAATCTCTTTCCAGCGAGCATTCTTTTGAGGTCTGCAAACAGGAAATAGTCGCTGGGCACCAAATCTGGAGAATACGGTGGGTGGGGAAGCAATTCGTAGCCGAATGCATTCAATTTTGCTATCGTTTTCATCGACTTGTTACACGGTGCATTGTCTTGATGAAAAAGCACTTTCTTTTTCTTCAAATGCGGCGGTTTTTCTGCGATTTCGTCCTTCAAACGCTACAACAACGCATTGTAATAGTCGTTGTTGATAGTCTGCCTCTTTTGGAGATAGTCGATGAAAATTATTCCATGTGTATCCCATAACCTTGCCAGCCGATTGTTGAGTTTTTGGTCGTTTTGGACGAGGTTCGTCGCCTGCTCGCCACTCAGCTGACTGCCGACTTGACTGGTGTGAAGTGATGGAGCCAAGTTTCATCTTTTGTCATATACCGACGCAAAAATTCGGCTTTATTGCGATTGAACAGCTTTAAACACTCCTCTGAATCATCAACACGTTATTGTTTTTGGTCGACTGTGAGCAAACGCGGCACCCACTTTGAACAGAGCTTTCGCATGTCCAAATATTCGTGTATGATATACCTAACACGCTCTTCTGATATATTCAGAGCCTCAGCTATCTTGATCAACTCCACTTTACGGTCATTCGTAATCATTTTGTGGACTTTTTTGATGTTTTCATTTGAAACAGCTTCTTTTGGACGCGCACTGCGTGCATCATCTTCCGTGCTTGTATAACCACTTTTAAATTTTTCAATCCACTTGCGAAGGGTTCGTTCGGCTGGTGTAGAGTCCGGGTAACACCTATCAAGCGACTTTTTTGCATCAAAAAGCAATGATAAATCAACACACGAATCCATTTTTTTTTTTTTTCACAATAACAAAAGTTGCTTCACTCACAACGCTATATCTTGAGAACTAATTTATACACGTATCTTTTGAAGGTTGGTACTAACTGAAAATGGTATGGATTTAATTCAAGTGGTGCCTTCTCTTAGAAACGACTTTTAAGCCCATGTAGTATGCATATACTTCTCTAATCCTTTTAAGTTGCATATCCACAGCTTAATGCTTCCCATATAATTGTTTTAACTGCGGGTAGCCATTCTAAATCATAATTTATAAAAACTTTTTCAAATCTCTTCTTTTCTGAATTAATACATAAGTTTCAAATAATATAAAAATATCAAACTTATGTATGTTACGTCAGTGAAAAAATTTTGAATTATATTGTATGTTAGTGTTTCATGTATTGTTATTTCAGACTGGTGTCTTTCGTGTGAACGCGAATAAAATCGCTCAATAGATTTACTCGTTACAGCGGCTGCTTTCCCTATTGGCTTCTAAATATCTGAGCTAGCTACATTCAATGATATTGACGTATGACATTACATTCTGTTGGACGTATTGTACACATTGTTATGATTGAGTAGCACTTTTTCACAGGTGTGGTATTTTTTATTTTATTTATTTATTTTTTTTTTAATGCTAATGCCATACTTATTGCCACACATAAGTCCTTTAAAAGTATTCCAAGTGGATATTATGTTTTCTACAGAAAGTCTGTCGTCTCTTAGAGCAATTTTCTTCATCGGCTTTCCCACTCGCAGCGCTTTCAAAACCAATGCTAGCTTAGCCTTTCTTCTACGAATATTGTACAATATAAAAGATCCTTTTTTTCGTCAAGTATTTGTTTGAACATCTTGATACGAGTACTAATGCAGATTCGTTTCTGTATTTTGTATGCTACAACTAACTCAAAATTTAATTTCTGTTGTTGATATCATCTTAGATGACTCACTTGAATTCAGTAATTTAAATATTATGTAGTTTACTTTCCTACTTCACTTTCTCTTTAGTTGAGAATGTTTTGACGCCTTGCCACTGGCGAGGAGAACTCAGTAACAGCACAACTATTTTAACGAACTGATTTTTTTTTTAAACTAATTTTGCCTTAAATACTACAATTTTGCTTATTTTACATTATTTACACACCTTAAGTAGGATAAGAAACAAATCGTAAAAGGTGTTCAGTTACGTGGCATGTGCAAGTAACTTATTAAGTTGTGCGCTTTTTGTCCGAAGATGTCCGGATGCTTTCTATTTTTTCAATAGCTCTACATATGTACACATGCTGTAGATATGTACATTCTAAGAGCTTATTTTCAAATTATTTTTCATGTTCATTCCAAGTCGTTAATTCATTTCAAAGCATGTCTCTCTTTTATCATCATCGTCAACGGGAACGATGAAAGATAAGGAGCTCATCATCCTCATTTTATTTCGCTTGAAAAAAAACTTCCCCTATGATGATAAATAAATTAATTTGGCTAAAAATCTTTCAATTTCAATTTCCACTCTTCAGGGAAATGTCTATTCCTATGTCTTTAATGAAAACTAATTTTTTTGTTACACAACTCCAAAACTACAACTTTGTTAGCAAAATTCCAAATGCACGATATATATTAACATGGTAAAAAATTATCTCATACTTCTATCTGACGTAGAAATACAAAAAATTTATCATCAAATAGCGTACCTGACCACCAAATGTACGAGTAATCTATGCTTTCATGGAACGATTTTTTCGTAAGCTCTGCATTTTTTGCAAAATGCTCTCTAGACATCGACCTAAAAATATGGAAAATATGGTTTACGTTCTAGATAGTTCGATAGATATTCGCTTCAGAGAATACCAGCAAATGCAATTAAACCCGAAACCACGAAACATTTCTATTCATTCATTGAACAGATCCATCAATTTACATAGAATTGAAATACGGAAGTCATAACACGATTTTAAAGCTTTTAATTAAAGTAATGGAAGTTTACAGTAGGGCTAGCAAAAATATAACACATTGATTGGTTACTGGTATTGTTAACCTTGCTCCTGTTGAAAAAAACAATAAAAAAAAAAATAAAAAAGCAATAAAACACAAAATTGTTATCATGTAATTATTAAAAAACTTTTTTTCCGGCTTTGGGAATATACATTTTTAGAAAGAAGACTGAAACTAAAAAACCCTGATTGGAAGATAGGTGGTGCTTCAAGCCAAATAAATGTACCATCATTTAGAATAACCTCATTTAGCCCGCCTGTCAAAATTTCAAAACATCGTGTTAGTGTTTTTTGCGACCATGGAAAAGGAGAGAAAAAAAAGTTTTTGAGTGGCGAAAGCTACGAGGAAAGCAAGCCCATTCTCAATAGTGTATATCGGACCCATTCACCTTCCAGTACAACCGTGTAACATTGGTTCACAGAGTTTGGCCGTGGTTGCACGTCAGTTTTTGATGAACCACGCCCATTATAAAATCCATGATTTCCTATTTCACCGCCGAGTTATTGATACACATTGATACACACAAGAGACCACAGAACAATCGAAACAAAGGGTTTTACCCGTTGAACTCGGTGAAAGGCGAATACCGTCTTTTGAGACGTGCGAGATGTGATCCACGTTGACTATCTGGAGATGGAAAAAAAAAATCACAGGAGCATACTTCTTCGATTTTTTGGCCGATTCAAAACGGATAAACGGATAAAAAAAAAAGCTACCACATTCGGGAAAGAGAAAAGTGCTCCGAATATCTGTAGAAAATTTTTATTATTTGCAGACGTTGCTCGTTAGTGTACTTTGCCATGATGAAAGTGTTGAGTTTACTGAATAAATTGACAGTGACAGTTTAATGATTAGTGAAAAAGTGCGTTCACAAATTAAATTCAAAGTTGTCAAGTCATGGGGACCTAAGTTGGAATGAGTACTACCATGAATTGTTTGAAATGACTGGATTTTCATATCCGATGTAAGAAATATTTTACTTCGTCTGACAATTTGTAAGATAATATCGGCCCGAAAACGGTCCTAAAGGCTATGTGGACTTACTAAGCGTAAGCTAAGGTGATACTTATAGCATGAATATTGCAAATGGACCCTTAAAACATAAACGGACTGTGTTTTGTCTTGCCTTGCTCTCTGACTATTTTCATCACTATTAATCCGACAAAATTACCGGCAGGATACAGCGCCTTCAAATCTTATACTGTAATACCCGTTTTGCTATGAACGGTCATCAGTTTACCCTCATGCAGACTTTCAAATCTTTATGATTTCTTACTAAGCCTTACGACTCGCTGATGGAACGCCTTAGCAGACTCTTTATTTCTTAGTTATTACAACCTGCAAACATTAACCAACGTACCAACCAACGTACATCGGTACATCCCTTTCCCTCCTCCCTAGCTTTCATTCGTGGTTTTTGAAAACATATTAAGAATTTCCCTAGTACAATTACAATTGCTTATATAAAGTATTTGTTTGTTAAGAGCTAAGACTAGGATTAAATCGGGTTTAAAGTATTCATATAAATAGGTTCAAGTAATTCTAAAAGAATGTTTATAGTATTCTAGCGCACTAATTATTAAAAAAAATAATAATTTACTTTTACTTTAAGCCTATAAAATATTACTATTCTGCAAAGCTATATATAAAACTTGTTTCCATTTGTGCTTATAATTATAATTCTGAAAGAGGCTAACCTCAAAACTAAAATAGCTGCCAATCTATGGCCTGTATAGTCTACCTATACTTTTTCTATGACTATATGTTTATAGTAATGTGCTTAAGCTAATTAATAAAATGAAAAAACCTGAATTAATTGAAATTACTGACTTAAATAAGAAACATGAATGCAGTCAGTCGTCTTTCACTTACTCAAAAAAATTTCTGTACTTTTATTTTATATTCTTAACTCTTTTAATAATTATATAAATAATTAATTTTTTTTAATAAAAAATTGTTCTTTTTCTCTTCTTTTGCAGGTAAGTCCCTTCAGTGGTTTTTGTGTATCATAATTGGTATGCTTTTTAATTAAAATATTTTTTTGAATGCTTACTAAAATACAAATACAGTACAGTGCAATAGAAAAGTTTAATTAGGAATAAAGTGTCCAAAATTCTGCCAAGTTATGCTCGTAAATACAGCTTTTATCTTAGATGCGACCCAAATTCTGTTTTAAATATATTGTATAAAAAAACGTGTCTTTTTGTGAGTGAAATTTTTATTTTGGATTAAAGACTTATTTATGTTGTCAAATATAAAATATGTCATCATTCAAATATTCTCCTCGCATTCGCTTCCATGGCTTTTACGCATAATTCGACGATATTTTGACAGTTTCACTTTAAATACTTGCCACCAAATCATCAAAAGCTACAAAAGTTGTTGACGTGTTTTTTTATCGACCGAAAACTTAATGTAATCCCAAGATAGAAATTTTAAACAGACGATCGTCGACTGTAGCACGCGCTGTTTGTTTATATGGTTTACTGATGTCTTCGTATTTGAGTGACCGAAACTTGATCTCAACTGATCATTTGAATCTTAATTATCTGTATCTATCTTTCGCCACATACTAAATACTAACCTTTAAATAATTCTGCACTTTGAGTATCTACGCATATTCACATTACAAAGCAGTTATGACTTCATTCGAAGAATTCATTGTGATGCATTTGGCAACCAGCCATTATATCAAACTTCAGGAAGATCTCAGATAGGAAAAAGGTTTAAAGAAGGAGATTTGTACAAGCACATACAAAAGTAAGATTATTGCCGAATACTCCTAGCGATCACGATTATTTCATAACGAAATACTTCTCTGTAGTCCAAACTTTTTATGAGCAGTACAAAAATAGTTTCGAAAATGAAAAAGCTTCGTTGATGGAGTTAGCACTGCATTAACCACACCAAATGTTGATCTTATTAAGATATCGGTAGAATTCAACGTTTAAAAGCATTGATTAATTATCGCATCAAATACAATCCCTAAACTGTAAACCGATCCAACAAAAGCCAGGTACAGTCAAGTCGAATTTATTAACTTTAACAAGCAGGTACAGTAAAACCAATTAAAGAACAACAACAAAACAATACAATTATCGAAGAAGACAATACACAATACATTGAACTTGCCAAAGGTTCCAACTCTAAAATTTGATGGTGAATAGTTGAATTGTAAGCATTTTCTTGACCTTTTTCGCAAATAATGGGCAAACCACAAATTCCAAGCATACATGTGGTATTTTAAAACTTTATCTTAGCGAAGAGGCATACAATTTAATCCGTCGCTTATCACTGACGAAGGATAACTACGAAACTGCATGGATGATACAACAATATAAGGGTCCTTTCAATACCTTTTTTTGCACAGAATAAGTGAACTGTGAATTAAAAAATATTTATTTATTCATCAATATTAATGTTGTCCCCTTCAAAGTAATCCCCATCAGATATAGAACACTTGTGCCAAAGCTTTTTCCAATCCTCGAAGCACTTCCGAAAAACACTTTTTAGTATAACCTTGAGCCCTTCCATCGATTTCGATCTAGGCTATTGGGACGATCTTGCTTTGATTTCAATGTCATAATCATATACCCATGATTTGTCACCATTAATGATCCTTTTGAACACGTCAGGATCATCATTGACGTCATTCAAAAGCTCCTGAGCGATGCTCATTCGACGGTTCTCCCTGTCAAAATTAAGAAGTTTCGAAACAAACTTCGCTGATACACGTCTCATGCCCAAAACATCCGTAAAAATTGCATTACACGAGGCAACCGATATAGTATGCCAACATCCTCAGCAACTTCTCTTATAGTAATTCGACAACTTTCCAAAACAATTTTCTTCACAGCTTCGACGTTATCATCTTTTGTTGAGGTGCTGGGGCGTCCAGAGCGAGGTTCGTCATTGACACCTTCTCAGCCATCTTGGAAGAGCTTGTACCAATTGTAAACTTTTTTTTACGTAGAGGAGTACTTTAGAGTACTTAATTTAATTTTGTACACAAAATTTCGGGACATATGTATATACCAACACAGCATTCGTTAATCAAGAGTCACCTTACTTTTCGAACCCATCCCGTAATTCATGTACACTCGTATATAAATTCGCAGCAGTAGTTGTAAATTAAAGCGATGGTAAAGTGGAGTCGTCAGTTGGAAGCAGCGGCAGCGGCATGTAGGTCGTCAGAGCTTTCAAAAAAAAGTTTTTTTTCTGGTAGTAAGCCTTTTTACATGGAGAGATCCAAATTTTGTGTTAGCGGCAAACAGTTGTTGACATGCAAAAGCTTGCAATTTTGTCGTGTTAAACCCTCATCCAAATAACAGCTGCTTTCTAACCCTATACCGAAATCACGAAGCGAAGTCTTCTATTGATTATTTATCTATAGCTTGCAGCTGATCTTAGGATAGCATTTCTCTCTTGGAGCTACTTAACTTAAACAATAAAAAATAGAAAAAAGATTTGTGTAGCTTGATTGTTGCTGTTGTTGCGATTTCTTGAACGGGAAATACCTGACAGCTAGGGTGGGTTGAATGTTGAATGACATAATCGGTCAATGAATAAAGGAATGACATAACAAAGAGTATTGTATCTCCAGAAATTTGCTTCTTCTCCAAAGAATTTATTTGTTTTCTTAGGCCAAATATTTAAGTGTTTTGTATTGTAAGTTTGAAACTTCATTTGTATGCTCCTCGAGGTTTAAACGTACATACAAACCGGAAATATTCAAACTAAGCTCTTCAAGTCATTTTTCCTATGTTGTGTTGGTTTCGTCAATTTTGACCATTACTTGATTTCAAAACATACTTATCTCGTCTATGCTTACGAATTTACATTGCTTATTTAGATGTTCATCTATAGTTTTTTAGGAAACAATCACATTGCCCATAGGCTGCTTAGTGGTTGAAGAATTTAGTTGTGAAGGTGCCGAAAGGAGGCGCATGGAAGGAGATTATTGTTGTATTGATGCACAATGCACAGAATAGCAAATTCAATAACATCGTTTCAGGAAAAGTGAAATGTTATAATTAATAGGTTCACACATTGTCACAGATTATATAGGGTTTTCTAATAACGACTTGCCAACTTTTTTTTTTAAATAAAAGGCAAACCATTTGAGATATTTCAAAAACGTTATTATTGGCTTGAAGTACAATCAAAACATTTATGAATGAAACTCGCCTGAAGATGATTTTGCGACTCCGAATATCTGTAGAAAATTTTTATAATTTGCAGACGTTGCTTGTTAGTATATATTACTTTACTATGATAAAAATGTTGAGTTTACAGTTTGATGATTAGTGAAAGAATGCGTTCACAAATTAAATTCAAAATTCTCAAGTCCCTATTGGGAAACCCTACACTATATTTTGGCAAATAAATAGCTGAAAAGATTTGAAATTCTGTTAACTATTAGTTCACACCCAACTTAAGTTATTTGAAAAATACAGCACAATTATTCACTATAACCGGACTAAGATGAAACACGTATTACTCGTACTATTTATATTTCTGTCTAAGTATGTGCTTTGGCGGTGGAAGCACAACACTGACCCTATGTTACGAAATAAAACTGGCTATGGCCTTTTTGGCAACAATCCTGAAAACCAACACTGGAGTTGGAGACACACCATCGACTATTATATTTACATTATAATGTATTTGATATGTACTATAGCTTAGGCTCTGGTATAGGCATGTGCACCGCAACTGGAGTTGCTCGTTGAGGGACCGCATTGCTATCAACCGATCCTCATATTGTGTTAAGCAAATTGTTTCCCAGTTACAAAAAATTTTAACAAATGAGAGTAGCCACCAAAGCGGAAGACGAATGTCAATAGTTTTCAAGTGCAGATATATACGGTCCTTACATATATACATCCACAACTGATGTGATTCCACATCACAAATTATATATTTGAATATTTATTACTCTAGCACTAATGTAAACGAATACTAGAAATGTATATGTGCATCCTTTTGATTGTATTCACACAAGTATCGATTTTCGATAAAATAAGGTTTCGTGACGCACAACAATTCAAAAGTTTTTCAACTGTGAAGCATCATCACGTTGAAGGACTAAACATGCTTCGATTTACAATATTTCTAGTTATAGTATAAATGTTATCCTATTAATTTTCAAAGAAAATTTCATTTCGAAAAGCAATTTTTACGAGTCCTTTTTGGAATATTTTTCACCCATTTCGTATTCCAATCTATATCGGATGCACGTACAAGTGCTCATATAAATTTACGAATTTTCCCCTTTAAAGATATTAACTGAACAAAGGTATGTTTTGAAGTACCTACCCCACAAAAGCAATATTCTGTCGAATGTCAAATTGATAGCCACTTCTTCGGAAAGTGTACTGAAGTGTATCCTCTGGCACTTCCTTTCACATTCAAGACAGCAGAAAAGAGTTGATTTTACAACAAAAGATACTTGATGTCAAGAATTAGTCTTGGAGTGTGAATTGGATCACTTTTGTGATGAAAGTTTTGAGATGGTATATGACATACACTTATGAATTAGCTCCATTATCTTAGGTGGATTAACGAGTATACCTCGATCTATAAGTGTGACGAAGGTGTAATTTTTACACCTAATGAAATACCTGAAAGATTTAAATTGTCTTTCTATCTTCCTCCCCCAAATATCTTCGTTTTCATAATTATCCTGTGTCAATAAACAAATTTCCCTCGCAAATAAAAGCAACATATGTTTCTTCATCTAACCGCAAATTAACAGGTCTGCCTCTAATTTGTTAAACCAGCCATTTCGGCTTTAGCAATTCCGTTCTTGGTTCTTATTCTCCAATCATGTTAAACTAATAGTTAGATACAACAAAAAATGGGAAAAGATTGTTTTTCATTGTACAGAAAATCTAAATATACAAAACAGAACGGCAAAAATTTTATTTTGAATTTTACTCATGTTCCTAATTTTAGGAAAATTAATGAGTTTCGCCTCGAATAGGTTTCTGAGGCCATATGCCAATATTACCGGCAGTCGGGAGTGTCCAGGCTCGTCGGTCATGAGATTGTAGTTCTATTCGATTTCCAGCTAAACTAGAAATGCGCAGGAAAAGTCGTAAACTCATTTTGAATTGGAAAAAAGGAAAAATTAGCGGATTGGCAGGGATAAATTTGTTGAAGCAGATGGTTTTGCATTGAAATCGAACAACTGGAATTTTTTGAAATAGGAGAATTGACTGATACAGGACAGTGCTGCTGGCAAAAACAGATTTATAAAGCTATGAAAAGGAAAATCGTTCACTTGCGTGTACATTTACCCAGTCGGTGTATTTAAAGAATAGTTCACACACTATTCATCATAGGAGGTGTATCTTACTAAGAGTCTGGAAATGTTTGTCACTTAGGTAATATGGTTAAATGGTTACGCATGTATCTTACCATCTTGACTTTCTAAGAAATGTATTCAGAAAAGATAGAGATGTTCAAATATTGCTCGGTATTTGATTTGAATCGACTAAAGTTTTGCCTATGAAAATAGGTATATTTCTCCAACTGACAATAAGTTCTTTAACTGTAGCTCTAAAAAAATGTTTGTTCCTCCACTCGACGTACTGTGGAGTCTTGTGCTCAACCTTCTGGGAAAATTGACTACGGTCGTCGAGGGATGTGGACTTCAAGCTAATTAGTGATCGTTTAACTCATATTATCATCAAAGATATTGTCCCTTAGGACACTGCATGCCCACGATCCTGTGTGAGAACATAATATATAATCAGAAATTAGTATCGGGACCAATTTAACAGAAGCCTGAGAAGCTCTTTTCTGAATGTGAATATCATTGATATAAATGAAATTCCAGATACAATTCTTGAAATCGTATTTTAATGGGTGATTTTTTAAGCGTTTTAGTTGTTAAAAATGCTTGTCATTTACTTTTTAAATCTCATTTCTTATCACTGTTGACCGCAACTATATTACATTTTAAGTGGTCCACACGGAAGCTCCAATTTTGAATCACATTTTCGAGCATTTTGGCTGGTATCTCGCTAATAATATATGTAATATTGTCTGCCGCGGGTTTATCCACATTGACGAGTGATTTGATGTATACCCATAAAAAATAGTCTAAAGGCGTCAAATTGCACGATGTAGCCGGCCACTTTATCGATCCGAAACGAGAGATAAATTACTCACCGAACTCCTTTCACAATTGACCCATAAATTAACGTGCTGTCTGGCATATAGCACCGTTTTAATGGGACCACATGTCGACCAGGTTCAGCTCGTGCATTTTGAGATAAAATGTTGCTCACACGGTCATCTTTCAAAAATGAAAAATGGCCAATGATTACGTCGGACCATAAATGCTACAATGGCAGCCCTTGTACTGAAATGAGAAAATCAGATAAGAGCTTTATCGCTGAAGACAATTTTTCGATGAAAAAGCGTATTTTCCTATAGCTTTTCTAAGGCCCGCTCATCGAAAATTCGACGCTGTGGCAGGTCGTTCGGCTTCAGTTCTTACACAAGCTGTTTCTGTCGGTCGACATCATGGCTTTAGTATGCAGGCAATTCACCGCACCGTGGAAAAGTTTGAACGTGAGTATTCTTTTAGATCTCCAGCCACCAACAAGATAGAGATTGGTGTGAAATAAAGAAAACATAGCCGCTATAACGGCCAGTATCGAAAAAGACTAGAAATGTCAATACGGCACTGATCAGCTGAATTGGGCATCGCCAAAAAGTCAACCCGGCTGAATTTTGGCTAACATCCGTTTGCTGACTCGAAGATTGAAGCCGGACGACCATAGACAATGCCGTGGATTCGCTAATTGGGTGCTGGAAATGTGGATCAATGCATTGCAATGCAATGCAATGCAAGAAAATGCATCCATAAAAATTGACTTTTTGGTGCGGTTTATGGCATGGCGACATTAGCGGACCTTATTTCACTCGAAATAAGGAAGGAGACACCGTTATCGTCGATGGTCTCAGGTATAAAGTGACGTTCACCGACTTTCTGTAGAAGGAGAAATTTGGCGACTGGGTCACTTCGAGCGTTTATCAATTTGCCGCCTCGGTAATGCGATTTGGCACCACTCGATTATTCTCCCTGGGGCTAAGTCTAGTATTTAGTCTACGCTTATAAGCCAACCACATTGAACGAGCTTGAGGCGAACATTCGACACGCTATTGCCGAAATAAAGCCGCACATATTGGATCGGGTTTTCAAAAAGTTTATACATCTCTTTCAGTTTATAAGATTTTACACTCTGCTCCTGTTCATATTTCAGGACAAGAAGTAGCTTTCATCTAAAGAGGTCAAAGTAAACTATTCGCCTCCAGACTGGAGGGACATAAAATTGTACCCACTCTAAAAACGGTGCCGCGCGGTAAAGAGGTTTTGTCCTCAAATGCAGCAGTTTTTGCCCCACGTGGTCGTATCAAATTATGATACTAATATTACATGGGCCACTTGAATCCATACCATTTTCAGTTAGTAGTACCATAGTAAGTTAGTTAGTACCAACCTTCAAAAGATACGTGCATAAATTTGACAGCTGTCGGACGGTTAGTTCTTGTTATTGTGAAAAAAAAAAAATGGATTCAAAGCAATTTCGTGTTTTGAATTATCATTGCTTTTTGATGAGAAAAAATGCAGCTGATGCAAAGAAATGGCTTAATATGTGTTACCCGGACTCTGCACCAGCCGAACGAACCACTCGCAAGTGGATTGAAAAATTTAAAAGTGGTCATACAAGCACCGAAGATGATGTACGCAGTGGACGTCCAAAAGAGGCTGTTTCAGATGAAAACATCAAAAAAGTCCACAAAATGATTACGAATAACCATAAAGTGAAGTTGATTGAGATAGCTGAGGCTCTGAAGATATCAAAAGGGCGTGTTGGATTTATCATACACGAATATTTAGACATGCGAAATGATTCAGAGGAGTGTTTTTAAAACTGTTCAACCGCAATAAAGCCGAATTTTTGTGTCGGTATGTGATAATGAATGGAACTTGGCTCCATCACTTCACACCAGAGTCAAGTCGGCAGTCAGCTGAGTGGCGAGCAGGCGACGAACCTCGTCCAAAACGACCAAAATCTCAACAGTCGGCTGTCAAGGTTATGGCATCCGTATTTTGGGATACACATGGAATAATTTTCATCGACTACCTCCAAAAGGCACAGACTATCAACAGCGACTATTACATTGCGGTGTTGGAGCGTTTGAAGGACGAAATCGCAGAAAAACGGCCGCATTTGAGGAAAGAGAAAGTGCTGTTACATCAAGACATTGCACCGCGTCACAAGTCGATGAAAACGATGGCAAAGTTGAATGATTTCGGCTACGAATTGCTTCCCCACCCACCGTATTCTCCAGATTTGGCCCCCAGCGACTATTTCCTATTCTCAGACCTCAAAAGAATGCTCACCGGAAAGAGATTTAAGACCGATGAAAAAGTAATCTCTGAAACAGAGGCCTATTTTGAGGCTAAACCGAAATCGTACTACAAAACTGGTATCGAAAGATTGGAAAATCTTTTCAATCAGTGTATCGCCCTCGAAGGCAGCTATACTGATAAATAAAGTTGAATTATGCAAAAATTTTGTGTTTTATTATAAAATCGACTTTTCAGCCCATGTGTTAAGGATAAGTCTTCGATATTTTTGAAAGGCTGAGGTTTAATAGCTGCTTTGGCAGCTCTCTTGAATTACGTTGCATCTGTAGCTCCCAAAGATTATTCTTGTAAAAATAAAAGACAATTGTCTGAGCTGCAATTTCCCTTATTTTGAAGGATATTCAATACTCTGATTGACCTATCTAGAAAATTCGATTGCTTATAGCCTCACATTATCTGTGTAATTTAAGGACAATTAATTGTTCTTGGTGTTGCATCGTCAAATAATTCTTAGGTATCAGAACCCCCACATCTTTCGCGCTTTATAAATTGTCAATCTAAAATACCCACATGTATCAGAGAGAACAAATTCCGAATATGGGATCTTAGTTTTGAATGAAAACCATCCCCATCACCCACCTAGTTGACAAAAGTCTAATATACTGCCACAATATCCTTGTACACTCCAGTCTGACATAAAATGTCATCATCTAATAAATACCCCTCCTCGAAGCTTGCATTATAGTCTAAATTGGGTAAGTGGTTATAGCATCACTCCATGTTGACCATTCTGTCAATAAACCATCACTTTTATCATCACCTGCCACCCTCCAGCCCATAGAGTGTGAATATTTCCCAAAACGCTGTTTCTGTCTGTGTCGCATGGTTTCAGAGTGGGTCGAGACGGGATGAGAATCTTTAATATTTTGAGTGGTCAATACAATAGATGGATCATATGTCGACGAAAAGATCACGAGTTTCGAATTCACTGATTTGGTTTTCATCTTTGATTTAGAATGTAATTCAATTGCTACTGGGTATAGTTAGAAAGAAACATGTTGGGAGATAGATTTTAACATTTTATTTCTTCAGATTGGGCTTCATTTAACGGTAGACCTGTGATGCAACCAACTTTTATTGCCTATTATCTCGAATTGAGAAGTTTAACTTTGAGCGATCTAGTACTTAGAACGCCATCCAAGGTTTTCATTAGAATAAGAAGCCTTTTGAAATGTCGGAGACGGCATTGGTGAATAAATTGTTTACTCCATGCTTAGGATTATTGTAGGGTCAGGGTAGGTACAAATTACAAATTATCGTGTCTCTAATATTTTTTCATTTCGTTTAAGATACACAGTCGTTCCACTTGCTCACTTTCATTTTACGATTAAGATCGATAGATTAACCTATCCATTTCAATATTACGTTCATGCTCTACATAGCTGCAAAACCTTTAAGCATATTCCACTCACCATTACCTACCTCATTAAGAAATTTACTCATTCGTAACAGCAAATGATTAATTCCCCCTCTTCGTAGTAATTTTCACAGATCCTGAACTAATCTTCGAATACCACTTCATAAAGTTCTCACCACATCCGCCCATAATTACACTTTTGAATTAGGGTTCCGCCTATATCACACCTATCTTATGCATCGTCGGCTTTGGCGTAGGTGTTGGCAGAACCATAAATGGCGAGTGTGCCTTAATTTAGACAGCTTCACACCTACCTCTTATATGCGGGATCATCGAATGAACTTCATTGTGTTTGCAATGGTAAACCACACCCCACTGTCTCATTTGCATGAAAAGTTCCACTAAGTTTAGATGTATCCGGCTTCCGATTAGATTCAGTGTATCTACCCAATAGCTTGCACAGATAATTAAATTTCACCTACTTCTGTGAGTACATGTGTACTACCACTGATGTTCCTTTTTTCTTTGACCACCACTACTTAGTATCGGCTTGTGGTAATAAAATTTGGAGATTTACGCCAACAGAAAACAGTGACTGCATGTAAGTGAGCTGTACATCTTGTCCATAGCTAATTGTATATGTCTAAATCAAGAACCCCACATTCGTGCCTTGGTTGTTTTTCTCGGCTCCTCGACTCCTCATTTACCATACTAGTAGTTCCAACTTGGATTCGGGTCAATGAGGATAAACAATGGTCAGGTTAATTGCTCATAAATCATTTTTGGCTTTCAGATAAAACTGTATCAGGTGGTTGCAGAGAGTGTGAGTGTATGGTAGTCTGGATCTGGGAATGTCATGTGAATCACAGAACCCATTCGCATTAAGCTAGGGTGCAAATTATTAGGCACAGATACGACTACGTGATGTAGTGTTGAGCCCCCGGTATGCAAACACAGCTGCTGTCACATCCATAGCACGGCAGACTGGCATTGTGGTATTATTGTGGTCAGATTGCGAATTAATGCCACCAGGCACGTAGATAAGACCACTGGACAGGAAAAGCACAATATATGCGAATGCTAAACACTGAAAATTGATTGAGTTAGAAATTGGTTAAGCTGAGAGTGAACGTGCTGATAAAATGGGTAATCAATTTAGAAAATATCGCATTTTGTGATAATATATGGTTTTATGATGTTTTTTGTTATTCAAAACATATGTTTAGAAAATTTAAGTTATTCAAAAAGTGCCAACAGATTGTGTGAAAACACAATTTTGCATATCCATTTAGTGCAGATTATGATACAGTGAACTTGGTTGTCGTAGCTAGAGCAATTTAAGTTATTGTAGCTAGATAAGGTTAAAGATTCATCATTTTTGGGAAGTTGATTCGGAAGAGTGGACGGATATGTCATTAAAAAAAAAAACAGATGTGCAAATGCAACTTCCAACTGCCAGGACCACACAAGGGCTTTGGCACGTTTTTACTCATTTTAACTTTAACATCCTTGGATGTTTTGTAGGGTACCAATAACACGCGTACGAAAGTAAGCGAGTGCGCAAAGAATAGATCTCAAGGGTTGAGTGTTTTTATATCAAAAAAGAAGTTTCGCAACAAGAAATCTGTGCTATCTTAGGAAACAAATGAGAGGAGGACATATATCCTTTAAATGATTAGATTTTAGTCATTAGTATTTATATTAACGTTCGACTGCATGTATCTAATGTGGACATATGATCGGAAACAGTAAAACACAACTGTTTGCTTTCAGTGGCAAAGATTAAATTGCTTCTCTAAACACGGAAGAAGAAGATTTCCTCAATATAGAAAGGTTCTAGATTTTAAGACTGTGATCAGTAAGGTCGCTGAGAGATACAATTTATCGAATTCGACCATCTATGATGAAGCGCATCATAACTGGGGAAGAGAAATGGGTATTCTAAAACAATGGTAAATCCAAGAGATCATAGAGTAAAAAGGATAGCTCGAAGCACTTTGAAAGTTGATATTCATCTCTCTGTTTGCTGGGATTTCAAAGATTTTAGCTTCTACCCGACTACACGACGATCAATTTTGAAGTGTACTGTCATCTACTTCAGTTATACAGAAAATTGAAATTGAAACACAATCAATCAATAGGAAAGGTGAAGTGTTCCACCAAGATAATGCTAGACCTCATACATATTTGGCAATTCGGCAAAAACTTTTACACCCACCATATTCTCCAGATCTGGCAGCTTCTGATTATTATTTGTTCCGGTCTCTATAAATTTTTTTAGATGGTAAAACCCTTACCTCAAATGAGAAGGTCAAAACTCACCTGAATCTGTTTTTTGCCATCAAATAGCAAACATCTTGTGAATGTGGAATCATGCTACTGCCAGAAAGATGACAAAAAGTATAAGACCAGATCAATAAAATATTTATTCACTGTAAGGAAATCGTCATAAAAAAAATAAATTAAATTATTTCTGAACAACCAATAATATGGCAATGTCTCTAAGTGACCTATATTCCATATCCAGATAATTAAACAAGCATTTTGCAATTAAATACGGAAAATGCCTACAAAGCGGAATGATTGAAGAAAAAGTTCTTTTTTTTTTTAATTGGATTTGTAAATTCGAGGAACTCAAAAACTTTGCCATCCTCGACGAAAATTTAACGGCTTGAAAATTTCATGAATTTTCAAATGATTGCCTTTTGAAGAGATCTATCCTTGTTTTAATTTCCTGGGCTGATTAGCGTAGTACTATTTGGTAATTTTCTCTGCTTTATCAAAAAGGTACACACCTTCTCGGGTTTTTTCTCCTTAGCGCGTAGCCCTTGCTTAATTGTATAGACAAACTTTTCAGACTGTTCGCCTGTCGCCGGATGATAAGAAACGGAGAAATATTGAGTTGTTCTATTTAATTTTAAAAATTCAGCGAATTCAAAGTGATAATTTTTAAGGGAAGCCCAAACCTCGAAAATATGTCTTGTAAGGCTTCAATGGTAGAGGTGGTTGTAGTATTACCTTGTGGTATCACTTCCACCCACATTTCACAGATAAAATCGAAATTTGATTCATCAGAAATTTTGAGTCGTTGTCTAAGTCATCTTCGTTCAGTGCTTTTTCATGGGGAAAACGAGAAAGGAAATCAGCCTTGACATGCAGTTTTGCATTTCGATATCTTATATGGTAGACGAATCCGGATATAAAATTCGCATGAAGAAAAAGACGTAAGGCTAACATTACTGGCAAATCCTTAGTTGGATGTAGAATTCTAGTTAAGGGCAGAAGTGTTTTGAAAGAATTTGCGTAAACCGCATTAGATTGGCGTTGTTTCCTTATCTAACTGAAAATAATTTCCCTCTGACTTTGTTAGCGATATGGAGGCAAATGCGATTGGCCCCATCTTTCCACTAGTTAACAAATAAGAAATAACCGCTCCAAGCCTCGTCGGAATTGTGTCAGTTTTAGCAACTTAAGAGTAAGTCTGAGTTGTACTTCATAAGGACCCGTGGGCTTGTTTCCTTTTTGTCCTTTTTCAGACAATTAAACACATTTTGAATTTTCTTACTTTAAACAAATTGTTTATTTTTTTGTAGCAATTCCTTGAGTGGAGATAATTTTGTAGAAAAATCAGGAATACTCAAAAACTTCTGATAATAGTTTATCAGTCCTAAAAATGTACATAGCTCTGAAACGTTATCAGGCTTATTGCAATCAATTTCAGCTTGAACTTTGTCAGACAGTAGTGTAATACCATTCTGATCAATTAAATGGGGTACTTGTTATGTCTATTAATTTGTAGTCGCCACATAATCGTATGTCTCTATTCTTCTTAACAACTGCCACTATAGATGTGACCTATTGGCAATTTGTTGTTGTTCCTATAATCCTCTTTTCCAGCTTCAACTTTCTCGTAAAGAGCGTAAGAAATGGGTATCGGTTTCATAAATACATGCTTCCTATTTGCCTCATGTAACTCAATGGCGAATTTGTAATTTGAGATATTTCCAATCTCGTCTGTAAAAATGTTGACGTTGTGTTTTGCAACCATTCTATGTAATATCAGATATATCACACACTTCCTCGAGAGAATGAATTTTTAGCTTTATGCTTCGTATCCACCCACGACTTGAATCAAATGGTAGTACATACAACTCTCAAATTGCCTTCTTTTCTGCGTGAGCTATTTCCATCTCACAAGCTCCAGCTGGCTTAATTTTTTCTCTCATATATGTTTTCTATTTCATCGGCGTCGGTTGTAACATTTTCCTAGGCCAATACTTTGTAAAAACAGATAAATCGTTGTAACTTCAGCTCCTGTGTCTAGCTCCACTGTAAATTCAATACCATCCAGAAAAAAATAACCTTTTTCAATATTTTACCATTACCAGTGAAGTTAATACTTACTTCTTAAACTTACACACGCAAATTCAATAGACTTTTGCTATGCTGCGACATGCTTTAAACATACCCTATATGGTACGCATGCCCTATTTTTCCACATTTTTTTCACTTATTTTTCCATACATGCATTGGGGTTATGGTTGATTTTCCCGCACTTAAATTATTTTCCGTGTAATCTTATCACCGCTTCTGAATTGCTCATGATATTACTATAAACGTGATTTTTATTTATTTATTTATGTGCCACTAGGTTTGTCCCAGCTATTGTCTTCGCAGTGAAATTCCTGTTGTTGTGGATGACATCTGATTTCCTTGCTTTCTATCTTCGATGCTTCTATGACCAAATCCTTTTTGCAAATACCATCAAATGCCAGTGTTGATTTTTGATGCAACAAACTTTCTCTTATCTCATTGTCCCGTAGAAATTGTGGATTTTATGTGTGGAAATTGCAATTTACGCCATTTTCTGCAGATCAGCTTGAAAATTTGAAATCCATTCTCCTTCATGCTGTGTACGTAAAGTAAATTTATGCTTCTACGCCACTTCATTGGGCTTTGGACACAAATGATTTTGCAAGGCTTCAACTAGTTTTTTAATTATTATTATTTTTTTTGTTTGTTTGTTTATGTTTTATTTGGTGCAATTAGCCAATGTAGGATAAAGCTTGGGGCCTAAACAGTTTATAAATATTTGAACTCGCTTCTTATAATTCGCTGGTGAATTTTTCTTCAGATCGCGAATTTCCAGATAATTTTTTACTCTTTTCAAGTATGATTTGAACGTTTCATTAGCTCATCAAATGCTGTCCACGGCCATCCCCCCTATTTTCGATACTTTCACGAATTTTGCTGTTAGAAACTCCAGCTTTCGTCACAATCTCGTTGTGTATTTTCTCATACGACTCAATTGAAACACATTAGAAGCTAAATTAATATAGCTAATATATATAATATATGAAAAATTGCAGAATGCTTACGGACACTTAGTGTTGTACAGTTTTATTTCATCGGTTAAGCTCTCAGAATTGGCAGTTTTAAGTGAGGACTTAACATATACCTACGACATTTCTCTTTACTATACCTTTGCCTCTCGACCAAATCTCTCGACACTTTAGTCGTAAGTACAGCCTTCAGTTGCTTTTGTTAGTTTTAGGTCTAGTTATTAAGTGTCCTATAATTTAAGCTACAGTTAATACGTCCTGGTTAACCCGGGCTTTAAATCAAATACAAATCTGCCAAATGTGTCAGATTTTGCCGAGTGACGATGGAGAACACTTGCTCTGTTAACCCCTAAAGGCATTTCAAGGAGAAATTTTATATCAAAACAAAGTTAAGATAAAGTGGAACCAAATCGTACATCAATCTGGCGAAAGCATGATAGTTGCACTTAATATTTCTAAGGCACCAGGCTCTTTAGCCAAAAATGCATGCTTTTGCGATAAATATCTCTTTTCTTTAATGGATCAGAAACGACATTTCGATATGTTGAATTCAAGTTGTTTTCGATGGTTTCAGGTCTGATGTCACAAAATAAATGCTGGTGTGCCCAGGGCTCCGTATTGTCTCCGACACTCTTTTTAATTTTTATCAACGATCTCTTTTTCAAAACTTCAAATCCTATTTATTCCTTGGCTGAAGACAGTATTCTCTGCTTTTCATATTCGTTCCCCGACTTACGTCCCTGCTCTTCGGCTATTTAACGGGAACGGCAGTGTACGCTAAGCTCTTTAAGTTCCGATATCAACACCATAACCAATTGGGGAGCTATAAAGAGAGTGCAATTTAATGTTTTCCAAACACAATGCTGTATGGTGTTGTTAAAGCGAAATTTAAAACCGAAAAACTTTCCATTCTCGGTATGTGTGTCAGTGACAACCTATGTTGGAATGACCACATATTCGGTGTCGTCAAAAATGCTGCGAAATGTCTAGGATTTCTCAAGCGATGCTCTTAAACATCTCTACATCTGCTAAATAGGATTCAAAACGATACGATAAGACTTATAGATGATACTTATATCACTCAGATAATAGACACTCTCGAACGCCGACGTAATGTCTCGTGTCTCACCTTTTTTTATCGCTATTTCCACCACCAGTGCTCCATAAAATCGCCAGTAGCATTCCGACGCTTCAAACTTTTAACCGTAACACCCGTCTCGCTATGAATGCTTATCAGTATACCCTCAAGCTCACTTTCGGACGTACTCTTAAATATCGTGATTCGTTCCTAAACCGCACAACTCGCTTACAGAATGCTCTGCCTAGCTATTTATAGTATTTCCTAGTCATTACAACCTTCAATAAATTACAACCAACTGTCATCGGCACCTCTCTTTCCGTCCTCCCTGATTTTTCTTCGCCCGCGCTGTGTACAAGCATTTAAAGCGTACTCAAATCCCTTGAACGCGCACCAGCTGAGAAAATTGTGCCAAATTCGCAAGCTATCACCAGAGGGACAATTACCCAAATGATTGCATTCGCTGATGACATTGACATCATTGCTGATTACTGCACTTGTAGGAATGAAAACAGAAGTTGTGAATGAATGCAAAAATAAGTAAATATATGTCGCCAACAATAAGCAGTGCAAAACATCTACAGAATGTAACAATATGGTAGACTGCTTGGGGTTGTTATTGATTTATCTACATCGACTCTGCTATTAACTCATTAAAAATTAAAGCTGAGTAAGAAAGTTTTAAGTTCTCTACATATATAGTATAAGATCCTGATCTTCCTAGTCCTACACTTCTCTGTACAAAAAATCTTGGACGTCACTGAAGGCGGCTTAAGGCATTCTTGATTGTTTTGGACCAAAATTGAATAATTTTTGGTACCGATTGTGTTGAGGAGGAGACTTTTAAACTGTTCATGCTGTCCAACAATATTGACCTTATCCGACCGAAGCTTCTTCGATGCCTCCCTACGAAGAGGAAAGCATTGCTTTAAGGAATACGCTAAAGTACTCGTAAAAGGGAGTTTTAACCATTTTGTGGTATCAAACTAAAGGCAGTTGCGCTTACTGGAAATGTTTATTGATCGTGCCGCAGTTCACAGGCGAGTTCTTACGAGTAGTAAAGAAGTAAGTGAGGTTGACAGAGATAGTATCTATATTCTTCCATCTATCGATCTATTTCCAGATACTGCCCTGATTTGCTATTGTATGATACATAGTTTCCAGCACCTTTTGAAGAGCGAGAATAAAAAAAAGTCTTCCAAATGAGGCTTCAGATTGCGTTCCCGTTGTGACAAAAAGTAACGAGATTCCTCCTACATTTGTTTCTGTATCCTTTTCATAATTGAATTGTTCCCACCTTTCTGTCGGGATTGCCTTTCAATTTGATCATCTTTAATTTTCTTTATAATTTGGTTCAATCTAAATAATCCACTTAAACCCAGAAACCCCAATGCACACGACGAAGAAAAAAAACCAAAAGGAAGATGAAGAATAATGTCCGCCATTGTGTTAGTGTCAAAAAACATACGAATGCACGTATGTAACAACATAATCGGTGTGTGATGTGTTTTCTGCTTTACGTTGCCTTTCACACATGCTTTAGTCCTCCTTCGCCAAACACAAAAGCAATCAGTTTGCATGCATAAAACATATTCAAAAGGACTAAAAAGAAGAGACACATAAGCCAGCAGAAAGGCACACAGTACACAAGTTACGTAAATATGTATGAAGGTGTCAACAAAAATTCGCCAACAAAACGAAGCTTTCAAAAAATACGTTTTTTGTGAACTGAAATGTTTTTGATTGTGTGTTGTACGAAGTGTTGTATATAACTTCTTGTCGTCACAATGCGCTTACCGGCGTCAAAACACACGCGTATCCTTCTGAGCCTCTTACTATATTCACTGGGGCAAATAAAGGTAGAAGTCCTTTGGCTGGTGAATGGTTCGAAATAAGCACAATTGCTATAAACGAGTGCAAATAAATGTTTTGACACACGATTCTTTCTGTTTGCTCTAGAGAGGCTGATGTCGGTAGTGCTACATACATACGGATATTCCTCTCACTTTAAGTGCCGGTACAATCAGGACTAAGTCTTGGGTCTAATTGTACCGACCGATGCCGTTTAGAAACATAAAATACTTGCAAGACGACAAAAAGGAAAAAGATTTCAAGGCTAAAATTGAAAGGACTTTTCTATATAGAAGTTTTACGAAGGAGAGTCTAAAGCTGCTTTGTCATGACACATGAGCTATTTGCATTGGCCGTCAGAGAGTCAAACTGCTGATGTGGAAAATTTAAATATATAAGAAGGCAACTTTGAGTTGCTTGGGAAATTGTATTTTTAGCATTTTGACATTACAAAAATGTTTCTTTTCAAAAACAATGACAGCACCAATTTCAACAGACTGTTTGACATCCGGCACAGGATTCAAAGTGACTTACATATATGACATATGAAAGGTAATGGAGCAGAGTGCCTTTCCTTTTGAGTTTATCGTGCATATGGCTGTAAAGGTATTTTTCATGTTTCAACAACAGAAAGGGCCGATCTCTGACCTATAAGCTGTTTGGCTACAATCGTGTTTAAACATTTATTCGAATTCCTTTGCGTACTTTTTGTATAGGAAGTTGGAATGGGGTATGTGCTGAGATTTTAAATAAGATGGTAGAAGAGGGAGATAATATTTCTTTGGAAGATTACATTAAAATAGTAGATACGTAGTAAAGGAATGTACTGATTTGAAAAAGATTTTGAAAACTAAAGCATCAAGCAATAAAAGTTTTTGCCTGTATTACTCAAGCTCCAAGGTTTACAATTGTTTATCAAGCTGGCCATGCCGTGGGAATTAGAGGATTGATAATATGTATGTACATATTACAGATATTACAACATAGGAGAAAAGTAACCTTTTTAGTACACTTTTATTCATAATGCTCATCAACTCGTCAAAAACCATTGTATAAGAAGCTGAACTTAATAGTCCAGCAATTTTTCGATGGCCTGCCTCCTCTCGGCGTTCCGCGTTCCTCAAAGCGATGTTTTGAGTCAGACAAACAGTAAATAGGTACTAAATACCAGATCAGGTCAATAGCCTACTGCGAGATCAATTGATTCTGGGAATTCGCAATGAAACCTTGCGCACAAAACTTTTGTCAGAAGACGTTTCTTTGCAGAAAGCTTTAGGCATCTGCCAAGAAACAAAGTGTTCAAATTTATCAAGCTACAACTGCTGACGTCAATGTTGTCTTTGACTGCCGCAACTGCGGTAATAAACATGTTATTCGCAATTGTCCAGCCTTCCGCTATTTTTGCAAAAAATGTAATGGAAAAAACCACTTCGAAAAAATGTGTAGAAAATCGCACAGAAAAGTGGAAAGTTGTGAAATCCAAAATAATTCTTCAACAAGCAAAAGCAAAGTATTTATCGGCTGTGTCGAAAGTTGCAATATCACCGACAGTGACAAATTCACAGAAATAATTTACATCAACCACGACAAGTACGCAATAAAATTGGAAACAGGAGCTCAGTGCAATGTCCTCCCAAAGAGAATTTTGCAAAAGTATGGATTTCATATCAACCCAAGCGGCGTAAAGCAACTAGTATCGTTTGGTAATGAAAAAATCAAAGTTCTTGGAGAATCCATTGTCCGCTGTAGAATAGCAAATACTCCCTGCAGAATTGTAGCAAAAGACGTGAAACCAATTCTCGGTGCTAAAGCATGCGAAAGATTAAACTTAATCAAAAGAATAAATACCGTAAATATCGACAGTAACACTTATGAATGACTCGGTTGCTTAAACGACTTTGAATTCGACATAAATTTGGTCGACAATCCTAAGTTCAGCATAAGTCCGGCCCGTAAAATACCTTTTAAGATTATGGACACAGTCAAAAATGAAATAGACAAAATGGTTCAAATGCATGTTATTAAACCAGTTAAAGAACCAACGCCAGCAGTATCACCTATGGTTACTGTACAGAAAAACAATAAAATTCGAATATGTATAGACCCAACAATTGTAAACAAGAATATAGTCAGGCGTCACCATCCTATGAATACTTTCGAAGAAAAAGCAGCACAACTCCGTGGTGCCAAATATTTCACTCTTCTTGATTGTGCGAGAGGATATTGGCAAATAAAAGTTTCAGAACGGAGGAAAAAGGTACTACCATTCTCCACTCCATGGGGAAGATAAAGCTGCAAGCGCCTATCATTTGGAATTTTATCCGCTCCTAAAATATTTCAAAATATAATGCAAATGTTGTTTGCCAAGATACAAAATGTCAAAGTATCAATGGATGATATTCTCATTCACTCGAGGACACTGGAAGGTCTTAGAAAAACAACCACAGACGTACTCAAAATCATCAAAGAAAAAGGGCTCAAGCTGAACAAAACTAAGTGTAAATTTGAACTGACAACCATTAAATTTCTGGGGCACATCATTAGCGACAAAGGAATCCATCCAGACCCCAAAAAAATCGATGCATTAAACCGTCTAAAGCCACCCAACAACAGGAAGGAACTGAAAAGACTCCTAAAAAAATTCACTTATCTAAGCAAATTCATAAATAACTACTCAGCTATTACAGCTCCACTCAGACTTTAACTAAAAAAATCGAATTCTTTTTATTGGGATACAAGGCAGCAAACTGCATTTGACGAATTTAAATCTTTAATCACGAGTCCTCCTAAGTCCTAAGATTATACGATGTGACAAAAGATGTTAAATTACAAGTAGATGCAAGCTGTTATGCTATGGGCGCCGTTCTTCTTCAAGAAGGCCATCCAAAAGCATACGCATCCAAAGCGCTGACTGAAACATAAACACGATATTCACAGCTGGAGAAAGAAGCACTGGCCATAAAATTCGGATGCGAAAAATTCCATCAATTTATTTGGGGAAAACAGGTAATTATCGAATCTGATCATAAGCCTCTAGAATCCATCTTTCAGAAGCCAATCCATTCTTATCCACCACGTCTTCGAAGGATAAGACTTAGTCTGCTGACATACGATCCTTGTGTTGTGTACACTCCAGGCTCCAAAATGCTGCTAGCCGACCCTCTAAGCCGTGACTGTAAAAATAAAATCCCGGAAAACAAAACACCATCAGATCTTTAAATTCTCACAATTTTATCAGTTTCCAATAAAGAATTCGATAAATTGAAGAAGCTCAAGAAAGAAGATGCCATGTTACACGAACTAATTAAAGTAATAAGAAATGGATGGCCTTATTCCATCTAAGAAATATCCAAATCCCTTCGAGAGTACTTTCAACCAGAGATGTTGAAAAGTATTCATTGCGGTCACTTTGATTATGCCAAGTGTGTTAATATGGCCAGACAGTCTATTTTTTGGCCACAAATGAATCAAGACATTTTTCATTATGTGAAGAAGTGTGCTGTATGTAAAGTTCATCAACATAGTAATGTCAAGTTAATAATAGGAGAAAAAGAAATTCCAAATCATGGATTCGACATTGGAGCAGCCGACCTTTTCCATTTTCAAGTAACTGAAAACATAGTATTTGTAGACAGTTTTTCCGGATTTATTAAATCTCAAGGACTTAAAACAACAACAGCAAAAAATGTAATCACTTTTCTTAAGGATATATTTTCAATGTTTGGAATCCCTCAGACGTTGGAAACAGACAATGGAACACAATTTTCGTCCCAGGATTTCAAAAATTTAATTATTCAACGAGTTCACCATTTTAAAAAAATGCTATTACGACAACATGGATATACACCTGGATCTAGTTACATGAATACACCACGAGGAAATCTCGGCTCAACAGCATTTGGTACTCCAAATTTATCAAACCTTCTGCGCATGGAAAGAGAGAAACAGGCTGTATATAGCAATAGAGGTGCAACGACCGGCGGACAATTACATCCAGGTGACCAAGTTGTAGTCAACGATAAGCAGCAATGGGTTCCGGGAACGTTGGGATTCAAGTACATCTCAGATCATATATCATCAGTGATGATAAAGGAACTTTGTATCGACGTAATCTCACAAGCATCCGCCCAACAAAAGCCAACATACATGCAACCCCAACAATATGCCCGAATTGCAAACCTTCTCCACACACTTCACAAACACCAGACGTATGTCCGGAACCCGAAAAAGAGACACCACAAACAGACAAGGAAGGTCTAGAACTCGAGAAAAGAACTTCATCAATAATCAAAACAAAAAACGAACCAATTCTCAGAAGATCTTTAAGAAATGTCAAACCACCAAAGAGATTGACATAATTATAAAATATTTTTATCTCTGTCTCAATAAATAAGAGGGATGAGAACATACCTCTATTATTCATCTACTACAATTATACTAGATTATTTCGTATCTGTTACAATCATTATACTCTATTATTTTCAAAAATAAACATTCACTTCTTGGGCATAACCCGAGTTATTTACACACAGGCTTTTTCTTGCAAATTGATTCATGATTCTCATAACGCCGAAACACTAGTCCTTACAGACAGTTTTTCCTTCAGAAAGAAATAACATACAAGATGCACAACACCTGTAATCTATGAAAATAGTGTGCGGCGCCGTCTTCTTTGAATTGAAACGTCGTGATTTTTTCGATATTGGCTCATTTGGAGAAAAAAATTCACTTGCATGACGTCTGGTTTGAGTATTATAATCATTAACCCACACCACGTCGCCTGCAATGATTAGTTTGATGAATATTTGGTCGGCAAGCACATTAAAACCCGCTGCCTTCGGCAGCCAGCTTTACAATACCACCTCTTACCCCGAATTAATTAATTAACATGCTATGAACGGATCCAATCGAGATGTTGGTCATCTCTGCCAACTCCCTGATGGTGAATTTGCGGTCTACGACCAGTAAATATTTGCTTTTATCGACGTGTTATTCAGTAAATGCCTTGCCAGAACGGTCATCATCGTCAACAGCTTCATGGCAACTTCGGAAGCGAGCATCCAAGTTGTAAATTACTGTTTCCTTTAGATCATCGTTGCCAAAATACTTTTTCAACACTTCTAATGTCTTTGTATCATAAATTTGTTTTATTATAAAAATTTTATCCAAATTCGTTATTGGATATTGGATGAGGAAGATGCTTGGATCCTTCTTCTCCTCTTTTCTTGAGATATAATATGTAACGCATGTAATGCCATAACATTCACCGCTTAACACATCTTGTACGTATCTAATGCTTCCTAATGTTTTTGCATCTTAATGATCTAATTGGTTTTCTTTTGGTCTCTTCTTCTAGGCTCGATTGGAAATTGATTTCTTGAAATTGATTTGATTTCTAAAAATTCCGCTAGAAGAAGCCCACAAGCTATGACTATAGTTTGCCGTTTTCACTGCTTCGACAACTTGCCCTTTCCCCTTCGCCTTGCGAAACATAGTTAAATCAAATGTTCTCCGCGAAAGAATTATGAAAATAGCGATGTCCGTTGATTTAATTGGTTAAACTGCGAATTGCCCTTCCATACGAGTATATGTGAAGTGTCACACTACTTTATCACAATGAAAGGTTCAATGGCAGATGTGGGTCAGGTTCGCATAGCACGGGAGATACCTATGTTTCTCTTTTATAGTCGTAAATAGCCCACGCTCAAAAGGTTCTCAGTACCCTTAAAATGTTTGCACACAGCGCGAGCGAAGGAAACTTAAAGAGAAGGAAAAAAGAGGCGCCAGTAAACACTATTTTAAAATGTTTGCAGGTTATAACGACAAGGAAACAGAGAGCTCAGCAGGGCAATCCACACGCGAGTTGTATAACTTAAAACGATGTTTTAGAGTACGTCCGACCGTGGACTTGAGGTTGTACTCATGAGCATTCATAACGAGATGAAAGAGCGGAATGTTACTGACTTATGCCACTGTGAATATTTCAAGTGTTTTAAGAACTTTTGAGGATATCTCCCAGGTCTCACCGAGCATGCGTCTAGTAACCCATACTACTCATAGATAACATATTTAACTTCAATCCAACTTTTACTTTAATTGTACATATCGTTCTGAATGATCTGGTCAAGACTTGATTGAAAGGTTTTCTTCATCGCGCCTTTCCGACATATCCTTTAGCACATTTTGCATTTAACTACAAATTGCTTTTGTGTGTTTAGCTTTCATGATAACGACCAAGCTTTCAGTATAGTAAATAGTTTTGTTGTTAAAATTTTCTAAGTAATAAAGCAAGAAGGGCTGTAAGAACACCCCCTTGTGGATGGCTTTTGGCTGCTGACCCAGTAAGTGATGTCTAGCCGAATTAGTTGTTATTCTACAGCTTTCAAGAATAGGACATATTGCAACCGTGCATCCAAGGAATTATTTTACATTGTATATCCTTATGGAGCAATCGATGTTTAACGTATAGTTCAATTTAGATTCTACAATGACGCCAGGTATTGCGGGTGAAGGCACCAGTTCAATTTTGTACGAAATTCATAGGTTTACCTTCATTGGTTCCTTTTCCATAAATGTGCTTATCCTATGATTATCGTATGATAATCGTAATCGACAATTATACCGTCTTCAGGGATGACTACTCTAATACACGGGTAGTTCACTGGAGCAGGATGCTATGCGCGACTTTGGTTAGAAGCCCTTCTACAAGAATTCATAAGATTATCCCAGTTTTGAGCTGGCGGACGATGTTAAAAGTCAATTTATCGTATACAACCTTGAAAGGCTGGTGCGTTCTTGAAAATATATCATAATGGCATTATGCATTAAATTCTATTAATAGGAGAAGGGACTACGAACTCTTATTAGAGCGGGCAGGTTAGGCCTATTGTAATTGCCTCAAGTGATGTCTGAATTTTTAATAAATTCGTCTATATCTGTGAGTAAGCTGGCAGTAATATCTTCTGTCTCAAAGTGGCTTACATTGTAAACGTGTTCTGCATAAGCAGTTAAGCTCTGCTATTTCTTCGTCATCGTTGCATACGCGACAGATATTTCCTTGTGCTATTCCTATAATCATATTTTATTGCTTGACTCTGCAGTGACCCATTAGGAATCCAGTTATTGCATTCATCCATTGCAAGCATCCTAGAAAGCTTTATAAGTTCATCTTTTGAGGGTAGATGTTGGTGAATAGTTTGTGGCTTGCTTTATATCTTCAGTTTTCGTTTAGTAATGGAGTCCCGTGGTTTTTAGTCTGTTGCTTATATAGGTTTTTGTGGAGCTTATTGCTAGCCCGCAAAAAGGTAATGACAACATGAATGTCGAGGGTGAACCTTTGATGGCCAATTTGTCTGCTACTTTATTACCATTATAACCACAGTGACCTGAAAACGGGATAAAATTGACTCTATTGGTGCTGGTTAATATTTTAGAAGTTAATGCAGTCTCTGAAAATATTTGAGGTTATCTCAAAATCGCTTTGCTGTCAAAGAGAATTGACGTGTTCTTGTTGGTGGTAGATCTGTTTAGGTTCTCTCTATTTCATGTTTTTCAGCTTGAAGTACCGAGAAAATACTGTCCATACCTGCATACAGTGAGGTATTGGTAGTTTCTCCGTGTATGCTTGCGCCAACATCTTCATATGTTTTGGATCCATTGGTGTACGAGTAAATATTTTGTAAACCACAACTACGTTTTAAGTGGTCCATACTAAAAGTTCATTTTCGTATCACTTTTTGAAACATATTGGCTTTTAATGTTTTCTTCCAAGGCTGCAATTGACAATGGTTTATCGACATAAACGAGCTACTTGACGTATCTCAAAAAAAAAAGTCTAAAGGCGTTAAATCGCACGATTTAGTCAGCCAATGCACTAGTCCAAAACGAGAAATTAATTGGTCACCGAACTCATTTCTCAATTGTTCCATCGATTCGGGTGACATGAGTCATGAAGGGCCATCTTGTTGGAACCACATGTCGATCAGGTTCAGCTTGTGCATTTTGGACAAGAAAAAGTTCAAAATCATTGAACGATAGCTGGTTCCATTGAGGGTAACATTGTTCTCACGGTCATCTTTAAAAATACACCGCACTAAACAGTGCATTTTTCCGAGTGCATTGGCAGCTCTCATTTTGTCTAAGGTGGCTCATCGAACCAAATACGTCAGTTTCGTTTATTAATGTACACAAGTAACCAAAAACGAGCTTCATCGCTGAAGACAATTTTTCGATAATAAAGCGGACCTTCTTCCTGCTTTTCTAAGCAGGTTGTTCGGCTTCAGTTCTTGCATGGGCTCTATTTTGTAAGGTTATAGACCAAGATTCTTGCTCAAAATCTTCCACCTAGTCGAATTACACCACTCCAATTGCTGCGAATGGCTGATACAGCCACAATACTTTACCCTGTATGGACTCTACAGGGGTGGATGAATTGATGTCCAATAGCGTGAAATTGGTGCAAAATTTGGCCACTACGGTTTGAAATGCTTGCTCAGTAGGTGAATTATGACGACCGTAAAATGATTAAAGTGCGTGAAAAACATTTTTCACAGACCATGAATTTTGATAATAAAATTCATTAATTTGTAAGCATTGTTCCACAATGTAAAGGCAATAATAACTGATGATGTTTGACTTTGAAACATGTCACGAGTGTCATGTCATGTGTGAACAATTAAAAATGGAACACTGAAAAACTAAACAGCAAAAAAATCGCCCTTTAGTCATTAGTTAATAGATGACATAGACACCTGGTCGGCTTTCTCCCAAATTACACATGTACGAGTATTCCAATCTTAATACAGGGTTTTCCAATAGGGACTTGACAACTTTGAATTTAATTTATGAACGCACTCTTTCACTAATCATCAAACTGTCACTGTCAATTTATTCAGTAGACTCAACATTTTCATCATGGTAAAGTACACTAACGAGAAACGTCTGCAAATTATAAAAATTTTCTACAAATATTCGGAGTCGGTGACTGCAACTTTAAGAGCGTTAACTCCAATTTTCGGTCGTAATTCTCGCCCTAGTAGAAAGGCAATAATAAGTTTAGTGCAAAAATTTGAGTCTATGTATTCGTTGTGTGATGTTGCCGTGTCAGTGAGACAACGGGTTTGTCGAAGTGTCGAAAATATCGCTGCCGCTTAGACGTCCATAACAAACGATCCAAATCAGTTAATTTCGCAGCGTTTTCAAGAATTGGGCATCGCTCAGACCACATTATGGCGTTATGGCGTATTTTGCGTAAGGAGCTTGGTTTACACCCATACAAGATCAAGCTGACTCAAGATTTGAAGCCGATGGACCATTTGAAGCGATGTACGTTCTCCAATTGGGTTCTGGAGAAGATGCGCCAAGATGATGAATTTCATCGCAAAATCATCTTTAGTGACGAAGCTCATTTTTGGCTCAATGGGTTCGTCAATAAGCACAATATGCGTTATTGGTCGGGTTAAAATCCACATGTGTTTCATGAATCACCACATCATCCACAAAAAATAACTGTTTGGTGCGGTTTGCATGCCGGCGGCGTTATTGGGCCATATTTTTTCGTCGACGATGACGATCGTCACGTTACTGTGAATGGTCAGCGTTATCGCGCCATGATCATTATTTTTGGCCCGAATTGGAAGATATGGACTTGGACGACATGTGGTTTCAACAGGATGGTGCAACAAGCCACACAGCACACGCTACAATCGATCTATTGAAGATAAGTATGGTGAGCGTCGTATCTCAAGACATGGGCCAGTCGATTGGCCGCCTCGTTTGTGCGATTTTACGCCGCTTGACTATTTTCTGTGGGGCTACGTTAAGTCATTGGTTTATGCCAACACGCCGATGACGTTGGAAGAGCTCAGAACCAACATTGAACGTGAAATAACGGCCGTTTCGGCCGAAATGTGTGGCCAAGTCGTTGAAAATTGGGTCCAACGAATCGACCACTGCAAACGTGCCCGCGGTGGCCATATGAACGAAGTCGAGTTCCATTCATAAATGTTTTGATTGTACTTCAAGCCAATAATAAAGTTTTTGAAATATCTCAAATGATTTGCCTTTTATTTAAACAAAAAGTTGTTAAGTCGTTATTAGAAAACCCTGTAGTACTTTCTTCCACAGAGATTTGCTTACAGCTTGGGGAAGACATCGTTGTTTGCGGTCATAAGGGTATATCTTCGATATTTTTGAAAGGCTGAGGTTCTACAGCTCTCTTGAATTACGTTGCATCTGTAGTTTGTTCTTGTAAAAATAAAAGACAATTTTTTAAGCTGCAATTCTCTTTGTTTTGAAGGATTTTCTTTAAAACCTATCACGCAATACTTTGATCGACCCGTCTAGAAAATTCGATTGCTTATAGCCTCGTCTTATCTGTGTATTTTAAGGACAGTTAATTTTGTTTGGTGTTGCATCGTCAAATAATTCTCAGGTCTCAGAACCCCCACATCTTTCACACTTTATAAATTGTCAATTTATAATACCGACATGTATCAGAGAGAACAAATTCCGAATATGGGATCTTATTTTAAATGAAAAACTAGAAAATGATCCCCACTTTCAACAAAAAGTAGCAAATCAACCATCCACATCACCCACCAAGTTGACAAAAGTCTAATATACTGCCACAATATCCTTGTACACTCCAGTCTGACATAAAACGTCATCATCTAATAAATTCTCCTCCTCAAAGCTGGCATTATATTCTTAATTGGGTAATTGGTTATAGCAACACTCCATGTTGACCATTCTGTCAATAAACCATCACTTTTATCATCACCTGCCACCCTCCAGCACTAAGCCATTACTCTCGCCCATAAATTGAGTCCTTATCTTTTCCTGCTCGCACCCAGAACGGATTTGTGCAGTTTGTTCCACACAATTAATTAATATTCATTGGAAAATTTTTGCTTTCAGTTCTCACTTAAAAATAACAAATAGAGATAACACAGGACGCATTATCCTGGAACGTTGAAGGACATTTTATCCTTAAATTGGTTAACGATGGTGATTTCTGCTGTCAATTTACCTATCCGAGGTGATTTCTGTCGAAATATTGTGCGTACTTTCAGACTGAATCAAATTTTGTGCCCTAGAAACTGTTGAAGCGGTACTCGGACGCTTGTATTGTAATCTCGCGCCCATGGCGTAAATTTATAACACTACCATCATCTATAAAAAATAAAACAAGAATAATCCTTACTAAAAGGATTTTTATGTCCCGTTTGCATGCCATTTACTTACTTAGACATGTAAACCAAAATGGCGTCCTACATGCACGTCACATCCTGGGAGGATGAGGTGTGCAAAAATCATGAAATACAAGGACGTATTCATATCCGTATTATGAATCCTGCGATGGGATGCAGGAAATTTGCATTTTTTCTGCGTCACTCACTTGTTTGATCGATGCTGCCTTGCATTTGCAAGGACTAAGTAATCTTCTCGATTGATGGTAATGGCAATACGGGAAGACAGGGGAATGCATCTTTTCCAAAAAGGAAATCCAGGAAGTAGAGCAAACTGTCCAATGCTTAAAAAGAATACAAAAACGAAAGAAGAATTGCTCTCACTACAATCACAAGTTTACGATCCATAAAATGTTTATTTTGTTTTTCCAACGAATAAATGTATTTAATGGGCAAAATGTAATCAGAGAGGGTGTGAGCTGTCAAGGTCTTTGTATATAGGAGCTGGTGGTGGGTAGTGATTTTGGGGGAGGGGGGGGGGAGTGCAAGTGCAAAAGCTGAATGCCAAAAATATATGTACGAGCGTAATTGTTGAAGCGTTGAACGCACACAATGAATTGAAGTTAACAATGCAAGAAACGTAATGTGGTGAACAATTAATTGAATTTAATTGTGAGTCGAGTCATGTCGGTTGGCAACTACCGAACAAGGAAGTAGAAGGATTGATGGGGGTGTGCAGTTTTTATGATAATGAACACAACTTAAACGCGAAGATGAGTTTTAAGCCGTAACGAAATACACAGTTATGACTTTCGAATTCAATTAACTTTTTGGATGTTAATGGGGTGTACTTGCTGATGGAATGACTGGTGTACTTTTGTATTCATAGAAAATATGTAAACACGCACATAATAATATTTTCTGAACTATTAGACCTACAGGTAATACAATAAGTATTATGCTAAAGTAATCCTTGGCCTATACCAGTATGTAATACAGTGAAAAAGTACAGCCTCCACTCCATCACCTCCGGAAATGGACACTGTTTCCATATCTCGATATCCATAAAGCGGCATGACAGAATCCTGATCAAAAAACCGTCAATTAAATTCATCAAACTGCAATCGATGGAGGGCACTTTTCCAGACTTGGGTTATTATTCTGTTGAAGTCAAGACACGAATGCGGATATCTGTAACAATCCAAAACCACCTCACCATTGTGAGGAAATTTAACGTCGAAGGGTTATAATCACAAGTAACCGCCAGGATATTTTCCGATCGAGTTTTCCTTAACCTCTCGAAGAATTCGATGCCCCCAGTAGCAAACAACGTTTTGCTAGACCTCGATCGAGGTCTAAAATTTGTGCTACGAGAAAAGTGGAGAACGAAAACTCATAGTAGAACAACGACCTGTGCTGCGAAAATGGGAAGATTCATTCATCTCACCATCAGGCAGAATGAACGATTCAACCTGGACGAAGACCGACAACGTTTGCGTCCGCCCGACCAAGATGAAGCTAAGACAGTCATTTCCAAGCCTAAGTCCAAAAACGTTGTTAGACCCGATATCTTAACTCTCCACCTGTTTAATGTAGAAAGTGATTACTATATACGGAGCATACATCAACTTATCTCTTAAATATGGGTGGACGAAACTTTGAACGGCGAACATAACTCCAGCTAAGTTAGATTCAGATTCTAAAAACGAATAGAATATAAATAGCGCAAATAAAATCCTGTCTGCCGTATTATGTGAATACCATGGAATCTTCGTCAACAGTCCGACCTGCCTCTACGTTGAGGTATAAGTCCAGAAAAAGCCAGCAAGCAAAGTGTGCTCAAAAAGTAAGGTGAACAAATATTTATTTTTTAATCAATATTAACAACTTCAACTTTAAACTAATCCATCTCAGATAAAATATACTTGTGCCAACGATTTTTCCAATCCCTGAAGCTTTTTTTATAAACGCTCTTTGGTACAGCTTTGAGCTCATTTAGCGATACCGTTTTTTTTTTCGGTCCTGACTCTTCTAGATGCTTTCATTGGGACGATTGGGCTTTGGTTTCGACGTCGTAACCATATACCCATGATTCGTTACGGGTTATAAACCTTTTCAATAAGTCAGAATCATCATTGACGTCATTCAAGAGCTCCTGAGCAATGGTCATGTGACGATTCTTTTGATCAAAATTAAGAACTTTCGGAACAAACGTCGTTGACACAGGCTTCATGTCCAAAACGTCCGAAATCATCGCATGATACGAATCGACCGATATGCCAACATCCTCAGCAACTTCTCTTATAGTATTTCTATGATTTTCTTCACAGCTTCGACGTTATCATCTTTTGTTGATCTGCTGGGGCGTCCAGAGCGAAGTTCGTCATTGGCATCTTCTCGGCCATCTTGGAAGAGTTTGTACCACCTGTAAACATTTTTTTTTTTTACGTAGATCAAACTCACTGTATGCCACTGTTCACATTTCATTTAGTTTAGAGTACCATTTTTTATAATAATTAAAAATCGCCGAACACACCAACAACATCAAACACATCTAATCTTTCTATCTGTCAACAACAAACTAAGTATCCTATATTTTTGAAACTGTGAACATATATTCGGGATATGTGTACCAATACACAAAAAAAAAAAACAACGATAATCGAATGTACGTTTCCGCGAAAGTTCTAAAGTCATCTTATTTTATGAACACACTTCGTAGACTAAATTTTCACATCGCGGCAGACCTTGGGAAAACCCAACAGTCCCCAATCGATACACCTCACCACCTCATCAATTTCAGAGCCTCATTCGACGATAAGAAAATGCACGCTGCTCCGTCAAAGTGAGTATTGACAAAACTGAGACCTTCAATGTCAGCAACTGATGACAATGTCAACAATTCGATGAGTTATATGTGATTTTTTCAACATCGGTCTTGAAAGAATTGTATAAAACTCAGAAACTCAGTTACTCGCATAAGCAGACATCATAGACTTTATGGGTAGAATACAGCGAACTACCCATAAAGCATTTGCAACTATTGAAGTCAAAACGGCAAACATGGGTTTAGTGGCCAATGATGGAAAAACGAAGTATAGGGTTTTCCAACAAGAGGTGTCATTTCAAAATTATTGAAAAATGTAAATTTTTTATTAAAAGTGATTATATTGTTATTCTAGTTTGAAGTAAAATATTTTCTGTTAGTAATGGAATACAATCACTGCCAAATGTTTACCTCGGATTTCCCTATTTATAGTCATTCATTGGATGACATTATTCATCACATTTTCGCATAATTACGGCAAGATTTTGCGAATAAAAGCTCTGATATTCTCCTTATATATTGATATTGCCGTATACCTTATTTTCAGCATAGCCCAAAATGTAAACGTTTAATGGTGTTAAATCGCACATTGATGAAGGCCAAATAAAGGGTTTATTTCATACGTCCAGGGAATTCTTTACGCAACAGAGCCATTGTTTCATTAGCTGTGTGGCATGTTGTCCGTAATCCATGTTTACAGCATTAATCTAAGCAAATTAAATTAGTCAACGTCATTCAGTAACGCAATCCCCTCACTGAAACAGTCGCATCAGCATCATTTTCGAAAGAAGTATGGCCCAATGACACCGCCAGCCCAAAAACCGCACCAATCTGACACTTATTGTGGATAATGAGGTTGTCTCACTATTTCTCTTTTCAGAAAACCATATGTGATAGCTTTGTTTTTTAACATACCCAGAGAAAAGGAAATGAGCTTCATCGCTCAAAATAGTTTTGTGTAACAAATCATGATCTTGTTTTTTTCTTTTCCAGCACCCAATCAACGTAAGCACGACCTTATTCGTGGTCTGTTGGCTTCGATTCCTATGTTAACTGAACCTTATGAGCATGTAAATCAAGATCTATTTGCAAAATGCGGAGCAAAGTAGTTTCGGATAGGTTTAGTTCCTGTGATCGTCTCAAAATGGACACACTTGGTTTTTAATCATACTCTTAACTACGGCGGTGACATTATCAGCTGAATTTTGTCGGACGGGCGAGGTGGGATCTTCACATCACTATCTGTAACGAAAATCAATATTTTTACCGTTTTGTAGTGAACTACATTATAAATTATTAAGAGTGTATCGATCCATATTCATCCCCATATCAACCCAATGATAGTTAAATGTTGACAGTTCAACAAAAGTGCAAAATTTAAAATAACATCTCTATGTTGTCAAAAAAACGGGAAACACAAAACATCACAATAGGAAGCCACAACTTCTGCTATCAACTCCATCATAAGCGCGGAAAGCCTTGTTTGTTAATAACTGCTCTTCACACTACACCAGGTTGAAGAAATCAGATGAAATTGTATCTCCTTGCCAAAATCTCGTACAAGTTTGGAATAGTTCAGAGGAACTGTTTCCAAATTGCACATTGCGCAAGGCATTTTATAGCATCATGTGGCACAACTGGATCAGTTCTCCCAAGGTATCAAAGTCGGCTATAGCTTTGTAGAACTAAAGAAGACGAATGCTATGATATATCATACAGCTCTGAAGTCTTTTAAGAGACAGTGAGCCTCAACTTGAAATTCGTTTACCTTTTCCAGCATTTAATTTAGTGTAAAAGTTTGGTCGACCGTCCATATGCCGGCGCGCAATCCATACAACTACGTGGCAATTATGAAATGTTTACATAGTACGTTGGTAGAAACGTGCGACATTAAGCACGGATACACCTCGATATTTCTTACAAGACAATGAATGCATATTTTAAAGGTAGGACATATGGAACTGCTAGTTTAGTCTTCAGGCATGCATTTATCCACTCATATTTTGTTGATGAACCCTACCAAAATATCATCATCATGTTTGGAAAGTCCTTCTGGTAAACAGCCGGAGCTGGAGACCTTCGTTCTTAACTGAAAGCGAGTTCCCTTATTTCCCTATCACTCTCTCTGCTTGATGACCATTAAGTAGCAGCTGGGAATGCTTCTTAAACAGATCTATTATTCCCTGTGTTTCGGTGATTCGATTACCTGAGTTCCGGGATTGAAGGCAGCTGCCAGTCATTTAGCTTTGCTGAAAATCCAAATATTTTTCTATAACGGGACTCTTGGTTACTCTTGAGCTGGGAGGTCACGTATGGGCTTTTCGCTTTACACAGGACCTGCTTTTTTTTCCATTCTTCTGGTTCGATGCACTGCATTCCCAGCTCAGTCATCTGTTGTCACCATGCCAAGGTGATTGGAAAGACACGTTGACTTTAGCAACCTCCTTGAAGAAGTCACGATACTGGTTCCACAAATACTTGGTTTTTGTGGATAGTGAATGCACACCGGAGAGTCTGTCGCTCAATCGGTGTCTACAAGCTTAAGCTCCTTCAGTCGTCTTAGGACTTCCAATGTTGAATTTCTTTTTCTAGGCAGTTTGCAGCTTATACAGCGTCGACATTCGCCCTTCTGAATGAATCTCAAATGAAGATTCTTAACATCCAAGTCTGACTTCTTGTTGCAGAAGTATGGAAGTAAGCGAATGAGAATGAACGTGTTTTGGAGAAAGAAGCGTAACAGCAAATTCTACGAGCGAATATATCGGGTTTTTCAATATATTCACAGATATTTTAAGGTTTCAGGTTGAAATTTATTATTGTACCCATACTTCCACCACTCGTCCACACATATCGGCCGGAACGTTGACCATTTGGCGCTCGATGTTATTCCTGAGCTCCACTAAGGTTGTTGGCTTGTTGGCATAAACCAACGACTGAATGTAACCTCATAAAAAGAAATCCAGCGGTGTTAAATCGCATGAGCAACCAGACCATTCCTCAAGATTAGAATAACCAACCTTCTCCTTCAATAGATCAATTGTTTGACCAGATATGTAATCTATAGCACCATCTCTTTGGAACCATATATCCCTGATGTCACGACCAAGAACAGTATTCCAACATGGCAACGTAACATGGCAATCATTTTCATCGAAAAAATATGGTTCAATCACACTTTCAGCATGAACTCCAAACCTTACGTTCAGTTTTTGTGGATGCAGTGGAGTCACTTGAAACACATGAGAGGTTTTTGTTGTCCAATAATGCATATTTGTCCTATTGACAAAGCTATTAAGCCAAGAATGAGCTAATTTGTGAGTTAATCTCGTGAGGGTGTAGGTTAAGATCTTTGTGTAAAATTCACCCCAATATGGACTGAAAGATTCGGCTCATTTTGAACTGAACATTTACGGCTGCAATCTTTTCGATACTTCGACCAGTGAGCTATCTCGCTCGCACAGGAACATTCAATAGTGAATGCGTTGATACCAGACCCATAGCCTGTCTGGTTTCAGAGATGTCCTTACTGAAAACCCCTTTATAACAATTTTCTGACCCAAGAAGTTTCGATTTCTACCTAAAGGAACAGCGCAGTAAAATATGACCTAGCCTTAGCTGTCGCTCACAAGTAAAAGACGAGGTAAACTATGTCGAGCCGCGCAAATGAAGGCAAATGATCAAAGACTGCGTGAAAAATAATGGTTTAGATGTTGAGGCTAAGGTTCATCCTAGATTGTGAGTTCGCCTTTATATTAAACTATACAACTAAGTGGTCAAGAAAATTTGTAAATGTCTCTTCTGATTACATAAATAGGCCTTCAAGTCCATCTTACATGGACAACGAAGCAAGGGAGAGCTACAAATTGTTTGATTACAGATTGAAAGTCTGCAGTCAAACGCCATGAAAGGCAAAGCTAATCTTCTTTTTTAACAGAAACATTTCACCACCAACAAGTGACTTCGTTATGATTTCTCTTAAGCTTTCTTCAAATATATTCGATTACTTTTATTTTTTAATCAACTACTGTAAAGCTTCTTAATATTTTTAAATCTGAAGTCAGTTCTGACAAACAAGGATAATCAATTTTCTCTTACGTATCTTTGCCACTATCTATTGCAAATTCATTTCCTTATTCAGCGTTCTCATCAAAGCTAATGCAATTTCCAACTTCTCGTAATTAACAGCAAAAATAAACCAACAGAAAACAAATCAAGAAAAACATTATGAGCATCAAATCACTCCTTTATTTTAGATTAGTCTAAGACTTACCATTTTTCTCTGCCATTGTCCCCAGTAAGGAACCATTGGACATTCATTGTTATTCCACAATTCCACAATTTGTGCCAAAAGTTTGGTCGTGAAAATTCCTTTTCGACCAACTTGCATATTCATGACTCCATCTTCAGGCTTGATTACTGCTTCTTAGGAATTCCATTTCGAGGAGAATTTATAGCTGCACTTGTAAACTTTGTACTTCAAGGAAGCTATAAAAGATGACATTTCTTCGAAAAACCAGTGAAGCTACTTTGTTTCTATTTACACATCTTTTTGCATGCATTGTTGCATCAATGTTTCAAGTTTTCTAGTGAAGTCCCGGATGATAGTATTTTAAGTTCATTCAAAGTACTCACCCAATTCTTACCTTTAAAGACAACCCAAACATTGACCAGAATATAGAATGCCAAATTAAGATGTCCCTCACACAAAGTCATCTTCCTTCAAACTACGAGTGCATAAACAAATATGAGAAAACCATTTATGACTGTACTTTCAAGCCTACTTAATCGAAATCTATAAAAATAAACCAAAAATGCTGAATAGCTAAAATACAGCAAAAGAATATCAAATAAGCCATCGAGTGTGATATAAGTCGTAAAATTCTATTTACCAACGAATGGCAATAATTCTCATGAATTATGAAAAAGGCCTACCCCATCAAACGGCGCATCGCATCGTTACAATCTGTGCACCGCAGATCCTTCTTCAGCAAAATGACTTATCGTCGATTATCTTTATGCAAATATGCAGGATACCCCATCAAATTACCCCGTTATGCCATATGCTTCACACAAAATACAAACACATACTCGTTATCGTACTTTCTTTGGCATCCTTTTTCCATATTGTTTTTTGTCCAATTTGTTTATACGGAGGAACTGCCTTCGCAAAGGTTGTTGTGTAGCGAGTATTCAAATTCTGACAGATACTCCAACGATGCATGAAGAGAAATCGCCCGCGAAATTGAAAAAAAAAAAAAAAAAAAAAACACGTTATAGCCTTACTTCATTTTAAATGTTGCCTTAGGGATGGGTGAGGAGGTAGATGTTAGGTTAGGAAAAGGGTTAGCAAGTACTTGGCAGCACTTGTGTGAAATATTTGCGGTCATTTGGCTTTCTGTTACCTCATTCCTCGGATCGAAATTTTTTCCTTTTGCGCTTTTATTAACATTCCTTCATGGGTTGAACAGGATGGAGATTGTTCGAGTAAGAAAAACATTTGGGAAAACTTTTTTCATTATCCTGTATAACTAGTTGAAGATATTTTTTTTTCTTGAAACTAAATTTTGTGTATACGGAGGTGGGATTCCAAATAGTGTGAATATAAAAAAATTAAGAGAAAGAATTCCTCGGCAAGGACAAAAAAAAAAAAAAAAAAAAAAAAAAAACGTATACAGTACAGAGCTTAGTAAATATTTGTGCAACTTTCAGGGTCTAGGACAAAACTGTGGCCGCATAAAATCGCGGTCTCCCAACGCCCGTTTCATTATGCAGACTAATAAAAGTTAAGAGCTCATTCATGGTCCATAAGGCTTTTTATGCTGATGGATCGTATGCATAAAATGGAACATAGGACCGTTTACAGTCAAAGTGAAAGCGCTTAAAAGCTAGTATTGGGGATAAATTTTCTAATTATGAATGCAAAGGAATACGCTTTGAATTTGTATGCCCAACTAAGTGTAATTCTTTTCAGTTATTCAATTTATTTTCGCCATAAAACATACTAGGGTAGAATATAGGCCATATGTACATTCAAAGTAAAAAATGTCAGCTAAATTTATTTAATTTTTTATATATGTATTTTCATGTGGATGGGACAACATAGAACTTTTTCATATTTGAGAACGCTACGCCCTATAGATGCCATATAATCCATACAAAGCCTCTCAGACTTCAAGTACCCAAAGTCAAGCAGAATACATTGTGGTTAAAAATTAAAATTATTAAAATAATTTGTTGAAAATTTCCGTGACTAGATAAATGTTGGTTAAAATTTTATTTAAAGACATTTTGACATAGATGAGAAGGGTGGAATTTTTCCCGCCTGCATACAATACGAATTTTAATGCCTATTGCCTCATTTCAGTATGACTTATTTGCTTCTGTAGGCCTTCCGGTTGGCGTGAATCTAAGCCTCAAATGACGAGTCTCTTTTGTTAGCTCGGTTTTTAGTTTTTTTTTTTTTTTTTTTGTGAAAGAACTTAACATTTAAGTGGGTATGAATACACTTGTAATGCCTCAATGTGTTAAGTTCTTTTTTTGGAAAATGGGATAGAGAGAATGGGATAGTAGTTACTTCACTTCATGGGTGGTCCCCAACATTTAATGGAGAGACTTAAGTTGTAAATGTAAATTTATAGTCACCTACTCATCTCAGTTGATTTCTGTTAACTGAAAAAAACAAATGTCTTTCGGGCGAGGCTGGGATTCGAACACCGAACTTTCCGATTAAGAAGCCAGTCCACTAAGCACAGCCACCCAGTTGCCAGTTACCCAGTCTAAATCGGTTAAGGTCCCCGAGTTTGGAAACCGCAAACCAAAAGAAATGAGATAACAAGATTTTCCACAACGTTATAAGAGCTCCGTTGGAGCTTGACAATTTATTTCAACGGAGTTAGCGGTACACTCGTCCTCGAGATAATTGCGCACGCGCGGCCCACCAGACTCTCACTTTTCAAACCTTCAAAAAAACCGCTAAGCTAATTAATAGGCTCTGCCGACATCCCGATATTGTGTTCTATCAAGTGAGTACACCCCAATCCCTCTGGATTGCGGTAATCGAGGCAACCGACTGTTCGATCACACTTGTGATCTTAAATCCGGGATCTTGGTGATCTGCACCAAGGATCACGGTGTGTGTTATCGCTGTGATAACACACATTCGGCTTCAACTCTTGAGTCAGCTTGATCTTGTATGGGTGTAAACCAAGATCCTTACGCAAAGTACACCATAATGTGGTCTGAGCTATGCCCAATTCTTGAGAACGCTGTGGAATTGACTGATTTGGATCGTTTGCTACGGACGTCTGAACGGCAGCGATATTTTCGACACTTCGACCAACCCATTGTCTCACTAACACGGCAACATTACACAACGAATATGTAGACTCAAATTTTTGCACTAAACTTGTTATTGCCTGTCTACTAGGGCGATAATTGCGACCGAAAATTGTAGCTAACGCTCTTAAAGTTGCAGTCACTGACTCCGAATATCTGTAGAAAATTTTTATAATCTGCAGACGTTGCTCGTTAGTGTACTTTACTATGATGAAAATGTTGAGCTTACTGAATAAATTGACAGTAACAGTTTGATGATTAGTGAAAGAGTGCGTTCACAAATTAAATTTAAAGTTGTTTTCCTACTGGAAAACCCTATAGTTCCATTAAGATTTGGGTGTGAGTTCAGCCCAATTCTTTTTATTATAATGTTAGAGAAGTCACGTGACAGCCCGTTAACATGTTTTAAACCTTTTTTTGTATCAAAGGTCCCGGTTAAGCCTTTACGGAGACTTTGACGGAGCAGCGAGCGTTCTCAATCATCATTCTGCACAGGCGGACAATGACAATTGACAGGTATACTCAAACTAGACATGGCTCTTTATAGCTCGCCTCTGTAAATACTGGCATATGGGCTCTAAAATTAATGAAAAGATGTGGGTATCGGTTTGCACTTCTTGAGTTATTTTAAGAATCTTCTGGAGTGTGAAAATTTGATCGACTGTGGACTTTCCTGGTCTGAAACCGGACTGTCAAGGACAAATCATATTGTTGCTGAAAGGTTTTAGATGTTCACACAATATGGCAGATAAGATCTTGTATCCAATGTTGAGAAGACTCAAGCCTCTATAGTTGCGGCAGTTGAAGAGGTTTCCCTTTTTGTATATCGGGCAGAGTAAATTGAGATTTCATTCATCAGGCATACATTCTTTTGACCAGATCTGAGAAATAACTAAGTGTAAGCTCTTCATAAAGTCATTTCCAGCAGCTTTCAATGCCACGGCTAGTTAGCCGTCCTGTCCAGCTGTTTGTTGGTTTTTAACTTTGATATTGCTATTCTTACTTCATTTTGGTCATGGTCTCCTCTGCTAGCGGGGTGTTTATCAATATTCTCGGCACTAACTGTAACTCTACTATAAGATTTTCGTCCTCGTATCTACAGGCTTCTGTACGGATCTTCTTGCCTTGACACGTTGTTTCTATGTGTTGGTAAAACTTTCGTATGATACTACTGGAGAACAACCTCTAAGTATCTCCGATTGCGAGTTCCTTATGCTCGATGTTTCTCCCGTCTCCTCTGCACGTAGAAGCGGCTCTTGTCATTCGCCGTTTTGTACACTGCTGGTTTAGCTGCATCTATGATACTTGCTAGCATTTTCCATCAAACCAAGGATTTCTTGATGGTTGTTGGGTGAAACCTATGACTGTGTCTCTGATGGGACGTTGGCAGCAATCCCACTGGTCTCCGGTACTTAACGCTGGCGGGGTTTGTTGAGAGATTTCGGAATATGCGACCAGCGAGACGAACCATTCTTTCGAGTCTTGTAAAAACAGGCATAGAACATAATTGATCGCGTCACAACAATGTAGATCCAGATATCGCTCCTCAATGATAGGCCACCTCTGCACTGGTGGAAAACCAAAAGCTCCTTGGAGGTTTTCCAAGTGACATGCTTAGTCAAAAGAAGTTCTTTATCCAGGATAGCACCTAAATACTTAGCTTCGTTGGTGAAACAAATGGTGCTACTCTTTGACTGAAAGCCCATTTCTAGCACACCAATGTTTGATGTTGTGCTCTGTACATAGAACATTAGCAGATATCATCTGAGAAAGTCAAAGCTAAAGAAGTATGAAAAATTAATGACTTAGAACGTTATCAGCTTAGATATTTCGAAAATTGACAAAAAAAAAAGATCTCCCAAAACTCATCCGTGTCTGTGATTTGTTTTATTGGCGAATAAAGCTTTAAACATTACCGCTTTGCTTATTATCTTCACTGAAATTACAAAATGTGAACATTTTCAATGAAAATAAAGACTTGTCGTTCCGACAAGAAAGGAAAGTAATTCACGTAATATCTTTGTCGTCTCCTACCCTCCAAATTTCATTGTTTTGTTTTGCATAGAAACTAGCTCCTATTCGTTGTTTCCGCCGGAACAAAGCTCCACCATATTAAGTCACCCAGCAGCATCATCCCAGCGATATCCTAGGATAAGTAGGTGACTGGATAAGTCTGCAAATTTTCAACTTTATTAATGGTGTAAAATTTCACTTAATTAATCCTTTGGATAATGAACTCGTGGGTAAGTTAAAGCATCCACCGTCAGCAACTCCTTTTACATCGCGACAATGTTGGTAGGGTTGCCTTTTAAGGGTGGCTACTACATATAATAATGGCTGCCTGCTTGTAACACACAATGACAATGAGTAACAATGATGAATGGAATTCCTTTTTGTCACTAACCCTTGTGTAATATTCTGTGACATACTCGTATAGTATTGCCTCTCTTGCACCCTCAAACTTAAAAGCTCTCATGAAGGGTAATGCAAGTCAGTCATGTGAATAACCAGGCCGTGTTGAATTTTGTGTCCTTTCCTCTTTATTTTATGTCTTTCATCTTTGAGGTTTGTCGCGTTTTATTCTTACTGTATTTTGAGTGGATTTCTGTTGAGTTGCCTTGACACTTCCGGCGAGAGATGTTGATCAAACCAACTGAAGGGGAATCTGGTAAAGTCGGCTAAAATGAATATTTTAAATTTAATTAAATGCTTCTGCGGCAATACACGTTATTTGCGTATTTGTTTGCATGCCTCCTCAATGGAATCCTTTTAAAAAAACTGAAAGAGCGAAATTCTTCACCTCCCTTTGATGCGAGCTTTTTCGTTTCCACAGCGGGTCCTGTTTCCGTATATGTTTTGCGGGTTGGATTAAATTCGAGGCCTTAAATGGAATTTCAATCATTCGGTTGCTTTTACGCCTGTTTGAGTTTTCTTTCCGAATGACCTTGACAGTGCCTGAGAGCAGCAGAAAAAACATATAAAACATAACATCAAAGCACTTGGGAATGAGAGGAGGAATATGGTTACACATACGCCCCAGGGGACTGCGAGGTGTGCTTATAGAATGATTTTATGCGAAATATGTACTCCAGGGCATTGCTGGATGAGGAAAGAATTTTTTTTCAAAAACAAAAAGAAAAAAAGGACGAATTACAGAATTTCAGTTAAAACGACAGTGAGTAGTTTCCATTTGTTCATTAAATTATTGTACTAATGGAACTGCCACGATAATGGCTTGTCATATTGTACTGCCCTGTGGTATGCTAATGTAATGAAGGTGATAGTTAATTCCTGCCACGGGGAATAGGCATAATTTTATTTAAGTGGCTATGTTGAAAGTACCGAAAAATGGACCTTTGTAGAATGAATTTTTACCAATCTTTCCTGATGCAATTTTGTTCACGTAAATAAAAAAGGTTTATGTATGTATATAATCGTATAACAGCTTTTGTGAGGTTGTATTGGTAATGGTGGTCAAGCATTTAATGAAGACACAAGCGTCGACACTTATGCCTCCTTCAGGCGATAGTGTTTACAACTGGACGTTTCTCCTTTATCATCACGGCGGCGGAGGTATCCCATATACGGCTCAACCCAGCTCTAGTCAGTTTAAGGTTAGGAGACCGCTGGAATCTTTTTCGGTTACGTTTCCTTCATGCCCTCTCATAATTCTACCTCCTATACATATAGGGGACCAATGGAAATGTTATCAACGGGCCATCAGAAAAGCTGCATCTGATGTGGTTGATTGCAAAGAGTCGTCACAAATAAGCCTCTGAATTAAAGATGAATGTATTCATGTATATGTAGCCAAGTAAGAAGAATATAACGCTCCGCAGCACCGAAGGATTGGTGCTGGCAGTGAGCTCTACGGACAAGAAAAAAGGGACAAGCATAAAATTTTAGGAAAGAAAAAAAATGATCGAGAGAACAAGTGTTATTAAAGAACAAGATATATATACCAAGCCTATAAAGGGAAGCCTACCAGGATAAACATGGGCAACTAGTAATAGAATATAAAAAGGCTGAAAAAAGGCGATGATAATATTTTCAATATTTCCGAAGGACAAAGACGAGAGAGAATTTTACTCCCCCGACCTGACTCGACAAAAAGGAGGCACGGTTTTTTTTAATGTCGCACAATTACTTAAATGACATTGAATGACATAACTGCTCCGCAGTTAGAAGCAGGAACAACATCGGCGCAGAAATCAGACTCACAGTTACTCTTGCCGCTTACACTTACACTGTTTTTATGGGCTCAATAGGTAACTGAGTAACAAAGCCCTATCTTCAAAAGTCAAATTGGCTTTATACATACTTAGTTTTTTAGGTGGCGCTACAGTTCGCTACAGCAGGGGATTATTAGATGTCCGAACACTCCACGTCCAGATCCGAAGGTCGTTGTTCTTTACACGTTTGCTAAGGTCGTGATCAGCTAATTATGGTATATCAGACTTTAATTATCCAGGCTCTTATTTATGGTGCAAAGGCTTGGACCTTGTCGAAAGTGGACGAAAAAGTACTTATCTGTTTCGACAGAAAGATACTGCGTGTATTTTGGTCTCTTTTATATTGATGTCTTTAGGTCCAATGTTTGAGATATCTGGGCCACGTTGAGCACGTTGAGTAATCAGTCGACCAACATGCGCCATAGAAGTGAAGACAGATTGCAGGATGCATTCGCAAGGCAGTTTTGCGCACAAGGATCTAGACCATTCGTTTGATGTTTTTTAACATAAAGAACGTCGGACTTTTAGGTTTAAGGCTCTTGGCGAGCATGTAGTCCTTCTTTCTAATTTTCGGCTTCTCTCATTGTTCGCTAGGGTTCCGGTTTGTATACCAGTGCCAAGCTAGCATTGAAGATTCTCTTTAGAGTTATCAGCAGCTGATTTACAGCTTTTTGTAACATAAAACAATAGCATGCTTAATAGCTTGAACTGAGTACCGACTGCGGATTGCTGTATTATGTAGCACACTAGCACTTTCGTTAATAGAAACTGGTAAGCTGGTTCCAATTTTGTTACCTGGGATGTGAGCCCCAAGCATGAGACTAAGAGTCTCTGCTTTCAACTCAGTATAAGAACCATCAGCTGATCTTACTTCTGAGGACTTTGACTAGCCTGATGGTTTTAACGACAGTTTCGTTCTTTGCGTAAAAGTCTTTATAAGAGCCACTCTTCGAAATCCAAGTAAGTTTTCTTTTTTTTTTTTTTTTTTTGCTTCGATCTGTAAAAAATTGCATTTTTCGTCTAAAAATTACTGATAAAGATGACATTGTGCGACAGTGCGTTGTCATAGTGCAAAATCCACGAGTTTTCTGCCCACAATTCTTGTCTCTTTGGGAGAATTGCTTTACGAAAACGTCTTATAAAGCCCAAATAATACTCTTGATTTACTGTCTGGCCTTCTGGCAAAAATTTATGATGAACTTCACCATTTTAATCCATGAAAACCGTGAGCATTGGCTTATTTTTTGACTGAAAACGACGTGGTTTTTTGGTCTCGACTCTGGATTGCGTATCATACTCAGTAATAATCCTTTTGATCAACGTTGGATCGGATTCAGCCTCGCAAATCATCTCTTTTGTGATGTCAACACGGTCTCTCTGTTTTTCATGAAATTGAGGTTTTTTGGCACCAACTTTGCTGCTACATAATAGAGACCCAAATCATTAACCAAAATGTCTTTGACGGATCTATGGGCAATGGTTAATTTGCGGTTATTGACCAACATTTCCTTTACTTCATCAATGTTTTCGTCAGTTTTCGATGTCAATGGTCTGCCACTGCTTTCATCATCTTCGATTGACTCACGACCACTTTTGATCCGCTCGTGCCACTGAAAAACGACCGTTTTCTTTAGAGAATCTTTGCCGAAACACTTTTCCAACATTTCCCACATTCGCTCACCATTAAAACCGTTTTTTACGCAAAAAATTCGTTGCTGCAAATATAAATCCATTTTTAAAATTGTAAAAAATAGCCAACACACACAAAGATAGGTGTACTCTTGGCTACGTAACTTATGCAAAAATCAAGCTAAGATTTAGAGAGAATGTTAACAATAGATGTACAAACTCAACAAAATTGGAACAATGGGAGCGCCACACGGTGACGCCATCGGGAACTTTTTTATCAAGGTGGTATTACTGAATCATAAGTCGCAATGGGGTCACTGGATATGTGATCTCTTAAGAACTGAATCCTGAGTTAAAACTGCCAGAATTTGTCTGTCGTCCACTGCGAGCTAGAAAAAGTTCTTGTCCGAGATGCAGGTAGACCGCATGAATAACATTCTAGATGTCTATAAAACCTGAAATATTACGCTCTTACTAAGCACCTTACTGTTTTTGTTAGATAATAGAGATCGTAGGTCACCGTATATGTTATATCAGACTCCAACGTGACTACCAATACCTAAGAACTCTTTTTCAACATGTGTCGATTGGGATAAAATCACCTTTCCCATTTATATTACTAATGGGTTCACATCTGTCCTATTAAAAAACAAAATCCAATCCCAGAATTTGCTATCCTGACCCATCTACGGAATAAAATCGACTCCAACAAAGGAACATTGACACAATAATCTATTTTCACTCTCTCTCTCATTAGAAATGAAAGTGAATTTCTTATCTTTGTGCCATCACTACCCGCAGCTGAAATCTCCTCCACAGATGAACACCTAAGACTATGTTCAGTTCTTCTACTCACAAAGGCTCTACGTCACCTTACGGCACTTGAAAACGTATTCAACTTATCATAAGAATTCATCTACCAACCCCTCCGATCGTCATAGCAACACTACTTTTCTCGTAGTGGATTCTTTAGCCCCACTTATGGTACACGTTAAACAGGGAAGTAACTAACTTTTCGTAACTACTTCCAGAAACAGGCTTGAGCTCTCAGGGACTTTCATAGCATCATTTCAATGACAGAATGAGGCTGAACTGAGTGGAGATGACTTCACCCCCACTCGCCATCAACCAATGTACTACAATTCAAATGTTAGTTGAAGGTCGTTGGCTGGTGTGAAAACGCCATCACCATCTCCCCCTTAGTAGATCCTTAGAAAAGTCAAGTAAACTGTTGATCTTGAGATGGTATACGGATGGTATGCATGTGTGGATTGTAGTTTCTACAAAATAATTAGAACATCCCGCACAATAACGACACGACGACGATGAAGATGACGACGACGATGACTGTGAAAGTATCTGCGAAAACAAAATGGAAATTTTGGAGCATTTTTACCTTGATGTGTACTCGTATCTGTGGCAAGCAGATGACGAAGAGCCGAAGAAGGCAGGTGGAATGAAAGCAACGAAATGGGGTCGTTAAATTTTCATTAATGCTTATGGGCTTGAATGGTATCATGTCGACCACTACCACCACCATAACCATCACTGCTACGACTATCTACTGCTACTGCACCAGGTCGTTTTGGTTAAAGCGTTTTCTCTATTGTTATTCACCCTAGGCATCTACTTCGTTCCACAGATGATTAGATGCTCTCAGGGGTATGCTTGAGATGTTGTTAAAATAGCGTCTTTCCTGTGATATACAATATTCACCTAGCAGGTGAATATTGTTTTAGGCTTTGCTTGCTTAAATGTTCTCGATGCGTGGGTAATGTGTGGGAATAGAGAATCTGCGCATAGAACAGCTAATTAATATTTATCCGAGAAATTAATTTATCCAAAACATGTAGGAGGATGCCCCTATTGTAATGGCACGACTCCCGTTGCGCAGCGATTGTATGAGGAGATTTTAGGATTATTAACATTCGAGGATGATCTCTCAAGAATTCAATTACGGAAGTTTCAAACTTTCAGAACAAGACCATAATAAGTGGATCATTAATTATCAAGAGTTATTGGAGGTTTATCGAGGATTTTAGTAAGCAGGTTGTAAACAGAACGTATCTTGGGAAGTCGTTAATGTAATTTAATGCCCTGGAAAAGAATTTCGAATGTTCTGCTGCTACTTATGGCAAAGTGAACAACTAAAAAACTTTTGTTTGTTATTTAACAGAAAGGTATCAATGATTTTGGCACTTTGTTACCACAATAGAAAATTTTGTTGCTTCGTAGTATATCAATCTTGTTTCACTATAAATTCACTTTGACATCGGACTTAGTTTCACGTAGTCTTTTCATAGGATTCTATCTAGCCACAGGTACTACTTCGAATCCCAGTGTGAATGCCATCCTCGAAATTGTTTGCCGCATTAGAATCTGTGGCTGGACGTGCAAATTCTTCTTAACAAGAAGTTAAATTTAGGGACCAAATAAAATTTCTCTCTATAAATATTAGTCCGGCATGCCAATAAGAGCAAAAGAAAGGCCCCATGCCTTTTAATAGTTTTCCGCGAAAGCAAATGCCTACTCAAGCTTTTGCCTGCAGCTCCGCCCGCATGTTATGTGACTTGGTACTTTACAGTGAAGAAAAAACACAGTTTATATATATGTTGCACGTATGTATGGCCATCTTTAAGCTCTGCACGCGATTGTAATACACTTTTTAATTCCCGTAGTATTCCTATAGTCTCCAATTATTATATGGTATAAGACTTAGACTGAAAGTACCTCTTTATATACTACATACATAAGATGATTGCATAACCAGGGTCGGGCTAACTCTCAAGCAGGGGCTACAGAAAAGCCGTGCGAAAAACAACCCCCCCCCCCCCCCTAAGATCAATTCCTGCTGTTTTCAGTGACTGAACCTGAGACTTATTAATCGTCATTGTGAACCAGACTTTAAGGTGGAATAGTAGCCTTTTAAATTCGAATGGATACTCCGACAGTATAAGTGGTATCTTCGGTATAAATACCTATTCACCTCGAGCACAGCCAGTAAATACACTGACCTCTAGGACGTTTTTATGTAAGGTAGCATTACTGGAGATCCCACTTTGAGGATAAATGTGTGAGACGATAGACTAGGTGGGTTGAGTGTATTCAGGAACTCCATAGGTTAGTATATAGCATCATTTATATGCAATACAGTGTCCATAGGCTTGTACTAGAATTCTGCACTTACGAACGACTTCAACAAAGTATCATTAATGACGGAAACCTAATCGTTCTTAGGTCTCAAAATCGCACATTCGCACAGCAACTCCGTGAATTTGCTTTGTATTTTTTAGACATCGGTATATATTTGGGCTATTAACTCGTCAACGATCAAGCACGATCTAGTGCAATTGTAATCTTGTCTTCAGTTTGCGGATGTTCTCCGTTTCCTAATTTAAAGAGGAATTTTAGGCCTTAATGCAAGCTTTAACTTCGTCACCTCGAGTTCTCCGCCACACTACCGGTAGAGCCTGACGGAAATCTCCAGCTTACACCGCGGTGATTCCATCCTTCGTGTCATTGTTTCCTCTGGTTAGTGTTTCGAAACCATCTTTATGCACAATTTGTGCTTTCATTCCAAATTGTAAGTTTACAATCGCGCAACACTAGGCCCGCATTATTCTGTTTTTAAATTTTGCAGATTAAAGTTTCGACATGGATGAGATTTACTGGCAGATGAAAGTGAGCGTGAGCTCTCTTGCCTTCCCTCAACAGTGTTGCTGCGATTCCTTAAGATGCGACGACTAAAGCCCTGCCACAATTACTTCGAACTTTTGCCAATAATAAATTGAAAAGGAAGGTTTTTCTAGTGCCACCGGGAGCACCCAGAAAAAATATTTGCCAAATTCCTTTCTCAATATACCAAGGATCTGCTGACAGAAGTTAAGCTCCTCATTAGATGACAACACTTCTCTCAGGGCACCGGGGTCATAACTGATCTCCCTCAGATATTCTCGATAACCGTAAGTTTCTGCAGATCTTTTTGACTGAGGCAATCCGTATTGTGCTAAGTTTAATCCTGCTTGTGTTGACAGTTAATCCTCGATCAATATCAAACATCTATTGTAAAAGTTCCTGCCTTAGTTTTTCTCTCAAAGGCTTAAAGGATCAGAAAATTGACAGAAAATTAATAGTATTGTAGCTTCAAATGAGAAGATTCGCACAATGCAGCTTTCTCTAAAGTACTGTCTCAATGCAAGAGTCTTACATCCAAGCTCAAGAGATGGATGGAGGATGCCATTCCGAAACTTCTTAATTTTGATCAGATGAATCGTCGCTTGAGCATCGCTCAGAAGCTCTTGAATGACTTCAATGATGATCCTAACTTGCTCAAAAGTGTCACTGGTGACGAATCCTGGGTATATGACTATGACGCCGAAACTAAAACCCAAGGAGCACCGAGGAGAACCAACACCAAGAAAAGCACGACAAGTTCGATCAACTGTAAAAGTTTTGATCACTGTTTTTTTCGTTTACCTTGGTACTGCATCAGCGGTTTTTACCTCAAGGTCGTACCGTTTTCAATAAGCAATACGAAAAAAACGTCCGGAATTTCGGGAAAACAATTCATGGCTTTTGTAAAAGTAACATTTCGCAAAATTCGTGAATTCTTCGGTCAACATAATCTGGTCCGGAATTCGTGCAATGGCGTTTTGAAAAAATTGGTTCCGTATCGGGTCAAACTCCTTATCAGCATGCTCGGCCAGCACGTAGACGCCAAAACATCACCACTGTGAGCGAAAGTGTTCAAAACCAACTAGCCACCCCAATTCGTAGCCGAAGTCAACGATGGGGCCTCACTTGTGACAATTTACTACGTCGAACTTCAAAAGTTGATCTTCATTTGCACGAAAATAAAATCCAAATTGCACAACAATTAAAGGTTTTGGACCATCTACGACGTCGCTGACTTGTTAACTGGAAGTTAGATCGCCAACACAATTTGTCATCGAATTTGATTTTTTTTCCGATGAAGCCCGCTTTTGGATGGGGGGTTACCTAAATTACGTCAATTTTTTTCCAAAATTGAATGAATTTTGCTTGAACGATCTCTGATTTCAACAGGATGGTTCTACCGCCCTTACAAGCTATCAATCAATCAATTTATTGCGTACGAATTTCGAAGATCACATTAGTTCGGTTAGAGGAGAGGTTGATTGGCCTCCAAGGTCATGCGATTTGATACTTTTAGACTTCTTTCTGTGGGGTTATTTGAAGATTAAGGGGTATGCAAATAACCCGGCGACAATTAAAGATTTCAAACATAACATCCAAACTGAAATTGTGGCCATTTTGACCTTTAAATAGTCGACAGAAGCTATGGTAGTCATATGAACAATATTGTCCTTTATTTATAATTGCCACAGATCAGACTTTATGAACCAATAAAATTTTGTATTAATTTCATAAAAATTGTGTATTTTACTTAATAAAAACTTCCGCACTAGTTGTTGGCTCACCCATTGTTATGTTTGACTTTTGAAGGTCAAAATTGAAATACTTCATTTGTAGCGCACTTTAATATCTTACATTTTGTGTTTTATTATTTTTCTTCGCAGATTCCGAACTGGAAGAGTTCGAAACGCCAGCACGATATCGTCCGGATTCACTAAGTGCCCTCAGTCGTGCCACACGTTTCACTGAAGACGAAATCAAACGAATTTACCGGGGATTTAAGGCTGAGTGTCCGACAGGTGTTGTCAAGGAGGATACGTTCAAAGTAATCTATTCGCAATTCTTTCCTCAGGGAGGTTCGTGCGGTACAGTATAATTATTTTTGTTAACATTTCCCTAATCGAACATAGTATACTAATTGTTATTATCTCTTTTTTTCCTCTCTCTGTCTTTTTCTTTTTAATTTTTCTTCATTATAACTTTCATTCCTATCCTTCTTCCATCATCATATGGTTTTTATTTTGGTCCCTTATTCGTCCTTTTGTTTGTTTCTTTTGATTTTGTTTGCATTTTTGTATCCCCTTTTGTGTTATATTTTATGTTTTGCTGTTGTATTCGTCGTCGTCAAACGGAATGTACGAAATATGGAATAAAAAAATATCAAAATCATAAAAAAATAACGGTGTAAACGATTAAAATATACATTTTATGGCATTGTACTGCTTTGTATAATTTTTTTTTTTTTTTTGTTTGTTTTCTCTTGGGTTTTGTTTATGTTTATTTTTTTGATTATATTTTGCAGATCATATTTTTAATTACTCAGACTTGATTATTTTTGGGTTAATGGCTTATTTAATGTTTTCGCTTTGTTGTTAAGTTTTTTGTTGACATACACTGCAGGATTATAGACTGCATGCCCATGAGCCCATGAATGATCAGAAGAACGAGACCATGGAGTTTGAAGGAAGAAACAGATAAAATGCTTTTATAACAATTTTTTTTTTTTTTTTTTTTTTTGAAAATCGTGCCACATAAAAAGATTTTATTTAAAAGTTTCTAGTCCCGCCATTCCAGAGAATATCTGAACAGCCTTTTAGATGACACATATGTAGACCCCACACAAAAGTGATATTGGCGGTATGCACGAAGGGTTGGCTGTTCTGGTTGTTGAAATGATAGGATAGATTCGAACTGGTCATCAAGTCACTTTAAAAGCTCACCATTAGCTACCACTACGATAAAAACCCTTTTCAGTACTACTCGTCAGATAGAGATAATTGCCCTTTGCCTTAATGAACTGTTTGGTTGATCTCAAAACGGCAGTTCATCTACTTCTAAATCGATACACATTTCTGCATTTACCAAGACTTTTGTGTTGAGCATGACTTTTTTAGGAACTCAAGCCACTTTTCCGCGATGGAGTCAAAAAACGGACTCCATCTCAGACGACCGATACGAATTTTTCTGACTAGGTAGATGTCACTCCAAAGCCCGTCTACGCAAACGGGACCAAATATTTTTCAAAGAATTTTTTTTCCAAAACGTCTGAGGATATCTTCATCCGCTTTCGATTGACTCCATGCTTTAACGTCTAACAGTAGGACTGGGATGATCAAGGTCTTATATAGAGTCTCCTTAGTTCTTGGAACATTGCATTTCTACTCAATTGCCTTCTTAGCCCAAAAAACCAGCGATTGATAGGAGCGATTCTTCGTTTTATTTCTGCTGAGGCATTGTTGGCAAAATTTATAGCAGACCCGAGGTAGACCAATTGCCACACTCGAAGTTATAGCTGTCGACTGTAATATTCTGCCCAATCTGTCGAAGTTGTGTATTCCTCCTTTTTTAAAGGAGGCCGTTCAATACTTCCGAATGCACCGATGAAAAACGGATAAGTTCTCCCAATTATGTCGATATCGTCGGCATATGCTAGCAGTTGCACCGACTTTGCTTGTTGCTGCAGTGTTGGCGCATGAGTTTTGCACAATTATTTCAAATATTTCTCAATGGTCATATTCCAAAAATGTACAAGATTGGCTCTATAAAGTTAAACTCTAAAAATGCTGTCTTATAGGGAGCAATTAGGTCGTTGAAGAAGCTTTTCAGACGTTCACATAACATAATAAAGAGATAAGATCTTGTTGAAGAGACTTATACCTCTATATTTGGCGCAGTTGAAGGGGTTTCCCTTCTTGTGGTTTGAGCAAGCGATACTGAAATTCTATTCATCAGACACACACTATTCTGACCAGATCTAAGAAATGAGTTGCTGTATGCCCTCCACCAAGTTATTTCCACCATCCGGTAAGCCGTCAGGTGAAATAACTTTGTTGAATTTAAGCTTGGATATTGCTTTCCCTAATTCGTTTGGGTCAGGCGGATGGAAGTTTTGGCTTTCAGCGTCATAGTTGAATATTATATTCTGCCTGATAGCGAGATGTTAGAATATGGATGCTTTTCCATATTCCCAGCACGAACTGTGACTGCACTACAAGGTTTCCTTCTTCGTCTCTACAGGCTTCTGAATGAATCTTTTTGCCTTGACAACGTCTTTGGTAAAACTTCCGTTTTCCAATGTTCTTTTCGATGTTCTTTGCATCTCCGCATTTGAATAAGCGTTGTTTCTTTTCCCTTTAGCAGTCACCTTATAACCGTCCCATCTCATTGCACTCTCTGTATGGCGGTGATATCCGCTTGATAGCAGTTAATAACCTATGCTGCGTATTTTCTTTTATGGGTCGAAACGTTTCACCTGCAGATCCGAAGACCCTTGTCCTTTAAATGTTTGCAAGGGTCGCCAACAGTGAAAACGTTTTTATTCTCGGCCTTAAGTTGGTTCGTCACACCTTTCTAATCTTTTCTATTCAAAGTTGAGAGCCCTATGTTTGCTTAGGCCAGATCAATATTATGCTACTATCCGAGTATGCCCTTGCCATTTCAACCTGTTTCCAGGGACCAGCAGTGGGAAGTTAGGTAAGCACTTCAATACAAACTTGATTGTTGTGCTCCTGGTTCAATCCAAGTTATAGGATATGCAACAGTTTTCCGATCAATCGTCGTGCATGCCCCTTGGACTTACCGGACTTAAAATCGCAACGATAGGGGCCAATCAAATTGTTAATAAATAGCTTCAACCTTCACCCAAGACAGCAAACAAGATCTTAAACTCGATATTAAGGAGACTAGTCTTCATAAAAGAGAGGAGATAACGTCAACGTTTGCCTATGGATTTTTGGATTTGACTGGTTTCCCATTGCGACAGAATATTCCTGGTTTCCAGTATCACTAGTACAAGCTTCTACATCCAGCTTATCGAAATACGAGTATTTTTGAATGAATTCAGTGTGCAGATCTACTGGCTTAATTGTTTGTATTGAAGTTATTCAATCGTTTATACAACGTCATGAAGAAATGTCTTCGTAGATCTGCTTATAGCGTATATATGTTAGAATTTGGAAATAGGATATCACTGAAGAACGTTTCAGCTTTGGGAACTTAGAGCATGTTCCACGGTTTGGGAAATTAAGAATATCAAAAGAATTGGTCTGAAATCTTTCGCAGAATAATATTGTTGTGTTGACAATCTTTCGCTGGAACTTATTTGAACTCCGTCTTTGAGAGTGTACCACTTATCTTTATCCACAGTACTTGTTGTACAAAAATAAATTTTTATTTTGGGATGCCTGGTGTCCTTGGCATCTTGGAGGCTATTAGCTCGTGATCTTTATTTACTGATCATGCAGTACACTCAACATCTTGGTATGAAAATTAAGTTGCCTGTTGTTATTTGTCATGTTATTGAGATACCAAATTACAATAGCAACCAAGGTGTAAGTTTTTTGCTTATACTTACCAAAGTGTGTAACCGTTTGCGTGGGTGCTTCCACGAGGAGTCCTAAAGAAGATTATTAGTTCTGTGGTCGTTATGTTCGTGTTATGTTTACAGAAGACCTAGAGCCTTCAGGCTCTATACTTAATTGAGTCAACGAGCAAATCCCAAATCTCTACATTACCATCGAAATCCAGCACATCAGATGCGATGTCTCTCACTGATAAAATCGCTTTTTGTCTTCTGCTCCAAAAATTGGCTTCAAATTTTATCGAGGAATTGCGTATAACGAGTGCTTCGAAACTTCAGGCATTAGCCATGAAATACACTGCATTTGTATTTCAGTTTTAGTGAGTTATTGACCCAAGAATTGGGTGTAGAACTGTGCATTGTATTCATTGTATTGTGATCAATCTGGTTGACGGGCTTCCTTGTAGTGTTTTGTGCGGATGCTCTTGTCTTTCCCGATTGTTGAGTAAAATGCATCAGCCAGGTTAAAACGCCGCTAAGTCGATTGCGTTTTTTTAAGTATTGATCCTCCTTTTCTTTATCCTGGCTTTGGAATGAAAAAAGATCTAAGAGGTCTAAGTCCCCTTCTTTCAAGTTTCTCAAAAGTTACATACAATACATCGAGAAACTCAGCTGAGCTAGCACACCAAGTCTTAAGAATTCAACTGGGCTTAACGACTGCACAATACCCTTCTTTCTCAATAAAATTTTATAAGGGCTTTAGATGTCAATACGCCTGACCTGTTGAACTCTTCAGAAGTGAAAACACTTCGTTTTCTTCAGTAATCTTTTCTGAATCCAGTGACAATCGCCTAAGAGGATGGGAAATCTAATATAACATTGGGCTATCGATACATTACACTTATAATTAAGTGAACATACAACTTTCAAATGAATAAAAAATAGCCTACTAATGCTACAATTAGAGGTTTTTGAAGTTGACTTTAAACTTGGAGTTAAGAAATTTCAAAAAATTTTTATAATTTAGTTTATTCTTATTATGCGTTTACATTTATTAATGCTTTCAAATTTTTATTTACATTTTATACCATTTTATATTATTTTTGTACATTTTTTAATTTGGAAAAGAAGTGTAAAATAAAAATAGAATCAACGTAAGTATTTTAAATGTTTAGAAGTTGAAAGTCTCAATGGAAACAATTTTTTTTTTTTTTTGTATCTAAAATGTAGTTTGTCCTTGTAAGTGCGCTCATTATGTTTAAGTTTATGTATAATATGTATTTCAACTTCATTTTAAAGCTGGCTTCCTTTTTTGCAGAGCATAGCCATATTCACATCCGTCTATTCGTATACTAGCATTTATCTCATTTCATTGCAATTCACTACTCACGTCGTCCTCATCATCATCTTTGAATTCGCAGTACCGCAACATCAGTCTCATCCTTCAAAATTAAATCTCATTTACCCGACGAACTTAATTTGATTGTAGAGTAGAGCGAGAACCACACCTTGTCAAGTGACCACAGTGAATTCTAGTACAAGGATGAGGACAAGGAGTACATGGATCTACTGCCACTGCAATGTACATAAACAATGGCTGTCAGCCTCTCCGGGTAGCAGAAAGGATAAATGTGATTTCATGTCATGACCATAATTTGATTTTTTTTTCTATTTTTTTTTTCATCTGTATGTCTGTCTATGAATATGTCTTTGTATTTATATATTACTTTGCCTGTCTATATGTCAGGCTATACACTTCTAAATGAAAAACAGTTGATCGATGGTGCTCAACTCGTACAATGACAATGACTTACACAAGGACCAAACGAACATTATGTGTCTGGTAGTGATATTGTTTTGGCCTATTGTCCAATGTTTTCTAAAGGACGCATAGAGCACGCACCCCCTTAGCTGAAAGTATCCTTTCTTTATATTTATCAACATATTGTTCTGGATCTATTACGGTCCTGAAATTTTCTATAGAATTTCGACACAAATGACAGCTGATTATATTCTCGAGTGCATAATGATTGCCGGTCCTATTTATAGTCAACCCAATCAGTGTGTCCTTGCTGACTCGTACTACAGCAGTGAACCATGGTGAGGGAGCTCCTCAAGGGAAATCAACAAATTTCTCATTTTGCGTAGAACATTTCTAATCAGATAAGAATATGTGACATCACACAACACATGAAAGGTAGGGCCATTAGGTCGCTCGTCGGTCAATCGTGATAAATTCAACAGGATGATGACATTTTCAATTTTTCTAGCCAGGACTAAGGGTTGACTCATAAGATGAGTATGCGTATAAATAAAACATAAGTTAAGCACTCAGTGTGAGTTAAAAAAAAAAATAAATAAATAAATAAAAAATAAAAAAAGAACATATTTCCATACTGGTAAGGGCCTTTGGGGTAAATTATAAAGCTTTGGGGACGATCAGTAGCCACTACAAAGGCACACGTATATGGCAAATGAACCGAGCAAAGGTCAAATTTAAATATCAACAAAGGACATATGTATGGCAAGGGAATGATGTTTGTATGTACAAAATGCCCTAAATCATTGACGCTAAAGAAAAGGACACCCTCCAGTCAACGTAGATTTTATGGATGGATTTTCTTTTTTTCTGCTTGGAACATACATACATAATGCCACTCCCGAATATCAAAAGGGATTCTTCTTTGGATTATCGTCATTTATTATTCAAAATATTCGACTGTACCTTGTGGGGTGTTATCACAATATGACCACAGGATACGAACTTGTGACTACTTTTGCTGGATGTCTACTTAGTTTGTACCACTCAATTTATTTATTTATTTATTTATTTATTTTTTTTTTTTTTTTTTTTTTTTTTTTTTTTTTTGTTTGTCAAAAAAACCTCCAAGACAGAAAAAATTTTCCAAATTTCCTCCAGAGGACAACCATATGTGTGAATGGGAAAGATCTATGACATAAGTAAAATTAATATATGAATAGTGTACCTGAGTTACGTGCTAGGAATCCATTAAATCATTGCGGCGACCATCAGACGAGAGTTACACCCAACGACTATAGGATCCGAGATCTTTCGCATTTATGTTAACGCTACCGAGTTATTAGGGTTTGGTGCTTGGTTGAGCTTGACGGTAATTCCTGCATGAAAGGGCGAAATTATTAAATTCTATATAAAGGTTGGAGGCTTTAGGGCTGAAACTGAATTGAATTAGTTTTTTTTTTTTTTTCTTGCCTTGATAAGCATCTTGTCGGCTGTTGGTGGTTATGAGAGAAAAATAGAAAGGAAAAGAAAATTGATGGCAAAAAAGAAGCTAAGCGGTGATTTATTGAAAATTACAAGATAAATTATTTCGTAACTGAAGGACAGGGTACATAATAGTCGGGGTTGACTTAGCAATAGATCATTGTTAGTGGCAAATATAGTTTTTGTCCATTTTCGTCGACTATTATTATTAATGGGGTAGATGACTTCATGGAGAAAGAATAGCCTTTTTGAAGACTTTTATCAGCTGTATCATACTCGCATACTGACTGAGGGAAAAACTCCTTTTGTAAGACTTACTCGTTGTAATCGTAAGGTTAAGGATTGAGAGTGGTTGTCCTTTTTCTAATCGATTAAAGGCTACTTCTGTGGCTTAAAGCAGTAGGTGGAGAATATTCTTAGATGGATCAAGAAGCTAAATTAACTTCAAATTCAACATTTCTGTCTTGCTTTTTAAAGGATTTTGAACACATTATCCCTTAATGAGCAGCAATGTAATATTATGATAAAATTAACCCTCACATAGTATCAAATGGGGATCCAAAAGCGTAGGGGAAACACTTTGATATCATACCAATATATAGCTAACAATCTTCAAAAAATGATTCAACAAACTTGGTTATTAATATTACTAGATCCCAGTTGCTCTTCCTTAAGAAAGGAAGACAGCAAGTCTTTTATTTAAAAAATTATTACGGAGGAACATTTTGGAAAGAATAAAAATTCCTTTTAATGGAATGCGGCGATTAGAATTAATAGTGTAGAAAGAGCTGTCAACTCTTTGGAAAAGGTCAATCTACTTACTGCACACTTTGCGACTAGCTAAACACTTCCAGATTGTGCCTACTCTTGAGTGTGTCTAATCTTCAATGGGACAATTCTACTTTCGCACTCTCTCTGGTCTAGATGGTATAACTCCCCTTCTTCAGAAGAGGTGTTTTTCTAAGCGTAAAAACCATTGTGTAAACTTTTTCGACAATCATATTTGTTGGGACGTTTATCTAACCCGTCCCTAAAAAAAGCGAAACTTTTTTTCTCTCCTCCTACAAACCCATTATACTTATGTTACGCCTCTTCTTTTCAAGGTCATGGAAACGCTGATAAACCATCAGCTTATGAAATATCTCGAAACACGAGAACTTCTGAATGTCCGGTAGTACGGTTTTCGTAGCAGCAAGTCCACTGGCAATTTGATGGCATGTCTCACCGAAAAGCGGAACCAAAGCGTATATACATAGATCTAGCGAAAGCAAGATACTATAGTTCCACTGGATATTTCAAAGGCATTTAACAGAGTTTGGCATCAGGCTATTTTGTCGAAAATGCGTGCTTTTGAGATCGATGACTCTCTTCTTCAATGGATTAGAATAAGACGGTTTCAAGTCTCTGGCTCAAGGCTGCAAGGCTCCGTTCTATCTCCAACACTCTTTTTATTTTCATCAACGATCTTTTGTTTGCTACTGCTAATCCAATATATTCCTTTGCTGACGACAATACTCTCGACTTTTTATATTCGTTCCTGCTCTTCGGCTATAGAATAAGAACGGCAGTGTATGCTAAGCTCATTAAATTTCAATATGAATAGCATTACTAAATAACAATATGTGTTGTTAAAACCGAAAAACTTTCCATTCTCGGGATGTGTGTCAATGAAAACTTACGTTGGAATGATTATATATTCGATGTTGCCGAATAAGTTTCGAAATCTCTAGTTTTCCTTTAGCGATGTACAGCCACACATCTGATCAGATGCCCCTAAGACCTCTTTACACTTAATGGATAGAATTCAAAACCGTGCGATAAAACTCATAGGTGATGCCAATATTACACAGTCATTGGACGCCCTCAAACACCGACTTACTGTCTCCTGTCTCACATTATTCTATCTTTATTTTCACCACCAGGGCTTCATCGAAATTGTTTGTTCGTTGCATTCCAACCTTCAACAAACTTCGTTTTTTTTGGATAATTTAGGTTATTCTGGAGAAATCGCAGCATAATTGTTACAATCAACCAGAGGAGCCTCCACCGCGGTGTCATTTAAGTCCTCCGATTCTGAAAATGTTCCCAAAAGCTCATCTTCATCTTTATAGAAAATACTCTTCGAGATTTTCGTCAACTATCAACTATAGGACCCATTGCCTTGACCATGCTGAAGAAGTGGAATGTGGATACGAGTTAAGAAGCAGCTTAGTGTATCTTTCAAAACTCCCAAGCTCGGGAAAATATAGAAAGTAGGGGAAGCTGTTGAGAATTTCAAAGGTGACCTAACACAATATTTTGATCTGGTTGCACGGCCATGCTCATATGCGATATTGCAACGACTACGAAATAAAACTAAAGAAATCCTGGACAAGATTTTCAAAGAATGCCCCTTATAAAGACACTCAAAACACTCATAATAGTTACCGAACTTGTTGAAGTCCTGAAATCAGTCAAAGAGAAAATATTCTGCAAGCATGATGCCACCTACAAAACTGACTTTCAATTTCATGATTGAAACTTACCCCAAATTAATCAGATCAAATCTGTCTAACCATCGCTTACCACCGCTAGGAATCTAAACATCTGTCTTCATTCGTCATTCGTCAGACTATTTTACATACTATTGCGTCGTTTGATGGCTTTCAGTCACTTGATGTCGAGGCCATATGTACATCCAGTTAAGCTTCGAAAAGATATAGACTAACTCTGAAGAAAAACGGTAAAAATAACTACTCACTTACCAGGAACTTCAGACTTGCTAGGCCTTCTTCTTCCTGAAGGTTTGTTGACTTTCTGAAATAGGCAGATCTTAATGTGGACCCGACAAAAGAAATACGAGCTGAGCATTTTAAGGATACCAGAATCACGTTTGGCGACATGTGCAACTCGAGCAGACTACAGGGAATAGACGAATCAGCGGTCCTCCAAAATGCTGTCAGCTTTCTAGTAATATAAGTAAGCGTTATTTTAGCAATAGAATTTGTAATCAATAAAAGTCTCTTGTTATATAATGTTTGAAAAAATTCTATTCCCCTAAAAATGGAGTATGTTGTCTGCATGGGGACTTTCCTCATCATGCCTGTCTTTGGTTTAGATCCACTAAAAATCTCTGCAGAATTCACATGCATTTCATGTTCTTCAGTCGCAAGAAAAACAGGCTCACCGACTCAATGGCATCGGGGCTACGGTTGTTGCCATTATATGAAGTCGACGTTTGATGTATTCCGGATTCACCCCAGCAAAATAAGCACAACGAAAAGAATGTAGTTAGACCCTCACCGATTGCTGTAGAACTGACACTAGGATGTGCTTCTGCCGCCATACTATTGAAGCTTGTCACTCCATCGTTTCGGTAATGGAGTGATTGCTGAAATTCTGTAGGCGCGAGATGCACCGATGTTTCTTAAAAAATCTTCAGCATTCTGCTACATCCAACAAAATCATGTGCACACTATACATGCTTGTTAATAGCAAAGCCATATTATAAGATGCTCGCTGTCAAAATGATGAGGGCACCATAGATTATATCTTCTGTGAGTATTCGATTAACGTTTGCTTTGGCTGCAATTACTAGTTGCTGATACTGCTGTAATTACTGATCACAATTTATCGTTAAAGCGATTACTCATCTTCTAACGACAAACTGATACATTTCAATAGAACAACTTACATGGCATTAATTCTTTGTCTGTCGACATCATTTGTTCAATATGGACTCTATGTTGTCACAGGATTATACTAACCACCGCCATCAGATTTTGCTCTTTTGACAACTCAGTGACTATATGTCCATTTCAATATAAATGTAATTATGCCTGACTACTAAAATAAGGAACAACTTGTTGGTTCCTCATAACATTTTGGCTTAACTAGAGAATTTCATGAGGATGTGAACTCCGGTTACAACTTCTGTATTGCCACAGAGAATTATGGAATTGTAATTTTTGGAAAAATTACGGAAATTTGGCTCCAAAAGGCCTCCATTAACCACCAAATCTGTGCCTTATCTCGTTAAAGCAAACATCTGTTGACCAAACGATCCCCACTTATGAAATTAAAAAGTGCTATTGTACTTAAATTTCTGGAGGTCCATCATACCAAAAGAAGGTATTACTTGCCTCAGGTTATCCCGATATAATTATTTTCGTACAGTCGAGTTTGGTTCAAGGACTGCCTTACCTGTTTATACTGTACCTCCATCCAATACTACGGTAAGGGAATTACGTGTCGGTAATCCGATCTAAAAAGCGAATCTCGAATTTAGACGTTTGAGTCAGCCAGTAAATCAAATTTTTTGACTTGTGATGACTTCATTGGGATAACGCTAATCACGTTTTTAACGTCTTCTCCTAAAAATCTGGCTTTCGAAGACATTTTTGCAGTGAATACATATCCCTTTCCCTACCGTGGTGATGAATTAACTGACTAGACTCCGCATTTCGCCCCAAGTATGCAGTACTTGTAGCTAGCTACTGACAAGTCAACACATTCAGTTTGATAAGATTATGCCTCAAGCTGATTCTTATGAATCGAGTATGCCAAAAATAGTGTATTTTCAGGACAAGATAATTCAACACCAACAAAATTTTCACGCTATATCAGTACTAGAGAAACTTGAGGTATATTATTAGGGACTTGCCTGCTTAGTCCTTGCTATTAATTCTAACAAAACTCAAGCACTGAAATCAAAGAGAATCCTCGAACCCGTGTTGGAGATATGAATTCTTTCGACAAATTCACGGTTTGACAACGATTACCGATTAAATACTATTCGTCGTCATTTTCACTTAATTTGACGAAAAGTTTTCACCATACTCAAATGCTCTGCGTGATTCGGGCTCAATTCGAATTTTTTTTTTCACAATCCCCGCTAGGTCGTTTTGCTCTTTGATATCAATGTTCTTAGCAGTTTCTCTAGTTCGAGCTCAGTTAAATTACTTATCAACAAGGGGATGGTTGGCCAAGTTGGAACAGTTTTTTCACCGTTAAATCCATGTGTGCACTTTTCTCGTTATTATCGAACGATTGTTTTCAAGGAATAGAAAAGGAATCTTAGCACTTAACTCGATTGTGTTGATTTCCATATTTAACGACTCCCAAATTTTATCTGTGAAATAAGAAAAAAAGAATATTCGCAGGCAAGGAAGTTAACAACTTTTTTATCCAATGGTTTTGCTGGTACCAACTTATTCCCTCCGGCTAACAAGCTGCTCAGCCCTTCGGCAGCAATGCAAGAACTACGAGTCCATGGTTCGACAAAGAATCATTATAAGCACATAAGAAACTAAAAGCTATGAAAATGGTTGTTCAGAAAAAAGATAATCATTTGAAGGTTTTCCTTTGCAACCAGATACTGACCATCTACAGCAGTTACATTTGAATTTAAGGTTTGATCCTTTTGCGTTCAAAGTGAATTTAAAATATTTATTCATACGTCACAACTAGCAATGTCCATTTTATTTCATTTTAATTAAAATACTTTAAAACTGCCCTCGATACAGAAAACAACTTTTCCAAAAAACATAAAATAACTCTGTACACCCTGAACTTATTTCGCCATCCCACTGACAGTTACCCTTTGAATCTACAGAAACTCAAAAACTCTCAAACACTTTTGTAAACGAAAAATTCCCAATTAAATCTTTTCCTCTTCCTTTCATCATGCAAACCTCAAACATACACATACACACAAAAAAAAAAATAATAGAGGAGTGCACCCTTAGTCGGTTTCAAATAACAAGGCAAAACCATAAACAAAACAGGAGTGTTGAATGTTGAATCCTTCATCTTGTCGGAGGCAAGGAACAAAGTAACAACTAGAACATAAATGAAGCACAGCCAAAATGAAATGCAACTCATTCAACACTACCATTAGCATGAACACGGTATAGTGTAGCCGTAGTGTAGTGTAGTGTACGGTGTACAGCTTTTAAGGCACATGGGCACATACACTATACAGCATGCACTCTTCATTTCATAATTTACCCCTTCACAAAATTTTCAAGGACGTTCACAGTGGAGGCCAAATGCAAAAACTCACAGACTCGGAGAAAGAAAACATTGATGCAGAAAATATCACGTATACGCCCAAGTGCATGGCTTTCCTGTGTTCGTTTTTCGATGCATGTCCTTGCATATGATAAAATGTATGCCACCAACCCAGAATACTGACTGCTGATTACAACACCTGCTCCACAAGTAACGCACTAAACATTCGTCCACTCACGATCTGAAAGTATTGCCAGATATTTCGTGTTAAAAACCAAAAATTTGGAAGAATACATTTTAAAGACGACTCTCAGACCCCGCGGATCCAAGATTTAGCGAGACATTTCGTTTTTAAATACATTGTACAAAACTTTTACAGCGATACTGCAAAGTTAACTACTTAACTGCATGGATAGGCATCAATAATCTGCCTAAGGAATATCAAACGAGTTTCCGACCAGCATATTCCACTGTTGGTCACGTGTTTGTTTTAAGTAGTATTGTGGAGTTATTTCTCTTGGGGAATAGGAAACTGTTTGGATTATGACTCAGACTGTATAAGCTTATTGGCATGGTTATGTCGCTAAAGTTCGAACTAGTGATCAAAAGCGTGTATGCGAATACCAAGACAGCTGTGTGGAATGGTGTAGTGTTATCAGATTGGTTTCAATCGGTATCACATATTCCCACAGAAAGTAATCCAAAGGTGGTAAATCACCAATTCATACGTCCATTACCCGAAATTATGCCTTCATCAGATGTTTACTTCAATAAATTGATTGCGCCGCTCGCAGTATAGCATATAACAGCATAATGCACAGCTCCTCCGCATTAATTCCATTCGATTGGGAAAGGAAAAACTATTAAACATGGCTCTATAACGCTCTATATTAACTGTTATCTTATGGTTTGTATACTTTTTGAAGAAATATGGACAAATAATGCTAAAAGCCCATGAAATACACCAAAAATGAACCTTTTGTAGATGCAATAGTGTCGTTATAATGGTTTGGGGTTCTATTCACTCTAAATTTGGCAATTTTAAAATAGCTAAATAATAGAGGAGCCTGATCACTGAAGAAAATTGTGTAACTTTCGGCACTTTCACTGAAACGACGCCTCATACGGTGGCCAAGCGATTTCAGTTCTTGAATGTGCTGGATTTTTTTTCCCCAAAATCTTCCATAAAGTGGATAAACACAAATTCAATTCCTGTACATAGTCACGACATGACTCGACACATTTAGGTTCTCCTCATCAGCATCAGCTTCTTTGGCGCGCACTGCACGACGTCGATGTGAAGTCATATTATCGCTCCCTTATGAAGCGCCTTTACTGCATCGACAATCTTTCTTTAAGAGGAGGTCAAAAATACATTTTTTCCTTGTCCGTGGGCATTGCACTTCCAATATGATTTGTTTCCTTATGTCTTAGAATTTGGTCTTATATTACACCTTTCTGGGGACAGATTATGTCAGTTTATACTGATCTTATATCTAGCTGTTTTGGGCCTTAGTGAAGCACATGTAGATCCATAGCCACACCTCTCAAATCACTCTTATCTTAAACTGCCTGGCTACGAATTAGCGCCATAATTCTTCTCTCATCACGAGGTCGTCATTTACATACGTAGTGTTGAAGCTTACTTAACTCCACCACTGTTCCAATGCGTATTATGTAGTTAAAATTCCATCTCCCCAAGCAAATTATCCACTATTGCTTTACTGGACTAATATTCGAACCTTAATGAACTTGATGCGCTGTCTGACTCCACTCAAAGAATTGTATCCCTATACCATATCCTCATAGTGAAATCTTTACTATGCGCAATTTCAATATATACAATTCTGGCTGGCTTAGACATTTTGGACAAATAACGCCCGAAGGACGGTGTTTTGAGATAAACGTTGATAGTTATACCGCCAACACACTAGATTTTTTTTATAATTCTCACCTTAATAAGTGTACTATTAATGTGCTTTCCTCTCTAGGCTCGTCAGATGATTTTTATGTCATGTTCCCGCTCTTGGCTTACCTTGTTCTGTCACTATTTTCACAACCAGTTCCCCACTTATATGGCCAGTAGCATTCCGCCCCTTCAAACTTTCAACCGTAACACCAGTCTCGCTATGGTTGCCCTTCAATATACACTCAAGCCTACTTTCGGACGTGAAAGTATCGTGAGTTTTTCCTTATGGAATTTATTTCCTCTTCATTGTAACTTGCGAACATTTAAGACATCTTTGTTTCCTCTGGCTCGTCGATAAACAAATGGTGGGTTTTTTCCAAGATCTGCCGCAGGGTGAATATCTGGATGAAGTACCAGAGCTAAAATCACACTGATAAGGAGTTCCCATACTCAAAACTAGGTAGAATATGTTAAGTACGATGGCGGTTCCAGAGATACCCGACCCAACAAAGAAAACACAAAAATTTTGGAAAAGAATTTGTTTATTTTTCAACATAATCGCCCTTCAGCTCTATACACTTTTCCCAGCGATGGTCAAAAAGTTCGATACCCTTTTTATATTTAAACTGTCTTGTCCCTCAAAATAACCATTAACTGCCGACATAACTTCTTCATCGTTGGAAAATCTTTGATCACTAAGCCATTTTTTTCAAATTTGGGAACAGAAAATAATCCGAGGGGGCTAAATCTGGCGAATAGGGTGCATAAGGTAGCAATACAAACTTTAATTCATTAATTTTGGCCATTGAAATAAGGGGTTTGTGAGTTGGTGCATTGACTTTATGAAACAACACTTGCTTCTTAGCCAAATGCGGCCATTTTTGCTTGATTTGCAGTTTTTCCTTTTTCAAGGTAATTAATGAAAATAATCCCACGCGCATCTCAAAAAATCGACGCCATGACCTTCCCTACAAACGCTCAATTGAAACATCTTCACGACACTGTTTTTGCACACAGCTTTCTCATGTCCAAATTTTAAAATAATATACGATGTACTGCACTTTTTGAAATGCCTACAATGTCTGCTAGCTTGCGCACATTCAATCTATGATCATTTAGTACCGCTTTGTGGATTTTCTTCATCATTTCTGGAGTCGTCACCTTATTTGGTCGACCACTGCGATGCTCGTCTTGGCAGCTCGTACGGCCTCGCTTAAACTCAGTAACCCAAAATTTTACTGCTTTAAACAAAGGAGCAGACTCACCCAGAGTAGAATCCAGTTCAACTTATATATTGGTTGGGCTGACGATGACCAATTTTTTCCATTTTCACAATTTCACTGGCAACGTTCACTATTGATGGATGCCAAACAAATACAAAACAACGTGGCGCTTTCAAACTTGAAACATATGCTTTATAAGCTGCGTATTTTCCAATACAGTACCGCCATGTGTTAGTCAGGCCGTGTACTTCTGGGAACGCCCTCGTAGGCTGGTTTATCAATGTTTTGGGTAAGTATAGGGGTCTCTATTCTTAAGTATGGGCCAAAGGATGCTGAGATGATGCTCCTATAGGTTTATTGGTCTTTAGTTAAAATATTGATATCCAGACATCCTGCTAGTTTTTATTAACAAAGTTTCTGTTGATCATTGTCTAGCTTAGATAGTCATTCGCATCATACCGCATCAGTACAGTACTACTATGGCCTACGTGAGTGGTTGCCATTAATTGGTTATATGCGTACGCTTCCAAAGTAACAATAAGGTATTTAGGGAATGTGTCCCTTAATGTGCAAATGGGCTTCCCGCTGTCATTCAATTGGACATATGGCCATCTACATCTTTCGCAACTTCTAAGCACCCAACTTAACTGCTTTCTGAGGCTTGTGATGCTAGTTGCTAGCAAAGTTGTTATAACTTCGAATAATGGAAATTCAACGTACAACTTAACCTTACCAACATTTGATACAATAGATCCCACCTTGAGCTTTTGCTCGTTGTGCTCCATCAAATTAGACGACTAAAATCTAACTAAAGACTTTTAGAAACGAAAACTTTAAGAGCCTACCATAATTCATGTTCTTGTGTAATATAAACTATCTAGGCATGGCAACTCTGCGTACTTACTCGAAAGGATGTGAAAATACCCACGGAAAACAGCTGTTTTCGAAAGGCTTGTCTCAACCCAGCCCATATTTGCATATGCAAAAGTCACATTAGTCAGGACACAGGGATACCCAAGATATATGTAGCTAGTTCGTGTGTACGAGTAGGTCATGTGTGTTTACAGGTGTTCATACCATTTGGTCATGCATTTACATATTTGTGTTCGCTCACTTCTTTACATAACATTTGCTCTGCTTCCGTTGTTATTGTTGTATAAAATCGGAATGGCTATAAATATCCTTTTCCGACATCCCCTTTTTTTGACCTACGCTTTCAGAAAGACTACAAAGTATGAATGGATGAGCTCATGGAAACTATGAATGAGTCTATGAATTAGAAGTGCACCTGGCCTGCTCTACTCAATGTCATGAAGAGATAATACTCGTAAATGATAATGCGCTTTTATTTGTGTAGTCAGTTGGTCTTGGCAAGGATCGCTTCTACACTAAAAAACTGGCGCGCTTTGTAATGCTTCGTGCGGCCCTTTGCGCCTTTTCGTCTGAATGAATGTGTAAACCCTCGACCAGTGTATGCATGGTTGGTCCTTGTGTTTTTGATGTGTGTTCTTTTCATTTGTAAATATTTGCATAGTTCCGCATCAATGTGTGTGTGTGTGATGTGCGGCTCGTGCTTGTTTCTATATGTGCACATTCTATGTTCTTTGAGTTTTCTAGTTGTTAGCTTAATACCTGAAAGGGAATAACTTGTGTTTAAATTGAGTTTTGTTGTATCTTTTTTATTTTTTTTTTTAACTTAAAACATAGATGTCCTAATGCTTTCATTTGTTCTGTTTTCTCTTTTCTTTTTCTTCCCTTTTTTTGTTCTAAAACAGCGAATCCAGCCCTGTATGCACATTATGTGTTTAATACCTTGGATCAGGATCACAGCGGAATAGTTAGTTTCGAGGTAAGTTAGTTTTGCTTCTTTGTTTTTCAATTTTTAAAACTATCTACCTTGTACGAGTACGTTAATTTGTGGAAATGTGCTGTATGGAGCAACATTCAACAAATAAAATTGTCCGGTCCATTAGAATATAACCTCCTCCACCTTACTCCGGAAATATTAATCATTTTTCACATATATTACATAGAAACTTAACAGCTTTTGTGATTCAGGTTCGCAATCAAAGAATTCCTGTAGTGATGCATAAAAGCTATATGTTCTTACTTCTTAGTGATTCTTAGTTTTCTCTGCACTAGAAAACGTTCCACGGAAGAGTGCCCGGCCACTCCGAAGAATAGTTGTGGTTAAAGGTGTTTAATATGGACGCCAGGCGATTACTCTTCCACTTCACTACCAACATCCAGAATCGCGACTGAATATGGGACTTATGTTTTTTCCCATGCGGACACACTGATTCCTAACAACGAAGTATAATTAGTAGCCGATAAAGTCACAGTCACATCGGAGAATAATGATTACGAACAGTACATTTGGAAGTAATAGGCTGGTGGATCGTTCACATTGTTCACAATCGTTAGGATGATACACAGCCATTGGGACGTGGTACCAATATTGTTCTGCATATTCAAGAAGAACAAAGGGAATACTTAGAGGAAAGCAAAGTCAATTAAATCGTCACAAAGCATTCGCATTTCATTGACTATTCCTCAAGTTTCAATTTCTCAAGTCAGGAAACAAGGATGTCAGCAGCAAGGAAAATAAACCCAAACGTGAAGATGAAGGGGAGGATTAAAATGCCGATAAGTATAAAGGCAAGAAGAACAAGAAAACTGTCCAAGTCAAGAACACCGAAGACGAGGAGCTAAAATAGACTAAGCCAATTTTAACTAGAAATGCCGATGATATCTCCCAAGAGGAATACTGCGAGCTCAACAAAGCTTTGATCATTTAGCTGTCAAACATTTCTCTGTTGAAGTTCAATTGGAATTCCGTGCCTTGTTATTCATACCCCGTGTTTGAGTTGTACGTTCGTAGTGTGTTCAATGTAGTCAATTGCGAGGACCTTATTCCATCAAATTTGAACTTCATGAAAACAATTTAATCAATGTCATTCGCAAGAATTTAGTCAAGAAATGCTTGAAATTGTTCAAAGACAAGGTAAACTACAAGACATTTTACGAGCAATTCAGCAAGAAATTGAAACTGGGTGTCCATTAAAACAACAACGGCAACAACAATGTCAGTCGTATAAAAAAGAAACAGAAACACATCTACTTCATCACCGATGAGTCCAACGATCAAGTTAACAATTCTGCTTCCCGGCTTCGAGGTCGTTTACATGACTAAACCAATCAATGAATACGTTATTCACCACCTCAAAGAATACAAGGGCAAGCAATTGGTGTCTGCGCGAAGAGGACAAAGTAACGTACTATAAAAGCACAAGCTCTGCGCGACTCAACCCCCATGGGATACATGACTGGCAAGAAGCACTTCGAAATCAATCCAGACCAACCAGTCAGTCATCCAGACTTCATCAAACTTGAAGTGAAAATAAATGTTGAATAGGGGTATGGATCTAGGAATACAGAGCCTAATCTAAGGTATAGCTAATTTACTTTCCTTGAGGTTGCACTACGGTTCAGTAGTTTGGAATGAACATTAACCTCTACCAACAGCTCTCTCCATTTTTTGCTATCTTGTGCTAATCGCCTCCAGTTGAACATACCAAATTAGTTGAGATCTCTGTTAATTTGAGCACGCCACCTAAGGTCAAGTTTGCGTTGTCAATCTGTTATGGATTTGAAAACATTATTCTCAGCATATTCTAGCCATTGGAGCCGATAAATTCTAGGTCTTATAACCATGTCAATATCGTTGTATAGTCCATACAACTTGATATAAAAGATATAAGAATCTTCTCTCAAAACTCTGACCAAGCAGATAGAACCGAGAATCAATCGTGCAACATAATCTGTTTTATATAAAATACATACTTACGCTCCATGTGAAAGGACCGGCATGATTGGTGTCTTATATTTATGATGCTTTCTTCTTTGTTCAGGATAGGAATTTATTTTTCTGATGGCTTATTATTCCAAAGAAACAGCGATTGAAAAGATTGTGTATTTGTTTAAATTTACAGCGAACCTCGGGTAGACGAAAGTGTTTTACCATTTCGAAGGTATAGTTTAGGGTTATGGTGTGTTTTCTGTGCCGTAGGTGTTAGTAGCAGTGGCCTGAGTCGATGATTCTTGGAAAGTTAAGACATCAAGATTATAATTATTGTGCCAATCGCAATGTATAGATCTCATTAAAATATACCTGAACAAAAAACGCTGTCTTTAAGGAAATACAAGTTTACTCTTTATTAGTGGTTAAATGCTGAAATTAGACTAACTTTCATTTACTCTTATTTTATTTATTCTTTACTCTATTTCTTAATTTCCATATTCATTTCCTTGACATTTCTTTTTCTTGTTTACTTTCTCTTATACACGACTAATGTATCAACATCAACTATGTGTAATCTACTACACAATGTGATCATGTTGGCTTAGGATTTTTTGATTAGGTGATTGCCTTGTAGAAAAGAAGTGTACTATTACGATGGCATCTCATTCTGCCCCAAAGTTTTACTAACAAGAATCCCTTTTCGAAGCATCTGTTTTGTAGGACATTGAGACGAGAGGTGCTCTCCTTTCCTAACTCGTAGAAAATCAAGGATGATCTCAACTTATATAGGTCATATGTTAGGTCGAATTCTTCTTTTTGGTCTATGGTAGTTTGAATACTCATCAGGCCTATTTTGTTGAATTTTGTTAGCATTGATATAGAAGATAAACAGGTAATCGTTCAGATGCCCAAAGCTAAGGAGTCATTGGCTTAGTCTTCCTCTGATAACGTACATATCTATGTCAGAGTGACAAGCTAACCATCGATGAGTGCACATGCACACTTCCCCTGTGTGAGGAAAATAAAGAGTGCAGTGCAAAAAACATTCACAGTGCAGTGCATCGCAACTCTCCTGCCCATGGTCATACTCTTGCTTGCATTCGGTAAACCAACGTTAGAACTTTCACTTCGCTGTCTTGCTTAGCATGGTCAGTGTTGGTGTTTTTTTTTGATTTTTTATAATTTTACAATATTCGCGTGCTGAAAATCTGTAAATACAGGCCAGCTATTTTGGCAGGTTTAGCACAGGTAGGTCCCAAGCGATGTTGCTTACCAAACTCCACCACAATGTATAATAGTTTCTGTTCCGATCCGGAATTCAATTTCATGTGGTTAAAATTGATTTATTTACAGAAGCTCCAAACTTGGAAAGCTATTCAACCTTTAACGAGTGTGATGTGCTGTCTGACTCCATACAAAGAATTGTATCTCTGAATCCTTTTACTGAAATCATAAATGCGGGCGATTTTAATATACACAAATCCCGGTGGCTTCGTCAATCTGGACAGATAACACCCGAAGGACGGTGTAAATAAGCCCACAGGAATAGCAGACGTTGATAATCATACCCTCAATATCCTGGACTTGTTTTTACTTCCCACCCTGATAAGTACAAGGTCGATTTGATATCCCCTCTAGACTTGTCGGACATCTGTGTTATATCGGCGATCTTTTCGAACATTGACCACAGAGTTAGAGAAAGTATTCCTAAAAGACCCGTATATGATGTGAGGCAATATGAGAAAGCTAACTGGAGCATTCTTAATAGCTTCTTTAGAAATTTAGACTGGCCGTTATGTTTCCTTTATAATGACGTGAATGTCGCTCCTGATACGATCACAGACAGTATTGTCCTTGCAATGAGATCCGTTATCCCATGGTATCTTTATACTCGAGCTATAAAGAGGCTATCTGAGTTACAGAAAAGTTGTTCGATCCTACAAGACCAACCTGAAAAAGGAAAACCAAAAAAGGTTCAAACGAGGAATGACTGCAACGTCTTTCTTAAGCATGCAAAACTTCCATGTAAATACAAATTACTACAATAGCGAAAATGCAGTGAAAATTGGGGGTTGTTGATCGAAAGCATCAGAAATTCTGCCTCTTTCTCTATCCCAACGCTCATTTAAAATGTTATTCCAGCTGTCAGCTCTTTGGAAAAACCCAATCTGCTTCCTGCACATTTTGGGGCCAGCTTCACACTCCGACATTGTGCTTTGTCCCCGTCTACACTTGATTGCGTCGAATCTTTAATAAGTCAAATCTATTTTCGCACAAGTGTAGCAGCAAGCGTGCTTAAAGATCATAGAATTCCCAAATCCGCTGGTCCAGATGGTAAACCTTCCTTCTTCTAAAGAAGTATTCTTCCACCATGGTAAGACCACTGCATAAGTTTTTTCATCAATCCTTCTCCTTAGGATTAGGATTCTTGCCTAGCGGCAAAACAGAAAACAGCAATTGTCCGGTTCGTCCTTAAAAAAGGTGAATCTTTTCCTCTCTCCTCCTACAGACCCATTTAACTTAGGTTCCTCCTTTCCAAGGTCATGGAAACGATGATAAACTGTCAGCTCATGGAATATTTTGAAACATAAAAACTTCTTAATGACCAGCAAAATGGTTTTTGAAGCAACAAGTCCACTAGTGATTTGATCGCATGTCTTACCGTAAAGTAGAACGAAAACGTACATCAATCTGGCGAAAACAAGGTAATTGTATTTCTAAGGCATTTGACAGAGCTTCTCATCAGAAATTACCTTTCGGAACGTTGAGTTTTAGTTGTCTTGTAAAGTTTAAAGTCCGATATTCACAAAATAAATGCTGGTGTGCCCCAGGGCTCCGTTATGTCTCCGACATTATTTTTAATCTTTATCAATGATCACAGGTACTTCGAATCCAAAATAGTCCTTTGTTGATGACTATTCCTGCTTTTTATATTCGTTCCGCGTCTCAATGCTCTGCTCTTCGGCTATAGAAGAGGAAAGGGGAGCATAACCAATTGGGAAGCTATAAACAGAGTGAAATTTAATGCTTCCAAAATGCAATGCTATTTCCTATCGTTGAAGCGAAATTGAAATATCCAGCCGTTATCCATGAATGGCACCTACATCATCGAAACCGAAAAATTGTAAATCCTCGGTATGTGTGTCAAGAACAACTTACGTTGGAATGACCACATATCCAATGCCTTTAAAAATGTTGCGAAATGTCTAGGTTTCCTCATGCAATATAAGAAATATTTCACCCCACTGAACTGTTCTCAATATAAAAGCCATTCATTCTCCCAAAATTAGAGTACAATGCCCACATCTGGTCAGGTGCGCCCAAGAGATCTCCGCACCTGCTAGATAGGATTCAAAATCGTGCGAAAAAAATTAAAGGTGATATTTATATCACTCAGACAATAGACACCCTCAAAACACTAACGGAATGCTTCGTATTTAACTCGTTTTATCACTATGTCCATCACGACTGCTCTATTGAAATCGCCAGTAGCATTCCGCCTCTTCAAACATTTAACCGTAACACCCACCTTTGAACGCTCATTAGTATAGAGTTAAGCCTAAGCCGTACATCTCGCTTATGGAATGCACTGCCGAGCTTTTTATTTCCTAGTCATTATAACCTTCAAACATTTAAAACCAACCTACTTTGGTACCTCTCATTTTTTTCCTCCCAAAGTTTCCTTTGACCGCGCTGTGAACAATCATTTTATTAGAACTCAAAAACTTAGGGTTTAACCTATGCATGTAGTGAGCAGACAATAGATCGTAGTTCAGTATCCGTTTAGACTGCGCCTAAGAAGGCCGTATATATCAATTGACCACCCAAATATGAAGCTTGTGTCGAAATATATTGCCGGCAACTTTTTGCAAAAAATTAACAGGAAAATGCACAGAAGCCACCTGACTTGATCACTCGCAACCTACTAATTTTGTATAATAATACACGCCGTCATAAGCACATTAGATTACGAATCGCCTTTTAAATTAAAGAAGGCGATGCAGTAGCTGCATGATGGCTGATGGCATTTGAACCGAAGTGGTAGGTGACTTTGATATCAAACCTTAAAGGACTTCATCGGCTTCAGAAAATAGTCAGAACTGAGCCCTGAATTCATTCATATTCATTTTCTAATACTTTGGGTGAAAGTAATGATTCTATATTTCCAACGAATTGTTTTCGTTTAAGGATTCAAATTCAGCTTCCGTCAAAAAATCCACACCAATAAACGATTTTTCGAAATAAATCCCAAAGCTCAGAGACATTTCCTTTAACAGACAAATACAATATCACATTTCCTTACCCCCAATTATGTACAACATTTCCTTAATGACGACAATAATCGTTTTGGAACCGCAAAGAGCCAATCTTTCGCTAAGCATTTCGCTCCATTTCCACATCACACCACACCACATCACGAAAATCGTGACAAAATTCAACCAAGGTGCAGTCATTGTTGCCGACTCGTGACTGCGCTTAATTTTGCACGCTCCGTGTTGGCATTAGTTAGCCCAGTACCTAACCGCACCTCACCACACACCGCAACCATCGAAACATCAATCCCTCCGTGATTTTGAGCAATAAATTCCAACATTACCTTTATCTATAAGTAACACATAGTCATCGCCATCGTCCTTATCGTCGTCAGTTTGCTATATTTGTCTTTTTTTCGACATCGTCGTCGTTATTTTTAGTCAGCACACAAACTTGTGAAAGCAGGAATTTTGCATTTGCACAGCACCATGTTGAAGGAAGTGCTGGCAGTAAACACGAGACGAACGTACCATAATACCCTCCTGGCACCAACACTTGCGTCCTCCACCGGAAGGGAGAGCAGCTTTCAATGAACAACATAGGACTTCGTTTTTTCCTTTCTATGTATCCACTCTCCATGAAAATCAATTCCAGTTTCATCGATAAGTTAACAAAGGACAACGAACAGACTTAAGTTGCCAAACGAAATTATGACTCCTAGCATGGGGTTGGTTTAGACCTCCCCCATTACAAGCGTTCGATGTCGGCTCAAAAGATCTACTCGTTTCAAGGTCTTGTATTTTACGGAGGACGTTGCTTTAAGGAGTAAGAACCTGTTGATTGAGTTAACAGTTAAGGCTGCGAACCAACTACAGCAATGTTGGAAACATTTGCAAATGAGCTCATAAAAAAGACGACAAAATGAGTACTGTCGGGCTTTGGGACGATGTTTGAACACAAATTTTACGAGGCTTCTCTGGGGACCTGAATACTGACGGCCGGAGCGACAATGAGGTGATTTGATTACAATTACTACTTTCGGCCGGGCGACAAAGTGGTCATGATAGAAACTAATCTGCAATAAGGACAAAAGGTTTTTATTCTTACGTCTTTGAGTGTCCCCTTTTGAGTTGCTGAACATGGACATGGACATAGTTTTGCATAAATTTCTCAATTTGTCGTTGTATGTTGATTAAATTGCCACGTTTTATGGTTCTCCGTGCAAAACCACTGTGTTTATAGGGATAAAGTTGTTGATATACGGGCACAAGGACGTTAAAGACAATGTGTTCTTTTAAAATAAAATAGAGAGTAACAGAGGCATGTCCGTTAAGAAATACTCATAAAGCCGAACAAAACATCTGTGATGCGGGCAAGAATCCCCTTAAGGCAATGGAAACTATACTGATAAAACTAGATAAAAAGTGATATGACTTCAGTAAGCGCCCTCAATTTTCTATGAGCTAATCCCGTCGTCCATATGTAGCTTTTTTGAGTGCTATGGGTCTCTAGGAAAGACTTTCGCAAGATTTATCGTAGTCTATTAGTTAATACGAGATACAGTTCACATTGCCTTAAGGGATAGTTTTCAACTTTCTAAATATCTCTTCTCTTGAACTGGTATCCAAAATTAGCATTACCTAGTACTAACAAAATTTACGAATCATACTGTATCATTAGGTTAATTTGAGATAAAACACAGATCGCCGGGTGAATAAATCCTATACACTTAGCCTTCTGTTGAATTGTGAATCAAATCACTAGATCTAGAATGATACTCTGCATTCAATACTTATAGAGCTTCAGCAAATTATTTCATACTACTTCCAGATTACATATACGTATCAGTAAAATTCAATAAAAGGACGACCTGTATAACCAAAAAGTGGTACAAGAATCCCTCATTTGTACGTAGTCCTATTTTTTTTTAATGTAAGATAAAATATCCTGCACAAACGACTAAGCCGAGAAAAACTAAGCATTTAACAGGGTTTCGCTTGCAAAAGAGGTTCACATTCGGGTTAGAGCGATTTAGCCAACAAATTAATTTAAATTTTCTACGAGAGTCAAATTAAGATGGGCTTAGCCGCTGAGCTATACGAAATTTTGAAAGATAAGACCGTACTACAAGAAGGCAAAAACGTACGACCTCCTGGCCGTAAATGGCCAGAGTAGCACCGATTAACACAGGATACTGTTCGCCTATATAACATTCATTTATAAAGATATTTTTCACTACCCTTTCTTCTGAAACGGGCACCAACAATATGAGATAGTGTCTTTCAGTTTAAGCACTCAACTCAGAATCCTTGTACGCCGGTGTTAGCAAACAAAACTAAACTATCAACCTGGCAAACCTTTACTTCACCTCCGGGCACAGTTAACTCGAGACGCCAATCCAGGTAACAAGCAGAAGGGCTTTTGACCGATATGCAACGGTAAGCATACAAGAGAGGCTCCGTTCTAAGCTCGACGTAATGCGAGGCTTCATGCTGCTTACAGCAAATTCACCAATATAACCCTCATAAACGCCCACCCCCTGACAGAGGAGAATAACGACCTTACCAAAGACTGTGTCTACGAGCTGTAAAATCGTCCTTCGCGATTCAAGCCTACGTCAAGCCTACGCAAGGAGGGTATCTTTGGTAATACAATACAATACAATATAATACGCCATTAGCTTCGGAAACGGACACAGGCGTTTTGGCCTTGATATCAATAAAGACACGTTTTTTTTTTTAGGAAGGATCTGATCGAAAACAGTGGATGATATAGCGAATTGCGCGTTCGCTAGGCAGATTACATGGACCTTAAGTTGCTCTAAACGCACAAAACACATGTCTCGTAGAAATTTGATTTTCGTAATACAGCTGAATAATTTGTAAAAGTTGTGCCGTGCCATATTAGTGTGACAGTGATCTCTCATGAAATCCGCACTAAAAAAATTATCTCTTAAAGGATCATCTTTTATAAAACATCATCATTACAGTCGTGCTTTACGATACAGAAGATAAGACACTGACGAAATTAGATTAAATGCTTTCAGACATAGAGGAGACGTTTCAACATCGACCGGCAATATTGGCCTCATTAAAAAATCTTGGATAACCCTGCTGAGATGGTCACTTTGAGCGCATGGACGCCAGCGTCCCGGCCCAGAATGCTTTCTACACCAACCTAAAGGGATAGCGCGGTAGAGAAAGCCTTCATATTAAGGGACGCACACAAGTGGAAGGGCAACTCAGCCAACTTCGTGTGTGTGCGCAACTGGAGAGGCATGTTAGCTGAAGCTCTGGTCCATCCCAGACTTTTGGCCCCATCTTACAAAGTAAATAAAAGATATCTAAGGGTTTTTCTCTAGTTCAAGATACTCATATCTCAGGGAGAATATTACAACTGTAGATTATGGTACCCGATTGCCATTAGCTTTCACAGTGTACTGTTGTAACATCCCTACTTTTTCATAAAATTGGTTACATTGTCTGCTCTGATGCGCGAAATCTGTAGATCTTTCTTTAAATATCGTTTTTTATACTATTGTTATTATATATTAATTGCGATTGGCGTATTGAAACACATAATCTCCCTCGACGTTAATGAAGAAAACGGATATCTATGGTATACGCAATCGAAGTGCCACCATTACAGTTCTCTCATCTTTCTTAAGTATTTCCTCCATTGCGTCCATCATGCAAGATGAGTTCGTTCGTACATCATTAATAATTTGAATCCATATCAAATGATGTATGTATGGCTCGCGAAACGTACTAAAGATTACGTGATGGTACTTAGACATTATAATCGATCAACAATCACTATTCGTCATATTGTGGATATGCTTCGTATCACATACACTCTAAGTGACGCAAAGCCTACGGAAATCACAACATTTTGATCTTTGCCTGTCGTCCTCGATTTTGACCATTGATTTGCATCTGCACCCATCTATCTAAACGACACTTAACTTAAGTCTTGAGACCACACGTGACGTCGATATAACCTGGCCGGTAATTGAAGCTGTGGTGGTTAAAAACCAATATTACATTTAATACATAAATACCATAAACCAAGCTTTAATACTTAGTAAATATCCTCTATAATCACTCATAAAATGTATGTTTTGTTTAATAGAAATTTCCACACGATTTGTTTTAGATTCTTTCCAACTTTTGGGGTTAATTTCAAGCACAGAATTTTTGCAACAATCGTAAGTTGAAGATTATCCTTTCTAATAAAAAAGTCGCTAGGTACTAGTTATTCAATATCGCTATTAATCGACATAAACATTATGTATCTATGTAACATGTGTATCAACATGCGTTCTTGAGACCCAATCAAAATTCAATTGATTGACAAGCCAGTAATATAAAGTATGACAAGATGTAAAACCAAATGAAAAAATATACCTCAACCCTCGTATTAAAAAAGTTACAAATCTTCTTTAACTCTCTCATTCCAAAAGCTCCTCGAGCACCTGGAAAAAATACACAAACCAGAAGGAGAAACCAAACACATGCCCGAACGCCAATATGAAGTATCCTTAGGCTCTCATATAACAAAGATAGATGCCTCACGTCTTCTGGGTTTACAAATTACAGGCCAACCGAGTTACTATTACACAACACCTTGTCATCAAAATTCCTTGTTTTGATTCTAAAGTTCTTCGAATTCAAAGTAAATCCTTGCAATCCGCTCGATATGTGGACACGTCGAACGCCTTTGTATTGCTTTTAGTATGTCCTGTCTGAAAAAAAGAGGTGTTCCAGGCACGTAACCATACATGAAACTATTTTATTTAAAGTTCAACAAACCCTTCTTCAATTGTATTACACACACCCATGACCTTTGGACTTTGGACTTTGGACAAACCCCTTTCGTCATCATCAATAATAAAAAAAAAAAAACCATAAAACCATTACAACTGAGAATGTATAGGCTGGTCGCCCAAGCTTACATGCACGCACCCACAATCAAAGTTACTTTTATAACCACCTCCATGTGTCCGGTTTCAATTTTTCATTTTCTGTTTTTTTTTTTTCGTTTTCTCCGTTCTTTTTTGCAGGATTTTGTTCAAGGACTTTCGATATTATCTCGAGGATCCGTAGAGGAGAAACTTCGTTGGACGTTTTCATTATATGACATCAATGGTGATGGCTTTATTACTAGGGACGAAATGACTGACATTGTGACTGCCATATATGAGCTAATGGGACGCCTACCTGACGAGTGTCCTGAGGAGGAAAAAATCCGCCATAAGGTTGAGCGAATTTTTAAGGTGAGTTGGCAATTTATCTTCAATTTTTTTTTTAATTCTCTTTCACATTTTTCTCAACCGAGGATGATTGTGATGTAGAATAAGTCGAAAAAAATTATGTTGATGTTTTTTTTTCTGTGTACCGTTCCTTTCTAAAGCATGTTATTCTGTGGATGAGAAAAATTCTTTTAAATAGATTCAGGGAAAAAATTATTCGATTTTTATTGAAGAACCGGAGTATAGATACATCTTAGTGTAGGTGATGAAGTGAATTCCTGTAATTGAGAGATACATATTGAGGCATACCAATTCGAGCCTTAAGGCAACTATTGTATAACGTGACTCGGAAAAAAAAAATATTGAGGGATAATTTCATAGGAATATACGTAGGTTGGGTTGACTACAAAAATATCATAGGACAATACACCCTTTTATAAGAATCAACGAAGACCATAAGTCGTAAGTAGTATGGTATAATCTGAAAGACATAATCGATACAAAAGTATCCTACAAGCAAAGTACTTTGCATACTATATACAGTATATATAGTACAGTATATATAGACACAGCACTCACAATGAAATAAAATGTGGAATACAACATCTTATAAGTGGTTTCGCAAGTCGTTTTGGACTGGTTAAACCAACTTCATTAAGAAAGTCAGGGCCGTAGACTGCTTACTTGGCCAAAAATCAGATCACGACAAGTGTGTAACTATTGTAACTAGTCATAGTGTATGAAAATGTATTTTTACAAGGAAGAGAAATGTTAACAAACCTGATTTGGAGGATCAAGACACACAGTTGTTAAGATGTCATAACTGGGATAAACAACATAGGCATCCTAGTGTTCTATTTAAACACTCTGAAATTAAACAATTTGAAATGCTTCTGATATCGAGGCCTATGCAGGCAATCTTTGGTAGTGTCTGTTTACTTCGAGATTTTATTTAGTGCCGAGTTGACCATCAACGAGTGTTCATTCGCAAGTGCACTTGTGAAATTCGTTTCTCGCGTGGAGAAAAAAAAAACAAACATCAACCGTGACAACAGTTCACCCAGTCACTGCCGTTGCTATATTACATTGTCATACAGCGCGGGCAGTGTATGTATCAGCCGATGAATAACGGGTTGTATGTATGAATTTTGTTAGTGAATTTCTCGTTCACCGACCACACAGTTAGGGAAATGATTCCTAAAAGAACCATATGGCGATACGACAAAGCCAATTGGCTTTAGCAGCTTGTTTTACCATAAAATTTTAACTGGTCGTTATGTTTCCGTGATAACGATGTGGATGCCGCTGCTGATATGATCACAGACAATACTCTCTTTGGAATAAATAGAGGCAGTCTCGATTAGAGAAATGTTTTTCGGTCCCACAAGAACAACCTGAAAGAAAAAAAGTGAAAAAAGCTCCAACGAGGAACTGTTACGTTTTTTTAAGCCTTTAAAATATCAATTCGACTAAAAAATGAGGCAAAAAGTACTACAATGTCGCAAAGGTAGTAAAAAATGTTGGTCATTCGTCAAAAATATCAGAAATCCTGTCACATTCCAGCTGTCAGCTGTTTGGGCAAGGCCAATCTGCTTGCCGCATACTTTACGGCCAGCTCAACACTTCCAGATTCTGCTTTGTTTCCGTCTACACTTGAGTGCGTTTAATCTTCAATGAAACAAATCCACTTTCGCACTCGTGTAGTAACAAGAGTTAAGGTTCTTAAAATTCAGAAATCCCCTTCTGAAGAGGTGGTGTTGTCCCATGCTGGCAAAACCACTGCGTAAGCTTTTTCATCGATTCTACTTTTTAGAACTCTTTCCCAGCAGATGAAAAACAGCATTCGTCTAGCCCGTCCCTAAAAATGGCGAATCTCACCTCCTACAGATCCATACGTCCATCCAACCCTTCGCCCCGTCCGTCAGCTTATGAAATATTTCGAAACAGAAAAACTTCTCGATGAACGGTAGTACGGTTTTCGTAGCAACAGGTCCACTGTTGATTTGATGGCATGATTTCTAGTATCGAAAAGTGAAACCAAAACGTACATCAATCTGGCGAAAGCAAAATATTTGCGTTTCTTAGTCATTTGACAGAGTTTGGCATCAGAAATTACCTCTTGGAAAGTTCGATTCCGATAGAATTATGAAGCTATTCGGAAAATGGCAAAAGATCGTAGATAATAATGGCCAATATGTACTTAATTGAAAATGATTTTGAATAAAAAATATTTTGTTTCCAAAATGTACAAAAAAAACCGCGGAGACTTTTTATATGACCCAATATTTCACCCCCACTTAACTGTCATCAATACATGGGTCCTTTATCTACTTAGAATTAGAGTAGAATGCCCACATCTGGTCAGGTGGGCGCAACAGTCTGATGTGGGAAAAGGCCAAGCCTCTCTATTCACAGCGATTTTTGTTTTTCATTTTGTGGACAGACGTGCCATTCCGAATAGCGAGGAAGTCATAAAAAGAAGACTTCACATTTGGAGGCTTTTTTAGGCCTATGGAAGGAATGGTAACATCGAAAAAACATCTTTTTCTGTGGCATATTGTCTTATCCTGTAAATCACAGCCCAAAACCTCATAATAGATGAATAGGCATTGCTTCATTCAATAAAAAAAGTTGTCCTGTTCACGAAAAGGTTAAAGCTCATTACTTTGGCCCAACTTATACTAACAATTATCTTCTTGCCCAATTAAAGCAATATGAAGAGTTAAAACTAAAAAGCAAACGATCTCTTTGCCAAACGTAAAGTATCTGCATCGAAATTACTGATAGATTAAAGCGAAAGTAAAACATTTTCATTTTTTAGTGTGGCCATTTCTAAGATTGTCCTCTTTTTATAGTGGTAGCAGCCAAGAAAGTATTACCATTAATCTCCTTGATTTTGCCTGGATACTGATATTCATCGTATAGAACCAGGAGGTAATCAATCGGTCACTTTAAAAGAACAAGCTCTTCACCATCTGGATGTTGGCCCTGAGAGTACATTGTTAGGATTAAATTCTTCAATATCAGGGCCCGCAAATGGCCCGCAGACCCCACAACAAAAAGCTGCTTTTTGTCACTTTTTTTCTTTAAAATAGGATGCAGTAGCTTCATATACCAATCTTCGAAATTTTGTCCATCGAACCAGCTCGATTTACTTCAATTATAACGCACCTTATCGGGACCACCTTTTATCCAGGAATGCCATAACTTTAGTGACTTATATTTTACATAAATTGAGGCTACCTCAACTGTTGCATTACCATATATCATTATCGAAGTACACGCCTTTGTAGATACATATTCTTACCAATACTTTTTCGATCCTGAATCATGTTTTCCAGTTCTGTTGGCAATTGGTCAAATAACTTATTTATGATTTCCTCGTCGATTCCAGCTTGAATTCGTGAAATTTTTTTCGCAACCCTAAAATAGATTTGTTTCGGTCTAAAAATGCATTTTCCGAATCAAGGCTAGGCATGTTGTTCCTGAAACGAGCTTCTTTCTTGCCGGATTTATCCAGATAGATTCTTCTGAAATCATGAGTATTCACTGGAACACCATAAATAGTCGTAGCAATAATGTGCTTAATACGAGTAAATCCAAACTCTTCTTTGGCACTGAATACGGTTTGACCCGAAGTCCCGATATATTAGAATGAGCATTTTTCAATTTTTTCATAAGGGTATTTCTATGAATACGGTATCACTAACTTTTCGAATAGAAATTGTTTCATTTCGGACTTCGTGAATAGCGTTTTTGAATGATTCCTGTGTAAAGTTGCAGTAAGGCAGTCCTTTTATCTTTCTTACGTATCTTCGTGGCAGCTCAATTGTCTGCTCTTGAAATTAAACAGTTAGGGTTACTTTGGGCCAAGCACGTTTGAATGTGAAAAATAAGATAGACACATAACAGGTAACATTTGTGTCAAGTCCAACAGAAAGGACGGGGTATAAATTTACCAAATGATCATATTAACTCTAATATTTTTTATAATATGTAAATTATTAATTAAAAAAATATCTTGCCTTCAATCCCGTAGCGCTTTAATTTTTAGTTTGAAATGAAATTTTTCGCACTAGCATGTTCCCGCCAAAAATTGGTTTTGAGTGACAACTTATTATTGAGAAACATAAATGCAGTCAAGTGCAATTGAATGTGAAAAAACAGGGTTTCCATAAAGTAACCCTTCAATCACAAAGTAACCCCAGTTTACGATATCGATTATTTGGAGGAACACGTTTTCACTTGTCCTCTTTAAGCTTAATTCAAATGAATGATTTGTCTTAGCTGAATAAGAATTCTCTGAGATTCTTCAACCTCTTGAACCTGCAAATAGGTGCGGAAACTTAAGATCACCAAATATCTGTTTGATCAAAGTCTAGTATTATAGAAAACTTTTTATTTTGTTGTGATCAAAACCGCTGGAGAGTTCTGCAGAGTCTGCACGCTGATATCAATAAATAATCCGCCGTTTTCTTTTGGGCTACCAGAAGAACTAACAAAAGACAGATCACGGATATCCTTACGGAATTATGCTTTTGTTAGCCACATTAATGTGTTTAGGATCTGCTTCACTTAAAAAAACAAGGATAACACAATTGTTTGTAGATTGTAAGTTGATTCTGCCTTTTTTGTCGTGGAAAGAAGTCTTAAGAGTCGTGGATTCTAAGATTCTAGACATGAAATGATTAATAATCTGAAGATGAATCCTTTGGATACTACTTCAGATGATATTCGGAATAGCGACAATCCACCCATGGGCTTCTCGACCGTATCCGACCCCTCCGCCGATTTAGTGACCCAGGAGTTGCTAGATCACTTGAATCCAATGACTCCTGTGGATCTTTGTACGAAACGATAAAAAGGGATAGATCTTACTCTTCAAATAACTCCACAGGAAGAAGTCTAAAGGTATCAAATTCCATGACCTTGGAGGCCAATCAACTCTCTAACCAAAATTGTGTGACCTTCAAATTTCGTACGCAACATATTGACAGATTGATAGCTTGTGTGGGCGGTAGACCCAATTCATTCTATTTTGGGATAAAAAATAGTCGGTCAACATGTTGCGGTAATGTTCTCCATTCACTGTAACTGTCTCTACAGTCTCGGCTTCGAAAAACTACGGACCAATGCCAATGCGGATGCCCCTAACCCATAATGCGCACCATACAGTGACTTTTTGAGATGCATTGGTTTTTTGTGAATCTCGTGTGGGTTTTCCGGTCCCCAGAAATGTTGTTTACTACGTACCCATCCATCCAAAAATGGGCTTCATCTAAAAAGATCAAATTCGATGAAAAATTGTCGTGGCGATCCAATATCCAGTTAACGAATAACCACCTAGGTGGTCCAAAGTCTTCAATTACCGTGTAATTTGGATTTTATAAGCGTGCAAATGGAGTTCAGCTTTTAAAACTCACCGTAAAGTGCCATAAGTGAGGCCTTATTGTTTACTTCGGCGACGAATTGAGGTACCTGACTGGTTTTGAACATTTTCGCTCACAGTGGTGATGTTTTGGCGTATACGTGCTGGCCGAGCATCCTGATAGAGAGTTTGACCCGATATCGAACCATCTTTTTTTCTGAACTTCTGAACACGAATTTTACGAAATGTTACTTTTACAGATCACTGTAATCGTTCAAGAGCAAAAATGCATTTTTGTGTGGTAGGCGACTATATGACTAAAATTGCCAAAGATTGTATGACATCTGTCAAAAAGATTAACCACATTGAATCCAGTAAATTGACAGCCAACATCCACACCATCTGTTGGTTCACCCTTTACAAGCTCTCCAAGAGCTTCAGACCTATAAGTCTAACTTCACTTCATGCTAAAGAATTTGGAGAGAATGATTAAGTTCCATGTTTACAAAACTACTTTGCTACTGTCTACGATTCAACAACAAAGATCCTGCAAGAGTGCGCTTTGCAATCTGGTAGGAAGAATTGAAGTCGGCCTTGACAAAAAGAAGACATATGGGTGCTTTCGAAAATTTTACTGATAAAAGCAGTGCTGGTGAATCGCTCCATTATTTAGGATTCTGACTGCGACCAATACGTGATGGCCCCATACGTGATCGACGATTGGTGCAATAGAGACAAGTTTTCATTTAAGCCTCTCAAGTTGTGGTCATTCTCTTTAGGAAAAGAGGGAAGCTGACTGGTCTGACTTATCTTATGTGTCAGCAGTAGACATCACCATCCTTGTCTTTAACAGAGCTAATTTTGCGAGTGTCATCCTGGATAACAAACTCCTTTAGACTAAACATAATACGTCGAAAGCCTCTAAGTACCTGTCTGCCTTCTGACATTGTTAAAGAAATATCGGCAAGACCTGGAGCTTATTACTGAGGAGGGTGCTTTGGATCTACGCGGCTATTATAAGGCCTTTCGTATTAGATGATATGCGTCGGTGGCTTAGTAGGGATTTCATCCAGTTTCATTCCTCGACGAACTGCAAGGTGACTTTGACTTGGACAGAAAAGAACACATAAGTCGCCTGTGATTGCTAGGACTTGTAGAGAAATTTATTTGAACGCTCTCCGTTTTCTACTAGGAGAGACAATACAGTAGAGAAAGATGTTGCCTGTGGAAGTGGAAGGGGCTACAATCATTTTTGTGTATGAAATTCGTATCAGTTAGCCAACGACTGCGAAAGCAGTTAAAAAAAGGCGCAATCTATGTCATTTAGTTAAAATCGTCGGTTTCACTAAATTATCAAACGATTCTACAAACTTTTAAGAAATTAAAAGAATGACTATTTTACGAATTTGAGGTGGCTTCATTAGTTAAGATTGTATTTCAAGCATTACATTTGAACTGAATATTTTACATCGCAAGTTCCATAAGAACAAGATAGGGAAAATGTCGCCCAGACATATGGGTGTGCACTATCTAAAGCAGTTGTTTGAACTTGGTTAAATTTACAACCCTGTTGGCATGTTTCTAAAAATCAGATAGCAAGGCAATTTTTTTTTTCTTTTGTTTTGAGTGTACTTTAATTCCAGAAGTGATTGAAAACTTTATTCTTTTCGTTTTTTTTTATCCGCAAACACAAAAATTCTATCGCACCTATTGTATATTCTTCACACAAATGTATCTAGAATTTAAATGAACATGACTCAACCCTTTCATAAAGTAAACCACTTAAACCAAACAAGTCAATGCCTACACTAAACAAAATTACTTATCTACCTCAAGGAACAAAGAAAGTCTCTATGTCGCAGTCATAAAAATTCCTTCCTTCAAAAGTTGCGCTCAATTTAGAACCTCGTAAAACCTGAATTTAATTACAAAGCAACCAGACACAAACACAGCCCAAATAGCAGGACATCCTTTTCCTTTTTAATTGCACTTTAGCAACGCTGCCAAGTCTTGAAAACAGCTTGTAACAAATTTTTAGATTGAATTAAATCTCAATTAAAATGTTTCACAATCCTTGGCGTTGTTAAAATCCTATCTCTGCCTCTATGATAATAAGAGTAACCATCAAACTCCGACGTAAGAAAAAACTAAGCAAAAACCAACAGAACAACCTTAACTCTTCTCGGATCTCAGACCCCGAAAAAACGATAATTAGGACACGATGCCCCTGTCTACAATAAAAAAGAGAGAAAAAAATTCTTACTTAAAAGTACTAAAAATGTTTTCATGAAAACAAAATACGAGCATACTCATGCATACTCGTATTTATATGCAAAGTGACCAACTTTACCCTCACTAGTCAATTGCATTTCCATTACAGCACAATTTCTAGTCCTTCGTAAGGATAATAAATTCACTAAAACCAATTTAATGAAAAATAATATCCATGCACACAAAGGAATTCCCAGTCTCCATTTTCAAGTCAACCCCACCAGTTCACTATAACATAAAAGAATTCTTCTGAGAAACGTTGCAAAAAAATTCTCTTTTACCCACTTATCCTTGTCAGCCATACTCTCCTTTAGATTCACATCACGTACTGTAAGTTGCCTCAGTCTCCTCCAGATACATACATTCGGTCTTAATACAAAAATTCCACACAAGTAAATTTGAAAATTTAAAAAAAAAAAAATTAATTCTCTAAAATTGCTAAGTAAAAAAGGACCTCATCACTATGGAAGGACTCTTAGAGGAGTGGCATTATATTAAGTCTGAAAAAAATAAATTAAATTCGGATAAGGCAAACCTAGTAAACCAATTGTGACTCTATTATGCAAATTGAATTGATATTCTCTTTTTTTTTTTTTTTTTTAATTTTACAGAAAATGGACCTCAATCGGGATGGCGTTGTTACATTAGAAGAATTTCTTGAATGTTGCCATAATGACGAAGCGATTTCAAGATCAATGTCGGTCTTCGACACAGCATTCTGACCATATCCGGGCGATGATGTCTACGACGGTAGTAAATCGCGCCGTCACTGCCGCCATCGTGATATGCGGCAACATCGTCATAGCTCGAATAGTAGTTTAAAAAAGAACACCCACACTAAGAGTAACGTAAATAGTAAGCAACCAACACTGCAAGAATATCAACAACACGGTAAATCTAGTCAAACCACCTCCCATAGCAAAACGAAGAAAATTAGCAAAACCAAAGGACAGTCGAGCCCAACACCACCAACCGAGAAGGTACCTATAGAGCCTACGGAACAAACATCGACTGCAGGTAGAGAATCAACCGACCGACGACAACTTAATTTAGCAATTACAGTTCAGGGGTTACTTTCACCATCAGATGTGGTAAGCAATCACTATCAGCTGCAGGACCACCATAATTACCACCATCAACAACAGCAACAACAACCGAGCATGAACAGCAAGGACATCGTTGTAGTAGTTGAACCACCTAACATGCCAACTTCAAAGTTGTCAACAAAATCACCGTCTCCATCACCATCACCATTGCCATTGTCTCCAGGTCGTCAACGAGTATCTGCCTCACAAGAATCTAACTCGTCATCTAGATCAGCGTCATCCACTTCCCTAACGTCAACGTCTTCATCGACGGCATCTGCCTCATCGTCGTCATCGTTTTGCCGTCATTGTTTACGTCCGCAAAGAGAATTGCAATTACGCTACGTACGCCATCGTCGTCACAAAAAGTCCGAATCCAGTCAAAAGCTGCCAATTACATCGCATAACTCTCTCCAGCAGTTAGGCACATTACCAGATCCTAACCAGAGTCGTCGGACTAGTAAACGCTCGACAGCATCATCAACTGCCACCGCACAGAAATCCACCACCTCACAGCGTTCACATCGTAATGCAACTGTCATCGGCATCGGTACATCAATGACAGATACAAATCATCAACGTCAATGTCAACGTCAACATCAACATCAACATCAACATCAACATCAACATCAACATCAACATAAACATCCACATCCACATCATCATCATCAACATCAGCGTCACTTGCATCGTTATTCGCAGCCATTAACAACAACTATACGAATTGAGTCGGAAAGTGGTGGTGTTACCAACTTGTCACGAAATCAAAATTTAAATCAAAATTTAAGTGTTACCACTCCGAATTTGTTGACGGTAAGTGGTGCTAGTTCAAATCGATCAAGTCGTAGCGGCCGTGCGAGTAGTAGTAGAAGCGGCCAGCTAGACCAGCAAACACCCGAATCACCATCGTTGGTAAAAGTACGAACATGGTATACTGTAGCCAAACAGGGTGTTTCGTGTTAGCACAAAGTGTGTGATTTTATTATTTAGTTTTAAATTTTGAGTTAAACACAAAATACAACATACAACCACATACAAATATACACACACTGATAGTTGTAGAAACACGAGATCATAAATAGATTAAGCTGAGCTGAATTGAGGGAGAAGTGGGATATTGCCCCTAATTAAGAGAATATCTACTTTCAATTAAAAGGTTTTGAAAGCTGTATCATGAAATATCTGAATCAATAATTACTGCATAACTATAGTGCAGTTATTTCACATGTTTTGCGTAAGTTTGGAATAAAAAGGTGTATTCCTCCCCGAGATTACCTCGACCAAACAAATATGAATTTCGAAAATCAATCAGACAATCAGTGACTTTTATCGATAAAAGCCATACTGAAGACGTCAAGTGACCTTTCTGAGGGGGCTTTCAATCAATCTTGAAATTAGGATTTTCTGCGATCAGCTGGCCTTATGATCCATCCACATATGTGTAAACTTTGGGTTAGTCCTTATATTGCTGAAAACTGAGTACATGTTTTCCCGTATCATTTGAACGGTTTAGCTATCTATGATATTAGATAGAGACACATGTCAATAGAGAGTAAAGATTAATATAGATTCATCTCTATCCATTGGCTCTTTGTCCCGTCATTCAGTTAACCATAAGTCTCACACACTTTCACATACGCATACATACATAAAATAAATGAAAAAACACAAACAAACACATACATATGTATTTAAATAACTTAGGAAGAATAATTTTTAATATAATGAAATTTTTTTGTATAAGAAATTTTAGTGATTAGTAAAACCAAGATCCTTGTAGATAATTAATTTTGAATGTATATTTGCGATAAATATTTGTAGGTTACGTATAAATGAATAGTTCAGTCATAAATTTATTTTTTTTATAATTATTTGTACTTACTTTTTATTAATATTCTTTTTACATAATTTAAACTATTTTCATAAGTTTTAAAAATAATTACGGTTTAGAAGTTCCTTTTTTTACATAAATCTTTTGTTTTTTTCTCATAACAGACAATGAAGTGTTCTTAAAGATATAATTTTATTCAAACAAAAGTTGTGCGTAATTAAATAGAAAATTTAGATGAATTGGTGGCAGTTTGTTGGAGCAGGTAATTTTAGAAAAAAAAATTAATTTTTACGCTAAATGAAACTGCGGCCCACTGACCAAATTTATAGTGACAATATGGAGAAACAGCGGATCTTTTGGGAGCCAGACAAGTTTTTATCCTTGTCTGACCTTAAATCTCGAAAATCGAAAGCGTCCATCGCGTGCTATAATGTGATCATTGTTTGAATAAAAATATGACCCCCAGGTAAACAATATCAATCTACTTTCTGGCAAATATATGTTAGAAACAGATCAAAGTTGAATTTAATATCTCCTTTATCTATAAAGCTATCTCCCGTACAATGCTCACAATATTAAACCTTTTGATTGCCTATCTAAATGACGGTATTAGATCTAGGTAAATTGGATCATTTTATAAAAGGGATGGACTGATTAGCCTACTACTTCTGCAGTCATCACTCGCTATCTGCCACACTACGAAAATCGTACTTTTTTGTACTTCATATCCAACTTGTTCCTCATTCCTACCTACTTTACTATACTGCACTTTTCTATGTTTATCGTTAGTCTATGAGTAAACTTGACTAATTGAAGCACATCCTCCATGACGTGAAAGTATATCTGCTTTGTGTAACGGAGATATGGTTTGATGTGGATATAGATAACCTGGCAAAAGAGAAGTTCTTCGAGATCCCAGGATATAAACTAATACAAAATGACAGAAGTACAGCTATTACTGGCGGTGGATTTGCAGTGTATTGAAGTATATTAAGTGATTAAAATGAAGGGTGTTAACAAAGCCAAAAGAAGGCGTGCGATACCAACACAAAGTGTATCATTAGTGTTGCCTATAACTCTTATCAGTGCTACTGCCCAGAACCCTTATTTTCTTTAATCTACGAGTACACTGCAGCTTTCGAGCACATAATCATTTGTGGCAATCTAAATGCAGATCTTTTTAAAACTGACAATACAGCTCGCCAATTGCTTGATTTTACGGCTGGCTCGGTAATGAACTTATTCGCTTCTAGACCAATTATCCTTAGCTGTTATATCCGATCATAACGTAATTTTCTGACGTACAACGTTCAATTATATCTTCCCTTTCCACGACATCATTTGAATTTAAAGACTACTCAAGCATACCATAGATAATGAAGCATTTAAATGCTGGCCACCTACCATGGCGCAAGTAAATTCTCTAGAAACATTAATAATAGAACTCTTCAATAGTCATATAAATGTCCATAGTTTACGCATTAAGTCCACAAAGCTATCAAAATAAGAAACAAGCTTTATTCTAAATGGAGTTCAAGGCCAACTACTCTGAATTGGGAAGTTTTTTGTCGTGCTCGTAATTACTCCATCTCAATAACTAAAAGAGAAAAAAAAAAGATATTATCTATCTAAATTAAACCTGAATAAAGACCATGAAACAATTTGCGCTGAACTGACATTTGAAAGAACGTAATAGTTGATAGTATCCCTGATATTGACGATCTTAATTCTGTTTATTTCTCATACTATAACCAAACCACTTTTCACTCCAAATTATTGTATGACCTTACTGCCGGTTTTGACTTCAAACTTCATCACTCAACACAGTCTGTTCTCCACTTTGCAGTCCGACTTCCGAGGTTGTCATAGCTGTTCTAAAGCTACGGTCAAAATTCTTGACGTTATAAGGGTAAATTTTGATAGGAATTACTTTACGGTGCTATACTTGCTTGACTTCTTCAAGGCTTTTGATAGTGTTAACCATAAGGTACTATATCAAAAACTTAGATTATATTTTTGCTTTAGAAAAAGTTCTGTGCGCCTGATTTAAAATTATCTCGACAACCGTTATCGTTAGAGTTGTTCACAACAACGCCTCGTCAGAATTTGGCCTCTAAGCTACAGGAGTTCCTCATCAGTCTATACTTGGTCCGATTCTATTTTGTTTTTTTGTCAATGATCTAATAAATTCTGTTCAAATGTTGATATCCACCCATATGCTGATCCACCTAGAGATACGATCGGGCTTGTTGAGAACCTATTATCAGATTTAACAAAGACCTGTCCAAAATTTATAACAATGCCTATTTTTAACGGGCTTCATCTTAACCTAATGAAATCACAACTGATTTTAATATCCAGACAACACTTTGACATGGACAGAATACCACCAGTATTCCTAAATGCCAAAGAACTCAATTTTGTTAACGTGGCTATTAATCTGGGTTACAAATTAAATAGATCACTTTTCGCTGTTGGCCATATAAATTCCAGTTTTGGGCGAATCTATGGTGGACTGCGTAAACTCTGGCTCAGACATGTGAAAACGTTATTTCTACCTATAACTGACTATGCTGCTGTTGTCCACTGCAAGCTTGATTCCCTCTTGCAACATAATTTACTTGTAGCCTTTAATGATATGATAATGTTTGTTTACGGACTTTCTATTAGCGTAACGCTCTATATACATATTTTTACTGGACTCCAAGCTTAGAAATAAATTTCCACAATTTATAAACTTTGCTCGGACATAAGTCCTTGCCAAATGGTTTGCCATAAAATACTAAATATTAAAAAAAAGTCCTAAAAAAACACCCTTTTCTTGTAAATCTGTTGCCATATTTTCGCAATTAGGTGCTTGTTTGACCTTAAAGGTTCTGAATCCTAAAGGAAAACTGTTAGGAAAACTTGCGCAATTGTGATGGTAACGAACAAGGTTGCAAAGAATAAGTGTAAATCGAGAATGCAAAATGTCACAATTGCATCACGGGAAATTAAAATGCCGATGAACTTTGTAGACAATTGGAGAATTTTTCAGAAGCTGGTTGCCTGTAGACCAAACGAATGCTTCCCGTGGTCTCTAAGAAGAAAGCAACTTTCTTGCTGCTCTGATGGTGAACTACGCTTTTGCCAAGCACTTAAATGTGCTCGAGTGTGTTGATACAACATACTGTTCCACTTGCTGCGAAATAATGACCACACCGCCGGACACTGTCTCTGTGAATGTCTGATGTACGCCCGCATCAGGCTGCTGGTACTCGATGCTGCTGTGGGGGGGGGGGAGCTGGTACTGGAAACACTTTATCACTGAAGCGCTTACTCATCTTTCTTAAAAAGACTGAAAAATTTCAGTAAAAGAAATACTCGTATTTTGTTTAAGCTCCTGAATTGTTTAGGACTTGTTTATAAAATCTCATCAGGTGCCGTGAAATTTTGCGGAGTTTGGTAGCCATGCCACCGAAAATTTCTCGAAGAATCTCTATTGCTGTCCATGGAGTGTGTGCTTAATCCTTTTACAACGATATGTTAGGGTTATTATGAACTGGTGACCACAAAAAATGCTGGTGTGTGTATGTTTACGATTTTTTAAATAATATATAGTATGTAGACTGATGCCTCTATAGGCTACATTTTGACACTAAACAGTGCATCTAGAAGGGTGACTTTTGACTTTTCCGATAATTCTTTTTATTAACAGATCCATTTAAAAATTGAATGTGATGCATCGTAGGCGCTATTCTATAGCCTGCGATAGCAATTCTTGTGCCAATTGAATCTTGTATGGAAAAGGCTTCAGGTTAAGTTTCAAAAACTGCCGTAGTGATTCTCCGGGATGCCTAAATCCTCAACAGCGACGGACAGACACTTTATCGCGTACCACACAAAGTGTCTTCATTTCGAGCGTGCCGATAAACATTTTGTCATCGCAGATACCATACCGCATATATTCTTCAAAGCTTCAAGGTTCATTTTTTTTATATTGTTGTAATTGAGTTTAAGAGCTTGCATGATTTCGAATGTATAAAATTGTAAAGCTTCTTCTTGCTGGCTCTTGTTTCAGAATAAGATTAGAATATTTTTCGAAGAAGAAGTATTCATAATAGTTAACTCTATCAATTTTCTAATTCAAATTGTTTAAGTATCAGTAGAATATTTGAACTTTCTTTGCTGTTATAAATTGTTGTTGTCCTTATACCACTTAACTCATCAGACGTTTTTATTTTATCTCAGTGGTAAGTAAAATTAAACAATCTATCGTCTATCTATTACCAAAAGAAAACAAAGCAATAAACCATACATGTAGTACCTAAATCATTTGTGATTCTCCTACTGCTCCTATTTAGTAACGCACAATTCTGTTTGTTTTTATGAATCTACTCCCTCTCAACCTATTGGCCTGTCAGTAGAAATAAAACACAAAGTGCATTAATCTTCTTTTTTTTCAGTTCTTTTCTCTAATCTGCTTTAAATACATCATTTATCATTTTCTCTTCTTTCTAAAGTGGTCCATATCACAGCAAATCTCAACACTAAACACTCACATTACATCATCTTGGAAAACTCTTCACACTGACAATTGGAATTAACTTACAAAAAAAAAAAAATAAATAAAAATTATAAAAAAAAAATTTGGAAAAAACCAAAAACAAAAAAATATCATAACATAAATTTGAAGCTTTACTAAGAACTAGGAAACAAGAAATTGTGTATCTTTAAAATACAATTTATAATAGAATTTTTCTCGTATTCTCGTTACGTCAAATTCAGTGGAAAAAGTGAACAATTTTATCAAAAATCAACTTTTTTTCCAAACCAAAGGCAGAAAGAAAAGAAGTTGTTCATATATAGAAGAGTAAAACGAAAAAAAAACTAAATAAATCAAATATTTGTCAGATACTTTGAAACGCGTGTATTATTGTCGCGTATATCTATTTTCACTACAACTAAACTTAAAAAAAAAACAAAAACAAAAATAAACAAAGAAAAAGTTAAAAGCTCGTTATCAATGTTCTTGTTGTTAAATCTATTGACAGTTTGTATATTTTTGCAAAACAAAAAACAAAATATAATTAAAAATAAAAAACACGTATCTCTCCAACAAAATGTAGCTCAAATCGATGTTTTATTCTTTTTGTTAACATATATGTAAACTTGTTAAAAGAATTTCTATTTTTTTTAAAACTTATTTCATTATGGCAACACTGGAAATATCCTTATGATATTAAAAAAAAACCAAGAATTAAATGAAAGAGGGCAAAGAAAATACTTATGAATGTAGATAGAGAAAAATATTAATGTTATAGAAGAATAGAAAATTTATAAAAAATTAAAAAAAAAAAAACAAAAAATCAGAAAACATCCTTATGTCCAACAGGTACTTGTACTCCAAAAGAAGTGAAAACAGAAAAAAATATGAAACAAACTGCAACAACATACACTTTTCGCAGCAGTACGTATAGTCTTCCACAAAAGGCTTTGCAACAAAACACTTTTGAAAAACAAAAAGATAAAAAAATAAACGAAACAAATAGTTAATGCTAGTAGTACCTTAAAACAGCTTGTAGAATCCTTATCCTAGTACCTCAAAACAGCTTTTAAAAGAAAATCCTCATTCCAAAATTTAGAAATAGTATTTTTTGAAACGAAATTCGAAATAAATATGTATTTTCGAAATTTATGAGAAATACAGACATATTTTTGTATCAGTAGAAGAAAAACTATGTATTCTCCTCCAATAATACGTGTAAGACATTTGAGTTACTCACAGCTTAGATACTTTTTTTTTTCTGTGATTGCAAATAATTTTTTAAAAGTGTAAAAGTTTTAAAAAATGACATTAAGTCATTTATTGAGAATAAAATTCTCTATTTAGCGATCTCCTCTGAACTCGGTACATGTTTGTAAAGTCAATAGATGCTTCCGAAACTAGTACATCAATTATCCTTCGTAGAGCGCATACCCGCTTAGAAACTTACCCTACATCCCGAACAAGTGTGCATGTGCAGAATTTTCGGCACTCAAAGTAGCGTCATTTTCAATTTTCATAGAACTTTTGAAGTCCTAGCATACTCACATGTAGGTCATACAAGTTATAACTTGTAAAAACTAAAAAAAGAGACCATCGTTTTATCGCTTCATTGATTGCTTACAAACTAAATAAAATGCTTCCACCAAAATTCTCGAACGGCATAGGGCATCAACAACACCATGACCCCATCTTGTTCAAAGTGCTACAACAACATTCTCGTATCCCCAAAAATTTTGATTTTTACTCAACTGTTCTACGTCACGTTTGTCTAAGGTAACCCGCAGTTCCTCGTCCCTGGATAAGTGGATTAAACTGCGCCGTCTGTAGATTTTTGATCCGATTTCTGTTAAAGTTCTTTGTTGCAGACAGGATAGGAACAAAAATTCTCAAGATGAGTCTAAGCCTACCTATTTATAAAGTTATACAGGTCGCGTGTGGTACTCATACTCATATAATGTAGTACCGATTTTAAGTTAGAGCAAAGGTTCTTGGTAAGCAGAGGTTTGGGTCTTGTCCTGAAAATGTTGCTTCTCCAGACTTTGGATAGCTTTGTGCATAAGCGCACATATTGTATTGAGTTGGGCGTAGGTGTTGGAAGTGGCCAGGGCTTTCAATTTGCCTTTCCTTATTATAAAGTCCACTCTGTTCACTTTAGTTTCTAGATTTTGGACCAGTATATGAAGATTAATTGTCCGATGTGATAGTTGCAGACATCATCAGCGCTTTTTTTTTAAGAACTAAACTTAGTGGTTAATTGAATTTGGCTTATTTTTAATTTCTAGTCAACTACTCATCTTACATAATTTTTGTTAACTGAATGTCTTTCGGGCGTAGTTGGAAGCCAGTCCTCTACCACTTGAGCCACAATCATAGTCCACCGAACTCTATTATTATTATGATATTTTCCATTCCGAAACTGATTGCCACCGAGAACGATATCAGTGACAGTATTATTCATTCCTAGTGTACTCCACTTGGAAATTAAAACTCCTCCGATACCTTATCATTGTATAAAAAAACCACACTTGCTACTCTCCTGGTAGGTATATTTTTTTATTGGATGCCTATCCTGCGCAAGGTTAACCGGGAAAAATTTAAGTTAAATTTTCGAAAGCATTCTCAAAGTTAATAAACAATAAATATTGTCGAAGAGCTATACTCAACGCCATATTGCTCTATTACGGTCTATAAGGCGTTAATGTGGTCTATGTTTGAGGATCCACCTCTATAGACTTCATGTTCGTCATCGAGAATTGAATCTAGTGTTCCTTTATTTGCTCTTATATGGTTCTGTCTACAATATTTTTTTACGCTACGACCGGAGGAATACATATTGGTATACATAATACATATTCCCCAGTTCATTAGATTTGCCATAGCTTGAAATAGTTCAACAGGGATTCCATCAATTCTCACTACTTTGCTTTTCTTGAGAGACGAGTGCCTGTTGTTATTTTGGTTTTTATTTCTATAGCTTAAGTGGCTTAGGACTGTAAGGAAATGCTCTTAGCATCAAGTAAGCTGATGCTTTTGCAAAATAATAAAGTTACAAATGCTTTGACTTTGTATGTGGCCTAGTTTCAAAAATATTTTTCACTGCATGTCAGCTGAAATTTATGTTTTCCTATGTTCTGCAACGCTAGTTGGTGCCCGAATAGTTGTCGAACCAAACGATTCCTGGTTTTGTCTGTATCTGTTTAACCAATATTATGCTTTAACACCATACTTATATTGATATGGCCGTTAGTATTGCAGAAGCCCAATACCTCTTCATACTTCGGCTCTGATTTCTCAGATCATTAGTAAGCGTTTCGCTGTAGAAAACTCCTAATTGGCAACAGCAATTGTCCTTGTGATGGTAATTTTTCTTTCTCTGCTCTAAAATTCTAGTAGTAAGTATTTGGTGCTGCTGAGGTTAGCATATGTGCTCCCTCCGGATATCCGAGTGCTCCCAACCATTCAGCCTGAGGAGAGCATGACAATGTTTTTTGATGGTGAGTAGTCGTTGGAATCTTGCCTTTTGAGAGTCTGAAGTGCGTCGAGCTTTATTGCAAATTTTTACTGCATCAGCTTTTCCAAATGAGCAATGTTTTCGCCGTTAGAGATGGGAGTATTTTTTGCTTTTGAGATAACTCATCATACTTGCCTAGTTCCTATTTCACCCTTCCAATGCAGCAGTTGTTATTTCCTTGATGTCATAATCACGTCATGTTATCATCATAGTCAGTCAGTACTTGTCGTATTAATGCTTTTTAAACCTGACTCTGTGTGTTCTGGGCCCAATTGTCTTTAACTTGGCAGTCGTTTAAGTAATATTTATTTTACAGCATAACCCAATAAGCCACCTTCGGCAAATTTCAAAGATAAGACCAACAATCAGTTACTGTACGTTTCTATCTTAACAGAATGGGTCTTAGGGGATTTTATTCGACGTTATCTTACCTTCATTTTCTAAATAAAAATTTAATAGACCATTTAATAGGTGTTTGTCCAGCACTTTAAAAATATCCGATAACCGTTTTTACACGATTAGAAGAGTTAAAGTTGCATTTTTTAAACTATTTTGTGGTATAAATTAACTCAGAACGTATTTAATTTACGTGTTATAAGAGTGATTTTGGAACGATAGAATTTTCGATAGGTATAGCTATCAAATTGGCTGTCCACTTTGACAGATGACAGATGACAGTCAATTTTGGCCAACATCATGAAAATCCTCAAAAAAGGTTAACTTTTATAAAATATTTTGTTCTTAGTTTCGTATTCTTTTCGCCAAATTTAAAAGACCACCACGTCTTCCGTGAAATGAAATCAGTAAAGGATTTATTTATTTATTTCGGGCCCAAAAAAAATTCATTATTAGTCCTTTTTTTTTAAATGAGATGTGGTTTTAACAGTTCTTTCGTTGAATTGATTTTGATTTTGAATTCTTCTAAACTACATGACATTTAAAAAACCGAGATCGATACCTATTCATCGTAAATTTAAATACATCAATAGTATTACCAAACTAAATCCATAGACAGTTGCTCAGGCCATTTTACCGAAGTAAAATGTTTCCGTACCTTTAATTTAAAACAGAGCATGATTATTCACCATCAATAATTGCTATTTTTCCTATTTTTGAGATTTTCTTCAAAAATCAGAATCGCTTTCCTTCAATTCGGGTTTCTTTTATATCAGGCTGTGAGGAAAAAACAATTATATTATTTATCCCCACTTCCAACAAAAATCAAATAACAAATTCCACCGTAGAAAACCAAACTCCTAGAAACAACATACAATTACAATTTTCCTGGATGACAACATCTACAAAAAAAAAAAAACAATTGTATATATGAAAAAAAAAAAAAATAACAACTAGGTATATTAAAAAAAATGCCAAAATGAATTTTTCAACATATTTAAAACAAAAAAAAAAAAAAAAACAAATAACTAATAAACATGAAAAATTTAAAAGAAAATTAAAAAACTTGGGAAATTAAGATTAAATAAAATAAAATAAAAATTAAATCAACAATTGACCATCTATTTGTATAGAATTGTAAAAATAAATTTAATAAACAAAATCATAAAATAAATATATTTTTAGATAAACAAAAACTGATATACTCGTATAACTGACGACAAAATAAAATGAAAATTATTTCAAACAACTAACTGTTTATAAAATAAATACTCAGAAAAAAATCAATTCTTTCCATTACTTTGTTTAAATTCCTTCGAAAAAAATCAGTAAAAATCAATAAAAATAAATAAATTAAAAAATATATATATTCATTAATATTTTCATAAAATTTGATGTATATTATGAAGAACACTAAATAGAAATCCTATAAATATATATTTTATAAATAAAAACAAAAAACCATCATATAAACAAAAGCCAAAAAAAAAAGAAAACTAAACATTTTTTTCAACTCAGTTTTTTTTTTTCTTTTCCTAAATTTATTTCATAAAAATTATAAAACAAATGAAAATATTAGAGAAAAAAATTATAATAAAATTTTAAACAAAAATCTCGTTTTAGAAGATTTTTATTTTTACAAATAGATGTAAAATTAGTACCTAATTAATAAACAATTAAAGAAACAATTTAAAATACAATAAAAATAAAAAATTTAAATAAAAAAATGGAGGAAAAAATTTTAAAAGAAAATTCTTTAGAAAAAATATATAAAACAACAAACAATATTGTACTTGTATCAAGGTGAACTAATTATTATTAAATGAAACAAAAGAAAACAAATAATAAATAAATCGCATAGAAATATATGTTTAAGAAGATGGATGAAATAATGGATAAAAAAAATTTATTGTTGTTAGAGATGATATGTTATAGAAACTAAAAATTGAATACATTTGATGAAAATAGAAAAAAAAATAATAAGCAACCAATTGAAATAAGTGAAACAGAAAATTTAGTGAAATTATAAAACTCTTTGTGTGAACAAGATGAGAACTCTTATCAAAAAAAAATGAAGAAAAAAACCAAAATAAAAAAAAATTAAGAAAAACTTTATACGAATTTGTTTTTTCTTTTTTCATTTTAATCTTTTTCCACATGAATGTGAAAACATGTTCATTAAAATTCCTCTTTACGACAGAAATATGACCTGAAGAGTTATCATTATCATTGCGTCAATGTTAATTTTGTCAAATGCCTCATCGTCGCCAATAGACAAGCTATCTATTTTTCGAGTGAAAAAATGAGCAAAATGAGCACCTGTGGATTTTTGACTCACTGAGAAATATAAGACGTCAGGAATAGATGGAATGCCAAAAGTCGAGACGTATGCCCTTGGAAGCAATGGATATGTTTACTACTCTATTTAACAATGTGGGTGGCCGTGGCTCAAGTGGTAGTGTATTGGCTTTCCAGTCGACCAGTTCGGGGTTCAATACCAGCCGTGTCTGAAAGATTTTTTTTTTGAATAACGGGTTCTATCCAGTGGATTAGAAAATAGTAACGGTACACCCTATACCGAAAAAGGGATTAAGCTAACTCTGCAAATCTTCGGTCTATTATAAGGTGACTAGATAGCAAAGATGTTTTTTTCCAATGGTTATGTTTCAGTAGCTGTCAAAATTATTAATGTCATCCAGTTATCAAAATATTCAGTAAGGTTTGTAATTTCACCATGCATCGTTTTACGCTTGCCGAACGTGCGGGAATTATTAAAAAATATTATCGAAATTTCGTTATAAATACGCAACGTGAATTTCGTCGCGCGGTCGGTTGTCATCATGGCTTCAGTGTAGAGGCAATTTGTTGCACCGTGGATAAGTTTGAGCATGACAAAACATTATTGGATCTTAAACCACCAACCGGACCGAGATTGGTATCAAATGTAAGAAATATATATCCGCCGTAGCGGCAAGGATCCAAGAAGACCCAGGGATGTTGATTCGGCGCCAATCAGCTGAACTGGGCATCGGCTGGGAGTCAACTCAGCTTATCTTGCAGTTGGATTTGGGCCTACACTCGTATTGTGCTGATGCAAGAATTGGAACCTTAGACCACAGACAACGCTGAAGATCCGGATTTTGACCAAAAAATCATCTCGGACGAGGCCCATTTTTGGCTCAGTGGCTATATCAACAAGCAAAATTGCTGTTACTGGAGCGAACACAATCTACAAGTGTTTGGCCAAGCATAAATGCATCCGCAAAGATTGTTTTTTGGTGTGGCTTACGGCATTACGGCATGATTGGACCTTATTTCTTTTATAATGATAAAGCAGACACCTCTAGCGTCGATGGTCTCAGGTATAAAGCGATGTTAACCGACTTTCTGTAGTCAGAGCTCGACAACATCAATATACCCGAGCTCTGGTTTCAAAAAAACGGCACTACATGCCATGCAAGCGACGAAACACCCAATGATGTGATGAAAAAATTTGATGACTGGGTCATCTCACGGCGAGCGTTAATCAATTGGCCACAGCGATCGATATTGAACCGAGTCTTCAAAAATCGGACCCACCGCTTAAAGCTCTAATAGCATGGACGTAGCTTCAAAATAAAGCCCGAATCGATTTAATATCTCACACAGATGTTGTTCTGTTTAAATTTTTTTTTTTCTATCTTTCTTATCTGGTCACCGTTCTGAACATTAGTAAGCTATTTGGGAAAGTAGTCAATAGAGCAGTGGTTGAAGAATAACAATATAAACTGGACAATTAGTTTGGTTTTAGAATGAGGCATAACACTATTCATGACAACTATTCGTTGGCAAATGTGGCAACGTAATTTGAACAAAAATATTTGACATTAAAAATGGCCTACAACAAGGAGCGGTTATTTCACTGATACTGTTTAACATCCTAGTGAATGTGATGGCTTCAAGTCACCTGGTACTGATGGCGTATATGCAGATATGTTACAAAAAGGTATAGACCATCTACTTGTAACTGTGGAGAGAATCCTCACTGCTAGCTCGGCACTGGCATAGATACCGAAGCCCAGGCAAACAGTGGGAGTAGTCTTTCTACTAATAATCCGAAAAGAGGACAACCCGCTCTCCAAGCGCTTAAGACTTATAAGCTTGACTTCCTTCAGAATGTTCGAGATCCCTGTGCGCAAAACTGTTTTGCGAATGCACCCTCTGTCGGAAATGCAATACGAGTATGCTTGCCAACGCGGAAGACCTTGCGAGAGTGCGCTTCAGGATCTGGTGGGTGGCATTGAAGACGCCCTCGACAATAAGAAATATGTCATAGGTACTTTCGTCGATATTGAAGGCGCTTTCTACAACGCAATTTTTGATTCAATGTGTAATTCAGACAGACAACACGGCGTAGAGGAATTACTAGTTTTGTGTATAAAAGCAATGCTGGTGATGTAACTTGTTAGTCGTTTTACTGTTCAAAACTTTCAATGGCTCTAAGGTCTATGCACATGCTTTCGAGGATGATGCAGCTACACTATGTTTTGGGTTGTTTCCAACGGTTGTTTACAGCGCAGGCAGCCCTAGACGTGATCGATGATTGGTGTACCAGAAACGGGATTTCAGTCAATCCTCTCAAAACCGTGGTCGACTCATCTAGTGCTTAAAGGTATCTTAATCCCCCAAAAAAGCTTAGTATAGTATTTGAGTGTCATCCTGGATAACAAACTTCTTTGGACTAAAGCCGAAGCCGAAATCCACTCAAGTCCTGTCGGCCTTCTGAGAAGATTAACCTTTTCAAAACCAAAATTGCAAAGCCTTAAATATTATTCAGGTTTAGGAAACCCAACAAAAATACTGTAACATTCAATTCTTACTTCCATCAATGAAAATTGACTCAAATGCAAGGTGGCGCAAAATCAATCATCCAATTTTGTTTTTAAATTACTTTTTTACTGAACAAAAAAATGATTTTGAGTGATGAAAATCTTTGTTTGGACCTTAAGAATTATTTCTGTTAAGTGCAAAAGGTGATATCCGCCAAGTGGGTGCCGTCAGTGTTAATATACACTTGCGCCCGTTTTATCACATTTTCCGTGACTTTCCGCAAGATTTCCGTTGATAACTGTTCGCATTCCTGTCAAATATTCCCCTTAAGGGCTGAGATTGTCCAAGGCTTGTTAGCATAAACCCGCGACGATCTCAAAAAAATAAGTTTGGTATGGTTAAATCAGGCCATCTTACTGGTCATGCCAAATCGCCAAAACGGGAGATTACACGAGCCGGAAACGCTTCCTTCATAATATCCATTGTTGATCGTGCTGTGTGTGCGGTTGCACCGTATTGTTGAAACTACATGTTCACCAAGCCCCGCTCATCAAATACCGGCATTAAGAAGTCGTTAATCGTGGCCCTGTAACGAGAAACAGTGACTGTTCTGAAGATGGCGATCTCAAAAAAATACGGCCCAATTACTCCATTGCTTGTCTGTTTGTATAATGCAGCTATCTAGTTCACAAATGTTAAATATGATTGATACGTAAATAGAAGACGAAATGTGTGATAAAAAATTTTCAAGCAAAGGAAAACTTCGGAAAGTGAAATCTTCTGACCATGGAAGGTACTTTTTTCTCTCGCCATTGTTACGTTAGCCTTTGGTCTACAGCATAATAATTATGCCATTAATGTGAATGTTCTCCAAGGTAAGCCTAATAAATGTTATATGACTCTATAAGTTTCTACGAATAAATTCTCTATCAAGAAAATTGGAACCAAAAAGTGTCAAAATATTTCTAACCTAGTTAAGAGGAAAAATTATTTCAAATAACAAGCAATATACCCATACCCATATACCCACTGATTACTGCGATATCTTATGGAGGGCTTCCTTAAATTTGTTGCCATGCGGGGTGAGATCAAATATTAGACGAGTTTAGGGAAACCGATTTCAAATTTTCATATTGTTCATCTCCAGTTTTCATCCAATGCTTTTGAGAAAATTTTCATTCAATTTTCACAAAGTTAAAGCATCTGCTTATTATAGCATGATTAAAGTAATGACAGTCTTGGTATTGACAGAGATCGAGAGTAATAATTCTTCATTTGACGTCTGTGCTTGTGGTGTAGTAGTAAGATAAATTGACAAAACTGGGTGAACATAATTCGACACTACCTCGAAAGTACCATTATTTGTAGCAATTTAATATTATACAGAATAGTCTAATATTGTGTAACCCTTCCCGATTGCAGGATATAATTCGCGTTGTCTTCCCTAACACCTAATAGAAAAAATATTTCTAATGCACGCGTTTCAAAACATGTTCATAGAATTATAACCAATCACTTTTAGATGATCTAAATACCGCCTGCATTTCAAGTAATTGAACTAATTTTCAATTATATACATTACAATTTCTTCGAGAATGATGTTAAACAGAGTGAAAAATAGCTCTCAGCTATTTTGATATACAAAGAACCAACCGTGTTCTGTTTAAATTTTGGGGAGCAACAAACAATTCTGTAGATCCAGATGATACTAAGATTCAACATTCCCCTTTATTTTTTCTAAGATTTACCGCCAAGTGAAGGTAGCAACGTATTTTTTCTCTTTGTATCGTGAGCTAATTTAAATAAACCTGCGGCTTAAAAGAAATCTCAACCCAAAATAGACGCCGCAACAGCAGCAGTCGCCGACGTATACAAATATTTCACAGTTTTCATTCTTTTTGAAATGAAAAATTATCTGCTTTATCTATAGAAGTATGGGTACCCTATTTATTATGGACACCATGTGTCCCCGCTAAAGTATCTGTACTGCTCTTCGACAATTGAGAATCCTTGTTTGTTTGCACAATTTCCGCGGACCTAAGCAGGGATTGATTGTGAAACTGTTGACTGCCCTATAACTTAAGCCAGCAGCATAGTCATAACAATCAAGTTCGTAGCGTAATGTTTGCCTTACCTATCAGTGATGGTCCCCGGGAAGTAAGTGTTTACTCATGCTCATGCAGTAGCATAACACTGGAATACGCCGTCATAAGGCTCAAAACCCTATACGGAAGAGATTAAAAAGATGGAACGAACCAAATATTGATCTCGTATAAATCCCGATTCAGTGTTGATGACCCTTGTAAACGTTTAAAAACAACGACCTTCAAATCTACAAGTCGAATATTCAGACCCTTCACAGGTCACGTACATATGTGCATTTGAACAACCAGCAGAGATCCTTGACCGATATTACGCAAATATCAGCGCCATCTAAGAAGTGCGATGGGATGGGCTGGCGGAAAACAGGATAAAAAACTGTGACATACATGAACAGCACTTAGGCGGACTTAGGCAAGAAGTCTTGAAATTCCGACATATGAGTGAGCGTCTTACGACCCAGCCTGACCAAGACATGGCGGCAGTTGTTTGAAAATATCACGGTATTGGAAAGTACGCAGTCTATAAAGCATATGTTTCAAGTTTGAAAGCGCCACGTTGTTTAGTATTTGTTTGGCAGCCATCAATAGTGAACGTTGTCAGTGAATTTGTGAAAATGGAAAAAATTGGTCGCCGTCATCAATACTTTTATTTGAAAGGCCTCAGCCCAACCAATATAAAAGCTGAACTGGATTCTACTCTGTGTGAGTCTGCTCCTTCGTTTACAACAGTAAAATTTTAGGTTGCTGAGCTTAAACGAGGCCGTACGAGCTGCCAAGACCAGCATCGCAGCGGTCGACCAAATGAGGTGACGACTCCAGAAATGGTGAAGAAAATCCACAAAGCGGTACCGGATGATCGTCGACTGAAAGTGCGCGAGCTAGCTGTGTGTAATATGGGTGCCGCGTTTGCTCACACTCGAGCGAAAACAGTGTCGTGAAGATGTTTCAATTGAGTGTTTAGCGAAGTTTTACAGCAACAAAACAGAATTTTTTTCTGTTTCTCGGATTATTTTCTGTTCCCAAACTTGAAAAAATGGCTCAGTAGTCAAAGATGAATAAGGGATGTCGGCAGTTGATGGCTATTTTGAAGAGCAAGACAGTTCTTATTATAAAAAGGGTATCGAACTTTTTGAACATTGCTTGCAAAAGTGTATAGAGCTGAAAGGCGATTATATTGAAAAATAAAAAAAAAAATTCCAAAATTTTTGTGCTTTCTTTGTTGGGTCGAATACTTCTAGGACTACCATCGGACAACGCTGTAGAATCGGACCGCAACCAACTTGGAGTGCGCAATTGAAGGCAGTTAGCTAAAAATTGAGCTTACTGGATACGCTTGTTAGTTGAGGCCTAGGTTCACCCCAAACTGCAAAATGGAATTGAATGAAGAGGCCTGAGAAGATTCTTATGGCCCAGAAGCATGAATATTTGCTAAGGTATATGATGACATCCTTGTTCGTTTTGGACGCAAGATTCGTCAAGTGATTTTTGGTTTCGCTTTCGTTGACCATCATCTTCGAGAGGCATGTTGAACCGACATAGAGCGGCAATGGATATAAATTATCTAGCCCACAGAACTAAGCAGTGGAAAACCTCGAGTAAAATGGCTATCAAAAGAGGAAAGGGATCTCACACCTAATTAGGGGCAGTTATAGAGGTTATTTTTTGGAGGCCCAGAACCACACCCTCATGTGGTGGTATGTGATGCATACTCGCATCAAAGATATGAGCAGACATTAACCAAATACAATAAGTGTTAATCCGAAACGATCTTTATCTCAGCATCTCAGTTTTAAGAATTCTTATTGATTCCAAATTAGTTGAAGCAGTTCACAAGGAATATGTCATACTGACTATTAATGCCATCGATAATGAATCGAACTGATGATTCACCCGCGCTGTGTGCAAACATTTTAAGTGTACTCAAAGGTTCGCTTCAAGTCATGACGAGCTTTAATGCATCACCTTATCACTGTGACTCAACAATATCCATCGATGATACTATCATATAATCCAACGTAAAAATCTTATATGTTTAAGGTCTTTGTTGTCAGACTCATAGTTTATCCATACGCTTTTTAGCTTCGTTAGGTGTTTCTTGTCGCAGAGTTTCTTTACTTGCAGAGGTAAAGATGCTGCGTCAAAAGATTAATTTGCCATGTAGATATATGATTCAATAAGATCAGATCGTATTAATGCCAGAGTTTTCTTTGGAATGCTTTTCGGATAACATGAGCTAGTCGATTGCTTTATCTGGGTAGTCAATATTAATTGCCGAGATTTGTTCGCCGTTTACATTAACATACCACTTCGTACAATGTAGAAACGAACCTACCATTTTTGGCATTTTCTCTGAATTCCTTAAGTCTTGTCTGGATCCCAGGTCACAATGGGATCACGGGTATTAAAATTGCCGACAAACATACTAGGCAAGGTGCAGAAGAGAGTTTAGACCCCGAACCTACTTCAGATCAACCTACGCATAAGGCATGATTTTCCATATTCAGATATCTCACAGAGAAAATTTTCCATTCTATCTGCCATCCATTTAGAGAATATCCTTAACCACTTTGTTTAATTTACATACTACCCTCTACCCGTTTCCATATGATAAAAGGATGAAGCCACTTCCAGCGGGGATTAAGTACATTTTCCAGCAATTGCCATGGGTGCCGACACTAATTGAAATGCGGGCAATTAAGCCGAATTTCGTGGTCAGTAGACTAATTCACTTGTAAGGAAAAAAAAAACTACAAAAAAGAATACCAAGGACTCTGAATATTTCGTTACCTAATTAGAATAAGCATTTAACATCCACTTTGCTAACAAGTTAGTAATGCTAGCGTTGTCATTGCTTTGGGGATAAAATTTCATTATCCTGCAGACGTATGTATAAATCTCACGACAATTACAGCCATTGTCTTTCTAGACTTCCCAGACTCAATCCTTTAAAAACAATGAACTATCCAACGGCTCTAATTTAAGTCAATTTGACGCTTACCATCTCCGTCCTTTAATTTAATTCATATCGTCGTTTCGCAGTCAAAATATTTCACCTTGCTCGAGGGTATGATACTAATTAGTTTCGCATAAAGGATATGTGGCAAGGACATTACATATAACATTACAGAGAGAATGTTACTCCAAGACCCAACTACATCCATATCCAAAATTCCATCAGCGCTTTAGGTCAAAATTGTTTTACCAAAACCTTGTTGGCTTGAAAATACTCGAAATATCTACGACATAACCTTGCAGTTAATTTTATTGTTTGACGTTGTTGTAGTAAATATTGTCTCACCGAATGGCAGCGAATATTGTTTGCATTCATAACTAAGTTTGCGCATTCCCAGAAGTTTATAATTCATTCACTTTGGAGCATCCTATCGGGGTACCTATTCCGTGCTCTATGCTCTATCTACTATATATATGTATTGAGCTTTAGTATTTCTTGGGTGCATTTGGGGATGCAGAGATAAAAGAGAGGCATTACGCATATTCTATTTGTTTTCGAACTGTAGCAGCAGCTTATTCGTACTGTGAATGGACTCGTAGATAAGTTTTGAAATTGCTGGCATCCGCTTAAGTTGACAAATGGGGAAGGTTTACATTGTTCGGGGGATGAGATATGTTCAACCCCGACACAATGAATTGTCTGACGAAAGTTTTGTTTGGATAGTTGGTTGCCTACTGCTACTAGGCATTGGTAAAAAAGCATGCCAGCGCATTGCCGAAAGTCATGAACAGAAAATTCCAATCTCAATGTCCGTGAAGAAGGAACAATAACTATGTAACTTTGCCATTTCTGTGGTCAGGAGAATGCGTCCTTATAAAAGGGCTGTTTTAGTGAGTTTCATGTGTCTTTTGATATTGTGGCTTGAGGTACATGCATACATAGCTATTGTTTGTTTTGGAAGTTTCTATCCTTCAGTTGAAATTCGTTTGTTGGGAAACCCATTTAAGTGCCATGTTGGTGCAAGTTTGCATGGTTAAGTGATGCTTTGGAATGCCTCGCATTTGACCTTGACAAAGTGGCTGCGTTTTATTAAATTGTGTATGTGGATGGTAAAGTGTTTTTTTAATGCTTGGAAATTTGCTTGCTATTATTGTTTTAGAATCTCAACTACGATTGCTTGAGTAGCACCTGCAAAGTGTACGATAAAGAGGAATAAGGAAAATTCGTGGAAAACCAGGAATTTCAGAATGCGAAAAATTCAAAAAGAAATATTTCGTGGAAGAAAACGTGCAACCGGTATACACTTTGATGAATTTGCTCATTTGTGAAAGTGGTGGTTACACTATTCAGTGGTGTCAAACCTATTTTATCTGTATGACATTGTTTTGAGCCACAACCAGATAAATCTGGTACGAATCAGATTCCGAATCAGAAATTCAAATAACAAAAGCAGATATCAGGAAGCAACGTCGCTGTCATTTTCGGAATCTCTATAAAAAAAACCAACTGCATAGTCATCGTAAATCTATAATCTGATGGGCTGATCATCCTTAGTAAGGAGCTGTCTAAGCCTATAATACATCTAGCTCTTATCAGAAACGCTTTTGCTACCAGGAACTTGATGTGGTATAACATTTAATTCGTGTCTGTCTCATGTCCTATTGTCTGATCTCATTGCCCCTTAAAAACAAAATCACTGTACTCCAGTCACGAATTTAAATAAATTTTTGGTATTGCATGTATTTCAATATTGCATCCTGGTAGTACTTCGAAACAAAAACTGCTTACAAGTGCTGAGCGAAGATACTTATAGATGCGTCAAGACTAAGAATACGTCTATCATCAGCGTTTCTACTATCATTGACGTGGAATCAAATCTTATGTTCTTTTCACGCATCCTACTTTAAAGTTTTAATCCTTGATTTTTGTTGTGATCTTAAAGTCGAAAACAAAAAACCCTTCAGTAGTAGTCTCCTGCGGTGTTCCTTTTTCATGATGGTTTGAAGATTACCTACATCGATGGAAATTATCTGTCTGACCTACAGCAGAACTTAAAAGTGTCAGTGAATTGAAAAAGGATGAAAAGTAAATTCCTATTAAAAATATCGTGATAACCCGCCTGTTCCTTACTCAGGTTTTGACCGAAAACATTCCAGAACTTGGGAAAATTTTATTTGTATTTTTGCATAAAAATTCTGGTGTCATTGCATTATAGGGCAGGTGTATTTAACCAGAGTCGAAAAGCAGTTGGCGCTTAAGAGCATCATGTTGAATCAAAGACCACTTCTTTATAAATGAAAGATGTCCTTGACAATAACACGCATTATATGAATAAAAAGGCGAAGAGAATTCAACAATGTATCTAGAACAGAGATAAGCCAAGACAAGCCTTTGCTTAAGGTCTGGTGAGAGTAACATGCATCATTATGTATGCATGAAAGCTCATTCTATCAGACAATTGTTACATAGGCTGAAGATAGTCTCATAATAGATGTGTAGATTCACAGAAAGCCTTATCGATTATAAACCCCATAACTTGAAAAAGTCTCTTATCATAGAGTGGGGCTTCTAATTATGTGCGCGAATATATCAGCTGCAACTTTAAATGCCGTTCTCATGTTGGTAGTGTCATAGATTTTGTTTTTGTTGAGATATTTTCCGGAGATGAAAACCGTTTAATAAGTGCAGTGTATAGACTACATGTACAGGTTCATCCATTTTGTGGTTGCACAAGTAAATTTAAATACGAGTAAAACACATTTATAATTTCGATTTTAATTAAATATTTATTTCAGTATATTGCCTGGATCTTGCCATTATAATTGGAAGTAACATCATTCAAATGTACTCTGCGTGAGTTCTTACTTGACTTGATTCTGACAAGGTAATTTTTAATGACTTTTGGACGCATATCGAGCAATAACTCGGCCATAACTTGAAGAATATTCGTTATTAAAGTGTCAGGAAATTACGGATTTTGTGCTTGAACGCGATTTTTTGAATAGCCCAAAAAAAAAGAAAAACAAACGGCGATAAATCACACGATCTTGGTGACCAGTTCTCATCACTAAAACGCGAAATAATTCGTGCAGGGAATTTTTCTTGCAATAAAACCAAAACGGTGTTAGATTTGGCACCGTCTTGTTGAAACCAAATGGTTAACATTTGGCTATAGCTATAAGAATTGACGGTGTTAGTTACACCTTCCTCATTTTCGAAGACTTATGGAAGAAATGACGCCCCCATACCATACAGCGACTTTTTGTGGATGCAATGGTATTTCGATAGTTACATGTGCATTTTCATTTCTCCGTACGAATATGCGTACGTGGTCTGCAATTCTTAAGGAGCTTCAGCTTTATAAGGATGTAGATGCAAATCCAAATGCATTTACAACATAATGTGCCGTAAGTCAAGCTGAAATTCTGTACTCACCATGAAATCGATAGATTTGAATATTCTTCAACTCTTTCACTTACGGCAGCCATTCTTTCTGTAGAGCCTGCATTTCGATGACAGATAGACCTTCTTTTTACGCTACACAAGCAGAAGGTAGAGACTCCATTTTGGTCCTTACATTCTCTGTTTCTGTTTCCAAAACCTTATAGAAGTTCTTCCCCAAACCTTGTTTTTCAGATCTACTCGTTTGTAGAGGTAGCTTCTGTGGTTTCAGAGCTGTTCATGTTGCTTATACACTTCTATTAGTTGCAATATATCGTTTTGCGAAAGCCGAAAATCCAACATCAACTGCACTCATAACAAATAAATTTTATAGTGAAAAGCTGTTTTGAAATTTTAAATGTTAAATTTCAGTCATAGTTTTTGTCTACAAAGAAGCCGGACATAAAGTCAGATTTGGATGTCAAGACATACATAATTCAGGTCCGTAAAATTTCTGTCTACATTCCAACATACGTGACTGAATTCATGACAGAAATTATGCCTCGTGGCGACGGGCTGTAAGAACGCTTCTGATGATTTCAACGTAGATGTTATGGTTGCTTTGTCGGGCGATTTGTCTATCCCAGAGAATAAAGGTTTGAAGCCACAGCGAGGATCTTTAAGCCTAGGTAACTTTATATTTAAAAAAAAAATATCTATTCATCAATATTAATGTTTTCCCCTTCAAAGCAATCCTCAAAACACTTCTCATAAGCACTTTTTGTTACTTCTCAATCGTAACAAATCTCTATCCTTTTATAGGTCTCTTCAGTTTTGGGATGCGGCCAAATCCGGTGAATATTGTGGCTAAGGCATGATTGTCGTGTTGTTTTTGGCCAAACAATCTCTCAAAAGCCATGAATTGTTTCTCAAAAATTCCGGACGTTTTTTTCGTATTGCTTCTCGCAAACGGCGCACAACTTCAAGGTTATACTCCTTATTGACCGTACGACCTTGATGTAAAAACTTCCGAAACACAGTGATCAAAACTTTTACATTTGATCGAACTTGGTGTGCTTTTTTCCGTCTTGGCTCTTCTGGGTGCTTCCATTATGACGATTCGGCTTTGATTTCGACGTCATAACTATATACCCATGATACGTCACCAGTTATGGCCCTTCAAGAGCTTCTGAGTGATGCTCCAACATCCTCAGCAACTTTTTTTTATGGTTATTTGACGATTTTTCAAAACAACTTTCTTCACAGTTTCGACGTTATTATCTTTTTTTGATGTGCTGGGGCTTCCATAGCGAAGTTCGTCATTGGCATCTTCTTGGCCATTTTGGTTGAGCTTGTACCACTTGTAAACATTGTTTTTACTTAGTAGGCCACTGTCAACATTTTAAGTGTTTTAGAGCATTTTTTACACAAAATTTGATGCAAATCCTTTGCTCCATTTTTTATAATAATTGAAAATCGCCAATTATCATGTCTAACCTTTGCTCGCGAAATTTCAAGTCACCTTATGTTTTGAACACACTGCGTACATGTTTTGAGTTTCATTGTGCTCCTAAAAATGGCATGTCACCATAGTTGCCATTGGATAAACTTTCTCTTAGAACACTGTTATTTTTTCCAGTTTCAGTCAAAGTTCTCAAAACTGTGTTAAAAATTAATGAAGTTGTTCAAACCAGCCTGGATATTTCCTTGTCACTCAGTCCTTAACCAACTTTCTATATTTTCAGTGGTTTTTGCAATTGTTGTTCAAATGTAATCGAAGCTACGAAAGAGAATCTTCTTCATCCCCCATAAATTCTTTTCAAAATATTCTCTCGCAGCAGGACGTCTTTTTAACTATTCCTGCCTTTGATACGTCTTGTTTATGAACCTTTTTTTTTAATGTGTTCGCTTTGATACTCTCCTAACGATGTAACAAAATGACGTGTCTGAAAATCTCTGACGTAAATATCTTTTCCCTTTTCACTCAAATATTTCAAAAATTAAATTTCTTCATACCTCTGGGTATTCTGGATGTGAAACCACCGTTGCTGCAGGCTTATTTAAATCCTTCTAATGCGAAAATTAATGTTCACTGCTTGTTTGATAAGGGATTTCTGGTAAATCCTACCAGCTTATCCACCTCTGGTGTGGGTTCTAAGAACACACTGCACATCATCATATTCGTAGCTTCGTCTAAGTCATCTAATTGTGTTAAAATATTTATCCACTGAAAAGTTTTCGTTTTACGAATTTGCACAAATTTGAGTTGAATTGAGTTGTGGTCCAGAATTGTGGAGAGTTTGTGGATGCAAGTTGCTAGTTGCAGGCTTAGTATTAACTGCGTTTTCCTAGATTTCTTTAACACGACTTGGGAGTCCAACCCTGAATAAGTTTATTATGGTGCAAAACTTTTGTGAAGTAGTGCCGCATGCAATGTGTGAATGGCCCACTGTTTCTCGATATTAATTTTCAAATTCCTTAAAGTGCAATCGTGTTCAACTTCTCGAATTCAGTTTGAATTTAATAAGAAACTGTTAGATACTGATTTACTATGCAGAGAAGTAGGCGGAAGGTAACGGAAGGAGGATGAGGATGAATTCAACTAACCAACTTTGACAGATGGAAAACTTTGAGTCTGGTCTAAAGAAAAGATACAAATTTATGAAAGTTGTGTTAGTTAGACCGTGGTTAGTTTGGTAGTACTCAGATGACTTAATTGGGGAATAGAGTTTGCCGATGTTGTTTGTATGAAGAATAAGATAATTGAGAAAATATTAAAGTTCTTGGAATATATCGTATTATTGGAAAGGAACAACTGACTACAATACACTCTGGCGTATACTGAACTTTTTTAAAAGAAACAATTAATTTTCTATGGCGAATACGTAGCAGTTTTTTTCTCTTATTCGGATCAGCCTGTTGGTAATGCCAGCAGTTTGCTGATCTATGTGCTCGTATATGACTGATTCAATTCTTCTTTGAACCTTGTTTAAAATTTGATCCTCTTGAATTTAATTTTTAATTTATTTGAATTTTCAAAAGCGCCCTTTAAATTAATAAAAACACCTAAAACAAGTCTGGTACTACTATTCTGGACGCAGTTTTTAAGAAAACACTATGCGCTCTCGATACCTCTGAGAGTCTTTTCATCATAAACTTTTTTAAGCACCGGAACTAGGCTGATTCTACGAAATGATCTAAGATCAAACCTGTCTCATCACCTTCGCATCTTCCAATTTGATTGCAACTATTTTCGGGTAATACATTTCTTGTATATGCTAAGCAGGTACTCAGGAATGGCCGTCCATATGGCTTTCACCATCTTTCCGGTCATGCCATCTGCTCCAGGTAATCCCCTGGAATTAAGAAGTAAGACATCGAACTCAACTTCGACAACTCACAGCAGAGGAAGCAGGAAGCAGGAAGCAGAGGCTCCTTTAAAGAAGAGGTCTAAACACGATCCTCTCTAGGAAAGTACATGCCAAACGAGGCACTCATGCAATCTCTCCATGTGGATTACAAATTTTTTTCATACGGATGTCCCCAATATCAGCAGTCCTGCAACTTGTATACAATTTTCTCCAAGGATCGTCTCTATTATCTGAAACACTCGGCTTCTTTTACACTGACTATCATTTTTACCTCATACTCAAAAAGGAACCGCCGATAGGCAGAGTCCAGCTGAGCCAAGTCCTCAGCATTGATAGCCCGAACACGTTGAAATTTTCGCACTCGTGCCTCCTTAACAAAAGTAATACCAATATCAACTCTGTTAATACCTGCCACATCAAAGGTTTACAGCTCACATTGTTCATTGATGACGTGACCCTAAGTGGTTACTCACCTACTAAGCACTTCTCGCCGATGTTGGTTTCGGCTACGAGCCGATTGCCTAGTAAAATTAACAACAATGAACCTGGAGATCCTCCTTCATATACTTCATGTCTGGATCAATGTTTTCTTCTGAGTTTGCAGTAAACGCTGACAAGAACGATCCTGCCGATTATCCTTTCTATACTTATACATACACCACATCTAGTAGAAATTATGCTTAAGCAAACTAGGCTAACGTCCCTGACTTAAATTACGGCGTTACCTCTAGTGTCAAAAAAAGCCCCTATTTTTGCTGCAAAACCCCAGCAAACATCCATTAAATGAATAGGGCTTCTGAACCAGGATGGCACTGTAGCCCTGCCTAACCATTTTACCTCCTAAGCTTAACATTCTAATTCTGTTATGCCGCCAAAGCCAACGCAACTACGTGCAGGGGACAGTCAGCTAATTCCATAAGGTGATTGCGCAACTTTTGCGCCAAATTGGGATGCTTCTCTCTCGGGAGAACTCCATTTAGCTCTTCGTTTAAGCCTTTAACGGCATCAGCTTTCTTTTTAAATGTGTTATATTAAGAAAATCTCTTACCTTGGTGTGTTCCGGCTCCTCAGTCGCTTTCATCTTCTACTCTTTTTTTTCCTTAGAGGTATCTTCTCATCTTCTATCCTTCAGTTCCTTTCTTTTTACTTTCTTTTCAGGCTTGGTCTTAGCCAACTTAACCTGTCTCCAATGTATTCAAAGTTTACGGGTAATGATGGATAAACCATGCAATTACATCTCAAAATGAACCCGAGGCGTATATGTATAAGAAAGACCAGTAAGGCACTTGAATTTAATAAAAAAAACAAGCCGTTTTGTTTTTGTTTAAAATTTCTTTATTGAATTCACATGGATTCAAATGGATTAAAATATAACGAGGTATAGTTTACACAAGAAGTGATAAAAGGTTAAGAAGAAGTGACAGGATGCTAGTATGCTATATATATAGTATTGGCTTCATCTTGGCCACCCTTTAAGTGCAAAAGGCAAGAAAATAAAAAATAATGGAAGCATTAAGCTGGGTGGTTTATAATAGTTGACAGCACTTTTTTATTATATTATAAGTACTAACCTCATTGTTTGCAACATTGGCAATGAGCCCACTTTTATTACAAGAAACCGACAGGACGTGCTGGATATCACTCTTGTCTCCGACAACATCACTCAAATGCTAACAAACTGGATGGTATCGCCTGAATACTAATTTTCAGACCACATATACAACTAATTCAGCCTGAGTGAAGCTCCTCCCATTCAACTAGTATTCCATATTTATCGGAAAACCGATTTGCGATTTGAAATACTGTCAGAAACTTTATCCTCTGTAATCTTAAGTGCCCCGCGTTACACCAACGAGCTTGACAAGAAAGTCAATGAATTCACTCTGACTCTCAATTAGAATATAGCTGCTTCATACTCATACGAAGAATCTCTCAAAATATATAAAAAAGAACTGAGAAAGACAAAGTGATAATCCTGGAGCTCAACCTATAACAAAATAACAGAAACTTCAAAGGCATCACGTCTAAGAAAAATCTTTTCTACAAATCCTATGATGCCTAGCTGTTTAAAAAAGAACTGATAGCTCTTGGACAACCGCAAGTAAGTAATCACTCAACCTGCTACTTTATACCCACTTTCCAGGTAGCTTCTTCTCTCGGTCTGTAACAGCTAAAAGATGACTACTGCAACCATGACCGAAATTCAGGGTCTGATTACAAGAGACAAACTGCTTTGGGCACTGCATAGCTTCAAACCATACAAGTGTGCTGGTCCGGAGGGTATAACACCTTCCTTCCGAGCTACAAATATTCTCACATATTATCCTGCCTACGCTAGAGAATATCATGAGGATCTATGTAGAACTGAACCACATTCCACTGCCATGTAGTTTTCATTCCCAAAACTAGAAAATGCTTTTTTTTTTTTGTCCCCAAGGGCCTCAGACCTATAAGTCTAACCTCTTTCCTTCTAAAATCTCTAGAACGATTGACTGGTATCCATATATGAGCTAAAATTTATTCCACAAATTTTGTCAACTACTCAACATACCTACTGGAAAGGAAAGTTGGTGGAAACGGCTCTGCATTCACTGACATCGAACGATTCCTACAATAGACACAGAGAGTGCCTTTAACAAAGTCAACATATCCGCAATTACGACTGCGCTGTCAACTCTGTAGGTAGACGACTCACTTGGGGAGTTGAACAGATTTATGCTAAATAGCAGGTGGAGTTTTTTGCTGAAAGATATATCAGCAGAGGTACAAGGCGGTGTACTTTCACCTCTTCTCTGAAACTAAGTTGTAAATGAAATGCTGAAATGCCTAGAAGCGGATGGTAGAAGGGTAATTGTCTATGCGGATGACGTTACTATAGCCGTCACAGGTAAGCATCTTAATATCATTAAAGAACTCCTTCAGTTAAATATTATCAGAATAACCCCTTGGGCAGATTGCTGTGGATTGGGAGTAAGCCCCCATAAAACTAATCTTGTCTTCTTTTCAAAGAAATATAAAGTTCCAATCATAGACCTTCCCTCAATAAATGCAACCAGTTTAGTCTTTCCGATACAGCAATATATCTGAATCTTTCATTCAAGAAAGAGTCAAGAAGGCTACAGTAGCTTTATTCTCTTGCAAAAAAGACATTGGGCCTTCAACCTCACATAACTAATTAGCTATATGTCTCAGTTATAAGACCGATACTCACCTATGGGGTTGTTGTCTGGTGGACGGAACAGCATGTCTGTGCATAAGCGGAGCCCTGCATATTACTTCCTCCACAGCTCTTGATATTCTATTTCACTTAACACCCCTCAATATCTTCAGCAGATAAGTAGCTGAGTCCGCAGCTATTCGCCTTAAAGCAACTACACAGTGGGCAGGTAATTTATTTGGACACGCTAATATTCTCTGGAGGTCCACTCTCTACATCCTTCTGGGAGGAAGATGCTTTTATGAATGAAAATTCATTTACAGATGGATCAAAAACTTATAGTGGGGATGGTGGCGGTGTTTTATCTCCTTAATCTATAGTATTCCTCTCCTTCTGTCTTTTAAATCACTATAGCGTGTTCAAGGCGGAAATTCGTCGGTTGCAGAATTCCTGTCCTGGTTGAAGTAAAACGTCATATCTTCAAGAGATATCCACATCTTTCCGGATAGTCAGACTGCTGTCAAGTCCCTGGACTCAGTCTCACTAAATTCTAGAACCGCATTTGAGTGCCGATCATCTCTTAGGGAGCAGTTCAACCTTCACCTTTGTTGGGTGCCGGGCCACAGAGATGTTCCAGAGAATTGTGGGGCACACGAACTGGCTAAATTTGGAACCACTCTACCTATTTTACTGCAAAAGGGTGGAATCGGTATAACAATCGCTGAATACTGACTAAAGAACATTGGGATGTTGGATCAACATGTCCCAGTGATCTGACAGATCTGGGTAAAGGTGGATCTGAATCGCACTAAGAGTCTGATCTTTTTAAATATCAAACGAGGAGGAGCAGAAGACAATTTCGCTTCTACTCTGTATATGTCCATCTATCTTCCAATGATTTAAGTTGTCTATAAAGTAAATACGTTAACGCTCTATCACAAGCTCAAATTGGTTTCAAGAGTCTTTCCAACAGCCACTCTTACCTAACCTAACCTAACCTCGGTCGTTAACCACGTAGGAAATTGCAATGACAATGCAACACAAATTGTCAGTATGTGTTGACTTAAATGTTACGAAAACTCCGTAGTGACAAAAAAAAAAAAAAAAAAACTACGGTTAAGTTTAAAAGTATGTCCAGCCTTAACATACACAAAACAATGTTGCACGCTGGTCAGGAAATATAACGGAAAAATGAATGAGAACGATGGAAAGGAAAATATTATGAATGGCCGATAGTAAGCAAACTTTAGGCTGAGCAAGGCAAATAGTTTTGCCATAGTCAACGAAGATCGTCGAAAATTCCAGCCGAAAAACCCAAAGGCCGAAAGAAAAATTCCCAGGTCACTCCAATGCAAAGGCGTCAGGGAAAGCTCATCCTCACCAACGAGGTAAATCTAAATAGAGCAGATTATGGAATAGCGTCAAGGCTTACAAATTTAGCCAACCCCAAAAGTAGCTCAGTGAAAATGTAGATTCCTGGTAGAAGTATGTGGCATTAGAAAGTTCATCTGTGAACGATATTTCTACTGAATATTTCAACAAATAAATTTCCTGGCACGTTTTTTGCCGAATTAGACGCAAGTTATTTCGCACTAGCATAGTCAAGGACCAAACTATTGCATGTCAAAACTTTCTTTCTGGAAGCAACTTCATGTTCGTAAAGGAGTATGACAAACCAATTTCATTTCTTGGCCAAATATTTATTTGCAAAAAAAAACACTTTTTTTGGTCACCACTCCAGATATTTCAATTCATATTCTCAACAAAAAAAAAAAAACACGAAAACACGAATCATCACTTTTGACGGATTTACAATTGCAAACTTTTAAAAGTCCTTCGAAAAGCTGAAAGAAGAAAGAATAATTATTTGCATTGCAAATGTAATTATGTTATAATTCTGCGAGGATACACTTAAAGGATACTAATGATGTTCGTAACAGCTGGTTCCCACAAATTGCATCTCATCTAGGAATCATCCCATTTAAAGTTTTTCTATGAATGGATTCTTGGTAATTCTCATTGTTCACCTGAGAATTTGCCTTGCTCAGACTATTATATGTATATTGTGGCTGTTACGACGACGTAACCATCTTCAGTCTGTTTCTACAAGTTTGTTTGGAATATTTTATTTTTTCAAACTTCCTCAGTTGCTACTTACTTTTTCTGCCACTGTAGTAAAGTCACTTGACCCCCTTAAATCTGTTCGCAAGCACTTCAAAGGATCCAAAGATTCATCCAACGCTGCAGTGTCATAAGTATCTTGCTCATTGTGGCATAGTAAGTAGTAAAGAGAAATCATTTTTCTTTTCAGCGACAGACAGAAATATCTTACTAATTTTATAACACAAACAGGGTAGGTTAATTCACCAACCAATGTTGCTATTGTCAAAGCGGAAGCAGCCTCATCAAGATAAGTGTTGACATAAACAGAAGTATTCGTACAATTGGAAAAGGCCTTAATCAGATAACGCAGGTTCATTTCTGTTCTGATTTCGCTTTGGATTGCAAACAAGTCCTATGCTTTTGTTAACAAGGTCTCCGGGTTTGCTTTGCAACATTGCTGGGACTCGCACCAGATACCGCTGCCGAGATAATAGGAAGATCAAGATTAGAATAGGAAATTCGTTTTAAACATTGCGGATGGAAATTGGTGCATTGTTTTACCTATGCCTTCTATTGTAGTGACAATGAACCATTTGCTTTTGGTTTTGTTTTTAACAGGGAATCAGTTAGGAGCAGGCAGGCAGGATGTTTCAAGAAAAAGATTTTTGACTTCTTAAGGAAATTAACACAGATTTGCATCATCCACTATCACTTTACATGATAGGAAACGATAATCCTGTTTGATTACTAGAAACATATATTTACTCACATAATTACATTGACAAACATGTAAAAGAAACACAGAAATATGCAGAGGGTTGTAGTAACTACAGTAGAATCCATAGTCCTTCTATATTGTATGAACAACTTGAATCGAAGTATGGGATGTACATATAGCACATATTTCTGAAAAACAGAATGAGTAAGTTTGGTCAGAGTGCCTTTCCTGCCTGACCTGAAAAATGGGTTAACCTGTGAATGAGGATCTTGTTTTATAATCTTTTATTTATATAAACTCAAGAGCTACCTCCTACCTTTACCCTTACAGGATTGAATATTTCCTGTTAAATACCAAATATTCAGAGTTGTTAGTTCTTAGTGTAAGGTTGAGTAATGTCTCCTACTTGTGAAAGTTTGCCGAGCTTGTAAACACGAAGTTTGGAGTATTGTACAAATTGCATACAATAAGATTAGAGGTCATAAGGAGATCAAATAAAGACTCACCCCTTTGGTTGATTTCGGTACAGGAAAAAAATAAAAGCAGGAACTTCTTCTTGGCGTAAAGATGCGATAGGTGGTGAGCTTCATCTGGCGGCGATGGTTTGACGTGGACTATACCCCCCACTTTTGCGACTGTTAAGTTATTTTTCCTGAGATGAAGGCATTAAAAGGCTTTGATATGTTTCTTTTTTAGTATGCAAGTACAAGGCTTACTGGTATCCCTTTTATGGCAAAAGTTGTATTATGTTGTCGTGGAGTTCTCGAATGAGATTGAATTTTTATACACCGAGCATGCGTTTGTCGCTGTTTTTGTTGAATGGGATCAACCCGATTCCCTTCCGGCTGTTCGTTTTAGAAGATCATGTTGGGATCGTTGCTCTGAAGATCTTCAGCTTGGTGAACCGTACACCGAACCTTACGCCGAACCATACGACGAACCGTACGTCGAACCTAAATCTGAAATTAGTTTTTTACAGCTGCGTGAGGCACTCCTCATTTACTGACAGCTGAATAGTTTGGCTTTCTTTTGGGGGGTCCTCAACTCTTAAGAATTCTGATGCTTCAGACATTGGAGAGACTTTCCGTTATCTATCTTCGTCCTAGGCAACCTGATGCAGACTCTTGTTTGCGAGGGATTTTCTTAGCAAGAAAAACCTTAAACTTAAGGCCTTCACAGACATCACTAATCTTGAAGATGCACGAGATAAGGACATCCCTGGAAAACTGATCCACGCACTTGATTACTCGTTAACCTCTGACGACTTCCTCAGAGTTATAGCCGACCATAGTTCACTGATTTCATGTCAGATGAGAGTTTCCCCACTAGTGACACCTAAAGCTGGTTTCACCGCTACGGTTAGCTGAGTGAATGGTTGCTGATTCTGAGGCAATCTTTCCTGTTTTAGAAGAATCTATGGTCTCGTCGAGGGAACGGTTTATACTGCCTCCCTTCCATTTAGGTTGATTTTTTGTGTTCAATATATGGCTGGCATATCAATCAGCTTAGTATTTAAGCTTGTCCTCAGAATCGTTCTCATGCACAGTACACGCTGCTTTATTCATAGCAATCTTGTGATTGTAAAATCAGTGAATCGGGCACTGAGATAGTGCGATTTGACGTCTTCTGATTATTTGGTAATGCGTAATAGATAGGCCGTTGCTGTACGCAATGCTAAAAATATTTTTTATGCCTCCAAGTTGAACACTTAACTTCCACCAAAGAAACTTTGGAATAATCTACGTAGCATTGGAGTTTCCGATAGAAAACTTATTGGTAAATGTAAAGTTGATCCTGACAATCTCAACAATTTGTCACCTATGAAATTTTATTAAGGTAATCCTACCTTTCATAGTATTCAACCTAACCCATATTCCCAACCATTGTGTTACCACATCTACATACGCAGAAAAACAATCATATCCATATCCAACTTCGGCTTCTAATTTTAGACCAATCAGTATCATTCCGTGCTTATCAAAAGTCTTAGAGAAACTCATAGCAAAACAGCTTCTAAAGCACCTGTGTCTTAATAACCTACTGTATGAAGATCAGTCTGGTTTCAGAGCTACCCATAGTACTTTCCCTGCTATGGTTAACATTTTGAAAGATATCAGAAAGAATTTTGATAAAAGACACCTCTCACTTCTTTATCTACTTGACTTCTCGAAGGCTTTTGATAAAGCAATCACAAGATACTTTGCTAGATGTTGAGAAATCTCTTTTCATTAAGTAAAAGTACGGTGAGACTAATTTACAGCTTCCTGTCTGACATATTCCAGAGAGTTGTTGTTAACTTTAACAGTTTTTCTGCTCTTTTACCAGTTATCCAAGGCGTACCACAAGATTCATTTCTTGGACCTATCCTTTTTTTTCATTTTCATTTTTTCATTATTTATTTATTCCACAGTCCACCTATAGTATATGCAGATGATGTTCAATTGTATTTAGCCAATGATTCTAGCAAGATGGGTGATCTTATAAATCTGACAAATTTTGAGCTTTCCAATATTCACAGTCGGTCTATAACTATAACAATCCCAAGACGTCGCAGGTAATTCGTATTTCAAATTCTGTCCTTTGTCAATGTTGTGATTGACCTCAAGTTACACTCCAATCGATACTAGAAGAAAACTTATTACCACCCTCATCCTACCATTGTTAAAATATGCTGAAGTTGTTAATATTAAAGTTGATTCTTTGTCCCAACGAAAGATGCAGATAGCGTTTAATGACGCTATCTCAATATTCTAGAAGCTTACTCGGAACTTCTCTAGACCACTACATGGATGCCAGAAATCTTATATTCTTGCATAATATTATAGTAAATAAGTCCCATGTATCTGTTTCAGAAACTTAATTTTGCTCGATCTGTCAGAATACATGCCCTAACACCATCTCGTCATAGCTTTACTAATTCATCGTGCCTGTATTACATACGAAAAATTATTAATCCCAAACGCTTTAAATTTACCGTTCTTTCTTACTTCTCATCCTTTTTCTAAGTCCTCATTCTGCCTTCTTTTATTTCTCTCAATAGTCTACTTAACTAACTGATTGTATACTTTTCTGAATTGCTATAACTTAGTACTATAAAATATGTATGTCTTATTGTACCCTTCATACTTTAATAAATTGAATTGAATACGAACAATTTAAAGTTTGGCCAAGTTTTGGACCGTCAAGATGCGTTCCTCAAAAACAGCCCATAAAACAAAACACCTGAGATTGTGTTCGAAATATAATGTCATAAAACATTCTCCATTCATTTGAATATAAATTTTTGTTTTAAACTCAATTCCCATTTTTAAACGAAAAGTTTTACAACTCTTCAAAGAACATCCTTATATACAGTAGTGTGCAAAATATTTGCAAGTTTTTTTTTTCTCTTGACGTTTTGTTTGATTAACTATACAAAGTAGGATAATTTTTAAGAATTTAAAGATAAATCCGTTACTGAGAGTACACTCTTAGGTCTCAGCAATAAAAACGGAAAAAATGTTAGCTTGCCAAATATGCAGCTGTGCAAAACATATGTAAGTTTTTTATTTTTCCCTCATTTCTGTCTTAACTTCCAAGATATTCAGATCAGGTTAGTAAAATAGTGTTCTTTATCAATTAAATTAAGTTCATAGGCAGGATTTTTTTATTCAGTTTTCACTAAATTTTCGTTGAAAAAATGGCTGGCAATAATTACGATACCCGAACAAAGGATCTGGTAGTTGAGGCTTTTAAAAACGGATCGAAGCAAAGAAAGATAGCTAAAAGATTCAAGATTCACGAATCGACTGTTTCCCGGATAATTACAAAGTTCCGACAAAATTTTTCAATTGCAACGCTTCATTCTAGTGGTCGTCCCCGAAAAACAGACATGCAAACTGATAAAAAAATTATCAACATTATCCGGCAAGACCCTTTCCGGTCTTCAACTGCAATCGTTAAGGACCTCAACTTGTCAATCGATTCAAGCACAGTTCGTAGACGTGCAATAGAAAGCAATTTGAGGGCATACCGAGCTGTTAAGAAGCCTCTGTTAACCTTGAAACACCGTCAAAAAATGTAGTCTCTTTGTTTGATAAAAAACTGCTTCTAATTTCCTATTATTTAGACTTCAATTTGCGCATAAATATTCAACTTAGTCACTGACACAGTGGAGAACCGTTTTATTTAGCGATGAGAGCAAATTTAATATCTTATCTACCGATGGTATTGGTTACGTTCGCCGAAAGCCAGGTACACGGTTAAATCGGGAAAACATCCGTGCTACTTTAAAGAATGGGGGCGGTTCCGTTATGGTTTGGGGATGCATCTCACCTCAAGCATGTGGTCCCTTAAACCAAATAACTGGAATAATGGTTCGCTTTGTGTATAAGGACATCTTAGATACAGTCATGCTTCCATACACTGGGGAAGAGTTGCTATTGTTATGGCGGTTTCAACACGACAACGACCCGAAGCACACCTCAAAGAATTTTTAGGAGCTCGGGGAGTAAATGTTTTGGATTGGCCTCCACAGTCCCCTGACTTAAACCGAATCGAAAACTTATGGGGAATCCTAAAACGGCGGACAAAGGGGCAACGGTTTACTTGGCAAAAGGTTTATAATGAAGCTTTAAAGGATGAGTGGAAAAAAATTCCCAGTGAGTTAACAAACTGCCTTATTGCTTCCATGCCGAAAAGGTGTGCAGAAGTTATTAGAAACAATGGTTTTTGGACCAAATATTGATGAACAAAAAAAACTTGCATATGTTTTGCACAGCCTTAAAATGAATAAACTCGTTTCTTTATGTTTTACAAAGTATCAAGAGTACATTATTTTAAATTTCTTTGTTTCCTTTTAAGTATTAAACAGTAAGTAATACTTTTGATTGAAAATTTCATTAGAATTCTTTCTTTAGAGCAATTATTAAAGGATGTTATTGTATTTAAAAAAAAACTTGCAAATGTTTTGCACACTACTGTACGTATGAATGGCGTTGTCATTGTATCGTTTCGAAGTATAGTTAATAGTGAATCCGTTCTTATTCGATGAGATTCGGTGCTCGAAAATAGGGTTTTTCGCGTACGTATAGTCAACAGCACAAACCACCTATTAACCTGGAGGGATCCTTGTACCAAATATATCAGAGCCTGTCTTGTGATATAGAATCTGCAGTTGACCAGTCCCCAAAATTCGTATAGACCTCAGCTCCAAACAATCCAACGGGATCTATTCTCCCGATTACCATTGATTCAGTCGCGATTATCTGCCGCACTTTTTTCTTCTGAGGTCGCCTTAAAGGGCCAAAAATCCATAAAAGAGATTATGGTTAAACTTATCCAGGGATTTATTTATTATTTATTTATTCTTCCAAAATGCCAACACATCGGCCCTATGGCATAGACTCTTCGCTAACTGATCGCAAGTGTAATTAATTCAGGATTTCGTAAGTCATTCCAAAACAGCTCTTTCCAAATGAGTTTCTTTTTTTTTTGTAAAAAACTTTCTAAAACACCTCCGAATATATCATGAGGTTTTACTTCATTTCAGCTGCGCATTCTAAAAGATGCACTAATTGTTTCTGCTTCACTTTTCCACAACAAACTATGAGAACCCTCGCAGTTAAATTGCAAAACCATTTAGTTCAAGGTTCCTTGGACATAAACAAAACCAGAAAGAAGTCTGCAAAGGAAATTCCTGGCATGTTGATACTCCGAAAGCCTTAGGCTAAAAGCAAAAAGTGATAGAATGAAAAAAAAAAGAAAAGATAGAAGAAAACTACAATATTTTGCAGAGGGGTACCCGTATACCCCTACCAAACCACCTTCAGTCTAGAACACTTCTGGGATAGCAAGAAAGAAAAATTGTAATCCTTTCTGCATTCTGAATAATTTTATTGCCTTCGGGTGCAAAGTGTGGCAGGAAGCAGTAAAAAGTTACTCCAGATAGAGAAGACACAAAACGAAGAAGACTTACTGCAAAAAGATACAAAAACAGAAAAAAAAATTGTAAAGGACATTTGAAAAATGGATAAAATCACTTCCGAAGGAACCTCGACAAAAAGGCTTTGCTGTCGGCCGGTGTGTTGAAATCGCTCTCAACATGTTGCATGCAATTGTGAATTTTAATGAAAACAATAGCACTATTCGTACTAGGACATCTAAGTATGTTTACACATGCATGTGTCCTACACTGGAAGGAAAGACCTTTTTTTTGTGCAGGCTTCGTGCATACCAAATGGCAATTTGATATGGCAAAATACAATCGTCCAGTAGCTAACCCGTGTGAGTGTATGTGGTTGGTTGGTTTTTAAACAATGGTGGATTGAAGTATAAAGGACATTTTCCTAATGGAAAATTCCAATAGTTGTGCAGACAACAGGAAACGATTCAGCTTCAAATTTTCACTAAAGGTTTTCATTTTCAATTTTTTATTTTAAATATCAATTGTAGTACCCTGATACTGTCAATGGTGGTGGAATTGTATATTATCTCTGAAATTCTTTGTGCTTTTGTAATCAAGGATTATTGTTCACTTGTACCTAGTGCAAAGCGGAATATGTCAAATGAAGGGCAGAGCATTTACGAATGGACAAGTGTGGATGTTTCATCGCAAGCTTCCTTTCCCCGAGGCTGCCGGAACTAAGACTAAGCACATCAATTGGCTTTTGTCATCCTGCATGTTGGATAGGTTTTACGAGATGCCAACAACTTTTTTTTCTTGCAGTAAAGACATAATGGTAAAGGTAAACCCTGCCACACCATCTGCAGTTATTTGCAGGCCTTCACTTGACATCACTGTTAATATTTATGACGAGAGAAAGAACTGTGAAAAAAAATCGACCATTCAGTTCAGAAAGGACCAGAGGCAAGGATTAAAATTCCATTACTGTCAGATTCAGATTCTGTCGTTTACCCGCCGAGAAGGAGCAGATTGTAGTGCACCATGGTGGAGAAGATTGGAAAAAAAATATAAAACCCTCGCGATGATGCTGGCAGCAATGCCAACCACATGAATCGAAAGCAATTACATTTTATCGTCGAAGTTTGTTTTTCGGCCCGCAATGGCTTGAGGATAATCGCTTGCCAACATACCAAAGAAGGCCGATGAGCCAGGATTCAGGGATTCAGCAACGACAACGCGAATACAAAAGCTTTACATGCCATGTGCCAATGCTGTATTCTATAGAGGGTGTGGAGATGTGGAAATTTTTTGAAGGCAATTTACGAGGTCGCTGGTTGGTAGTGCCTAGGAGGTGGCACTAGTGATTTTAAATTTAAAATGGAAGGCTTCTTCGATATTTTTGCCAACATGGAAAAATTCAGGGGACTTACACAATTTGTCTAAAGTATTAGATTTGGGGATTAGTAATTTGAACAATGCGCGTGATCTTTGTTCTTTGGAAACATGTTTGCATTGAATTACATATCCGTGCCCATATCCGTGATACTGGCACTGAGATCTAGCTGTCATAGGTAATCAGGACAATCACTGATAAGGCTTTGTAGAAGATGGAAGAACATCCGGATTTTTATCGAAAAATTATCTTCAGTAACTAGGCACACATTTGACTAAATGTTTGGTAACAGATGTTTTTGTGATATTTGGCTAAGCGAACAGCCAGGGGTGTTCTAGTCAACGCCCCAGAAGTCATTGAGGTGTATTTCTTCCGAGGGGATGCCAGTAAGTCTGAAAAAGTCAACGCAGACTGCTGTCGTCCTATATTAATCATAGGTTTCAGCAGGACGGTGTCACTCACCTCAAAGAGTATGCCACAATCAGATTATTGAAGACAATGTTTGTCGATCGTCTTATTGCCAGAAAAAGTTCTGTCAATTGGCCCCCCGTCCGTGATATTTAGTACCTTTACACTTTTCTATTTGGGGCGACATTAAATCCCTGTTCGATGCTATCAAGTCAGAAATTGTGGACGACTGGAAAATCCTGAAATATCTGCCAAATTATACGAAAAAGTTATTGAAAATCTGGTCCAGTGCATCCACTCATGAAAGTGGTTTCATGGAGGACATCTGAATGAAGTTATGTCCATTTCATATCTTTTATAAAACCTGCATTATCATTTTGGCCCAGTACTTACTTATTTACTTACTCTGCCTGAAACACATTAGTCCTTCACTCACTTCAATCCCGAAAGCGCTGCTTTCAGTTGTCCAGAGCAATCGATCTGGCATCCATGATGGCTTCGAACCTGCGGACTGTGATTTGCAAGCCCTCTTTACTAGAGCAAGAGCCAGTGTAGTCGACGTATTAAAGCTCTTCTGCTAAAACGTTCACATCTACAACAGCTCGCGGTTGTATCTTTTCCTATATCTGCCCTCCTTGCGTACGGGGCCAAATATTCAATAAATATGCTCTGCTTTTCTACTCATTGTACAGCATACAGCTGTTGAAGGGTGCATTTTGACTTCCTTGTCATGAGTTTTGGAGAGATTTGTTGAAAATAGTGCTTTCCATGTTAACACTTGCCCTGCGCACTACCTGCTCCAGCACTAGATTGAAGAAATCACATGATAGTACCTACTTTTGTCGAAATCCGGCGATAAGATTATTTGGTCTTTTCCATGATTTGCCTTAGTGTGAAAATTTGGTCGATACTGATCTGCCGGGCTAGAAGTCACACTGCTACACTGCAGGGATATGCCTCGATTTTTCGTACAAGATATAGGATCTTCTTTCTTGAAGATATATATACAGCTATAGTCCAGCTATCGGGCATGGCTTCATCCACCAACAACTGGTTGATGCATCCTACCAAATCATCACTTCCATGTTTGAAAAGCTCCGTAGGTAGACCATTAGAGCCAGAGACCTTGTTGTTCTTCAGCTTTTTAATAGCTGAGCCAACCTCTTCTATACCAGGCTTCTTCATTAATTAGACTGGATGTGGTTCCTCTTCTTGTCCTATCACTCTCTCTACCTGATATCTATTATGTAGCTGCTGGAGGTGATGCTTAAACACATCTACTACTCCCTACGCTTCGGTGACTATATTCTGTTCACTGTTTCGAAAAGTCTCTGTTCGAATTTCAAGCCACCTGCCGGTCGCTTAACTTTCCTGAAAATCATCCATATGAATCTAATGACCCGAAATCACGTAAAGCTAAAACGAGGTGTAGAAAGGTAAATTTAGGACGCGTCATGGTTAATAGAAATAAATGCCTTTAGACATGCAAAGGTTTTTAGGGCTGCAAGGGCCCTTAAGGATTTTGAAGCGGCAAAAGTCTACTTCATGGTGAAAATTGGTTCCTCTTACTGTTCGAGGACTGTTGCAATCGATTGTTCGACAAGAGTTTATTCGTAATAGCTTAAGGTGGAAACTTTCTTAATAGCAGGGATTATCTACATATTATGAAGGGGGAGTACCGGCTATTTGAATGTTAATTGCATTGACAATGTCAATAACGATGCAAACTTGGTACAGATAATTCTGGAACAAATGTTAGGTGTTTGCATGACAAGTGAACAAGGAGTTCAACAATTGATGGAAGTACACAGCAAACTAAATCATCTTGGGCTACTTAGTGGTTGGATTCATTGGTGCGATTGGCTGGCGGTTATGGTACAATGTTCAATTTAATTAATGATTCTGTTTGCGGTCGCCTGCCTGCAGTTGACATTTGTGGCTCTTGTGGATGGAGATATTGATAGACTTTGTATTGTGGGGTTTGCTTTATACATTGACCCAGTTTGCTCTAAGAGATGTGAGCTCTGGTAACGGTAATTAAAGGAAGAGTTTACTTAAAGGATTATCGGTTGATGGGCTTGGATTAGGTAGAAGTAAGCTGGTCGTTACATTCAGTTGTAGGGCATCAACGTGTTCAAAGATTGATGGCATGAGGTTATTTGTTCAATTGAATGCTATTTTAAATGTGTTCAAGGAGTTATTCAAGCACAAAGAAAGGAATGGAGGTCTTAACGTATTGCCTTATGTACATAGAGATGAAAAAAACAAATAAAAACGAATAAGAAGTTGGTTTTGATTAGTCAAGGACCTGTGAGCAAAATAGATAGGCCTTTTGCTTATTTAACATCTTGATGAACTCATTTTCAATGTACTGGTTTGGTACGGTGATTAAAAAAGCCTGCTTCCCGAGTATTTTTGACATAACATAGTTTTATAGAACCTCGTTTAGACCTATAATTGAGATCTGATCTGTCATAATATGGTTAGAAGACTTAAATTTACTTAATGAATTGAAAAAATTAGAAAGACGTGCTGATGTTTTGATAAAATGGGAAAAAAGTGGATAAAGTGTTTCAGAAATATTGCAATTGATGATTGCGTGAACAATGTTTTTAGTTGGATTAGGAGCGATGCAAAAAAGCAAAGAAACTGGAAACTGTATATATCAACGACTATATATAGCCGGTTAAATTTTAGTGAGGGCCAGGATTTCTTTGTATAAAAGAACACGGAAAAGCTCCCAAGATTGAGTTGAAAGTTTTATCTGATTCAGCTTCTTAACCAGCTGAACCTTTGAAGGAAACTTCAAATCCAACTAGAGATGATTGCGAAACAACTTAAATTGAATCATTTTTTAAAATAAATCAACAGCGGTATTAAAAATTATGTACGTGACTACTGACACCAATGTAGCTGGTCCTTTAAGTTTAAGGGGTGTTACAAAAGCCTTGGTTGTAAATATTAGAGCAAATTTACCGAGTCAACTCCAATGCAAAGCAAAAAACATACAAACCGAAAATCTCTGATACGAATGAAACCATTACTAACGAATGTCCTACTCGAAAAAGGCAAATTTTTTTTTAGTAAGTGCTAGATTCCTTAACAGGCGACATACAGCAGAGCAACTCGTGGAGACTCTAGACTCAGCAAACTCGATCAAACCGTCATTCAAGAAGTACGATAAAATGCATCGGGTGTTATAAGAAGCACTCTTAAGTATGAAGTCTTCAGTCGTCATCTTGAACGCCTTTAGAAAATGAACATCAAAATTAATGTATGCCGCTACTAAGAATGACTAAAAAAAAAACTATTTTGACGCTACAGCACTCAATTTTGTTTCTCACTTTGTGAATTTTTACACTCCTGAGCAGGGAATACTTTTTATCGCCGGTTCCGAATGACATCAACGACTATTTTCATGTGCTCCTCTACACGACATGCTCAAACTCAATTGCAGAACATTTTTGAATTCACAATCGGTAAATATAATAAATCACGTACGACAACACGCCCGACAACAAATTCAGGCTTATCGGCTTAGCTTCGTATATTATTATCGTAGCAAGGGCGCAGCTTTCGCATCGCGCATCTTAACAATCTACCACCAACCACATTGATCACATTATGATCGCCGAAAGGTATCGTGTTAAAATTTATTCGGACCACAATTTTATTTTTGATGTTTTCCGAATGCGGATATCCCTGTGAGGCAGTTTGACATCGAAAAGCTGAAATCGTGAGAAATCATAAGTTTATATAGTTTTTTGATCAAGTGTTCTTTAATCTCGCCCGATACACTGCGCAGCAAGCAACCTTTCGGCATCTTATCCAAGAACCCAGCGATAAAGCTCTCAACAAGCCGACAAAACTGGCATCCCTGATTGACCATATTTGCTATTTTCTCATGTATGTAGACCGGCGCAACAGAGGAGAAGCAAAGCAAAACGAAAGCTTTATGAGCCAAAATAGAAAGAGGAGAACCAGCCTCTCAGAAGGACAAAAAAGATGACGAGGAGCTCAAAATCGAGAAAATTTAGAAATGTTATAGAAGGAATGAATGTATTAAACAAGAGTATGCCAGATCACCGAAGAACAAATGACAGCCTGCAAAGACAAACAAAAGAATTAAGTATCATATTCGCAGTAAGTGATGATGATGGGAAACTATTCGATCAACCTTACTTCTACAATGTGGTATGATTAAGAAATTTATTGAACGAAAGCATGACAGACGAATAGAACCTCACCATGGTAAACTCACTACAAGAAAAGGAAACCCTCTATTCTGCGCCAATTATTGAGGCATCAGTCTCCTCAACATCGCCTATAATATCTTCTCTGCGTACTACAAGTATCAAAAACTGAATTTGTCATACCATAGATGCATCCCTTTTGTTTGCTTTAGTTTTACTTTTAGTTTTTCTGTTCGGTATTTGGTTTAGACAAATATCACTTTGGTATCTGGCAGTCAGGTAATTGGCAACTTCTGTCATCTATTCCAGACATTGACAGATTCCGGATAAATGTCACCTGCTTTCTCATGCCAATTCGGTAGCCCTATCGGCATTAGTTACATTCTGATTCAATGCTTGAATCATTTTCATTGAAGAATCAGATTCATTAAAATGTTGTTGTTAGCGTTTAGTTCTGTACTCGAGCAAGACGAATGTACACTTGTGGAATTATAAGCAGATGAGTTTGTGGTGGTATTTTGTGGAGTGCCTTCGTGTTCTGCATATTCATTTGCATCGGCGATCCCAGAGAAGGTCGTTTTTCCGCGCATTTAGCATGCTGTACGAGTTAAACAATTTAGCTGAATTGAGAAATTCATGAATGTTCTTAGGACGTTTCTTGTATGCTTTGCCATTGGCATCGAACGTATTCAACGTCAGTTAATTTGAGGCGGAATTGTTACCGGGTGCCTGGACGATATCTGTTGAGTTTCAACCTGTCTGTCCATGAGCATGCACGGTAAAAGAGTTATTTCATCCATAGCGTTAACAATTTAAACAAATTTCTTCGTCAAATTAACAATACTGTCTTATCGGGAATTTCAGCAATTAAATAGCAGTGATCTATAAAACATATCGTATACAGTATTGGGTTTTACCACATGGAATGTTCGATTTTATAGTAAAAATTTAAAAGCAAAAATTATTTTCCCGTAAATTTTTATTTAATCAAAATAGGATCCATTGGCATCTATGACATTTTTCTTTTTTCGTAGAAGTGCTGAGTTTTTGAGGCAATGAAATCTTCAAATTCTTTTATTGCATCAGCTTGGTCCTGGAAGGCCATCTCCATCTTACCGCCGCCCAGATGTCTTACGATTATCATACAGTATCCACTTTTCAACACAGGTGACTATTCGGCGCAAAAACGGTTCAGTTTGGTTTCTTAATGTTAGCGATGTGCAGATTTTCAGGCGCCGTAGTTTTGAAATTCATTCAGTTCATGGGTTTTTTTTACATTTCTATTAGATAAAGGTGTCGAATTATTGCCATTGGGGATAATTCCATGCTTTATGCAATCTCCCGTAGTGTTCGTGTGTAGTGCGTTCGTTTACCGCTACATGCTCAAATGCGTCATTAATATTTTTCGTTGTCAATGACGCATTATGTCCCATTTAACTTGTAAGGGTTGATTCATCGTCAGGTTTGATTTTCAATAGGTCTTTTTTGACAGATTTCGCGTGACTCCTATCAAACTGCCTCATTATTTTTGTTTGGTATTGTTTGGCAAATTATCATAGCAAGACTCACGCTATAACAGCTTCTTCAAATTGTTCAACTTTATTACGAAAATTATCGTTATGTGAGAAAAGTTTTTCTTACGATTTGAGGAACTTACCGTGCGCATAATAGACCTACTGAAACCACTATTGTCAATACCAATCACAAATTTAAGTCCCAGTTAACATAAGTGGAAGATACTTGACCGGTTAGACCACATCCAGCACGTAGTGAAAAACTATAGCAGCTGTAGCTGAGAGTCTACGCGAAGACCGTGACGAATCGATTCGTCGTCGTTCTCAGTAGCTTGGCTTAGCGTATTCGCTAACTTGGCGTATTACACGTGAGAATCTCGACCTAAAAGCATACAGAATTAAATTTTTGCAAGAACTGAAGCCAGGCTGATAAGCAACCCGAAGAGTACCAAGAGCTACCATTACATCTATTAAAAACAACGGTATGGTGTGGTTTATTGGCTGGTGGAATCATTGGTCCATGTTTCTTCAAAAATAAGGCAAATCAGAATGTTACCGTCAATGGTAACCGTTATTGTGCCATGTTAACCGATTATGTGCTTCCTGAAATTCAAGCACATGGTCTAGGTGAGCTCTGGTTTCAACAAAATTAGAAATCATTATGGTGAGCACTTAATTTAACGTTTTGCTACGGTAAATTGGCCGCCCAGGTCGTGCGATTTTATACCTTTGGACTATTTTCTCTGGGGATATGTAAAGTCTCAAGACTTCAGGAATAATCCGACATTACTCGTGTTATCCGCAAGATACCTTCCGAATTTACCACCTCAGACGTAGTCGTAGCCAATATTTACGTGATATAATTTTTAAAAACTAAATGCAATGAATTGTTCTTTTAACCGATAATAAAAATTTTAAGTTCACTTTCAAATCTATGTGTTTTATTTTACATATATTTGTAACGAAACCTAAAATTCTCACACGTCAAGCACACGTAGCACTTTATTTTATATAAAAAAAAAAAATTAAAGTTCTGCCACAGATGTTCACTCCAGAATTTCTTACTACTGGCTGAACAAAAATCGAACATTTTATTTGGTGCAACCCAATAGTAGTTAGCGTTAGTGCTGTTTCGACGCGTAGCGAATAAGGAGATTTAACTGTACAGCGATATTAACATAGCTTTTAAAACCTTATCCAGTGAGATATCTAGAACGTGTAGTGCAGAAAGACACCAGTTCATAAATTCCTCAAATAAATCAACGTTATTAAAGCAACAGAGGACGATCTCAAGCTAGAACGGCTGCAAAAGCCGTTGCAAATTAAGCAATTTGCTGGAGAATTATATTTGTTGAATTACAGATCCACCTCGAACAGTAGCGCCACTTAAATAACTAGTAAACGCACTAAGAAAGTAAAGGGTGAGCCAACAGCCAGTGTGGAAGTTTTCATTAAATTAAACACATTTATTATAAACTTAAATAAATGGTCTATAGAAATTAATAATGGAACACAAAATCATTCCTGTAACCACCACGGCTTCTGTTGCGAGCGACCATCCGAAGGTCAATGGTCGCAATTTGTCGTGTTTGTTTGATGATGTTGTTATGTTTGAGATTCTGAATTGTCGCTGGGTTACTCTTCAAACAACCCCAAAGGAGAAGTCTAGAGGTCAAATTATCGCCGTAAATGACCATAAGTGAGGCCCAATTGTTGACTTCGGCGACGAAATAAGGTTTCCGGCTGTTTTTAACACTTTCGCTCACAGTGGTGATGTTTTGGCGTGTATGTGCTGGCCGTTTCTGAAAAACGCTTCACCATTGTACGAATTTCAGACTCACTAAGACGATTATGTAGACCGAAAAATTCACGAATTTTACGAAATGTCACTCTTACAGATGGCCCATTTTCGTAGTAAGATTGAATAACAAAAATACGTTGTTGCTTGGTAAATGATTCCATCAATTAAATTGACAAAGGTTATATGACATCTGTCAAAAAGATCAACCACATTGAAAGCAGTAAATGACAGTAATTGAAAGCCAACATCTACACCATCTCATCTCATCTCACCCTTTATAGCCACTTTGGATTCTACGTAAGACGAAGTCAACAAATCAATAAAAGCAATGAACCGGCAGAGACGTACTTTCAAGCCGCATTACACGTGTTCAAAGGAATAGAAAACTTGGTGGTACATTTAGATCTCAGGTAACTAAGGCACATTATTGTGACCAGATCGATGTCGCTGTACAGCTCGTTGAGTTTTCTGTTATATCTCCATTTGCAAAGATCATCAACGCTAACGAGACCAAAAATCGTACGACGAAACTTGTGTTGAAAGCGATCTAGAATGGGTTCATCCACCTTCATATTGTAGAAGTAATAAGTGTCCTATTCCTTAGACTTTCTTGAAAGGGCTTTACTACACAATTACTTTCTTAAGCCAACAAAGCAGTAAATGGAAAGCGTAACTCTTCGTTTGATTCTGATGCAGTGGCATTATAAAGAGCTAATAGGGAATCCGCAGTTCTAATATAATATAATAACCCCGATACTAATATTGAACTCGTGGAAGCACTGGGTGCAAAGGTGATCTCCGATCTAAGAAAGCTGACTATGGTATCTTTAATATTTGCTACAAACACAAATCCTAGAAGCCATAAAAGAAGCGCCTTAAGATATATAAAAAACAAATAAGCGAGGCTAAGTACAGGCTTATGCAGAGTACTACACTCCATTGAATCTCTAAAGGATTTAGCTAGACTAAGCTAAATCCTGTCCAAAGAACCACCGGAACTTCTAATGAACACCCATTTCCCGGGATATAGAAATAGCGGCACTAGTGTTCAAGCAGCGCAATTCACGCAACTCGCACCCTGGAATGAAATCAACTCATTAAAAACCGAGGAAAAGATTTCCTGAACCAGCAACAGTTTCTCCTCCAATAAAACATCACACCTTAATGGATTTTTACCGATTGTACAATACAATAGCCCAGAAGAACTTGGAGAAGGTACTACCCTGGTAAACGTCCATTTATTATGGCTCCCTTTGACTCAAACACATCCCCTGGCCCTGGAGACGAGTTTGAGTCGTTTTTATCACTTAAATCACAGAAACAGCCCTCAGGGATGTGGTACTGGCAATTGAGAAATGTATCTACTATAAACGGTATACATTACCCACCTTTCAAGCCAAAGAAGGTACTCTCAATAACATGAACATTGAATTAATTCCAAAATCTGTCATCAAGCTTGTCACGGAAGATTTCGTCAGCAACTGGATCATATCCATGCTAAAAACCAGAATCATTAAGTCATAATTGGAGAACAGCCTCATAAACAATTCCGTAGGTACTCTGCAGGAGGGTGTTAAATCACCTCTTCAATGGCTCCTGGTTGTCAACAATATCTTAACGGAGTTCGATAAGAGAGGAATCAAGGCAGTCGCGTACCGAACGACGTGATTACTATACATAGAATCACGGACATTCCTTTCAGTGATTAGTGAACTCACAGAGGGGGCTCTGATTTATCTAATCGATTGTGCCACAAGTTGTAGACTTGGCGTTTATCCTAATAAAACTAAACTAATGCTATTTTGTACTTGTTGGTATAAGCTTTCACGTCTTCACAACCAAACACTTACTATATGCTCCAGTACAAGGTATCTTTGCATCATTTAACTCTAAAGTCAACTAAAAATTAAACATAAAACACAGGGTAAAAAAGGCATGCGTCGCTTTCTATGCCAGCAGCAAGATATCAGTCTAAGGTAGTCTTTTTAATGGACACTGCCGTATTTCGTTCTATTTTTACTTATGGATTGCTCGTATGGTGGCCGGCCTTATTTAAAAAATACAACATCACAAAACTTAGCAGATTTCAATGAACCGCTGGTATTGGGACCACAGGCGCTCGAGAATTTATCAACGTTCCACTCCAAATACTGACCCTCAGACTCAGAAAATCTAGATTCTGGCCTCCGAAACCCAATGTCCATAGTAAACCTCTTGATCTGTTGCCCATAGATCTATCTTCGACCACAACTAACTACACGATACCTAAACTCAATTTAATATTATAATAATGAAACAAGTATCGAAATGCCAAGTATCGATCGTCACCGACGGCTCCAAGATGGAATGCGGCGTTAGAGCAGGTGTCTTTTGAGCGAAACTAAACGTATACAAATCGTACCAGACTCTTTGAATGTCTTCCAGGCGGAGGTACTAGCGATTAGAGAAGCCGGAAACATACTTAGCCGCAGTACCTTTGCTATAAACAACATAGGAATCTTTATGAACAGCTAGGCTAGTAGTAGAGCAGTAGAGTAGAAAAATTAACACGCAGATAAGCGCTCGGTTTAATATCACTCTTCTCTTGATTCTATTGATCCCCCACAGATAAAAAGGCTGACTTTACATAGCCTCAGTTAGTCAACAAAACAACTGCACATAGTCCTTTACCTCGCAAAAAAATTAAAAAAATTGTGAGTGTTGATATACCTTTATAAAATGACTGTTTTATAGAAGCAAATTCAGTGTGAGGCTGCTAAACACTTCTCCCTGTGCATTATGCTTGAGAACAGACATATACATATATCAATTTGGAGTACATACGAGGGCAGTTTGAAAAGTACCAGGATTGGAAGATAGCTGGCGCTACTGAGCAAAAACGAGTGTATCATCATTTAGTATATGCTCTTTTAGCCCGCCGGAGCCTATTTTTGTTTTGACACCCATTTCAAAACATCGTGTTAGTGTTTTATGCGTACATGGAAAAAGAGCAATATCTCTCCGTGATACGATTCTTGTTTTTGAGTGGTAAAACCTGAGAGGAAATCGAGCCCATATTCGATGGTGTATATGGGACCCATTCACTTTATCGTACAACCGTTTACCGTTTACTCGTAGAGTTTAGCCTTGCCCGCACGTCGGTTTTTGATGAACCACGCCGCGTCCGGTTACCACAGAGGAAACCGTGGACAAAATCTATGATCTCGTATTGACGGACCGCCAAATGAAAATTCGCTAGTTGATTGAGATAGCAGGCATCTCAATTGAGTACTTTACGGAGGGGCTAAAAAAGTTGCTGTTGCAGCGCTACGAAAATTGTATACGAAAGAGTATTCTATTAAAAACTGAATTGTCAAAACTTGAAAAAGTTGCGTTATTACCTCTAGTCCAGATATTCATCAAACAGCTTTCGTATAATCCTATCAACAATGGGTTAAAGGTTGGGCAATTTTATCACTGTGTTTGTTTGATGGTGTTGACCCCCCTAAATGGGAGTATACTAGCCACGAGTTCAAACACGCAACTCATATATGACAGAAATTTCGCATACGGCAGTACGTTGGCAGTTTCAAACGAAGATATACGACCATTGCTGGACAGGCGAAGTCAGTTTGCTTTTACAGAATAAAAAATAGATAAAGGAGATTTTGAATTGTATAGTATCATTTTTGATAAAATTTTATTTTTACATATTTTTTTTCAACTACAAAAACATAAATACATTTTCTAGGACATTTCTACATGTCTACGTCAACAAGAATATTTACTACATATAATACAACTCCGAATCTACTAAAAATAATTTAATAAATTTCGTCTACAGCTGTCGGCTCTGCACATATGAGTAGTGCAATCTGCTTCGTAGTTACTTTCATCGATTTGAGGATCCAGCACAAATTCATCAAATTGACTATCCTCCGTAAAGACTTTGACAAATGCATCCATGTAGATATCATCACAGCCGAACCCTTTAAATGACATGATCATTGACATTGAAGCCCCTTCGCTAGTCAATTGTTCGATATCTTGATGTAACCATTCTAAGACGTAGTGGTCCGATCCTTCAGCTTGAACCTTGCACGGTCCTATATATGTGACTTTTTCTACACCCTTACCTCCAACTTTCATCATGTAATCGCCGAGATCAGAATTGCCAACTGCGAATATTCCGCGGCGATACAGATTTTCCGTGATGTCCAAGAGAAACCAATATAGGCCCCCCGCTCCGAAAAGCAGATACGTATCTTTGGCGATGTCCGTCATAGCAAAGGTTAATTTATTTTCTTCGCCGACTTCTAACACATAGTCCTTGTGCTCAGATATGCAGTGGTAGAAGAGATCAGTGATGCAACCCGACCACTGGCAGTTGTTAAATTGGCACCTTCTTTCCGTTTCCATTGTTCTTGACAGTTTTGAGGTTGAAATTGTGTAACTTCTTTGGATATCGCTTTTGAACTGAACTTAAACGGTATGTACCGTCAAATTTATATCAAAGGGTTCAGGTAGTAGGCAGATTGTTTGAGATTAACTTGGGACTAATTAATTGGTTAAGGACTCTGACAGGTAGTCAATATCGGATGCTTTTATGATTGACAACATCATAAGCAGGTTAGGGATTAGCGTGAATTTAAACCGTAGGCAGCTCATAAATAGGATCGTGTTCTTCGTTGAGTAATTAAAGATTTCTGTTGAATTTGGCTCGTAAGTCAGGATTGCAATTTTTCCCGATTACGTCATAGTTATAATTTTGCTTCGCTTTTTAAAACCCCGAGGATATTCCTAATTACAATAAATCAATTTATTTTGTTTATTTATGTAATGGTTGTCATGCTAAAATAACCTGCTTAAGCGAATATATTGCTATTGCCTCCGGAATTATATCTTCCTTGCTAAAACGAAGTACGCCATGTCCCAGATGGGGAATATGAACTTATTTCGTTGTTGCAATCAGACTGATTGATAAGCTAAGACATCAAGCGTTTGTTTTCTAATGCAGCAGTGTATTAGGTTGATATAGCTGCTTATTCAAAATACTTCCAAGGCAGGTAGCTACCTTGTTGAATATAGTCAATAGTCCGGTCTAGAGTCATTTTATACAAGCTAGAAGTGAGCTACCATAAGCCTACACACGAAAATTGAGAGCAAGTTGTTGGAAATCAGGAGCCATTGTGTTAAAACCCTGCTTTGTATTCTTCGAGTTCGGACACTTTTGCCAAAACCTTTAAAAACTCCCGACCAAACGGGTTTACGCATTATTTGCAGTGGCAACGGCAATAACTTACATATTGAATAAAAACTAAACGGTTCCCAAACAACAATGAGCATCATCAACAAGCCACGTGCAACAGAACAATTGGCAGATGCCTTTGACTGCCATCATGCCATTATCGTATCCATTCGACAAGTTCGATTAGATGGGGCTGGCAAAAGGATGACGAACCTTTGTGTCATCTACTTTGGTAATTGCTATAGGGAACGAAACAGCGCTTATTTATGTGGGGATTTGTTATACCGGCTAGAGTGCGGCAAGATATCTTGAGCTGCTGACACGAAAGCATCTTGTGTTAATCCGACGTCCAAGCCTTCCAGACAGCTAACATTGACTCGGGTTAAAATCTCGTTGCAACCAATCAGCCAATATGGATCTACCAGAGGCTCCATCAAAGAATAACTAATGTTAAAAGACAGAACGTAGAAAAGCTCCAATCGCAAGAGACCGCCAGAATCTTCGCTGAACGTGTACCCTGAAACCTATAATCAGCTCCTATGCCAACGTGTCAAGAGCACATGATGTGCTAGGTTTCACCACAAAGAAATACCTGGTTTGATTAAGAATGCCGGTAAGCACATGCAGCTAAATACGAAACGTACAAATCGTAAACCTCCCTTTGCCAATTACTGTTTCTTTGGGCTAAGAAGGCAACTAAGTAGTAAGGAGACTCTATGTAAGACCTTGATCTTCCCAGTAGTATTTATGGTGTAGATGAATAAACTGTATCCAAAGCAGATGAAAATATCCTCAGAAAAATCGTTCGAGAAAAATTCGGTCCTTTTGCGTTGATGTGCTTCGGAGAAAAAAATTAGACGATGAACTACTCAAGCTGTACTATTTGTCAGTATTGTGTCTTTTAAACGCACTTTACCTTGTATTTCAAATAAGACAGAAATATGCGGCAATACGGCAGCTAATTTCAAGATAAGATATACCAGTTTTGTTGGACAGCGACGTCAGAAGAAATCTGTTTACCATATTTCGAAGGCATGAAAAGTTAAGGAAAAGAAATAGAAAAATAAATTAAGGAGACTTTAAATTATCTTTATTTTATTAAAAGTTATTAAAACAATTTTTTTTTAAACTACGAAAACATTAACACACTTTCTAGGACATTTTGTATATGGCTACGTCAACAAGATTATTTACTACATATAATACAACTCCGAATCTACTAAAAATAATTTAATAAATTTTGTCTACAGCTGTCGGCTCTGCACATATGAGTAGTGCAATCTGCTTCGTAGTTACTTTCATCGATTTGAGGATCCAGCACAAATTCATCAAATTGACTATCCTCCGTAAAGACTTTGACAAATGCATCCATGTAGATATCATCACAGCCGAACCCTTTAAATGACATGATCATTGACATTGAAGCCCCTTCGCTAGTCAATTGTTCGATATCTTGATGTAACCATTCTAAGACGTAGTGGTCCGATCCTTCAGCTTGAACCTTGCACGGTCCTATATATGTGACTTTTTCTACACCCTTACCTCCAACTTTCATCATGTAATCGCCGAGATCAGAATTGCCAACTGCGAATATTCCGCGGCGATACAGATTTTCCGTGATGTCCAAGAGAAACCAATATAGGCCCCCCGCTCCGAAAAGCAGATACGTATCTTTGGCGATGTCCGTCATAGCAAAGGTTAATTTATTTTCTTCGCCGACTTCTAACACATAGTCCTTGTGCTCAGATATGCAGTGGTAGAAGAGATCAGTGATGCAACCCGACCACTGGCAGTTGTTAAATTGGCACCTTCTTTCCGTTTCCATTGTTCTTGACAGTTTTGAGGTTGAAATTGTGTAACTTCTTTGGATATCGCTTTTGAACTGAACTTAAACGGTATGTACCGTCAAATTTATATCAAAGGGTTCAGGTAGTAGGCAGATTGTTTGAGATTAACTTGGGACTAATTAATTGGTTAAGGACTCTGACAGGTAGTCAATATCGGATGCTTTTATGATTGACAACATCATAAGCAGGTTAGGGATTAGCGTGAATTTAAACCGTAGGCAGCTCATAAATAGGATCGTGTTCTTCGTTGAGTAATTAAAGATTTCTGTTGAATTTGGCTCGTAAGTCAGGATTGCAATTTTTCCCGATTACGTCATAGTTATAATTTTGCTTCGCTTTTTAAAACCCCGAGGATATTCCTAATTACAATAAATCAATTTATTTTGTTTATTTATGTAATGGTTGTCATGCTAAAATAACCTGCTTAAGCGAATATATTGCTATTGCCTCCGGAATTATATCTTCCTTGCTAAAACGAAGTACGCCATGTCCCAGATGGGGAATATGAACTTATTTCGTTGTTGCAATCAGACTGATTGATAAGCTAAGACATCAAGCGTTTGTTTTCTAATGCAGCAGTGTATTAGGTTGATATAGCTGCTTATTCAAAATACTTCCAAGGCAGGTAGCTACCTTGTTGAATATAGTCAATAGTCCGGTCTAGAGTCATTTTATACAAGCTAGAAGTGAGCTACCATAAGCCTACACACGAAAATTGAGAGCAAGTTGTTGGAAATCAGGAGCCATTGTGTTAAAACCCTGCTTTGTATTCTTCGAGTTCGGACACTTTTGCCAAAACCTTTAAAAACTCCCGACCAAACGGGTTTACGCATTATTTGCAGTGGCAACGGCAATAACTTACATATTGAATAAAAACTAAAAGGTTCCCAAACAACAATGAGCATCATCAACAAGCCACGTGCAACAGAACAATTGGCAGATGCCTTTGACTGCCATCATGCCATTATCGTATCCATTCGACAAGTTCGATTAGATGGGGCTGGCACAAGGATGACGAACCTTTGTGCCATCTACTTTGGTAATTGCTATAGGGAACGAAACAGCGCTTATTTATGTGGGGATTTGTTATACCGGCTAGCGTACGGCAAGATATCTTGAGCTGCTGACACGAAAGCATCTTGTGTTAATCCGACGTCCAAGCCTTCCAGACAGCTAACCTTGAATCGGGTTAAAATCTCGTTGCAACCAATCAGCCAATATGGATCTACCAGAGACTCCATCAAAGACTCCATCAAAGAATAACTAATGTGAAAAGACAGAACGTAGAAAAGCTCCAATCGCAAGAGACCGCCAGAATCTTCGCTGAACGTGTACCCTGAAACCTATAATCAGCTCCTATGCCAACGTGTCAACAGCACATGATGTGCTAGGTTTCACCACAAAGAAATACCTGGTTTGATTAAGAATGCCAGTAAGCACATGCAGCTAAATACGAAACGTACAAATCGTAAACCTCCCTTTGCCAATTACTGTTTCTTTTTAGCTAAGCAAGGCAACTAAGTAGTAAGGAGACTCTATGTAAGACCTTGATCTTCCCAGTCCTATTTATGGTGTAGAAGAATGAACTGTATCCAAAGCAGATGAAAATATCCTCAGAAAAATCATTCGAGAAAAATTCGGTCCTTTTTCTTTGATGTGCTTCGGAGAAAAAAATTAGACGATGAACTACTCAAGCTGTACTATTTGACAGTATTGTGTCTTTTAAACGCTCTTTACCTTGTATTTAAAATAAGACAGAAATATGCGGCAATACGGCAGCTAATTTCAAGATAAGATATACCAGTTTTGTTGGACAGCGACGTCAGAAGAAATCTGTTTACCATATTTCGAAGGCATGAAAAGTTAAGGAAAAGAAATAGAAAAATAAATTAAGGAGACTTTAAATTATCTTTATTTTATTAAAAGTTATTAAAACAATTTTTTTTTTAACTACGAAAACATTAACACACTTTCTAGGACATTTTGTATATGGCTACGTCAACAAGATTATTTACTACATATAATACAACTCCGAATCTACTAAAAATAATTTAATAAATTTTGTCTACAGCTGTCGGCTCTGCACATATGAGTAGTGCAATCTGCTTCGTAGTTACTTTCATCGATTTGAGGATCCAGCACAAATTCATCAAATTGACTATCCTCCGTAAAGACTTTGACAAATGCATCCATGTAGATATCATCACAGCCGAACCCTTTAAATGACATGATCATTGACATTGAAGCCCCTTCGCTAGTCAATTGTTCGATATCTTGATGTAACCATTCTAAGACGTAGTGGTCCGATCCTTCAGATTGAACCTTGCACGGTCCTATATATGTGACTTTTTCTACACCCTTACCTCCAACTTTCATCATGTAATCGCCGAGATCAGAATTGCCAACTGCGAATATTCCGCGGCGATACAGATTTTCCGTGATGTCCAAGAGAAACCAATATAGGCCCCCCGCTCCGAAAAGCAGATACGTATCTTTGGCGATGTCCGTCATAGCAAAGGTTAATTTATTTTCTTCGCCGACTTCTAACACATAGTCCTTGTGCTCAGATATGCAGTGGTAGAAGAGATCAGTGATGCAACCCGACCACTGGCAGTTGTTAAATTGACACCTTCTTTCCGTTTCCATTGTTCTTGACAGTTTTGAGGTTGAAATTGTGTAACTTCTTTGGATATCGCTTTTGAACTGAACTTAAACGGTATGTACCGTCAAATTTATATCAAAGGGTTCAGGTAGTAGGCAGATTGTTTGTGATTAACTTGGGACTAACTAAGTGGTTAAGGACTCTGACAGGTAGTCAATATCGGATGTTTTTATGATTGACAACATCATAAGCAGGTTAGGGATTAGCGTGAAATTAAACCGTAGGCAGCTCATAAATAGGATCGTGTTCTTCGTTGAGTAATTAAAGATTGTTGTTGAATTTTGCTCGTAAGTCAGGATTGCAATTTTTCCCGATTACGTCATAGTTATAATTTTGCTTCGCTTTCTAAAACCCCGAGGATATTCCTAATTACAATAAATCAATTTATTTTGTTTATTTATGTAATGGTTGTCATGCTAAAATAACCTGCTTAAGCGAATATATAGCTATTGCCTCCGGAATTATATCTTCCTTGCTTAAACAAAGTACGCCATGTCCCAGATGGGGAATATGAACTTAATTCGTTGTTGTAATAAGACTGATTGATAAGCTAAGACATCAAGCGTTTGTTTTCTAATGCAGCAGTATATTAGGTTGATATAGCTGTTTATTCAAAATACTTCCAATGCAGGTAGCTACCTTGTTGAATACCGTCAATAGTCCAGTCTAGAGTCATTTTATACAAGCTAGAAGTGAGCAACCATAAGCCTACACACGAAAATTGAGAGCAAGTTGTTGGAAATCAGGAGCCATTGTGTTAAAACCCTGCTTTGTATTCTTCGAGTTCGGACACTTTTGCCAAAACCTTTAAAAACTCCCGACCAAACGGGTTTACGCATTATTTGCAGTGGCAACGGCAATAACTTACATATTGAATAAAAACTAAACGGTTCCCAAACAACAATGAGCATCATCAACAAGCCACGTGCAACAGAACAATTGGCAGATGCCTTTGACTGCCATCATGCCATTATCGTATCCATTCGACAAGTTCGATTAGATGGGGCTGGCACAAGGATGACGAACCTTTGTGTCATCTACTTTGGTAATTGCTATAGGGAACGAAACAGCGCTTATTTATGTGGGGATTTGTTATACCGGCTAGAGTGCGGCAAGATATCTTGAGCTGCTGACACGAAAGCATCTTGTGTTAATCCGACGTCCAAGCCTTCCAGACAGCTAACATTGACTCGGGTTAAAATCTCGTTGCAACCAATCAGCCAATATGGATCTACCAGAGGCTCCATCAAAGAATAACTAATGTTAAAAGACAGAACGTAGAAAAGCTCCAATCGCAAGAGACCGCCAGAATCTTCGCTGAACGTGTACCCTGAAACCTATAATCAGCTCCTATGCCAACGTGTCAAGAGCACATGATGTGCTAGGTTTCACCACAAAGAAATACCTGGTTTGATTAAGAATGCCGGTAAGCACATGCAGCTAAATACGAAACGTACAAATCGTAAACCTCCCTTTGCCAATTACTGTTTCTTTGGGCTAAGAAGGCAACTAAGTAGTAAGGAGACTCTATGTAAGACCTTGATCTTCCCAGTCCTATTTATGGTGTAGAAGAATGAACTGTATCCAAAGCAGATGAAAATATCCTCAGAAAAATCATTCGAGAAAAATTCGGTCCTTTTTCTTTGATGTGCTTCGGAGAAAAAAATTAGACGATGAACTACTCAAGCTGTACTATTTGACAGTATTGTGTCTTTTAAACGCTCTTTACCTTGTATTTCAAATAAGACAGAAATATGCGGCAATACGGCAGCTAATTTCAAGATAAGATACACCAGTTTTGTTGGACAGCGACGTCAGAAGAAATCAGTTTACCATATTTCGAAGGCATGAAAAGTTAAGGAAAAGAAATAGAAAAATAAATTAAGGAGACTTTAAATTATCTTTATTTTATTAAAAGTTATTAAAACAATTTTTTTTTTTAACTACGAAAACATTAACACACTTTCTAGGACATTTTGTATATGGCTACGTCAACAAGATTATTTACTACATATAATACAACTCCGAATCTACTAAAAATAATTTAATAAATTTTGTCTACAGCTGTCGGCTCTGCACATATGAGTAGTGCAATCTGCTTCGTAGTTACTTTCATCGATTTGAGGATCCAGCACAAATTCATCAAATTGACTATCCTCCGTAAAGACTTTGACAAATGCATCCATGTAGATATCATCACAGCCGAACCCTTTAAATGACATGATCATTGACATTGAAGCCCCTTCGCTAGTCAATTGTTCGATATCTTGATGTAACCATTCTAAGACGTAGTGGTCCGATCCTTCAGCTTGAACCTTGCACGGTCCTATATATGTGACTTTTTCTACACCCTTACCTCCAACTTTCATCATGTAATCGCCGAGATCAGAATTGCCAACTGCGAATATTCCGCGGCGATACAGATTTTCCGTGATGTCCAAGAGAAACCAATATAGGCCCCCCGCTCCGAAAAGCAGATACGTATCTTTGGCGATGTCCGTCATAGCAAAGGTTAATTTATTTTCTTCGCCGACTTCTAACACATAGTCCTTGTGCTCAGATATGCAGTGGTAGAAGAGATCAGTGATGCAACCCGACCACTGGCAGTTGTTAAATTGACACCTTCTTTCCGTTTCCATTGTTCTTGACAGTTTTGAGGTTGAAATTGTGTAACTTCTTTGGATATCGCTTTTGAACTGAACTTAAACGGTATGTACCGTCAAATTTATATCAAAGGGTTCAGGTAGTAGGCAGATTGTTTGAGATTAACTTGGGACTAATTAATTGGTTAAGGACTCTGACAGGTAGTCAATATCGGATGTTTTTATGATTGACAACATCATAAGCAGGTTAGGGATTAGCGTGAAATTAAACCGTAGGCAGCTCATAAATAGGATCGTGTTCTTCGTTGAGTAATTAAAGATTGTTGTTGAATTTGGCTCGTAAGTCAGGATTGCGATTACGTCATAGTTATAATTTTGCTTCGCTTTTTAAAACCCCGAGGATATTCCTAATTACAATAAATCAATTTATTTTGTTTATTTATGTAATGGTTGTCATGCTAAAATAACCTGCTTAAGCGAATATATAGCTATTGCCTCCGGAATTATATCTTCCTTGCTTAAACGAAGTACGCCATGTCCCAGATGGGGAATATGAACTTATTTCGTTGTTGTAATAAGACTGATTGATAAGCTAAGACATCAAGCGTTTGTTTTCTAATGCAGCAGTGTATTAGGTTGATATAGCTGTTTATTCAAAATACTTCCAATGCAGGTAGCTACTTTGTTGAATACTGTCAATAGTCCGGTCTAGAGTCATTTTATACAAGCTAGAAGTGAGCTACCATAAGCCTACACACGAAAATTGAGAGCAAGTTGTTGGAAATCAGGAGCCATTGTGTTAAAACCCTGCTTTGTATTCTTCGAGTTCGGACACTTTTGCCAAAACCTTTAAAAACTCCCTACCAAACGGGTTTACGCATTATTTGCAGTGGCAACGGCAATAACTTACATATTGAATAAAAACTAAACGGTTCCCAAACAACAATGAGCATCATCAACAAGCCACGTGCAACAGAACAATTGGCAGATGCCTTTGACTGCCATCATGCCATTATCGTATCCATTCGACAAGTTCGATTAGATGGGGCTGGCACAAGGATGACGAACCTTTGTGTCATCTACTTTGGTAATTGCTATAGGGAACGAAACAGCGCTTATTTATGTGGGGATTTGTTATACCGGCTAGAGTGCGGCAAGATATCTTGAGCTGCTGACACGAAAGCATCTTGTGTTAATCCGACGTCCAAGCCTTCCAGACAGCTAACATTGACTCGGGTTAAAATCTCGTTGCAACCAATCAGCCAATATAGATCTACCAGAGGCTCCATCAAAGAATAACTAATGTTAAAAGACAGAACGTAGAAAAGCTCCAATCGCAAGAGACCGCCAGAATCTTCGCTGAACGTGTACCCTGAAACCTATAATCAGCTCCTATGCCAACGTGTCAAGAGCACATGATGTGCTAGGTTTCACCACAAAGAAATACCTGGTTTGATTAAGAATGCCGGTAAGCACATGCAGCTAAATACGAAACGTACAAATCGTAAACCTCCCTTTGCCAATTACTGTTTCTTTGGGCTAAGAAGGCAACTAAGTAGTAAGGAGACTCTATGTAAGACCTTGATCTTCCCAGTCCTATTTATGGTGTAGAAGAATGAACTGTATCCAAAGCAGATGAAAATATCCTCAGAAAAATCATTCGAGAAAAATTCGGTCCTTTTTCTTTGATGTGCTTCGGAGAAAAAAATTAGACGATGAACTACTCAAGCTGTACTATTTGTCAGTATTGTGTCTTTTAAACGCACTTTACCTTGTATTTCAAATAAGACAGAAATATGCGGCAATACGGCAGCTAATTTCAAGATAAGATATACCAGTTTTGTTGGACAGCGACGTCAGAAGAAATCTGTTTACCATATTTCGAAGGCATGAAAAGTTAAGGAAAAGAAATAGAAAAATAAATTAAGGAGACTTTAAATTATCTTTATTTTATTAAAAGTTATTAAAACAATTTTTTTTTAAACTACGAAAACATTAACACACTTTCTAGGACATTTTGTATATGGCTACGTCAACAAGATTATTTACTACATATAATACAACTCCGAATCTACTAAAAATAATTTAATAAATTTTGTCTACAGCTGTCGGCTCTGCACATATGAGTAGTGCAATCTGCTTCGTAGTTACTTTCATCGATTTGAGGATCCAGCACAAATTCATCAAATTGACTATCCTCCGTAAAGACTTTGACAAATGCATCCATGTAGATATCATCACAGCCGAACCCTTTAAATGACATGATCATTGACATTGAAGCCCCTTCGCTAGTCAATTGTTCGATATCTTGATGTAACCATTCTAAGACGTAGTGGTCCGATCCTTCAGCTTGAACCTTGCACGGTCCTATATATGTGACTTTTTCTACACCCTTACCTCCAACTTTCATCATGTAATCGCCGAGATCAGAATTGCCAACTGCGAATATTCCGCGGCGATACAGATTTTCCGTGATGTCCAAGAGAAACCAATATAGGCCCCCCGCTCCGAAAAGCAGATACGTATCTTTGGCGATGTCCGTCATAGCAAAGGTTAATTTATTTTCTTCGCCGACTTCTAACACATAGTCCTTGTGCTCAGATATGCAGTGGTAGAAGAGATCAGTGATGCAACCCGACCACTGGCAGTTGTTAAATTGGCACCTTCTTTCCGTTTCCATTGTTCTTGACAGTTTTGAGGTTGAAATTGTGTAACTTCTTTGGATATCGCTTTTGAACTGAACTTAAACGGTATGTACCGTCAAATTTATATCAAAGGGTTCAGGTAGTAGGCAGATTGTTTGAGATTAACTTGGGACTAATTAATTGGTTAAGGACTCTGACAGGTAGTCAATATCGGATGCTTTTATGATTGACAACATCATAAGCAGGTTAGGGATTAGCGTGAATTTAAACCGTAGGCAGCTCATAAATAGGATCGTGTTCTTCGTTGAGTAATTAAAGATTTCTGTTGAATTTGGCTCGTAAGTCAGGATTGCAATTTTTCCCGATTACGTCATAGTTATAATTTTGCTTCGCTTTTTAAAACCCCGAGGATATTCCTAATTACAATAAATCAATTTATTTTGTTTATTTATGTAATGGTTGTCATGCTAAAATAACCTGCTTAAGCGAATATATTGCTATTGCCTCCGGAATTATATCTTCCTTGCTAAAACGAAGTACGCCATGTCCCAGATGGGGAATATGAACTTATTTCGTTGTTGCAATCAGACTGATTGATAAGCTAAGACATCAAGCGTTTGTTTTCTAATGCAGCAGTGTATTAGGTTGATATAGCTGCTTATTCAAAATACTTCCAAGGCAGGTAGCTACCTTGTTGAATATAGTCAATAGTCCGGTCTAGAGTCATTTTATACAAGCTAGAAGTGAGCTACCATAAGCCTACACACGAAAATTGAGAGCAAGTTGTTGGAAATCAGGAGCCATTGTGTTAAAACCCTGCTTTGTATTCTTCGAGTTCGGACACTTTTGCCAAAACCTTTAAAAACTCCCGACCAAACGGGTTTACGCATTATTTGCAGTGGCAACGGCAATAACTTACATATTGAATAAAAACTAAAAGGTTCCCAAACAACAATGAGCATCATCAACAAGCCACGTGCAACAGAACAATTGGCAGATGCCTTTGACTGCCATCATGCCATTATCGTATCCATTCGACAAGTTCGATTAGATGGGGCTGGCACAAGGATGACGAACCTTTGTGCCATCTACTTTGGTAATTGCTATAGGGAACGAAACAGCGCTTATTTATGTGGGGATTTGTTATACCGGCTAAAGTACGGCAAGATATCTTGAGCTGCTGACACGAAAGCATCTTGTGTTAATCCGACGTCCAAGCCTTCCAAACAGCTAACCTTGAATCGGGTTAAAATCTCGTTGCAACCAATCAGCCAATATGGATCTACCAGAGGCTCCATCAAAGAATAACTAATGTGAAAAGACAGAACGTAGAAAAGCTCCAATCGCAAGAGACCGCCAGAATCTTCGCTGAACGTGTACCCTGAAACCTATAATCAGCTCCTATGCCAACGTGTCAACAGCACATGATGTGCTAGGTTTCACCACAAAGAAATACCTGGTTTGATTAAGAATGCCGGTAAGCACATGCAGCTAAACACGAAACGTACAAATCGTAAACCTCCCTTTGCCAATTACTGTTTCTTTGGGCTAAGAAGGCAACTAAGTAGTAAGGAGACTCTATGTAAGACCTTGATCTTCTCAGTCCTATTTATGGTGTAGAAGAATGAACTGAAAAATTCATTCGGTCCTTTTGTTTTGATGTGCTTCGGAGAAAAAAATTAGACGATGAACTACTCAAGCTGTACTATTTGTCAGTATTGTGTCTTTTAAACGCACTTTACCTTGTATTTCAAATAAGACAGAAATATGCGGCAATACGGCAGCTAATTTCAAGATAAGATACACCAGTTTTGTTGGACAGCGACGTCAGAAGAAATCAGTTTACCATATTTCGAAGGCATGAAAAGTTAAGGAAAAGAAATAGAAAAATAAATTAAGGAGACTTTAAATTATCTTTATTTCATTAAAAGTTATTAAAACAATTTTTTTTTAAAAACTACGAAAACATTAACACACTTTCTAGGACATTTTGTATATGGCTACGTCAACAAGATTATTTACTACATATAATACAACTCCGAATCTACTAAAAATAATTTAATAAATTTCGTCTACAGCTTTCGGCTCTGCACATATGAGTAGTGCAATCTGCTTCGTAGTTACTTTCATCGATTTGAGGATCCAGCACAAATTCATCAAATTGACTATCCTCCGTAAAGACTTTGACAAATGCATCCATGTAGATATCATCACAGCCGAACCCTTTAAATGACATGATCATTGACATTGAAGCCCCTTCGCTAGTCAATTGTTCGATATCTTGATGTAACCATTCTAAGACGTAGTGGTCCGATCCTTCAGCTTGAACCTTGCACGGTCCTATATATGTGACTTTTTCTACACCCTTACCTCCAACTTTCATCATGTAATCGCCGAGATCAGAATTGCCAACTGCGAATATTCCGCGGCGATACAGATTTTCCGTGATGTCCAAGAGAAACCAATATAGGCCCCCCGCTCCGAAAAGCAGATACGTATCTTTGGCGATGTCCGTCATAGCAAAGGTTAATTTATTTTCTTCGCCGACTTCTAACACATAGTCCTTGTGCTCAGATATGCAGTGGTAGAAGAGATCAGTGATGCAACCCGACCACTGGCAGTTGTTAAATTGACACCTTCTTTCCGTTTCCATTGTTCTTGACAGTTTTGAGGTTGAAATTGTGTAACTTCTTTGGATATCGCTTTTGAACTGAACTTAAACGGTATGTACCGTCAAATTTATATCAAAGGGTTCAGGTAGTAGGCAGATTGTTTGAGATTAACTTGGGACTAATTAATTGGTTAAGGACTCTGACAGGTAGTCAATATCGGATGTTTTTATGATTGACAACATCATAAGCAGGTTAGGGATTAGCGTGAAATTAAACCGTAGGCAGCTCATAAATAGGATCGTGTTCTTCGTTGAGTAATTAAAGATTGTTGTTGAATTTGGCTCGTAAGTCAGGATTGCGATTACGTCATAGTTATAATTTTGCTTCGCTTTTTAAAACCCCGAGGATATTCCTAATTACAATAAATCAATTTATTTTGTTTATTTATGTAATGGTTGTCATGCTAAAATAACCTGCTTAAGCGAATATATAGCTATTGCCTCCGGAATTATATCTTCCTTGCTTAAACGAAGTACGCCATGTCCCAGATGGGGAATATGAACTTATTTCGTTGTTGTAATAAGACTGATTGATAAGCTAAGACATCAAGCGTTTGTTTTCTAATGCAGCAGTGTATTAGGTTGATATAGCTGTTTATTCAAAATACTTCCAATGCAGTTAGCTACTTTGTTGAATACTGTCAATAGTCCGGTCTAGAGTCATTTTATACAAGCTAGAAGTGAGCTACCATAAGCCTACACACGAAAATTGAGAGCAAGTTGTTGGAAATCAGGAGCCATTGTGTTAAAACCCTGCTTTGTATTCTTCGAGTTCGGACACTTTTGCCAAAACCTTTAAAAACTCCCTACCAAACGGGTTTACGCATTATTTGCAGTGGCAACGGCAATAACTTACATATTGAATAAAAACTAAACGGTTCCCAAACAACAATGAGCATCATCAACAAGCCACGTGCAACAGAACAATTGGCAGATGCCTTTGACTGCCATCATGCCATTATCGTATCCATTCGACAAGTTCGATTAGATGGGGCTGGCACAAGGATGACGAACCTTTGTGTCATCTACTTTGGTAATTGCTATAGGGAACGAAACAGCGCTTATTTATGTGGGGATTTGTTATACCGGCTAGAGTGCGGCAAGATATCTTGAGCTGCTGACACGAAAGCATCTTGTGTTAATCCGACGTCCAAGCCTTCCAGACAGCTAACATTGACTCGGGTTAAAATCTCGTTGCAACCAATCAGCCAATATAGATCTACCAGAGGCTCCATCAAAGAATAACTAATGTTAAAAGACAGAACGTAGAAAAGCTCCAATCGCAAGAGACCGCCAGAATCTTCGCTGAACGTGTACCCTGAAACCTATAATCAGCTCCTATGCCAACGTGTCAAGAGCACATGATGTGCTAGGTTTCACCACAAAGAAATACCTGGTTTGATTAAGAATGCCGGTAAGCACATGCAGCTAAATACGAAACGTACAAATCGTAAACCTCCCTTTGCCAATTACTGTTTCTTTGGGCTAAGAAGGCAACTAAGTAGTAAGGAGACTCTATGTAAGACCTTGATCTTCCCAGTCCTATTTATGGTGTAGAAGAATGAACTGTATCCAAAGCAGATGAAAATATCCTCAGAAAAATCATTCGAGAAAAATTCGGTCCTTTTTCTTTGATGTGCTTCGGAGAAAAAAATTAGACGATGAACTACTCAAGCTGTACTATTTGACAGTATTGTGTCTTTTAAACGCTCTTTACCTTGTATTTTAAATAAGACAGAAATATGCGGCAATACGGCAGCTAATTTCAAGATAAGATACACCAGTTTTGTTGGACAGCGACGTCAGAAGAAATCAGTTTACCATATTTCGAAGGCATGAAAAGTTAAGGAAAAGAAATAGAAAAATAAATTAAGGAGACTTTAAATTATCTTTATTTTATTAAAAGTTATTAAAACAATTTTTTTTTTAACTACGAAAACATTAACACACTTTCTAGGACATTTTGTATATGGCTACGTCAACAAGATTATTTACTACATATAATACAACTCCGAATCTACTAAAAATAATTTAATAAATTTTGTCTACAGCTGTCGGCTCTGCACATATGAGTAGTGCAATCTGCTTCGTAGTTACTTTCATCGATTTGAGGATCCAGCACAAATTCATCAAATTGACTATCCTCCGTAAAGACTTTGACAAATGCATCCATGTAGATATCATCACAGCCGAACCCTTTAAATGACATGATCATTGACATTGAAGCCCCTTCGCTAGTCAATTGTTCGATATCTTGATGTAACCATTCTAAGACGTAGTGGTCCGATCCTTCAGCTTGAACCTTGCACGGTCCTATATATGTGACTTTTTCTACACCCTTACCTCCAACTTTCATCATGTAATCGCCGAGATCAGAATTGCCAACTGCGAATATTCCGCGGCGATACAGATTTTCCGTGATGTCCAAGAGAAACCAATATAGGCCCCCCGCTCCGAAAAGCAGATACGTATCTTTGGCGATGTCCGTCATAGCAAAGGTTAATTTATTTTCTTCGCCGACTTCTAACACATAGTCCTTGTGCTCAGATATGCAGTGGTAGAAGAGATCAGTGATGCAACCCGACCACTGGCAGTTGTTAAATTGACACCTTCTTTCCGTTTCCATTGTTCTTGACAGTTTTGAGGTTGAAATTGTGTAACTTCTTTGGATATCGCTTTTGAACTGAACTTAAACGGTATGTACCGTCAAATTTATATCAAAGGGTTCAGGTAGTAGGCAGATTGTTTGAGATTAACTTGGGACTAATTAATTGGTTAAGGACTCTGACAGGTAGTCAATATCGGATGTTTTTATGATTGACAACATCATAAGCAGGTTAGGGATTAGCGTGAAATTAAACCGTAGGCAGCTCATAAATAGGATCGTGTTCTTCGTTGAGTAATTAAAGATTGTTGTTGAATTTGGCTCGTAAGTCAGGATTGCGATTACGTCATAGTTATAATTTTGCTTCGCTTTTTAAAACCCCGAGGATATTCCTAATTACAATAAATCAATTTATTTTGTTTATTTATGTAATGGTTGTCATGCTAAAATAACCTGCTTAAGCGAATATATAGCTATTGCCTCCGGAATTATATCTTCCTTGCTTAAACGAAGTACGCCATGTCCCAGATGGGGAATATGAACTTATTTCGTTGTTGTAATAAGACTGATTGATAAGCTAAGACATCAAGCGTTTGTTTTCTAATGCAGCAGTGTATTAGGTTGATATAGCTGTTTATTCAAAATACTTCCAATGCAGGTAGCTACTTTGTTGAATACTGTCAATAGTCCGGTCTAGAGTCATTTTATACAAGCTAGAAGTGAGCTACCATAAGCCTACACACGAAAATTGAGAGCAAGTTGTTGGAAATCAGGAGCCATTGTGTTAAAACCCTGCTTTGTATTCTTCGAGTTCGGACACTTTTGCCAAAAGCTTTAAAAACTCCCGACCAAACGGGTTTACGCATTATTTGCAGTGGCAACGGCAATAACTTACATATTGAATAAAAACTAAAAGGTTCCCAAACAACAATGAGCATCATCAACAAGCCACGTGCAACAGAACAATTGGCAGATGCCTTTGACTGCCATCATGCCATTATCGTATCCATTCGACAAGTTCGATTAGATGGGGCTGGCACAAGGATGACGAACCTTTGTGTCATCTACTTTGGTAATTGCTATAGGGAACGAAACAGCGCTTATTTATGTGGGGATTTGTTATACCGGCTAGAGTGCGGCAAGATATCTTGAGCTGCTGACACGAAAGCATCTTGTGTTAATCCGACGTCCAAGCCTTCCAGACAGCTAACATTGACTCGGGTTAAAATCTCGTTGCAACCAATCAGCCAATATGGATCTACCAGAGGCTCCATCAAAGAATAACTAATGTTAAAAGACAGAACGTAGAAAAGCTCCAATCGCAAGAGACCGCCAGAATCTTCGCTGAACGTGTACCCTGAAACCTATAATCAGCTCCTATGCCAACGTGTCAACAGCACATGATGTGCTAGGTTTCACCACAAAGAAATACCTGGTTTGATTAAGAATGCCAGTAAGCACATGCAGCTAAATACGAAACGTACAAATCGTAAACCTCCCTTTGCCAATTACTGTTTCTTTGGGCTAAGAAGGCAACTAAGTAGTAAGGAGACTCTATGTAAGACCTTGATCTTCCCAGTCCTATTTATGGTGTAGAAGAATGAACTGTATCCAAAGCAGATGAAAATATCCCCAGAAAAATCATTCGAGAAAAATTCGGTCCTTTTGCTTTGATGTGCTTCGGAGAAAAAAATTAGACGATGAACTACTCAAGCTGTACTATTTGACAGTATTGTGTCTTTTAAACGCTCTTTACCTTGTATTTCAAATAAGACAGAAATATGCGGCAATACGGCAGCTAATTTCAAGATAAGATATACCAGTTTTGTTGGACAGCGACGTCAGAAGAAATCTGTTTACCATATTTCGAAGGCATGAAAAGTTAAGGAAAAGAAATAGAAAAATAAATTAAGGAGACTTTAAATTATCTTTATTTTATTAAAAGTTATTAAAACAATTTTTTTTTTAAACTACGAAAACATTAACACACTTTCTAGGACATTTTGTATATGGCTACGTCAACAAGATTATTTACTACATATAATACAACTCCGAATCTACTAAAAATAATTTAATAAATTTTGTCTACAGCTGTCGGCTCTGCACATATGAGTAGTGCAATCTGCTTCGTAGTTACTTTCATCGATTTGAGGATCCAGCACAAATTCATCAAATTGACTATCCTCCGTAAAGACTTTGACAAATGCATCCATGTAGATATCATCACAGCCGAACCCTTTAAATGACATGATCATTGACATTGAAGCCCCTTCGCTAGTCAATTGTTCGATATCTTGATGTAACCATTCTAAGACGTAGTGGTCCGATCCTTCAGATTGAACCTTGCACGGTCCTATATATGTGACTTTTTCTACACCCTTACCTCCAACTTTCATCATGTAATCGCCGAGATCAGAATTGCCAACTGCGAATATTCCGCGGCGATACAGATTTTCCGTGATGTCCAAGAGAAACCAATATAGGCCCCCCGCTCCGAAAAGCAGATACGTATCTTTGGCGATGTCCGTCATAGCAAAGGTTAATTTATTTTCTTCGCCGACTTCTAACACATAGTCCTTGTGCTCAGATATGCAGTGGTAGAAGAGATCAGTGATGCAACCCGACCACTGGCAGTTGTTAAATTGACACCTTCTTTCCGTTTCCATTGTTCTTGACAGTTTTGAGGTTGAAATTGTGTAACTTCTTTGGATATCGCTTTTGAACTGAACTTAAACGGTATGTACCGTCAAATTTATATCAAAGGGTTCAGGTAGTAGGCAGATTGTTTGTGATTAACTTGGGACTAACTAAGTGGTTAAGGACTCTGACAGGTAGTCAATATCGGATGTTTTTATGATTGACAACATCATAAGCAGGTTAGGGATTAGCGTGAAATTAAACCGTAGGCAGCTCATAAATAGGATCGTGTTCTTCGTTGAGTAATTAAAGATTGTTGTTGAATTTTGCTCGTAAGTCAGGATTGCAATTTTTCCCGATTACGTCATAGTTATAATTTTGCATCGTTTTTTAAAACCCCGAGGATATTCCTAATTACAATAAATCAATTTATTTTGTTTATTTATTTAATGGTTGTCATGCTAAAATAACCTGCTTAAGCGAATATATAGCTATTGCCTCCGGAATTATATCTTCCTTGCTTAAACGAAGTACGCCATGTCCCAGATGGGGAATATGAACTTATTTCGTTGTTGTAATAAGACTGATTGATAAGCTAAGACATCAAGCGTTTGTTTTCTAATGCAGCAGTATATTAGGTTGATATAGCTGTTTATTCAAAATACTTCCAATGCAGGTAGCTACCTTGTTGAATACCGTCAATAGTCCAGTCTAGAGTCATTTTATACAAGCTAGAAGTGAGCTACCATAAGCCTACACACGAAAATTGAGAGCAAGTTGTTGGAAATCAGGAGCCATTGTGTTAAAACCCTGCTTTGTATTCTTCGAGTTCGGACACTTTTGCCAAAACCTTAAAAAACTCCCGACCAAACGGGTTTACGCATTATTTGCAGTGGCAACGGCAATAACTTACATATTGAATAAAAACTAAAAGGTTCCCAAACAACAATGAGCATCATCAACAAGCCACGTGCAACAGAACAATTGGCAGATGCCTTTGACTGCCATCATGCCATTATCGTATCCATTCGACAAGTTCGATTAGATGGGGCTGGCACAAGGATGACGAACCTTTGTGTCATCTACTTTGGTAATTGCTATAGGGAACGAAACAGCGCTTATTTATGTGGGGATTTGTTATACCGGCTAGAGTGCGGCAAGATATCTTGAGCTGCTGACACGAAAGCATCTTGTGTTAATCCGACGTCCAAGCCTTCCAGACAGCTAACATTGACTCGGGTTAAAATCTCGTTGCAACCAATCAGCCAATATGGATCTACCAGAGGCTCCATCAAAGAATAACTAATGTTAAAAGACAGAACGTAGAAAAGCTCCAATCGCAAGAGACCGCCAGAATCTTCGCTGAACGTGTACCCTGAAACCTATAATCAGCTCCTATGCCAACGTGTCAACAGCACATGATGTGCTAGGTTTCACCACAAAGAAATACCTGGTTTGATTAAGAATGCCAGTAAGCACATGCAGCTAAATACGAAACGTACAAATCGTAAACCTCCCTTTGCCAATTACTGTTTCTTTGGGCTAAGAAGGCAACTAAGTAGTAAGGAGACTCTATGTAAGACCTTGATCTTCCCAGTCCTATTTATGGTGTAGAAGAATGAACTGTATCCAAAGCAGATGAAAATATCCTCAGAAAAATCATTCGAGAAAAATTCGGTCCTTTTTCTTTGATGTGCTTCGGAGAAAAAAATTAGACGATGAACTACTCAAGCTGTACTATTTGACAGTATTGTGTCTTTTAAACGCTCTTTACCTTGTATTTCAAATAAGACAGAAATATGCGGCAATACGGCAGCTAATTTCAAGATAAGATACACCAGTTTTGTTGGACAGCGACGTCAGAAGAAATCAGTTTACCATATTTCGAAGGCATGAAAAGTTAAGGAAAAGAAATAGAAAAATAAATTAAGGAGACTTTAAATTATCTTTATTTCATTAAAAGTTATTAAAACAATTTTTTTTTTAAACTACGAAAACATTAACACACTTTCTAGGACATTTTGTATATGGCTACGTCAACAAGATTATTTACTACATATAATATAACTCTGAATCTACTAAAAATAATTTAATAAATTTCGTCTACAGCTGTCGGCTCTGCACATATGAGTAGTGCAATCTGCTTCGTAGTTACTTTCATCGATTTGAGGATCCAGCACAAATTCATCAAATTGACTATCCTCCGTAAAGACTTTGACAAATGCATCCATGTAGATATCATCACAGCCGAACCCTTTAAATGACATGATCATTGACATTGAAGCCCCTTCGCTAGTCAATTGTTCGATATCTTGATGTAACCATTCTAAGACGTAGTGGTCCGATTTTTCAGCTTGAACCTTGCACGGTCCTATATATGTGACTTTTTCTACACCCTTACCTCCAACTTTCATCATGTAATCGCCGAGATCAGAATTGCCAACTGCGAATATTCCGCGGCGATACAGATTTTCCGTGATGTCCAAGAGAAACCAATATAGGCCCCCCGCTCCGAAAAGCAGATACGTATCTTTGGCGATGTCCGTCATAGCAAAGGTTAATTTATTTTCTTCGCCGACTTCTAACACATAGTCCTTGTGCTCAGATATGCAGTGGTAGAAGAGATCAGTGATGCAACCCGACCACTGGCAGTTGTTAAATTGACACCTTCTTTCCGTTTCCATTGTTCTTGACAGTTTTGAGGTTGAAATTGTGTAACTTCTTTGGATATCGCTTTTGAACTGAACTTAAACGGTATGTACCGTCAAATTTATAGCAAAGGGTTCAGGTAGTAGGCAGATTGTTTGTGATTAACTTGGGACTAACTAAGTGGTTAAGGACTCTGACAGGTAGTCAATATCGGATGTTTTTATGATTGACAACATCATAAGCAGGTTAGGGATTAGCGTGAAATTAAACCGTAGGCAGCTCATAAATAGGATCGTGTTCTTCGTTGAGTAATTAAAGATTGTTGTTGAATTTTGCTCGTAAGTCAGGATTGCAATTTTTCCCGATTACGTCATAGTTATAATTTTGCTTCGCTTTTTAAAACCCCGAGGATATTCCTAATTACAATAAATCAATTCATTTTGTTTATTTATGTAACGATTGTCATGCTAAAATAACCTAAGCGAATATATCGTTATCGCCCTCCTGAATTATTTTGTGCATTAGGTGTGCGAAAGCAGCCACAAATTAGAAGATTCCAAATTCTGCGAGTCCACGTCCATTGTATAACTATAGGCTTTAGATAAAACAAAGAATTACTTTAGTGGAAAAATAACTACAAACTTTATCTACTGGACGTTAGATGCGCACAATGCGGAGTAATTACATATTCGACTTTCGTTCAAAAAGTAAGGTGACTTTTGAAATTTTGCTGGCAACATGCATTTAATTATCGAGTATTTTTTTCGAACATATGTCCACATTTTCAAGTATAGAGAATACTTAGTTTGTTTTGACAGACTGACATATAGAAAAATTAGGTTTTTAATTATTATAAAAAATGAAGCAAAGAATTTGCATGAAATTTTGTGAAAAAAATTTTAATTCAAGTGCTCTAAAATACTTGAAATGTTGACAGTGGCATACGGTGAGTCTGCTCTAAGTGAAGAAAAAGTTTTCAAGTGATACAAGCTCTTCCAAGATGGTCGAGAAGATGCTAAGAACGAACCTCGCTCTAGACGCCGCAGCTCATAAACAAAATATGATGACGTGAAAAAAATTGTTTTGGAATATCGTCGAATTACCATAAGAAAAGTTACTGACGATGTTGTGATATCGGTCGGCTGATGTCATACAATTTTTTCGAATTTTTTGGGCTAAGACGTGTCGGTCAAATTTGTTCCATAATTTGATCAGAAGAACCGTCGCATAAGCATCGCGCAGGAGCTCTTGAATGACGTCAATGATGATCCAAAATTAGTCAAAAGGGTTATAACTGGCGACAAATCATGGGCATATGGTTATGACGTCGAAACCAAAGTCCAATCATTTCAATGGAAGCACCCAGTAGAGCTCAAGGCTATACCAAAAAGTGCTTATGAGAAGTGCTTCGAGAATTGAAAAAAGCGTTGGCACAAATGTACTATATCCGAGGATGATTACTTTGAAGGCTTAAGCCTTCATATAAATCAATTCATGACTAAAAAATTCATCTCTCTCATTAATTCCAAACTTTATGCTTTGTAAATCCTGTGCCGTCTTAGTGCTTGGAATTAATCGGTTTCTTTGTTAAAATACCATTTTTCCTATAGATGGACTCATTCCTTTACTTTAATCAAACGTTTAAACATTTTTCTTGTTTTCGAACATTTAATTCCCAAGTAAGCCCTATGCCATCCAAAAAAAATGTCTTCCACTTTCGCACAATCAGGATATTTATTTCACCAAGTTAATGGCCGTACCAGATCCAGAATGCACCGCATATGTGGGTGTCCTTTTATGCGATAATAAAAATTTTCGAAGCGTGGAAGCAAAACATCGTGTTGAAAGAAAATCTTCCTCAACAAAACATACAATTCTTTTTCTCATCATAAAGGCACTTAAACTCAGCTAGTGAAACTTCGTCATATCCAAGTTAATTGAATATCCTGTAGAATGAAAATAAAAACTGTTGAATTTATTCTTTTAATTAAAATCCATTCATTTCAATTATTCATTTTGATTTCTCTCGACTGGTCTCGAACGATATCCGTCTTCATTTTCGAGGGACGAAGTCCTTTTGTTTGATTATCCTCTTTCATTCCATTACTATGATATTATGAGATAATTTAACAAAGAAAAAATTTAAATCTTGTGCCTCTGGATCTTATAAATAATCTGGTATCACCATTTTTCAATAATTTGGCATCCCGCTGTTGGGACTTTAATTCCTATTTATTTTTAATTAGCCATTTTTTTTTTATTCATGCATGATAAGGAATTCTTTCTAATATACATATACACAACTTAAATGAATATATGTTCACAAATATAATCAAGTCCTAAAACCGTCGCCTTTTGGGTTAAAAAACTCTACAAACTCATCACATTGCTTTTCCCTTTCCATAAGCAATAAATCTTACCCCGATACCGTTTGGCGAATGCCAAATTTATAGCTGCAATTTTTGATGGAGAGATACAGATATCTGCAAGTTTTCAATCCATATTCGTACTTCAAAATAGCTGACTTGAATATTAGCGACAGTTGGCACTAGTCATGGGAATTGAAATGGAAATGGTGCAAAGCAATTGATGGGTGGAATTTTGCACATCGAGTGCAATTTTACTTCAATGGAGTGCAACACTGCACCCGGTCAACAAATTATCACATTGACATCGAAAGCAGTTATGAAAGTGATGTGACAATTTGCTTGGCGCTTTGACAAAATTCTTAAAAATTGACACAGATTTGCATACGTCAAAGTACTTTGGCACCTTTGAAATACAAGGTGGGACAAAAATAATGTCATAAAGTGGATTGTCTGCCATTTTGTGAAATATGAAAAAAAATTGGGCTCCGATTTAACAAAAAAGGTTGCCTGAAGGTGTATCTCGGGATCTGGCTGGCCAGTTCAAATCGCCAATATAGGAGATCACACTGCCTGGAAAATTGTAATTCAAAATCCCCATCATTGTCTGAGCTTGCTTCTGCTAGAACCAACAATTCTTGAGACCTAATTTAACACCTTGCGGCAAAAACAAACTCATTGGGCATCTGCCTGTAGCGCTCATCAGTTATCAGTTATACGTTCTCAAAAATATAAGGGTCAATCACTTTTTCACTGTAAATGCCGCACCTATATAGTCACATATAGAGGGGATACAATGGCTCTTCGTGCATTTCATCCGGATTCTCGGTGGCCTAGAAACGCAAATTGTATTGCAGCCCATTTCTTATGTCGAAAACCACTCCCTTCGGATCACTAATCGTACTATGACAGTACCTTATTTGATAGCTAGGAAGACTAACTTCAGCATCTCTAATTGCTGTCTTTACAGTGTCTTGTGGGATAGTTGAAACCCCAGCACTTGAAGTATTTTCGAACATTTCAACTTTTATATACCGGACATCTATCCTATTCAATTTTTATTCTCTTCGTTTCCATTAGCTAGTTGAATACTTGTGCGTAGATTCTTAAAGGATTTAAATATTTTATACATTTCAGATTGTATGATTCAATGTTATTTAAGTTTTCAATCTCATGTACCGCCAGAATGCGCTGCTACTGCAAAAAGGTTATGGTGCCTTGAAGTTCATATTTAGGCAGACATGCCAAATATCAGTGCTACTGTCTTTGGTTTTGTTTTGATAGCTGATTGTTGTTGACGTGTTTGGCATCATGTTGAGTATGGACAAAAACGATTTTCGCTCTCTCATAAAACATTATTTTTTGAGAGGCAAAACGGCAAAGGAAACAAAAGAAAAGTTAGATAAATATTATAGGGCTAATGCTTCGTCAGATTACACCGCCAAATATTGGTTAGGAGAGTTTCGTGGTGGCCGCAACTCCACTACCGATCAAGTCCGCAGCGGCAGGCTCTCCGATGCGGTTACAGATGACAATGTCGAAAAAATACATGAAAAGGTGTTGGCTGACCGGAAAGTGAAGGTGCGCGAGCAAGCAGATACCACAAAGGTTAGTACATATTTTGGGCAATATTCTGCATATGAAAAAGTTATCCTGCCGCTGTGTGCCGCGCATACTCACTCCTGACCAAAAACACGAACGCGAGAGCATTTCGAAAGAGTGTTTGGACTTGCTGATGCGTAATCGGACGGGCTTTTGGCGTCGATTGGTAACTGTTGAACACCAGAGAACAGAATGAGTGCCCGGCAATGGACTGAAGCCGGCACGAGTGCTCCGAAGCGGCCGAGGGAGGCTCGATGGGTCGGAAAGGTTATGGCGTCTGTTTTCTAGGATTGTCATGGCATACTCTTTGTGGATTACCTAGAAAAAGGAAAAACCGTCAACAGCGAGTATTACTGTGCATTATTGGAGCGATCGAAGGCCGAAATCGATGCAAAACGGCCTCACATAAAGCGAAAAAAAAAAATTTGTTTTTGCAAGGCAATGCACCGACGCACAAGAGCATCGCAGCAACGGCTAAAATCAATGATTTACGGCTTCAATTGCTGTCGCATCCACCGTAATCGCCCGGTTTTGGTCCTTCGGACTATTACCTCTTCCCAAACCTCAAAAGACGATGAACGTCCTGGGCAGCCAAAAAAGCATTACTCTATGAAGATTGTTGCCAAACACAAGAAGAACTCGCAGAATCTTTGGGTGTCACTCAGGCAGCCATTTCAAAACGTTTAAAAGCAGCTGGATGTATTCAAAAGCAAGGAAATTGGGTTCCACATGAACTTCAGCCGAGAGACGTCGAAAGGCGGTTTCGCATGTCCGAAATGCTGCTGGAGCGCCACAAAAGGAAGTCATTTTTGCATCGGATTGTTATTGGTAATGAAAAATGGATCCATTACGACAATCCCATGCGCAAAAAATCATATGTGAAACCCGGCTAACCAGCCAAATCAACGGCACAGCCGAATATCCATGGCGCGAAGGTAATGCTCTGTATTTGGTGGGATCATATGGGCGTGCTGTATTATGAGCTGCTTAAACCGGGTGAAACCATCAATGGACAACTCTACTGAACACAATTAATCCGTTTGAAGAGAGCAGTAGCCGAAAAACGTCCGGAATATGCGATCAGACACGAGGCAATAATTTTCCATCATGACAACGCTCGGCCCCACGTTGCTATTCCGATTAAGAACTAATTAGAAAACAGTGGATGAGAAGTCTTACCCCATCTGCCTTATAGCCCAGACCTTGCCCCTTCTGACTACCATTTGTTCCGGTCGATACAGAACGCCCTCACTGAAATACGGTTCACATCAGAGCAAAATATCAAAAATTGGCTTGATTCATTCTTGGCTGCCAAGCCGGCGCAGTTCTTTTGGGATGGGATCCACAAATTGCCAGAAAGATGGGAAAAAGTCATAGCTTCAGATGGGTAATACTTTGAATAATACTATTGTACATGTTTTTCTTAAATAAACGTTCAAATTTTGGAAAAAAAAACCGCACGAATTAAATTACATACCCAATATTATAGTTTGTTCAGAAATTATACTCATATATGGATTGTTCTGAATTGTCTAAGCCAGTCCACAACTGTGTCCAAGATCGTTTTCTCTTCCACTTTGATTTCGAACACAGAAGAGATAAGTATTGGGTCATATAAAAAGTCTCCGCGGTATTTTGGTATACCATGTTTTCGAAAAAAAAAATCGTTATTCAAAATAAATTTCAATTAAGTACATAATGGCCATTATTATATGATCTTTTGCCATTTTCCGGGTAGCTTCATACCACCTTGATCAAAAAGTTCGCAGTGTCGTCACCGTGTAAGGCTCCCATTGTTCTGATTGTTGTTTTTTTTTTTTTTTTTTTTTTTTTTTGCTAAGTTGGTACATCTGTTGTTGACATTCCATCTAAGTCTTTAGCGAAATATCTTGACATTTGCAAAAAATACGTACAATTTTAGAAATGGATTTAAATTTGCAACAACGAATTTGTGTTAAATTTTGCGCAAAAAAGCGGATTTAATATAGTAGTGCGCGAACGTTGAAAATGTTGAGAAAGTGTTTCGGAAACGATTCTCTCAAGAAAATGTTGGTCAATAACCGCAAATTAACAATCAGAGAGATAGCGGAGAACTTGAACATTGCATATGGATCCGTCCAAGACATTTTGGTTAATTATTTGGGTTACCGTCGTGTAGCAGCAAAGATATCAATTTCATGCAAAAAAGAGACCGTGTTGTCGACGCAAAAGAGATGATTTGCGAGGCTGAATCCGATCCCACATTCATCAAAAATATCATTACTGGAGACGAGATGTGGGTTTAAGAGTTCGAGGATTTTATCAAGCGCTGGTATAAGTGTGTTGCAGCCGATGGGGATTATTTTAAAGGGGACAATAATGATTTATATGAATAAACTTGTATTTTTCATTTTCTGAATAAATTCTTTTTGATGGTGGTAATTCCATCTGTGTAGAACTTCTGTAATTTATCAGCGAAAAACTTGGCCAAGTGAGCGGCTCTTCGATCGGCCAATTTTCTACCATCAAGAGAGCTTTGCAAACACAGAAACAAATGGTAATCAGGGGGTACAAGGTCAGGAATATACGGTGGATGCCAACTCTCTTGTGCTTTATATGGGAACACGGGACACACCGCAAATTATCGGGGTTATTCCAAATTCCAATATATCAAAAGAGTAAATCTGCCTCGGCAGCAGAAAGTGGAAGTTAAACGTCCACCCGTGCATTTACAAACTTAAGCCGTTACTCCCCATGTTACCTACGCCCAAATGGCGGCAGGTAGGGGAAATACGGTACAGCAAGCGAAGGTTTCTTCTCAGGGCCCAGTGCCTAGAGTACCGGAACCAGCTTCTGACATGCCAGCTATCTTGCTCTCTATCCAGGGCCAGATGGCTCAGCTTTAACATCATATAACTGAACAGACCGCGCGGGTTGATCAAATATACGAGCTGCTGCCTGGCCTAACGCACCTTTTGTCGTAATGGGTACGTATATGGGGGAGCAGGTCCTTGCAGTGAATGTTAATTCACTGATTAGGTTCGAACGAAGAGCCGCACTATTTAAGTTGCTCGAAGACCAAACCACTGAAACTAAGCTTACCAAAAGACATAAAATAAGGCACAGAAAATATGAAATAGTACGAAGAAACCGACCCAACTCCATTCAAGGAGGAGGCGTTGCAATCTTTGTAAGAAGAGGAATATGCTTTAAAAGAGTATACAGTCGTGTAGTACGCAGGTTCCAGGTGCTGGAAGCTTGCATCGTGTATATCCCTCTCCTTAGTGGAAAGCGGTTGTACATGTCTGTCTATGCACCTAAGGCTACTCAATCCATCTTATTCATCTAAAAGCTCGAGACATTTTTTCGATCCCTGAGGTTAGAATTGAAAGACAATTATTTTGTTATCGGCGGAGATGTCAAGCCCAAACATAGTGATTGGGGAAATAATAAACCAAATACTAGAGGGAACCTACTATTCAATTGGTGGGGTCAACACAGTATAATGTATCGACTCGGCCTTAAGGCGACGGATAGTCCGTCGTTTCTAAGACACGGGTCCTATTTGTATCTCCTGCTGTTCGACTCATGAATACAACTGACTTGCACTAACCAACAAACTACAATCTGTCTAAGCACTTTCGTGTATGATAGTGACCATTGCGATCTCAGCACCGAAATAACTTCCCAACGAAACTGCGGAATTGGAAGATTTTATTCAAAGGCATTCCTACAATTATAGTAGGGTGCGTTGGACACATTTCTTAAGAATACTGACAAGAGCACTCTCCTCAAATTCGCTCTATCCACCGTCCAACAGAAATCTGTCAAACGAGGAGATTGATAGGTATCTAAGACTAATGGACGAGACAATCAAACAAACAATGGACAAAACGATACCTCGGTATCAACGAAAACTTATTCCGCAACGCAACTATTGACGCACTGCACCGACATAAAAGTAGACTACTGTCAAGACTTAAAACCTTGTACAGACAGTTTTCTGACAGACATAACCCGGAGATTATGACACTGAAATCGTACATTAAAAACCTCCAAACATTAATAAAGGAAAATTACAGAAATTCTATAAGTTTGTATTAGAACAATAGAATTCGGGCTGTAAACACCAGCAACCCGAATATGTTCCGGCAAATAAATAAAATGTTTCGGAGAAAAAATTAAAACGACCTTCCATGTCTTGAAATCGCCCGAACAACGAACAAATACTTGTAAGAGCAGGCATGAATCCAGGTGAGGCCGTTGATGATGACGACTTCTTTGTGATCGAGGATCCGTATGAGGAGGTAGAGGCTATAGGAGCGACTTACCATCAAGTGTACAAGGCGAATGAAACCATTGGCCCGAACCACGATCTGGAGAATCGAGTCCTTGTGCACAACTTCGACCTTCGAAATGAAATAGTGAATTGGCAATTCGAGAGCTCCGGTTTCACCTAGTATACATTAGGTATTAGATGTAAGTAGGTTTAGTATATTAAGAAAGTCCATTCACTAAGTTTTTTCTTAAATTTATCTTCTTAGTTTTAGTTGTAAATATGTAATTAAGAATAGACTGTAAGGTACGTCGAAAGACATAGTTTAAGTGTTAGGCTTAACTTAGAGTGCCCGCATGGGGCCAGTAAGTTAGATTAAGATAGTTTTAAGTTATTTAAGCTAATTTTTAAGCGTTTTTTGTCTAGCATGTAAGAATTAATGAATTAAGTATTGTAAATAAAAATGCGTTTAAACTAGAACTAGAACTAGTCTCTTTTTCAATTTATTATATGTAGATTACTTTTAAATTCAAGTTATCTTGGATGGTTGCAAGTCTGATATTCACAAAATATATGCTGGTGTAGCCCAAGGCTCTTTTCAGTCTCCGATATTCTTTGTAATTTATTATGTATTATGTAATCAATAATGACCTCTTGTCTGCTACTTTTAACCCAATATAGTCCTTTGCTGATGACAGTACCCTCTGCCTTTCATATTCGTCCCAGAACTCATGTTCCTGCTCTTCGGCTGTAGAACAAGAACCGTAGCGTATGACAAGCTCCGACATAAGCAGCAAAACTAATTGGGAATTCAGTGTGTGTGTAAGTGTGGAATTCAATGCTTCCAAAACACAATGTTGTCTTCTGTCGTTAAAGCGAAATTTAAATACCCAGCCATTATCCATGGATGGCACTTGTATTGTCGATACCGAAAAACTTTCCATTCTCGGTAGGTGTGTCAATCACAACTTACGTTTCAAATGACCATATATTCGATGTCGTCAAAATCCCTACCAAATGTCTAGATTTCATTTTCATCCGCCGAAAATTGAAGAACAATGCCAAGATCTGGTCATGTGCTCTGAAAAATTCTCTGCATCTGCTAGATAAGATTCAACAGAAAACCCATAGATGTCAATTGACATCCTCGAACAGTGACATAATGTATCCCGTCCCACTTTGTTCTATCTATATTTCCACCACCAGTATTTCTGCGTAATCTCCAATAGCACTCTTCCTTTTCAAAAGCTTTAACCGTAACACCCGTCTCGCTATAAATGTTCATCAGTGCCAATACCCACAAGCCCATTTTTTGAATTTGCTTATGGAATACCCTTTCGTGCTCACTATTTCCTGGTCGTTATAACTTGCAAACATTAAAAACAATCTACATCGGTACCTCTCTTTTCTTTCTTTTTAAATTTCCTTCGGCTGCGCTGTGTACAAACTCTTTAAGTGTACATAAATCCCTTGAGCGCGCGCTCATTATAAAAACAAAAAAAAAAAACACTAAACCTAATTTTAAGCATCATCCTGTGGGCCTAATAATATTCAACCGATTTTTAGTACCTATTGTATCTGACACGAATCAAAACTTTTCAATTCCACTGTACTTTGACTGCAGTCAGTATACGTTGGATGCGTTGGATCAGTTTAATAGTTTTAGGAAACATATGTACATTCAACAGCAATAGATAGCTATTGCACCACTGCTCATGTAACAACGAATAGTTGAGTATCGTAGATAGGTTGGTAGATTTCATGTGGGACGTACTAGAGTTCTAGAAATTTTTCGAAAAAAAAATAAACAGCTCTTGCAGAATGTGTGTAAAACCAAATGACTTACGTCAAGCCGTCTGTTTACTTAATTAGCACATCGTTAGCACAGATATGAGTGTTCTTCAATTAGTTCAAATGGGTGAATGATTCTCGGAAACACTATGTATTTTTCATTCCAGCGAATGATTTTGACCCGAAGAAAATGTTTACATCGTTTGAGGTTGTAAATCAAATTGCAAACAGTTGAGGCATCCCCTCAAATTGAATGCGCAATCATTTTTCATTTTCATTTTTAGATATTTTCTTCTGGATGTGTCGAACCCTGACAATAGAAAATGATGCTTCAATAAATCTTCATCTAAGACTTAGTCACAATAAAAATCCTTTCCAATATCCTGAAAGAGAAACAGCACGAAAAAAAAATAAAAAAATAAAAAACCCGGAGAAGATAAAATGTAATCGTGTTGGTCAGTGAAGTGTAGCAAGAAGACAGATAGAAAGTAAAAGGAAAGTACTTGATGATGAGAATAGAATAAGTAAACCATTATTGAGTTTGAACTCATCTATGCTGTATCCTCAGTACATAGGTGGTAACCCATCTGGCTATCTTGAGGGTGGTTTGAAGAATCTGCCCCAACCACTTGCCATTAAGTGAATATCGATTGATGCAATTGAATTGATTGAATACCATCTCAGCCACAAACTGGATATACTACACCAATAACAACAACAATAATGACGGCCAACAAAAAAGTCCTAAGTAATTGAGAGATATATGAGACGAAGAAGAAGGTCCACTTTCCTGTAATTTCATTTTTCCCAAAATGCCTTTCCCTATATTGAGGGTGTAATTTCGGCCAAATTTCCGAAACAGGTCGACTTTGCCATAACCATATTAATTTGGATAGATACACAATACTGATGAAAAGCACATCCTTATATCTTTATATCCTTATATGTATCCTTAAGCACATCGATCAGAATCCTTACGGAAATTGTGTTTGGGTAGGGGAATGTTTTTGTTCTATCATAGTCCTGGTTTGGTGCTGGTCTTGGTCTTGTCTCTAGCTGAATGTTTTGAGGGTAAGCTCAATTGAATTTGCTCTTTAGCTGGATGATATTGTATGTTTGAGAAATATGACTTCCTGGATCTCAGGAGAAATAACCCATTTCTGTCGTGTAATGAGAGTGTAAATTTAACTTTGGGGCAGTGAAACAGGGTCGTAAGTGTAAAGGGAAATTGCTTCAAGTTCTGGAAAATGAAAATTTCAACTCTTTGCACTTGATTACGATGTTTGACGTAAGAAAGGAGTTACTGGTTGACCTGAATTTATTCAAATTATTCGTTTCCAAGTTTTCTTTCAGGTCTGGATGATATCAAAAACATTGCATTTTACTGGGATGTGGAGGTTAAACTTGTAATATTATTAATATGAAATATTGAGATATTAAACCAAATCTCTATCATAACATTTAGACAAGATGACCGGATTCATTGTTCCTTTGAATGAAAAATGTAAGAACCCTGATGATTCAAGCGAAAACCGAAAAAGTTTTCGTATGACATGGGGTGAATCAATGAAAAATCCACCTTCATAGGAAGGCGTAAGTATGTAAGCTTCAAACATGACATAATCGGCAATCTATTTAGTGAAAGAGCTGAACTCAAGACATTCGTCGAAACACGCTATAGTTGATAGTCGGTGATAGTCATACCGCCAACACCTTGGATATGTTCTTAACTTCTCATTCTGATAATTACAAGGTCAATGTGCTATCCACTCTAGACCCATCGGATCATTTCATGCCAGCTAATTTCTCGTATACTGATTACACAGGCAGATCAGCCGATCAGGCAGACGGCAAAGCCATGCTTAATGATTTTTGTAACATAAATTTGTATTATAAACAAGAAAACAAACAATAAATCTAATCTAATCTAAATTTAGTTGTAAATCTGATCACACAGTTAGAGAAAAGATCCCCAAATAAACGTATGACAATAGGAGAAACCTATTGGAACGTACTTAACAGCTTCTTAAGGCATTTTAACTGGTCATTATGTTCCCTCGATGCCGCTGCTGATATGATCACAGACACCATTCTCCTTGGAATGAGATCTTTAATCCTTCAACTATCAAACTTAAAGAAAGGGCATGGTACGACTCGAGCTGTAAAGAGGCTGTCAAGGTTACAGAGGAAAACCGAAAAAAGTTCAAACAAGTCAGAAAAGACTGCAACGCCTTTCTTAAGCATGTAAAATTCTAATACGACCATGCAAAAAGTACTACAATATGACGTCGTTCATCAAAAACATCAGAAATGCTGCCTTATCCTCCATCCCAACGCTTATTTACAATGACATTCCAAAAGTCAGCTGCTTGGACACGGCTAATTCACTTGCTGAACAGCGAGCTAAACACTTCCAGATTATGGAACGAATCTACTTTTGCACTCATGTAGTAGTAAGAGTACTTAAAGGTCTTATCATTCATAAATCTACCAGTCCAGATGTCATATCTCCTCTTCTTCTGAAGAGGTATTCTTCCACGTTAGCAAAACCACTACGAAATCTTTTCATCAATCCTACTTTCTCGGACACTTTCCGATCAAATGGAAAACAGCATTTGTCCAGTTCTTTCCCAAAAAAGGCGAATCCTATTCTCTCTCATCTTACAGGCCCATTGCACTTACGTCCCTTCTTTCTAAAGTCGAAGAAACACTGATAAACTGTCAGCTCATGAAATAAAACACAAAAATTTCTCAATGACCGGAAGTACTTACTGAAAAGTGGTACTAAAGCGTACATCAATTTGATGAAAGCAAGAAAGTTGTACTTGATATTTCTAAGGTATTTGACAGAGCTTGGCATCAGGTCTTTTTTGTCGAAAATGCGTGCATTTAGGATCGACGAATATCTTCCTCAATAAATTATAAATTACTGTTCGGAACGTTCAATTGTCTTGGATGGTCTCAAGTCTGATATTCACAAAATAAATGCTGGTTTACCGCAGGGCTGATAACAGTACTCTCTGCTTTTCGAACTCGTTCCCGGACTCACGTGCCTGACCTTTAACTTTAGAACGGGAACGGCAACATAGCTTAACAACTCATCAAATTCCAATATTCCATTCCATTCTCGGTATGTGTGTCAGTGACAGCCTACGTTGGAACGATGTCGATTCGATGTCGCCAACAAAGGTGCTAAATGTCTATGTAGGTTTCCTCAAGCGATGTAAAAAATATTTCACCCCCTCTGATCTGGTGCTCCTAAAATATCTTTGCACCTGCTAGATAGGATTCGAAACCGTGCGATAAAACTCATAGGTAATACTAACATCAGTCAGTCACTTGATACCCTCGAACGCCGACGTAATGTCTCCTGTATGACTTTGTTTTATCGCTATTTCCGCCACGAGTGCTTCATTGATATCGCCAGTAGCATTCGGTATATTCACACCTTCAACCTTAACACTTGTCATGCTATGAATACTTATTAGTCGACTTAAGCCGACTTCCGGACATACACTGAAATATCTCGATTCGTTTTAAGCCATACAACTCGCTTATGGAATGCCTTGCCGATACTGGCAGCTAAGGCTGCTATCTCTTCATCATTTCGCACACATCTCTGTCTCGTTGATGGCTTAAGATCCGAAAGAGTGTACTAACGCGAATTGCCTGCACACTGAAGCCATAATGGCCACCGACCTCGAGACGAAATTCACGTTGCGTGTTTACAGCTGAGCCGTAATTTCTATGATTTTTTTTAATAAATCCCGCACGTTCGGGAAGCGTAAAACGATGAATGATGTAATGGTAAACCTTACTTAATATTTTGACAGCTGGATGTCATTCCTATGATGGTATATGTTACTATGGTCTTTTTTTTTTAATTCTTCAGCTTCGTACCTTGTTTTTTAATGCTTTTTCTTTAGGTAACCCGTCATCTTTTTCAAGTATGAAGTCATCACTAGTGTGGATGACGTGGAATTCGTATCTGAAATAGTAATCAAAAATATTGCAGTTAGTGTAACTTCCACTGTGTCGGAATGTTTTACAATGTAAGAGCCCTGAGAACATATCTTTATCTTTGGGTATTTCTCTAAGCGCATCTCAAGGATCTACTCTAGATAAAATACACTCCTTGGAACTTTGCCTAGAACTTTTAATATTGGAAGTTATATTAAAATTAATAGTTTTAACGAGTTTTTGGTGGACATTTTGAACTTCCTGCTGCCAAGAGTGTATTTTTCTTAGTTTAAATGAATCAAACACGATTGTTCTAGCTAAATAACCCCAACCTATTTTAGTATGATGTTTTTCCTGCGGTCGGAGCAAGAATAGAATTTGCAACAAACAGCCACGTATTTTACAAATACGTGTATTTTACAAATACAAATAAAGATGTTTCCAAATGATATTGTTAATATTGTGTGATAAATATGTTTAGAGCACAAGTATTGTCTATTCTCCGTCGGTTTATGTTTCCAATGTTTCCAAAGACTACGCCTTGATTGCATATAAGTGTGAACCTCGAAGTGTGTTACATCCTGCTACTACATCCATTTCTACTATGATAGAATTTGTTGGTAATTTTGCTGCCACTTTTTTAATTCTGCTATGTAAGTGACCCGGTGTTGTACATTCTTAGAACTTCCTCGTTTCTGCTGTAGAATATTTCATGTAGTGTGCCTTCATTTTAGTCGAAATATCGATGGATGTTTGATATACTGCAACAATCTGCAATCCCACTTTGTTACCGTCAACTTTTTTAAACACAGCAGAACATTTATTAACCTCTTCAACAACATTGTTTAGTTTGTGAGTTATAACATCGAATTTATTCTTTGGCGTGGAACACATGTCGTTGATATAGGTTTCTGTTGACATCATTAGCGTGCGCTGATGACAAAATGCCTCTTTAAGTAGTTCTTGATTTTGTTTATATTTGCATAAACGCCGAATATTATTTGTAATAGTTTTCCAAATACCCCGCGTTTAGATCTTGCTATAGCGTGTTCAATTTATGTCGTATTTGTAGTTTCTGAGTAACAGAAATCAATAATGAATCGCAAAGTATATCTGTTTTACACGCAGCTGGTATACATAACGCATGATGTTTTCATAACAAGAATGTTACAAGGTTGTTTTATTCTAAGCTGTTGTTTTATACGGAGAATACGGTGGGTGGGGAAGCAATTCGTAGCCGAATTCATTCAATTTTGCCATCGTTTTCATCGACTTGTGAAACGGTGCATTGTCTTGATGAAACAGCACTTTCTTTTTCTTCAAATGCGGCCGTTTTTCTGCGATTTCTTCCTTTAAACGCTCCAACAACGCAATGTAATAGTCGCTGTTGATAGTATGCACCTTTTGGAGATAGTCGATAAAAATTATTCCATGTGTATCCCAAAATACGGATGCCATAACCTTGCCAGCCGACTGTTGAGTTTTTGGTCGTTTTGGACGGGGTTCTTCGCCTGCTCACCACTCAGCTGACTGCCGACTTGACTCTGGTGTGAAGTGATGGAGCCAAGTTTCATCCATTGTCACATACCGACGCAACAATTTGGCTTTATTGTGGTTGAACAGCTTTAAAAACTCCTCTGAATCATCAACACGTTGTTGTTCTTGGTCGACTGTGAGCAAACGCGGCACCCACTTTGAATAGAGCTTTCGCATGTCCAAATATTCGTGTATGATATATCCAACACGCTCTTTTGATATCATCAGAGCCTCAGCTATCTCGATCAACTTCACTTTAAGGTCATTCGTAATCATTTTGTGGACTTTTGTGATGTTTTCATATGAAACAGCCTCTTTTGGACGTCCACTGCGTGCATCATCTTCGGTGCTTGTATGACCTCTTTTAAATTTATCAATCCACTTGCGAATAGTTCCTTCGGCTGGTGCAGGGTAACACTTATCAAGCCATTTCTTTGCATCGGCTGCATTTTTTTCCATCAAAAAGCAATGATAAATTAATACACGAAATTGCTTTGAATCCATTCTTTTTCACAATAACAAAAGTTGCTTCACTCACAACGCTATATCTCGAGAACTAATCGTCCGACAGTTGCCAAATTTATACACGTATCTTTTGAAGGTCGGTACTAACTAAAAATGGTATGGATTTAATGCAAGTGGTGCCCTCTCTTAAAAACTGGACTTTTCAGCCTATGTATTACGTATGCGGCCAAATCCGGCGTATATGGTGGCTGAGGCATGATTGTCGTGTTGTTTTTGCCCAAAAAATCTCTCACAGGCAACGATGAATGCAAATGCATAATCGTAATGCAAAAGCTATGAATTGTTTTTTTCGTATTGCTTCTCGCAAGCGGCGTATAACTTTAAGGTAATACTTCTTACTGACAATACAGCCTTGGGAAAAAAAAACTCCTGATGCAGTACGCCACGATAATCGAAGAAAATAGTGATCAAAACTTTAACATTTGATCGAACATTGCGTACTTTTTTCGTACAGTTGGGCTTTGGTTGCGACATCATAACCATATACCCATGATTTGTCACCAGTTATAACCCTTTTGAGCAAGTCATGATCATCATTGACATCATTCAAGAGCTCCTGAGTGATGCTCATGCAGTAAAAGCTAGTATTTTTGTCAGACCACTTACTTACTTACTTACTTAAAGTGGCGCTACAATCCGTGGTGGACCTAGACTTCAACCAACAAGTGTCCTCAGCCATTTCGATCTTAAACCAACTGACTCCAGTTCCGTACGCTTATTCCCTTTCCACTTGCGTGCGCTAACTGAGTAGCAGTAAATTTCTACCGCCCTGCCCCACAGGGGCGGATTCGAACATCTTTTGAACCTGAGCATTAGTTTCAATCTGCTCTACATGACCCAGCCATCTCAGTTGTTGCAACTTTATTCTACTGACTAATTCTATGTGGTTGTACAGCCCACACGGTTAGTCGTTGTATCTTGTGGAGGACACTAACCGTCTATGCAGACGGGACCGAAAATTTTCCTCTCATCCAAGGACACCCTCATTCATTTTTGATAAAGTCCATGCCTCTGCGCCGTAGAGCAAGACTGGAATTATTAAAGTCTTATAGAAATATAGGGTCACATTTGTTGTTCAAGAGGGCTTTGCTAGTCAATTGCCTTCTTGGCAAGATCTATTCTTCGTTTGATCTCAGCGCTGATGAATCCTTAACTACCTCGAATTTATTACTGTCGAGAGTGACGTTCTGTCCAAGACAGAACATGTAAGGTGTCTTTTCTTCAATACTCGCGAAATCGCCACTGACATCACACTGCTTTCTTCCGATAAGCCAATATTATCAGCGTATGCGAGTAATTGGCCGAACGTTTGAAAGACTGTACCTCTTGTGTTTGCGCGTGAGTCTTGCATTATTTTTTCAAAAATAATGAGCAGCGTGCATTTTCCATCGTCACCCTGCACAAATGGACGAGTTTGGCAGGAATGCCAAAGTTAGACAGCTCACTGTATATCTCATCTCTATAGATACTATCATACGCGACCTGAAAATCGATGAATGGTGTGTATCGATTTGGAGCTGCCGTAGTGTGAACTTTTCTGGCCTGAAGTCACACTAATATGGAGCAATTAGGTTGCTTACGAACGGTTTCAAGCGTTCACACAATACGGCGATAGGATCGTGTAAGCGATGTTAAGAAGACTGAAACCTATGTAGTTGGCCCAGTTCGGAGGGTCTACTTTCTTGAGGGTCGGACAAACAATGCTGAGGTTCCATTCATCGGGCATACTTTCATCATACCATACCATATTTTACAGATGAGTTGGTGTATGCTCTTTACCAACTCGCTCGCCTTTCGCTTTGAATAGATCGGCTGCCTAGCCACCCGCTCCAGCAGCTTTGTTGGACTTAAACATAAATATGTCTATCTTCACTTCATCCAGGTCGAATAGAGGGAATTGTTAGCCTAAATCGTTCAGATTAAAAGGTTAATTCTGCTTGACAGCGGTATTTGGTTATGTTCGTCAGAAATGTTCTTTCCAAATCTTCAGCATCGACTGCGACTCTACTACGATGTTCCCTTTTTATTCTTTACAGGCTTCAGTTCGAAGTTTTTACATGTACATGTAGAAGTAGTGGCACATTTGTTTTTGCTTTTGGTAAAACTTCCACATCTCATTCCTATAGTAGCATGCTTCTTCTTCTTCCATCTGAGAAGCCGGTATTCGTAGATCTTCTGAGCAGTTCTCGTCCTTCTGTGCACCACCGCATCTTATGCTTAGCTGCATGTGCTTGCCGGCACTCGTCGTCAAACCAGGGGTTTCGATATAGTGGCCGACGAGTGAAGCCCAGCAGCATTTCTGATGGTTTTTTGGCAATGCGTCGATCGCAATGTCAATCATGTTGACAATTGATTGATGAGGAGTTGGCAAAGTTGGTAAGCCTCAATTCGTTATTAGAGGTGGTGTCGTGCAGACTATACTTTCCGAGTATATTACCAAAGATGCCCTCTCTTCCTACCTTTCCACTAAAAACGCCGAGGACAATTTTAATGTCATAGCAAGAGCAATGCTCGTAGGTCTTGTTCAAGAGCTTGTAAGGGCTATCTTTAGTGTCGTCATCCTAAGCTGCCTCTAACAACTAATCCGCAACTAAATAGGCGCTACTATCGATAACAATCTATGTAGTAGATGTCGCAGTTTTCCATCCTCATTGCATCGTAGATCCATCCGTATCCTTAGGCTTGTTATTGCTTTGTAACTTAACTTTATCTCCCATAGCAGCTACCCAATGGTACAACCTCCAACCTGGAGGGCCAGTTCCATTATAGTAGCCCTAGGAGTTGGGAACAGCCTTAAAGTAGAGGTCCATGGTTTTCACTTTAAAACAGAAAGACTCCAGTAGACTTCTAGATTTTTTATTGTCTCTTCTCTATTAATTTCTAGGGGTTCTAGAATCTATTGGATTATTGTCAAGATACTCAACGAATTTGTTATGATTTCTTTCGACTTTAATAAGTTGAATCCACCTTACACCAAAACATCAATTAAGCCATCCTTTGTTGACTTTGCGAATGATAATTTGTGTGATATTGACATATAATCGTCCGCATAAAAATCTCGTTGTATGATGTCTGAAATATTTTAAAAGGCTTCCGTTTCATCGTCGCCAAGATCGACGAATCATGTTCCCCACAAGAGCGCAACAAGTGGGAAACTCAGCATATACACATGAAATTTGGATCTTGCAGTTCTCAAAGAACCTAGTCTACTACCAAATAAGGAGGGTCTTGGATGAGCGGAAGTGGTTATACCAGGAGATGACGAATTAATTTGCATCCCAAAAGATCGGACTTAACGAGGAACCTTTGCTTGGCCAATTTCTAAACTAGCGGTATTGCCCACTTCACTTTGTGCAAGTATAGTCTCGTTCACTTGGATTAGTACACTCAACCTCTACGAGCATAGTAAGAGTTGTTTAAATTTTTGTTTTTATTAAAATTTGTAAATTGATCTTGCGATCTTGTGTCATTCAATTTCTTGTCAGTAAATACTTACTATAAACAGACTTTCTCGCCCGCTTTTAACTAAATGCATCCTGATGGTCCGATTTTTCACCATTCTTTCGAATATTTGGGGCTCTATGTCACTAATAAATCGTTGAATATTGTCTAGTCCGGAACAGTGTGTGGTTTATCAGCATATACCAAAGACCTTCCATGCCACCACAAGAAGTAATCGTGAGGCGTTTTAGCGCCATCTTGATGGAAGAACATATCGTCCAAATAAATGTAGTTCATATTTAATCACTGCTCATTGTTCGGTTATGTTAACCATTGACTGTAACGTGAGCGAGGGTCGATGCCACCAGCATAAAGTATACTTTTGTAGATATAATTGAGTATCATGAGTAACTTCTGGATTTTTCTCTCTCAAACGTTGCTGGTAAACAAACCCAATGATCATCGTTATCCTTTTACGGATCTTATACAGATTTTTTGTTTTACGCCATGAATGATATATCTTATACGAAATTTATCCAAAACAACACGAAAAGGGAGTTGAGTTCAGAGCCAAAAAATCACTATTCGTTTCACGAATTGAAGATTGATTTTCAAAATAAGTTTGAATGGCACGGAAACGTTCTTTTGGTGTAAGTCTATAAACGTTGATTTTTCAAACGATACTGAACCTTAATGTCAAAAAACTGTCAAAAGTTACAGTACGGTTCTTAAATTATCCCTTTTGGTAGACCTACCAGCGAAAAAAAAGGTTTTCTATTAATCTCCTGCAGTAATCGTTCCAGTTAATAAACTTTGTGTAATCTCAAAACAACCTCGTTAAACAGCCACTATTTGAGAAAATTGAATATATTTAGCTTCATAAAGGAATCCCATCTCATTGCTGGGACATTAAGCAATTTCAAGAAAGGATTAACACAGCTTCCTACATTCTTGTTACCTGAGTGAATTCTTGGAATCTTCTTCTCCTTTTCCCGTCAATATTTGCATTCACATAATACGAGTTAAGTCAAGGACCGTAAAAAAAGGAAATCTATTCCCGGCTAATCACACAATTTGTCACCCTATCCTTGTTCGAGTATTTAACGCTTTGTTAAGCTTCATCCAAAACATGACGACCGTTTGTCACTTTTTAATGTGATAACTTTTACCTACTCCAAAACTGGAAGAGAAGACAATAAAAATGCGACAGGATAATGATTGGGAAGATCTAAGAAAAAAAAACAATTTCAACTTGTTTACTCTGCGAATTTCAATTTGTCTCTCGATTCTGGCATTAAATTGAAACATCTTCGTTTTGATTGCCATTCCCAAGGTGAAGATATATATTGTATTTGAGGAACTAAAGTTCATTCGAAAACGCTTTTACCAATTTATTAAGTAAACTCTATCTATTACATTCCAATGAAGTGTAACTCCTAAAATAGAGCAAATCTCATTTGCTGGAATACATACTTTATTATTTACATACTCAAGGGCCCTATGGTTCTCATGTTAGTTTTCTTTGACGACTGAACCTCACAGAACCGAACTAATTATTACTACGTCTTCTCAATAACAACGTCAGTATCCATCAATTGGCAACTAATCAAAATTCGAGTATCCTTGTAATGGAAATGAGACTTCAACTTGGGCAAAATGGAATATGTCCTTGAGGATGTGCACATAAATAAAATAAATCAATTTGAAATGCTATGGAAATATTATTGAAGACAACTTCTATTTCTATTTGGAAGAGCAGCAGTAAATATTTTGTCGCAAACGAAGTCACAAACAATAAACAACGAAATTTGTCGAAATCCCTTGATCTTGGTATTGACAGAACTGAGATATTCAGATATTTCTCTTTATTCAGACAAAAAGAAGAATTCCTTGGAAATTGGGTTAACATCCGCTTGTCCAGCTTTTCCATATTTTTGTCATTTGTTCTTGTTTAACATTTTTTTTTTATCGTTTCATTGGTATTCCAGTCGAAAGGACGAGCAAAATGCCAATAAGCACACAGTATCAATTGTAGCTCATTTGCATTCAACCCTGACCGCTGCCATTGCCATACCATTATGGTGAGTAACGAGGAGTTACTTTGACTCTGAACGCAGAGTTGTGCTCCTTTTTTCCCCTGTTTCGCCTTGTTTTCGAAGAGAGAAAATATTTTTTTTTTTTTTTTTTTTGAAATTTTTTTTTGTGTTTGGCTTTGGTTTTGGGAAAGTCGGTTGGTGGTCCTCTGGACGGAAAGTGCTTTGTTTGATGTTTGGTGAATAATTTTACCAATTTGGTGAGTAACGACCGTGAATTTGACGCACGGATTTGTTGGAATTCGGTTCGAAGTGTACTTGATATTGCCTTAACCAAACTAACGGGGTGTGAATGTATTTTCGGATTTTGTCCGAGGGTTACTTTTTTTTTAATAGGGGTGCGGAAATTAAAATTTTAAAAGTTATTGCAAGCTTGATGGAATATTTTTCCCTAATGACTTTATGTAATAAACTCTAACAGCGTGAATACTTTAGTTTTATGGCAACAGTGCTTAAGGGGGATGGTTAATTAACGTCAGCAATCAACAGAAATGAGTAATGATAACGAGGGAGGGTCGCTTTAAGTACCGGAAGTAAAGTCATTTTGGAGTGTATAATTTGATGCAAACAAAATGAGTATGAATTATCTGACGAGGTCATCAGGGCCAATAATTTTATTTAAATACCGACTCAACTCTAGCTATTTCACAGGACAGAAGTGCCTAGGGGAGCAAAAGTAAAATAATGAGTGCACCCTTGAACAGATAAATAATATGATGAACACGTATTTGAATCATCTTCGGTAAATACTTATTTTATAAGGATATATTCAAAAATAGTGTACAATATGGATTACTGGCACCGAATTATTTAGCCGGATCTTTGTCTAGACGTTTTATTAAGAACCTGGCCCCCAGGTTAAAGATTGCGCATGGGGGTAATTTCATCCACATGTTAAAAGCCTTAACAGACCACGTGCTGCTGAACGACTTACAGAGGCTCCAGACTGCAAAATTTTACGTAATTCTTGACTTGAAATGGAATGGTCCTGCAAAACGCCGTGCCGGTGAGAAACAACGACGTAAGAATGGTTGGGCGAGGAAGTCCTTGGGTGGGCGAATGTTAGTTGATGCGGTTAAATTCACATAAAGAAACAACTTCAGTTATTTCGCACAAGAACCGAATGAAAGTGATGCTGCAATTTGCCAAGCCTGCAGACCGGAAGGAAATCAGATGTTGTGGAAAATCAACGTTCATTAATGTAAGTCCATTTCTTAGGCTTCAAAATGAGAACGGCCACAGTCTGACCGATCCATAGTACAAGAAGTTAGCTAAATTAATGGATGTTACCATTATACTATATATCCCACCGAAATTAATAAAAATGAGAGGCTTGTCATAAATTACGATGCTAACTTTCTGGAAGTGTAAGAGTATAACAATATGAAAAGTAAACATCTTCTGAAATTTATAATATCACCTGACCTGGTTGCCAACAGATGCGCTTAAAATATTATTAGAAAGTACTATCGGAGGATTTCAATTCAGACCACAGGTTCATCAAGTCCCATATGCGATGTAAGGCCTCGAAATGGAGGAATTCAGGGAGAGCCCATTGAACAGAAGAAACTTGGTAAATCTATTTAAACTCCGCCCAAGCTCAAAACAAGAGTTTTTTTAATTTTAACACCAGTAATGACAGGAATCTAATTTAATTTAAACGCCCTTTTTAATAAGAAAGATCAATAGAAGATAGCACGCAAGGTAAGATCATTCTGTTGGCGCTACAGTTCGGGATGAATCTGGCCCTCAAATAACAAGCCTCTCCAGTTAGTCCGGTCAAGTAAACGAATGAACGGGCTACGTAATATGTACAGAAAGCATACATTATAACACAACAATATGTATGTACAAATTATGGACTAACCGACTACCATCTCATTGCAAATACTTTGGAAGCCAAGTTGATCACGAAGTGTATTATAAAGTAAAAACTGGACTCAGCACTGATTTAGCGAAAATTTTGACTGGGTCGTTGTCGCTGGAAGCACAAGTGGTCTGAAAAATGTCGCCCATATTTTTGAAGAAATAAGCCCTGTTCATTGTCCCACGAACTCCGGCCTATTTTGTAAATACAAAACTAACAATGCCATCAGAGTGAAGGCCACAGCAAACAGTGCACACTTAGGGGTATAGTTGGGACTCATTAATTTCTCCTGAATTATGACCCAAGCAGTCCTAGACGTGCATTTGGTAGCGAGAACTCTATTATTCAAGAGATTAGAAACTACCTTTCGAAATGTTCAATTCAAGATGTCTTGAATGACTTCAAGTCTGATATTCACAAAATAAATACTGGTGTAATCCAGGGCTCCGTTCTGTCTCCGATACTCACTTAAATTTTCATAAATTACCTCTTGCCTACTACTTCTAATACAATACATTCTCTTTCTGACGTGAGTACTCACTGCTTTTCATAGTCGTTCCCGAAAGTCCATGGTCTTCAGGTGTAGAACGGCACCGTATGCCTAACTCATTAAATTCTTATATAAACAGCATCACTAAATGGGGAAACGCCAACATAGTGAAGTTTAATTCTGTCTATTCTCGTTAAACCGAAATTTAAGCACCCAGATTTTATCCATAAATGGCACTTGCATCGTCGAAAACGAAAAACTTTCCATTCTGTGTGCTTCTGTGTCTCTCTGTGTCAATGACAACCTACATTGGAATGACCACATATTCGAAATCGCCAAAAATGTTGCGAAATGAATAGGTTCTGCCCAAAAATGGAGTACAATTGCCACATCTCATCAGTTGATGCTAATATGACTCAGAAACGGGACACCTTCGAACACCGAAGTAATGTCTCGTGTCTTACTCTGTTTTATCGCTTATGGAATGCTCTGTCGAGCTCTATATTTCCTAGTTATTGTAACATTCAGACATTCAAAACCAACATACCTCGTTACCTTTCTTTCTTCTTAAATTTTCTTTCTCTGGCGATGTGTACAAATATTTTAAGGGTGCTTTAACTCGTTCAGCTCTGGTTGATTCAAAAAAAAACTGACGAAGAAGTATATTGCTTGATCCAAGATGTGCACATGGTGGATTTATGAAAACTAAAAATATTAGACGTCAAAGCTCACTAGGGAAACTTGTGTCTGTCTTTAAGTGGAGACATACACATAAAATGAAAAATATTGTTAGAGATGCGGAAATATCTCCTTCAGAAGAGACAGCAATATGAAAGTAATTGGAAGACTAAATTCACTGCGTCCCAGGTCACCATGGTATCGTGAGAAATGAGATTGTCATCTATCTTTCTAGAAAGGCTCAGAAGTGGACTGACAATACCTGAACCTGCTTCAGAATTGCAAGTGTCCTCTTGTCGGGCTTTCACTCATTGTTGCGTCTCTTATGAGCACAGAGGTGCGTGATATGATTTTTCAATGTATTTTCTTCCTTTACATTTTTCTTCCTCTAGCAATTTTCTCCATTTCCTTCTATGTCATCCTTGCCGGATGTGGCGTTGCATATAGTTTTATTTTTTCTTTAGTTTTTAATGTTCTGGTTGTTTTTATTTGAAAGTCAACAACGTTGTTCTTCGGTACAAAAGACTGTGGACTTCTAACTGTCATCTTATCAGGGTACTCCTGGTACCTTTTTTCTTTCTTCGAAATTCCATTCAAAGTCCGCTATTCCCATATAGTCAGCTACTAACCCTAGCCAACAGTCCCAAACCTGACTCTAATTCTATTAATAAGAATAAAAGAAAAGCTAGCACCCACAACTCTACCGTATCATATCAACATCTTTACCCAAACTGGCTATTTAAGACCCAAATCTTTCCAAGATTTTCTTTCCCCTTTTGCTCCATTTATAGGACACATTAGAGCAGCAAAACCAAATCCTCTTCCTCCTACCACAAAACCTTTAAAGTCGTTTCATTTAACCTTGCTCCTGCGCTTTTTAACCATTGATGGCATAACCAAAACCAACATTATGGTTTCAATCCAACAAGAGGGCAACGGAATTGATGCCATGAGAGCTTTGACATCTCTTCCAACGAAGTTAATAATGATCTTTCTATGCAGTCTTCGGATGTCAATTGTAAACGTCTTTTCCACTTACAAAGAAGTCGTCCAAATTTTAAAAGCTATTACAGTTCCCAACAAAATAACAAACTGATATTTGTATCATCCAGTCCAAAATGCATGTCTATTTACTACCAAACTATAAGAGATTTGCGCTCTAAAATCTCCGCCGTATATCTCAGTTCTCAAACGCTTTCCTATGACCTTATTGGTCTTACTGAAACAAATCTAATCCCTCACATTAAAAAACATGAGCTGTTTCTCCCAAACCTCGATGTTTTTCCAAAAGATGGATTTGAAAGAGCTGATAATCGTATGGCAGAGATGTTTTACTAGTAATCCGGAAATGTTTCCATGCAACTCATCTTGATATTCTTCACACTGGCAACTTTAAATTAGTATGTGTCAAAATTAAGCTCCCAAACGCTACCTTTACGTACTTTGTTGTTACATTCACCCATATCAACCAATTGAGTCTTATCGACCTGAAAATAGTATTATTCTAGTAGATGATTTCAACCTCCCTCACCTAAAATGGACACCTTCCGACGATAAGTGTCATTTCGTCTCTCTTAATTCGTCCTCTCAAATAGAAATGTTGAGGGTAAACTGCCTAACCACCTCGAGTCTATATCAGATTAGGAGAATACCTAATACAATAAACAGACAACTCGATCTTGTCTTCACATCCGATTCAGATAACTGTGTCGTTTATAGCAGTGATCATCTTCTTTTCACCCTAGACCGCCTTCATCTCTCCTTGTAAATTATATACTCATATGAAAAAGGCAACACATGTGTCGATTTGGAAAACTCAGTTTCATTTAACTTCCAAAGGACCGACTTTAACGAACTTAAAAACCTCATCAGCAACATTAACTTTGACTTTCTTGCTAAGACAACTCACATTGATCTTGTCCTATCAACTTTCTATTCATTAATTTTCTCCTGTTTTGCCCAATCGATTTCATATACCTTCCCAAAGGACTGCTTGTCAGCTCCTCCCTGGTACAACAAGGAGTTGTGCTCTCTCCGTAATAACAGAAACAAGTGATGACACAAATTTCTAAGAACTCGATCTGATTCCGACTATAGTAATTATCGATTTGTAAGCAATCGTTTTTTTGAACTTTGTGAGTCTCTTTACCTTAAATACCTCTACCGCACGCAATTTACAGTATCAGACCAAAAACGCTTCCACTGGTTTGTTTATACCAAAGGAAAAGCAGACGGGTATTCATTTGTTCTCAAATTTCTTAATAAATCTTTTGCCGACCTAAAAACCATTGCAAATTTCTCTGTCTGTCGTTTTAACAAATCCTTTTCTAATCAAAGAGCTGAACACAATCCTAGTCACTTTAGCTACATGAGAAACTGTCCTGAGATTTCATTCATCTCGCTTAATATACCAGCTTTACCAAATTTAAAGATGATTTTTCGTCCGGCCCTGATGGCCTTCCGGCTATTGTAATAAAAGAGTATGTAACCCACCTAGGTCATCCCCTTGCCGCTCTATTTAACTTGTCTATTTCAACAGGTACTTTCTCTTTCTTATGGAAGGAATCTTATATCATCCCTATCCATAAAAAAGGAAGTTGAAAATTATAGGCCCATACCAAAATTTTTTTGAATACTTTGAATTCGAAAGCAAAATCTATTAAAAACTACTTCCGTACTGTATGCCAATTATCTGCACAAATCAGCACGGTTTCCTGAAAGTAAATTAACCACCACTAACCTAACTGAGTTCGTCTCAGTTAGGCGCTTTGTGCTTCAAAAGACGGTGATGAAGTCGATACAATTTGCAAGGCATTCGATAAAATTTTCTTACCAATTTATCATTTTTAAACCAAACATTTTCTCTCATTTTGTGGCATAGACCAAATCCTATTTAAAAGACCAAGAATACAGAGTCATCTTCCGATCTTCAATATCCGACCCTATTAAATCAACGTCTGGAGTCCCTCAGGGTAACCACCTTGGGCCAATCATCTGTATCCTAGCGATTAATGATATAAATCTCATATTAACGAATTCTAATCTTTCTATTTTCGCTGATGACAAGAGAATTTCCAAAGTCATGTAACTATCTTCTGACTCCCATTGCCTATAAGATCACTTCGGTATGGTGCAAGCAAAACTTTTTGGAGCTGAATCTCAACAAATCCCAAGCGAAAACCTATTCCCCCTCTCCAAGAAACTACTTCATCTACGATGGGCCTATTCCTTCCACTACCAAAGTACGGGATCTAGGAACAATTTGTGACAAAGAATTGAATTTTGACTCAAATATTGACAGCATTATAAATAAAGCTAACTCTGCACTTGGCTTTATCAAACGCTGGTCAAAAGAATTTTCTAACCCCTACGTTAAAAGGTCTCTCTACATTCCTTTTGCAATGTCACCCCAATGGTCACCCTATAAACAAATCCACATTCAAAGAATTAAAGAGTCCAACGGAGGTGTATTCGTTTCGCACTTCGTGTTCTACCTTGAACCGATCCATATGTATTATCTCTATATGAAAATAGGTTTAAATTAATTAGCATGCATACCCTAAAAAAACCGTTGTGAAGTCGCTGATGTACTTTTTATCCACCAGTTATTGACTGGAAACATCGATTGCCCGAGAATAACCCAAAATATTTTATTCACTTTCAAACCCCGTAATCTAGGATTTGTGCCCCTTCTCCTGATTCGAACTCTAGTTATATCTAGAATGTTTCGTATAACAAACAACTACGCTGATGTCTTTGACCTAAATAGTTGCAAATTTGAAATCAAAAAAACACTGCTCGACCACCATTTCTCCTTGCCCCAGTAGGTTAGGAATATCTTTGTTTGTTTTCTAAGCCTAGCTTTACGTTTTTGCTTGTAAATAAGCTTAAGTTGTCCGGGGTAGACCCTTGCCAATAATAATAATAATACAATCTAAAGTAATGACAAAATAAGCAAATTATCCTTTAATTCTGACTGTTTGTACTGCTGGCCAAATCGCCCTTTAAGATATGTACCGGATCTGAATTTCTCCTCAACGTAAAACTCCCTCTTATCAAGCAGGCGTTACCTAATACCAAGGAAGGTAAAAGATAGTCCTTTGAAGTCTGTTAACAATTTATATGTCTCGACTAGTAAATCACCTAAAATCAATTTCTAAGAAAATCTTTAGCATAACTCTAGCCCTTTAAGCGAAATCACCCTAAATCCACTCTAGCAGTATTTAAAATTAATTACAAAATCGTGAATTTATCTTCATCTCTTTAGAAATCCTCACCCTAATACGCAGCTTTTATCTTCATTAACATGTACCCGCGTCCATCTTATCCAGGGCATTCCTTTTTCTTTAATATATTTAATTTATCTCGTAAATATTTATCGCCGAGGATAAGAAAGAATAAAAAAAAAATACAAAAAAAAAAAAAACTCTAACAGTGTCTGTTTGAAAATTTTGCCAACGCTCAATACCAAGAAACAGAACACACTTTACCTTTACTTACTCACTTCCTTCCTTCACCGGAAATCCTTTCGACTTCTACTCTGAAATTACAATTTTTCCAAGAGGAAGTTCAATTCTCCCCGATATAACAACATTTTTAGGTCCTCTGAACAAAAACATCAGATCGCACCCATAAAAGTACACCCCGTCCATGTTGATGGTTCATTAAAGGCCAACCCTTACACCCCATACACTCAACGTCAATTCGACCAGATAAACAGCCAAAAACCATCAACGGTCCATGGAGAGAAAATTGATTATGCATGACAACTAAATAATAAAATCCCGTTGGATATAAATGACAACGATTTGTCACTCAACACGCTCCTTCGCCTTTTCTGCTTAGTATTGTACGAAAGTGTCAAAAGAGGCGGTGGCCCAGAATTTGGTGTTTTCTAATTTCTCAAAAAAAAAAATAAAATGATCTAAGACATAAGCCTCCGTGCTAGCAAGCCTCTCTTACAAAGTCCTCCGAAGCAGGTCCCTTCCAGTGGGGAATTGAAAATGTCTGTGAAGTAAGTGAATTAAAAATTGTAAATTTTTTCGGTTCTCGGGAAACTGAGCGAGTGCTTGGGTGATAAGTTGACTCTATTGGCAAGTAGAAAACGAGGCGGATTTTTTACATTAATTTATCTACTGGTTGAAGGTGGTTTTCCCAAGGGTCGACTACACGACGATAACCATGATGGCGCATTTGAAATACGAGTATAACCGACAAATGAGAATTAAGTCCTATAAATCCATTAAGGCGAAATCCTTATAAATCCTTGTTGAGATAAAACTGAATTAATATCATGAAGTATGAGCGCACAAGGGGATAGGAGGAGAAACCCAGGGTGCCGGGAAAAATCAACAAAACCTAATGACCATCCCTTTTCTCAGATACTAATATTAAATTTGAAATTTTAATTTTCCAGCAGAGATAACTAAGTTAATAATTTATTTACAAACTAATTCCATTTATGAGCCACTCAGATCCTTTCTAATCCTTTGAATTTAATAAAGTCGGATGCGTGCAGCTTAACCGGATGGTATGACCTAGTTAAGCCTTGGTTATTTGATTGTCGGGATATTGGTTTTGCATACTCGTATGTACCCGCTGACTTCTGTATTAGAATACAGTAATACACCAGTTCACACCCCAGAACAATGAGTTCATGTACCATTGTTATTCGACAAGAATCTGTCTGAAGGTACATAGTTTTTGCGATAAGTCTTGGGGGACTTAAATTCATGTCATCAATAGACTATCGTTGATTGGTAAAGATCATGGGGCAGGGGTTATTTTAGGTCTTTCCTTTATTATTATTATTATTTTTTTTTTTTTCGTCAAAACCACGTTAACGCAGTTTGCACATATCGGAGCTGTTCTTCGACTGTCATTGAGATAACTTATACAAAAGAACAAACCATTTACCTGGTCCTTGACACTCGGATGAGTATATTTGAATGCAAATAAAATTGATAAATATGTTTCGAGTACAGCTGTGAAACATAGGTATTCTGTCAGATTGATGATTTAAGATAATCAATACCCCGAAGTAGCTACCCTGCAATAGGAAGACCCAAATTTCCAAAAAAAACTTAAAAAGTGCTCCGCATTTTAAAAGTAGTAATACTCTTCGGAATGTTAAGTTTTTTTTAACAGATATAAATTCTTTAATGTTAACTGCGTTCATTTGAATCGATGGTACTACAATTCTGGTCTCCAATATGCTTGAAGTCCTTTTCATTTGTGCGCACCACAATATTCATAAATTTTATATGACCTATCCATCTCAGCTGACTAGTGCACTTTATTCTGATTATGTTTTACAGCCCGCATAACTCCTCCTTCAGAGACCATCCAAGCAAAGAAGACAAAAAATCATTCCAAGAATATTAAGTTCAAAACGACCAAGATATCTTTCGATGAATAAACACTTCAGTGATAAAGTGACTACAGTACCAGAACTCACCACGTCAGCGTCGAGTACCTGCAACGTGACGCGAACGTAGGTCGGACATTTATAAAAGCAGTGCTCCGCGGTGTCGTCATCACTTCACAGCAAACATCGCAGGATGTTGAATCACATATACTCAGCGCACTTACATATGTAAGTTACATTAGATTAGATAAAAAGTTTTTTTTGTTTTTTTGAGATATGAATAATGGTGGTTTATTTATTTCATACACACGTTATAGTATAACATCTGACGTATCTTTGGAAAAATGTTCAATTAAAAATGTCAATAAATTAGCCCGTGACAGCAAATCTCCGGAGGCGCCTCGAAAAAAAGTTGTTCTGCGGTGAACTCCTTAACTCGTTACCGGAAAATCTGAAACAAAAACAACGAAATTTTTTCAACGAGTTTTTTCGATTTTTTTATTTTTGGCAACATTTGAAAATGTAAGACGCGACTTTCGCTGAACAATTTCGGTGAATTTTTTATTATAGAATGAAAAAAAAAAAATAGTTAAAAAAAACTCACCCTGATTGCCTGTTGATTTACGGGTAGGAATAGTGTTTAAAATTTCAAATGGATCGATCAAGTAGATTTTGAGTTATAATGTTCACGAGCTTCAAAGATTAAGCATCAATAAAAGGGTATAATTTTTATAGTCTTCATAAAGAATCATCAATGGCAGCTCCGTATAGTGAAACACTGTCATTCAGGATGTCCAATTCATCTTCTTGCTCTTACATATATTAGATTCTACCCTCTTTACTTGTACGTGCAGCTTGTTCGTCCGCTCTGGTTATTCGTAGTTCGTCAGTTGCGCGCGCACATTGGTAAGCACTTGGGCCTGCACTTCAAAAGATCCTTCTTTTAAAGTGCATGCTGCCACATTTACTACAATTTCAACAACGATTGCAGTATTAGTCACTAATTTTTGGGAGATTTTTCAAGACACTCCAAGACACCGCTCCAAAAGTGTATCCTTGCTCAAATCTTCGTAGACTGGCTTTATGGCTTCTGAAATATCTGTAGGAAGAGTATTGTAGCTGTGTTTGAAGGAATCCAGAGTGTTTGCAGCTGCAGCTTTTTGCCATTGACACCAACAGTCTTACCGCTCGGGCATTTGTCGTGCTGTAGTTTCTCGCCTGTAGATCAGTAGTGATAGTATGTCGCCCAAATTGCATTTTTCATTTTTTTAACACAATCGTGGTTGCGTCGGATGGCCAGTCCATAATATACGATCAATTTTTTGATCATTTTTGCCGAGTTTATCTTTTTCAAAGAGACTTTTCCTTTTTATTATTATTTTTTTTTTTTCTGTTCTAGTTCTTACTACTTCACATAAACGATTACCCATTCTTTTCTGTACATGTCCATTTACATTTACAACACCACTGCAGGTTTTTGAGTCGCCATCTCTTATATAATTCTTAAGCATCACTCCAAAATATTCTAAGGAGCGTTTGAACATCTGTGTGATGGCGTCTACTTTCTTGTTGCCTGAAAGACCAACATGATTTGGTTTACAGTTTCCACGTTGGCGTGTTCTCCATCCCATTCTTTAAATCCGGTGGTATCTAGCTTATTTTCCCAAATTTTGCATTGGTGGCAGTAAGAACTCTTGACAAACACATCAAAACCCTTTCCCGTATAATAACCGATCAGATAAGCAACACCGAATAGCGAAGTGAATCCACGTTTCTTTCAAGTTCCGTCACCTGATACTGTTAATTCGTAAGTATCTTGTACGTTATTCGCTGTATATGTTCCCTTTTTCTTTTCTTTTACAGAAGCAGCAACAAATCTTTTCGCAGCATTTTTTACAGCCGTATGTATCTTCTGTACCTGCGTTTTATAACTTGGTTTTGATAAAAAAGACTCCGCTAAATCCATCATACCGCAAAACTTATCACATCTAGCTAAGCTTACAAAGATTCACTTCATAATGCGATTGCCTTGACCCTTTTTTTGCTTTTTCACTTGACGGAATATGCCGCATCTCTTAGCATTTTTCACATGACACTTTGATTTTGAAGGCTAAACCTTCCGTTTTACATGTGCGAAAAGATATTTTTCCATCACAACTAAACCATTGTGATGTCACATGGATTTATGATCCTCCTACTCTTGGAACCAATTTCAGCTTATAATAAAGCGTAGGACTTTTAACGTCTATATTTTTTTAGATTGCTTGAATTATTATAGTAGAAAGCTCCTAAGTGGAATTTTCTTCTTGGGAGAGAGCTGGGCATGCAGAGAGTAGGTGGAGAATTATCTCTTCCTACTCCTCGTCTTATGCATTACGTCTTACTTCACTTACATATGTAAGTGGTTAGCAAAAGTGTAGTGCCTCGTCGCTATGCCAGTAAGAAGCTTGCAGTCTTTTCTACTGAGGAAAAGAAGGAAAGCTGCTGACCTCTTAGAGACGTCGGAAAGGACTCGCCTGGTCTGCCGCCAACCTGGAGAGTCATGCCATCTGCAATTAGACTTATGTAAAGACCAACTGTCAATGGAAGCCCTAACCAAATACGCATGCAAACCTAACGGAGTCTCGGGTCCTGAAAAAAATCACACCTTGTCTAGCAAGTTCATCGACGATTCCATTTCCCGTGAGCTGGGACTTAGACAAGACACATTGAATTTAGCCTTTCGACTACGTTCAGGGAAGTGATGCATTCTAGAAAGCAGCTTAGCTATCGATACAGATGAAAAGGCTTCGCCCCCTCCACCGATTCTTCACAATTTAGCTCGTTGCCAACAGATTTGCAAATGTCCCCGCCTTCAAAACACACGCAAGTTTTCCTAACGAGGTACGAAATCTAACGTTGTCGTCCTCCAGAAAAGCACTTGGGCCGCATTGGTTTCGGAGCCATCCTTGAATACCCGACCACATACCTTTCCTGGCTAAGATTCCGGCTGAAACCAGTCCTAGGCACAACGAAAGTCGATTTCATATTTTTTCTCCAGCAGGAGTTCTGGTGTCATTGTATCAGCCGCCCAGATTCAAATGACAGTTGGCACCCAAGGCCATCAAAACTCTAGTGCGTGTTGTACCAAAGACCATGACTTTTTAAATGTAAGATGGCTTTAAGAGTACATAGCATTTTGTGTTAGGGAAAGACAGACCGTTCTTTGGAGTCTGGTAGAAACAGTAATGACGAATTTTCGTGAGAGCTTTTTCTACCAGATTACCGATGCATAGAATATAATTGGCTTTGTCATGGCCCTGTACATCCAAATGAATTTTCTCGGTGGCAGACCCTATGTCTTGCCGACAGCTCCTTTGCACTGTCAAAAAGGATAACTCATAAGAGTCTTTCGACGTAATAAGTTTAGTTCAGAGAATTTTGTTATCCAGGATGAGACCTTAATACATAGCTTCTTTGGAGAATTGGATGATGATGCCTTTAAGCAGAACCAGATCAGAGCCAGATCAGAGCCAGAGAGGGGATTTATAGTGCCTAATCGTCGAGCCCACCAATGGCTGCCTGTACTTTAAAAAAAAACAGTAGCTAAGCACGATCCAACAGACAGAATAGTAACACAATCTATATTTGCTTTTGCATAGGCAGAACCTCTTTAGGGTTTTACGTGAACACCTGTCGTATGGCCTTATTCCACAGAGTGTCCACGCATATCAGGGTCAAATTGCGTCCATCACCACCCTGATCTACAATGGTGGTGGTGATCCTTTCTCATTCGACAATCCTTAAAAAACTCCATTCAGACCGGTGTCAATTCGAAGTCAAGTTAAGTAAGACTCCTACAGATCCATTGTGTCGACTGACCGCTTCTCGTTCAAATACTGTAGCTGGTCAAATGCTAATTATAGGTATATCAGTCGCAACTCTGATTTTATTTCCATAAGAACAGCTTTGCTCTACCCCTGTTTATTTTGAGACTACCTCATTGAAAAGACGTAGCCTCTCGTTGGGCGGGGACTGACTTGTGCATAAACACCAGTAGTGATACGACGCTACCGAGCTAGCGAGCAACCGCTGTTTACCACTACCATTGAAATAATTGGAACCAGCATTGCCTTTATCCACAAAATGAATGATTTGTCTTCACGGTATTGTCTTGCCGAGGTATACATGCCGCCAAAATTTGCGTGGTCGACAACTGACCCAATGTCTATAAGAATACCGTATTCCTTCTTATCGAGTGCGCTTTCAATCTCGGGTGCATTTTGCAACATGGACAGAGCATTCTCTGTCTCTTCAGCATGAAGCAAGTCAGACTTACAGGTAAGATTCTCTTGACGAGCGTGGATCTAGTCCTCTTTTCCTATTTTCTGTATAAAAACTACTCTCATAGCTCGCCAGGACGTCAGTATGTATGAACAAGGCCTACACTGAAGATTCTCCTCAGAATTACAAGCAACTGGTCTACACCTTTTTGTACGCCTTACTGGGTATACGCCATCGGTGTTAGGCAATGAAGCCTGATAAAGCCATCAAAAGAAGCAACATAATGTCCTAATCCGCGACCTCAACCGATGGGATATATTCTACCAGTTATGGCGTAATGTGATATTCACCTCACTAGTAGCTTCGTTAATAGGAACTGGTTGGGAATTTGATCTGATTAGGTCACCTTGGAATTGAGTCCGAAGCATTAGACGCAGTCTCTGGTTTCGATTTTCTGAGTGCTTCCAGCCTGATTAATTTTCCAATATTTACCTTTGACAGGTTTTACCAACACTTTCGATCTTTGGAATAAGCTTTTTATATTCTTCAGCCTTTCTCCAAATTAGTCTGTCAAGTGACTTAGTTTAGAAGTTTTATAATTTCTTTATGCAGTCAATGCTCAAGGAACGGTCGATATGCAGGACTTCATTTTGGTCGGCTGGGCAGAAATCTTAACTGCCTTCGCTAAGGTTAAATTAATTGTTCTGTGGGTCGTGAATTTGGGTATTTTAAATCATTTAAAATTCTGCAGAAGTGGTTTGTTATATGGTGTTTGATATGGTTTTCGCATATCGTCAGTACTAATTGTGACTCTACTACTTCGTAGTATCAATGATACCGAGGGGGGAGGGACACGTATTCAATATAGGTTCTCATAGCAGCCTTTCAACGTTCAATCAGCCTAGTATTGCTCCCAGTTTTGGTGTAATCTAAGCTATTTATGGAAAAATTTTCGCGAAGAGTTACCCTAGGCTACAGTGCAAAGGACCTTCACATTTTTTGAATTTCTTTCAACCCATAAATAAATGGTATATGACAGCCATTTTAATGAAAGTAGTTAACTGCTTTTTACCAGCTATTGTTCTTGAACCAAAATTCTATTATATTCTATTTCATCCACGGATTAGATATGACTGACACAAACATTCAAATTTGGCGAACGAGTGATGAAGTTTAAGGTCCTCGTTCTCTACAAGAAAAAGAAGCCATTCCAGAAAGTGCAATAATAGTCCTTTTCCGGTTCAGAGTATAGGGGAAGTCGACCTCCAATTTCGGCATCAACCGAGACCAGAGTAAGAAGAGAGTCGGTGTTCGGTTGGTTGTGCAGCCTATGATTTGAATATCAAAGTTAGATTATTCATCAATATATTTTGCATTTAGAGTATACTAAAAGTGTGTCAGGTGTCAGGGACTTCGAAATTGCTCATTATTTTCCTGCCATTTGATGCCATTTGAGGTTATATTTGAAGACTACACCGATATAGGCCGCGGTATTAACGACTTCAATGAATTGTTGTTGATTTTGTGAAGATGAATTAAATGTATCTACATCTACTACATCTACATCTACTTCACACTTTCGCGTTTTACAAAGCAGCCAAAGTGTTTTATGTGAATCAGTGTAAAATTCCCTACTAAAGGCAAAGCAACTAAAAATGTAAAAATTCACACCGGTCTGAACAATCTACCTAAGCGTGTTTTATCTCACCAACGAGTTAAACCGTTCCCCAGATGCATCTAAACGTAATACTGTCAATCCATCAGTTCACTCAGGTTATAAGCAAGACCATCTCTGTCAAGATGTTAACGCCATTTGAAAAGTAAAAGCTAAAATAAATCATCGGTCCAAAAAATTTGATGAAGCTCAGAAATCAGAAATCATAGAAATCGTCAAAGCGAAACCTTTAGCAGTCACACACGTTTCGCTATGAATGCTCATCAGTACACTCTAAAGCCCACTTTCGGACGTACTCTAAAATATCGTTCAACTCGCTTATGGAATGCCCTGTTAAGTTCTCTATTTCCTATTCATTACTATATGAATTGCAAACATTTAAGACCAATGTACATCGGTACCTTTCTTTTCTTCCTCCCAAAGTTTCTTTTCCCCGCGCTGTATGCTAACAGCACATGTATATAATGTATATAATATCCCATTGAGCGCGCGGAAATTATAAATAAAAGGTCAAAGCCTATTTGGGACTCTTGGCTCATCGCCAGACATTTAAAGAGTTCGCTTTAACTGTAACCCGTTGGGGCCAAAAATCTTAAAGCCGAGACAAATAGAATTGCCAAGCCGAGAAAACTAACAAAGAAACAAGGATCAACAACAACGCGACATTGTCTCGCTTTTCTAAGGACTACCTGATGTAGTTAAAAGGTATTTTAACTATTAAACTATTTAACTATTATTTTTCGTGTTTCTAGACAGTGATGTGAAAATCGAACCCAAACCTCTGATGTAGTAGACTGCGGAATGTTCAATTACGCTTTAAATGCAACTCAATATCTAGATATAGCCTTCGAAGGTATTACGTGATTTCTACCAAGGAAAACGACATCACTCTTATTGCTTATCCCATTACTTTTTCACTCTAATCTAACATCCTTGGTTCCTGTAATTGCTCGCCAGCTCAACCTATTCATCATTATTTAGATTTCCTAGACATAGGCATCTATCAGTTTTTTCATTTCTTCTCTAACACAAAACCTACTTTAACAATAGCGAAACTATTTAAAACTTCTTTTCAAATATAGTAGTCCTCCTTTGCCCACTTCTTCCTTCGCTCAAGAAAAAATAAGAAAAAAACAACATTCCGAATTCAATCGGCATAATTTACTTTCTCTAGGAACACGAAATACCTATACCACTCCAAGAACTCCTTAAACACAAAAGCCCATTGAACTCGCTTCCTCTACTATCATATATTCTTCTTCTTTTTTTTTTTTTTTGATTTCTTTTTGGTTTCCTTTTCTTTCTCAACGCCATTACAAGTATTATTATCCTCATTTTCATTTTTTGATTAACTTCAAGCGAATACCAGATGGCAAACCCATCGAACCGGTTAACCATCGAGATAAGTATGTATGTATATCCTTGTATACCCTGGCCTACATACATCTCCGAGATCATGCGTCTGGACTACCATTAACTACTTGCACTGTGCTTCTAGATTCCACTCCATACCCCCTTCACTTCTTGATGTCTATTCAATGGAAATAAGTTTGAAGCACTTTTGGTCCTCTCATGCTTTTCGGGAGGCCTTTGGCCCCTTTGGCCTTTTGTTCGTTTATTCTCTGGGTGCCCCATTGGAATTTCAAGGATGCCGGTTCTCACTATTGTTTCGTGGAATGAGCCTGTTAACGTTGTTATTCAGAAGCTTAATGGAGACGTTAATTTTGTTGATTGCTTAACGAGGGCATGAAGTTGGACTTCTCTGCCGCTCGTCGTGAGGCAATGATCTCATTTCGGATTCATGTTACATTTGTTTTTGCGAGACATTGAGTGGAGTATGGTTTGCACTGGTCATTATAGTTTTACGATGCCAACCCGTTCTTACAAGGAGCAGAGCTTTATTTCGAACTTTTTGTTACCAAAGTGACTTTTTGGCAGCTACAAGACAGACTTTATTGCCGGGAGCAAATTTACGTTAAGTAGGAAGAGATTTTCTTAAAAGGAAAACAACAATCTTAAGCTGGAAATATATACATATGATAAACGCAAAGTCTGTTATGACACTGTTAAGGACTCATTTTGTAACTAAAATGGTCCCTTGGAGTAAACTCTTCTCTCGATTTGTAGCAAGTGCTTCTTATTACAAAATAACTTGAAGGACCAAATCATCTCTCAGGAAAAAGAGAAATGCAGTCAATATAGAGACATAAAAAAAACAGCCAAGTATGATGTATGTTTAGGTTTTTTTTTTTGTAAAAAATATTTATTTATTCATCAATATTAGTATTGTCCCTCTCAGATATAATATAAACCTACAATACTTGTGGCAATGCTTTTTCCAAACCTCGAAGCACTTTTCATAAACGTCCTTTAGCAATTCCAGCGATGCTGTTTTTACTCTCTCAATTGTTACAAATCTCCGTCCTTTCAAAGGTCTCTTCAGTTCGGTCTCTTCAGGTCACCAGTTATGACCCTTTTGAGCAAGTAAGGATCATCATTGACGTCAATCAAGAGCTCCTGAGCGTTGATTTACCACGGTTATTTTGATCAAAGTTAAGAAGTTTCGGAACAAAGTTTGCTGACACAAGTCTCATGCTCAAAACATCGAAAAAAATTGCATAACACGAACTGACCGATATGCCATCATCGTCAGCAACTTCTATTATGGTAATTCGACGATTTTCCAAAACAATTTTCTTCACAGCTTCGATGTCATCATCTTTTATTGATGTGCTGGGGCGTCCAGAACGAGGTTCGTCATTGGCATCTTCTCGGCCATCTTGGAAGAGCTTGTATCCCTTGTAAACTTTTTTCTCTTAGAGCAAACTCACCGTATGCCACTGTCAATATTTCAAGTATTTTAGAGCACTTGATTTCAGTTTTTACACAAAATTTGATGCAAATTCTTTGCATCTTTGATGAAAATCGCCGAGCGTACCAAAACATATCTAATCTCTCTATCTGCCAAAAACAAAACAAGTATACTATATACTTGAACCTGTGAACATATTTACGGGACATATGTACCAACACAGCAGAGAAAAAATCGATAATCGAATGTACGATTCCCGCGAAATTTCAACTCACCTAGTTTTCTGAAAACACATCGTATTTATCCTGTAGAGAACAAGATATCTTTTGGTAAAGCATGGATAGGTATCGAGCGGCATTACCTTCATGGTGCTTTCGCTAAAACTACACATTAACTTAGCTTGTTTTACGAGTATTACCTCGTACATAGTAACCACTAGATTCGAAGCGACCTGAACTCCGAAACTCATAAGTTGAGCCAAAAAAAAGCAAAACTCCAAATCTCTGTCGGAAATGATTAACTACGATGGATGCAATAAACCGTGGAGTCAACAATAAGCACGGTACTCGTATATTATTTATTTTTATGATATATTCCAACGTGTCTGGAGCGCTACAAAGCAAGATTAGTAGCATGGAGTTGCAGTCAACGCTATGGAGTCGACTAAAATGAATCATTTTCACCAGTACCCCACAATAATAATGTTATTGGCGTTAGCGGTAGAATGGCAAATGTATCTGCACCAAATTAACGTAATTAGGTAACGCATGTTTAGATAGCGATTTGTGTGACGAAATTTATATGTTACGTTTGAATAAAACAAGTTATTGTCTGAAACAATCAGGCAGAATAGTGTTAATTTCAAGAAAATTGCAAAAGTGTATCAGAAGTTTGATAAAACCCGATATCAATATATTTGATTGGCATTTTAATGTCCCTTGCCTTAACAACCAGGTCAGATATTTTACATTCCGTTTTGAAAATGGCACAGTGCAACTCAGACCTTCACATCGAACATCTACAAGCAATAAAACACATCTTCAAATATCTAGTCCGTACAGGTCATTTCTGCTCCGAAAAAACCTCTACATCCAAAAGTCAAATTTTGCCTATGAAAAAGCTTCTCAGGAGAGCCGAAAATAAACAGTAGGTCCTGCTTCACAAAGTGAGAAACACAAATGAGTGCGAGGAGCTAGGCCTTGGCCCACACCGGGCTGTCGAGCCAAAGTATTTATTTATGTTTATAGTATATTACCTAGCCTATCAAAAGTTTTGGAAGAAGTCCTCATAAAACTAATTTCAAGTCATAAAGATAAACATAAGCTACTTGCTTCGGTCCAGATTGGTTTTCGAGCCAACCATAGTTGTTCTACAGCTATGGGTAAAATTCTCGATGACATAAGCTATGATCAGCTATGACTTGGATTTCCTCAATTTACTTTGCTTCCTTAACTTTCCAAAAGCTTTTGATATATTCAACCACTCAATCCTTTCTAAGAAATCAAGACGGTTCTTCGGATTTAGTGAAAGTTCAGTGCGTCTAATTCCTAATTACTTATTTAATTGCTGTCAAAGCGTTGGGGTTAGTGACAAATCATCTCATATTAAGATAATACTTGCAAGAGTACCTCAGGGCTCAATACTGGCTCAAATATTGTTTTGTATTTTTATTAATGACCTCATTAAAGTTTTTCTCTCTCTCAACGCTTGTCTATCTCATAAGTATTCTTTTTTTTTAATGATAAGCGCGTGTCCAAAGGATCTATGTACCCTTAAAATGCTTATACACAGAGTGGGCAAAGGAAAGTTAGGGAGATAGAAAAGAGAGGTACCGATGTGCATTGTTTTTAAATGTTTGCAAGTTGTAATGTCCAGAAAGTAGAGAGCTCGATAGGGCATTCCATAAACCAAATGTAGAGCTAAGGAACGAATCATGATATTTTAGGGCTTGAAGGTATATTGATGAGCATTCGTAACGACACAGGTGTTACGGTTGTAAGTTTGAATGGACGGAATGCTACTGGAAATTTCAATGGAGCACTGGTGGTGGATATAACGATAAAACAAATTGAGACAGGAAACATTAAGTCGGTGTTCGACAGTGTCAGTTGACTGACTGATATTATTATCACCTATGAGTTTTATCGTTAGGTTTTGAATTCTATCTAGTAGGTGCAGAGATGTTTTAGGAGCACCTGACCAGATGTGGGCATTGTACTTCAATTTTGAGCAGGTGAATGCGTTCTATATTGATGTGATATATTTCTTACATCGCTTGAGGAAACCTAGACATTTCGCAGCATTTTTGACGACAACGAATATGTGGTCATTCCAGTGTAAGTTGTCATTGACACACATACAGAAAATGAAAAAGTTTTTTAGTTTCGACGACGTAAGTACTGGCTGGCTGTGTAAATTTCAATGGCTTCAATGAAAGCAGACAGCATTGCGTCTTGGAATCATTAAGTTCTCCTCTATTGATACTACTTCAATTGGTTATGCTGTTAATAATGGAATTTAATGAACTTAACATACGCTGACGTTTCCGTTCTACAGGCGAAGAGCAGGGACGTGAGTCCGGGAACAAATATGAAAACCAAAGAATATTATCATCAGCAAAGGACTATATTGGATTAGAAGTAGCAGTGGCCATTGATAAAGATCAAAAAGAGTGTCGGAGACAGAATGGAGCATTGGACCACACCAGCATCAACCATTCAAGACAACTTGAATTGAACGTTCCGAAAGTCAAATGCCTTATCAATATCAAGTGCAACTATCTTGCATTGATGTACGCTTTTTTCCCACTTTTCGGTGAGACTTGACAGTTGCTACCTGTTGTTACGAAAACCATACTACCGGTCGTTAAGAAGTTTTCGTGTTTTGACGTATGGTACTCTATTAGTTTACGGTTTATTATCGTTCCCATGACCTTGGAAAGAAGGAATGTTAGTGCAATGGATCTGTAGGCAGAGAGAGAAGAAAATTTGCCTTTTTTAATGGACGGGCTGACAAATGCTGTTTTCTTCCATATCTGCTCGGAAAGAGTCTTAAAGAGTAGGATTTATGAAAAAGCTTACGCATTGGTTTTGTTAGCGAAGAAATACACTCCTTTAGATGAGGGAAAATATAGCATATGATCCAGCGGATTTATGTATATCAAGATCTTTAAGTACTTTTGCTACTACATGAGTACCAAAATGGACTCGTCCCATTTAAGATTCAACACAATCAAATTTAGGCGGGACAAAGCACAATCTGGAAGTGTTGAGCTGGCCGCAAAGTGTGCAGCAAGAAGTTTGGCTTTGTTCAACGAGTTGACAGCTTTGACAGTCATTGTAAATGAGCGCTAAGATGCACTATGAGGCAGAATTTCTAATGTTTTTGACGAACGACCAACAATCTTTACTACTTTTGGGATATTGGACATTGGACAAGGCTGCGAAGTGCGAATTTTGACGTTGGCTTACCAAATCAGATTGCTGTAGGTGTTATGCCCTTAAAAAAATATGAAACAGTGCACCACCAAACCATCTAGACCTATAGACCTACCAATAGTCGCTACGTATTTTTTTGACTCTCAACCCAGCAATACAATACCTCAACGACACGCAATTGGAGCTTTTGTAACCAACCTGAGTTTTAAGACAAACTGCTCCCTCTCGTAAGCCACATTAATTTATGGAGGTGTACGCAAACTTTGGCTGCTTCCTAGTTTTACTCCTGTAAAGACGAGGCTGAGACTTGTTAAAACTTTACTTGTTCCGTGTATTGATTGCACATCAGCAATGTACTGCATACTCAACTGTCTATCTTAGCATAAACTTACTGTCTCATTCAATGATATGGTAAGGTAAAGGCATGGGCTTCGTTGACACATCCACATATCCAATTATCACAAACGTATCCTTGAAGAACAACTGATGTATAAAAAAAGCTAATCATCTTCCATAAATGGCTATGTTGATGCGAACTGGGGTGGTGACGCATTTAACTGAAAGTCTTACATATTATTTGTGTTCTTCTTAGGCAGTTCTCTGATAAGTTCGGAATCATGAAAACAAAATTCGGTTAATTTAAGCAGTACCGAAGCAGAATATATGACAGCATCGGAGGCAGCAAAAGTTCAATGGAGAACCAGTAATATTGCACATCGACAATAAGGGGACGCTGAAATTGGTGTGTAATCTAGGACTTCACAAACGATGTAAGCTTATTGATATATATTAAAATAGCACCACATAAAATAGGTAATCAAGAGATACTAGGTTGTTTTGAAATACAGAATGTGTGATGGCTGACATCCTGGCAAAGAGCTTGCCGAAACCCAAATATTGCAAATGTGTTCAGTTAGTACATAATATATTATATAAATTATTATGTATTTTTATGAACTTTAATTTCAGTGACATACACGTTGAGGGGACGTGTTGAAAACAAATAACAAACGTGTATGCAAAAACATTTCCAGTATTTTTTTTTTTTTTTTTTTTTTTGTCATTCATGTTCATTCCTTTTTTTTGCCTTTCATGTGTGAACATGTAAATTTATGTTCATTAAATATACTCTTGTGAATTAAACATTTTAGATGAAATGAAAAATATGCGAAAAGAGATGTCGGAAATTAAAACAACACTTAACATCGAACAACAAATCACAACATAATCATCAAAAACTCACAAACAGAATAAAAGAACACAAAGAAAGTAACACTAAAAAGGATCAACAAATCCTTTCTATGGAAACAAAAATCAATACGCTCGAAAGCAATTATTAAAGAACAACATCGACACACAGTGAAAATTTGATAGAAATTGTACAAAAACTGGGTTAAAAAATTGATCTCACTGAAGTTTAGAGTAGAAATCAGAAGAGCCCTAACAAAACAGCAATAATTGTCACATTCGCGTACAACACTCTCAGAACAGAAACAATATAATTAAAATAGTCAAACTCAACCATAATATCTCATTAAATAAAATCAGAGCGATTCAACTGTTTATGTAAAGAATCAGCTTCACCAACAAATAAGCATATTCTTTGGCTTACAACTGGAAATTTGTGTTGGAAACAATACACATCGGGACGTGTACTGATGTAAAGAATTTGTCCAATTAATCTATGTTTCTAGTTACGTACGGTCTTACAAAAATAAAATTAATATGAAATATCATAATGGAAAAACAATAAAGCGAAGCTGATATCAATTGTAGGGTGATAAAACATATGGTGTTATCAGCATTGAAAAAGTACTATTAAGAAACATGAATTTTTGTTGTGTGTTCAAATATGAACACACTATCCTTTACTTTACGACCGCACTCATATTATCATCTTCAAAGATATCAAATTTACGACCGCACTTTTTTCATAAAAATACATTTAGTTTATGACTGCACGCATCCTACTGCCAAAGGGTTACGTATGCGTATTCGGCTTATCTATAGTTAGATATGTATAAACAATAATCTTGTATGTAATTCCGATCAAGGAATTTTGTCCTTTATTTTTTTTTCATTTTAAATGATTTTTATTAAATTCATTTATTGACACTTACAAGCCATACAAAAAAAAAAACGCTTAAAAGGAATTTTTTATACGACATAAAGAAGGATTAACATAAGAATAAGCTCAGAATCTTACATACTAAGAGTATCATCATCGTTTCCGTTTATATAGGGTGATTCATCGTAAGGTTTGATTTATAATGTAAATTAAAACACATAAATTTTAAAGCAAACATAAAATTTTTAATATTGATTAAAAGAACAATTCATGGCATTTATCCCTTAAAAGTTAGATTATGTAACATTCAACATTATGGTCCATTCGGAAGATCAAATTTTGGGCGATTCGTTCGAGCATAGCGACTGGTATCTTGAGGATAACACGAGTAATATTGGCTTTCAAAGCGTCAATCGTAGCTGGCTTATTCCTGAATACCTGAATCTTTACATATCCTCAGAGAAAATAGTCCAAATGTATGATATAGCACGATCTAGGCTGCTAATTTAACGTAACAAAACCTGAAATTATGTACTCACCAAAATGATTTCTCAACAAGTCCATAGTTTCACGCGCTGTATGGCTTGTAGCGCCGTCTTGTAGAAATGACAGCTCACCGAGACTATGTGCTTGAATTTCAGGAAGCACAGAGTTCATTAACATGGCGCGAAAATGGTTACCATTGACGGTTACATTCTGATTTGCCTCATTTTTGATGAAATATGGACCAATAATTCCACCAGCCCATAAACCACACCATACCGTTGTTTTTAACGATGTAATGGTAGCTCTTGGTACTCTCCGGATTGCTCATCAGTCTAAATACTTCAATTTTGTTTATTAACGTATTCATTGAGCCAGAAATGGGCTTCATCACTAAACAAAATTTCACGATAAAACACCGGATTTTCATTGAGTTTCTCCAGAGCCCATTCAAGTCGCCTTGATTAAATTCTTGCACAAGTTGAATTTTGAACGCTTTTCGGTAGAGATCCTCACGTAAAATACGTCAAGTTTTCGAATACGCCAAGCTAAGCTGCTGAGAACGATGACGAATCGATTCGTCATGATCTTCGCGTACACTATCAGCTACAGCTGCTACAGTCTCTTCACTACCTGCTGGATGTAGTCTAACCGGTCGAGTATCATCTACTGATGTAAACTGCGACTCAAATTTGCGAATGGTATTGGCAATAGTGGTTTCAGTAGGTCGAATATGAGCATTCAAGTTCCTTGAATCACACGAAAAACACAACAACGATACTGAACAAAAATGACAAAGCAGTTTGATAGAAGTCACGCGTGATCTGTCAAACAAAGCCTATTAAAAATCAAACCTCACTATGAATCACCCCTTATTAACAATACATAAATGTACATTCCTGGTTTATTTTAAAACTGGGTACTTAAGTACCCACGTTATTTAAATTAAATTATGTTAAACCTGTGTTGAGCTAGAAATGGGAACAGGGTTAATGTTTCAGTGGGTATAGATGGACTAAGTAGTTCTTCCAGCTTTGTAACGTTGTTTGCGAAATGTTGTCTTGTGATTTGACAGCTTTGGAGCATGTGATATACGCTGCGAATTTCATTGCATGAATCACAAACTAACGGACGCTCCTTTTTATAAAAGTGCGCTTTATTGAACATCATGTGCTCTAGCCTTAACCTGCATAATTTCACTGCTTGCAATCAGATTAATGAATTGTTGTAGAGAACTTTCGCTAGTGAGGGTTTATGCATCTTTAAAAAAGAGTTAGATTGGTTCCAGCGATTCTCTGCATCTTCACGAATTTTCGTCAGTTAAGTGCATACATACAGCTATTGCAAATGGTTGCAAGGTATACAGAAGAGGCATTCTAATGGTCTGCGTCAATTGCAAGTTCAGTTGCCTCTGCTAATGCCATTACTTCTCCAGTGAATGACTTTTGGTTGGGTGTGGTGAGTTGTTGGGAAATCTACCTGTCACACTTAAAGTCCAGCCTGTAGACGCAGTAAACAGTGCATCCATTGTTGCAGGAAGCATCAGTGTATAAGGCACAATCAAAATTGCCGGTAGATATTATTTCAGCAAATTTCTTTCGGTATACTTCCGCTTGTGTATGTTCTTTTAGTGAACTGTACAGAGAGGTGTTAACTATCATTGTTGGGACATCCAAGGTGGTATGGATTGTCATAATTGGTGGGCATTGGAATAGTCGTGTTTGTGATCAGCTTCAAGGAATCGTAGAGTGCGCTTTTGATTTTACTTTTAACCATTATTCTGCCGTTCCTTCATATTTCATGTAGTGGGTGTTTGCAGTCCATGAGACTTTACAGCAATCTTAACCTGAGTGATCGTTTTTATATCTGCGAAGCTTGGAGTTTGTTTCTGCTAACAGAACGTCGATGGGTATAGAGGGTAGTGCACCAAGGTTGTCGCATCCTTTAGTTCAGTGTGAGTATATAGTTAGACCATGTTGCGTAGCTCCCTTAATTATGACTTGCGCTACGTTGATGTCTGTATTTATGTACGGTCCTTTGTGTTGATTGCAGACTATTTTCATTGAATTATGAATTTTTCCCAGTTTTTCTGTTACTGCTTTCGCATGTGCACTCTACTTCCAGGGTTTAGTGCAAGTCAGTCCCAATATTCTTGCTTTGTCCAGAAGAGATGGGGTCACATTCCCGATTTTGATTTGTGTGTTGGGGCAGTAGTGTTTTCGACATATATGCAATATATGCAATATATGCAATGCTTCCATTTTGCTGGTTGATAAATTTGCACCCGAATTTTAGCACCACTCAAGTGCTTTTTGTTAGCTCATTGACTTTCCCGAAGCTAACAGGAGGATATTGCGAACAGCGAACTCTGAATGCACTGCTTAGTCAAGCATCTGCAGCAATGTTTGAGTGCCTCTTCCTTATCTAAAACCATGTTGGCCATGATTGAGATGTTTTTCTGGTGTCCATTTTATCCTGTTGCTTATTATCTTTTCCAATAATTTGGACAGGACGGAAAAAAGAAATATAGGACAGAAACTGTCTAGGGAACGTTTGTCAGCATTGTACTTGGGTATAGGAACCAAATGGGCTCTCTTCCATTCGTGCGGAAAATCTAGAAAGCTGTTATATACGAGTAAGTTAATTACACTTGCGGTCATAAAAACCGCACCATATCAAAATGATTGAAAAATTGTTAATAACTACGATAATAATTTTTATAATGAAATGAAAGTTTTGTTGAGTACTCAACAGTAGTTTATAAGTATTTCTATCTAATTTCCATCTGTTTATTGAATGTTTGAAAAAAGATATTAACAAAGAAACAAAAACCAGTTAATTTTCTTATTTTTTTTAAATATTTTAATACAGTCATTGGTTAACAAAATCAAGCTATACATTTTTATGTATGTGTATATAAGATATATAAGATACGCCACTTTTACCAAAACATTATCAATACCGAGTTGCTCCTCCTTTGGCGGTTATAACCGCTTTTATTCTAGAAGGCATCGCGTTAACTACAAGTTCAGTAATATCCGTTGAAATTTCAGCATTCCATACATGTTCCAGAACTTTATTTAGTTTTTTTTACTCTTTGGTTTATGTTCAGTTACCTTACGTTTCATTACATGCCACAAGTGTTCGATTGGGTTTAAATCGGGCAAATTAGCTGGCCAGTCTAGTCTGGTAATTCCGAGGTCATCAAACGTTGTCTTGAGCTGAAAATTATTGAAAGACTCTAGTTACTAATCTGTTTATTATTTATAAAGTAGACATCTAGAAGTTGATTTATAACACTTTACTTATGGATTTGGCGTGGTGGCAAGGTGCAGAATCATCTTTAAAAATGCACTTGTCAGTATAAGAATGATGCTGTTCAATTGCTGGTGACAAAAACTCCTTTACTACTTCTCCATACTTTTGAGCGTTCATAGTTCCATTAACAAAGTGCAAAGGGCCCAAAACGTAAAAAGAAAAACATCCCCAAACTATCTGGCTTTGTGGACACTTCACTGTTTTGACTATGCACTCGTCTTTGAACCTTTCACCTGCTGACCGTTGTACGTAAGGCAAACTGTCGGCACACAGCAAATTAAATTTACTTTCATCGGATCCTGCGTCCAATTTTCGTACTTTTTTTGCCCACGTCAGGTTTTTTCGCTGGTCGTCTTCCATATAAACCTATTTCCCGTAGCCGTCGGCGTATGGTTTCGGCGCTTAGATCAACTTGATGAAATTCACTCAGCTCTGCTCTTATACAGACAGCACTTTTAAAGCGATCTTTCATGCTAATTCGTTGTAATACATTGTCCGTCTTCTGGGTTGTTTTACGTTTTCGTCCCGAGCCTTTTTTCCTTTCCAGTGGATCCAAATCCTATTTTTTCTTCATAGTTCACGACAGTTGAATGACAGCATCCTATTTTAACCGCAATCTTACGATAGCCAAGCCCTTCTTCGACTAAAGTCAATATTTGAACTTTTTCTTTCCGAGTCAGTTGATTATATTTACCAGACATTTCACTTTTTTACTTGTCACCGTCACAACTCAATTCAAACTGATTTTTTTTTTTGCACTGAATACGAGGCCGAACTCCGCTATGGGAATGCCCTTCATTAGTATGGGAAAAACCCTTACGATCTCATGTTATTAGGCATTTTTTGAGAACTCATTAGGTGGTGCGGTTTTTATGACCGCAAGTGTATGTATTATTAACATAGTTTTCACTGGTAGCTGTTTGATCATTTAGAATGTTATTTTGTCCGACCCAGGTGAAGAGGGAATCGATATTAAATAGGAGTTTTCTTCCGAGAACCTTATCGAAGAAACTTCTACCCATTTGTCTGCGAAAAGTTGTGCTATTTTCGAGGGGTCAATAACGATGGTGAAGTTATGAGTAACAGTGGTTATACCTCTCTGTGTAAGGTTTCCATTTATAGTTTTTATTTTACCCCGAATCGTTTTAGATTCCATGTATGAATGAAGAGAAGCCTTAGCCTCACGCACACTTGCTTGATAATGGCATCTATGCGACGGTATGTAATGATGTTTTCAACGTTTGGATGTCTTTTTATGTTCAGCCATGCCTTTCTTTTATCTTTGGTCAAATGTTTTAGCTCTGGGTTAAACCAAATGAGTTGAGTAGGCCTGGAGGGAGGGTGTGTTGTTGGAATCGATGCGGCCGCAGATTGTCTTATAAATATTGGCATCTTCTTTGTTGATATTCTGAGAAATTGGGATAAAATTGTCTGCCTGTTGGGCTTTCTCGGAAACTTTAGCCCATTTCGCTTTAGTTTCAATAAACCGAGCATGAAATAGCTTCTGAAAAGCGAACGGAACAGAGGTCTCAGGCGAGCGACAGATCTATAGCAGTGAATGAGTTCCTGGTTGAAAAGAGTGTAGGTGATGCATTTTTTAACAACACAAGATCAGGGTTTTGTAGTCAATTTGCTATGACTATTCCAGCACTGGGGGCGTGTAGGGACCCTAATAAGGAGTTGTTAGCGTTAAAGTCTCCCAGCACAATACTGTGCGAGAGACGATTGGCAGCCAAACTGAGATATTCCTGTGTGGACACAAAAAGGTCACATTGTCTATAGAGGTCTTGCAATGTCAGAGGTTGAGGGAAATTGATTTTGACAGTCTGAGTAAGGAATCTATTTGGCGAGCAGGAGTAATATAAATATAGCGGTGCCATCTTTGTTACGATTATGTGATTTATTATTAAAATAAACTTCGTAATTTTTATATCGAGTAGGTAATTTTTATATCGAGTAGGTGCAGTGTGTACTAAAAGTTTTGTTTCTTGCAATGCAATTCTTGTAGGCGAATATTTTTGGATGAGGATGAGGCTTGCAAGGTTATTACAAAAACTAGGATATTTCACTGGAGGATTTTTATATTATTCTTAACATATTCTTTAGTCTATCCATATTTTAGTTTCTATATATTTGTATTTAAATTTGTGGAGTGCTTATTGCAAATTTGGTTTTGGTTAATGAAGATTTGTCTGTGGGAGTTTTTTTTCGGAATCAGATGATGAGGTAAGGGATGCTATGCTATGTAGTTGAGTTAATGATTCAGAAGTAGGGTATGTTGATGAAAAAAGTTAAGAACTGTTAGGTGTAATTAAAGAGAATGTTGGATTGGGAACGGATTGTTTCGTGGGATCAGATTCCATAGTCTTTTGTAAGTTAGTAATAAATGGACCGGATGTAAGTCTTTTTGTTGTTTTTCTCTATTGTTATTGTAGTTGTGGAAATGGTGTCATTATTGGTGTTGTTTGTTGTTATAGTGGTTTTCGGGATTATGGTATGTTGTTATTACCTGCTTGGAACCTGGATGTTAAAGGGAAATCCTCTCCTGTATGATTTCTGCAAGGGATGTTCTTGGTGATTTGGCTTAAAATTTAGGATCGTACAGATGACCGGACTTCCTATATTATTTTCTAGCTTCTTGATTATAATTATGTTTTTTTCTTTCAGAAACGTAGTACAATTACGGTTTTTAGATGAGTGCTTATCAGTCGTGCAGTATATTATCTTGCATTCCTCTAGATTAGGTGAAACTTCAGCACAGGTGCCACAGATAGTAATTGATTCCTTACAATAATTTTTTGTGTGTCCTATGCGTTGGCATGTTCTGCAAGACATAGGATTGGGATAGCATGGATCCACTTTTAATATCTGCCACCCGAGCTTGATTTCCGGGAGGGGTTCTAGTGCATCGAACGTTATGATGGCATCCCCTATTGGTTTCATTATTCCGGTTTCAGTATTTGAATATTTTTTTTTTTAATTTCGGTGACTTTGAATTTTTTTAAAGAGTCCAAGATATCACTCTCTTCTAGAAAAATTAAGTTGAAGGAGAATATATGACTTTGACACAAGTTAAGTGACTGGTGGTAATTAACTTCGACTGGGAAATGGCCTAGCGATTTGCACTTTACAAACCGTTCAGCGATTAACTTATTATTTACCTGAATGAGGAAGTCACCATTCAGAGCTTTAATATCTTCGTACTGTATTGAAACAGCATTAATGCCTTTGCCTATAATGATAGAGTTACGATTTGCAACGGGAGCTTTATTATTGTTGAAGAGTTGCTTGTAATAAGAAATCGCTAACTAGTTCGGGAATCACTAACATAGTAGAATTTAAATTTCCAAAACGTTATCCATGAATGGCACCGGCATCGTCAAAATAAGAAAAAAATTCTATTCTTGGTATCTGCGTCAATGACAACCTACGTTAGAATGACTATATATTCGATGTCGCAAAAAATTTTTCAAAATGTATAGTTTTTCTCAAACGATGCAATAAATACTCTTTCCCTTTTTATCATGCCTCAATATATAAGGCATTCATCCGCCCAAATTGGAGTGCCCACTTCTGGTCAGGTGCTCTTAAAACGTCTCTGCACCTGCTAAAAAGATTTCAAAACCGTGCGGTAAAACTTGTTGGTGATGCTAATATCATCTTGATTTATTACTATTTCCACCTCCAGTGCTACATTGAAATTAAAAGTAGCATTGCGCCCCTCCAAACCTATGAATATTCATCAGTTTACTCTCAAGCCCACTTTCGGACGTACTATAAAATATCGTGATTCGTTCCTAAGCCAAACAACTCGCTTGCGGAACTCCCTTCCGAGCTCTCCATTTGCTAGTCATTGTAACATTCAGATATTTAAAACGAACGTACACCGGTACCTCTCTCTCTTCTTCTTCACTGACTAGATGTTTTGAAATCAAAAGCGTCAAATCAAAAGTGTCGGATTGTCACCAAATTTTGACAAGCAGGCCAAAAGAGATTATGCTAAATGACGGTATACTCATCTTGGCTGAGAGGTGCCACCTATCTTCCAATCCGGGTAATCATTGAACAAACCTCTTAGATACAATTATCAATTCGAATACCGAACACATTGTCATGGATGACATCAATATAAATATTCTTGATGAAAACCACTCACTTGTTCTAGGATATATGGAGATTGTGGCTTGAAAGGGGCTTACAAGCCTAAGTAACATCATTACGCAATTTTATATGCAGCCAAAGACCCAGGCGATAAACGTGATACTGATCAAACTAATGTCGTACATATAAACCAGCAGAGAATGAATGAGCAAAATATAATCGAAGAAAATAATGTCGACCTACTATATAAATAACTTGGTAACAAAAGTCAACCCAAATTGAAAAATCCATCAAAACTAGAAAGAAAAAGCCCTAAATAACGTATAAAATATATGCATTTGTAAAAAGGGTAGTCAGTTGTATAGAAGATAGAAAAACAGTCCAAGGAGCATTAGCTAAGAAATTCCGAAATTTTCTGAACAAAAACATTAAATTTATGAAAGCTAATTTCTATAAGTCACAATTCGTAACAATTCGTAAGGAAACATGGAACATTGTTAATGAACTGTTAGGAAGAACAAAACGATCAGTAGATTAAACCATCCAAAGAAATTTTGCAGAAACGAACGGAGATTTAAATTGTTGAAAAATTTGCTCAGCAATTTTTAAACCGGCCTCAAAAATTATACATATGGTATTTATAATATTAACACATCACATCATGGCGACTGAGAACTTCAGCAAAATATTTATTTAAAAGAAGTCAGTGAAGCAGAAATCTTTATAATGATTTGTGAATTAAACAGGCTCCTGGGGCGGACAACATACAATAAGACTTTTTGATCTGAAAATAAATGCGGACCATCTTGCTCCTGTTATTAAAACTATTATTAACCAAAGTATAGAGCAATGCTATGCTCCAAGGTTGATGAAAACATTTCTAATTCGGCCGATGAATTAGAACCAACACCGAAAATAACAGGCCAATTGCAGTTCTATCAGCAGTTGAAAAGTTTATGGAGGAGTTGTAGATCGGCTAAACGATTTCGTTACAAGAGATCAATTACTTAGCCCAAACCAGTATAGTTTTCTTTATAATAAAAGCACGGAGTACTTAAACAAAAATAATTGGGTTCTCACCCTCTTTATCGATTTCAGCACAGTCTTTAATACACTAACTCTCGAAAAACTATGCAAAGCCCTCAATAAAATCAATTTGAGAGGAGTATTGTCAAACTGGTTAAGCAGCTATTTCACAGATAGAACTACTAGAGTCAAAGTGTCGGAGAAAATAAGCGAAGAAAAACCAAGTTTATACGGTGTACCACAGGGCTCGGAGCTAGGTGATATTCTATTTATATTATACACAAATGGACTCCTGTAATAGAGGTAGTTAAAACTAAAAAGTATCTCGGAGTTACAATTGATAAGCATTTGCTGCGGCGGTAGCAGGCAAATAACATGCGTCTTTGACTTTGACACTTTTTTTGCCATGGTATATCTGAAATGAAAAAGAAAGCTTGTATAATCAAGAAGGCAACTGAATATTAAGGAGACTCTATGTGTATAAGACCTTGATCCTACCAGTCCTACTTAATGGCGCAGAAACAGAGACTATATCCAAAGCGGATAAAGACATCCTCAGTCGTTTCGAGAGAAAAATCCTTCGAAGTACGGTAACTAAATTCATTGCATTCATTCGCATCGCTCCATAGTGACGTCAGAAACAAACAGTTTACCATTTCTCGGAGGCATAACCAGTTAAGGAAAATAAAGAAAAATAGAAAAATAAATTAAGGAGACTTTAAATTATCTTTATTTTATTAAAAGTTATTAAAACAATTTTTTTTTAAAACTACGAAAACATTAACACACTTTCTAGGACATTTTGTATATGGCTACGTCAACAAGATTATTTACTACATATAATACAACTCCGAATCTACTAAAAATAATTTAATAAATTTTGTCTACAGCTGTCGGCTCTGCACATATGAGTAGTGCAATCTGCTTCGTAGTTACTTTCATCGATTTGAGGATCCAGCACAAATTCATCAAATTGACTATCCTCCGTAAAGACTTTGACAAATGCATCCATGTAGATATCATCACAGCCGAACCCTTTAAATGACATGATCATTGACATTGAAGCCCCTTCGCTAGTCAATTGTTCGATATCTCGATGTAACCATTCTAAGGCGTAGTGGTCCGATCCTTCAGCTTGAACCTTGCACGGTCCTATATATGTGACTTTTTCAACACCCTTACCTCCAACTTTCATCATGTAATCGCCGAGATCAGAATTGCCAACTGCGAATATTCCGCGGCGATACAGATTTTCCGTAATGTCCAAGAGAAACCAATATAGGCCCCCCGCTCCGAAAAGCAGATACGTATTTTTGGCGATGTCCGTCATAGCAAAGGTTAATTTATTTTCTTCGCCGACTTCTAACACATAGTCCTTGTGCTCAGATATGCAGTGGTAGAAGAGATCAGTGATGCAACCCGACCACTGGCAGTTGTTAAATTGGCACCTTCTTTCCGTTTCCATTGTTCTTGACAGTTTTGAGGTTGAAATTGTGTAACTTCTTTGGATATCGCTTTTGAACTGAACTTAAACGGTATGTACCGTCAAATTTATATCAAAGGGTTCAGGTAGTAGGCAGATTGTTTGAGATTAACTTGGGACTAATTAATTGGTTAAGGACTCTGACAGGTAGTCAATATCGGATGTTTTTATGATTGACAACATCATAAGCAGGTTAGGGATTAGCGTGAAATTAAACCGTAGGCAGCTCATAAATAGGATCGTGTTCTTCGTTGAGTAATTAAAGGTTTCTGTTGAATTTGGCTCGTAAGTCAGGATTGCAATTTTTCCCGATTACGTCATAGTTATAATTTTGCTTCGCTTTCTAAAACCCCGAGGATATTCCTAATTACAATAAATCAATTTATTTTGTGTTTATTATGTAACGGTTGTCATGCTAAAATAACCTGCTTAAGCGAATATATTGCTATTGCCTCCGGAATTATATCTTCCTTGCTAGAACGAAGTAGGTCATGTCCAGATGGGGAATATGAACTTATTTCGTTGTTGCAATAAGACTGATTGATAAGCTAAGACATCAATTGTTTTCTAATGCAGCAGTGTATTAGGTTGATATAGCTGCTTATTCAAAATACTTCCAAGGCAGGTAGCTACCTTGTTGAATATAGTCAATAGTCCGGTCTAGAGTCATTTTATACAAGCTAGAAGTGAGCTACCATAAGCCTACATACGAAAATTGAAAGCAAGTTGTTGGAAATCAGAAGCCATTGTGTTAAAACCCTGCTTTGTATTCTTCGAGTTCGGACACTTTTGCCAAAACCTTTAAAAACTCCCGACCAAACGGGTTTACGCATTATTTGCAGTGGCAACGGCAATAACTTACATATTGAATAAAAACTAAAAGGTTCCCAAACAACAATGAGCATCATCAACAAGCCACGTGCAACAGAACAATTGGCAGATGCCTTTGACTGCCATCATGCCATTATCGTATCCATTCGACAAGTTCGATTAGATGGGGCTGGCACAAGGATGACGAACCTTTGTGCCATCTACTTTGGTAATTGCTATAGGGAACGAAACAGCGCTTATTTATGTGGGGATTTGTTATACCGGCTAGAGTACGGCAAGATATCTTGAGCTGCTGACACGAAAGCATCTTGTGTTAATCCGACGTCCAAGCCTTCCAGACAGCTAACCTTGAATCGGGTTAAAATCTCGTTGCAACCAATCAGCCAATATGGATCTACCAGAGGCTCCATCAAAGAATAACTAATGTGAAAAGACAGAACGTAGAAAAGCTCCAATCGCAAGAGACCGCCAGAATCTTCGCTGAACGTGTACCCTGAAACCTATAATCAGCTCCTATGCCAACGTGTCAACAGCACATGATGTGCTAGGTTTCACCACAAAGAAATACCTGGTTTGATTAAGAATGCCGGTAAGCACATGCAGCTAAACACGAAACGTACAAATCGTAAACCTCCCTTTGCCAATTACTGTTTCTTTGGGCTAAGAAGGCAACTAAGTAGTAAGGAGACTCTATGTAAGACCTTGATCTTCCCAGTCCTATTTATGGTGTAGAAGAATGAACTGTATCCAAAGCAGATGAAAATATCCTCAGAAAAATCGTTCGAGAAAAATTCGGTCCTTTTGCGTTGATGTGCTTCGGAGAAAAAAATTAGACGATGAACTACTCAAGCTGTACTATTTGTCAGTATTGTGTCTTTTAAACGCACTTTACCTTGTATTTCAAATAAGACAGAAATATGCGGCAATACGGCAGCTAATTTCAAGATAAGATACACCAGTTTTGTTGGACAGCGACGTCAGAAGAAATCAGTTTACCATATTTCGAAGGCATGAAAAGTTAAGGAAACGAAATAGAAAAATAAATTAAGGAGACTTTAAATTATCTTTATTTTATTAAAAGTTATTAAAACAATTTTTTTTTTAAACTACGAAAACATTAACACACTTTCTAGGACATTTTGTATATGGCTACGTCAACAAGATTATTTACTACATATAATACAACTCCGAATCTACTAAAAATAATTTAATAAATTTTGTCTACAGCTGTCGGCTCTGCACATATGAGTAGTGCAATCTGCTTCGTAGTTACTTTCATCGATTTGAGGATCCAGCACAAATTCATCAAATTGACTATCCTCCGTAAAGACTTTGACAAATGCATCCATGTAGATATCATCACAGCCGAACCCTTTAAATGACATGATCATTGACATTGAAGCCCCTTCGCTAGTCAATTGTTCGATATCTTGATGTAACCATTCTAAGACGTAGTGGTCCGATCCTTCAGCTTGAACCTTGCACGGTCCTATATATGTGACTTTTTCTACACCCTTACCTCCAACTTTCATCATGTAATCGCCGAGATCAGAATTGCCAACTGCGAATATTCCGCGGCGATACAGATTTTCCGTGATGTCCAAGAGAAACCAATATAGGCCCCCCGCTCCGAAAAGCAGATACGTATCTTTGGCGATGTCCGTCATAGCAAAGGTTAATTTATTTTCTTCGCCGACTTCTAACACATAGTCCTTGTGCTCAGATATGCAGTGGTAGAAGAGATCAGTGATGCAACCCGACCACTGGCAGTTGTTAAATTGACACCTTCTTTCCGTTTCCATTGTTCTTGACAGTTTTGAGGTTGAAATTGTGTAACTTCTTTGGATATCGCTTTTGAACTGAACTTAAACGGTATGTACCGTCAAATTTATATCAAAGGGTTCAGGTAGTAGGCAGATTGTTTGTGATTAACTTGGGACTAACTAAGTGGTTAAGGACTCTGACAGGTAGTCAATATCGGATGTTTTTATGATTGACAACATCATAAGCAGGTTAGGGATTAGCGTGAAATTAAACCGTAGGCAGCTCATAAATAGGATCGTGTTCTTCGTTGAGTAATTAAAGATTTCTGTTGAATTTGGCTCGTAAGTCAGGATTGCAATTTTTCCCGATTACGTCATAGTTATAATTTTGCTTCGCTTTTTAAAGCCCCGAGGATATTCCTAATTACAATAAATCAATTTATTTTGTGTTTATTATGTAACGGTTGTCATGCTAAAATAACCTGCTTAAGCGAATATATTGCTATTGCCTCCGGAATTATATCTTCCTTGCTAGAACGAAGTAGGTCATGTCCAGATGGGGAATATGAACTTATTTCGTTGTTGCAATAAGACTGATTGATAAGCTAAGACATCAATTGTTTTCTAATGCAGCAGTGTATTAGGTTGATATAGCTGCTTATTCAAAATACTTCCAAGGCAGGTAGCTACCTTGTTGAATATAGTCAATAGTCCGGTCTAGAGTCATTTTATACAAGCTAGAAGTGAGCTACCATAAGCCTACACACGAAAATTGAGAGCAAGTTGTTGGAAATCAGGAGCCATTGTGTTAAAACCCTGCTTTGTATTCTTCGAGTTCGGACACTTTTGCCAAAACCTTTAAAAACTCCCGACCAAACGGGTTTACGCATTATTTGCAGTGGCAACGGCAATAACTTACATATTGAATAAAAACTAAAAGGTTCCCAAACAACAATGAGCATCATCAACAAGCCACGTGCAACAGAACAATTGGCAGATGCCTTTGACTGCCATCATGCCATTATCGTATCCATTCGACAAGTTCGATTAGATGGGGCTGGCACAAGGATGACGAACCTTTGTGTCATCTACTTTGGTAATTGCTATAGGGAACGAAACAGCGCTTATTTATGTGGGGATTTGTTATACCGGCTAGAGTACGGCAAGATATCTTGAGCTGCTGACACGAAAGCATCTTGTGTTAATCCGACGTCCAAGCCTTCCAGACAGCTAACCTTGAATCGGGTTAAAATCTCGTTGCAACCAATCAGCCAATATGGATCTACCAGAGGCTCCATCAAAGAATAACTAATGTGAAAAGACAGAACGTAGAAAAGCTCCAATCGCAAGAGACCGCCAGAATCTTCGCTGAACGTGTACCCTGAAACCTATAATCAGCTCCTATGCCAACGTGTCAACAGCACATGATGTGCTAGGTTTCACCACAAAGAAATACCTGGTTTGATTAAGAATGCCGGTAAGCACATGCAGCTAAACACGAAACGTACAAATCGTAAACCTCCCTTTGCCAATTACTGTTTCTTTGGGCTAAGAAGGCAACTAAGTAGTAAGGAGACTCTATGTAAGACCTTGATCTTCCCAGTCCTATTTATGGTGTAGAAGAATGAACTGTATCCAAAGCAGATGAAAATATCCTCAGAAAAATCGTTCGAGAAAAATTCGGTCCTTTTGCGTTGATGTGCTTCGGAGAAAAAAATTAGACGATGAACTACTCAAGCTGTACTATTTGTCAGTATTGTGTCTTTTAAACGCACTTTACATTGTATTTCAAATAAGACAGAAATATGCGGCAATACGGCAGCTAATTTCAAGATAAGATACACCAGTTTTGTTGGACAGCGACGTCAGAAGAAATCAGTTTACCATATTTCGAAGGCATGAAAAGTTAAGGAAAAGAAATAGAAAAATAAATTAAGGAGACTTTAAATTATCTTTATTTTATTAAAAGTTATTAAAACAATTTTTTTTTAAAACTACGAAAACATTAACACACTTTCTAGGACATTTTGTATATGGCTACGTCAACAAGATTATTTACTACATATAATACAACTCCGAATCTACTAAAAATAATTTAATAAATTTTGTCTACAGCTGTCGGCTCTGCACATATGAGTAGTGCAATCTGCTTCGTAGTTACTTTCATCGATTTGAGGATCCAGCACAAATTCATCAAATTGACTATCCTCCGTAAAGACTTTGACAAATGCATCCATGTAGATATCATCACAGCCGAACCCTTTAAATGACATGATCATTGACATTGAAGCCCCTTCGCTAGTCAATTGTTCGATATCTCGATGTAACCATTCTAAGGCGTAGTGGTCCGATCCTTCAGCTTGAACCTTGCACGGTCCTATATATGTGACTTTTTCTACACCCTTACCTCCAACTTTCATCATGTAATCGCCGAGATCAGAATTGCCAACTGCGAATATTCCGCGGCGATACAGATTTTCCGTAATGTCCAAGAGAAACCAATATAGGCCCCCCGCTCCGAAAAGCAGATACGTATCTTTGGCGTTGTCCGTCATAGCAAAGGTTAATTTATTTTCTTCGCCGACTTCTAACACGTAGTCCTTGTGCTCAGATATGCAGTGGTAGAAGAGATCAGTGATGCAACCCGACCACTGGCAGTTGTTAAATTGGCACCTTCTTTCCGTTTCCATTGTTCTTGACAGTTTTGAGGTTGAAATTGTGTAACTTCTTTGGATATCGCTTTTGAACTGAACTTAAACGGTATGTACCGTCAAATTTATATCAAAGGGTTCAGGTAGTAGGCAGATTGTTTGAGATTAACTTGGGACTAACTAATTGGTTAAGGACTCTGACAGGTAGTCAATATCGGATGTTTTTATGATTGACAACATCATAAGCAGGTTAGGGATTAGCGTGAAATTAAACCGTAGGCAGCTCATAAATAGGATCGTGTTCTTCGTTGAGTAATTAAAGATTTCTGTTGAATTTGGCTCGTAAGTCAGGATTGCAATTTTTCTCGATTACGTCATAGTTATAATTTTGCTTCGCTTTTTAAAACCCCGAGGATATTCCTAATTACAATAAATCAATTTATTTTGTTTATTTATGTAATGGTTGTCATGCTAAAATAACCTGCTTAAGCGAATATATTGCTATTGCCTCCGGAATTATATCTTCCTTGCTTAAACGAAGTACGCCATGTCCCAGATGGGGAATATGAACTTATTTCGTTGTTGTAATAAGACTGATTGATAAGCTAAGACATCAAGCGTTTGTTTTCTAATGCAGCAGTGTATTAGGTTGATATAGCTGTTTATTCAAAATACTTCCAATGCAGGTAGCTACCTTGTTGAATACCGTCAATAGTCCAGTCTAGAGTCATTTTATACAAGCTAGAAGTGAGCTACCATAAGCCTACACACGAAAATTGAGAGCAAGTTGTTGGAAATCAGGAGCCATTGTGTTAAAACCCTGCTTTGTATTCTTCGAGTTCGGACACTTTTGCCAAAACCTTTAAAAACTCCCGACCAAACGGGTTTACGCATTATTTGCAGTAGCAACGGCAATAACTTACATATTGAATAAAAACTAAAAGGTTCCCAAACAACAATGAGCATCATCAACAAGCCACGTGCAACAGAACAATTGGCAGATGCCTTTGACTGCCATCATGCCATTATCGTATCCATTCGACAAGTTCGATTAGATAGGGCTGGCACAAGGATGACGAATCTTTGTGCCATCTACTTTGGTAATTGCTATAGGGAACGAAACAGCGCTTATTTATGTGGGGATTTGTTATACCGGCTAGAGTACGGCAAGATATCTTGAGCTGCTGACACGAAAGCATCTTGTGTTAATCCGACGTCCAAGCCTTCCAGACAGCTAACATTGACTCGGGTTAAAATCTCGTTGCAACCAATCAGCCAATATGGATCTAACAGAGGCTCCATCAAAGAATAACTAATGTGAAAAGACAGAACGTAGAAAAGCTCCAATCGCAAGAGACCGCCAGAATCTTCGCTGAACGTGTACCCTGAAACCTATAATCAGCTCCTATGCCAACGTGTCAACAGCACATGATGTGCTAGGTTTCACCACAAAGAAATACCTGGTTTGATTAAGAATGCCAGTAAGCACATGCAGCTAAATACGAAACGTACAAATCGTAAACCTCCCTTTGCCAATTACTGTTTCTTTTTAGCTAAGAAGGCAACTAAGTAGTAAGGAGACTCTATGTAAGACCTTGATCTTCCCAGTCCTATTTATGGTGTAGAAGAATGAACTGTATCCAAAGCAGATGAAAATATCCTCAGAAAAATCGTTCGAGAAAAATTCGGTCCTTTTGCGTTGATGTGCTTCGGAGAAAAAAATTAGACGATGAACTACTCAAGCTGTACTATTTGACAGTATTGTGTCTTTTAAACGCTCTTTACCTTGTATTTCAAATAAGACAGAAATATGCGGCAATACGGCAGCTAATTTCAAGATAAGATACACCAGTTTTGTTGGACAGCGACGTCAGAAGAAATCAGTTTACCATATTTCGAAGGCATGAAAAGTTAAGGAAAAGAAATAGAAAAATAAATTAAGGAGACTTTAAATTATCTTTATTTTATTAAAAGTTATTAAAACAATTTTTTTTTAAAACTACGAAAACATTAACACACTTTCTAGGACATTTTGTATATGGCTACGTCAACAAGATTATTTACTACATATAATACAACTCTGAATCTACTAAAAATAATTTAATAAATTTTGTCTACAGCTGTCGGCTCTGCACATATGAGTAGTGCAATCTGCTTCGTAGTTACTTTCATCGATTTGAGGATCCAGCACAAATTCATCAAATTGACTATCCTCCGTAAAGACTTTGACAAATGCATCCATGTAGATATCATCACAGCCGAACCCTTTAAATGACATGATCATTGACATTGAAGCCCCTTGGCTAGTCAATTGTTCGATATCTTGATGTAACCATTCTAAGACGTAGTGGTCCCATCCTTCAGCTTGAACCTTGCACGGTCCTATATATGTGACTTTTTCTACACCCTTACCTCCAACTTTCATCATGTAATCGCCGAGATCAGAATTGCCAACTGCGAATATTCCGCGGCGATACAGATTTTCCGTAATGTCCAAGAGAAACCAATATAGGCCCCCCGCTCCGAAAAGCAGATACGTATCTTTGGCGATGTCCGTCATAGCAAAGGTTAATTTATTTTCTTCGCCGACTTCTAACACGTAGTCCTTGTGCTCAGATATGCAGTGGTAGAAGAGATCAGTGATGCAACCCGACCACTGGCAGTTGTTAAATTGGCACCTTCTTTCCGTTTCCATTGTTCTTGACAGTTTTGAGGTTGAAATTGTGTAACTTCTTTGGATATCGCTTTTGAACTGAACTTAAACGGTATGTACCGTCAAATTTATATCAAAGGGTTCAGGTAGTAGGCAGATTGTTTAAGATTAACTTGGGACTAATTAATTGGTTAAGGACTCTGACAGGTAGTCAATATCGGATGTTTTTATGATTGACAACATCATAAGCAGGTTAGGGATTTACGTGAAATTAAACCGTAGGCAGCTCATAAATAGGATCGTGTTCTTCGTTGAGTAATTAAAGATTTCTGTTGAATTTGGCTCGTAAGTCAGGATTGCAATTTTTCCCGATTACGTCATAGTTATAATTTTGCTTCGCTTTTTAAAGCCCCGAGGATATTCCTAATTACAATAAATCAATTTATTTTGTGTTTATTATGTAACGGTTGTCATGCTAAAATAACCTGCTTAAGCGAATATATTGCTATTGCCTCCGGAATTATATCTTCCTTGCTAGAACGAAGTAGGTCATGTCCAGATGGGGAATATGAACTTATTTCGTTGTTGCAATAAGACTGATTGATAAGCTAAGACATCAATTGTTTTCTAATGCAGCAGTGTATTAGGTTGATATAGCTGCTTATTCAAAATACTTCCAAGGCAGGTAGCTACCTTGTTGAATATAGTCAATAGTCCGGTCTAGAGTCATTTTATACAAGCTAGAAGTGAGCTACCATAAGCCTACATACGAAAATTGAGAGCAAGTTTTTGGAAATCAGGAGCCATTGTGTTAAAACCCTGCTTTGTATTCTTCGAGTTCGGACACTTTTGCCAAAATCTTTAAAAACTCCCGACCAAACGGGTTTACGCATTATTTGCAGTAGCAACGGCAATAACTTACATATTGAATAAAAACTAAAAGGTTCCCAAACAACAATGAGCATCATCAACAAGCCACGTGCAACAGAACAATTGGCAGATGCCTTTGACTGCCATCATGCCATTATCGTATCCATTCGACAAGTTCGATTAGATGGGGCTGGCACAAGGATGACGAACCTTTGTGCCATCTATTTTGGTAATTGCTATAGGGAACGAAACAGCGCTTATTTATGTGGGGATTTGTTATACCGGCTAGAGTACGGCAAGATATCTTGAGCTGCTGACACGAAAGCATCTTGTGTTAATCCGACGTCCAAGCCTTCCAGACAGCTAACCTTGAATCGGGTTAAAATCTCGTTGCAACCAATCAGCCAATATGGATCTACCAGAGGCTCCATCAAAGAATAACTAATGTGAAAAGACAGAACGTAGAAAAGCTCCAATCGCAAGAGACCGCCAGAATCTTCGCTGAACGTGTACCCTGAAACCTATAATCAGCTCCTATGCCAACGTGTCAACAGCACATGATGTACTAGGTTTCACCACAAAGAAATACCTGGTTTGATTAAGAATGCCAGTAAGCACATGCAGCTAAATACGAAACGTACAAATCGTAAACCTCCCTTTGCCAATTACTGTTTCTTTTTAGCTAAGCAAGGCAACTAAGTAGTAAGGAGACTCTATGTAAGACCTTGATCTTCCCAGTCCTATTTATGGTGTAGAAGAATGAACTGTATCCAAAGCAGATGAAAATATCCTCAGAAAAATCGTTCGAGAAAAATTCGGTCCTTTTGCGTTGATGTGCTTCGGAGAAAAAAATTAGACGATGAACTACTCAAGCTGTACTATTTGACAGTATTGTGTCTTTTAAACGCTCTTTACCTTGTATTTCAAATAAGACAGAAATATGCGGCAATACGGCAGCTAATTTCAAGATAAGATACACCAGTTTTGTTGGACAGCGACGTCAGATGAAATCAGTTTACCATATTTCGAAGGCATGAAAAGTTAAGGAAAAGAAATAGAAAAATAAATTAAGGAGACTTTAAATTATCTTTATTTCATTAAAAGTTATTAAAACAATTTTTTTTTAAAAACTACGAAAACATTAACACACTTTCTAGGACATTTTGTATATGGCTACGTCAACAAGATTATTTACTACATATAATACAACTCCGAATCTACTAAAAATAATTTAATAAATTTCGTCTACAGCTTTCGGCTCTGCACATATGAGTAGTGCAATCTGCTTCGTAGTTACTTTCATCGATTTGAGGATCCAGCACAAATTCATCAAATTGACTATCCTCCGTAAAGACTTTGACAAATGCATCCATGTAGATATCATCACAGCCGAACCCTTTAAATGACATGATCATTGACATTGAAGCCCCTTCGCTAGTCAATTGTTCGATATCTCGATGTAACCATTCTAAGGCGTAGTGGTCCGATCCTTCAGCTTGAACCTTGCACGGTCCTATATATGTGACTTTTTCTACACCCTTACCTCCAACTTTCATCATGTAATCGCCGAGATCAGAATTGCCAACTGCGAATATTCCGCGGCGATACAGATTTTCCGTAATGTCCAAGAGAAACCAATATAGGCCCCCCGCTCCGAAAAGCAGATACGTATCTTTGGCCATGTCCGTCATAGCAAAGGTTAATTTATTTTCTTCGCCGACTTCTAACACGTAGTCCTTGTGCTCAGATATGCAGTGGTAGAAGAGATCAGTGATGCAACCCGACCACTGGCAGTTGTTAAATTGGCACCTTCTTTCCGTTTCCATTGTTCTTGACAGTTTCGAGGTTGAAATTGTGTAACTTCTTTGGATATAGCTTTTGAACTGAACTTAAAGGGTATGTACCGTCAAATTTATATCAAAGGGTTCAGGTAGTAGGCAGATTGTTTGAGATTAACTTGGGACTAATTAATTGGTTAAGGACTCTGACAGGTAGTCAATATCGGATGTTTTTATGATTGACAACATCATAAGCAGGTTAGGGATTAGCGTGAAATTAAACCGTAGGCAGCTCATAAATAGGATCGTGTTCTTCGTTGAGTAATTAAAGGTTTCTGTTGAATTTGGCTCGTAAGTCAGGATTGCAATTTTTCCCGATTACGTCATAGTTATAATTTTGCTTCGCTTTCTAAAACCCCGAGGATATTCCTAATTACAATAAATCAATTTATTTTGTGTTTATTATGTAACGGTTGTCATGCTAAAATAACCTGCTTAAGCGAATATATTGCTATTGCCTCCGGAATTATATCTTCCTTGCTAGAACGAAGTTGGTCATGTCCAGATGGGGAATATGAACTTATTTCGTTGTTGCAATAAGACTGATTGATAAGCTAAGACATCAATTGTTTTCTAATGCAGCAGTGTATTAGGTTGATATAGCTGCTTATTCAAAATACTTCCAAGGCAGGTAGCTACCTTGTTGAATATAGTCAATAGTCCGGTCTAGAGTCATTTTATACAAGCTAGAAGTGAGCTACCATAAGCCTACATACGAAAATTGAAAGCAAGTTGTTGGAAATCAGAAGCCATTGTGTTAAAACCCTGCTTTGTATTCTTCGAGTTCGGACACTTTTGCCAAAACCTTTAAAAACTCCCGACCAAACGGGTTTACGCATTATTTGCAGTGGCAACGGCAATAACTTACATATTGAATAAAAACTAAAAGGTTCCCAAACAACAATGAGCATCATCAACAAGCCACGTGCAACAGAACAATTGGCAGATGCCTTTGACTGCCATCATGCCATTATCGTATCCATTCGACAAGTTCGATTAGATGGGGCTGGCACAAGGATGACGAACCTTTGTGCCATCTACTTTGGTAATTGCTATAGGGAACGAAACAGCGCTTATTTATGTGGGGATTTGTTATACCGGCTAGAGTACGGCAAGATATCTTGAGCTGCTGACACGAAAGCATCTTGTGTTAATCCGACGTCCAAGCCTTCCAGACAGCTAACCTTGAATCGGGTTAAAATCTCGTTGCAACCAATCAGCCAATATGGATCTACCAGAGGCTCCATCAAAGAATAACTAATGTGAAAAGACAGAACGTAGAAAAGCTCCAATCGCAAGAGACCGCCAGAATCTTCGCTGAACGTGTACCCTGAAACCTATAATCAGCTCCTATGCCAACGTGTCAACAGCACATGATGTACTAGGTTTCACCACAAAGAAATACCTGGTTTGATTAAGAATGCCGGTAAGCACATGCAGCTAAACACGAAACGTACAAATCGTAAACCTCCCTTTGCCAATTACTGTTTCTTTGGGCTAAGAAGGCAACTAAGTAGTAAGGAGACTCTATGTAAGACCTTGATCTTCCCAGTCCTATTTATGGTGTAGAAGAATGAACTGTATCCAAAGCAGATGAAAATATCCTCAGAAAAATCGTTCGAGAAAAATTCGGTCCTTTTGCGTTGATGTGCTTCGGAGAAAAAAATTAGACGATGAACTACTCAAGCTGTACTATTTGTCAGTATTGTGTCTTTTAAACGCACTTTACCTTGTATTTCAAATAAGACAGAAATATGCGGCAATACGGCAGCTAATTTCAAGATAAGATACACCAGTTTTGTTGGACAGCGACGTCAGAAGAAATCAGTTTACCATATTTCGAAGGCATGAAAAGTTAAGGAAACGAAATAGAAAAATAAATTAAGGAGACTTTAAATTATCTTTATTTTATTAAAAGTTATTAAAACAATTTTTTTTTTAAACTACGAAAACATTAACACACTTTCTAGGACATTTTGTATATGGCTACGTCAACAAGATTATTTACTACATATAATACAACTCCGAATCTACTAAAAATAATTTAATAAATTTTGTCTACAGCTGTCGGCTCTGCACATATGAGTAGTGCAATCTGCTTCGTAGTTACTTTCATCGATTTGAGGATCCAGCACAAATTCATCAAATTGACTATCCTCCGTAAAGACTTTGACAAATGCATCCATGTAGATATCATCACAGCCGAACCCTTTAAATGACATGATCATTGACATTGAAGCCCCTTCGCTAGTCAATTGTTCGATATCTTGATGTAACCATTCTAAGACGTAGTGGTCCGATCCTTCAGCTTGAACCTTGCACGGTCCTATATATGTGACTTTTTCTACACCCTTACCTCCAACTTTCATCATGTAATCGCCGAGATCAGAATTGCCAACTGCGAATATTCCGCGGCGATACAGATTTTCCGTGATGTCCAAGAGAAACCAATATAGGCCCCCCGCTCCAAAAAGCAGATACGTATCTTTGGCGATGTCCGTCATAGCAAAGGTTAATTTATTTTCTTCGCCGACTTCTAACACGTAGTCCTTGTGCTCAGATATGCAGTGGTAGAAGAGATCAGTGATGCAACCCGACCACTGGCAGTTGTTAAATTGGCACCTTCTTTCCGTTTCCATTGTTCTTGACAGTTTTGAGGTTGAAATTGTGTAACTTCTTTGGATATCGCTTTTGAACTGAACTTAAACGGTATGTACCGTCAAATTTATATCAAAGGGTTCAGGTAGTAGGCAGATTGTTTGAGATTAACTTGGGACTAATTAATTGGTTAAGGACTCTGACAGGTAGTCAATATCGGATGTTTTTATGATTGACAACATCATAAGCAGGTTAGGGATTAGCGTGAAATTAAACCGTAGGCAGCTCATAAATAGGATCGTGTTCTTCGTTGAGTAATTAAAGGTTTCTGTTGAATTTGGCTCGTAAGTCAGGATTGCAATTTTTCCCGATTACGTCATAGTTATAATTTTGCTTCGCTTTCTAAAACCCCGAGGATATTCCTAATTACAATAAATCAATTTATTTTGTGTTTATTATGTAACGGTTGTCATGCTAAAATAACCTGCTTAAGCGAATATATTGCTATTGCCTCCGGAATTATATCTTCCTTGCTAGAACGAAGTAGGTCATGTCCAGATGGGGAATATGAACTTATTTCGTTGTTGCAATAAGACTGATTGATAAGCTAAGACATCAATTGTTTTCTAATGCAGCAGTGTATTAGGTTGATATAGCTGCTTATTCAAAATACTTCCAAGGCAGGTAGCTACCTTGTTGAATATAGTCAATAGTCCGGTCTAGAGTCATTTTATACAAGCTAGAAGTGAGCTACCATAAGCCTACATACGAAAATTGAAAGCAAGTTGTTGGAAATCAGAAGCCATTGTGTTAAAACCCTTCTTTGTATTCTTCGAGTTCGGACACTTTTGCCAAAACCTTTAAAAACTCCCGACCAAACGGGTTTACGCATTATTTGCAGTGGCAACGGCAATAACTTACATATTGAATAAAAACTAAAAGGTTCCCAAACAACAATGAGCATCATCAACAAGCCACGTGCAACAGAACAATTGGCAGATGCCTTTGACTGCCATCATGCCATTATCGTATCCATTCGACAAGTTCGATTAGATGGGGCTGGCACAAGGATGACGAACCTTTGTGCCATCTACTTTGGTAATTGCTATAGGGAACGAAACAGCGCTTATTTATGTGGGGATTTGTTATACCGGCTAGAGTACGGCAAGATATCTTGAGCTGCTGACACGAAAGCATCTTGTGTTAATCCGACGTCCAAGCCTTCCAGACAGCTAACCTTGAATCGGGTTAAAATCTCGTTGCAACCAATCAGCCAATATGGATCTACCAGAGGCTCCATCAAAGAATAACTAATGTGAAAAGACAGAACGTAGAAAAGCTCCAATCGCAAGAGACCGCCAGAATCTTCGCTGAACGTGTACCCTGAAACCTATAATCAGCTCCTATGCCAACGTGTCAACAGCACATGATGTGCTAGGTTTCACCACAAAGAAATACCTGGTTTGATTAAGAATGCCGGTAAGCACATGCAGCTAAACACGAAACGTACAAATCGTAAACCTCCCTTTGCCAATTACTGTTTCTTTGGGCTAAGAAGGCAACTATGTAGTAAGGAGACTCTATGTAAGACCTTGATCTTCTCAGTCCTATTTATGGTGTAGAAGAATGAACTGAAAAATTCATTCGGTCCTTTTGTTTTGATGTGCTTCGGAGAAAAAAATTAGACGATGAACTACTCAAGCTGTACTATTTGACAGTATTGTGTCTTTTAAACGCTCTTTACCTTGTATTTCAAATAAGACAGAAATATGCGGCAATACGGCAGCTAATTTCAAGATAAGATACACCAGTTTTGTTGGACAGCGACGTCAGAAGAAATCAGTTTACCATATTTCGAAGGCATGAAAAGTTAAGGAAAAGAAATAGAAAAATAAATTAAGGAGACTTTAAATTATCTTTATTTTATTAAAAGTTATTAAAACAATTTTTTTTAAAACTACGAAAACATTAACACACTTTCTAGGACATTTTGTATATGGCTACGTCAACAAGATTATTTACTACATATAATACAACTCCGAATCTACTAAAAATAATTTAATAAATTTTGTCTACAGCTGTCGGCTCTGCACATATGAGTAGTGCAATCTGCTTCGTAGTTACTTTCATCGATTTGAGGATCCAGCACAAATTCATCAAATTGACTATCCTCCGTAAAGACTTTGACAAATGCATCCATGTAGATATCATCACAGCCGAACCCTTTAAATGACATGATCATTGACATTGAAGCCCCTTGGCTAGTCAATTGTTCGATATCTTGATGTAACCATTCTAAGACGTAGTGGTCCGATCCTTCAGCTTGAACCTTGCACGGTCCTATATATGTGACTTTTTCTACACCCTTACCTCCAACTTTCATCATGTAATCGCCGAGATCAGAATTGCCAACTGCGAATATTCCGCGGCGATATAGATTTTCCGTGATGTCCAAGAGAAACCAATATAGGCCCCCCGCTCCAAAAAGCAGATACGTATCTTTGGCGATGTCCGTCATAGCAAAGGTTAATTTATTTTCTTCGCCGACTTCTAACACGTAGTCCTTGTGCTCAGATATGCAGTGGTAGAAGAGATCAGTGATGCAACCCGACCACTGGCAGTTGTTAAATTGGCACCTTCTTTCCGTTTCCATTGTTCTTGACAGTTTTGAGGTTGAAATTGTGTAACTTCTTTGGATATCGCTTTTGAACTGAACTTAAACGGTATGTACCGTCAAATTTATATCAAAGGGTTCAGGTAGTAGGCAGATTGTTTGAGATTAACTTGGGACTAATTAATTGGTTAAGGACTCTGACAGGTAGTCAATATCGGATGTTTTTATGATTGACAACATCATAAGCAGGTTAGGGATTAGCGTGAAATTAAACCGTAGGCAGCTCATAAATAGGATCGTGTTCTTCGTTGAGTAATTAAAGGTTTCTGTTGAATTTGGCTCGTAAGTCAGGATTGCAATTTTTCCCGATTACGTCATAGTTATAATTTTGCTTCGCTTTCTAAAACCCCGAGGATATTCCTAATTACAATAAATCAATTTATTTTGTGTTTATTATGTAACGGTTGTCATGCTAAAATAACCTGCTTAAGCGAATATATTGCTATTGCCTCCGGAATTATATCTTCCTTGCTAGAACGAAGTTGGTCATGTCCAGATGGGGAATATGAACTTATTTCGTTGTTGCAATAAGACTGATTGATAAGCTAAGACATCAATTGTTTTCTAATGCAGCAGTGTATTAGGTTGATATAGCTGCTTATTCAAAATACTTCCAAGGCAGGTAGCTACCTTGTTGAATATAGTCAATAGTCCGGTCTAGAGTCATTTTATACAAGCTAGAAGTGAGCTACCATAAGCCTACATACGAAAATTGAAAGCAAGTTGTTGGAAATCAGAAGCCATTGTGTTAAAACCCTGCTTTGTATTCTTCGAGTTCGGACACTTTTGCCAAAACCTTTAAAAACTCCCGACCAAACGGGTTTACGCATTATTTGCAGTGGCAACGGCAATAACTTACATATTGAATAAAAACTAAAAGGTTCCCAAACAACAATGAGCATCATCAACAAGCCACGTGCAACAGAACAATTGGCAGATGCCTTTGACTGCCATCATGCCATTATCGTATCCATTCGACAAGTTCGATTAGATGGGGCTGGCACAAGGATGACGAACCTTTGTGCCATCTACTTTGGTAATTGCTATAGGGAACGAAACAGCGCTTATTTATGTGGGGATTTGTTATACCGGCTAGAGTACGGCAAGATATCTTGAGCTGCTGACACGAAAGCATCTTGTGTTAATCCGACGTCCAAGCCTTCCAGACAGCTAACCTTGAATCGGGTTAAAATCTCGTTGCAACCAATCAGCCAATATGGATCTACCAGAGGCTCCATCAAAGAATAACTAATGTGAAAAGACAGAACGTAGAAAAGCTCCAATCGCAAGAGACCGCCAGAATCTTCGCTGAACGTGTACCCTGAAACCTATAATCAGCTCCTATGCCAACGTGTCAACAGCACATGATGTGCTAGGTTTCACCACAAAGAAATACCTGGTTTGATTAAGAATGCCGGTAAGCACATGCAGCTAAACACGAAACGTACAAATCGTAAACCTCCCTTTGCCAATTACTGTTTCTTTGGGCTAAGAAGGCAACTAAGTAGTAAGGAGACTCTATGTAAGACCTTGATCTTCCCAGTCCTATTTATGGTGTAGAAGAATGAACTGTATCCAAAGCAGATGAAAATATCCTCAGAAAAATCGTTCGAGAAAAATTCGGTCCTTTTGCGTTGATGTGCTTCGGAGAAAAAAATTAGACGATGAACTACTCAAGCTGTACTATTTGTCAGTATTGTGTCTTTTAAACGCACTTTACCTTGTATTTCAAATAAGACAGAAATATGCGGCAATACGGCAGCTAATTTCAAGATAAGATACACCAGTTTTGTTGGACAGCGACGTCAGAAGAAATCAGTTTACCATATTTCGAAGGCATGAAAAGTTAAGGAAAAGAAATAGAAAAATAAATTAAGGAGACTTTAAATTATCTTTATTTCATTAAAAGTTATTAAAACAATTTTTTTTTTAAACTACGAAAACATTAACACACTTTCTAGGACATTTTGTATATGGCTACGTCAACAAGATTATTTACTACATATAATATAACTCTGAATCTACTAAAAATAATTTAATAAATTTCGTCTACAGCTGTCGGCTCTGCACATATGAGTAGTGCAATCTGCTTCGTAGTTACTTTCATCGATTTGAGGATCCAGCACAAATTCATCAAATTGACTATCCTCCGTAAAGACTTTGACAAATGCATCCATGTAGATATCATCACAGCCGAACCCTTTAAATGACATGATCATTGACATTGAAGCCCCTTCGCTAGTCAATTGTTCGATATCTTGATGTAACCATTCTAAGACGTAGTGGTCCGATCCTTCAGCTTGAACCTTGCACGGTCCTATATATGTGACTTTTTCTACACCCTTACCTCCAACTTTCATCATGTAATCGCCGAGATCAGAATTGCCAACTGCGAATATTCCGCGGCGATACAGATTTTCCGTGATGTCCAAGAGAAACCAATATAGGCCCCCCGCTCCGAAAAGCAGATACGTATCTTTGGCGATGTCCGTCATAGCAAAGGTTAATTTATTTTCTTCGCCGACTTCTAACACATAGTCCTTGTGCTCAGATATGCAGTGGTAGAAGAGATCAGTGATGCAACCCGACCACTGGCAGTTGTTAAATTGACACCTTCTTTCCGTTTCCATTGTTCTTGACAGTTTTGAGGTTGAAATTGTGTAACTTCTTTGGATATCGCTTTTGAACTGAACTTAAACGGTATGTACCGTCAAATTTATATCAAAGGGTTCAGGTAGTAGGCAGATTGTTTGAGATTAACTTGGGACTAATTAATTGGTTAAGGACTCTGACAGGTAGTCAATATCGGATGTTTTTATGATTGACAACATCATAAGCAGGTTAGGGATTAGCGTGAAATTAAACCGTAGGCAGCTCATAAATAGGATCGTGTTCTTCGTTGAGTAATTAAAGATTTCTGTTGAATTTGGCTCGTAAGTCAGGATTGCAATTTTTCCCGATTACGTCATAGTTATAATTTTGCTTCGCTTTTTAAAGCCCCGAGGATATTCCTAATTACAATAAATCAATTTATTTTGTGTTTATTATGTAACGGTTGTCATGCTAAAATAACCTGCTTAAGCGAATATATTGCTATTGCCTCCGGAATTATATCTTCCTTGCTAGAACGAAGTAGGTCATGTCCAGATGGGGAATATGAACTTATTTCGTTGTTGCAATAAGACTGATTGATAAGCTAAGACATCAATTGTTTTCTAATGCAGCAGTGTATTAGGTTGATATAGCTGCTTATTCAAAATACTTCCAAGGCAGGTAGCTACCTTGTTGAATATAGTCAATAGTCCGGTCTAGAGTCATTTTATACAAGCTAGAAGTGAGCTACCATAAGCCTACATACGAAAATTGAAAGCAAGTTGTTGGAAATCAGAAGCCATTGTGTTAAAACCCTTCTTTGTATTCTTCGAGTTCGGACACTTTTGCCAAAACCTTTAAAAACTCCCGACCAAACGGGTTTACGCATTATTTGCAGTGGCAACGGCAATAACTTACATATTGAATAAAAACTAAAAGGTTCCCAAACAACAATGAGCATCATCAACAAGCCACGTGCAACAGAACAATTGGCAGATGCCTTTGACTGCCATCATGCCATTATCGTATCCATTCGACAAGTTCGATTAGATGGGGCTGGCACAAGGATGACGAACCTTTGTGCCATCTACTTTGGTAATTGCTATAGGGAACGAAACAGCGCTTATTTATGTGGGGATTTGTTATACCGGCTAGAGTACGGCAAGATATCTTGAGCTGCTGACACGAAAGCATCTTGTGTTAATCCGACGTCCAAGCCTTCCAGACAGCTAACCTTGAATCGGGTTAAAATCTCGTTGCAACCAATCAGCCAATATGGATCTACCAGAGGCTCCATCAAAGAATAACTAATGTGAAAAGACAGAACGTAGAAAAGCTCCAATCGCAAGAGACCGCCAGAATCTTCGCTGAACGTGTACCCTGAAACCTATAATCAGCTCCTATGCCAACGTGTCAACAGCACATGATGTGCTAGGTTTCACCACAAAGAAATACCTGGTTTGATTAAGAATGCCGGTAAGCACATGCAGCTAAACACGAAACGTACAAATCGTAAACCTCCCTTTGCCAATTACTGTTTCTTTGGGCTAAGAAGGCAACTAAGTAGTAAGGAGACTCTATGTAAGACCTTGATCTTCTCAGTCCTATTTATGGTGTAGAAGAATGAACTGAAAAATTCATTCGGTCCTTTTGTTTTGATGTGCTTCGGAGAAAAAAATTAGACGATGAACTACTCAAGCTGTACTATTTGTCAGTATTGTGTCTTTTAAACGCACTTTACCTTGTATTTCAAATAAGACAGAAATATGCGGCAATACGGCAGCTAATTTCAAGATAAGATACACCAGTTTTGTTGGACAGCGACGTCAGAAGAAATCAGTTTACCATATTTCGAAGGCATGAAAAGTTAAGGAAAAGAAATAGAAAAATAAATTAAGGAGACTTTAAATTATCTTTATTTCATTAAAAGTTATTAAAACAATTTTTTTTTAAAAACTACGAAAACATTAACACACTTTCTAGGACATTTTGTATATGGCTACGTCAACAAGATTATTTACTACATATAATACAACTCCGAATCTACTAAAAATAATTTAATAAATTTCGTCTACAGCTTTCGGCTCTGCACATATGAGTAGTGCAATCTGCTTCGTAGTTACTTTCATCGATTTGAGGATCCAGCACAAATTCATCAAATTGACTATCCTCCGTAAAGACTTTGACAAATGCATCCATGTAGATATCATCACAGCCGAACCCTTTAAATGACATGATCATTGACATTGAAGCCCCTTCGCTAGTCAATTGTTCGATATCTTGATGTAACCATTCTAAGACGTAGTGGTCCGATCCTTCAGCTTGAACCTTGCACGGTCCTATATATGTGACTTTTTCTACACCCTTACCTCCAACTTTCATCATGTAATCGCCGAGATCAGAATTGCCAACTGCGAATATTCCGCGGCGATACAGATTTTCCGTGATGTCCAAGAGAAACCAATATAGGCCCCCCGCTCCGAAAAGCAGAAACGTATCTTTGGCGATGTCCGTCATAGCAAAGGTTAATTTATTTTCTTCGCCGACTTCTAACACATAGTGCTTGTGCTCAGATATGCAGTGGTAGAAGAGATCAGTGATGCAACCCGACCACTGGCAGTTGTTAAATTGACACCTTCTTTCCGTTTCCATTGTTCTTGACAGTTTTGAGGTTGAAATTGTGTAACTTCTTTGGATATCGCTTTTGAACTGAACTTAAACGGTATGTACCGTCAAATTTATATCAAAGGGTTCAGGTAGTAGGCAGATTGTTTGAGATTAACTTGGGACTAATTAATTGGTTAAGGACTCTGACAGGTAGTCAATATCGGATGTTTTTATGATTGACAACATCATAATCAGGTTAGGGATTAGCGTGAAATTAAACCGTAGGCAGCTCATAAATAGGATCGTGTTCTTCGTTGAGTAATTAAAGGTTTCTGTTGAATTTGGCTCGTAAGTCAGGATTGCAACTTTTCCCGATTACGTCATAGTTATAATTTTGCTTCGCTTTCTAAAACCCCGAGGATATTCCTAATTACAATAAATCAATTTATTTTGTGTTTATTATGTAACGGTTGTCATGCTAAAATAACCTGCTTAAGCGAAGATATTGCTATTGCCTCCGGAATTATATCTTCCTTGCTAGAACGAAGTAGGTCATGTCCAGATGGGGAATATGAACTTATTTCGTTGTTGCAATAAGACTGATTGATAAGCTAAGACATCAATTGTTTTCTAATGCAGCAGTGTATTAGGTTGATATAGCTGCTTATTCAAAATACTTCCAAGGCAGGTAGCTACCTTGTTGAATATAGTCAATAGTCCGGTCTAGAGTCATTTTATACAAGCTAGAAGTGAGCTGCCATAAGCCTACATACGAAAATTGAAAGCAAGTTGTTGGAAATCAGAAGCCATTGTGTTAAAACCCTTCTTTGTATTCTTCGAGTTCGGACACTTTTGCCAAAACCTTTAAAAACTCCCGACCAAACGGGTTTACGCATTATTTGCAGTGGCAACGGCAATAACTTACATATTGAATAAAAACTAAAAGGTTCCCAAACAACAATGAGCATCATCAACAAGCCACGTGCAACAGAACAATTGGCAGATGCCTTTGACTGCCATCATGCCATTATCGTATCCATTCGACAAGTTCGATTAGATGGGGCTGGCACAAGGATGACGAACCTTTGTGCCATCTACTTTGGTAATTGCTATAGGGAACGAAACAGCGCTTATTTATGTGGGGATTTGTTATACCGGCTAGAGTACGGCAAGATATCTTGAGCTGCTGACACGAAAGCATCTTGTGTTAATCCGACGTCCAAGCCTTCCAGACAGCTAACCTTGAATCGGGTTAAAATCTCGTTGCAACCAATCAGCCAATATGGATCTACCAGAGGCTCCATCAAAGAATAACTAATGTGAAAAGACAGAACGTAGAAAAGCTCCAATCGCAAGAGACCGCCAGAATCTTCGCTGAACGTGTACCCTGAAACCTATAATCAGCTCCTATGCCAACGTGTCAACAGCACATGATGTGCTAGGTTTCACCACAAAGAAATACCTGGTTTGATTAAGAATGCCGGTAAGCACATGCAGCTAAACACGAAACGTACAAATCGTAAACCTCCCTTTGCCAATTACTGTTTCTTTGGGCTAAGAAGGCAACTAAGTAGTAAGGAGACTCTATGTAAGACCTTGATCTTCTCAGTCCTATTTATGGTGTAGAAGAATGAACTGAAAAATTCATTCGGTCCTTTTGTTTTGATGTGCTTCGGAGAAAAAAATTAGACGATGAACTACTCAAGCTGTACTATTTGTCAGTATTGTGTCTTTTAAACGCACTTTACCTTGTATTTCAAATAAGACAGAAATATGCGGCAATACGGCAGCTAATTTCAAGATAAGATACACCAGTTTTGTTGGACAGCGACGTCAGAAGAAATCAGTTTACCATATTTCGAAGGCATGAAAAGTTAAGGAAAAGAAATAGAAAAATAAATTAAGGAGACTTTAAATTATCTTTATTTCATTAAAAGTTATTAAAACAATTTTTTTTTAAAAACTACGAAAACATTAACACACTTTCTAGGACATTTTGTATATGGCTACGTCAACAAGATTATTTACTACATATAATACAACTCCGAATCTACTAAAAATAATTTAATAAATTTTGTCTACAGCTGTCGGCTCTGCACATATGAGTAGTGCAATCTGCTTCGTAGTTACTTTCATCGATTTGAGGATCCAGCACAAATTCATCAAATTGACTATCCTCCGTAAAGACTTTGACAAATGCATCCATGTAGATATCATCACAGCCGAACCCTTTAAATGACATGATCATTGACATTGAAGCCCCTTGGCTAGTCAATTGTTCGATATCTTGATGTAACCATTCTAAGACGTAGTGGTCCGATCCTTCAGCTTGAACCTTGCACGGTCCTATATATGTGACTTTTTCTACACCCTTACCTCCAACTTTCATCATGTAATCGCCGAGATCAGAATTGCCAACTGCGAATATTCCGCGGCGATACAGATTTTCCGTGATGTCCAAGAGAAACCAATATAGGCCCCCCGCTCCAAAAAGCAGATACGTATCTTTGGCGATGTCCGTCATAGCAAAGGTTAATTTATTTTCTTCGCCGACTTCTAACACGTAGTCCTTGTGCTCAGATATGCAGTGGTAGAAGAGATCAGTGATGCAACCCGACCACTGGCAGTTGTTAAATTGGCACCTTCTTTCCGTTTCCATTGTTCTTGACAGTTTTGAGGTTGAAATTGTGTAACTTCTTTGGATATCGCTTTTGAACTGAACTTAAACGGTATGTACCGTCAAATTTATATCAAAGGGTTCAGGTAGTAGGCAGATTGTTTGAGATTAACTTGGGACTAACTAATTGGTTAAGGACTCTGACAGGTAGTCAATATCGGATGTTTTTATGATTGACAACATCATAAGCAGGTTAGGGATTAGCGTGAAATTAAACCGTAGGCAGCTCATAAATAGGATCGTGTTCTTCGTTGAGTAATTAAAGGTTTCTGTTGAATTTGGCTCGTAAGTCAGGATTGCAATTTTTCCCGATTACGTCATAGTTATAATTTTGCTTCGCTTTCTAAAACCCCGAGGATATTCCTAATTACAATAAATCAATTTATTTTGTGTTTATTATGTAACGGTTGTCATGCTAAAATAACCTGCTTAAGCGAATATATTGCTATTGCCTCCGGAATTATATCTTCCTTGCTAGAACGAAGTAGGTCATGTCCAGATGGGGAATATGAACTTATTTCGTTGTTGCAATAAGACTGATTGATAAGCTAAGTCATCAATTGTTTTCTAATGCAGCAGTGTATTAGGTTGATATAGCTGCTTATTCAAAATACTTCCAAGGCAGGTAGCTACCTTGTTGAATATAGTCAATAGTCCGGTCTAGAGTCATTTTATACAAGCTAGAAGTGAGCTACCATAAGCCTACATACGAAAATTGAAAGCAAGTTGTTGGAAATCAGAAGCCATTGTGTTAAAACCCTGCTTTGTATTCTTCGAGTTCGGACACTTTTGCCAAAACCTTTAAAAACTCCCGACCAAACGGGTTTACGCATTATTTGCAGTGGCAACGGCAATAACTTACATATTGAATAAAAACTAAAAGGTTCCCAAACAACAATGAGCATCATCAACAAGCCACGTGCAACAGAACAATTGGCAGATGCCTTTGACTGCCATCATGCCATTATCGTATCCATTCGACAAGTTCGATTAGATGGGGCTGGCACAAGGATGACGAACCTTTGTGCCATCTACTTTGGTAATTGCTATAGGGAACGAAACAGCGCTTATTTATGTGGGGATTTGTTATACCGGCTAGAGTACGGCAAGATATCTTGAGCTGCTGACACGAAAGCATCTTGTGTTAATCCGACGTCCAAGCCTTCCAGACAGCTAACCTTGAATCGGGTTAAAATCTCGTTGCAACCAATCAGCCAATATGGATCTACCAGAGGCTCCATCAAAGAATAACTAATGTGAAAAGACAGAACGTAGAAAAGCTCCAATCGCAAGAGACCGCCAGAATCTTCGCTGAACGTGTACCCTGAAACCTATAATCAGCTCCTATGCCAACGTGTCAACAGCACATGATGTGCTAGGTTTCACCACAAAGAAATACCTGGTTTGATTAAGAATGCCGGTAAGCACATGCAGCTAAACACGAAACGTACAAATCGTAAACCTCCCTTTGCCAATTACTGTTTCTTTGGGCTAAGAAGGCAACTAAGTAGTAAGGAGACTCTATGTAAGACCTTGATCTTCTCAGTCCTATTTATGGTGTAGAAGAATGAACTGAAAAATTCATTCGGTCCTTTTGTTTTGATGTGCTTCGGAGAAAAAAATTAGACGATGAACTACTCAAGCTGTACTATTTGTCAGTATTGTGTCTTTTAAACGCACTTTACCTTGTATTTCAAATAAGACAGAAATATGCGGCAATACGGCAGCTAATTTCAAGATAAGATACACCAGTTTTGTTGGACAGCGACGTCAGAAGAAATCAGTTTACCATATTTCGAAGGCATGAAAAGTTAAGGAAAAGAAATAGAAAAATAAATTAAGGAGACTTTAAATTATCTTTATTTTATTAAAAGTTATTAAAACAATTTTTTTTAAAACTACGAAAACATTAACACACTTTCTAGGACATTTTGTATATGGCTACGTCAACAAGATTATTTACTACATATAATACAACTCCGAATCTACTAAAAATAATTTAATAAATTTTGTCTACAGCTGTCGGCTCTGCACATATGAGTAGTGCAATCTGCTTCGTAGTTACTTTCATCGATTTGAGGATCCAGCACAAATTCATCAAATTGACTATCCTCCGTAAAGACTTTGACAAATGCATCCATGTAGATATCATCACAGCCGAACCCTTTAAATGACATGATCATTGACATTGAAGCCCCTTGGCTAGTCAATTGTTCGATATCTTGATGTAACCATTCTAAGACGTAGTGGTCCGATCCTTCAGCTTGAACCTTGCACGGTCCTATATATGTGACTTTTTCTACACCCTTACCTCCAACTTTCATCATGTAATCGCCGAGATCAGAATTGCCAACTGCGAATATTCCGCGGCGATACAGATTTTCCGTGATGTCCAAGAGAAACCAATATAGGCCCCCCGCTCCAAAAAGCAGATACGTATCTTTGGCGATGTCCGTCATAGCAAAGGTTAATTTATTTTCTTCGCCGACTTCTAACACGTAGTCCTTGTGCTCAGATATGCAGTGGTAGAAGAGATCAGTGATGCAACCCGACCACTGGCAGTTGTTAAATTGGCACCTTCTTTCCGTTTCCATTGTTCTTGACAGTTTTGAGGTTGAAATTGTGTAACTTCTTTGGATATCGCTTTTGAACTGAACTTAAACGGTATGTACCGTCAAATTTATATCAAAGGGTTCAGGTAGTAGGCAGATTGTTTGAGATTAACTTGGGACTAACTAATTGGTTAAGGACTCTGACAGGTAGTCAATATCGGATGTTTTTATGATTGACAACATCATAAGCAGGTTAGGGATTAGCGTGAAATTAAACCGTAGGCAGCTCATAAATAGGATCGTGTTCTTCGTTGAGTAATTAAAGGTTTCTGTTGAATTTGGCTCGTAAGTCAGGATTGCAATTTTTCCCGATTACGTCATAGTTATAATTTTGCTTCGCTTTCTAAAACCCCGAGGATATTCCTAATTACAATAAATCAATTTATTTTGTGTTTATTATGTAACGGTTGTCATGCTAAAATAACCTGCTTAAGCGAATATATTGCTATTGCCTCCGGAATTATATCTTCCTTGCTAGAACGAAGTTGGTCATGTCCAGATGGGGAATATGAACTTATTTCGTTGTTGCAATAAGACTGATTGATAAGCTAAGACATCAATTGTTTTCTAATGCAGCAGTGTATTAGGTTGATATAGCTGCTTATTCAAAATACTTCCAAGGCAGGTAGCTACCTTGTTGAATATAGTCAATAGTCCGGTCTAGAGTCATTTTATACAAGCTAGAAGTGAGCTACCATAAGCCTACATACGAAAATTGAAAGCAAGTTGTTGGAAATCAGAAGCCATTGTGTTAAAACCCTGCTTTGTATTCTTCGAGTTCGGACACTTTTGCCAAAACCTTTAAAAACTCCCGACCAAACGGGTTTACGCATTATTTGCAGTGGCAACGGCAATAACTTACATATTGAATAAAAACTAAAAGGTTCCCAAACAACAATGAGCATCATCAACAAGCCACGTGCAACAGAACAATTGGCAGATGCCTTTGACTGCCATCATGCCATTATCGTATCCATTCGACAAGTTCGATTAGATGGGGCTGGCACAAGGATGACGAACCTTTGTGCCATCTACTTTGGTAATTGCTATAGGGAACGAAACAGCGCTTATTTATGTGGGGATTTGTTATACCGGCTAGAGTACGGCAAGATATCTTGAGCTGCTGACACGAAAGCATCTTGTGTTAATCCGACGTCCAAGCCTTCCAGACAGCTAACCTTGAATCGGGTTAAAATCTCGTTGCAACCAATCAGCCAATATGGATCTACCAGAGGCTCCATCAAAGAATAACTAATGTGAAAAGACAGAACGTAGAAAAGCTCCAATCGCAAGAGACCGCCAGAATCTTCGCTGAACGTGTACCCTGAAACCTATAATCAGCTCCTATGCCAACGTGTCAACAGCACATGATGTGCTAGGTTTCACCACAAAGAAATACCTGGTTTGATTAAGAATGCCGGTAAGCACATGCAGCTAAACACGAAACGTACAAATCGTAAACCTCCCTTTGCCAATTACTGTTTCTTTGGGCTAAGAAGGCAACTAAGTAGTAAGGAGACTCTATGTAAGACCTTGATCTTCCCAGTCCTATTTATGGTGTAGAAGAATGAACTGTATCCAAAGCAGATGAAAATATCCTCAGAAAAATCGTTCGAGAAAAATTCGGTCCTTTTGCGTTGATGTGCTTCGGAGAAAAAAATTAGACGATGAACTACTCAAGCTGTACTATTTGTCAGTATTGTGTCTTTTAAACGCACTTTACCTTGTATTTCAAATAAGACAGAAATATGCGGCAATACGGCAGCTAATTTCAAGATAAGATACACCAGTTTTGTTGGACAGCGACGTCAGAAGAAATCAGTTTACCATATTTCGAAGGCATGAAAAGTTAAGGAAACGAAATAGAAAAATAAATTAAGGAGACTTTAAATTATCTTTATTTTATTAAAAGTTATTAAAACAATTTTTTTTTTAAACTACGAAAACATTAACACACTTTCTAGGACATTTTGTATATGGCTACGTCAACAAGATTATTTACTACATATAATACAACTCCGAATCTACTAAAAATAATTTAATAAATTTTGTCTACAGCTGTCGGCTCTGCACATATGAGTAGTGCAATCTGCTTCGTAGTTACTTTCATCGATTTGAGGATCCAGCACAAATTCATCAAATTGACTATCCTCCGTAAAGACTTTGACAAATGCATCCATGTAGATATCATCACAGCCGAACCCTTTAAATGACATGATCATTGACATTGAAGCCCCTTCGCTAGTCAATTGTTCGATATCTTGATGTAACCATTCTAAGACGTAGTGGTCCGATCCTTCAGCTTGAACCTTGCACGGTCCTATATATGTGACTTTTTCTACACCCTTACCTCCAACTTTCATCATGTAATCGCCGAGATCAGAATTGCCAACTGCGAATATTCCGCGGCGATACAGATTTTCCGTGATGTCCAAGAGAAACCAATATAGGCCCCCCGCTCCGAAAAGCAGATACGTATCTTTGGCGATGTCCGTCATAGCAAAGGTTAATTTATTTTCTTCGCCGACTTCTAACACATAGTCCTTGTGCTCAGATATGCAGTGGTAGAAGAGATCAGTGATGCAACCCGACCACTGGCAGTTGTTAAATTGACACCTTCTTTCCGTTTCCATTGTTCTTGACAGTTTTGAGGTTGAAATTGTGTAACTTCTTTGGATATCGCTTTTGAACTGAACTTAAACGGTATGTACCGTCAAATTTATATCAAAGGGTTCAGGTAGTAGGCAGATTGTTTGAGATTAACTTGGGACTAATTAATTGGTTAAGGACTCTGACAGGTAGTCAATATCGGATGTTTTTATGATTGACAACATCATAAGCAGGTTAGGGATTAGCGTGAAATTAAACCGTAGGCAGCTCATAAATAGGATCGTGTTCTTCGTTGAGTAATTAAAGATTTCTGTTGAATTTGGCTCGTAAGTCAGGATTGCAATTTTTCCCGATTACGTCATAGTTATAATTTTGCTTCGCTTTTTAAAGCCCCGAGGATATTCCTAATTACAATAAATCAATTTATTTTGTGTTTATTATGTAACGGTTGTCATGCTAAAATAACCTGCTTAAGCGAATATATTGCTATTGCCTCCGGAATTATATCTTCCTTGCTAGAACGAAGTAGGTCATGTCCAGATGGGGAATATGAACTTATTTCGTTGTTGCAATAAGACTGATTGATAAGCTAAGACATCAATTGTTTTCTAATGCAGCAGTGTATTAGGTTGATATAGCTGCTTATTCAAAATACTTCCAAGGCAGGTAGCTACCTTGTTGAATATAGTCAATAGTCCGGTCTAGAGTCATTTTATACAAGCTAGAAGTGAGCTACCATAAGCCTACATACGAAAATTGAAAGCAAGTTGTTGGAAATCAGAAGCCATTGTGTTAAAACCCTTCTTTGTATTCTTCGAGTTCGGACACTTTTGCCAAAACCTTTAAAAACTCCCGACCAAACGGGTTTACGCATTATTTGCAGTGGCAACGGCAATAACTTACATATTGAATAAAAACTAAAAGGTTCCCAAACAACAATGAGCATCATCAACAAGCCACGTGCAACAGAACAATTGGCAGATGCCTTTGACTGCCATCATGCCATTATCGTATCCATTCGACAAGTTCGATTAGATGGGGCTGGCACAAGGATGACGAACCTTTGTGCCATCTACTTTGGTAATTGCTATAGGGAACGAAACAGCGCTTATTTATGTGGGGATTTGTTATACCGGCTAGAGTACGGCAAGATATCTTGAGCTGCTGACACGAAAGCATCTTGTGTTAATCCGACGTCCAAGCCTTCCAGACAGCTAACCTTGAATCGGGTTAAAATCTCGTTGCAACCAATCAGCCAATATGGATCTACCAGAGGCTCCATCAAAGAATAACTAATGTGAAAAGACAGAACGTAGAAAAGCTCCAATCGCAAGAGACCGCCAGAATCTTCGCTGAACGTGTACCCTGAAACCTATAATCAGCTCCTATGCCAACGTGTCAACAGCACATGATGTGCTAGGTTTCACCACAAAGAAATACCTGGTTTGATTAAGAATGCCGGTAAGCACATGCAGCTAAACACGAAACGTACAAATCGTAAACCTCCCTTTGCCAATTACTGTTTCTTTGGGCTAAGAAGGCAACTAAGTAGTAAGGAGACTCTATGTAAGACCTTGATCTTCTCAGTCCTATTTATGGTGTAGAAGAATGAACTGAAAAATTCATTCGGTCCTTTTGTTTTGATGTGCTTCGGAGAAAAAAATTAGACGATGAACTACTCAAGCTGTACTATTTGTCAGTATTGTGTCTTTTAAACGCACTTTACCTTGTATTTCAAATAAGACAGAAATATGCGGCAATACGGCAGCTAATTTCAAGATAAGATACACCAGTTTTGTTGGACAGCGACGTCAGAAGAAATCAGTTTACCATATTTCGAAGGCATGAAAAGTTAAGGAAAAGAAATAGAAAAATAAATTAAGGAGACTTTAAATTATCTTTATTTCATTAAAAGTTATTAAAACAATTTTTTTTTAAAAACTACGAAAACATTAACACACTTTCTAGGACATTTTGTATATGGCTACGTCAACAAGATTATTTACTACATATAATACAACTCCGAATCTACTAAAAATAATTTAATAAATTTCGTCTACAGCTTTCGGCTCTGCACATATGAGTAGTGCAATCTGCTTCGTAGTTACTTTCATCGATTTGAGGATCCAGCACAAATTCATCAAATTGACTATCCTCCGTAAAGACTTTGACAAATGCATCCATGTAGATATCATCACAGCCGAACCCTTTAAATGACATGATCATTGACATTGAAGCCCCTTCGCTAGTCAATTGTTCGATATCTTGATGTAACCATTCTAAGACGTAGTGGTCCGATCCTTCAGCTTGAACCTTGCACGGTCCTATATATGTGACTTTTTCTACACCCTTACCTCCAACTTTCATCATGTAATCGCCGAGATCAGAATTGCCAACTGCGAATATTCCGCGGCGATACAGATTTTCCGTGATGTCCAAGAGAAACCAATATAGGCCCCCCGCTCCAAAAAGCAGATACGTATCTTTGGCGATGTCCGTCATAGCAAAGGTTAATTTATTTTCTTCGCCGACTTCTAACACGTAGTCCTTGTGCTCAGATATGCAGTGGTAGAAGAGATCAGTGATGCAACCCGACCACTGGCAGTTGTTAAATTGGCACCTTCTTTCCGTTTCCATTGTTCTTGACAGTTTTGAGGTTGAAATTGTGTAACTTCTTTGGATATCGCTTTTGAACTGAACTTAAACGGTATGTACCGTCAAATTTATATCAAAGGGTTCAGGTAGTAGGCAGATTGTTTGAGATTAACTTGGGACTAATTAATTGGTTAAGGACTCTGACAGGTAGTCAATATCGGATGTTTTTATGATTGACAACATCATAAGCAGGTTAGGGATTAGCGTGAAATTAAACCGTAGGCAGCTCATAAATAGGATCGTGTTCTTCGTTGAGTAATTAAAGGTTTCTGTTGAATTTGGCTCGTAAGTCAGGATTGCAATTTTTCCCGATTACGTCATAGTTATAATTTTGCTTCGCTTTCTAAAACCCCGAGGATATTCCTAATTACAATAAATCAATTTATTTTGTGTTTATTATGTAACGGTTGTCATGCTAAAATAACCTGCTTAAGCGAATATATTGCTATTGCCTCCGGAATTATATCTTCCTTGCTAGAACGAAGTAGGTCATGTCCAGATGGGGAATATGAACTTATTTCGTTGTTGCAATAAGACTGATTGATAAGCTAAGACATCAATTGTTTTCTAATGCAGCAGTGTATTAGGTTGATATAGCTGCTTATTCAAAATACTTCCAAGGCAGGTAGCTACCTTGTTGAATATAGTCAATAGTCCGGTCTAGAGTCATTTTATACAAGCTAGAAGTGAGCTACCATAAGCCTACATACGAAAATTGAAAGCAAGTTGTTGGAAATCAGGAGCCATTGTGTTAAAACCCTGCTTTGTATTCTTCGAGTTCGGACACTTTTGCCAAAACCTTTAAAAACTCCCGACCAAACGGGTTTACGCATTATTTGCAGTGGCAACGGCAATAACTTACATATTGAATAAAAACTAAAAGGTTCCCAAACAACAATGAGCATCATCAACAAGCCACGTGCAACAGAACAATTGGCAGATGCCTTTGACTGCCATCATGCCATTATCGTATCCATTCGACAAGTTCGATTAGATGGGGCTGGCACAAGGATGACGAACCTTTGTGCCATCTACTTTGGTAATTGCTATAGGGAACGAAACAGCGCTTATTTATGTGGGGATTTGTTATACCGGCTAGAGTACGGCAAGATATCTTGAGCTGCTGACACGAAAGCATCTTGTGTTAATCCGACGTCCAAGCCTTCCAGACAGCTAACCTTGAATCGGGTTAAAATCTCGTTGCAACCAATCAGCCAATATGGATCTACCAGAGGCTCCATCAAAGAATAACTAATGTGAAAAGACAGAACGTAGAAAAGCTCCAATCGCAAGAGACCGCCAGAATCTTCGCTGAACGTGTACCCTGAAACCTATAATCAGCTCCTATGCCAACGTGTCAACAGCACATGATGTGCTAGGTTTCACCACAAAGAAATACCTGGTTTGATTAAGAATGCCGGTAAGCACATGCAGCTAAACACGAAACGTACAAATCGTAAACCTCCCTTTGCCAATTACTGTTTCTTTGGGCTAAGAAGGCAACTAAGTAGTAAGGAGATTCTATGTAAGACCTTGATCTTCCCAGTCCTATTTATGGTGTAGAAGAATGAACTGTATCCAAAGCAGATGAAAATATCCTCAGAAAAATCGTTCGAGAAAAATTCGGTCCTTTTGCGTTGATGTGCTTCGGAGAAAAAAATTAGACGATGAACTACTCAAGCTGTACTATTTGTCAGTATTGTGTCTTTTAAACGCACTTTACCTTGTATTTCAAATAAGACAGAAATATGCGGCAATACGGCAGCTAATTTCAAGATAAGATACACCAGTTTTGTTGGACAGCGACGTCAGAAGAAATCAGTTTACCATATTTCGAAGGCATGAAAAGTTAAGGAAAAGAAATAGAAAAATAAATTAAGGAGACTTTAAATTATCTTTATTTCATTAAAAGTTATTAAAACAATTTTTTTTTAAAAACTACGAAAACATTAACACACTTTCTAGGACATTTTGTATATGGCTACGTCAACAAGATTATTTACTACATATAATACAACTCCGAATCTACTAAAAATAATTTAATAAATTTCGTCTACAGCTTTCGGCTCTGCACATATGAGTAGTGCAATCTGCTTCGTAGTTACTTTCATCGATTTGAGGATCCAGCACAAATTCATCAAATTGACTATCCTCCGTAAAGACTTTGACAAATGCATCCATGTAGATATCATCACAGCCGAACCCTTTAAATGACATGATCATTGACATTGAAGCCCCTTCGCTAGTCAATTGTTCGATATCTTGATGTAACCATTCTAAGACGTAGTGGTCCGATTTTTCAGCTTGAACCTTGCACGGTCCTATATATGTGACTTTTTCTACACCCTTACCTCCAACTTTCATCATGTAATCGCCGAGATCAGAATTGCCAACTGCGAATATTCCGCGGCGATACAGATTTTCCGTGATGTCCAAGAGAAACCAATATAGGCCCCCCGCTCCGAAAAGCAGATACGTATCTTTGGCGATGTCCGTCATAGCAAAGGTTAATTTATTTTCTTCGCCGACTTCTAACACATAGTCCTTGTGCTCAGATATGCAGTGGTAGAAGAGATCAGTGATGCAACCCGACCACTGGCAGTTGTTAAATTGACACCTTCTTTCCGTTTCCATTGTTCTTGACAGTTTTGAGGTTGAAATTGTGTAACTTCTTTGGATATCGCTTTTGAACTGAACTTAAACGGTATGTACCGTCAAATTTATATCAAAGGGTTCAGGTAGTAGGCAGATTGTTTGAGATTAACTTGGGACTAATTAATTGGTTAAGGACTCTGACAGGTAGTCAATATCGGATGTTTTTATGATTGACAACATCATAAGCAGGTTAGGGATTAGCGTGAAATTAAACCGTAGGCAGCTCATAAATAGGATCGTGTTCTTCGTTGAGTAATTAAAGGTTTCTGTTGAATTTGGCTCGTAAGTCAGGATTGCAACTTTTCCCGATTACGTCATAGTTATAATTTTGCTTCGCTTTCTAAAACCCCGAGGATATTCCTAATTACAATAAATCAATTTATTTTGTGTTTATTATGTAACGGTTGTCATGCTAAAATAACCTGCTTAAGCGAATATATTGCTATTGCCTCCGGAATTATATCTTCCTTGCTAGAACGAAGTAGGTCATGTCCAGATGGGGAATATGAACTTATTTCGTTGTTGCAATAAGACTGATTGATAAGCTAAGACATCAATTGTTTTCTAATGCAGCAGTGTATTAGGTTGATATAGCTGCTTATTCAAAATACTTCCAAGGCAGGTAGCTACCTTGTTGAATATAGTCAATAGTCCGGTCTAGAGTCATTTTATACAAGCTAGAAGTGAGCTACCATAAGCCTACATACGAAAATTGAAAGCAAGTTGTTGGAAATCAGAAGCCATTGTGTTAAAACCCTGCTTTGTATTCTTCGAGTTCGGACACTTTTGCCAAAACCTTTAAAAACTCCCGACCAAACGGGTTTACGCATTATTTGCAGTGGCAACGGCAATAACTTACATATTGAATAAAAACTAAAAGGTTCCCAAACAACAATGAGCATCATCAACAAGCCACGTGCAACAGAACAATTGGCAGATGCCTTTGACTGCCATCATGCCATTATCGTATCCATTCGACAAGTTCGATTAGATGGGGCTGGCACAAGGATGACGAACCTTTGTGCCATCTACTTTGGTAATTGCTATAGGGAACGAAACAGCGCTTATTTATGTGGGGATTTGTTATACCGGCTAGATATCTTGAGCTGCTGACACGAAAGCATCTTGTGTTAATCCGACGTCCAAGCCTTCCAAACAGCTAACCTTGAATCGGGTTAAAATCTCGTTGCAACCAATCAGCCAATATGGATCTACCAGAGGCTCCATCAAAGAATAACTAATGTGAAAAGACAGAACGTAGAAAAGCTCCAATCGCAAGAGACCGCCAGAATCTTCGCTGAACGTGTACCCTGAAACCTATAATCAGCTCCTATGCCAACGTGTCAACAGCACATGATGTGCTAGGTTTCACCACAAAGAAATACCTGGTTTGATTAAGAATGCCGGTAAGCACATGCAGCTAAACACGAAACGTACAAATCGTAAACCTCCCTTTGCCAATTACTGTTTCTTTGGGCTAAGAAGGCAACTAAGTAGTAAGGAGACTCTATGTAAGACCTTGATCTTATCAGTCCTATATATGGTGTAGAAGAATGAACTGAAAAATTCATTCGGTCCTTTTGTTTTGATGTGCTTCGGAGAAAAAAATTAGACAATGAACTACTCAAGCTGTACTATTTGTCAGTATTGTGTCTTTTAAACGCACTTTACCTTGTATTTCAAATAAGACAGAAATATGCGGCAATACGGCAGCTAATTTCAAGATAAGATACACCAGTTTTGTTGGACAGCGACGTCAGAAGAAATCAGTTTACCATATTTCGAAGGCATGAAAAGTTAAGGAAAAGAAATAGAAAAATAAATTAAGGAGACTTTAAATTATCTTTATTTCATTAAAAGTTATTAAAACAATTTTTTTTTAAAAACTACGAAAACATTAACACACTTTCTAGGACATTTTGTATATGGCTACGTCAACAAGATTATTTACTACATATAATACAACTCCGAATCTACTAAAAATAATTTAATAAATTTTGTCTACAGCTGTCGGCTCTGCACATATGAGTAGTGCAATCTGCTTCGTAGTTACTTTCATCGATTTGAGGATCCAGCACAAATTCATCAAATTGACTATCCTCCGTAAAGACTTTGACAAATGCATCCATGTAGATATCATCACAGCCGAACCCTTTAAATGACATGATCATTGACATTGAAGCCCCTTCGCTAGTCAATTGTTCGATATCTTGATGTAACCATTCTAAGACGTAGTGGTCCGATCCTTCAGCTTGAACCTTGCACGGTCCTATATATGTGACTTTTTCTACACCCTTACCTCCAACTTTCATCATGTAATCGCCGAGATCAGAATTGCCAACTGCGAATATTCCGCGGCGATACAGATTTTCCGTGATGTCCAAGAGAAACCAATATAGGCCCCCCGCTCCGAAAAGCAGATACGTATCTTTGGCGATGTCCGTCATAGCAAAGGTTAATTTATTTTCTTCGCCGACTTCTAACACATAGTCCTTGTGCTCAGATATGCAGTGGTAGAAGAGATCAGTGATGCAACCCGACCACTGGCAGTTGTTAAATTGGCACCTTCTTTCCGTTTCCATTGTTCTTGACAGTTTTGAGGTTGAAATTGTGTAACTTCTTTGGATATCGCTTTTGAACTGAACTTAAACGGTATGTACCGTCAAATTTATATCAAAGGGTTCAGGTAGTAGGCAGATTGTTTGAGATTAACTTGGGACTAATTAATTGGTTAAGGACTCTGACAGGTAGTCAATATCGGATGTTTTTATGATTGACAACATCATAAGCAGGTTAGGGATTAGCGTGAAATTAAACCGTAGGCAGCTCATAAATAGGATCGTGTTCTTCGTTGAGTAATTAAGGATTTCTGTTGAAGTCTGGATTGCAATCTTTCCCGATTACGTCATAGTTATAATATTGCTTCGCTTTTTAAAACCCAGAGGATATTCCTAATTACAATAAATCAATTCATTTTGAGTTTATTATGTAACGGTTGTCATGCTAAAATAACCTGCTTAAGTGAATATATTGCTATTGTCCCCGGAATTATATCTTTCTTGGTAAAACGAAGAACGTCATGTCCCAGATTAGGAAAATTAACTTATTTCGTTGTTACAATAAGACTGATTGATAAGCTAAGACATCAAGCGTTTGTTTTCTAATGCAGCAGTGTATTAGGTTGATATAGCTGTTTATTAAAAATACTTTCAATGCAGGTAGCTACCTTGTTGAATACCGTCAATAGTCCAGTCTAGAGTCATTTTATACAAGCTAGAAGTGAGCTACCATAAGCCTACGCACGAAAATTGAGAGCAAGTTGTTGGAAATCAGGAGCCATTGTGTTAAAACCCTGCTCTGTATTCTTCGAGTTCGGACACTTTTGCCAAAATCTTTAAAAACTCCCGACCAAACGGGTTTACGCATTATTTGCAGTGGCAACGGCCACAATTTAGAAGGCTACAAATGGAGACCAAATTGTTTGCTTCACGGTGCCAAAGCGTTGAATATGAATATGTAACCGTTAGCAGGGTCAGCCCTAAATGGTTTTGTTTTTAGTGGGATGGTAGATGAAGCTAGAATCACAGAGTATCGCGGTTAATAATCAATGCATGCAATGCGTCAACGTGGCTCTCAAGAGGCTATGCATTGGGATAACTTCTATATCGAATAAAAACTAAAAAGTTTTCAAACAGTAGCGAGCGTCAGATATGGACAAGCCCACTGTTTACGACCACAGCAAATAAAACCAAGACAATGACCTTCGAATCTGCAGGTAGAATATTTAGACCAATAAGAAGTCAAGTGTGGAACGATTTGCAGATGCCGTTGATTGGTATCTTGTCGAGATCACCACCGTTCAAGAAGTTTGACTGGACAAGTCGGGAAAAAGGTTCACGAACGTTTATGCCATCTACTTTGGTGAATGCTATAGGAAACAGAAACAGCGCTCATTTATGTGGGGATTTGTCATACCGGATAAAGTATGGCAAGAAATCTTGAACTTCTGACACGTAAACCTGCATCTTGTGATAATCCGTATGAAGGTAAATTCGGTAACATAAGCCTATTATGCGCCATGCTCCAACGGTAGGTGAGGCCAACGCCACCACAGAATCTTTCCACGACCTCCACAGTAGGACATATGAGCACCGAAAAGATAGAAAAGAAGACATATTAGACAGTTGTTAAGCATAGTCTACACAAAGCCACGTTTGGCAAAAGACTTAGGGTTATCAACTTTACGGCGTCACTAAATGTCACTATAGCACACAATTTTCCTATCTCAATATACACAAGAGGACATGGCGGTCTCCGGATTATGAAACACAAAACTAAATTGATAATTTTTCGATTGACGTAAGGCTTTTCTTCAGTGTTTTGGAAGTGGATCTCCCACATGACCCATTAAGGAATAACTAATACGAGAGAATATAACGTAGAAAAACTGCAATTGCAAAAGATCGCAAGCAGTTAACCACGAAGCGTACAAATCGGTGATGTTTGTGAGCTCTACGACCAAAAGAGACTGCAAGAATTCTCTAGTAAAAGAAAAAATAGCAATCAATAATATTGAGTGTTTGTACTTCAGGAATAACGGACAAAAGTTTCACCAAGAGGTAAAAAGAACGTGCCAAGGCAAGAAGACCAGAAACCTGTAGAGATGAAGAAAGAAACCTCATAGTAGAGTCGCAGTCAGTGCTGGGAATATGGTATAACCTTTGCAGGGTGTATAACGGCGAAGATGCCCAACATCCTGCCGTCAAGCAGAATAGTATATTGAACTTAGAGGATAAAACCAAAATTACCATACACCTGACCAAAACGATGTAAGGATAGCAATATCCAAGCTTAAATCCAACAAATCGGCAGGATCTAACGGCTTACTGGCCATGGTATTCAAAGCTGCTGGAAGTGACTTTGTGAAGGGCATATACCAACTCATTTCTCAGATCTGGTCAAAAGAGTGTATATGCCTGATGAATGAAATTTCAGCATTTGTTTGCCTTAATCCTAAGAAAGAAGGCTATTTCAATTGCGCCAACGATAAAGGTATAGGTCTCCTCAACATTGCATGTGATAAATTGTGTAAAAATCCGAAACCCTTCATTAACAACCTAATGGGTCTTCATTAGTGTGGTTTCATGTCAGGAAAGTTCACAATTGATCAAATCTTCACACTCCAGAAGATCCTGGAAAAAAACTAAAGAAGTCAAAAAAGGAACCCACCAAATTTCATCGAGCTTAGGGCTGCATGTGAGAGGATGTTTAGTGACTAGTTGTATAGAGCCATGTCAAGTTTTGCCATTGCTGACAAACTCGCGAGAAAAGTTCTTGAAAAAATATTTCATTCTGATTGCGTCGACGGGCTTTGGAGAAAATTGAACGACGGTTTATACAAGTTGTACAGTGACATCGATCTAATCATACTGCGTACTATATATGCTGCAAATGATCGATGAGGACTTAGTTTCACGGAATTTGTGATAAGATGAAAGCAAAGCCTCTTACATGGACGAGAAATAGGTACGTACATCTTGACCATCAGTTAAACATTGTAAACGGTGACGAGATCAATATTTCTGAATAAAAACAGCCATTGAAGTGTGATAAATTTTTTAATAAAATAGCTCCTATATAATAAAAGCCAAATACAATACAATACAAAAATATGACCAAAAGTCATGAAGGCAAAGACTGGAATCAATGACTCAGATACATTAAGTAAACATTAAAATAGGTAAAAAAAAAAAAAATGCCACTACAGATCTATAGACGCTATTGATGGGTTAAACTTCGCACATAATCTTCAAAAATCATATGACCTGAGTACATCTAGGACTGCCAGCGATGGAATATAGCAAAAGCTTAGCTCCACTTACTATTTAAATTGCTTGTCAAATGAAGTAATCACAGTCCTTCCTTTTAAAATGAATCTGCCAACGTATGTGTAATTACAATGCATTTCGAAGCTATTTATAGTATCAATCAATTCCACTTTATATTCTTTCATTTTCCAAACATTCCCTACAACTGTTTCCTAAATGGAAGTAATTAGAGCCATAATCTTCCATTATTAAGAATTAATGGTTTTAGTTACCTTAATATAAGCTTCACATTCTATCATATCTGTTTATAGAAGACCTGTTACACTTATGCCATTTAATTTTGAAAAGCCCTTCACTCTTAAAAAAGCATTTTATGTATTCCATAAAATCAGTTATACAGCCACAGGCGTGCAAAACATCGTATGGAATAGGTTACCGTTTAGATATTCAAAATATGTATCTTGATACCTACCTATCTTAAAAGATTCACAATAGGGTTAACAAAAGTTCGGTGAATCCTTGTATGGCATCGCCTCCGACTTCGACAGGTACTTTACCAAAAGCAACACCACCAACACCAGCTTCAATACCTTTTATTGTTTAACCAGAACAAATTCCCACAAAACAACTTTATATCAATAATTCCCAGCTCTATACCCCCTTACGAAAGGTAAGCTTCAAGTAAAGGATTCCCCAGGCAATATCTTATGTTCACAGAAATTCCATTTAAATAAATTTTCAGATGCTGAATAAGAGCTCAGCAACTGTCCGCCTGAGGACGTTCGCAATAAAACCTCCGCAATGATATGCAAGCTTACGAATACGAATTCGAGTATGTATATCTATTATATGTATCTCTATCTACTAGACCTGCAGCTACGTGTGTCTACTATAATCTACCTGAGGAGAAAACTCACTCAATCGATTTTAAAAAATATGTACATTCAATTCAATGTACGGATATAAAGAGTGTTGCCTTGATTCTAGGTTGGGATGAAAGGTTTAGTGTGCCTCTTTACAGATGTTCACAACCTTCAGTAAATGAAATTGCATTCGAATGCATATTATCCCTTAGATGCTTACCCCATTCGTGTGAAATTTGTGTTTAGATACGAATATCCCTAGTCCAGTTGTGGTAATTTATTTGCAAATTCGATGGGATTCTGTATTCGATGAGGAGCTCCATAACTTTATATCAATACTCGTACGAGTATTGTAAGGTCTCATAGTCATTACCTTTAGATTTGATTCTATGGAAAGAGTATTTTGCGAAGGAAAATTCATTCGTACTGCTCGCAGCATCTATGTGATTAGAAATTGTGTCGGAGAGTTTTGGTAAGCCTGTGCTTACGGGAACGATAACAAATGACATCATCAATCTTCTCCGTCCATAAGCTCTAAAAATCTCATTGCTCATTCAGTTGGAAAAATGAGGAACCATGCTAACGATTGGTATGTTTGCGCAGTAGGGATGCAGGGTGGTTGACACCCTGCAGGAAAAATCTTGGAGCGGCTTATCAGCTTACTGCCTGTACGTTTATTTGTTTGACAGCGAAATCGTTTTTCTATTATAAGGCTCGAAGGCCGGAGATATCAAGATATGAGTTACAGAGTTTCTAATTTATGTTTTAAAAAAATTTGATACTCCTGCAAGGGGGAGTCCATGTAGATTTGTTGTTGTTTGTTGTTCTGAACCTTTAATTTAAAGAATGTAAGGAGCTGCAACAGATTAATTTCAACCTCGACTACATAGGTATGGAAGCAGTTCTACGTGTATGTAGCGAAGCTATATCAGACCGTAATTTATATATATGAATATGATATATTTTGAGGCACTAATAACTAAATTGCACATTATGATACTAATGATACGAGCACTCCTGAAAACCATTAAGGTTTCTTGATGATGATTATCGTGCAAAGATCAACTATAGTAAATCCTGGAAGTGGTAACTCATTGGAAGTAAATAAAAAGTTTTTAATTTAATACATGCAGCTCCTACAGAAAGCAGCATTAGAAAAACTCAATCTTTGTGACGTGTATGTTATGTAACATACATAACATATTTGTAAGTTTCAAGATATCTCTTTTCCTGATGTTTATCAGCCTACTTAAATTTTATAAGATCATGTCGTAATACGTGTTAAAGAATAAAGTCTTGTTTTATTGACATGTGTCAGTTTTTACTCAAATACAATAAGCTGTGGTGTATTCGTATTACACCCACGACCTACGAAATATAAAAGTTGCGACAAAGACGAAAGGACTTACGCTTACAATTGAAGTTAACAATAATCAATATGACCAACCAAAAAGAGCCGGCAAATTTAGGTACGAAAAATATCAATATAAATGCATTAATACTGACTTTGCAATCTATAAGTATACTGTCAAATGCATAGATTGCATCTATTGATTGCATACATTGCCAGTCTACAGCACCGGCAAATTTACAATTGGAATCTTTTAAGAAGGGCGAAGAAACATTAATCGTTTGCCAACAACGCCTCGGAAACCATTTAGAACTGCGTAATTTGTTTTTATAAATAGCGCACGCTCAATGGCCATTATACTCCAATTTTTGTCGGATGAGTGCATTATGTATTGAAGCCAAATCAGAGGGAGTGAAATATTTCTTACATCGAATATGTCAATTACCACACAGCTACCGGTGATGGAAAGATTTTCGGTTTCGACGATGCAAGTGCCATTCATAGATAACAGCTAGGTGTTTAAATTTCGCTTTAACGCAGCATTGTGTTTTGAAATTATTAAATTCTACTCCGTAGATAGTTCTGACTATGCTGTTATTATCGTAATTTAATGAACTTGACATACGCTGCCGTCCCGATCTTCGATCACAAATGCACGCATTTTCTACAAAAGAGCCTGATGCTACACTCTGTGAAATGCCTTAGAATTATCAAGTGCAAATTTTTTGCTTTCGCTAGATTAGTGTAGACTTTGATTCCACTTGATGCCATCAAATCAACAGTGGACCTGTTTCTACGAAAACCGTACTGCCGGTCATTGAGAAGTTTTTGTGTTTCGAGATATTTCATGAGCGACATTTCCATGACCTTGGAAAGAAAGAACTTAAGTGCAATGGAAGGGAAAAGAGAGAAGATTCGCCTTTTTTAGGGACGGGCTGAACAAATGCTCTTTTCCATCTGATCGGAAAGAGCCCTAAACCCAGTGGTTTTGCTAGCGAGGAAGAACACTTCTTAAGGAGAAGGGGAGATATACCATCTGGACCAGCGGATTTGTGTATATTAAGATTTTTACGTGCTCTTGCTACTACTTGAGTGTGAAAGTGGATTTGTCCCATTGAAGATTCGACACACTCAAGCTGGCCTCAAAGTGTGCAGCAAGCAGCTGGCCTTGTGCAAAGAGCTGCCTGCTGGAATGTCGTTGTAAGTGAGCATTGGGATGGAGGATAAGGAATAATTTCTAATATTTTTGACGAACGACCAAAAATTGTTCCTACCATTAGGACATTGCCCCAGTTCTTGGTTGTATTGAAATTTCACACGCTTCAGAAAGGCATTGTAGTCATTCCTGGCTTGTTTGAACTTTTTTCGATTTTCCTCCGTCGGGTTGGTTTTAAAGGATCGAAAAAATTTTTCTTTAACTCTGACAGTCTCTTTACAGCTCAAGTCGTACCATGCCTTTTCTTTTGGTTTGATACTCTTCATGCGATGCCGGATAAAGAATCTCATTCCAAAGAGAATAGCGTCTGTGAACATGTCGGCAGCGGCATCCACGTTGTTATCGAGGAAACATAATAACCAGCTTAAATTCCTAAAAAAAGCTTTTAAGTCCGTTCCAATTGACTTTTTCGTATTGTCATGCAGTTCTTTTAGGAATCTTTTCTCTTATCACGTGGTGGGTGTACACGAAAGTATCTGACATGACACAATGGTCCGACGAGCCTAAAGAGGAAAGCACATCAACAGTGTACTTACCAGGGCGAGAAGTTGGAAACAAGTCCACGGTCTTGGCAGAATGACTATCAACGTCTGGTATTCATTAAGGCTCATTTGTAAATGAGCTTGTAAGCTGGGTTGTTATTTTCCGCAGCGAAATTCACAACACACCGTTATTCGTGTGTTGTCTGTCCAGAATATCCAAGACACCCAGGATTGTGGATATTAAAATCGTCCGCAATTTGACTTTCTTCTTACGTTCCAATCCTAACTCCGGCCAAGGCCGGAAGATTGGCTTAAGTTGACGACGAATCTAGTCTCTAGAACAACGCTGACCTTAGTCATTCTATATAAAGATATTGATACCAGTTATATTAATTTTGAGATTTTAAAGTATGTGCTGCTGTGGATGGCTTCTAATGATCGTTTGAGAGGAAGAATGTTCACTGTCCGGCTTGACTGATTCCACTCTAACGAAGGTATGTGTGCACAAGTACACTGTTTTGTGTGCACCTATAGCATCGATCGAACCTTCCGAGAAGCGTTTGCAGAAAACGTTTAGGATACGGTCTCTGCGGTTATTTTCTAATCTGTATGTTATTCAACAGATAGCTTTATTTTTTCTGAAATTTCAATAAAATTAGAACAATTTGAACAACTAGCACGTTCAAAGAAACCGGAATAAAAATTATTACGCGCTTCATCTGTATTTTTATGATCGCCATAATATTTTTTCATCCCATCACTAAGGTGAGTACATTTTGCATTTCATTGCAATTTTATTTTTTCATTGTATCTGCTGCAAAAGATAAAATATCATCCACAGTTTTAGGTACTTTTTTCTGCTCGACTTGGGCAGAAGTTTTAAGAAAAATATTAAGACCACTTGATGGTTTATTTACTGGTTCATAGTTGACCTCATTGGTAGGCATTGGTCCTAGTCAATGTTGGTAGTTCAGAATGTGCGGAATGTGCGGCATGTGCGGAATGTGCGGAGTGTGCGGAATATGCGGAATGTGCTGAATGTGCGGAATGTGCGGAATGGTCGGAATTTGCGGAATGTGCGGAATGTGCAGAATGTGCGGAATGTGCGGAATGTGCGGAATGTGCGGAATGTGCGGAATGTGCGGCATGTGCGGAATGTGCGGAATGTGCGGAATGTGCGGAATGTGCGGAATGTGCGGAATGGGCGGAATGTGCGGAATGTGCGGAATGTGCGAAATGTGCGGAATGTGCGGAATGTGCGAAATGTGCGGAATGTGCGGAATGTACGGAATGTGCGGAATGGTCGGAATGTGCGGAGTGTACGGACGTCTTAAGCTTATGTCGAATTTATGTTATACGACAATGTTCTGTCTGATTGCGAACTTAAAGTGGTCCTGTGTCCGTTTCTGAATTTGATATAATGCAGGAAGGCAAACTGTCTTCAGCACATGATCTATTTTCGAAGGCAAATCAGCATCAATTATTGTAGTGAGAATTATTTACAATCATTTCAAAAAATAATAGAATTGAGAACAGAAAATACAAAAAGAAAAAAAAACTATTGTATATACCAAATAAAAGTAAAAAAGAAATAAATGAGTAAATAAATAAATATATAATCAAATTAACAACTCGATAAGTAAATAAATAAATATATCAATAAATATAAAACGAAGAGATAAACAAAATTATAGTTGTGCACCTACATAAGTTCTCGTTTGTCAATAAATGGCTGCAGCAGTAAATGCTGGTCGATTTTGACATACATATCCAAAACATCATGATTGGATATATAAGTGATTTTGTTTTGACATCATATACATACTTTTGGTTGTGAGTAAAATGTCTGGTTTTTGTCAAACAATCGTCATTTGCGGGAAGTGTTCATTGAAGGAAGGGCATCGAGAGCTCCAAAAATTTTACAGTGATGTTACTCTAAGTGAAACAGAGTGCCGTGATTGGTGCCGTCACTTCAAAGACAACGATTTTGATGTTGACGAACGTCCGCGTAAAGGAAGGCCAAAATCCTTCGAAGACGCTAAATAAGGATCCACGCCATACTCAAGAAAAGCTTGTTTCAGTATTAGAAGTTACCCGCTAAGCTATTTCCAAGCGATTGCATGCATTGCGAATGATTCAAAAACAAGAAACTTGGGTTTGATTATGATTTGAAGCCAACGGGCGTTGAGCGTCGTTTTTTTGCCTATGAACAACTGCTAAAGTGGTAAAAAAGGAAGGGTTTTCTTCTTTGCATCGTGACGGGTGATGAAAAATGGAATCAATACAGCAACTCAAAGAGAAAAAAGTCATGGGGACTACCCGGGCATGCTTCTGCCTACGTCGTCACGCTGCAAAGGTTATATTGTGTATTTGGTGTGACCAGGTCGGTGTTATTTATTATGAACTGTTGAAACCCAACGAAATCATCACTGGGGAACAGTATTAACTTCAATTGATGTAATTTAATAGAGAACTGCGCGAAAAACGACCAAAGGGCACGAAAATGTAATTCTACAGCATGACAACGCTCGGCCTCACGTTGCTAAACCCGTTAAAACCTTCTTGGAAACGCTCAAATGGGAAGTTCTACCCCATCCGCCATATTCCCCAGATATTGCGCCATCCCATTATTACTTGTTCCGTTTGATGTCACATGGTCTGTATGATCAGTAGTTCCGCTCAGCCTTATAATTATTTCACTAATCAATTCAACATTCACTCTTTGGGGCAATTCAATGGTTGGTTAAGCATCATCTTTAAAAAAAAACTTAATTTGTGCCACCTGCAGTTTTTTAACACAGTAATGAGCACATTGCCCCTAAGTATGACAGCCATAACAAATAATTGCTTGCAAAATTGCTTTGAATATATTTAATTTATTATCCTCCGATGGGTGCAAAATTTATAAACGGAGAAAGCATTTAAATCGCAATGTTACAATAATTTTTTTCAGTGTGCTATTCAAATGATCCTTAAAAATCAATTTAGAGTGCATATAAATACCTAAATATTTGGCCGAGTTTTTTAAGAGTACAGAGGTTTGCGTTGGCATTAAGGTTGCAAGCTGGCAAGGTGTCAAGCTTTTCTTTTTCGTGTAAAAAAGATAGCCTTAACCTTATAAAGATGAAGTTTAATCTTTCATTTGTTGAAAAAGGTGATAAGTGCTTCCATCGCATTCTTTAAATTTTTCTCTATGTGAAAAGGAAACTGCAAATATAGCAGACTTAAAATTTGAGAGCAACAGAAAATCTGAGGTTCAAAAATTATATAACGTGGGTTCAAGCATGGAACTTTGAGGCACATCATTTTTGACATTTACAAAATAGAATTATTAACATGAACTTGAAAGAACCGTTTAGAGAAGAAACTTTGGACAATTTTACATAAATATATTTGCCGGGGACTATAATTTAGCGATATGATATATGGTGTCAAAAGCTTTTTCAATATCCAAGAGAATCATACCTGTTGACTTTCCTTCCTCACGATTTGTTTTTTATAATTTTATTATCCTAACAATTTGATGAACTGTGTTATGATTTTCCCTGAATACAAATTGCTCATAAGGTAAAATATTGTGATCAGAAATAAAAGCCATTAGCAGAGCTAATGTGAGCTAAGCAGAATTACTGACCTATAGCTCTCACGATTCTCTGGATGCTTGCGAGATTTGAGCATTGGTATTAGTTTAGCCTTTTGGCTAAAATGCTTGGAGCATCCGGGAAATTTTGCATATTTGGGCAGGAGTTGGAAAGAAAAGAAAAAAAAGGTGCCACAGACAATCAAAATCATTATAATTAAATTAACTTGATTAAATTAAATAAAAGTGAATTAAATAGATAAATACAAAATAATTCTTTAACTTACAACCTTTACTCTTACACTATGTAATCTACATATACCAGCCTTCGGTATAGATGCTTGAGATAGATATTTTTGATTTAATCATGGCCTTTTCTTGATTTCAGACTTTTTGTCAGAGAAGCAACCGTTCTAGTAGAAACAAGGTGAGTAGGTGAGTTTGTCTTATTATATATTGTTTTCTTCCTCACAATTTTGTTTCAGTTTCTCTTAAAATTTTATTTTTCATTTATTACTCATGATACGCCTTGTTGTTTTCCGGAACGAAGGGGTTCTTGTAAAGACTTCTGAGATGCGTATTACAGCCAAATGGATCAACAAGTAATGTTGTAACGTGACAGCAAGTGACCGTGACCTACTAGGTGGAGTGAAAAGTTACCTCCTTGACCGCCAGAATGCGCTGCTACTGCAAAAAAGGTTATGGTGCCTTAAAGTCCGTTCATATTTAGGCAGACATGCCGAATTTAGTTTTGTATTGACAGCTGATTGTTGTTGACGTGTTTGGCATCATGTTGAGTATGGACAAAAACGATCAAGTCAATTGTCAAATGACAATGTCAAAAAAATACATGAAATGGTCTTGGCTGACCGGAAAGTGAAGGTGCGCGAGCTAGCAGATTCCACAAAGATTAGTATTGAGCGCTCACGCCATATTTTGGGCAATATTCTGCATATGAAAAAGTTATCCTGCCGCAAGGTGCCGCGCATACTCCTGACCAAAAACACGAACGCGAGAGCACTTCGAAAGAGTGTTTGGACTGATGCGGAATCGGGAGGACTTTTGGCGTCGATTGGTAACTGTTGAACACCAGAGAATAGAATGAGTGCCCGGCAATGGACTAAGGCTCGATGGGTCGGAAAGGTTATGGCGTCGGTTTTCTGGGATTGCCATAGCATACTTTTCGTGGACTACATCGAAAAAGGAAAAACCATCAACAGCGAGTATTACTGTGCATTATTGGAGCGATCGAAGGCCGAAATCGCCGCAAAACGGCCTCACATGAAGCGAAAAAAAATTTTGTTTTTGCAAGACAATGCACCGGCGCACAAGAGCATCGCAATTACGGCTAAAATCAATGACTTACGGTTCCAATTGCTGTCTCATCCACCGTATTCGCCCGATTTGGCTCCCTCGGACTATATCTCTTCCCTAACCTCAAAAGATGGCTCATCAATAAAAAATGCAGCTCACGCGAGGAAATCATCGACGCCACGGAGGGGTATTTTGCAGACCTCCGGAAAATTACTCTTCGGACGGGATCAAGAAGTTGGAAAATCACTGGAGTAAGTGTATCAAACTAAAAGGGGACTATATTGAATAAAATAAAAAAAACATTTAAAAAAAATGTTTTTCATTCCCAAGGAGTTTACTTACCCAGTAGATGATAACTAGGAGTTTCAAGTATTTAATTGTAGGTGGACAGGCTTGTAACGCTATCGTCGACCGTTAATAATGATGATGATTGATCGTTAATTCACTAGGCTATAGTTGATACTGTGAGGAAATGGGCTATGAGAGATTTCATGAAAGAGCGCACGACCAATTCAATTCTTCTTTTAGCAGAGTTAAATCACTTTTGAATTACATCAAGGTTTCATGTTATATAGGATTTTCCAATAGGGACTTGACAACTTTGAATTTCATTTGTGAACACACTCTTTCTCTTATCATCAAACTGTCACTGTCAATTTATTTAGTACACATTTTCATCATGATAAAGTACAGTAACGAGCAACGTCTGCAAATTATAAAATTCTACAGATATTGGGAGTTGGTGACTGCAACTTTAAGAGCGTTAACTCCAATTTTCGGTCGTAATTCTCTCCCTAGTAGACACGCAATAACAAGTTTAGTGCAAAAATTTGAGTCTACGTAATTGTTGTGTGATATTGCCGTATCAGTGAGACAACGGGTTGGTCGAAGTGTCGAAAATATCGCTGCCGTTCAGACGTTCGTAGCAAACTATCCAAATCAGTCAATTGCACGGCGTTCTCAAGAATTGGGCATCGCTCAGACCACATTATGGCGTATTTTGCGTAAGGATCTTGGTTTACACCCATACAAGATCAAGCTGACTCAAGAACTGAAGCCGATGGACCATTTGAAGCGACGTACGTTCTCCGACTGGGTTCTAGAGAAGATGCGCCAAGATGATGAATTTCATCGCAAAATCATCTTCAGTGGCGAAGCTCACTTGCTCATCAATAAGCAAAATATGCATTATTGGTCGGGTGAAAACCCACATGTACTTCACGAATCACCACTTCATCCACAAAAAGTAACTGTTTGGTGCGGTTTGCATGCCGGCGACGGTATTGGGTAATATTTTTTCGTCGACGATAACGATCGTCACGTTACTGTGAATGGTTAGCGTTATAGCGCCATGATCACCGGTTATTTTTGGCTCGAATTGAAAGATATGGACTTGGACGACATGTGGTTTCAACAGGATGGTGCCACAAGCCACACAGCACACGCTACAATCGATTTATTGAAGAGTAAGTATGTAAGTAAGTATCACCTCGTTCCTGCGATTTATATAGCCACTTGACTATTTTCTGTAGGGCTACGTCAAGTCATTGGTTTATGTCAACATGCCGACGACGTTGGAAGAGCTCAAAGCCAACATTAAACGCGAAATAGCGGCCTTTTCGGCCGAAATATGTGGCCGAGTCGTTGAAAATTAGGTCCAACGAATCGACCGCTGCAAACGTGCCCGCGGTGGTCATATAAACGCAGTCGAGTTCCCTTCATACTTCAAGCTAATAATAAAGTAATAAAGTTTTTGAAATATCTCAAATGGTTTGCCTTTTTATTTAAATTTAATTTATTTAAAAAAAAAGTTGTCAAGTCGTTATTAGAAAACCCTATATATATATATATAATTATAACTGATGAAAGTGACAAAACTTTACCTTTCTTTATCAAATGCCAGTGACCTTTTAAACGACAGAAATCGAGAGTGTTATAAAGCAGTTAGAAATGCACTTCATACAGTATTCAGCATTTTTTTTTCCTCAAATGCTCATTCAATTTATGTTAAAAAAAAAAAAAAAAAAACATCGAACATCTGTGTTCTAACCTAGGGACATGATTATCCATACGTTGCCATCGCAACAGTAGCATTGGCAGTACTAAACCTATCAGCGTATGCGCTAAAGGCCATAAAAATGCGAACACAAAACCTCATTCAGCATATTTATAGCGTGGCACTTTTCAACCGACATACCAACATACCCTCCCTTGATACAAAACTTGATATCCTGAAAATCCATGGGACCGATGTAGTCTTTACCACAAGAGCAGTAGGACTGAAAACAGCAGAGAGCTGAAAACTGAAAAAAAAAAAAAAAAAACATTACGAGGATACAGAGCAAAATGCGGACGCTCGTTTTTATTTCTTCGGTTTCTCTATACGAATTTATCGTTAAGACGATTTATAGGTTTACAGATATTTCCTCTGGGGGATATAAAGATGTAAGCAATGCGTAAAAGTTCAGTCACAAAGCCACGACCTTCCCATGAAATGATGCACAAATACTTGTATCTGTAGATGTGGCTGAAATCAAATAGAAGAGGAGTATCACTCGACAATGACTTTTGTCCCTAATCAGATGGAAAACATACAATACACACACATTCGTGGTTGAATGTTATGTACTCACGTCCGACCCTAAAGAGAGTTATGCTGTCCTTCAACACAATCGTCACCATTGGTGTCCTGTGATGTTCAGTCCATTTAGATGCATTCGGCATTGATGGTGTCATCTCCGATCTACATCAAAGCTTACGCCCGCGGCTACCCGGGGGCTGTAAATTCAATTTGAAAGCCAATTAAACTCGTTGTGCATAAATTAAGAGAATCCTTGCGGGGCTCTTTCTTTAATTATGCAAAACGCTAAATAAACTGAATACGCATAATTTTATTAATAATTAGAGACAAGCGAGAGATAGTGCAGAATGCGTACATTTTGGTGTTATGCCCCATTGTGTTATTGCTTCCGCCCTGGTGGTTTCTATAAAATGAATGCCGGTCGGGTGGTGTATGGACTGTTCACATTTTCAGGTGCAAATGGTTCTGTGTTTTTTGTTTTTTCCACCTGGCTAGATAATAAAATATACACATAAGCTAATGGGAAAATAATTCCCACTAATTGCGCCATTATATTAGGAAAGGACATGTGTTCAGATCGGGAGGCTGTTAGAAGGACCAGAAACAGGAACAGAACTCGTTGTTCTGGCTTATGGTGAATTAAATTCAATCGATTTTCTGGTGGAATAAACTGTCGTGTATTGTGTACAAGGAACAGATGCTATACTCGTTGGAAATTCCGCTGTTTGGTCATGATAGTTGGAGGTGGTTTCCTGGCCAAGAACCTAAAGTATTTTGGAAAAAATCAAGCAGTGTTTATTGGAGTGTGAATAGAGTTATAGGAAACGTTTTGTATTAGTTTGCAAAGTAGACTACAGTGTGTCTGTAGTCTTGTTGTATATATGTACGTGTATTGTATTCTACAGCAATGGGTCGTTTGAACAGCAGCACGACTTTAAACACTTTTTGGAGAAGTATGGCTGCAAATTAAATGGACATGAAATTGAAAAAAGAAAAATAGTCGGGACTAGGTAAGTAGAAAACAATTTTTTCGAGATGTTTTAGGGCATGTTTCAATGAAAATGGATCTTTATGTTAGCTGGTTTAGAGCACGTATAGATAAAAGAAAGTAACATCATTTTTGTATTTTAATTTAAAGTGCGGACATTGATTAAAAATCCCTTAGTTTGAGTATGCTGGTTATATACAGTTGGAATACGGTTATCTTGAACAAGTGTTGCTTTCATCCCCCAACTCGACGCCACTCTCAGCATTATCTTTCCCCACATCGCCTTCTCCGTACGTCGTTTTCTGTTGGTTCACACCAACATATTAATTTCTCGGCACCCCCCATCTTAGTGCACTTGCGTTAAGTCCACTTCATATCTGTGATGTCCTCAAGCACGATTGTTTGCCAATACTGGTATTAATATGAACGATCCTCGATAAGCAGATTCTCGCCTCCTTGAATCGCCTGTCGCCGTAGAATCATGTTTGATTAATGAAATCCTCGGCAGCTTTTTAGCGCTTCTCTCATGAATGTCCGCTTTTCATCATTCGACGAAAACGTATTCTACAGTTCAAAAAACAATTTGTATAGGGATACCGAATGAAGGTAGAGATCGAAGTTTTGACAGGCCCTTTCAATAGCGAGATCGATACCATTCGCAGAAGGCGCTCCGTTACCACGTAAACAGTCTGAATATGTGCAACTCTCTATCACCATACTCTGGATGACCGACTCTACACGTTCTAAGGGTTCAACTCTTGGATGACAGCCACTCGTTGTCTGTTTATGACGCTCATTTCACTGTCTTCTTCGGCAGCTCATCTCTTCAACTCAATCCCACATTTCTATCCCAAGTCACCAATTATCTCCAGTCTTATTTATCCTTCATAAGCCCTGCTATAGTTCACAACAACTCAGTACCGCCTTACCCAACACGGCCATTGACGATTTTCCACATCCTTGCTCTCAAAGTGCAGAGCCTATCCAACAGTTCTGCCTGAATGACTTGAAGCTTTTGATCTTATAGCATAGGAAGTGAGTTTCAACCATGAGATAAGTGCTGTGAGTTGGTCGATGTATGAGACATCGTGGGTTGGTATTAGGGGCAATGGCGCTCATCAGGAACATTCAAGCAAATAAGAGACTGTCTTCATACAAAGATCACTATAAGGTAGAAGTTGAAAAACAAGGAGCTACATTTGACTAGTGTACTCAAGCAGGTGGAGACCAAGGTAAATATGGAAAGAACTGGTTACGCATGTGTTGAACAACTGGCCGCACTTGACAAGGTAATGTCTTGGCACTTGGTGATGATGGACTTCAATCTATCTTTGAGGTACCAAATAAAAAATCCTTTTGAAGTCTTCAATTAGAAGATTGGAGCCTTAGGTGAAGATGAACAAGCGCTTTAGTCAAAAACCACATAGAGTGATGTGTGACGATGATACGATCATACGACCGGTACGGCAAGAAAGACGTCGACATTTAAGAGGCCCCAGATAGCAATAATTTGGTCTGCCGCAGTTCTGGATAGTAGTGCAATCTGCAACTATGCTGACAAGAAACCCAATAAAAAGAGTTAATCGAGGACGTAATCCTAACGAAAGCTCGAGCCGGAAGAAACTATCCTTTAAGCCTTGTCTAGCAAGTACATCGGTGATGTACTTTATATCCATATCCCACGATATGGATATTAAATGGTGCGGTGGAAAAGTGGAAACTTGTTCTATCAAACGAACGATGCATTAGACTTAATTGCTTTTTTGCCGAAATCTACTGTACATTACCAGAGATGTGATAGCACCTTCGTTGGAAAACGGACGGTGATGCTTTTTATCAATAGATACATGAAACTGTAGACAGTTTAGACAGGATTCACTGAAAATCTATTTGTTGTGCGTCGATTTTCGAACTGGAATTATTCCATGTCGCCCTTGGTGGGAGCAACACCCGAAGAAATACATATATGCCCTTGCTTTTACGTAAACCTTTTTACGTGCATTTTTGCAGTGGATTGTGTGTTTTCCGCAGCAGAATGGGTAAGTTTTTTTGAAAATTTGTGTTAGCCTTCAAGTGCAATGTGTTGTATGTATTCGCACTATTTGCTATGAAAGTAGTATGAACACTTTTTTCTTTAAGAACGTATTATACATACATATAGTGACACGTTTTTAGCTTGTTAAAATAAGTCATCATTTCATCAATAAGTCATTCATTCCTGGTGTGGATATTGAAAGCCGCAGTAGAAAATATAAAAACTAACAATCAAAAGAACTTCAGCCCTTTTGGTATTCCTTAAAAGACCAAACATAAAAGAAGAAGAAGAAACCATCTAGAACATACTGGAATCATGTCAAGGTGGATGCGGTTAACTTTTGAGTCAGTTTCACTAAACAAGTCGTGCATGACAATAAACACTCGAATATATTATATAAATTTTCAGTCAACCTTGAAAGGAGTCAACGATTCACATACTCCGTCTCCCTCAAAGTGTTCAAAGCCAAAAGGACATACCCCTCAACTGACAACAAGGGCTCATAATATCGGCACAAATGATTCAGGAATGTGGGGAAAGGAAAGGATTTCCTCGTCAGACTGCCAAAGTCGATTATATTTAGCTTGTATATGTGAAAAGAAGGTTTAAATCAAATTATTTACTTTGCAAGTATGACTTTGAGTATTCGATATACGAATACAATTTTGGGCTATAACGGTAAGCACATTTTCACAAAATGATTGGGAGATACTGATTGTTTTTGTTTCAGGAAAAGCTCTACTACTTATTGTAGGTTGGCAACGACTGTAAATAACGTGTCATAAAAGACGACGGCAATTTTCGCTTAGATAGGCATGGAAGGCATGGTATTATACATGAAATTTGAAGGAAGTGTACCAAATACTGAACTTTGTGGGATACCAATGATTTCCTTCTGATTTAAAATAAAACAGCGACTGACTTTAATGGACAAAGTCCTTGACTATTTTTAAACTAAACCTGACTTTTGTGACGTTTTGTCCAAGTTGTCTCTGTTGGGTGTCCTTTCTAGATAGCGTGGATCACCTTGCCGGAATTCTTTTTGACATGAAACGTCTCGGTAAAATCATTTTCGACCCTCACGAAACTTTTTCTATTGTCATCCCGCAGAACCGAAAAGTCTAACAGGGATGCCAAAATTGAACATGGTCTCGTATAATTTTTCTAATAAACGCTGTCATAGGCGGTCTTAAAATCAACAAATATCTGGTGTTGAATTGGAATTCGAGGGTCTACACCAAGATCTGTCGTAATGTCATTTGAAAAAAGAAGAAGGCGATATGAGATTGATACCTTCATATTTATAGTAAACTAAGGAGTATCCTTTGATTCGGGTATGAAATATTGATGTTCTTTTAGTCTCTCATGCTTTCGTCCGAAAATATTTTTGAAATGATTTGATGCATGCTCTTCATAAAATTCAATCCCGGCGGTTTGAACTGATCGGCAGTTAAGCCATCAGTAACGATGAGCTTAAGTTTGTTAGCCATAACCATATCATGCGTATGCTCACTTTGTCAAGGGTTGCCTTTCATCTACGAGGTTGAATAGTTCGTTCTGCGTAATAGTGAAATATTTCTCAGCATCGCCGTTTAACATGTCGATGTCCACAGAGATAGATCTTCCATGTTTGATGTAATTTTACCAATTTGGCCGTTATCAGTTAATATTAGCCCCTCTAAAAGTTAGGATATTCAGAAAGTGGGAGGCGCACCTTTTGAGTATTTACCGAGTGCTTGCTACGATGACAATTCGAGGTCGATATACCTCATTCCGTTGTGGAAGTTGGTGTCCTGCAGATATTCTTAACTTTGCTGTAAAGTTACCGATTTTAACATCACGTCTAGAACGCTGACCATAAGTCTTGTCGAGACACTCATTATGGCAAATCCAAATAACTAAATAGCGCTGACCGAAAAGCAACTCTTCTCACCCAAGGTGCTGATATGTTCGATGCAGGAGAATCAAACTCAAAAGACTCCTGTTTTGTATCGATGGTTGAATCACGATGTCCTTTCACTTAATTCAGAATTAATTAGTCTAGTCACAGCGTAAAGAACTCATATATCCCTCCAGTTGTCACATTCAGTCAGGTTTCCTGTCTTGCAGCTTAACAATCATTCTACTCTTCCAATCTTCATGGAAGAGTTCGGTTTTCTATAGGCGGAAAAGGCTTTCTTTTTTTTTAATTAGCGCATGCTCAACGGTTAAGGTACCCTTAAAATCTTTGCATACAGTGCGGGTGAAGGAAAATTAAGGAGCAAAGAAAGAGAGGTATCGATGTACGCCGATTTTAAAGAAGGGGATGAAGGGTTGGAAGAGCCTAATTATTCTTCAGGGTATTTATCGTCGATATTATTTTTGTTTTTTATCAAGAGGCTCAGCTGACCTTGAGTTAAAATCGCTCTTGCTAAAGCATTAAATACCGCTGCAAAATGTTCCTGACATCTGGCAGAGTATTCCTCATCCAAAGCCAGAATATTTATGCTTAGTCTATGTATTATAACATGTAACTTTCACTTCTAGAGAGTTCTAAAAGTTATACAATCAACAGTTTTGCCTAACGGCCCTGCTTGCTGCTTCTTCAACCTCGGTGATAATTCGTTTTACTTCTTCTCTCCTCATGTGGAAATGGACTTTTAGTTCTGGGTGATTTTCTACTCATTCAGTTGCAGTCCGTGCTTTGAGTTCAATATGCTGATTAATCCATCTTCAAATATCTGCTATCAGCCATGTGCTTTGGCCTTTTCGCCTTCTATCGACAATGGTGTCTGCCCCAGACGTTGGCCACGGACATCTTGGGTGCAATTTCTTAAGTGTCAGCTTATAGCAAAGTGATCGATATAGCTCGACGTACATCGATCAATCGATAACTAACGTTACGGGCATAGCGTAACACAAGAAAATGGCTATATTCCTGAACTAACCGTTTATATCCTGTCATCATAGCATGACTGTCTCCAGCTTAAGGGGTTAATAAGAGTAAGGGCACAACACCATCACTGCGAGTGAAGATTATTACCTTTCAGTTCTTGCCAGTTTCAGAGATCTAGATTCCGTGTTCCAACCACCTAATCTCTAGGATTAGTAGTTATAGGAAACTAAAATTTTGTGGATTCCCTTTCCATTATCAAAGTGTATCTTAACGTAACAGAATCCAATCAATGTCCATAGCTAATGGTTAGCAACAAAGTATCCGCCCGTGTTCGAAGCGGACGCCATTTCAGAGAAATGATATATTTTACTGGTCGTTTGCTTACATACTAACTAATTTTTGCAGTTTTATAATTTAGCGGAAGACTCGCCATCTACCGCCTTTGCAATTTCTGAAGAAACTTGAAGCAGGACTTACTAGTAATATGAGGACTGTTTGATGAGTATCCGGATTGGTATAACCTCTTTAAGCTCGTCTGTCAAAATTTGGTGTCTATCAGACACTTAGTTTTGTTTTAACAGCCATTTCAAAGCATCGTGTTAGTATTAGCACGTAGGTTTCTGATAAACCGCGTCCAGGTTGCTCAAAAATGGTTACCACGGAGAAAACCGTGATCTCGTATTGAGGGGCCATAGAGTGAAAATTTGTGAGTTGGCTAAGATAGCAGGCATCTCTACTGAACGCGTTTGCCATATCCTGCACGAGATTTTGGGCATGAGAAAGCTGTCCGCGCGATGGGTGCAGTGTTTGCTCAAAGACCTGCTTGGCCCTGTCTAATCGAAATCCGGAAGAGTTTTTGCTTCGTTCCCTGACTGTCGATGAGACATGGATTCATTTGCATACACCAGAGACCGAAGAACAATCGAAACAATAGGTTTTACCCGATGATTGTACTCCAAGGAAGGCAAAGACCGTGCCTTGGGCCGGAAAGATGATAGCAACTGTTTTTTGGGACGCAAGAGGTGTTATCCACGTTGACTATTTGAAGAAGGGAAAAATAATCACAGGAGTATCCTATGTCAATTTATTAGGCTAATTCGTCGCCGATTAAAAAAAAATACCACATTCCACCACGATAACGCACTGACTCACATCTCTGCAGTCGCCACAGTCAAATTGATCGAATTGTCCTCCATACTTCGTATTCTCCTAATTTGGCTCCCTGCGACATCTTTTTGTTCCCAAACCTTAAAAGATCGCTCGCCGGAAAGACGTACAGGTTGAACAAGGAAGTCATCGCCACCGCGGAGAATTTGCGTTGTCCTTTCTTATCCAGGTATTCATCAAACAGCCCTTGTACTATGAGTATTCGTATGCAGACGCTTCATCTATCATTCTTTGTTAGTTGGAATGCAAACGTTTCTTATACTAGAGTACAAGATTCCTTTATGAACTCGTTAATATATAAAGAGAAAAAGTATATTAAACAAGTTTTCAAAACGTAGTAACTCTCAGAAAAGGAATAACTCCAGTGGTAACTGATAGCGGCACCTGGAAAATACTTGTCCTTGTCCTTGTCCTTCTTCCCATTTGCTCGAATGCATCTCTACCCTATGAATACGAATATGTCCAGCAGATGTCAATAAAATCCAGAATTCCAGAATTATTAAATTCATTTCATTTCCAGCTTCAAACGTCAATTTCAAGGAAATACAATCTATCCTTCACACGCCTTGTCGTCCTGAAGGCTTAATGTTATTTGCATTTATGGAAGAATTCAAAGTCCATTTTGAAATTATCCAGACCGTCTTGTCCGAATGTTTAGCCTTTTCTGGAATTCCTTAAGGTCATATACATATACTTTCATACACACCTGTGCGTCCTTTAAAAATTCTCTCTGTAATAAAAAAGAAGTCTTTATAAAAAGGATATCCTGAATGTCGAAATGTCAAAATCATACTCGTATCTTGGTCTCTCCTTTCGAATGAAATGGATCGGTCACTTTATTTTTTATTGCCATCGCTGAATGATTTTCATTTTATTTGAAATCGAATTCATCTACGGGATACGTCACCAGAAATAAGAAGATCCTTATCTTCGTCGGTTTTATTGTCAACTGAATCCTGAAAGGGTTTTCTTGTTAAAGCTTCCCAGCATTAAGCACTTGAAAATTTAAATTTATAGCCGAATGCTGCGTAAAATAACAGCTTGCGGTTACTGTAACTGCCAGTTCCGGAAAACAGAAAATGTTTTTTAAAGTTTGCGGTTGTTTTCGGAATATAAATTGTGGATAAATCCTAGTGAAAGCTTCGGATTGGGGAAACTATAGTACATAGAGTTGGGAAAGTTTTCATCAACATGTGGAATTCGCAGGGAAACAATGAAAAAGTGAAAATTAATTTGTGGCAGTATAATTATTGATGCGAATAATCTCAACTAATAAAAATGAGCGTGAATCCTTTGTGTAATTATTTTTGTGAAATTTTAATTACTCAAAAAGGATGCAGAGCAGGGGACTGAGCTCATTATGTAAAGAGGAAAATTCATGAGCCGCGAGATTATGGTCGTCCATCTGAATTTATAATTAGCTGAAGTTGAATTTTTTTGCAATTTTAAAATTTTGATGAGTAAATAATGGAGTGCAGTATTTGTAATTATTACTTTTATCTACTGAAATGATTGCTTGATCACTTTTGGAGGTTTCAGCAGGAAATATATATTTAAAGCTGCATTTGCAGTAAAGGAGGATGTCATCTGGATGCAAAGTAAGCTTACGAGAGAAAATTGTAAGAGATAACTCATTGCTAACTTCTCTAGAAGTCTTTTATTTAAATAACCCAGCAGGTTTGTTCTGTTGATGGAGTTCCTCAGAAGAAGTGCGACGAATAGCTTTGTTCATATGATCAGCCTCAGTGGATAGGATATCTAAAGGGTAATTCATCGTGAGGATTGATTTATAATGTAAAATAAAACAAAAAAATATGAAAGGGAACTTAAAATTTGTATCATTGTTTAAAAGAACAATTCATGGCATTTACTTTTTGAAAATTATATCATGCAAATGTTGGCCACGACTTAGTCTTAGGTGGTCCATTCAGAAGGTCAAATTTTTGGCGACTCATTCAAGCATAGCGACTGGTATCTCGCGGATAGCACGAGTAATGTTGGCTTCCAAAGCGTCAATCGTAGCTGGTTTATTCCTGAAGACATGAGACTTTACATATCCCCAGAGAAAAATGTCCAACTGGATAATATCGTACGATATAGGCGGCCAATTTACTGTAGCAAAACGTGAAATTATGTAAAGTGCTTACCAAAATGATTTGTCAACAAATCCATTGTTTCACGCGCTGTGTGGCTCATAGCGCCGTCTTGTTGAAACCAGAGCTCACCGAGACAATGTGCTTGAATTTCAGGAACCACATATTTCGTTACCATGGCGCGATAACGGTTACCATTGACGGTTACATTCTGATTTGCCTCATTTTTGATGAAATATGGACCAATGATTCCACCAGCCCATAAACCACACCATACCGTTGTTTTTAACGATGTAATGGTAGCTCTTGGTACTCTCTGGATTGCTCATCAGTCTAAATACTTCAATTTTGTTTATTAACGTATTCATTGAGCCAGAAATGGGCTTCATCACTAAACAAAATTTCACGATAAAACAACGGATTTTCATTGAGTTTTTCCAGAGCCCATTCACTGAAAATATGACAAAAATTCCAGTCGCCTGGCTTCAATTCTTGCACAAGTTGAATTTTGTACGCTTTTAGGCCGAGATCCTCACGTAAAATACGCCAAATTGTCGAATACGCCAAGCCAAACGGCTGAGAACGGCGACGAATAGATTCGTCATGGTCTTCGCATACACTCTCAGCTGCTATAGTCTCTTCACTACGTGCTGGATGTAGTCTTACCGATCGAGTATCATCTACTGATGTAACATAAACTGGCACTCAAATTTGCGACTGGTATTGGCAATAGTTGTTTCAGTAGATCGATTATGCGCACCGTAAGTTCCTCGAATCGCACGAAGAACATTTCTCACAGAACGCTGATTTTCGTAATACAGTTGAACAATTTGGAGACACTGTTGTGATGTGAGTCTTTCCATGATGATTTCCCGAACGATACTGAACAAAAATGACAAATCAGTTTAATAGGAGTCTTACGTGATCTGTCAAAAAAAGCCTATTGAAAATCAAACCTCACGATGAATCTACCCTTACTTCATAGGATACATATACTTCTTAATAGATTAATGGACTGAAAGGATGCCACGCACTATTACTGATCTTATTGATGGTATCTTCGAGTGTAATTTCAACAATGGAATCAAATTGGTTTAGGTTTAACGTGCATAAACTAATTTGCATGACTTAATATACGGAAACGAACTTAGGCTGATAGAATTTTGCAAGTTTTCGTCCACGTGAACCGTCGTTACAAGCACAGGAGACATAGCGGTCTCCTAATCAAAGTACGATAATTCAGACTGAGCACGTTGAGATAGATGGTAGACCAATATTATACCAATATTGACTTCGACAACTATCTAGTAGTAAGAGTAGTAGTACGAGTAGTGAAAATCTAAGTCCAAACAAATCCTACGAATCCGATGATTTAGCCGCCGTGCTCTTTAAAACTGAAGAAAATGATATGGTAAGAAGCATGCAGCAGCTTATATATTATGTACAATATTGCCAGAGGATGCCCACTGAATCGAGCGCGAACATCGTCTGTCCAGTTCTGAAGATAAGAGACCCCTTAAACCTATCGTCATAAACCAATCAACAGCACAACGCAGAATAGTGTGGACGACCACTGGAATGCTATGTGTTTACAACTGGGGCAAGTACCTACCATATGTCGGTAAAAGGCAGAAAAATCACTTGTCTTTTAGCCGAAACCTGGAGACATCAATCAATAGAGACAACCGAGCTAGAAGTTCAATATGCAATATGAAGAAGAAGAAAGAGCAGTGCAGTGTAAGACGTGCGAATCATGAGTTCATCGACACACTGGCTTCAAGGGCAAAAGAAGCTGGAAGCAGGAATTCACAGGAGCTCCAAACAACATCCATTAAAAAGTGCAGATTATAATGTACGGATTTTGGATGAGGAACAACACTTAAATCAATTAGACGATGATTTTGATCTCGAAATCGAGTGAGTTCTCCGAGGTAAGAAATTGCCACTTAATTCGTGCGGTTTTTTTTCAAAATTTGAACGTTTATTTAAGAAAAACATATACAATAGTATTATTCAAAGTATTGCCCATCTGAAGCTATGACTTTTTTCCATCTTTCTGGCAATTTGTGGATCCCATCCCAAAAGAACTGCGTCGGCTTGGCAACCAAGAATAAATCAAGCCAATTTTTGATATTCTGCTCTGATGTGAACCTTATTTCAGTGAGGGCGTTCTGCATCGACCGGAACAAATGGTAGTCAGAAGAGGCAAGGTCTGGGCTATAAGGCGGGTGGGGTAAGACTTCCCATACACTGTTTTCCAAATAGTTCTTAACCGGAATAGCAACGTGGGGTCGAGCGTTATCATGATGAAAATTATTGCCTCGTGTCTGGTCGCATATTCCGGGCGTTTTTCGGCTACTGCTCTCTACAAATGGATTAATTGTGTTTGTTAGCATTGTCCATTGATAATTTCACCCGGTTTTAGCAGCTCATAATACAGCACACCCATCTGATCCCACCAAATTTGGCTGGTTGGCCAGGTTTTACATATGATTTGCGGATCCATTTTTCATCACCAGTAACAATCCGATGCAAAAATGACTTCCTTTCGGACATGCTGCTGTCCGTCACTATGGCTTACATTCTAAAGTTCTAATTTTCGTATTCGAGCATTATGAGTGATGTTTGATCAATTGCTCGGGTAATGTTGGCGTTCAATTCCTCAATCGTAGCCGGCTTATCCATGTAAACTTTTGCCTTTACGTAGCCCCAAGAGTGAATTTACCGGTTCAAAGCGTAAAATAAACAGTTAACTGATTTTTTTTCGCAATAAAGCTGTGGTTTCACGGGCTACGTGGCAAGTGGTACCGTCTTGTTGGAATCAAATATCGTCTAGACCACGAGCTTCAATTTCAGGCAGCGAATAGTCCGTTATCATGATGCGTCATTCACAATTACGTTCCGGCCGGCCTCAGTTTTGAAGAAATATGGACCGATGATTCCACCAGCCCATAAACCACACCAATCCTGGATGAAGTTGGAGTCCTTGAACCTTTTTGGTTTGCTCCTCAAAATATGGCTGTTTTGCTAATTGACGCAATCATTAAGTCAGAATTGATCCTCATCGCTGAACAAATTTTTGGTCGAAAACAATGCATCTCCTTCAAGCTTTTCAAGAGTCTGACAACTGAAATGTTGAAGGTCTTTTTCTTGTCGGAAATGATTTTGTGCTTTTAAATCAAGACTCTTACACCAAGCTGGTGCATACGGCATGCCAAGCTGTTCAAACCGCCGCGGAATGAATTCATCATGGTCATTATGTACGCTCTCCGATACTTCCGCTATATTTTTTTCACTACGTGCTAAAAGTGGTCTATTCGGACGATGGTGTAGCGAATTTCGCGTTCGTTAGGCCAATTATGTGGACCATAAGTTGTTCTAAGCACACAAAACACATTCCTTGCAGATTTCCTTAAAGCTGTTCCTGGCTAAATCTCTCCATGAGGAAATGTCAAACAATACTGAACCATATCTTATAAGGATCAACCTTATAAGTCAATGTCTGGTCCTAGCATCCCTGCATGCGACTTCATTAACATCCAACACCAAAGGCACAGTATTTCAAATATTTGTCAAACTTTTCGGAAAGGGATGAAATTTACATTTTGTGAGCATTGAGGCAGAAGCCACAAACATGGATCTGATGGCCAATGAAATGCTGTTTTCAGAAAAAGACAATCAACACAGACTTACTTACTTACATTCATAGGTGGTGCTGCAGTTCGAGGTGAACGTGGACCTTAACTTACAAGCCAGCCTAGTCTTAAGCTAACTGCTTCTAGTTGCGCACTCCAAATCAGTTGACGTCACCTTTTTGTGCGCACCAGCTAAAGTCAGGTTTTATTCTATTGCCCTGTCCCTCCGGGCCGAAGTATTGGAGTCCATTCGCAGTTTTCTAACTAGGTCGTTATCGCTGTAACTTTAACACGTAGGTGGTCGTGGTGTAGTGGTACATGCATAGATATAGTAGCAGAGGGTCGCGGGTTCGAATCCCGTGCAGGCAATTCTCTGGAAAAGTCTTTTCATAGAATTTGTATGTAGTTATATGAAAATCCCGTCGGGGTCAACTCTGACACGAAGGCATAACACTGATGTTGGAGTGGTTGCTGGGTGGGCTAAATGTAACGAACTAACAACTAGCACGTACTAAGATCCACTGGTTTAGGATGCACTGGCTCCAGTTTGACAACCACCTCTGGAAAAAATATCGAAACCTAATACACCTGTGTTTCAAACTACTACACCACCCGCCCGCGACCAGGAGAAAAACCAGTAACAGGGTATTCATATCCCCTTGGTGCGCACGCGGGATTATACAAAATAAAATGGAGTACAAGCTCTCAATATCTTCGATCGCGCACTTCTTATGCTCTTTATTTCCACGAGCAGTTGGCGTCCTTTATTGCAGTGCCACTTTTGTACGCTTCTTGTTCAGCTGTATCATCTTTGTCATCCATGCAATGAACGCATATTCCGATTATATTAGCGAGTTCAGCCTTGATGACGAATGTCATAAGACGACACGTGAGCATCGGAAGCTTAAGACATCTTGCCTGCTCCCGAAAAAACACAATTTCTGTTCCCTATAGCAATCATCATAGTATGTATATATCACATTTTTTATCCTGTTTTTTTCTCGGCCCATTCCATCACACTTAATTAATGGTGATATTTGCATGATAGGAGTAAAGGCCCACTCCTTATTGTTCAGCTACAAGTGATCCTTTAGGAGTCCTAACATTTTGCATGCAGATCTGAAAATCGTTTTATAGTTTCGTTGTCTGAGCTCATCAACAGTAAAGCCATTCTTATCCGAGGCCTGTTTTCGTGTCGAAACATTTTTGGTTTTTTCGTGATACAGAAGTTACTCCGATTACCAACCTCTAAATCTGAATAGTTCTTTGGTATTCATGTGAAAAGCATATAATCTAATGATTTATGTTATGCTTAATTGTAACAAGCCCACTATCTACATATTTCCACTAACTAAAATTATTCTCTTCTATCTATCACCCTCCACGAGGTAAGACGTCGCTCTGTTTCTGTCTTTTTTTCTATTCAATTTAACTCCTCCACCAGGAAAATTTCTCAACCAGCGTCTATCCTAGGGTCTACTCGAAAGCAACCGCACACTTGGTCTTAACCCACTGGATTGAAGAGCCGGATTCTACAATGCAAGAATCGCACTTTGGGGATGCGAGCGTTGCCATTTACCTCAGTCTGTAACTTCTAAATTGACTCAAAATCAACGTTGATTCTATAGATATGAATTCCTTTTTTGCACGCTGCTTACTGAGGACATCTTGTTAGACGTCTGAGGGAACTCATCAGTCAGGTCAGCAAGAGATGCCTGGCACATGCATGCTGAAGTTGGACCGTTGGATGGTCAAACTCAAGGTACGTTCATCGTTTAGACAGCTATCCAGCACGGATCACATGGAGGTTATGAAGCCAAAAACGCTTGTGGAGCGGATGGAGTAGACAGTCATCTAAGAACTTCGTCTATTAGCTGGGACCCTAGTCTTCCCCAAATAGGTTCACACTTTAAATAATAATTTAGGAAAAGCACCTCCAATTATCGGTGCTTAATTCGTAGGTAGCCAAGAAATCAAATCTTTCCATGATATGTTTCAGACAGATATTCCTTTGGAATTAGATCAACGAAGTATGAGATTCGAGGGCCATTCTGCTAAAAATAAAAAAGTAATATAATTCCTTCTCATATTTATTATGTCGATTTTTTTTCAATTTCATTGGAAAAATACCGTATGGCCTCCTTAGACTCATCCTCAGTCCTCTTAAAGATTTATTATACATACTTAGCAAAATAAGTCGTTTGGGTAATTATCTAATGACGAAATTATTTAAATTATGGAACTTACACTTCGATTGCAAATTGGTGTCCTTACCATCTTGAGTCATCCCACTTCCATAGAGTTAGTCGTAAATATTCCCATTTTTGAAATGGAATTCAAATCTGCTGTTGCCCTAGTATTAGATACTCTGGCTCTTCCCTGAAATACCATTTGTCTGAACCCAAAGGCAAGCCATATCTCATCGGACGAAATAATGCGAATTTTATTAGGTTTTATGATATCTCCCTTTCCCCTTCACACAGCATGGGGGTATTTTCTAGGTGATGATGTACTTGAGGTGCAGGATTACGAATATATCCTGGTGTTACCACATCCTCATACATGATACCTACATTTTTATCTAAATCCATTTGCTAACTGGTTTTTACCCAAAACGCCAGTTGTGGGTAATTGAAAGTTGAATCACCGGAATCACCCCGGGGATGCCCACTTGATGATGTCCCTGAATACAAATACTGAGATGATGATGATGACGATTATTTTGTCAGAACAGCTCATACATAGAGCCCTTATATCCTTAGTGTCCTCTGTCGTGCCTTTTTAGAGAGAGAATTTATTAAATTAGCATCCCTGCTAAGCGAATTACAGATTTGTTCGTCATTTCGTCCTTAATTAAGAGTTAATGTATTGTCGGTAAATTGAATTCAAACGTAGTGTAAACAACAAGAGTAAGCAAATGTCGATGCTTAATGGTTTTATTGTTTTATGCAGTGAAACAAAATTGTTTCCAAAAATTAATGGACAAATCCAGTAACTCGTTGTAGTGAAATTCAAATCAGAATTAGTTCGTCTGGTGTATTGAATTAGTTTCAGATACACAAGTAAACGTACTGAAAGCTAAAGTCAACTTTGAAAAACTCTCGCGGAATCAAAGGCAATTGCTTTGTAAGATGTTGGAAGATACTTGTATCCCAAATGAAAATAGTTTTCTTCTCTCACAAGCCCATAAGAAATGAAACTAACTTGTAAATGGTCCCAGATAAATCTGTCGTCATCAATTCATTGCTTCAGTGAGGCGGAACCCCCTCTTTGGATAGGTAAAGTTTACACAAAAAGGTCGATCAACTATCAAAGATAAAGTTATTTTCTCGTTTTACAACCACCCAAGGGGAAAAGGATATTTACAAACGACACCGTAGTATAAACAACTTCTCCTTATCAATATTATTTAAATGGAACACCCAAGGGAGAACTGTATCACCCCACGTACCCATAAAGTTTACAATTCTCTGCAAGTGTCACTGCCAAAATTATGTCCATACATACACTACTTGTACACTCTGTATCTGGAGACTGTATTCGGCCTTGATCTCTACGAATTCTAAAGTATTCGTAGTACATATCCAATTTGGAGTTAAGTGCAATTCATTCCCCTCCTAGACCAAGTAAATAGATGTACTGGTGACGCAACAACTTACAGGGAAACGTACGAACATATCAGTTGATTTTATGACGCAGAAAGAAAGTTATAAAATACATTTTGACTTTCATTTCTATCTAAAATATTGTCGGATAGGGACATAAATTATGTGAGTATTCTACATCCGTGGTGAAAACAAAATGAAACACATTGTGACATTACGAGTGTACGAGTATATGAATAAACTTTGAGAATCTATCAAGACTAGGATGGGGTTCTCTGTATACTCTCTAAATAGTTGCTTGGGACAGTAACTCTTGCTCCCTGGTCCTTCGAAATGAAAGGATTACGAATAAAACAAATTTTATACGAAGAAACATGTCTTCACGCACAGATGCTGTTGACGGCTATGCTTTGAATGTAAAATAATACAGTAGCAGGGTGTTTATGCTCGCTTTCGGAAAAAGGATATATGTCGGAATTTTGCAATGTTGTCACTTTAAAGATCCTTTATGAATACACTTCGGAAGATTGATTACGTGCTGTAGACACATGTACAATTTGTTGAATCGATGTCAATCGACGAAGGCGATTGATATGGGCCTCAGAAATTGGGACAACTATTAAACAAGCTTTTATATATAATTTTATAGCCTCCTTGAACTTGGTGTGGGCTCGATTATTTTAATTGAAAAATCGCCACAAAGTTTCAAAGTCATGTAGAAAACCAGATGTCAAACTGGCAACAACATTTCATACTGCGGTCAAATCTACACTGAGAGCAAATTTAGAGAAAAATTTTCTCACGCACAAGATTCCTCTAAAACTTGCTGCTAAAGCCAGGTGGACTGAGCACGGCTGTCGTACTAAAATTCAATTCCACAGAAACCCCGAAACGCCGAACGAGTTATCTACCATATACGGATGCCACCATCATCCCTCCAATGCGACGTTGGAATTGGGATATTTGTTGTGAAAGTAAGACAGCTAGTTATCAACTAACTGCTATACAAAATTGCTATAAATGCCTTTCATGTCAGACGAAAGGTACTAGCATATCTACTTCAGTATCGGATCTGATGTATCGGCTTTGTTGGGGAGAAAGAATCCGCAAAAAATTGAATGAAAAAGTTTTAAGTCTGACAACCACAAAATAAATGCTCCAAAACTCCTTTTCATTAATGGTCTCCTATATGCTATTTCTACAGTATCCCTTACTTCTTGGCTGTATAATGGGAAAGACAGCGTACAATGCTAAGCTCCAAGACAGAATGCTGTCTACGGTCATTATAGCGCGAATTTTAAACAACCACCCATAATCTATGAATGGAACTTGCATCGTGAAAGCCGATAACTTATCATTCTCGGTATGTGTATCAATGAGAATCTACATATTCGATGTCGCCAAAAACGCTACGTAATGCCTAGATTTTCTGACGCTATGTAAGATATACCCCGCCTGATCCGGTCACAATGCCTGTAAAAGGTATTTCTCTGTTCAAAATTGGAGTGTAACATAATACTCCAGTGCTCTTAAGACAACTCTGCACATGCTTAATGAAATTCAAAGATAAAACTCACATGTGATGCTGATTTTATACAGGATCAAATCAGCCAACTGGAAATTCTCTGAAATTCTGTGGGTACCTACAATGAATCAAAATCGATTAAAATCAATTTCCAGGTAACCTGTTCAGAACCAGCTCAGCACCAAGTTTTATCACCTAAACTGCACATTAGCTGAGTATTACTACAGCACACCATAGCTAGTATGGTTATCAACGCTGTTATCGACGGTTGTGACAAATTAAATTCTGTTACTTCCTTTATTTGTACATATCCTGGCAACTCGGAAGATTGTATTCAAATTTACATTTTTCGAACATGAAAAACCTTTCTCTCTCATTATATTACCAGAACGTAAGGAACGCACTAAAACCCAGGCCTTTTTGCGTCGGTCTCATGCTCTTTCATTATAATGTTCGGTTTAGATCCGCTCTTATTGTTTCTTTCTTGATCTCATCTGGAGTTCCACAAAGCAGCCATCTTGGTCCTCTTCTTTTCATTTTTACTATTAATGTTCTTTTGAGGGTCCCTTTAGCGACACAAAATTTGTTTAATATATTGTACATATTTATTTCTTCTCCCCATGACCCCGCCCTTCTTCAATAATACGTCGATAGGTTTTCAATCTGGTGCTCCAAACACTGCTTACCTCTTGACAGTACCAAATGCTAATCTTAAAACTTCTCCCCAGCTTCATTTTCTCTAGGTATTATCAACCAGTTCCTCTGGTTCAATCTTTTCAATATCTTGGCTTGTGAGCTTGACTTCCGTCCGCATATCGATAAGATGATCCTTAAAGCAAACTCATCACTTGTCTTTATTAAACGGTGGTTCAAGGAATTTTCCAGATTTCTCTATGTTACCTTTGCGCTTCCCTGATTGAGTTTGCCAGTCAAACTTGATCCCCCTTTCCCAAAGTTTAGATACTCACCGCTGATTCCTCAGATTTGCTCTCAGTGTTATTTCCAGTTAGGTGTTGAAACTTTTTTCCCATTTCCCATTGATGCAAGCCGGACTGAAAATTACACGAAGAACGTTTCTCGCATATCATTCGAGCATTTTCGTCCAGTTTCGTCAGCTTCCAAGCTTCTGCATCGTAGAACAGGACTAAAATGGCCAGTGTTGCGTATAATCTATTTTTTTTTTTTTTTCATCGAAGGAGGGCTTTACTACTCAATAGCGTTCTAAAAGCAAAGAAGCAGCGATTACCAGGATAATTCCTCGCATGATTCCCACCCTGATGCCGTTGTCGGGTTGATAGCAAAGATGAGATAAATAAAGTGCCTTACTACCTCTAAGTTGTAGTTGACATCTGACATCTGAGATCTGACAGCATCTCCTTCGTTTTTCTTTCATTGACCGCTAAACCCATCTTTGCCTCTGGCGCTTCTACTTCAACAGTCGCAAGCACTCGATTGACATCCTGTTCATTCTCCATAGTCATCCTGCAAAAGGTGTCAAAAAACTGCAATAGGAATGTCAAAGTTAGACATGTATACATATAGTTTATTTCTATAGATGACGATCGATGAAAAGGTGGCGTATAGGGGCCGACCGAACAAAGGTTCTTAAGCGTTCACATAATATTTTATTTATCATGTTGGTGAGATTTATTCCAATGTAGATTGCGTCGTTTGGGGGACCTTCCTTCTTTATTATCAGACAAACAATGCTGAGGTTCGTCGGGCATATGTACTTTTGTCGAGCTAGAATTTAGAGATAAGCTGATGAATGCTCCGTGTTCAGTCATCAACTGCTGTCCTAAATAGCTCGGAAGTTAGACCGTCGTGTCCAGGAGCTTTGTTAGTCTTACGCTAAGGAATTGTTGTCCTGAGTTCATCGTGGTCGCATGAACGGAAATGTTGTCTATATTCGGATAACTTCGACAATGCAAGTTTTGACGGCATGAAGGCGAATCACAATACTGTTGAATAGAACCCTAATTACGGATGCTAAATGCAGCCATTATACTATGCGAATAAAGCTGACATACGCGAGTCAGTACCTTTACTATCTATTGGACCATGCAAATCCATTGAAGTTCAGACAGGCATATACGCGATCGACTACTGGTGCAGTAAAAATGGGTTTTCAATCAATCGTGTCAAAACTGAGGTTATTTTCCTTACGACAAACTAAATGCTCTGACTCACTATCCATTTTTTCAACGAAGCTTAGTGTCATCAGGGATAAGAAACTTCTTTGGAATAAATGCGTCACGTCGAAAACCTCTAAGCAGGTTTCGACTTTCGGGCAAGGAAAATTTCATTACTACTGTTCTTACCAAACTTCAAAGTACTCTCAGATTATTGAGGGTTTCATTGGCGTTTTTCTGCCATCGATTCACCGATGAAACCACGTTATGTCCTCTTAAAAAATAAGTGTTTACGACCTTGTGGGCAGAATGTCGTTTGACTCTGGTCTTATACGCATAACGTCTGTTGCAATAGAACGAAATGGATTTTCCGTGTGCTTATAAATGGTTTCGGTCAAAATCTGAACCAGGTAAGCAATGTAGTAGCTTCAGGTAGCTTTAAAACCTATCGACTCATAGGTAGCGGGTCTGGTGTCTTTTTGGAAGACGACAACGTTAGATTGAGATCGTTTGGTTAATTTCCGTCTGGCTTCCAACCAATACTGATGCCAATGAACGATGTTGTGGACAACTGGTAAAGAGAAAGAAATACCTGCGTTTAGCAACCCAAACTATTCCAAAATGTAAAGCTACACTGCATGCAGTCGAAAAGCTGAATTTATTGAATCTATTTTCGGTTCCGGAACATAATATTGTCGTTCTTTAAAAAAACATTATCTCTTCTCCAATTTGTTGGGGACCCAAAAGGCTTGTTGAACTTTGATTGGAAACAGGCATGAAATGGCTAGTTTATTAAAATATAATATCTTGCTTGTATGCAGCTGAATGTCTCTAAGCATTATTCAATAATTAATACGTCAGCATGATCTGCATATGCTTGGACACAGATGTTAATACTTTTAAGGTCTTCCGGGCAAGTGCTTGTCAACATGCGCCACAGATATTTAAAAGAGGACCCCAAAAGTTCTGGTCACTCGGATCTACAGAAAAGCGAGTACCACAATTTTTGTCGGTGATACGCTTGACTGCCTTCGATGGTATTTTCTGTTAATTCTATTACCACTTTTATTATAGCACTTTGCCTTAGGATAGTCGTCTATAAAAGATGATAATGACTCCTGTACTCCATGCAAATGCAGGATTCATCGAAAGCGAATGCTATAACGATGGGTCAATGCCCAGGTTTCCTAGTATGGCTGTGCATGTACTCAACATTATTATTTGCAAGAAATATTGTAGCGACTAGGAGCAAGAACCACAGGAAACAATTTTATCAGATCAAATTAACCTCCACGAATACTTCGAAATCTGGCTTATAAGTCGTTTTATAATATTAAATTCTTTGACCTTCACCACTTCCACCAAAACAATGATGCGATGATGGAAAGGACCAGAAATAGCACCTAAAGCCGACCTTGTTTTTCACTTAACCTTATTAAATTATTCCAGACACGTTTTGTTCTACAAAGTTTCCCTTAATTGAGCCACCAATTTTCATAAATTTCACGAGAGCTATTGAGCGAAGAATATGATATTTAAATTTTCTGCTTATATTCCTTCTTCACGCAGAGTGTAAAGTAAATTTTCCCCAGAACTTTTTCAAAAGTTACTTCAAATCGAAGTCAATCAAATTATAAAGTTAGAAACTTTATCCTTAAAATCAATTACATTTCCTTCAGTTTATCACAATCTTCATGGTTACACACCGCCTATTCTTTTAACATTTTTAACTACCCAATAGAGCTAATAAACATAAAAAAAAGCCAATAGACTGTTCACTCTACTTTTAACAACTCGTTGCAAACAATGAGCAAAATGTTATTTCATTAACTTAATTGAAAAGCATGGAACGTGTCACTTTCAAATATGGAATGTTTACCTCTTTAGTTTTCAGTGGATGACAACTTCAAAAACTTTGGACAGCAAGAATGCTCTTCCAGTCTTTCGACAACCTTTATGACGATTTCATCAATATCATTTCCAAGAAAAGCTGCTTTAATATTATCGAAATCTACTCAACTTCAATTGCGGAATTAAAAACCAAAAAAATTGTATTTTCCTTTCTTTGAGATTATTTTTGGCAAAAGGGTATCTATCCATCCTTTTAAGTAACAACAACCAAAACGGCTACCCCCAATTTGTCCTACCTAATCAATAAGGCATTATTCAAACTTAATTATCGAAAATAAAATCACTTTGCCTGCGATATCAAAATACACAAGCAGGGCAAACACCAAGTGTGGCAAATAACAACTTCCAACCCCTAATATTCCAGTTACTCCCAAAGTACACTTAAAACCGTTTACGATCTGCAAAGCACAAAGCCAGTAGCGTTACTGTGCGCAACTTATGACTTATTAACTTGAAAGCCCTCAAACCGAATATGCAAATTTTTAATAATTTTAAAAGCATATTACAGCTTGTTACCGGTACCAAAATTTGTCGGCCCTGACGAGAGTTCGAGTGCCACAACCTTAGCCAAAGGACTACCTCGACCCCCAAAACAAAAAATCTACTGCGCGCTACCTTTCTGACAAAGAGCATCCCTCTAAACCATGGTGGCAGTCGCTATAGCAGTGTGTTCACAGGTCGTAGTCAGTCCTCTGGCACATTCCTTGCTCCAAAAGAAAAAAAAAGGTCAACACACAAATGGAATGCATTTTTTATGGTTCCCTTCGGAAAATACCTAAGAACTGGAAGAAATGTGGGAGAAATACGGTGGAGAATAAACGAAGTATTGTCGAAAACAACTTTGTTTTGTGTTGGTTTTCTTTGACAAACGTTTGTTTTCGTTTTTAGATCTCACCCTCTCTAAATCATTATTCCCGCCCTAATATTTAACTTGTTAGGTAGCCGCTCTTTAAACAACCATGTAGAAGAATTTGGTCATTTTCATGGCAACTTAATTCAAAGCACAAATGAGAGGTGAAGGTCTTCATAAAAAATTCACGCTTTCCATTTTCTTGTTGCTACAGTTCTCTACCTCAGGGCAAACCGAAATTGATGCATGAAATCAGTACTTATCAAGCAATTTCGTAAGGTAAATAAGGCTGTTCTTTTAAATAGTTGTTCAACTATGTGTGTGTAAAGAAAATTGCACGATTTTGTTGGCCCTAATCACGTACCAAGAACGTCAACAACTTAGCCTGTAATATGCATGCACAACTCCCGGGTCTACCATAAGATATTACTTCGCGAGGCAAGTTAGCAATCATACTGCATTCCACAAGATCCCCCAGCACACAGTATAAATGAGCTGATCTCCATCTAGTCGTCCTCCGATCCGTTCATGTGACCTGCGAGGTCCTCTGCACTGGGCAAATTTGTACTCTCAAGACATGATCCGCATCTTCCTTGTCGTTTGGGCATTCTGGACACAGCATTGAACAATCGTACCCAAATTTATGGTATGGAGATATTTCCGATAATACACAGCAACTGTATAGGATAGTGATTACAGTCCGGCCTTGGTCTCGTTGTCGATGGTTGTCATGATGATGTCATAAACTATCTTGTGGGTTCAACTATCTCTAGTGAAGCTGTGTCTCCTTGCTTGTCTTATTGCTGCCGATGCTGCCCTTTTTTCCCATTTGATTTGTTTTGCCTCCTGCGGGTTCGGTATTCACCTTAGATACAGCCTCTGCATCTCATTTGCAAGGATATTGTGTTTTCGGCTAACACATAGGCTGCTTCGTTGGAAAGTTTGGTGTTCGAAAGTCGCTGACAATTCTGAGTGCTCAGAGCATGTATGCAAAAGACAGGACAGTTTTCTTATTGACGCTTTTACCACTGATGTACCCTCGCATGCTGGGGCAGCATGTTAGACGCCCGAAATGACTACTCTGAACAGCAGCATCTCGCGATCATATCCAGAACCTCCAATATTCGGAAGCATCCGAGAGGGTGCTACATGCAAAGTTGGTGAAGGCCTAAGGCCATCCTATTATTGAGCATCACTCCGAAACATTTTAGGAACTCTTTTGATTGGTTTGTTTACGAATCGAAAGTTCTCATAATCAACGGTTATGCGGCTGGTTATATCAGAAATATTAAGCGCCAACCTCTATGTGGTAATTTGTCTCTCTGTTGCTGAAGTAGTCTGTGACTATGTTCAGTATGCAGTATGATGTACCCATCCTGTACAAGATTTATTAATATACGACCAGCTTTCAAAGCCTGTCAAGCGTTATTACTGCACACTGCTTCTTTGTTCCCCATCCCCACCTTCCCTCTGGCACTTTTATGGCATCGACGATAAAACGCAAGTTTCTGAAGCCGTACTGATGATATGATAGAACCTGTACCTTCCATGATCTTTCCTAGGGTATCAAACACATTGATCAATATAACGAAGATTCTGCAGGTGGTTTGCTAACTTTTAGTAGTAGCTTTAGGTGTTGGATGTTCCTGGTGTGGAAAGAATTTCTTCTTCTAGACACCTTTGCATCATTGCTATAAAGGTGTCAGACTTCACCTTCTTAGTGTCCTTTTTCTGTATGCTAACAGGTCCCGACACTTTTTGGCCTCCACTTCTTCTACATACTTCGACATCTTTTACCGAAATGATTAAGTTCCATACTCCATATGGTGTTTATAATAACGGATCACTTGCGTCACGGCCACCCACCTCTACTGCTTCCCCTCTCTTGATAGAAATCGGCTTTTTGAATCCGAAGATTTATATCGAATTGTTCAATATGTGGTAGCTATCTCAGCAGGCTTGTGCAAATTTTCCCGAACAAGTCGACAAAGCCGTCTTATAAAGGAACTCATAGAAGCCAATATCTGTCAACACAAATGGACCTAAAATCAAAAACCTTTGCGGGATATCTGATGATCATGCTTCTGTACCATAGCGGAGCACTGGGATGATGAGAGTCTAGTATGTATAAAGTGTCCTTAATGTTTCTTGACAAAGCTTATTACTCGAGATAGTCTTCTTGACCTAAGACGTAGACGTAACGATTCATCAATGTAACTGTTTGTTCGATTTCTAATAAGGCTACGCTAATAGCCTTTTAGATAGATTTTTCCATATTGTGCTTCGCTGCCCTCAATCACAGCTAAATCCTATTTTGCGGACATTATTTCAAACGCAGCACTAGCTACTCGCTGTACTTTTTAAGGATAACCGATGTGAATGACACCGCGCGCATTCCATTGTTGGCCGATAAACGTACCTCGGCCTTTTTCGGCTTCGATTCATCAGGTGAAGTTCACTGTCTCTACTGTGCATTGGCCTCTGGTGTGTTGTGAGAAATCCATGTTTCGTCTACAGTTATGAAATGGCGCAAAAACCTTCGAAGTTGTCAAACGATTAAGTTTGTTGTCAATTTTCGTATCCAAATATTATTGCAGAACTGAAATCACTGATTCGTGTGATAAGAATGTAGCCTCTACAAGTTCGTGCTCCTTCACTTATCATTTCATGGATTTTATCGATAATTTTTGTACGTTGACCTCACTTTTTCCCATTTTTACGAAAATTCTCGTAGGCGTCTGTTTCAAATATGCTTTTTGATAAGCAAAATTTTGGATTTGAGATGGCAACGCCATCTGTTTTAATTTCATCAGGGAATTATTGCTCCACAATCATGAGGAGGCTGTGTAATGATCTGGACTTCTTGGGTTATCTCTAGGAATGTAGGGTGAATTTTTGCAAACATTTCTAGCCGCAATACGTGGTGCTTAAATTTCGTTTGTTAAGCATACTCTCCTGCAACGAAATCGTGGAAATGAGTTATGAGTCATTTCTTGTTTGAAATAGTTTCGCGGATAGTCCGTCCGATCCGACAGCCTTGTCTACAACTTTAGATGGGCTAAAGACGCTTACTTCACTTGAGCAGAAATAGAGGCATCTATCGTGCCCGCTATTTAACGGTCTGTGTCTAAGTGGACTATAGCTTACATTTCTTCCAGCACTTGGGCGCTCAACGAAACAGTCAGAAAGATAAAAAATAGTTCAAGAACAATGTGGAATTCTGGCAAAAAAGGTAAAAAGAGGGAAGGAACTTCTCAGGATCCATAAATCAATCAGTTTTGCATAAGGAATTCCTGGCTACCAGGTGAAGCAAAAGGCTTTTAGGTTGACTTACGGAATTTATTCAGAACATTAAAAATACTTGTTTATTCATCTAAATCTATATTGTCCCTTTCAAAGTAACTCCATCGACTGCAACACACTTATGCCAGCGCTTGATCCATTCCTCAAAACATTTTTTGTATTCGGTTTTTGGTATTTCCATCAGTGCTTCCTGCGATTTTTCCATTACTTCCTCTCGGCTGCTGAAACGCGTTCCCCGTAGTGTTTTTTTAACTTTTTAACAGAAAGAAGTCACAGGGAGCCAAATCAGATGAATTTGGTGGCTGTTGGATGGTATTTGTTGCATTTTTCGTCAAAAAATTACGAATAATGATGGCACTGTGCGATGGTGCGTTATCATAGTGCAAAATCCAATCTAATAACGCTCAAATAATACTCTTTGTTTACTGTTTGTCCTTCTGGCAAAAATTCATGATGCACTACACCGTTGTAATCCATAAAAACCGTGAGCATTGCCTTTTTTTTTACTGAAAACGACGTGGCTCATTTGGTGAACGCCATTTACTTGCCTGATGTCTGGATTGTGTGTCGTACTCATAAGCCCACGTTTTGTCTCCAGTAATGATCCTTTTGATGAATGTGGGATCGAATTCAGCCTTGCAAATCATCGCTTTTGCGAAGTCAACACGGTATCTTTTTTGCATGAAATTGACGTCGTTTGGCACCAACTTTACTGCTACACGACGGAAACCCAAATCATTAACCAAAATGTTTTGGACGGATCCATAGGCAATGTTCAAGTACTCCGCTATCTCTCTGATGGTTAATTTGCGGTTATTGACCCACATTTCTTTTATTTCATCAATGTTTCGGTTTTCGATGTCGATGGTCTGCCACTGCATTTATCATCTTCGATTGACTCAAGAGCACTTTTGAACCGCTCGTGCCACTGGTAAACGACCGAAACACTTTTCTAACATTTCCAATGTTCGCGCACCATTGAATCCGTTTTTTTACGCAAAATTTAATACAAGTTTATTATTTAATATAATACATGGACTGAAAAGTGCCGTCTGTAAGAGAGGGCACCACTTGCATTAAATCCATACCATTTTTAGTTAGTACCAACCTTCAAAACATACGTGTATAAATTTGACAGTTGTCGGCCGATTAGTTCTCGAGATATAGCGTTGTGAGTGAAGCAACTTTTGTTATTGTGAAAAAAAATGGATTCAAAGCAATTTCGTGTGTTGATTTATCATTGCATTATTCAATGCAGCCGATGCAAAGAAATTTAAAAGTGGTCATTCAAGCACCGAAGATGATGCACGCAGTGGACGTCCAAAAGAGGCTGTTTCTGATGAAAACATCAAAAAAGTCCAGAAAATGATTATAAATGACCGTAAAGTAAAGTTGATCGAGATAGCTGAGGCTCTGAAGATATCAAAAGAGCGTGTTGGATATATCATACACGAGTATTTGGACATGCGAAAGCTCTGTTCAAAGTGGGTGCCGCGTTTGCTCACAGTCGACCAAAAACAACAACGTGTTGACCGAATTTTTGCGTCGGTATGTGACAAGTGATGAAACTTGGCTCCATCACTTCACACCAGAGTCAAGTCGGCAGTCAGCTGAGTGGCGAGCAGGCGACGAACCTCGTCCAAAACGACCAAAAACTCAACAGTCGGCTGGCAAGGTTATGGCATCCGTATTTTGCGATACACATGGAATAATTTTCATCGACTATCTCCAAAAGGCGCAGACTATCAACAGCGACTATTGCATTGCGTTGTTGGAGCGTTTGAAGGACGAAATCGCAGAAAAACGGCCGCATTTGAAGAAAAAGAAAGTGCTGTTTCATCAAGACAATGCACCGTGTCACAAGTCGATGAAAACGATGTCAAAATTGAATGAATTCGGCTACGAATTGCTTCCCCACCCACCGTATTCTCCAGATTTGGCCTCCAACGACTATTTTCTGTTCGCAGACCTCAAAAAAATGCTCGCCGAAAAGAGATTTAAGACCGATGAAGAAGTAATCGCCGAAACAGAGGCCTATTTTAAAGCTAAACCGAAATCGTACTACAAAACTGATATCGCAAGATTGAAAAATCGTTTCAATCAGTGTATCGCCCTCGAAGGCTACTATATTGATAAATAAAGCTGAATTTTGGAAAAATTTTGTGTTTTACTATAAACCTGCACTGATTTTAAAGCACATGTGTTATTTCTAAAATTGTAAAAAATCGCCAACACACACAGAGATAGATGTACTCTTGGCTACGTAACTTTTGCAAATGTCAAACTATGACGCTAAGATTTAGAGGGTATAATACTTTATTCTTCCTGGTTGCACTCGCGTTTCTTCAAATATCTCAACTACAATACATATATCATAGAACATAGCCGGCTTGAACATGAGTGTGATAGATAATTGTGAGATCTAAATTACTTGAATCCTTGACGGCATCAAAATGGAGAATGTCGTCGAGGTATTTATGAAGGATATTCTTTCAACAGTTTGGCCACACCTGTTTTCGTTTGCTAAATTTGTATAATTGGGACTCATGCATTTATCTGAATTTTTACCCTAAATCTGTTTGATTTAGCAGATTAAAAGAGCAGCTGCAGCCTAGTGGCGTCATCTTTAAAAATTTTGTTTTAACCCTCTACTGCATACGAAGCCAAATATGGCTTTGCATTTTATGATGCATATTTTGCCAAGAAACCCTTTTCGAAAGGACCTGAAATTATTTTTTTAAGTTTAGTGAATTAGTGTATATCCCTCCAAGCAAAAAACAGTACTTTTTCTTTCTGTCTGATAATTAATAATAATTATATTAATTTATATAGGTGATTCCAACACGAACGCGCATTAAAATTGGAAGTAAAATATAAGTTGCGATTTTAAGTGGTAATAACTATAAGTATTTGGTAAGTAAAGTTAACAAAAAAATTACTTTAAGAAGAAAAACATTGTTTAAAAAATTATAAATCAATTTTGAGTTCAAAAATAATTTTAGTTTATCGTTGCGCGTGATTTTTTTCGCGGAGCTATATATGGCTTTATATGCATTAAGGGTTGCGTTTTCAAATATTTCATTTAAATTTCCTTCAGATATAGATAATTTAAAGGTTTATGGACCAATTTCAAATGTCAACTATATTCCTGGGGACGATCTAAGTGTGATGATGATGAAGTAGCAGATTCTGATTTGGAACTTGAGACCGCACTAAATAACAGTGACTGCCTTATAGTGCCCGAAACTGAAACCGAATCTGAGCCTATAATCGAACTAGTTGCATTGACTCCAAAACAAAAAGAAACAAGCCTGAAAATATTTTGTATGGGAGAAAAGAGCAAACACAGAGGATTATTTTTCGTCCTTTTAACGAAGGAGTTAATTTAATTTCTCGTCGATCAGTCAAATTTAAAAGCTCTTCAACACAACATAACTAAGCCAGACAATGTAATAACAAACGAAATGGAGCAGTACATTGGCATGGTGATTTTCACAAGGGTGGCCAAATAATACCCATTAACTGCCGTCACGAACTTAAGCGGTATAACCCAGCCAAGCCTCACAAGTGGGCTTATAAGAACAAAGTTCTAAGTGCAGTTTCCGAGTAACATCTTCTCGAAAATGCACCTGATTTAAGATTCACCAGAATCTTAGTGACGAGGCTTACATTTACAGTTGACAAACATGTCAACCACCACAATTGATATCACAGTCCCAAATTGGAAGTTCGCCTGAACACAAATGGATTACTGTTTTTAAGCACAGTCAGACTAAGCCTAGTCCCCAATTCTAAGATTTCAACAAAAAAAAAAAAAAAATGGAATAACAAGGTTGTGGAAGCATGATTAAAAAAATTACTACACTTGATGGAGTGAAATTGGAACTGGTATTCTATTGCAGTTTGATAACAAGTCTAGAAACAGGCTTTCACAGCGTGTTAGAAGCAAGCCAATCATCACGAAACAGTGAAAATAGAAACAGTACAGATACATTTTTGTTTCTCAAGCTGTTGAGGTTTATGACAAACATGTGGTTGGCGTTGATTTGCTGGAATCCACGCTTGGGTTATACAAAGAAAATATATTTTCGCACGATCGATTTATGCTCAGTAAACGTATGGTTATGTCAGAATGACTTCTGCCTGCCATTATATGATTTTAAAACAAACAAATCACTTTTAAAAAAATGTGGTTGACCTTGCAGTAGGTCAGCTACAATCAGATTTGATAAATGTATAACAAACTTTACACTGTTCTCGTAACCCTTAACGCATACGAAGCCATTTATGGCTTGGTTTTCTATTTTTATAAAAGTTGGTTAAGAATCTTTAAACAACACCATTTTAAGGGACTTTAATTTTTTTTTTTCTGGATTTAATTCATGCAGTTGGGCCAGTTGCTCAAAGATCCCTTGGGGAATTTTAATCAATTTCTTTCTTTCTTTATTAAGTCCAACATGCGTTGAAAAGCTATTATCATTGTACGTCATTTCAATATATGTCATTCATTTGAAGCGTAAACAACAATAATTTTTTTCACTCAAATATGTCGAACTTTGTGGCTGAAAAAGTGTTTTTGCGGGAAGTTCTTCTTCATTACTTTATTATGAAGAAAACTGCTGCCGAAAGTCATCGTATTTTGGTGAAAGTTTATAATGAACATGCGCTAGCTGAGCGAACGTGCCAAAAGTGGTTTGCACGATTTAAAAGTAGTGATTTTGGCTTGGAAGACGATGAACGTCCTGGGCAGACAAAAAAGTTTGAATATGAAGAACTGGAAGCATTACTCTATGAAGATTGTTGCCAAACACAAGAAGAGCTCGCAGAATCTTTGGGTGTCACTCAAACAGCCATTTAAAAATGTTTAAAAGCAGCTGGATATATTCAAAAGCAAGGAAATTGGGTTCCACATGAACTCAAGCCGAGAGACGTCGAAAGGCGGTTTTGCATGTCCGAAATGCTGCTGGAACGCCACAAAAGGAAGTCATTTTTGCATCGGATTGTTACTGATGATTAAAAATGGATCCATTACGTCAACCCCAAGCGCAAAAAATCATATGTGAAACCCTGTCAACCAGCCAAATCAACGGCAAAGCCGAATATCCATGGCTGTATTATGAGCTGCTAAAACCGAGTGAAACCATCAATGGACAACGCTATCGAACACAATTAATCCGTTTGAAGAGAGCAGTAGCCGAAAAATGCCCGGACTATGCGACCAGACACGAGGCAATAATTTTCCATCATGACAACAATCGGCCCACGTTGCTATTCCGGTTAAGAACTATTTGGAAAACAGTGGATGGGAAGTCTTACCCCACCCGCTTTATAACCCAGACCTTGCCCCTTCTGACTACCATTTGTTCCGGTCGATGCAGAACGCCCTCACTGAAATATGGTTCACATCAGAGCAAAATATCAAAAATTGGCTTGATTCATTCTTGGCTGTCAAACCGCCGCATTTCTTTGAATAATACTATTGTACATGTTTTTCCTAAAAAAGCGTTCAAATTTTGAAAAAAAAACCGCACCGTATAAGTTATATACGGTATACAATATTGTAATTGTAATTCTAAGTTTTAAATTGTAATTGTAGTTGTAAAAAATATGTATAAGCTTCATTTAAAAGAATATTTGTTTTTGGAAAGGATTTCTTGAATATTCCGAACATCGAGAACATTCGACCAGTAGTGTTTGCAGAAGTCTGTGCAAATTGTTATTCAAAGCACAAACAAATCTACATTATCTTAAAATGATGGAAGGCCAACCACACGACTTCAAATAATTACAGATCTATTAGACTTTTAAAATTTCACGAAAAACGTACATACATTTATTTCACATCTTCCAAACATATAGTATGTTCATAGTTTCAAATATATAGCATACTTAGTTTGTTTTTGACAGATAGAAGTATTAGACGTGTTTTGGGTGTGCTCGGCGATTTTCAATTATTATAAAAATGTAGCAAAGTATTTACATCGAATATTGTGTAACAAATGGAATCAAGTACCGTACAGCGTCATACGGTAAGTCTGCTCTAAGTAAGAAAAATGTTTACAATTAATATTGATGAATAAGCAAATATTTTTTATAAAAAAGTATAAAGTCACCTTACTTTTTGACTTTGTATAGTATACCGTCTAGTTCAGTAAAACTTCATAAATGACAGGTGGATGTTTACGTAAGTGATCTGAATAGCTACAAATATAGCTAGAAACTACATTAATCTAAAAGGACTTACCATCGGGCTTTTTCGAAATGTTGTAAGTACAGACAGGATTCTTCTCAGATGCTGATCTTTGAAACTTCATTCCTACACTACTTTTTTTGCCTTGAATCAACTCAATTTTGAGAATATAAGCTAACATACAATACGCAGATGTAAACGACTACGTCTGAGGTGGTCCATTCGGAAGGTCCAATTTTGGGCGACTCGTTCGAGCATAGCGACCGGTATCTCGCGGATAACACGAGTAATGTTGGCTTCCAAAGCGTCAATCGTAGCTAGCCTATTCTTGAAGAGATGAGACTTTGCATATCCCTAGAAAAAATTGTATAAAGGTGTTATATCGCAAGACCTAGGCGGCCAATTTACCGTAGCAAAACGTGAAATTAAGTGCACACCAAAATGATTTCTCAACAAGTCCATTGTTTTACACGCTGTATGGCTCGTAACCCCGTCTTGTTGAAACCAGAGTTTACCGAGACCATGCACTTAAATTTCAGGAAGCACATAGTCCGTTAACCTAGCACGATAACGGTTGCAATTGACAGTAACATTCTGATTTGCCTCATTTTTGAAGAAATATGAACCAAACACACCACACCGTTGTTTTTAATAGATATAATGGTAGTTCTTGGTGCTCTTCGGGTTAATCAACAGCCCAAATACGGCAGTTTTTTTCATTAACGTATCAATTGAGCCAGAAATGGACTTTATCACTGAACAAAATTTCACGATAAAACATCGGATTTTCATTGAATTTTTCCAGAGCCCATTCACTAAAAAAATTGACGTAAATTTTTAGCATTTTTCTCTTTAAGAAATTGTCTTAATTGAAGAACACGAAAAACGGGTGCTCCCTTTAAACTGATTGGAAACCGCATCCATGTCGTTAGACGCCTTTCGTGTTACAATACTGACTACAACATCCAGTTTTATATGTATTGTAACAGGCGCATTAACAATAATAACTTCATTTCTTTTGCAATCATTGTATCTCAAATATTTTGAGGTTGCCATAGCACTTTCCCCAGCCTGACTTTTTTTAAAGTATCAACTTGTGTCTTTGTTTTGGTCCGCGATAGGTATTTGTTATCTAATCAACCGTTCTATTATACAAGCTAAATGGCACACACATGCACGGTGATCCCAGGTGGAGGAGGCACGCCCGATAAGATAACTATGTGAACTCCACTTTCAGAGCAGTCAAGAGTAAGTATGTCCTCTTATGAATCAAGTACTTCAGCTAATCTCGTTTTTGTCACTGCGTCCTTATTCACCCAGACAAATTTTATTATCCCTACCACTTCATGGTAAAAGCCTTCTGCCATATGGGTTAGATAAATGGGAACCGAAAAAATCAATAAAACACTCGATTTTCAGTTCCACAAATCTTCAACACGATTTCCCAAAAATTTAACTGCTTGCCGCCCTCGCCTGTCCCCTGCCCCCTGTCGCAGGCATTACTGACATAAATCTCCGAAATTAAACAATTTCACAAGTGTCTACTCTCGAGAAAACAGTAAAATTTCTACAACTTCTCCAAACCCATAACGTTTCGGAGTTGAAGCCTACTCAGATAATCTGCTAACTAATTTACGAGAACATTTGCAAATGACACTGAATCTTCTTCCACAAAGAAAAAAATAATAATAATAAGAAACACTCTCTGAAAATATTCATCTCGTCGAAGAGTATACCCACACCCTTGTCACCATTTTTGGATGTTCGTACTTAACCTCCACCCTAATTCACTTTCTGTTTCGAATTTTAAATCAGTTATTTGAAGTAGGATCTACAACGGGACACCCCATAGAGATTGCCTCCTCCATACTTGGAACTAGTGTTGGAGTATGTCTCCTATTTTCTGTTTCTACTCTATTTTCCCCACTCGAGTCCCAGGGATTTTGAGGATTCCTCGTGCTATGTGCTATGTATACCGTGTTTCCAGCTCCGAGACAATAATTTTTAATCTCTTTCAATTCTCTGGGCTTGATTTAGCATTGTAGACGTGTTCGAGATGAAGTCAGTCGTTTGTTTGAAACGGTCGGTGCTCTGTTTTACGCCTTCTTCTACTATGCACTACACCACGAGGTGATGGCGAATTATGGTTTTAAAATTAAAAGTAATGGCACTGCAATGACGTGCCGACAATTCATGACCATAGCCTGTAGACAACCCTGGCAGCAGCCAACATTTACTGCCGGATGTTGCGGTGAATACCAGGATTAGAGATGGAACGGACCTTAAAGGGATGCCGTTAGTTATGGGGTGCTGGCAGTTTAACTAACAAATGGCTTGATAGCAGTTATTCGAGTACGAATATGTATGGTTCTGGTGGTAGGTTTACTGGTTTAGATTGCGAATAGAAAAAAAAGGAAAGGAAGAGCCAGTGAAACATTGAAAATTACTTACCCAGTGGAATTCCAGTCACGTTTTGAGGACCCTAACCTCGTTGAGCATCATTCCACTTGAAAGGCTGCGGTTACTGAATATTGGATTAGGCCTCGATCCGAACACGTGTTGATTTGAATGATTTGCTCATAAGGCCATGAAAAGAGGACTAAAATCGATATCTTCGCAGTTAATTTGTAATTTGAACATTTTGCTGCAATCCCTTCAAACACTGGCGTTCTTGGGTTGAGTTCTTATCAATTAGGAAGCGAACATAGAGTACCTCCTCTGTACAAGGGTGTCTTCGACACCGCAACTGTAAACGAATCACTAATTTTTCGGATCAAAGTAATGGAAGTAAAAAGATATTTTCAATAATGCCTGTAGGCTACATCAAAAATTGGCCTTCAGTCAATTTAAAAAGCAGATTGGCTTGACTTGTATAGCCCTGAAATGTGTTACCATCCATTTCGTGGAGAACCTAAGTATCTGGTGTTTATTTATATGAACTAAACGAGTCGAAAACTCCTAAAGCGCTTTCTTGTAGCTCAAGGGCTAGGGCTTATTGGCATTGATGGCCCTCTGGTCTTTATTCGAGTACTCAGGATTTTAGATTTAGAACTCACTAGCTTCTCGTTGTGACGGCCTGCGTCAACTGCAAGAACTTTCGTTATCATTTTACCAAAGAATAAAAGGTCTCTTGTGTTTAACGTGGACAGTAATGCAGACCTTATCCCACGAGGCATCTATGCTTTTATCAGGATTAATAAAATGCGTCAATCAACGCAATTCAAATGGTATTAATACCACCCACAGAAGCTACTAGAAGTCGTGCACCAGGCACGATCCTGTTCCTTGGAAAAGGATTGAGGCCTATCTACAATTTCTGCTATTCTATAGATCATGGCACCCGATTGCAGTGCAATTCCACATCGAGCAGAACGATCAGTTCCATTACCATCAAATGGTTGAACACAAGCTGCAACACGCTAAAATATAATATGTAGTACCAGGTAATAGCTTCTTGTGGCACCTTTGACACCGTAAAAATCGTCAACAAAATATTTTCAATATTTATTTAGTTTCCACGTGCTAGCTACCTACCTGCTAGCCCAAAATGAGTCTAAAACTTAAATCTGGCCCACACATGAACGATTTATCCCTCAGGAAATCGTAAGTAGCCCGGCCTTTTTCGCTTTTATCCTACCTATATTGCCATCTAGACGTGATGCATTCATCTAGCAAGGATTTAAGCTCACTCAAGGATAAATCCCCCTGCAGACACTCAGTCACTCGCACTTAAAGGAATATCTTTCCTGATTCTGATACAACTACGTATCACTTCCAAGTCCAGTGGAGGCACTCCCAATAGTGCTTGAATTTTCTCTGTTGGAAAATCTGAGCAAAATCACTCTTTGGTAAGATAAATTCCTCCGGCGACCAGTCACAGACTTAACTGTGCTGTACAATACCGATGCCACAAAGGTTTCATAGGCAAGTCCCCTGTCGGACCTCAGAATGCATGCAACCTGTCCACCAGCACTCAGTCAACTCTTCTTTAAACGTAACAGGTGCAATGTGAAATTAAAGCGCTTTCTCATGGTTATGCCCAGATACTTGACATCGGTCACATATCTGAGGCCAACTCCATTCAAGCTGATCGTGGGAGGTCGACTTATTGAGAATTTGCCAAGATACGCTCACAACAACCCGATTACTCCATTTCGCCACAATTGACAGAAATTTCTCTTCTTAAGCAATGTCCCTGCATCCAAGCTCATGCAAGCTGGTTATGATTGAGGGCCAGCCCAAACTGCCAAAGGCACCTTTAAAATCATTGAAGGGGCCTACGACATATGTGGAGTTATCGTTCTGAAAACAGACCATGCATCCTCAACATTCTTTGCCTCTTTTGAAGCCAAATTGTATAGAAAAATTGACTCAGTCGTACCTTCCAAAAGCCTTTTTACAGTTTTCTACACAGATAGTAGATCTGACCTCAGAAACAATCCGTATTGTGAGACACGAAATTCCTCCAAGCGCTTTCCTTAGCGCACAACCAAGTCATCGTGTCTCTATTACTTTCGTCGGAATGATCTCAACTTGAATCCAATTGTGATCACTCACCCGTGAGCTTTCGTGCCACCTAAAACTAAACGCCTTAAAAACTGCCACGTTAGCGAAGGTAACTTCAATGTCACCTCTGCCAATGCACACATCAAAAGAATATGCCTAACTCCGCTCGTTGATGAAATGGACATAGTTTGCAACCGCCCATTCATCAAGAAGCTCCCCATGCTGATGGTTCCGGTAACCAGTTAAAAGTGGACCACATTGGTGTTAACTCCACAACCGAAAATGAGGGGTTCACCGCCGGCTAACGAAAACAAAGCATCCACGTACTCAACATATGCTTCAATTTTCTCCCTGAACTTGGAATTGATGCTGGCAACAAAAATCCTCCCGAACGCCCCTTCCACGCTAGCACAAACGCCCCATTCGCTGTAAGAAACAAGAATACAAATTTAATTGGCATCCTTTAAATTATTGCAGCATTTCCTTTGGTATCAGGGAAGTCCCGCATTTCTACTGGTAAACTTCTAATCTATCCATTGAATCACTATAAAATCGACCCCATACATGCTGCATTATCGCCTTGAGAATACTAGTTTCTAGACTCAACAACAGGAGCACCCCATTCTAGCCTTATATTGCCTTACCCGGAACGGATACTATTGTACTTAATGTAGCGCCTTCATGTGCTACGTAAAGCGTTTATAGTTTTCGAAGAACTATCTAAAACACGTCTGTGGTACTTCCTTCTACAACCTTTCATGGTTTGGAAACCATCTTCAGCTTGCTATTATGCGCAACTTCTAGAACATACAGACGGTGTTACACCCTCCTGAACTCTTCAGTTGTTATGATGGTGTACACCGCACGGACAACAACCCTATAAGTAGGCTTCTATGGCACTGCCACGTCATGATGCACGTTTTTGAATTTGTTTCTGGTAGCCACAATTCCCTCCGTTTCGACAACCAAAGGTGTGCGTTTTACTCGTAATCTCCCATTTTTAAGCTGTCTGATCGCGTTAACGCTTACTCACAGGATGGGAGCAATTTTATTCATTATTTTTTAGGCAACCTCCGTGGAGGAAGCATTCGCCCTTTTACTCTTTACCACCACAGACCGGAATCACCTGCCATCCAGGCTACCTTTCTACCTGACCGGTCTGAAAATTTCTTGGTGACACTTTGACGTGCCCCATTTGCACCCGTTAACTCTCACCGAAATAATTCTTTTAAGTTCCCTAAACTTTTGATGCCACTTTTATGCCAAATCTGGATGCTTCTGCTTACCAAAGCACAATCGTACTCATAAATAGAATAAACGCTTGCTATGCGATGGGGATTACTTTGAAAGATTCAATTTTAATTTAAATAAATAAACTTTAGCATACGTATGTATGCTAATATCATTTTGAAAATAACTTTTTGGAACTTTTTGACAAGGTGTTCTGAGTTTTTTTTGAAAGCGCAGCTCGTCAGAATACCCTTGCAATAAACACTTGGAGATAGAGTGGAACAATTCAACATTCATACCACCTTGATCGAAATTAGTGAAATTATTCAGAAGATTAAAAATACAATTTTATTCATCTAAATCTATATTGTCCCCTTTAAAGTAATCCCCATCGACTGCAACACACTTATCAGCTCTTGATCAAATCCTCGAAACTATTTTTATATTCGGTTTTCGGTATGTCCAATAGTGCTTCCTGCGATTTTTCCATTACTTCCTCTCGGCTGCTGAAACGCGTTCCCCATAGCGGTTTTGTAACTCGATTGAACAGAATGAAGTCACAGGGAGCCAAATTAGGTGAATTCGGTGGCTGTTGGATGGTATTTGTTGCATTTTTCGTCAAAAAATTACGAATAATGATTGCAATGTGCGACGGTGCGTTATCATGGTGCAAAATCCACGAGTTTTCTGCCCACAATTCTGGTGTCTTTCGGCGAATTGCTTCACGCAAACCTCTCATAACGCCCAAATAATAGTCTTTGTTTACTGTCTCGTCTTCTGGCAAAAATTCATGATGCACTACACCGTTGTAATCCATGAAAACCGTGAGCATTGCCTTCTTTTTGGACTGAAAATGATGTGATTTTTTTGGTTTCGGCTCATTTGGTGAACGTCATTCACTTGCCTGATGTCTGGATTGCGTGTCGTACTCATAAACCCACATCTTGTCTCCAGTAATGATCCTTTTGATGAATGTGGGATCGGATTCAGCCTCGCAAATCATCGCTTTTGCGAAATTGACGTCTTTTGGTACCAACTTTTCTGCTACACGACGGAAACCAAAATGTCTTGGACAGATCCATAGGTAATGTTCAAGTCCTCCGCTATCTCTCTGATAGTTAATTTCTTTTACTTCATCAATGTTTTCGTCGGTTTTCGATGTCGATGGTCTGCCACTGCATTCATCATCTTCGATTGACTCACCACCACTTTTGAACCGCTCGTGCCACTGATAAACGACCGTTTTCTTTAGAGAATCGTTTCCGAAACACTTTTCCAACATTTCCAACGTTCGCGGACCATGAAATCCATTTTTTACGCAAAATTTAATACAAGTTCGTTGTTGCAAATTTATATCCATTTCTAAAATTGTAAAAAATCACCAACACACACAGAGATAGATGTACTCTTGGCTCGGTAACTTTTGCAAATGTCAAGCTATAACGCTAAGATATAAAATAGAGGGAATGTCAACAACAGATGTATCAAAAACAGAACTCAAATCGGAACAATGGGAGCGCCACACGGTGACGCCACTGGGAACTTTTTGATCAAGGTGGTATTTTGGATAGGATCATTCTACGGAATTTTAGGCCTGATAAAAAAAGTTTCTAAACTGAAGTGTCTACCCAGGAAGAACTAATGTAGATTCTCCGTTTAACGGTTGAATACAGATTTGCAGCGATTAAAAAACTTCTAGGCAAGTTAATTAAGACCAATTTGGAAGAAAACTAGAATCTGTACAGATAAAAACAAATAGTAATAAAGAAAGCTAATTCGGATTTTGAGGAGTACCTCCTGTAAAAACTTTTGCCGAAAGATCGAAACACTCGGTGAAACCACCAGACTAATCAACGTCCTTAAAACATAGAAACCAGCCACTCAGAAAATGTTTTCCCCTTCCCAAAGCGGTTACAGAAGTTATTTCGAGCAGATCTACAATGTGGGGCAAAAGTGATGTCATAATGTGAATTGATATTTATGTTTAGAATTCGTTGAAAACAAACAATGGAGTGATACAAATCTGAAGAGCGCGCAATTATTGTTACTACTTATTTGACCAATTCCCACTCTGTTGTTTTAACGCACCGTGAATTTCTTCGTCGTTTTCCTCATCGTCTTGCACCATGTGCGCGAGCAAATTAAGCATTTGTCTGATCGTCTCATGCAAACTGGGTCCACTAGACACGTTCAAAAAAGTGACCGACCACATATTTCTCGTACTACCGAGAGAGTCACTGCTATGGCAGAGGACATCCGAAATAATCCACATACATCGTCGGGGCAATGAAGCACACAATTTAGAACCAGCAGACGTTCGTTGCGTCGGATTTTAGTGCAAGATCTGAAGATGTTTCCCTATAAAATGCAAAACGTTCACCAATAGCTGCCTGCTTATCGTTAAGTGAGGTTTCTGGTTCTGTGTGCCATTTGCAATGCCGTAACTGGTGAGCACTACAAACAGATGTTGAACAAGTTTTTTTATGACGCAAGTAAGACGGAGCAACCGCAAGTAGCCCGGGCAACTGTGAAAATTTTAAATCACCAATTTCCAGGCCGCTTCCTTTGGGGCTTTTTGAAATGTCGCGCTTACTACAACAAACCAGAAATCCTGAAAGCCAACATTGATGATGAAATAACCCTTTTTGGGTCTGATGTTTTGCGAGCAACAATTCCAAATGGCATAAAACGAGCACAAATGTACAAGGTAGCGCAAAATTAACCATACAATTTTTTTCTTTTTTACTAAACAAAAACAAATGATTTTGAGTGATGGAAATCTTTACTTGAACCTTTACAATTGTTTTTGTTAAGTGTTGATGTTGATACACATTTGTTCCCGTTCCGCCTCACCTCACAGTGGCTTTGAGTGGATGTAATGGTTCTTCGTGCTTATTGACCTATTATTGGCTTTTGGTGTAACCACTTAAGTAAAAATGCGCCTCGTCGCTCATGAAGATTTTCGACACAAAATCGTTCTCTTCGTTGTTGAGATTAAAAATGACCTTACAGTAATTCACACGCGACTGACGGTCAAAAGGCATTAACTGATTGCACTTTGTACTTTGTACTGATTGCATGTGTTAGTCTTTCACTAAAATTCGCTGTAGGGTACGTCTGGTGATGTCCAAGTGCATGGCCCGTCGTCTGGTTGATGTAACTTCGTTCTCAGTGACATAGGTAGCCACAGCCGCGATATTCTCGGCTGAGCGACCAGTCCGATTGCGGCCACGCCTTGCATGGTCTCCTGTAGTTTCACTCTGTTCGAGTCGAGTAGCTAAGCGCCTGATTGTTTGCGCAGTTGCCGCGACACGATTAGTAAATCGACATCGAAATTCACGCTGCATCGAAACAATTATTCTACGCTCTTGCGGAGTATAGTGCTCCATTGCTGGTCTGTTTGTTTACTGCAGCTGTCTATTTCACAAATGTTAAATATGATTGACGTACGACGTCATTTGCAAAAATTATACCATCTTTCCATAGGGTGATTCATTTTGCGCCTCCTTGAACATCAAATCAGTAGTTAATCATCTGACCGATATCATTTTGTATACTTAACGTCATCAATTTTACACCTTCAAGCAAACGCTTCGTGAAAACTGAACTCATAGTAATGACTTTTGCCCCACCTTGTATATCTAGTCTTAAGCTTGTTTCGAAAGGGTCAATGTTAGGCACAATTTTATTCTGTATGTTTGTAAACGACCTTCCTCTGTATCTAAACATAATTCAGTTCACATTTACGCTAATAGCGTCCCATTCCATATAGCCCGACCCATTAATAACATTCCTGAATTAGTCCAATACATTAATGAGGAGCTTGACAGTGTAACCAGTTGGGCCACAGACAATGGTCTCTTACTACATCCAAGAAAGTCTTAATCATAGTACTTTCCATATATTACAACAAAGTTTATCTCCAGTCTTCACCTGACATTTGGCTCTTTGACGATAAATTAAACACTGTTTAATCGGTTACCAGTTTAGGATTCCTTATTGATCACAAGCTGTCTGGGTATTCCTATACCTACTTATTCTGTTACTCGTCGTGTCTACGGAAACTTTCATAAAGCTTGTCGAAATGCTTTTTGCACTGCTTATTACCTACGCCGATATAGACACTATTGCAGCCTCGACCTATTGTACCAACGTAAATGTCTGGTGTCTTTTAATGGTGCAGTGCGTTACATCCACGTCTGCGTAGATTTGATCATATCTCGAAATTCTCTAGGAATTTGTTCTTCTTCTTGTTCTAGCAGAACTCTAAACATTATTACACCCCATTTTCGTTACGTAAACTCTTCCCGTCTATTCTTTGTTTACTTAATTCAAGTTTAGATACAATCTCACATTAAAGCTGTTGCCAGACAAAACTTACTTTTTCTGTATCTACGTTTCTTTCTTATTTCTACACCCTTTCCTATTCCCACTTTTATTATCTATTGGGTATATATTTTAATTCGTGCGGTTTTTTTTTTCAAAATTTAAACGTTTATTTAAGAAAAACATGTACAATAGTATTATTCAAAGTATTGCCCATCTGAAGCTATGACTTTTTCCCATCTTTCTGGCAATTTGTGGATCCCATCCCAAAAGAACTGCGCCGGCTTGGCAGCCAAGAATGAATCAAGCCAATTTTTGATATTCTTAACCGGAATAGCAACGTGGGGATGAGCGTTGTCATGATGAAAAATTATTGCCTCGTGTCTGGTCGCATATTCCGGGAGTTTTTCGGCTACTGCTCTCTTCAAATGGATTAATTGTGTTCGGTAGCGTTGTCCATTGATGATTTCACCCAGTTTTAGCAGCTCATAATAAAGCACACTCATCTGAACCCACCAAATACAGAGCATTACCTTCGCGCCATGGATATTCGGCTTTGCCGTTGATTTGGCTGGTTGGCCGGGTTTCATATATGATTTTTTGCGCTTGAGGTTATCGTAGTGGATCCATTTTTCATCTTGTGTTTGGCAACAATCTTCATAGAGTAATGCTCCGAGTTCTTCATCTTTAAACTTTTTTGGCTGCCCAGGACGTTCATCGTCTTCCAAGCCAAAATCACCACTTTTAAATCGTGTAAACCACTTTTGGCACGTTTGCTCAGCTATCGCATGTTCACCATAAACTTCCACCAAAATACGATGACTTTCGGGAGCAGTTTTCAGTAATGAAGAAGAACTCCCCGCAAAAACACTTTTTCAGGCACAAAATTCGACATATTTGAGTGAAAAAATTTATTGATGTTTACGCTTCAAATGAATGATATATACTGAAATGACGTACAATGACAGTAGCTTTCCAAAGCATGTTAAAATGGAATAATAAAATTAAATAATACAAGTTACGCCATCTCTTAGAAACCGTACGAAGTTATAAACCCAATATATACTCGTATGCAAATAATTATTTTTGTATTAAGTTTAAGCGCTGTAGCATTAAGTTTTATGTATGTACTATAAAAGATTAAATCTTAATACCTATGAATTACATTCATTACTATATATGTACCATAAATAAATTGAATTGATATCCTTTGCCTAGTACAATGGCATACGTTCAGTAATTCTACAAAAAGGTATAGACCAGCTGCCGGCAAATATGAAGAGAATCTTCACTAATAACCTGGAACTGGCAAATATATACACCAGACGAACAGTAAGCGTAACCTTTATACCGAAAATCCGAAAAGAGAACTACATGCTTGCCAAGATCTTCAGACCTATCAACAACATATAACATGCAACATGCCTAACAACGTGGAAAATCCTGCGAGATTGCGGTTCAAAATCTACTACGCACTTTGCACTTTTATCAACATTGAGTGTGCTTTCGACAAAGTAAGTTTTGCCAACAAGGGCATTTTAACTAGGCCAAAAAGGATGGAATGGGACCCCGATCTCGAAAGAGCTGGCAAATTTAGACGTGATCGAAGATTGGTACCCTAGAAATGGACTTTAGTCAATTTCAACTTCCAACACAAAGGTTGTTTTCTTTACGAAGTGGAAAAGGACTTCTGGTCTAATTTTTCTAGCGATTCAGGGTATCAATCTATGTTTCTACACTGAAGTCAAGTATTTATGATCATTCTATGATAGATAACAATCTTTTTGGGACCTGACAACGAAAAACTTCCAGGCACTGTCGCCATTCTAGCAATGTAAGGAGGGTTTCGTCAAGACTGGTGGAACAAACCTTTATGAATGCACGCCACTCTTTCTTTCACGAGTATCAAACTCTGTCTTAGCCCACATGCATAACTCTGACTGATGAGCTCCCTTTTCTTGATATTCATATCATTGGCTGCATCTCAAAACCATTTTCGGTTGGGGCAGCAGGGTAAGGGTGTATATTTCCCTTGTGACAACAGGGTGGCACGCTGGCGATGCTCGTTAGTAGTTCTTGCAGATGCACGCAAGAAACAAATATTCTTGTTTTTTTTTTTATTTTTTATTTTTTATTTTTTATTTTTTTTTTTTTTTTTTTTTGTTTTGCAATTTTCCGATTTATAATGTCTTTAGTTTTCTGTGTTTTTGGATTTTTAAGGATTAAATTTTGTACACACGCCAGTTCATCAGTCACTCTCTACATTTGCTGGCGAAAAAAAAAAGAAAAATAAAAAAAAAGGTTGCCAATTTACACTAATAGTTCTTAAGGTTGTTCTGCTTTAGGATTTAGTTTTAGTTTTATTTACCTTGCAAGCCGAATGTCTTATGGAAATGCCGTCTGATGCAATGACACCAAAACTCTTGCTATTACGAAAAAAAAACCGATTTGGCTAACGCTCAGGTTTCGTCCAGAATCTGATCTGATATCTTTCTGGAGGACGACAACGTTAGGAAAACTAACGTCTTTCTTCCAAGCGCAGATATGCGCAAACTTAATTCTAATGAATCAGTGCAGGGGAGAAAAAATATTTACGTTCTAAGGGACAACCAAACTGCGCTTAAAGACCCTGCCATCTCTTCGAGAATACACGGCTTCTCTGAACGCTGGAAATGAAATCGCCGATAAACTTACTAGAAAAGGCTCAGAGCAGAGTTTCTCAGGACCCGGACTTGCATTAAAACTGCTAGCGTCCTCGGTTAGGGCTTCTATTGACAGTTCGGTTCGGTTCGGTTCGATCTTCGTAGCAGAAAACTATGCTTATTCTACGTCTGTATCTTTTACACTTAGATGTTTAGCAGCATCGTGCATTTGCTATGACATTTACCACGAGAGTGACGAGGTGCACTCGCAAAATTTATTCTTCGCTCCTTATGTATTGAAATAAAAATAAAAATTAAATAACTTAGAAAGTTAAAACACAAAACACACAGCGCGGGTATCCCAAGTCTCCCGCTTTCGGTAATAGTACTTTTGCTTGCACTCGGTCACTGCTGTTGCTGCATTTGTCATACAAGGGCAATAACTGAGTGTACGAATATCTAGCAACAATGGATAGTGGGTCTACTGTTTCCCATTGTTTTAAGGGCACAACACCTACAACAATTTGATTCGGTAAACCAATTTCTGAATAATCGCTTCTCAGCTTTACTTAGCACCTTCAGTTCTTGTGTTTTTTGTGTTTTTTTTGTAATTATGACTTGAGTATTCAGGGTGGACGTAGCCAATATACGCGGGTGAAAAATTAATAACCTTCCTATGTACGTCTGCGTCTCTAAGTACAGACCAGCTATTTTGGCACTTAGCGAAACACAGATAGATAGATGCCTATGATACATGAATTGTATGCAAGACAGCTGATAACGCAGATCTGAACACACTATTCTTTTCTAATGGCGGCTTTCCCATCTACGTGCATATTGATGTACAATAGTATACCATACTCCAACACAATTTTGTCCCTGTCCCAATTCGGAATTCAATCACAACAGGTCAAAATTCTACTACTACTGCTTTATTTGCACAAGACTCAAATGATTTTAATATACATAATTCTGGATAGGCAGCACCCGAAGGACGGTTTGTTGTGATCCTTGCTGTGGAAAATAACGTGACCCAGCATGTACATGAGTGCAACGAATACTAGATGTTAATAGTCTTACCGCTAACACCATGGACTGGTTCATAATTTCTCACCGAAACAAGTACACAATTGATGTGATTTCCCCTTTAGGCTCGTCAGACCATTGCGTCATATCAGTTTATTTCTCGTACATATATTATAGTTAGAGAAAAGATTCCTAAACAAGCTCTATGATAATACAAGAAAGCCAATTGGAGCAAACTTGATAGCTTCCTTAGGAATTTTAACTTGTCGTTATGTTTCCTAGATAACGACGTAGATGTCGCTGAATATATATGATCATAATACTTCTTACAATGAGATCTTTCATCCCTCAGCAGATGTAGAGTATCAAACCAAAAGAAAAGGCATGGTACGACTCAAGCTGTTAAGAGGCTTTCAAGGTTATAAAAATGTTTTATCGGTTCTACAAGAGCAACATGACATGTTTCGAAGGGAAACGCCAGCGTATGTTAAGTTCATCAAATTCCGATAATAACAGCATAACCAATTGGAGAACAATCAACAGATGATTTTAAAATTTAATGCTGTCGACTGTCATTAAAACAAAAATTATCCATGAATGGCACTAGCATCGTCAAAGCCGAAAAACTTCCCATTCCCGGTATGTATGTCAATAATAACTTACCATGGAATGACCACATATTTGATGTCGTGAAAAATGCTGCGAAATGTCAAGGTTTCCTCAAGCGATGTAATAAATACGTTACTTCCTCTGATCGGGCCTTAATATCCAAGTCATTTATACACCCAGAATTGGAGTACAATTCCCACATCTGGCCAGGTGCTCTAAATAATTTTCTCCATCTGCTGCATAGGATTCAACAGAAAACTTTGACACCCTCGAAAAACGAAATAATGTATCCTGTCTCACTTTGTTCTATCTATATTTTCTTTACCAGTGCTTCACCGAAATCTCCAGTAATATTCCTCCCCCTCAAACCTTCAGCCGTAACACCCGTCTCACTATGTATGAATGCTCATCAGTATACCCTCAACCCATTTTCGGACGTACTCTGAAATACCGAGATTCGTTCCTAAGCCGAGCTCGCTATTTCCTAGCCATTATAACTTGAAAACATTTAAAAACAGTGTACATCGGTACTTCTCTTTTCTTCCTCCATAAATTTTCTTCGGTCGCGTGAATGTACAAACATGTAAAGGGTAAAATAAAAACAACTGCCAAATCTTTTGTGTTAAAAACGTTATTACCCCTTTCTTCGAACATTGCTTAAAACTCTTTTCAAGGAATTCCTTATCAAATTAATCTTTGCAAATTAAGGTTTAGGATCCACCCCCATATGCCCAATTGCCTAGGTATGAATTTTTCCAGCATATCTGCAAAACTATTATGTATGCGCCGCCTAATTAACTGATCTCTAGGAATAAGTCAATTAAGCTAAATCATCAACAATGCTTGTGTCCTTTTTTATGGCTACAATAGCTTACATATTGTAAAATAAATAGGGATAACCCAGGTAAAATTACGTAATCGCAGGCTGGGTGTTAAAAGTCTCTCTATGTTTCTACCTGCATGGCTATCTTCCTATCTTTATGACTGATTGATCAGACTATAAATATTTTTGGGCAACCGCGTAAGGCATCAGTCAGTTTTCAAAATCAGTAAGTTTAAGTGCATCCACAGAATTTTGTTTGTACAATGTCGACAGATTGCCGAATTCCTAAATGCTCGTGGAGTGGAGGAAAGACTCAGCTCCTAGAACACTGTCGGCAGCATCACAAACATTTAGTTAAGGAAACGGAAAACGGGAAAACTTTCAAATTAACTTTTAAGGATCTCTTTACCAAGGCTTATCTTCTCAATACCCGCGAAGGACTATACTGGTCTATACTGAACTCAGATAGTATGGAACATTTAATCCAAAGAGGAATATTTGTGGTGACGGGCTATAAGAATTGTGAATACAGAATCAGATTGGGGAACTGCAGTGATGATTACACTACTAGTGTGGGTCCATTTCCTGTAAGATGGGAACGTTCGACAAAATTCGATTGGAGCCTTACATTTGAAGACATCGAGCACTATACCAATCTGATGCCATCAAGAAGCTTAGAGATTCAAATCGATCCCAAGTGTCTAGAAATTAAAGATGAAAGCTATGAATGTCACTTTAGACCAACGCAATTTAAATTTACCTATGAGAGATTGTCAAAGTGTCTGGAGATACATCAATTTAGAACGGAACTTTATGAATGTAATTCATTTGAAGAAATATTTATGGCGGTAATATAGCTTAAAGACAACCTAAAAGTTATTTGTAAAAAGTCAGTAACAAATAAAATATTTTATACAAAATGTAAGCGAAATAAAAACAAATCTTTAAATACTTTATAGCTATGAATAACAACAATTTAAATAAATTAATTAATAAAGAGAAATTCTATTCATAAAAGTATATATATATTTTCTTTATTTTAAACAAATAATTTTATTTGGTTGAGCCTGGTCAATATCATTCTAACCCATTTCGAGTAAAATACCAATACAATAGCATACAATACCAAGAAATGAAGAACAGAGTCGCTTCTGAGTCCATGTAGAGAAGAAGAGTTTCCTATTGAAAGGATTGGAGTTTCAAATGAAGTTGCAGTACGTATTAACAGAGATAGTACATAGGAGTGTTTTTTTTTTTTTCTATAATTAGCACATTCTATATATATTGCACGCTTTATGTTTTGAACATGGCGGGCGTAGCAAATGTAGAGAAGATGAAAAAAGAGATATCAGTGCACATTGGTCTTAAATATTTGCAAGTTATAACAAACCGGAAATAGAGATCTCAGCGAGGCATACCATAAGCTAGTTGTACAGCTTAGGAATCTGGCCGTTTAAAAATTATGGGAAAGATCCCAAAGTCTGGGAAATGGGTGCCACATAAATTAAATGAAAGACAGATGAAAAAAAAAAAATGATCAATTTGAACAATGCATTGATCGAAAAATGACCAGAATGGGCCAGAAGACACGACAAGGTAATTTTGCTCCATGACAATGCACCATGACAAAGCAAAACTGGTTCAGGATACAACCAAAGCACTTGGCTGGGAGCTGCTACCCCACCCGCCGTATTCACCAGATTTGGGTCCTTCTGACTACCATTTGTTTTTATTGATGAAACGCGAATTACCTGAGCAGCACTTCGAACGTCTTCAAGTCCGATATTCGCAAAATAGATGCTGGTGTGCCCCCGGGCTCCGTTCTGCCTACAACACCCTTCTTTTTAATTTTCATTAATGATCTCTTGTCTACTACGGGTACTTCTAATCCAATATAGTATATTTCTTTGGTCATTCCTTTGTAAGTTCATTAAATTCCAATATTAATAGCATAACCAATGAGGGAACTATCAGCAGAGAGGAATTTAATGCTTTTACAACTCAATTCTGTCTTCTGTCATTAAAGCAAAAATTAACCAACCAGCCATTATAAATGAATGGCACTTGCATCAACAAGACCCAAAAACTTTCCATTCCCGGTATACATGTCAATCACAAATTACGATGGAATGACCACATATTTAATGTCGTCAAAACTGCTGCGAAATATCTAGGTTTCCTCAAACAATGTAACAAATACGTCACCTCCTCTGAGCGGGCCTCAATATACAAGTCTTTTAGCCGCCCGAAATTGGGGTACAATGACTAGGTGCCCTGAAAAATTCTCTGCATCTGCTAGATAAGATTCAACAGAAAACTCAAAGATGATGTCAATTGATACCCTCGAATAACGACATAATGTATCCCGTTCAAATTTTTTGTATCTATTTTTCCACCACCAGCGCTCCACCGAAATCTCCAGTAGTATTCTCACCCCTCAAACCTTCAACCGTAACACCCATCTCGCTATGAATGCTCATCAGAGTACCCTCAAGACCATTTTCGGACGTACTCTAAAATATCGCGATTCGTTCCTAAGCTGTACAACTAGCTTATGGTATGCCTCGCTGAGATCTCTATTTCCGGTTTGTTATAACTTGCAAATATTTAAGACCAATGTGCACTGATATCTCTTTTTTCATCCTTTCTACATTTGCTACACCCGCCATGTTCAAAATATAAAGCGCGCAATTATATAGAATGCGCTAATTATAGAAAAAAAAAAAACACCCCTATGCACTATCTCTGTTAATACGTACAGCAACTTCATTTGAAACTCCAATCCTTTCAATACGAAACTCTTCTTCTCTACATGGACTCATAAGCTCTCCTTCATTTCTTGGTATTGTATGCTATTGTATTGGTATTTTACTCGAAATGGGTTAGAATGCTATTGACCAGGCTCAACCAAATAAAATTATTTGTTTAAAATAAAGAAAATATATATATACTTTTATGAATAGAATTTCTCTTTATTAATTAATTTATTTAAATTGTTGTTATTCATAGCTATAAAGTATTTAAAGATTTGTTTTTATTTCGCTTACATTTTGTATAAAATATTTTATTTGTTACTGACTTTTTACAAATAACTTTTAGGTTGTCTTTAAGCTATATTACCGCCACAAATATTTCTTCAAATGAATTACATTCATAAAGTTCCGTTCTAAATTGATGTATCTCCAGACACTTTGGCAATCTCTCATAGGTAAATTTAAATTGCGTTGGTCTAAAGTGACATTCATAGCTTTCATCTTTAATTTCTAGACACTTGGGATCGATTTGAATCTCTAAGCTTCTTGATGGCATCAGATTGGTATAGTGCTCGATGTCTTCAAATGTAAGGCTCCAATCGAATTTTGTCGAACGTTCCCATCTTACAGGAAATGGACCCACACTAGTAGTGTAATCATCACTGCAGTTCCCCAATCTGATTCTGTATTCACAATTCTTATAGCCCGTCACCACAAATATTCCTCTTTGGATTAAATGTTCCATACTATCTGAGTTCAGTATAGACCAGTATAGTCCTTCGCGGGTATTGAGAAGATAAGCCTTGGTAAAGAGATCCTTAAAAGTTAATTTGAAAGTTTTCCCGTTTTCCGTTTCCTTAACTAAATGTTTGTGATGCTGCCGACAGTGTTCTAGGAGCTGAGTCTTTCCTCCACTCCACGAGCATTTAGGAATTCGGCAATCTGTCGACATTGTACAAACAAAATTCTGTGGATGCACTTAAACTTACTGATTTTGAAAACTGACTGATGCCTTACGCGGTTGCCCAAAAATATTTATAGTCTGATCAATCAGTCATAAAGATAGGAAGATAGCCATGCAGGTAGAAACATAGAGAGACTTTTAACACCCAGCCTGCGATTACGTAATTTTACCTGGGTTATCCCTATTTATTTTACAATATGTAAGCTATTGTAGCCATAAAAAAGGACACAAGCATTGTTGATGATTTAGCTTAATTGACTTATTCCTAGAGATCAGTTAATTAGGCGGCGCATACATAATAGTTTTGCAGATATGCTGGAAAAATTCATACCTAGGCAATTGGGCATATGGGGGTGGATCCTAAACCTTAATTTGCAAAGATTAATTTGATAAGGAATTCCTTGAAAAGAGTTTTAAGCAATGTTCGAAGAAAGGGGTAATAACGTTTTTAACACAAAAGATTTGGCAGTTGTTTTTATTTTACCCTTTACATGTTTGTACATTCACGCGACCGAAGAAAATTTATGGAGGAAGAAAAGAGAAGTACCGATGTACACTGTTTTTAAATGTTTTCAAGTTATAATGGCTAGGAAATAGCGAGCTCACAAGGCATTTCATAAGCATTTTATACGGCTTAGCAACGAATCTCGGTATTTCAGAGTACGTCCGAAAATGAGTTGAGGGTATACTGATGAGCATTCATACATAGTGAGACGGGTGTTACGGCTGAAGGTTTGAGGGGGAGGAATATTACTGGAGATTTCGGTGAAGCACTGGTAAAGAAAATATAGATAGAACAAAGTGAGACAGGATACATTATTTCGTTTTTCGAGGGTGTCAATTGACATCATCTATGAGTTTTCTGTTGAATCCTATGCAGCAGACGGAGAAAATTATTTAGAGCACCTGGACAGATGTGGGAATTGTACTCCAATTCCGGGTGTATAAATGACTTGTATATTAAGGCTCGATCAGAGGAAATGACGTATTTATTACATCGTTTGAGAAAACCTTGACATTTCGCAGCATTTTTCACGACATCAAATATGTGGTCCTTCCATGGTAAGCTGTCATTGACATTCAATACGTACCGGGAATGGGAAGTTTTTCGGTTTTGACGATGCCAGTTAAATTCATGCTGGGGCACACCAGCATTTATTTTGTCAATATCGCACTTGCAAACGTCCAAGACAATTTTAATTGAACGTTCGTAGAGGTAATTTCTAGTCCATTGAAGAACAAAGTCACCGATCCCAAAAGCACGCATTTTCGACAAAAACTCTGTCGAATGTCTTAGAATAACAAGTGGAACTGACTTGCTATCGCCAGATTGATGTACGCTTTGGTGAGACATTTCAACAGATCGCCAGCGGGACTATTAATAAGAAAACCGTGCTGCCGGTCATTGAAAAATTTTTCGTATTTCGAGATATTTCATGACCTGACACTTTCGTATCAAGGGCATTGACCTGTACAACAGTCTTATTTTAGCTGAGGTCAAGTTTCGGTAGTTTAAAATAACAAAACACGAAAAAAGTGTTAAAAGGTAGTTTGATGGTATACGATTGTAATCGTAGAACAATGATATAAACTTTACGATCGAACTTTCCATAAGGCGTGCAAGAATTCTATGCTGCTATTTGTCTATCGGGACAAGTTATGTTGACAAGCAGCCATAGACAGAGCATCTGGTTTATTAGGTGGCAGCCTAATGGCAGCCACAACGCCTAAATTATTTTCCTTATGATAAGTGTCTACGATGAAATAGCTTGCTTGCAAGTCGTTACTGCATACAAGAATGAGAGTTCGATGTGACTTTAACCGAAAGGAGAGCCTCTGTCTATGTCGGTGTATATGTCTGTGTCCATATGGCAACAAAAAGAGCTCAACGAAAGCCACTGCAAAAGTAATGGCTTGAAGTTTTTTGCAAACGAAAAAACAATAAGCAAGGATAAGTGTCTTGGGTATATTAGACTTAGCCAGATTTTTTATGGCAATAATATTCCACATTCCGGTATCCAATCTAGCTGATGTTGATGTTAACAGTTTATCTATAAAAGTCGGGAAATGGAATTGCACAATCTTTTGTCTAATCATACGAAAAGATTCTAAATATTTTAAAGCGGCACCATAAGACGGAACATATAGAGCTCATATATATATCATATTGTTGGGAGTCATGCATATTGAAGGTCCTGCTAGGAGTAAACAAAACAGCTCTCTGTATTACTCTTCTCAACTTTTAATCGACTTATTCAAAGGCAGATGAAAATGCCTTTAACTGTTCAGAAAAATCTTGTCTTGGTGATATTTATACCGTTAGCATAAGCAAAATTCAGAGCATAGTATACAATACAACACCACTCGAACACTTTAAAATAGTATTAAACCTATTTTTAGGATACCTACTTATTGGTTTTTTCCTTTAGGAAGTCTGAACATCTAAGCAGTTCGCTGCGAAAGGAGAAAGTGGTAAAATAAAATTTTTTTCAAAAAACAAAAAGGTAATGTCAACACAACCTAGGTAGACACTTAAAGAGCCTAAAATAATTTCAAGGACTTTCAAGTCTTATTTAAGTAAATTAACCGTTTTAATCCTTTAACAAAGAACAAGAAAATAAGATTACAACGATTTTGAAAATAATCATAAAAGCTAATTAAGGCAGATATTTAAGTAGTTTCCACCCCTTGCTTTTCTAATTAAAGGTGAATAGTCATGAGTCATATGACATACGAGTACATGAATGGTTAGAAACTGTAATTTTAATTTTTTTAAAACTATGACTGTGGAAAAATACATAATATCTATCCGTATCCAAGGTTGTTGGCTGTCTAGGAATCGATATTTTTTTCCAAAGTATATCAGTTACCTCCACATGCAACCCTCAGGTCTTAATAAAATCTCTGGCCAAAAAATCCGGTTAATCGCTTCATAGTCTCGTTAAGGCTATGAGAGTGGGCATTTGGCTTTTCAGGATTCACTGCGTGAGAGAAGGATTTAATAGATAACTTAACTCAAAGAAAAAGCAATTGGCAGGTGTAAGGCTTCATTTAATTTACAATGAGATGTCATTTTCAAATCCGATAACGGAGTCGAGCTAACAACTTCAAAGTCACTTGGTTTTTCTCCATTCACTTTAACAGAGCAGCAAACTCAAACTGACGAGCTGAGCAAGAATGCCAAAACTAGACATAGTTCTGCATAGAATGCCTCATGTGCGACCTTGAAATCGTTTGTGAGTATCGATCTGGACTTTTTCGGTTTTTTTTTAAGATCTAACGTAATGTGAACATGGGGCCAATGAGAGCTAATTAGATCAGATACCAAATGATTTCTGGCAGACAAAATGTTGTATGCGATGATAAAGACATTGATGCCTCTATAGTTGGAGCAGTTAAAAAATATCTTTTTTTGTCGAGTGGGCAACCGACAGCTAGTTTATTGCTATCCTTACTTCATTTAAATCTATGTGCAGAAATCTTGGCTTTCACCGCCCAGCCGGACATCCTCTCCGCAACAGCAGATGCCATTCAGCATCAGGATCTAGAAGCAGTTTTTTCCATAAACTCAGCACCGAGTGTGATTTTACTACTAAAATTGTTTGCTTCATCAAACCAGGTTTCTCCAGGTCATACTGGGGTGGAGCTAAGTGTATAAATTGCAGAATATTTGCCGGCTGAATGTAAAGATGTACGATTCTGGCACGTATTGTTGCAATTATCTACTGGATATTTAAAATACTAGAATAATGCCATACGTTGATCGCAATACGATTAATTTGGTTGGCTATTTAGGCCAAGTCCCTTTATGAATAATAAGGTGGAAGAGACTGCTAAAATCTTTGTGGATAGCGTTTCGCTCAAGCTCACTTAAAATGCTACTTCTCATACTCAAACCATAGAACAGCAATAGAAATGTTGTGAACTAGCCACCAAGAAGCTGCTTCTGATGTGATTGGTGTGATCAAAACGCCGCGCCGCCACAAAGTTGGACTGTATCGAAGAACAAAAGCTGCTCACGAGCTCTACGACCACAAAAGGGAGAGATCAAGAACTGCAGGAATGATGAAATAAATATTTATCTGAGTAAAAGATAACATGCACGATGAATAGAAATACGACATCATTCGTCTGATCCACAAGAAAAGAGAGCTTTCGACTGCGCCAACTGTAAAGAAAAAACTCTCCTAAGCATCGCTTTTTTCTGTCGTATCCTGTGAGTATCTGAAATCGTTCATGACTACTCTGGTTAATCGATTATCGATTATTATCCGCACTACAAAAAGACTTTGAAGAGACGATCTCCTATTTTTTTTCAATAGGAAGCTGTCAGAAGTTAGATTATTGATTGCTTTTTCATTGGAAACGCATTTTTGATTGATTTTTGATACTTACTTTAAAAGTAAGAAGTATCACATGCTTTTAATTATTGTAAAATCAAGTGTTTATCGATAATAATGCGGTGAATGCTCTAGTTAGTCTCTAGTTTATCTACATAGAGCAGCGACTACATATGTCTCCACAGAAATGAATCCAAAGAATTTAAATCACAACAATCGGAAACGATTCATGATTATTCGAATTGCTTTCTGAAATGGACCACTGTATGTAGCTAAAAAACACCTCCATTTATTATTAGCTCAGTTGAGAAGACATCAGCACTTGTGACTTTATCGCTCGTCAACTTTTGGATAACCGAGTGAATTTCTGCCATTCTGCGGATTGATTATTAATAGGACTCGCATATACCACAGCCTACGCGATATTCATTAACCGCGCGCTGAATGTACCCTACTCTAGACGCTGAATAGAAAAGCAAATTGCTTAATTGATTTATAACTGCATGGAATTACCCATCTCTATACGTAAATCAATACTTCACAAGAAGAAGCAACAACACAACAAATTTAATTAAACAAAGAGAAACGTATGTTGCGTTTTATTTGAAGCTTAATTTATGTAAAAATGTTTTCTTAATCTCTTACATCCTCTCAACTCTCACCGCTCATTGAAAGTCAAAACTGTTTATCTTCCTCAATTAAGCCCATCAACTCCTTTTGTCTCCTTTTTTCTACGTGTGTAACTGCAGAATCCGAGTATAACTTAACTATAAATGCATAAACGCTGGATTAATTAGTTATATTCTAAGAGTGAACAAGTTAAGGTTAGTTTTCAAAATGTCTACAAACTGCCAAATTTCTAAGTGCTCGTGGAGTGGAAACAAAAAGCAACTCCTACATCACTGCCGACAAAAACACAACAAATTTCTCAGGCAAACAGAAAACGGAACAACTTTAAGGATGACTTTCAAGGATCTTTTCACGAAAACGCTCCTTCTCAATATCAATGGAGGACTTTATTGGTTTACTCTATCCTCAGAAGATAACAAAAACTGCATAAGACGAGGAATATTTTCAATAACCGGAAACAGGAATTGGGACTACAGAATTAGACTGGGAGACCGGAAAGACGACTACAGCATTAGTTTTGGGCCTTTTCCACTCAGATCAGAACATTCGACAGAATTTGACTGGACACTTACATTTGACGAGGTTGAGCTCTACACTAACACAATCCCCTCAAAAGCGCTGAAGATTTATATTACTCCAAAGTCCCCCAGAGACAATGACAACGACCAGAGAAATGAGTGCAGACCAAAGCGTTTGAAGTTTTCTCACGAAAGGATGTTGAAGATTGACCTCTAGACCTCTGAGGACAAACTGAAAGTGTATAAAATTCTGTGATTTGAATACTTTAGTAATTAAATAAATTTGTTTTTGTATGTTTAAAGTCTTAATTTTTTCCATTTATTCTTCAGAAAGAAAACATCGTTCAGTCAGAACCCATACAGCAAAACACCCGTTGAGCGGACTCACACACAAAGATCCTCGTTACCATCTCAATCCTACTTAACTCTTAATTGCTTCGAGAGGAAAATTGTTCTTGCAAAGATGAGATCGGATAAAACTGATGCGGAGGAAGAAGAGGACGCGACGTATTTATCACGTTGTATTTGAAAAACGGTTTTGCTTATACCGCGGATATTACGAATTCTTCAAAGTGCTATTTGACGGCCACATTCCAAGTATTCGTCAATCGGGTTTATAGGCAGCTAATACTTGTTGTTCGTGTGTGTGGATGACATCATTATATTCGCGGTAACCGCTGAGAAGACTTAGATAAATGTTAGGGGAAACCGCGGAGAATGGGTTAATCATCAACTGGAATACATGTATTTTCTTGTGCAAATCAATGGAATACCTAGGACACATGGTAGAGAGAGGAAGCATCAAGCTCTCAGCGGAGAAGTAGAGAGCGGTCCAGATGTTCCTAAAACCGGCTAATGTAAAGCACTCCTATACAGATCTTCTTGGGGTTTAACGGGCTTCTTTCGTAAGTTCATGCAGGGGTGCTTACAGATCGCGAAGACGCTTTCGGATTTGATGTGCAACGGAGTCAAGTTTTACATAAAGGAGTGTCTTTGTGAAAGTTCAGTGCTTAACTTATTAATATTTTCACTCCAAGATCTATGGTTATAAACTGCAGAGCCTTCCAGGCTACCATGCTGAAACGAGATCTGTATCCGATTGTGCCAGGGTAGGACATTATGTTGCAGGAAATAATCGTTTCGGCACTAAGTCGAATGAGACAAGCAGTGTCGCCAAGGTACCCTTGAATTGCGTGGAATGTATACACCTCATAGAAAAGAGAGATTTCGCGCTGCACACGTACTGCGTGTACTAGTTGCGACCGCTGCTATTCACGAAAAAATTCTATTCACGGAATTTGTGTGTTTTTAGACGATAAAGACGACCAAGAGTGAGGAGGTCATTAAAAAGTTGGAGTGCAAAAGCAAGGCGTTCGGGAACTTCGCCAGAATGGTTTCAGAGTGAGGAGCAGCGTTCAGGAAGGAACAGTATTAAGGAATACTGTGAGGGAAATCGCATTCTGCATATACGATGCAACACCGCCATAACACGTTCGCCATTTCTGTCAAATATCAACTGCGATACGAATTTGAAACTGTTGGCACTGCAGTGCATTCGTTCCGTGGAGTCACAACCGACTTCTGCGACTATATGGCCTCCAAATTGTGAAACTATACACCGGAACAATTCGTTTCAATGATCTACTCCTTCCTTTTCCACATCGTTTCGCCAATCAATCGTTTGCCAATATTTTGTTTTTCCTTTTATTTGTTATTATAAGGCAGTTGTGGAGTACTCAAGATGCAAGTGTAAGTGTAACTTTCTTTAACAGTCATCCAAATGAATGGGCTTGCAGCACCCGCAACCCAGCCGACATAATGCTGCAAACATTTTCGAAAATACATTATGCATAAGTTTTAAGAAGTTTTGCCGCAAACCGAAGGCTAAAACAGACAATTATCTATTAGATAGTGGTTTGGGTGCTGTCTGGCACAGCTAATTGGTGCCCAGCACCTGTTGAGATGTGCAGCGATTAAACACCGAACCACCGACGATGTACAGCAAATTATATTCCACGTCGGAAACCCCCTTTAATGCAATGCTGTGCGTTTCCTTGTTATTGTATAAGATGTTGCCCGCATTAGGTTCTTTTTTCATTTCATTCACTAAGTGCCACATTCAGAAAGTGCCACAATTCCTTGAACCTCCTGGAAACGGCTTCTGACCACCAAATTCGTTTTCATACTCGCTGTTTACCAATGTTTACATAAGACTTACAATGAAGTTGTCAGAAATTGGGGCAAAATCTGACAACATACAATAGGAAGCTAATAAGGTTTTGTAGGAAGAATATAGTATCGTAAGATCTGACAACCATCCGTACATAGAATACATAGCTTTAGGTCTATATACACTTCGAATTGCTGTACCTTTAATTCAAAATATTTCATTATTCACATGATTTGATTTGCCTTTTTAAACGATCTGATGACTGCTGTAGTGAGTATCTTTCCAAACTCATTACTTCTACACTCTAACAAAGCATTTGCGACTAGTACGCAATTTCATTTTATTAATTTCGCGTCCCTTAATCAGATTAGAAGTGAAATTTCAATTTAAAAAAGAGACGACTTCATTGAGTAGAATTTTTCTCGTAAAACTGATTTGGTATTTAATCAATGGCCAGAATTATATGTATGTGTGATGTTTCATTTTATGGTGAACACGAGCTTGAATAATTAATTTTCAGGACACTCAACGACGTATGGAGTAATTTTATTGCCCATAAACTACAATAGCTTAAGAAAAGACCACTAATCTCAGGTCGGAGGTAAACGCACTTAAATGTACAATACTTCAATATATTCAAAATAAAAGTCAGAAGCAAGTTTTTATGTCAATAGGGTAATGCGCTAGCATTGCTTTCTTCAAGAACACACTTTTTAAAATAGTGTAAGACTGCAAGCCAGCACATAAGGCATTGTTTTCACAATACTCGCCCTCAGGTTGAAAAAGGAGGAAGAGAGTCGCTGAGGATGACCTCCACCAATATTCTGCAGTATGCTGAGTCTAACAATAAAACTCTCAGACCTGCGCAAGCTTAGCAGAGCGAACTTCAATGCATACGTAAATTCCAGGCAAAGCACAATACAGACGTTTTGTCAACAGCGACGCCAAAGGCAAATCCAATTGTGACCTCAATTGCGCTTTTATTATATATTCAGGGCCCAGGTCATATGAGGTTTTTTCACCTTCTAAACAGGTTGTCGAGTGGTCACAAAAGAATTTTAACTAAACCAATGAAAATCTCATAGTGCTACAATGCGAAATCTTTACAAATCCTCTTAAAGATCCTCTTAAGAATCTGGTTTTCCAGGTAGGGGATTGTCCCATCAGCTTAACTGCAGAACGATAAAAAGCAGAAATGCAAATGAAAAACGGACAACGACTTTCAGCCATACGCACCGAATGCTCAAACACTTAACAATAAACAAGATAACACACATTTAGCGGAAGCCCTAAACTAGTACAATAAAGGGGATGAAAAATTGTGACATGTAAAACGGCGATTGTTATAGACACCAAAAGCTGGGCCTATTTGCGTGTGGATGTATCATCAGAGAAAGCCTAAGGCTATCCTATCACAATCGGCATCAATCACTCTTACCAATCGCTATTTTTATTTTTTTTTTACTAAAGAAGCAAGGGAGGAATAGGCCCCTTTCACAAACAACGAACAAAGAATTATACAGATATAGGACTTTTAATTCCCAGTCTTGTTGTATGGGCAGTGGATAAAAATGCCCTTAATTGCAGTCTCGTCTGCATGAATACAATTTATGGGCTATATAGTGACACTGACCTGACCAGAAAAGCTAGAATCCATGTCAATCATGACTACTTCAGGAAATAAGCACCATCGCTTGGGCCCAGAATATCTTCGTATCTGTTTCAGAGGGACAACGCGTTAAATGAAGATCTCAGCTTAAGGGAAACACCTAAATAACAAAGGACCCCAACCAACTTGTATGTGTGCATCGGGTGGCTATTAATTTAAGATCGCTTTAAATGGAGAAGGCTGTTAATTTAGTAACAGATAATTCAGTTTTTATGGATCTTAAACTCAAAGAATTCGGGCTTCTGAGTTTGTCCAAAGTATCATATCACCCCTTAACCACTTTCTTATTTTAGAAGCAGATTAAAGTTTGATCTTTGAATATGGCCATTAAGAATACACATATCTCGCTTGCAAGACAGATTATTACTATCTATGAAGACACCAGCGTCACATCGCCGGTCTTTTCGTGGCCATCCATCACTTAAACAAGTAGTCACAGCTCTGTTTTCAATGTGTTAGATTGTATAGGATTTTCCAATAGACACTTGACAACTTTGAATTTAATTTGTAAACGCACTCTTACACTAATCACCAAGCTGTCACTGTCAATTTATTTAGTAAACTTAACATTTTCATCATGGTAAAGTCCACTAACGAGCAACGTCTGCAAATTATAAAAATTTTCTATAGATATTCGGAGTCGCAAAATCATCTTCAGTGACGAAACCCATTTTTGGCTCAATGCGTTCGTCAATAAGTTAAATATGTGTTATTGGTCGGGTGAAAACCGACATGTGCTTCATGAATCACCACTTCATCCAAAATAACTGTTTGGTGCGGTTTGCATGCCGGCGGCGTTATTGGGCCATATTTTTTCGTCGACGATAACGATCGTCACGTTACTGTGAATGGTCAGCGTTATCGCGCCATGATCGCCGATTATTTTTGGAATTGAAAGATATGGACTTGTATGACATGTGGTTTCAACAGGATGGTGCCACACAGCACACGCTACAATCGATTTATTGAAGAGTAAGTATGGTGAATGTGTAATCTCAAGACATGGGCCAGTCGATTTACCGCCTCGTTCGTGCGATTTAACGCCGCTTGACTATTTTCTGTGGGGCTACGTTAAGTCATTGGTTTATGCCAATACGCCGACGAGGTTGGAAGAACTCAGAGCCAACATTGAACGCGAAATAGCGGCCGTGTCGGCCGAAATGTGTGGCCGAGTGTTGAAAATTGGGTCCAATGAATCGACCGCTGCAAACGTGCGGTGGCCATATGAACGAAGTCGAGTTTCATTCATAAATGTTTTGATTGTACTTCAAGTCGATAATAAAACTTTTGAAATATCTCAAATGGTTTGCCTTTTATTTAAAAAAAAAAGTTGTCAAGTCGTTATTAGAAAACCCTATATATCCATTAAACAAGCGCCAGGATGCAGTCGACTTACAAAGTACTTGAAACTCCGGTGGTAATTGAATCAAAGAACATGTTTTTTCCTTAACTATGTATAAGGCTATCTACGTCACTACTAGACATGAGTTGACTAAGAGTACAGCTTTTATATCTTCTGCATATACCATCGAGAGCGCCGAATATTGATGATACTACCGGCACCCCACGTTGGGCGCCATTATAATGGTCGAATTGGCTGGAAACTGTTATTACAGTATCACTATGATATCAGTATCATTAGTATCACTGACTATCTAACAAATCACAGTTTAGCAAAAAATCGCCACGGCTAGAAGTTAAAGATTTCATGGTATTCCCACGGCCTCAAATCGACTTTGCTTCCATAACTAGGCGACAAAAGATTGAACCTCACCTATGATCTTCTCAAAATTCAGATTGTGATTTTGAAGAAATTATAGATACATAGTAAAGTCCAATAAAATTCTAATAATCTGCTGTTGAAACAAGGGAGCCTCAACTTCTAGTTGCGCACTTTAAGGTGGTTGTGATCCGATGCCCACGGTGAGGAATTAGAGAGCGTTGATATTTATTCGCTCTTCATTTCCGACGATCCATCTATTGCGACTGATAGGTTTTTTTCCGTCCACGAGCAGATCCAAATCCCGTCAACATAAGCGAAATTTTTACAACCAATGATATCTTTATCTTCATTCGCTGATCACTCTTTGCTACCATGAAGAACTAGAATAAGTATTCTATATGAAATCTTCCTATTATCATCGCACTTCCTGAGTGGCGCTGATATCTCCATTACAACAGTCTAATACCCGGGCTAGGCATTCGGCTGTGCTTTCAAGTTTTAACCAATCCATGTGCAGATCCAAGTGCCATATATGTATGTACATACATTTTTTGGAAGATTTTCAACATTAAGCTCCGAATACATTAAACAAACTTATAATTAATAAAGGAACTCTCATGATGACTGTTAATGCAATAGTTGTTTCAGTACCGCGAATTCGTCTCACGTACATCCCCTTTCTGCGTTTAACTAAATTTTGGATGGACATCATAATGTTGCTATTTTCGTCTGCTCAATTCCGTTGCAGGGTCAATTCCGACTGGCCGAGACCAGCACTGTTGTCTACCGTGAGGTGGTAGAAAAAACATATTTCGTATCATACAACACCGATACATCACTCGTCTAACATATGTATGATACATATTACAACGAGATAGCAGTATGACCCAATCTCGAGCATGCATATCCTCTGTAGCCTGAGCAATTTGATTTCGATCCGGAGATAGCCACTTTCTTTCTGAAATTTCTTGCCATCGTAAAGCCGATAAGCATAACATTTGTTCGTTTTCAGGGATGATATTGTGAAGTCTGTGCTTAACGGATGTACATCCAAATATGTTATCCTTTGCTGTTTTAGCGTTAAAATAGCCCAGAACTATTTGTGTCGTTTTTGTTATAATATATACGGCTATCCTCTTCTGCATCTTTCCTCGGGATTAGAATCGGAAACTCTTTGGGGCAGAACTGTGACATATATTTGCTTAACATACCAGTACAACTCGTGGTTGAATCACCTTCTCCATTCTTCGTCAATACAAACGGGGGCTTAAATCACGAGCAGTATTTTTCTCTCATAACGGCTGAGTGATTCTTCATCTGTTTTTGATAAGGTCCAAGCCTATGCGACAAAGAGCGATGATAGCGGTCTGTTATAAAGTAAGCTTGGTCTTTCAATAGGTGACTTTGTTATGCATATATTACCGACCATGAAGTATGATGTCATAGGCGAGTTGAAATTCGGTGAGTATAGAATTAAAAGTCCCAGCAGGGCATTCCATAAGCGAGTTGTATTCATAGCGAGACGAGTGTTATGGTTGAAGGTTTGAGGGGTAAGAATACTACTAGAGATTTCGTTGGAGCGCTGGTGATGGAAAAATAGATACAAAAAATTTGGACGGGATACATTATGTCGTTATTCGAGGGTATCAATTGACATCATCTTTGAGTTTTTTGTTGAATCTTATCAGAGAAATTCTCAGAGCACCTGACCAGATGTAGGCATTGTACTCAAATTTCGGGCGGATAAATGACTTGCAAATTGAGACCAGATCAGAGGGGATGACGTATTTATTACATAGCTTGATGAAACCTTGACATTTCGCAGCATTTTTGACGACATCAAATATGTGGTCATTCCATCGTAATTTGTCATTGACATGCATACCGGAAATGGAATGTTTTTCGGTTTTTACGATGCGAATGCCATTCATGGATAATTCCTGGATGTTTTTTCTGCTTTAATGACGGCAGACAGCTTACCAATAACCAATTGGTTATGATGTTAATATCGGAATTTAATGAACTTGCAAAGGAATGAGCAAAGGAATATATTGAACGGAACGGAACACTGGGGTACACTATATCGGACTTGAAACCATTCAAGACAACTTGAATTTAACGTTTGGAAAGGTTTCTAATCCTTTGAAGGAGATATACATCGACTCCAAATGCACTCATTTTCGATAAAAAAAAGCCTGATGCCTAACTCTGTTAAATGCCTTAGAAATATCAAGTGCAAATATAATGCTTTCGCCAGATTGATGTTAGCTTTTGTTTCACTTTTCGGAGAGACATACCATCATTGCGAAGTTTTCGTGTTTCGAGATATTTCATGACCTGAAAACTTATCAGTGTTTCCACGATCTTGGAAAGAAGCACCTTAAGTTCAATGGGTCTGTAGGAAGAAAGAGAATAAGATTCGCCTTTTTTAGGGACGGGTGGAAAAAATCCTGTTTTCCATTGCTCGGAAAGAGCCTTAAAAAGTAGAACTGATCGAAAAGCTTACGGGGTGGTTTTGTCAACGAGGAAGAAAACTTCTTCAGAAGAAAGGGAATTATACCATCTGGACCAGTGGATTTGCTACTATACAAGTACAAAAGAAGATTCGTCCCATCGAAGATTCGGCGTACGCAAGTGTAAGCACATGTAACGCAAAAACTGGATGTGCTGAGCTAGACGCAAAGTGTGCAGCAAGCAGATTCGCCTTGTCCAAAAAGCTGAAAGCTAAAATTTCGTTTTTGACGAATGACCAAAAATTGTTATTACCTTTGGGACACTGTAGTATTTGTCTCAGTCTTTGGTTGTATTTGAATTCCGGTCATTCTTGGCTCGTTTGAATTTTTTCCAGTTTTTCTCTGTTGTGTTGTTCTTGGAGGACCGAAAAAAAATTTCGCTAACCCTGAAGCCTCGTTACAGATCGAAAGAATGATAAAGGATCTCATTCTAAAGAGAATGGTGTCTGTGATCACATCAGCAGCGGCATACACGTCGTTATAGAGGAAACGTGACGATCAGTTAATATTCTTAAAGAAGCTGTAAGTCCGCTCCAATTGGCTTTCGTATTTTCGTATTGCGATACGGTTCTTTTCTCCAACTGTATGGTCGGTGTACGAGAAATTAGTTGATATGACACAGGGATCTAACGAGCCTATAGAAGATAGTACATTGACCTTTTATTTGTCAGGATAAAAACAAGTGAATATTTGATGGTATACTGTCGTGGCCACAAATCGCACTGATGTGGACCAACTAGATTGTTCATGAATGTTTTCCGACGGTCACATAACACGACTGTGACATAACACATATCAAAAGGGGTCTCCTTTCTTGTAGATCGAATCAACAATGCTGGAATGATAAGCCCTAGGCATGCTCTCCTCTGACCATTTGTTTAAAATGAGCTAGTGCATCTTCCCAACCAGATCATCTTTGGTAGTTCGTCTACATCCAATTATCTGCTCTCAAATTTTTTTTTTTTTTTTCAATTTCTTGCTACCTCCGAAAATTTCACAATTTTAATTCTCCTTGAAACCTTATACGCTAGCCCTTCTGTCAATTAGCATATCATTGCACTATCGGCACGTCAAAGTTGAGTAAACCTTAGTTGATTTTCACCTCACATGTACCCAGTTATCAATATTCAAATGAGTATCAAGGACTACAAGTGTCAATCGGCAAGATTTACATACCAATAAACCTCAGGAACCTGCAACAGAACATCTCCGAAAATTCAATTTCAACTAACCTTTGCACCAACAATCTGCAAAATATTCACCAAACAGCCCATACATGCATCAACCCGTCATTCTCTGTATCACATGATATAGCCAAAGGACACCCAACAGTCTGACACTACAGCACCCTGTCATAGGCAGACTTGCAGCAAAAACTACCCCCCCTGCACGCATGTACAATAATTAAATTCATTTCACTTTTCCTCTACAAATTCTACCAAATGAGTATCCTTACATCCACCTATCTACCATATAGACAAGGTTTTATACATCCAACAGAACTGGAAAGGATCCAGTAGAATGGCTAGTTGACTCCGGCCAGAGTGGTGTACAATTAGAATAATTAATTTAATCTGAATAAACCTACCACAGTGCTGCGGCCACTCTCTGCTAGCGATAATGGAGGCTGAGGTGAATTAAGGACTTCGGCTTCAACTGCAACTGGAACTGCATCGCAAATTCACTAATTCAATCATTTTGCCGCAAAATCTCATACACTGCTCTGCTATGCCCAAAATTAAGTCAAAAGAATGCTCTTGTATACCAAGGTAAAGAGTTCAAGGCTGTACAATGCCTACACTTGTCCAACAAAAAACCTCGAATCACGTCAGTTTCATTTGAAAAAAGAAAACTTTCATCGAATTTAAATTTGAAACAATAAAACGAACAGATTTTCATGGACTGGTTTTCTGTTGTCATCCTGCGACAGTTTTTGAGGAAAGTTTGAAAGTACTTTTGACAGAATGAACATCGAAAACGAACAACTCATTTCTCGTTTTAAAATGACTTTGTCAACCATTTGGAGAAGGAAATTGAGAAGTTTATGTACAAAAGGTGTGTACCGACCAAGAATCAGTAGAATGAAGGATAAATGCGTACGAAATAAATTGCCAATGACTGTGGGTGTGTGTCAAAGTTTCTGCTTTTCGTCTTGAGGAAGTCCTTTTTCTAATTGTCAACAAAAGTTTATGGGCGAAACGTGTGCAAGGAATTTCGTTTACTTTTGATTAAGTACAAGTATCTAAGTTGAACTTGAATATTTTGTGGGATATCAATTGAAGCTGGTATTTCTACAACATTTACTATTTGCTACGTGGATACGGTGTCTTAAATTTTATCGATTCCCTAACCTTGAGAAATTACAAATTTGTGCAATTTTCCAGCTGTGCTTAAACAAGAAAATAACTATAACAATTCCATGGTAGAAATTCTGCCATAATTAAAAATCTATATACAAACTATAAAAATCATTTGCAGTGGATTAGTCTCGCAAAAACTCGAGAATACCATAATATTTTGGGTCTATAACTTAAGACGGCTTGCTAAGAGATGGCGTAACTTGTATTATTCCAATTATTCCATTGGAACACGCGTTGGAAAGCTACTGTCATTGTACGTCATTTCAGTATATGTCATTCATTTGAAGCGTAAACAACAATTTTTTTTTCACTCAAATATGTTGAACTTTGTGCCTGAAAAAGTTTTTTTGCGGGGAATTCTTCTTCATTACTTTAATATGAAGAAAACTGCTGCCGAAAGTCATCGTATTTTGGTGGAAGTTTATGGTGAACATGCGCTAGCTGAGCGAACGTACCAAAAATGGTTTGCACGATTTAAAAGTGATGATTTTGGCTTGGAAGACGATGAACGTCCTGGGCAGCCAAAAAAGTTTGAAGATGAAGAACTGGAATATTACTCTATGAAGATTGCTGCCAAGCACAAGAAGAGCTAGCAGAATCTTTCTGTGTCACTCAAGCAGCCATTTCAAAATGTTTAAAAACAGCTGTATATATTCAAAATCAAGGAAATTGGGTTCCACATGAACTCAAGCCGAGAGACGTCGAAAGGCGATTTTGCATGTCCGAAATGCTGCTGGAACGCCACAAAAGGAAGTCATTTTTGCATCGGATTGTTACTGGTGATGAAAAATGAATCCATTACGACAACCCCAAGCGCAAAAAAGATAATATGTGAAACCCGGCTAACCAGCCAAATCAACGGCAAAGCCGAATATCCATAGCGCGAAGGTAATGCTCTGTATTTGGTGGGATCAGATGGGTGTGCTGTATTATGAGCTGCTAAAACCGCGTGAAACCATCAATGGACAACGCTACCGAACACAATTAATCCATTTGAAGAGAGCAGTAGCCGAAAAACGCCCGGAATATGCGACCACGCTCGGCCCCACGTTGATATTCCGGTTAAGAACTATTTGGAAAACAGTGGATGGGAAGTCGGGTGGGGTAACCGCCTTATAGCACAGACCTTGCCCCTTCTGACTACCTATTGTTCCGGTCGATGCAGAACGCCCTCACTGAAATACGGTTCACATCAGAGCAGAATATCAAAAATTGGCTTGATTCATTCTTGGCTGCCAAGCCGGCTCCAAGATGGGATGGGATTCACAAATTGCCAGAAAGGTGGGAAAAAGTTACAGCTTCAGATGGGCAATACTTTGAAAAATACTATTGTACATGTTTTTCTTAAATAAACGTTCAAATTTTGAAAAAAAAAAAACCGCACGAATTAAATTACATACCCAATAGTTCGACCGATTTGTATGATTCTTCTTTTGTTTTGTTCGTCTTAATGCTGGGGTGATTTAGAAAATAAGAAAAAAATCCAAACGAAAAGCGGGAAGATCGAAAAAATCTAAATTTTCGTTTTATATGGAAACTCTGTACGGGAATTCACTTAACACCAGCCACCAGAAAACTGTATTTCGACAATGAGCATCCATTTAAAGGGTGAGCCAACAGATAATGTGAAAGTTGGCTGTCAATTACTATCATTTACTGAATTCAATGTGAGTGGTCTTTTTGATAATTATTGTACAGTCTTTGGCAATTTTAGTGATGGAAATGTTTACTATGCAACAATGCAGTCTTGTTATTCAATTTTATTACGGAAAATGGCGATCTGTAAACGTAAAATATCGTAAAATTTGTGAATTTTTCGTTAAACTTAATCGCTCGCATTTTGAAGAAACTGGTTCGGTCTCTGGTCAAGCTCCATATCAGCATACTAGACCAGCTCGTTCACGCCAAAACATCACCACTATGAGCGAAAATGTTTGAACAAGTTGAGTTGGCATCAGTAGTACTAGTATGGTTTTTACTGACTGTAAATAGAGAGATAGTTTAAAAGTGGGTGCCCAATAGCTACTTGATATCGACCAAGTGCCAGCGTTGTTTTTTTTTTTTTTGAAATATTAAGACATCGTAGGATTGGTGAAGAGGAAATTTCTTAGCCACCATGCCTCGGAGGATTTTGTTATTTAGTTATATTTTTATTCGGTTGCAAGCAGAATAACCTCCAGGACTTTCACTTTGCCTTCCTCAGCTCTTTTTTGTATATTTTGAGAGATTCCTTATCTGAGTCCTAGTCTGTTATTTTTCCTGTGCTTTTTGCTTAGTTGAATTGTTTCTTGCAAGTGTTTCTAAACGGTCTTAGTATTGTTGTTCAGCAGTACGGCTTTTTCTTGCCTTTAAGTTGAATAAGAAATAAGAAAAAGTAAAATCCTTGGATTTCGTGTAGCGCTCATTGGTGTTACATGTGGGACTTAAAAGGTCAGAAGAGAGTAATTTTTGAATGTATCTGCGATTTGAAAAGGAGTATTCAGACGATACCCAATAGATGGTAAATGTAACGTTGGTCTGAGATGAATTCGAAGCCCGCAATGGACTTCAACATGCCTGCATTCTTTCGCCATTACTGTTGCTTGTGGTAATTAGCGACGTTTTACATGCAGCACCATTGGAAACAAATATGTGACTATGATGAACAATGACATCATATCTGAAACATATGGACTACGCAGACTATCTCTGACTGATTTCACACAAGATAGTGGACCTTTGCCAACCGTTCCCTACCCAGAGGTGTATAAAGTTGTGCTCAAAATAAATACGACAAAAACTATTTCTATTTCTATTTTTTTTTCTGTCTCCAATACTCAAAATATGAGCATCGCTAATCCGGACAACAAGGCCGAAAAGATATCCAACTTCCTTTATCTTGGATGAAATATCTCGAAAGATGAAAACACATGGGAAGCAGGATCAATTAACCAAAAAACTGTGTTCGATATAATGACGAAAACCCGGAATTCTATATTCTTAGCACTAAAACCAAGCTAAGACTGTTTCTATCCGTTCTAGGATCTGTGCTACTTTATTGTCGAAATACGTGGCAGGTGACTAGCACTGTCAGAAGGAAACTGCAAACGTTCATTCATATGTAGATGCCTAGGCAACATCCTACGGCTGAACCGTATCTCGACCGGCCAACTTAACGGCGATTACGATATAGGAACCTAATGACATCTACATGAGAAGGAAAAAATGGCCGTGTTATAGTGGAGTACCATCACGAAATATGCCATGCAATAAAGTCCACTTAACCAAGTGAGCCTTTTCTGCGTAAAATAAACTCTGATAGGGTGATTTGGTTGATTTCAAATCCCCTCGGTCATCGATACTTATGTAATATATGTTAGTAAACTCAAATACGAAGTAGTAAAATAAAAAGCAATTGAATTAAAAATGTATCTTTCCGCAACAAACTAAGCCTTACGCCAACGACTTTTTTTCAAATCCCAATAAAGAACAAGAGCTGCCTTGTTATGTGTCACTTTACCCCAGCCATAGAACCGCAATTTGTTTTCCTTTCCAAGCAGGAAAAAGGGCACATAAGATACGAGTACATGAACTACCTGCTCGTATAATTCCATGCGGACATAGCGCTAGGTGTTTCCACCTTAATGTAAACCCATGAAACCGTAAGGGTAAATATTTGCATAGCACTTTTATGCGACGACGATAAATACTGTTTACGGCAAGTTTGTAGCTTTTAAGTGAAGTGTCGGTTGTGGCAGTTTGCCCTTAACGCTACTGTTAGTCTCATAGAGGTACTTTAAAAGTTTGCTTGGTTTTGACTTTTAAACTCTGATTTTGTGCGGAATTAGGAGCAGGGATTTGCCCTTAAATTTCAGATTTATGGACACTTGTGTAAACTGTTTACGAAAGTGAATATTTGTATTTTCTCGAGCGGAGCTATTTGATTTAAGTGTTTTTGCTTCTATAAAATGAGTACAAATTGACCTTGTGAAACTAAAAAGTATGAAATAAAGATTTCAAGGACTTTCCAATGAATATTAGGGCGGGCATTTCATTATTTATTCATAACGGCGTGATGTTGCATGTAGAATCCCAGTTCCAAGCGCTTTTTGCAGTATGTTAGTTTTGAATGTTTGAACGTTATAATGACCAGGAAATAAAAAGATCGATAGGGCATTCCATAAGCGAGTAGATCGCCTTATTTAGGCATCACGATATTTCAATGTACCTCCGAAAATGGGCTTGAGGGTAACTGATGAGCATTAATAGCGAGGCGTGTGTTATGGTTAAATGTTTGAAGGCACGGAATGCTACGTTATTTCACTAGAATACTGGTGTTGTAAATAGCGACAAAACAAGGTGGAACAGGAAACATAAAGTGGATGATATTCGCATCACCTATGAGCTTTACCACACGATTTTGAATCCTATCTAGCAGGTGCAGAGACGTGTCTTCTGATTTCTAAAGAGGATCGGTGTGAAGATGGAGGAAGCATTGGTCCACAAATTTGCTCCAAAATAAAGACAAGTTATCCAGCTTTTTAGATTATGTATAGCTCTTTCAAGTAAGAAGGAAGGAAAACATTCAAGCCAAATAATTTAGCAGGGCTTGATCGCCTGCTTACAGAACTTCTACATAGCTCGTGGAAACTGCAAATATACTCCCTTCTTTAGTGAATAACATCTAAAACAACGGAACCCCCTGTTGAATGAGAGAAGGAATGCATTTTCTCTTCTTAGATCTTGAACTGTGAAACTCTGCCAAGGTGGTTTCGGAAGCTCGGTACAAACTTTAGCCCTGTATTTGTTTCAGTTGATCTGCTGATGGTTTGTAGGAATAGACTAAATGGAAAGATGGTAGCATCTATGACCCCAGAAAGAATCAATGAATATTTTGCCGACTTAACAATATATCCGATTTTCTATAGTAAAAGAAAATAGTAAAGACAATGAAATCTCGTCGGTTTCTAGAACGAATGTGAGCTTTTGTCCTTTATTGCAAGTGCTAAAGCTTCTACTGACAATAACATCACGAAACAGTTCACCTCTTTTGCTGACACCTACCCTCATATAACGCATGAGCCTTATGACACCAACGTCAAAGGTATCCGATTCGGATATACATATATATCACTTATACAAAACTTGGCTAATGATACAGATCTGTGTCTTCTGCAATTATTCCTTCCTTTACCGGTCTCCTCAAAAACTGGTGAGCCCTTAATGAAGCACTTATATCCTTTGTTGATTCCAACCGATCCCCCAGTTATGTTCAAACACTTCATCATTTAAAATTGACTCTGAACGAAAAAGCAGAACATTCATTCTAACAGTACGACAATTGTAAAATCTGCTAAAAGCACGGTGCGACCACAAACGGATCTTAGTTAAAGTAAATGAAATTATTTTTTGACTAAGTAACTTTGATATTGGAGACGATGAAACACCTCCCAAGAATGCATCCAAGTTTAGAGAACTATTACACTTCAACATAACACCGAGAACGAAATTCACAGCAAAACTAAAACTTTAGCGATAAAGTTGAGCCTTGTGCGTCAGATATCGGCTTGTAAGAATTGCCTTGCATCATAAAACACGAGACTGCCTTGCAAAATAGGCAATTTCGCAATGCGATCTTAAATCCTATATCAAGCAACTACAATGGAGGAGAGGTTTCAGTTCACGACCCACAACACATTATTTCTTTTCAGGCTAGTATATAATTTCTGTAAGCTATGACACTAGTATAAGGAGTTGATTGAAAGAACTGTGAAGTGAGCGTCTTCGTTTAATTATTTTTAATCACTTCAGTGATAAAGTGCCTACAGTAACAGCACCCACCTCGTTAACGCCGAGTACCTGCAGAGTACCCCAGCACTTTTAAGTGTTTAGCAAAAGTTTAGTATCTCCTTACGATGCCCAAACTGCGGTCTTTCCTGCTAAGGGACAGTAGGAATGTTGTTCTCCTCTTAGAGACGCTGGGAAGCATTCGTTTGGTCTGCCTGCAACCTGGCAGTTATACTCATATGGATCCTAACTGTCAATGTCGAAAACGCACGCAAATCTGATGTTTGTTCGGGTTCGGTAAAAATCTCCTCTTAACCTTGCCTAACCAGTTCATCGCATTTTCATTTCCCGTGATCCCAAGACCCAGACAAGACTTAGTAAAGTTAGCCTTCCGACAGTGATCAGTGAAGTCTTGTTTGGAAGTCGTAAGAGAATTCAGCACAAATGATTCGTCTTTCCATCGATTCTTCACAATATAGTTCGTTGCCATCAGTATTGCGTATATACCCGCTTGGAAGACAGACGCAAGTTTTCCTTGTTCCACCAGACAACTAACGCATACGAGTAGGCTATAAATGGCCTTATCAGAGATGTGTAGATCCAAAGGACTCTCCTCGTTGACAGGGCACATGTCTTGCCGATAGCTCATTTGCAGTACCAGAAACCCCGACATGTCGCGACAGCGCCTTAGAAGTTTATTATCCACCCACGTACATAGCTTTTTTGGAGAATTGGATGGTGATGCCTTTAAGTACGAGATGAGTCAGATTTCTCATTCTGAGAACAACCTCAGTTTTGAGAGCATTGATTGAAAACCCATTTCTAATGCATCTATAGTCAATCACGTATTGGGCTTCCTGCCCGTAGAGCGGACAGTCGCTAGACACAATCCAACAGACATTATAGCTACATCATCCACATATGCTTGGCGATTGACGTCAGAACAGTTGAATGCGTTGAGCAGTGGATCGATCAACATGTACCATAGCAGTGGAGATAGAACGCCGCCTAACGAGCAACCCGTGTTGCATATTGGCCTCAGTCAGCATCCGCAATCAGTCTTCTATTCACCAGCATTGCTTTCATACATAAAACTAGTGATTTATGTAACTTAGCCGCCCTGCTGTCTGGCCGAGTTACACATTCTGTCAAAAGTTGCGTTGTCAAAAACACCATCAAAGTCGATGAAAATGCCAGAGCACATTCCTTTCTGTCGAATACGCCATCAATTTTGCCTACAAGATTTTGAAGCGCACTCTCGCAAGATCGTCCGCGTTGATAACTGAGAGCCTTAACCCACTCTATAGCAAAAGCAGGTTTTTATTACGTAGTCAGTAGCACAACTTCTTACACTGATGAAGTAACGTAACCTTAATAATTTCTAGCATCTGGCGATGGTCACCATCGGCAACACCACACAATACGGCGAGTTAACATTTTCGTCATGCCATTCAACCTATCCACATGCATTATTCTCAATTTTTTCTAGCCAATGTTATTCAACATATATAGGAGTATAATCCACCGTGTTGATCTAGCTGATCAGTTACAAAGGGTTAAGGATATCGAAGAGCTGCCGTTAAAAATATCCTTTGCCTGAAGAAAACACTGCATGCAATAGAACATTTTGAAGGAAAATATTTTGAGGGACGCTATGAAGTCGCTTTACCATTGAAAGAAAGACGACATCCCGCTTTAGGATCTAAGGATCAAGTAAACAATTACAAGTGTGTCAACGATTCGCAACATATTGAACCAATAAAATTTACAAGCAGCATCTTACAAGATCCCTTTTTTTGTTTCTGTCTGAAATAAATTTTCAAGTTGTATTTGATGTTGCAGCGAAAAGTTTTAATGAGATATAAGAGCCTCTATTTTCGCAACTTACCACCGCCAATATAAAATTTGCAATAAGTAAGCTTAAGGACATTTCCACCTTATTTCGCCTGTTATGCGTGATTCTGCCTACACCATCGCTCCGACCTATAACTACTCCAATAGTTTTGGCAACGTTTTGACGATGCCGTTGGTGGTATGCCTCCTTTTCTGATGACATCATGAACCTTGTTTTGACCTCATGCGCGTATGAAAGTAATTGTGCAAACTAACAACAAATAGTGCCGCGTTTGTTGACCTGTGAGTTTTGAAAGATTATGTTATAATTAGGGCGATACTAAAAGTGTCACATGTATCGTATTGCTTAAAACTTTTCTTGACGTTAAAGGTCTCGAGCTATCAATGAAGACACAACAAGACACATAAGCCGCAGCCCATAAATTCCTACTCTTACCTAAATGTTATCAAGCCTGAGAACCTAGTAGCTCTGACTTGAGGTTGAGCACCTGCCGGTCAAATATGGGCCACTTCATTAAGACGGCGGCGAAAAACTCCCATATGCGAATCAACAGTGGCTTCCACGGCCCTAATCAGTTTGAATTACTTGTTGCACAACCCCTCTAAATCTATTACGACGCATGTGGAGCCCAGGTCTTAAGGCAGCTCTATAATGGTGTCGGAACTCCGAAGTAGAGATGGCAGTGGAAGAAATGAAAAAAATGGAAGAAATAATCGGAGCTTTGGCGTCTTATTAAGGACTTCCTCCTCTAGTGCTATTTCTGCTGTAAACCCTTTTTTTATCTGGAAGTCGTCGCAGATATTGCAAATATTATTACATAAGTCACATTTTTTTTTACGGCTATCTCTGAAATCAATGGAAACCATTCGCCAGATCGACGAAAAGATGTGTAAACTTTAAGTGGTATTGGTTTATTTCTCCATACTCGTAATTGTGAAGCTTTAAGATACAAGCAGGCTGCGCTCCATAAAGCCGAACAGCTGTCTACTGTTCATTAAAAACAAGAGTTTGTGACATCTGTTTCAGCGATCGGTAGTTGTTACAGTTTCTCGTGACGCCTTTACCTTTATAGAATGTAAAATGAAAACCCCATCTCTTTTCTCTGTTTGAACATCGAGCGAATGGTTTTAAAAGTACTGCAATACTATCCCTTAGTTCTTGACCAACAGGGGAGAAATTGTTACCGCACGAGAATTCTTCTTTAAAGCGTAGTGAAATAAGAGAATTTCGATTTTTTTCTATACACATTGGATACTAGATTCTTCGACCTGGATGTCTACTCCCCTACGTAGCTTATGTCAGCATAAAAACCTTACATCCGCCATACGTCTAACTTCTCTAGCTTAACACTTTTGCCTAAAAGTTTAGCAAATCACGTCCTTTTAAACTAAACCAGTTACAGCGGTTACCACGAGGAGGTAAAACAAGCACAATTGATATGTAGTCATAGTTGCAGCTCTGGACATTAAAAGGATGACGTCGCTCAATGCATATCCTAATCGCAAACACCCAACCATTCAGGTTTCCTTCGATTAAAAGTATGTATCGTATATGCTCCATTGTTATTAGAAAAAGGATTGGCGATCGTAAGCATCTTACTACCAATCGGTCTATTTCCGTTTTTGTTTGACTTTTTAACTCCTCGTTCCAAATCCAACTGCTCCTGTAGGTAATTACTCGTACTTTGCAATTACTGAAACATTTTTTGTAGATTTATTTCACACACCTCCATCGGGAAAAGCTGACCCCTACAAATTTGCAGCAAGACAACGAAATTAATGAGTCACCACATCTCAGCAGACCTTCTCATTTCTTACCACTTTCAACCCCAACGTACTACCATAAGCCACAAAAACCAATTGATAATCCTGCCCATTCGAAAGCAATTCCTGCAAAAATCACTCCCGTATTCTCTCCGAAGATTAATGCGAATCGAAACAAAACCTGAAACCAATTTCAAAAACAAAACGAAGAGAGAACGAAAAAGTAAAAAGAAATAAAAATGTCCTGTCGTCCAACAAAAGAACTATGTGCGGCAATATGTTTTACTTCCACCACCACTCGGCCCAAGGAACCTCGCCCTGAAATCTGGATGAGAACAGCAGGGTCCACAACTCCGCCTTGATGTGATTCTGAGAAACTACAAATTTGTTAGTGAATAAGAAAAGTTTGGGTTTCTCGCCTTTATGCGGTACAAAGGAGCCAAATGGATACTTTGTTATGTACTTAGTTTCTTTAAATTGGGCAATATGAGTATAAACAAGGCAAGGGCGTTACGGAAGCGCCGACGAAGTCCTTCAGGGGGCTCATCCTCTCCCTACAACTCATTTCTAAACTTGGTTTTATGTAAATTTCCAATTGAATGAATGAAGTTTGCCCCAAGTTTGGTGGCGCAGTGCTGGATGAAGTGGCATAAAAGGACGAAAACCTGATTACATTTGGATTTTTTTTTTTTTGCGACGAAGTTTTTTTTTTTTTTTTTGAATTTTCTGACGAAAAAAACTGTAAGGAAGTTTTAATATTTCTGCGGTGAGTACGTACTTAAGAGTTGTGTACCTTTTCAATGTGCTAGATGGTTGGTGGGGATTTCGAAAGTTTGTTGTAAGCTAAGTGAAATATTATTTGAATTTCCAAGTTATGGGGGAAGTTTTGGTTTTTAGAAGTTTTTAGTGAATCATTGCCTGTTTAATTTGTAGTTGAAATATTATTCTCCTTTGTATGAAATGATTCAGAATTTTTCATGGAATGGAGAAAAGTTTGGCAAAAACTATTACTGAATCTCGAAAGCACAGAAGGAGGATATCACATGTACATCGAACCTGGAACTTCTAATTATGCAAGGCTTTCGTCTTGAATTTACCGGAAAAGCAATATTTCTATGTGGAGGAGGTCATGTGAGGCTGTATCGGTATTTAGGAGTTATAAGATAAAGGTGGTGACACAGATGAACCATTGACAGAACCTCTGAGCGATCTACCCCTAATGGCGAGGCGTTATAACGCCGAATAAACTGAACGACCATGTGAAACCCAATATGTTGTTAATCATAAAACTGCGCTAAATATGAATGGATTACTGTTGATGACACCAGCAAACGCACAACGACTTTTGATTATACCAGGTGTATGTATTAGTTTAACTAAGAGATGGCGCCAGCGAAAAGTAGCTACGCAGCGTATTAATTTGACACATAGGTCACTTTGTTCGTCTGACGTTTAACTGGAAACACACACAAGTTGAGGCCGCCAAAAACTAGTGTCTTTGTTTTATCGTTCAGTGATCATTTTGAATATTGTGGCTGAAAAAGAACATTTGCGGAACGAATTGCTTTTCTTATTTAATCAAAAGAAAAAGGCTGTTGAAAGTCATCCTTTGCTGGTAGAAACATATGGTGAACACGTTCCATCCACGCTTCAATGAGAATATGTGAGACGTTTACGAGCAATGGGGAAGATCAATAAACTCGGTTAATGAATCCCACACGGTTTGAATGAACGTCAAAAGGAAAATCGCAGTCATTTGTGTAATGCTGCTTTAACGCCACGAAAGGAAATCATTTTTTCATCGAATTGTGACTGATGACGAAATATGGATTTATTTTGAAAACCCGAAGCGGACAAATCGCTTCGGCAAAAAGAACATGCTCTGTGTTTGGTGGGACCAGAGTGGTATTGTGTATGGGACAGAAGACATGGCAAAGTGATTTTGTTACACGACAACGTGCCGTCTCACACAGCAAAACTAGCGAAAGGCACCTTGAAATCGTTTGGATGGGACATCCTTTTGCCGTACTCCCCAGCCTTGGCGCCATCTGACTATCACTTCTTCGCATCAATGAGGCACGCCCTCGCGGAGCCACACTTCAACGATTTTGAGGAAGTTGGAAAATGGTTTTCCGCAAAAGATAAGCTATTTTTCTGACATTCTATTCATAAATTACCTGAAAGATGGGCGAAATGAATGTAAGCCGATGGCAAATATTTTGAATAAAAAAAATTAATTTCCCTAGAAAATTACGTATTTTTTTTATAAAAAAAAAAAAACCGAAAAACTGGTACACGCGAAATATTCGGTCGCTTGACAGTACACAAAAAGCCGATCAATAACCGAACGCCCCTAAAATGCTGCAAAGTAGATATCACTTTGGATGGTACGTCATCTATGTTTCCATAGAAGAAGCATAAACCACTTCTATTTCAAAAAGCAAGTGAACATTCTAGCTCTGTTCGACATTTAATTTCGCCCGGAATTAATATGCATGATAACGGAATTTTTTTGAATATGACATTTTTTTCACGCTAAATTCATAATAGGAGAAGAAAAAAGAGAAATTTTTCATGTGATATGACATTCGGACGAAATTCATAATAAATGTGAATAAGTTCTATAGTTTGTACCAATGCAAACATTTAACATTAGTGTCAGAAGTGGGATAGAATTTATTGTGTTCAACAAAAAAACAAAAAAGTTTTTGTGATTATTTAAAAAAGCCATAATGCAGTTGGCCCTCGCCCAACTCAAATCCGAGTTGAACTAGAGAAACCTCAGCGCTAGTAGAGGAAAAAGTGACTTGGTACTCCGACTTCAGGAAGCTTTGAACAACTAGGGACATGATCCGGGTACATACTCCTTTAGCGTTGACGAGGAAGATCAAATGTGTACTAGCAACAGCATGGCTGGGACGATGCAACTCATCCTATCGAAAATGGATGAACAAAAGAATAGTCTCGAACGAAATCTGAATAACAAATTCGACGAACAAAAGAATAGTCTAGGACAAAAACTAGAAGAACAAAGTAACGTCCTACAACAAAAGTTCGAAAAAATTAATGACAAATTTGAAAGAATAGAGAAGAATGTTGAACAAATGAACAGTAAAGTTGAGCAACTGGCAAAAGAGCTCGACACTTTGCGGAAACAGAAGCAACAAAAAAGTTGAAGCCTTCCTCATTCGTTGGACAGAACTCATGGTCTGTATATAAGAAGCAGTTCGAAATGACTGCTTGTGCGAACCACTGGGGCAATCAGGAGAAATGTTTGCCTTAGCAATGGCCTTATACGGTACTGCAGCAGAAGTGTTACAAACAATCGATATCGGAAAGAATAGGGATTATCTGGCTTTGGTGCAGGCTAGCAAGAAACGGTTTGGGGATAGCCACATCCGGGAGGTTTGCAAGTTTCAACTGCAGTAACGAGAAGAAACAGTGCCAAAGCTCCCAGCAGACGTCAGTAGACTGACACATTTATCATATCCTACCGCAGGCCAATCGGTGAAACGGCAAAGGACGCATTCATTATGGGAATCGTAGATTCGGAGCTACAGTCAGCAGTAAGCATGGCCGGGAAAAGATCAAATAGGCAAATAGAGGGAAAAACTGGCAGAAACGGCTACCAAGAAGCCGGTCAAGCTTTCCGAAGCCATCAGTCGGGAAATGCTTACTTCAAGGAACAAAAGTCGGTAGCACGAGTCGGCGACTTCAGGAAAATTGTTCCAGTCTCACAGGCTAAACCATGCCATGGAAATCTCCCACTCGATGGGATTACTCACTATCAAGAAAGCAGAAGAAGAGGCCACTATCCGCATGATCAAGACCCAGCCAATAAAGGATTGGAGTACAGATGAAATCCTTTCCTCCCAACAGGCAGATAATGACATTGAACCAATATTGGCATGGAAGGAACACGAGGAAAAGGAATTGCCATGAAGTGTCTTATTGGAGACGGAAATCTTTGGGAATTACTTGTATGCCGTAGGAGTTAATTTTGGATAAGTTAATAGCGTATGGTATACTCGTAAGACCATTATTTGTATTGCCACGAAATTTTAAAGAGGAAACGGCAGCTCCAGAATCAATTAGAAATGTTTGGTTTGTTAGTTTATACGAATGAAGCCGAGGCTCTATAGTCGTTGAATCGCTATCACACACAACCATTACTGTGAACAGAGGTTGTTGTTTTTCTAGTGTATTTGAGTAAAAGTGCATTTCCGGTGATGAAAGCAAAAGCTATCCTGGCAGGTGAACGAGAGGCACTTCTGACTTGTGATGTCGATTTAAATTTGTATTGCTGTGTGCTTAGCGCATTGAACTCAATCAGAAGGTATGTGACTCATATGTAACATATCTCATGGTTAAAACGGAAATTTGAGAAGTTACTCACGAGAGTGGACTATGTACATTACCGGATTACAATTGGGAATCTTTTGAATGATGCGATCGTCCATTTTGGCAAGTTGATTTAAGATTAGATCGTCTGACATAACTCTCGTGAATTGCGGTGTCAGTAAGATTTAATATCATCGTTTTGTGTCCATAATGTAATGAATTCCGATTCTACCAGCAAAAACCAAAGGTCTAGGCATCGACGATTAAAAGATGGAATATCCGCTTCTATTTTCCCTCCCATAAGGACCGGCGTGGTTTTCGATAATTCATTGTCACTGTCAGGCATGTTGTTGCACATAAACAAAAGTAATCCTGTTGGATGATGTCAAGATCACCATTCTATACTCTGTCAATTAATTTCAACAAACAAGTTTGAAACTGCAAACTGATCGCTGTCGAAAAACTGAATTTAATGCGCCTTATTTGGATCCTTTGCTGGCAAACCTCAAAGAAGAGGTTTTCATAATCTCATAATTCCCATAATTCAGAAGATGTGTGATCCAGGCTGACCGTAGTTTTTACTACTTCCACTTCATTTTATTGGTTAAAAGGGTACATTTTTCCCGATACAAAGCCTTCCTGCTACTGCACGTGCTCAGGCTACCACTTTTTCTAAAGACGCCCTTTACTGCTTTCTTACTATCTAATACACTTAACTCATACTAAGGCAAAGGCCTCGCCCAAATTTTTGTTTTTGTCTTAGAATTTGAAACAAATCGGAGCAAAACTAACTAAGATATAAAGCTTTAAGCGTTCGTTTAACCGATACGGTTTTGTTTACCTGCCCAGTAGAAGGCGCATACAGAGGACAGTAATCGGATTAGCAGAGCGGAGCAAGAATTTGCACACGACAGCAATGATGACAGAGTTTTATATAAGCAAAACAAAAAAGATGCTCTAGAAATGGGTGCTGACATCGCTGCACTTTTTGTTTTTAATATTGTAACTGACACTTGTAATTTTTGAAGCCGGTGAACGGCTTAAATCAAAATATGCTTGACCGATTCTTTTGAAATTCAGTATACTGCTTCCTAACATAAACGACCAGGTATCCCTGGGAGCGAAAATCTTTGTTTTCACTTCTTAGTGTCACCAAAAATTAAAAAAATTGAAAAAAAAAATTTTCCTCCCAGAAATACCTTGGAAAGCCATTATCTAATGGCAGCATTTTGATTTTTTGATTTCAGATGATCCAGTCATGAGTTATACTGTTCACCGGTGGACAACTCTTTTTTTTCGGGGCTCCTTCGATGATTTCCTGCCATCAGCTTAATTATTAATATTTTGCTTTCAAAAATTAAGGAAATATTCTTTGTGTGTTGTATTATAATGTCACAATCAATTAAATAAATTTGTATTACCTGTAGCGTCTGAAAAAATTCTTGAAAATGGGCCTATTCTTCGACGAATTAACTTGTTATTTATACCCTAAATCTTTGAAATTTGTCTTTTTTAAATTTGTATTTCTAGATGGCGGTGCCGTTTTTGAATTTAAATCTTTTCTATCAGGTTTGGTCGTTTTCGACCCGTACGCATTTTAAATGGAAATTTCATCGCAAACGAAAGTAAAACTATAAGTAAAACTAATTCAGTCAAAGAAGCAATTTTCTTTCAATAAAATTTCAAGTCATTTGTCAAGAGGTGATAAAGATTTTTCGTCGTATAGTGACGAAGATTTTGTGCTTGAAGCTAAAATTGCTTTCGATTAAAGGTGTGATTTAAGTAAATTGGATAGTGAAACTGAAGAAGCAGCTCTGGATCCAGCGGATTCTGACTCCGATCCACTTTCGTATCAACATCGTTTAATGCATCTATTAAGACTACGAGTACTTAAAATTTACTTGTTGTGTTCATTTTTGCTCAAATTTGTATTTTCAGTCGCTCACTCCCTTTCCGAAAATATTTTTATAATGAAATCAGGTGTCACTAGTTACGCTACTGCTCGTGTTGAAGTTTTGATGGATTCATTTTTATTGTTTTCTCTAACTCAAATCGAGAAAATATTAATCGAAAATGCGAATACTTTTGGACGCTCAAAGTTCGGCGTCGAGACGATGAGATGGACAAAAGAATGTTGAATGTGTATTTCGGTGTCTTGATTACAAGTAAATTACTCCAACCCAACCATATTTTTTTAAGTCTGTTTTAAACAGATGCTGATCGATTGAAAACAGAGCGAATCGAAGATTTGTTTGATGCGTTTCGATGACCCAACCAACCCGCAAAAATCACGGATAAATTTGTATGGGGTTGAAAATGGGTTGAATCGCTTCCTCTTTTCTCCAACACATCTTCTTGCGTCTTAGTTGACGAGCAATTACTCAGTTTCCAGAACCAGAAAAATGCGGCTTGAAATTTAAGATTTAAGCTTGTATCGAGACTTCGTACATTTGGAACATTAAACGTTATCTAAGAAAAATTATCCCATACTACAACAAAACTAAAGGTGTTTTTGACAATGCCGATGAAATGCTTTCTGGATTTAGCTAAAAACAAAAAAATCGTTGGCCAATGTGCGTTTTTCCCAATATCATCGACTTCTCTGCATTGTATTCTTTCATCGTTTATACGCAAATCGATCCAGAATACTAGTCTTCGAGAGGCAAACAAGACGTTAAATTGACCAAAGAGTACATGTTCAGCAGATCAAGAGCACCTCGAGCCACTTGTTCACTTTCGCTTCTATCAACGATATCTTGCGCATCCACTTTAATTATGACCGGTATCAAAACGAAGTTTTCGATCCACCTGTCAAGCGGTCAAGATTTTTTTCACCAGTAACATAAAAGCGGGCCAGATGTGCTATTTGTTTAACTGAAAGCAAAACCCAAAGAGAACTAAACAGACTTGGTCCACTGCATATGCGGAAAAAATGTTTGCAAAAACAAACTTTTTTTTATATAATCCCGCCCGCGCATTAAGAGGATATGAATACCCTTTTACTGGTTTTTCTCCAGGGCGCGGGCGGGGGGTGTAGTAGTTTGAAACTCAGGTGTATTAGGTTTCGATATTTTTCCAAAGCTGGTTTTCAAACTGGAGCCAGTGCATCCTCAACCAGTGGGTCTTAGTACGTCCTAGCCCAGCCAGCAACCACTCCAACATCAGTGTTATTGGTTCATGTCAAAGTTGACGCCAACGGGATTTTCATATAACTACATACAAATTCTATGAAAAGACTTTTTCAGAGAATTGCCTCGCACGGGATTCGAACCCGCGACCCTCTGCTTGAGGAGTCTATGTACATATATACCACTACACCACGGCCACCCTCACCACCACCCACATGACCGGAATTTTGTGCATTTAAGCATTTAAGTAATCGCAACGAATTCCTTAATATATATTTATTTTTAAAGTTATAGGCCACTCTAGAATTTTCAAAAAATCTATTTTTTTTTTTATTGTTTTCAATGGTCCCTTAGGACCCCAAAATTGGTATCCCAAAAGATTATGACCAGGAAATATCTCGTAGTTTTTCGAAGTATAGTACAAGGCCGCTAGGTATTCAGCGAGCCTCTTATGACCAAAACGAAGGACGGTAGTATTTTAGGGTACTGGAGTAGGTATACGGCAGATATTTTTGAAGCTATTTGCCACGAGTTCAGACCAGTTTCATGTTTAGAAACGTCCGTTTTAGTCAGTTTTAAGAAGGACACTATTAGAGAAACGTTTGTTTTTTACCGATGATTGCGCTAACTTTTTTTGTTTTGTTTTTTTTTTTTGTGAGTGTTACTGGTTCGTTTTTATAATGAGAGACAAAGTGTATTGTGGTTAAAAAGGTGTAAAAGAGATATGTTCATACAGCAAGAGACTGAAAATATCTGGAAAAAGACCGCTTATTCGACACGAGTTAGAGGCACCAATTGAAATGAATAGTCTTCATTTCATTCATCCACGAAAAAATTTAAGCAATCAATGGTTTTTTCAGCTCTTTCAAACGTTGTCGTTCGTAAAGTGTACAAATCGCAAGCGAATTTTATGGAAAGTGGTAAGCGCAGCTTGGGATTCAAAATTGTAGTATCTTGTAAAAAATGTGTACAGACTGAGGTACCTAGTAGTCCATTTATTGAAAAAGGCTATAAAATAAACAGAAGAATTGTAATTCCCATGCGATTACTTGGAATTGATTTGCACGGAATAAAAAAGTTTTGTGCATTCATAGAATAACCTCGGTCTATGTTTCAATCTTTTTATGATAAAGTTGTCAAAGGAATTTCAACTGCAATTAAACTGGTTTGCAAAAATAGTATGATGAAAGCAACGAAAGATGAGACAACTATTTCTATTGAAAAAGTTGAAAATAGAATTATGGTATCAGGTGACGGTTCGTGTGGAAAACGTGGTCTTACGTCCTTGTTTGGCTTAGCGACTCTTATTGGCAATTATTGTGCAAAAATTATAGACTGCGCAGTGAAATCAAAATACTGTAAAGCGTGCGAGTACTGGAAAAATACAAAAGATACCTATACGTAATAGGCACAAAATCATAAAGATAAGTGCGATGTGAATCACAATGGACCAACAGGAAAAATTGAGTTCGATGCAGTTTGTGAGATGTTTCAGCGATCCGAAGCTTTGCACCAGGTAAAATACATCATTATATTGGTGACGGTGATTCTTAGACTTTTAAAGACATTACTAGTGATAAGCCGGAGTACCGCGTCGACCGCCGACGATTGCGCACGTCACTTCATTCGTAATTTCTCTTGTGTTGCACACAAAAAAATTAAACAGTGCAGTGCAATTTAAAAAAATTCAACAAAAATATTACACAGTGCGGGTATCCCACTTCTCCCGCTCGTGGTCTTAGTATTGTTGCTTGCACTCGGTCACTGCCGTTATTGTATTTATCATACGGTACGGGTAGTGTTTGAGTGTATGTAACAACCGATGGATAGCGAGTTGTGCATAAAAATTCTGTTGGTGCACTGATTCGTATTGTTGTAAGGGCATAACACCTGCAGAAATTTGATTCGGTAAACCATCTCCAGAATTTTCACTTCGCAGCCTTGCTTAGTATCGTCGGTGTTTGTTTTTGCTGTGTTTGTTTGTAATTATGACTAGGGAATTCAGGGTGGACGTAGCCAATAAACGCGGGCTAAAAAGTAATCACTTTTCTGCGTACGTCCACGTTTGTAAGTACCGACCAGCTATTTTGGCACAGGTAAATCCCCACCCACACGTCTCAGATCACTCTGATCTAAAGCTACCTGACTACGAACTAGTGCCACTATTTTTTCCCCATCGCTGTCTCGCCATTTATGTGCGTAGTGATGTAGCTTACCAAATTCCACCACAAAGTAGTCCCTGTTCCAATTTGGAATTCAATTTCATGTGGTTAAAATTCCATCTCCGTAAGCAAATTATCCACTACTGCTTTATTTACAGAAGCCCCAAACTGGACAGCAACTCGACCTTTCAGGAGTCTGACTCCATTCAAAGAATTGTATCCCTGTATTCTCATACTGAAATCGTGATTACGAGCGATTTCAATATACACAATTCTGGTTGGCTTTGGCATTCTGGACAGGCAACACCCGAAGGACAGTGTGTTGAGATCTTCGCTGCGGAAAATAATTTAACCCAGCTTGTAAATAAGCCTACATGAATACCAGACTTTGGTAGTCATACCGCCAAGACCCTGGACTTGTTTTTAACTTCTCACCCTGACAAGTACTGCGTTGGTGTGCTCTCCCCTCTACGCTCGTCGGGCCATTGTGTCATATCTACTAAATTCTCGTACACTCACCACACAGTTAGAGAAAAGATTTCTAAAAGAACCGTATGGCAATACGAGAAAGCCAATTAGAGCGGACTTAATAACTTCTTTAGGAATTGTAACTGGTCGTTATGTTTTCTCAATAACGACGTGGATCCCGCTGCTGATATGATCACAGAAACTACTCTCTTTAGAATGAGATGAATTATCCGGCATTGCAAGAAGAGTATCAAACCAAAAGAGCTGTAAAGAGGCTGTCAGAGTTAGAGAAATATTTTTTCGATCCTTTAAAACCAACTCGACGGAGGAAAATCGAAAAAAGTTTAAACGAGCTAGAAATTACTGCAACGTCTTTCTCAAGCGTGTGAATACGACCAAAAACTGAGGCAAAAAACACTGCAATGTCCCAAAGGCAATAAAAATTTTTGGTCATTCGTCAAAAACATTAGAAATTCTGCCTCATCCTCCATCCCAACGCTCATTTACAATGACATTCCAGCTGTCAGCTCTTTGGAAAAGGCCAATCTGCTTGCTGCACACTAGCGGCTAGCTCAACACTCCCAGATTGCGCTTTGTCCCCGCCTACACTTGAGTGCGTCGAATCTATAATGGGACGAATCCACTTTCGCACTCGTGTAGTAGAAAGAGTACTCAAAGATCTTATCATGCATAAATCCGCTGGTCCACATGATATATCGCCCCTTCTTTTAAAGAGGTGTTCTTCCACGCTGGCAAAATCACTGCGTAAGCTTTTTTATCAATCCTACTCTTTAGGACTCTTTCCGAGCAGATGAAAAACAGCATTTGTCCAATCCGTCCCAAAAAAAGGCGAATCTTCTTCTTTCTCCTCCTACAAACCCATTGCACTTATATTACGTCCCTTCTTTCTAAGGTTATGGAAACGCTGATAAACCGTCAGCTCATGAAATATCTCGAAACACGAAAACTTCTCAATGACCGGCAATATGGTTTTCGTAGCAACAGGTCCACTAGTGATTTGATGGCATGTCTCACCGAAAAGTGGAACCAAAGCATATATCAATCTGGTGAAAGCAAGATAGTTGCATTTGGTATTTCTAAGGCATTTAACAGAGTTTGGCATCAGGCTCGTTTGTCGAAAATGCGTGCTTATGGGATCTATGACTCTCTTCTTCAATTAAAAATTACCTTTCGTAGCGTTCAATTCAAGTTGTCTTGAACAGTTTCAAGTCTAAAATTCACAAAATAAATGCTGGTGTGCCCCATGGCTCCGTTCTGTCTCCGACACTCTTTTTAATTTTCATTAATGATCTCTTGTCTGCTACTTCTTATTCAATATATTCCTCTGCTGATGACAGTTCTCTCTGCTTTTTATATTCGTTCCCGGACTCACGCTCCTGCTCTTCGGTTGTAGAACTGGAACGGCAGCGTATGTTAAGCTTATTAAATTCCGATATTAACAGCAAAACCAATTGGGGAATTTAATGCTTTCATGCTGTCATTAATGCGAAATTCAAATAAATAACTATTATCCATAAATGGCACTTGCATCGTCGAAACCGATAAACTATCCATTCTCGGTATGTGTGTGCTCCATTGAAATCGCCAGTAGCATTCCGCCCATTCAAATTTTTAACCGTAACACCCGTCTTGCTATTAATATTCTACATTCATGGGGGTTCTCTAAAATATCGTGATCCTTTCCTTGCTTATGGAATGCCCTACGGACCTCCGTGTTTCCTGGTCGTTATAATTTACAAACATTTAAAAAATGTACATCGGTACCTATCTTTTCTTCCTCCCTAAATTTCCTTCTCCCGTGCTGTGTACGAACATTTTAAGGGTATAAAAACCCCTTAAGCGCGCGCTGATTATAAAAAAAAAAAATAATAAAAAAGCCCTATGAGAATGTTACAGTACTCAAGAAAGTGTATATAGATCACCAAAGTGAATGATTATCCGCCTACGTAAATTGAAAAAGAACACAAAACGTATCAGTGGAAGGGGAAAATTGACGAGAAAGCTAATAGACGAACTCTCTATGAATTATGGATAAGCCATTCTTAGAAACTGTGACATAGTTAACAACATGAGAAGCAGTATATGGGCTACACTTGATCATAAATTATCTACTGATGCAAAACCATAGCACGATAAATGTCCGATCGGAGAGGATGGTGCTCATGGTACTCATGACAAAAGGTTAAAGTTACAAATAGTTTGGCTGAGTACAAATATAAGCCAGCTCTTCCATTTTAAATGTATGGAGCTATCAAGCAAGGTCTACTAAAAATTGACCAGAGACGATCTTCCTACTCGATGGATCGGTGGTTATACTCAAAACTGTAATGAAAGTTTTAATTCGACTGTGTGGGCCGCAAAATATATTTTTAGTGATAAAACTGTGTTGAATAATGCAGTTTACGTGTACAATGACGGCTTTCCTTTAATTTTGCACATAATGAAAACGATGGAGTTAGAAATCGGTCCGAACAGCTACGAAGTATGCTTAAATATTGACAAAGAGCGCATAAATCTTGCAGAAAGATCGTTGTCTAAAGCTGCAAAAGAGTGGAGGATCGCATTAAAATGGCCAATTATATGGTGCAGGCACCCCGGATATTGTAAAATCTTCTATAACTTAAAATTTTAAACACGTTTATCTCAAAACTGCATTTTTCAAGTTGGTTCGGCCAATCTTGAACAATTTTTAACCAAATTTATTTATTTATTTATTTTTTTGTTTTGTATGGCATAGTCCAGTTGTGATTAACAATTTTCTGTTGATCTTTCTGCAAATTTTGCAAATTTGACTCTGGAAGTGCGCTATTCGGCCAAAAATCAATATATCAAAGAAGTCTTGCGTACTTCTCTAGCTGTTGTTATGTACAATAAAAACAATTTAGTGACTCATCATAATTCAAAATTTGCAGGATCTGTTGGTACGGCCGTAGACCCTTCCAAAAAAGAGAGATCATCTGAGAAATGTTGCATAAACGCCACTTTTAAATAAATTATTCCATCAAAATTATGTTTTACAGTCAATCATATGTACAATAAACTTCTAGCTTTGTAAAATCGATTTTTTTTTTATATATATTTTTCCTGGAAAAAAATCACAAGAAAGTCTATTTTTAAGGCCTCTAGACTGGCCTAACCCCTTAATTTTATAATTAATTCTAACCAAAACTACAACTCTTTCTCAAGAAGTGCTAATTTTTGCATTTCTTTTCTTTAAAGAAATAGATAAGGGTCGCAAACAACCCACTAACGTATTTTTAGTCGTTTTCGGTTTACGGTTTATAGTACATTATCTTTTGGGCACATTTTACGCGAATATTCCAATATTTTAAGTTACTTAGGGGTATATATACTTAACAAAAAAACAATTACAATCACAATTACAATAATGTTCTAAATATATCAATGTCACTACTAATTCTGGCCATTAACAGGCCTTGTCGCCTGATTCCGGACATTGTTCTTATTATAGGTTCAATGTTTGTCAATCATGTTGCACTACAGAAAGATTTCAATCGTCAATTTGTTCAAATATTCCAACGGTCTGATTCAATTACTTATAATTTCATTTACTTGTTCGACTTATCAATTCAAACAAGAACAGTTTGTTCATGACCTATTTGAACAATACCAAATTCCCATCTTCTTATCAATTGAGGAAATTCCTTTCCGATTGAAATCCGATTTTCTTCATACCGTTGTCCACATAAATTTGTGCATCTAAACGTGATGCAGCATTGACAAATATTATGTGTTTACAAATTATTTTCCTAGTCAATAAAATGCGAATTATTGACAAGACCGAAACAAAGTCGAATTCTGAATTTGAATTCTCGCTTTACAGATACGAACATCGAATGCATCTTCCTTTCTAATCACGGAAACGGATACAGAAGTTATAAAGTCCAGACTCAGAAATTCCTGAGCTGACAATCAATACTTTTGTGCATGAGTATTCCAATTCCAAATAAGTGATTTTTGTCAATAAAAATGAAAATATTTATTTAAAGGACATTTGTAATCGTCATTGGTTCCGTTTTAATGGTATGAAAATTCCATTGAAACATGGTGGTTTAATCAACAAACGGAACATAGAAATTTTCCAGGAACGTTGGTGTTTCATGATTTATAAAATCTTTTATAAAATACAAGTACATATACTCTGAAATCCGGAAATCGTGTTTTTATCAAAAGTAAATCACTATGACAACAACAGGATATGTGTCTCACGCATCAAAATATTTTTGGGGAAGCTGTGCCTAATCATTTTATAGTCATAAGCACCAAACTGAAAACATTTAGGAAAAATAATCCGCTACAACTTCCTACTCTGCATGAAGACCGGACATCATTATAGAAGCGGAAACTTTAGTGATTAGCGCTTTTCCCCAAAGAAAATTAACTTTTAGGAGTTCCCTAGTCTAATCGTCGCATTTGCCTTCTGGATATCATAGAAATAATTGTAGAAAATGGTAATTTTCAACAGACTGGTGGCAATAGAAGATGTAAACAGTTCACTTTCAGAATACCAATTTAAATACCGAAAATCCCACTCTACAGTAGATGCAATCAAAATAGTGACTGATATAGCAAGTGCAGCCATCGATAAATTCGGAACAAAGCACTGCTGTGCAGTGGTCACATTAGACATTGTACCTTTGTAATAAATGCTCTTCCTAGAATAGACATATTAAACCACATCCGCAAAATTATTTCTAGCTGCATAAGACTAAGCTGTGATAATGACTAGAATATCAAGCACTAAAACGTTACAGGTGTGCCACAAGGTTGATGGTGTCTTCAACGTGAACAATAGGCTTTAAAGACGATGTCGTCATCGAAATCGTGGCCAAGTATATCTACGGATCGGCATAAAACGAAGCGATTTACAAGTCAAAACTTGCCTTAAGCAAACGTGAATTTAACAAAACATAAAACGGAAGCAGTTCTTGTCGCCAGACTCAAGGCCATCGAATACATGCATGTACGCTTAGGCTACCAAGTAATAAAATTAAAACCGGCATTAAAGTATGATACTTAGATGTTCTGATTGGTAATGGACTTAGATTTAAGGCTCACCTAGAAAAAAGCACCGATCACCCAATTTTCAATGACGAGATTAATACCAAACATCAGTTGACCGAGATGCTGTCGTAGGTTATTACTGTCGAAAGTGGTTAGCTCAGTTATACTGTACGTAACTCCAATATGGACGGGCGCCCTGGCAATAAAATGATCTAGAAGAAAGATATCGCGAATATACAATCTAATCGGTTTGGAACTTTTCAGAGGAAGTTACGAAAGTTTTGGTTGGGTTGAGAAATAATTGATATAATAGCCGAAGAAATGAGATGTGTACACCCAAAAATATGTTCTTTGTTCAGCTCAAAAGTGGCAGAACCGATGGGACAATGACATCAAAGGAAGATGGACACATCAACTTATCCCCAACATGGGACCTTGGATGGAAAGAACAGCTGAAAGAAGCACACACAAACATAGAGACAAGCACACACACACATATACTACACACAACGTACTACTAGTGGAACCAAGAAATAAAAGCAGTCAGAGCAAACTGTTTAAAAGGCCGGCGGAGAGTGCAGCGTTCTGGAAGGGGACTTGATTTTCAAGAATGACTAGAAATATTTCGAATGCAAGAAGGACCTTAAAAAGGCGATTAAAGAAAGTAAGCAAAATGCTTTTCGCCGAATGACGACTAAGCTGAAATTCTGTATATCTACACAATTATTTAGTCCAACAATGCTAAGGTGGTGTTGTTGGCATAATTTATAGCAGAGCCAAGGTAGTCAGAATCCCTTTCTATCTCGTAATTTTACCTGTCGACTGTGACATTCTATCCAATTCGTCGGTGCTGAGTGTCCTTTCTTGTTGACAGTATGTATTTTACCACTTAACCCATTTTGGCAGCTTGTCTTAAATACGCACTGGTGACATCAAAGATCTTGTTGAGATGTTACCGACCTTGACGGAGCAGCGAGCGTTCTCTATCGTCACGAGTTTGGAAGGGATGCCAAAACTAGACATGGTTCTAAAGAGCTCGTCTCGTGTGTATCGATTTGGACTGCTCGGTTTTTTTCAACACAGAATCTGCAAGATTCTCAAGACTGTGAAAATTTGTCCGATTGTGAACTTTGCTGGTCTAAATCGGCCATGTGACATTCACACAATATGGCAGATAATAATATAGTTGGTGGAGTTAAGAGGGTCATTTCCAGCGGTTTTGAACACCTCATCTGGTAAGCTTAGATATTGATATCCTTATATTGATATATATATAAATCGTTTTGGTCAGGTAGACTGGAGTTTTGACTATCCTCGTATAAGCTGAATAGTCTAATCTGTTTGACAGCGGGATGTTGGTCTTCTTTGTCATTACACAGTTCCCAGGAGAAACTTTTCCGAATTTTCAGAACCTATTGCGGATCTATTCTCTATTACAAGTTTTTTTTTTAGATTTCTACAGGTTTCTGTATGGATCCTACCTTTTGGTAAAACTTCCGTGTGTTGTTTCTGGAGTTTCTGTTTCTTCTTCTAAAAAATTCAATATTCTTCTCAACTCTTCTGCCTGTGAGGCTCTCGTCCTTCGTTGCAGCGCCGCTTTGTTCCCATCTTGTTTCACTACATGCGCTAGCCGGCGTTCTTCATCTGCTCGATAACTACCTAATAGTGGACCAACGATGAGCATCTCACTGTATATGTGGAGCTAAACACTCGGAACAGCACAAGCTCTGCCGGATGAACTTCAGAACGCATGTAACAGACGAGGTATCTCTGCATCTCTTACTAACCTGATAGATAAGTACTCTTAATTGTCTAATAAGAGGTTCACAGATGGAAGATATTGGGCGAAGGAATTCCACTTGATGCAATCAATGGTGACGTCTGCAGCCAGACAAGCGAAAATTTTATTTGAATCAGAAGAATAAGGAACTTTCAAGACTGAGCAAAAATAATATAGTCGCGGAGAACACCTTGATAAGATAACAGCAATCCTCGCATCCTTAAAATAAGTTACTAGCATCCGAATATCCGGCCCCTTGTTCTAGCTATTAAAACGAAGTACCTGACCTACCAGGTTGAGGGTCTTGAGTCGGGGTAACTTACGTACAACGAAAGAACAAATAAGTTCCGAAACAACAAAAAACTTCAAATATCGGTGACCAGTTGCTGCTGACGACCAGTTCGGTTGCCAGAAACTATTACCTTTTATCGATGATGCTTCACTTCTCGATTAGCCCGCCGGACTAAGTTGATGTAGTCGAGTATAACAGTACCCATGTCCGTAAAAGTCCTTTCTGAAAAAATCCTAATGTTCGTCAGTTGCGGAGAGTGGACACATTAGAAATAGTATAAAAAGGAATTCCTCTGGATTTCAATGATTATCGACTAAAAGTCTTTGACTTCAATTGGAGCGAATTTTCCACGACATGGACAGAGAACTAATTTGCTATTTCTAATACAGATAACATAAAGCGGATTCACCACAAACCCACAAAAGGTACATCTAAAATGTGACACGCCAATTATTTGTAATTTCGACCGAAAGACTCAAGCAGTTTTTGCTTTCTATGTTAAACTTGATAACTGAATTTTGCATACGTCATTCGAAAACATCATGAAACCTTCTGTTGTACGCCTCAAAAATTAGACACTTTATTTAAAATTTTTAAACAGAGGGAATTGAATACTTTGCATAGGCAACGTGTTGGGAGGAAGAGGCAAAACCGAACTGGGTATGCTATACAATTGAAACCACAATTTGATCATTCCTGTCCAATTTCAAAGCAATTTTCTTTCCAATTATCTTCAAAAAAAAGTTATTAAAAATTTTATATCTGATTATAAAATGAAATAACGAAATATACACCTTCAGCAGTAAATCTCCACAATCCAGCAACAAATGCAAATCCTAATTACAGACATTTCTTAAAAAACAAATTGGATCATTAAAACGTGACCTGAAAAATCTGATAATATATAGGTATTTACCTCTCCATAAACTTAACGGTCGACATTATTTAAAAAAATAAACGAGATTCTATCTTGCTGATACCCTTCACATTGAAACAGCAGATGTCTCCAACCAGTTTCTGTTCTTTTATATAAAAAAGGAGGATTATACATACATACAGATATTAACGTTACGTTCGTTCGCACGAATTATTCGCGAATCATTTCTTCAGTTTCCATTTATCATATTTTATGTCAAATTGCTAAACCAGAGCTTTATGTTTATCCACAAAGATCAACTTCATTAAATTTGGCAAATTACCACTGACAGTACTAAATCGTATTCCATTTGCTACTCTCCATGGCTACGTACCGTTAGATGAGTGTGTTTCTATTGGAATAAGAATTCGTTCTGCATAACAAAATTTGCGCGTTTTTAGTGGCGCCATTCGGGCATTCCACAGATTATCTAATATTACTGTCGGAAAATGTCTAAATCATGCAAATCGAATGACATTTAAAAATGACATTTTGAAGAACACAAAATGAAGGAATCGGGTAATAATATTCGTCATACCAGTATTCATTCCGACAGAGAATCGTAAAATAAAGAAGTACGTTGCGGATAAAATGACAGCAAAAGTGTTTAAAGGAAATGTCATTTTGCAAGTTTTCTACTTGTAACCCAACAGATGTCATCTAATGGTCAAAATTTGGAAGATAGCAAAAAAGTTTAAATAAAACAACAATGATGTAAGATATAAAATTGATTCTGGCTTAATTTAAAGCTACGTTCTTGTTATAATGTGTGCAATAGCACATCATTCTAACTGCCGCCTCGGCTTTCGCTGCTTCAAACGGTCGGTTCAATTTTTAATGACTCGGTCAAATATGTGCGGCATTATTTGGCAATAGCCGGAATAGCGTTTGGCTTATTTGCAAAAACTAAGGACTTAACGTAGCCCCAGAGAAAATAATCGAGTGGTGTCAATCGCGGGGCCAATTGAAGAACATTCGCCGTGAGGTTACCCAGTCTCCAAATTTCTCCTTGACAACTTCGAGCGTTGTGTCGCTTGTATGGCATGTAGAGCCCCTTTGTTGGAACCACAGCTCGAATATATTGATGTTGTCAAGGTCTAATCTAAGAAAGTCGATTTACATCGCTCTATATTGACGGTAACGGTATCTCCTTCCTCATTTCGAAAGAAATATGGTCGGATGATGCCGCCATAACCCGCACTTAACAGTCATTCTTTGTGGATGCTTGATGTTCGCTCCAATAACATAACGGAAATTTTGCTTGTTGACATAGCCCTCGTCCGAGAAGATTATTTTTTGATCAAAATCCGGATCTCCGGTCAACATTTCAAGGGCCCCATTGACTATTTGGCCCCTACGGGCTATGTTTTTTTTTTTTTCATTTCGCACCAACCTCTCTGGTTGCTGAATTTAAGATCCAAAATACTGTACTCACGCTCAAACTTTTCTACTTTGCGACGAATTGCCTGCAAACTAAAGTCATGATGAAGACCGACCTAACAACGAAATTTATGTTGCGTCAAGCCGGAATTTCGATTAAATTTTTTAATAATTTCCGCACGTTCGGCAAGCGTAAAACATTGCCTGATGAAAGGGCAAACCTTACTGAATATTTTGACAACTGGATGTCATTGGTAACTTTGACAGCTGCTAAAGCATCATAACTTGAAAAACTATCATTGCTACCTGGTCATCCATTACAATACACAAAAATATGAAATGATAAAAAATAGGAAAAAATTGAAGCTGAAAGCAAACGAAAAGAAGAAGTCTTTAAATGTGACAACAAATAAGAATTCTTATTTTCCTTTACCTACTTAGTCTGTAACTTTACTTACTTACTGATAGATGGCGCTACAGCCCTGGGAACAGCTGGTCGAAGTTATTACGGTCTTTATGTACTGCGTTATCCTTTAGAGAAGGAATCGAAAGCTCAAAGTCCAGATTGTTAATATCCATTCGCTGTACATATCCCAATCATCTGATCCCTTATATTTTCTTCTCCAAGTTCCGGCATAGATGACAGAACCAGAACTCATCAAAAAAAACTTGTTTTCAAAATGAGTGGGGACATATTATCTAAAACGCCTCTTCAGAACTTACAATTTGCCTACCAAAAGTTTAAGTCTACAAATTCAGAACTACACACATTGGTCTATGACATAGAAGAGCATCAGACTCCAAAAGCATGGAACTCTGCACATTCATGGACATTAAGGGTGTTTTTGAAAGGTGAGCTCTATATCAATGGAATAAGCCTTTTGTAGGAGAAGTGCAAATCACTGAAAATATGACGCAAATTCAAGTCGCCTGGCCTCAATTCTTGCACAAGTTGAATATTGTACGCTTTTAGGCTGAAATCCTCACGTAAATTACGCCAAGCCAAGCTGCTGAGAACAACGACGAATCGATTCGTCACGGTCTTCGCGTACACTCTCGTCTCCAGCTGCTATAGTCTCTTCACTGTGTGCTGGATGTGGTCTAACTGGTCGAGTATCATCCACTAATGTAAACTGGGACTCAATTTTGCGAATGGTATTGGCAATAGTGGTTTCAGTAGGTTGATTATGCGCACCGTAAGTTCCTCGAATCGCACGAAAAACATTTCTCACAGAGCGCTGATTTTCGTAATACAGCTGAACAATTTAGAGACGCAATTATAGAATGAGTCTTTCCATTATAATTTGCCAAACGATACTGAAGAAAAATGACAAAGCAGTTTGATAGGGATCACGCGTTATCTGTCAAAATGGCCTATTGAAAATCAAACCTTACGATGAATCACCCTATATATTAAATGACAATTTAAATTGACTTAGATATCGTTAATGTTTCTTGGGCTACTCATTGTCGTCCCTATTACAAGAAAGTACTAATATACGAGTACTGTTAACGTCAGACTTAGAGTTAGTCACAGAATATAAACAAAGTTTTCCAGGTATTTCTTCACATCACTATTCAATTATTGTATACTTAGATACACAGTTTATTGTTCTTCCCTGTCTGAAACAAGTGCAAACTAGCCTGGGAAGCTCAATTTTCTTAGGTGTGCATTCAGGTGTATCGCAAGGATAAATTTTGTTGTTCTTATTAATTATAAATGATGCTTGTATCATGATGAATCATGAACAATTAACAGAGACCCTTGACTGCTATCACGCAGATATTACGGCTATCCAGGGAGTGTGATAGGATGGCCCGGACATAAAGATGAAGAACTGTGATACACACTGTGGTGATTGCTATAGGAAAAAGAAACAGCACTTATTTGGATGCGGATTTGCCATATGCGGCGGACTCAGGAAAAAAATCTTAAGCTTCTGACAAGTGAACGAGCGTCTTATGATAATCCGCATCAAGTCCTAATTTGCTTACATAAGCCTTATATGCGTCCATGCTTGTACGGAAGACAAGGTCGACGCAACCAAAGAATATTTCTACGAGCTCCTCAACAAGACATACGATTATGGTATGATCAATGTCCGAAACAATATTTTAATGTCGTACTAGGTGATTTTAACGCCAGAATAGGAAAGGACGGCATCTTGGTAAGCACGACAGTTGGTAAGCATAGCTTTCATGACACCACGTCTGGCAATGGACTTCGGCTAATTTACTTTGCGGTGAGACCAAATATCAAGAACGCAGTATCCTCATCTTAATATACTGGTACACAAGGGAACATGGCGGTAGACGTAAAGCATGCCTAGAGTATTGTGTACGTCTGAGCATTCCAATATTGACTCGGATCACGACCTTGTTGCAGCTAAGGTGCGAATTCCGATTTGCAAAGCGCCACAAAAAAGAATAACTATGAAAAGAAACAACGCAGAAAAGCTGCGAATCTTCGCGAATCGCGTATCTTGAAATTTATCAATACCTTCTATGCCACCACCGTCAAGTACTGAAGACAAGTTGCAGCGCTGCCAACGGTCAGCAGAGACGTCGAAGTTGATCTGCTGGGTTTCCCTCGACCACCACCAAGAGATCCCTGGTTTGAAGAAAAATTCCGGCGAACACATCCAGCTAAACAAAAATCCTACAAAGCAGTGCTGTATCGAAGGACGAGAGCTGCTCGTAAGCAGAAGAGATGAGAAGGACATTGGCTTCTCCAGAAGAAAATTAAAAAACACGAGAAGCACGCAGCAACAACATACGGAAGGTTTACCAGAAGATAAAAAATTGTCACGACAAGAAGACCCTACCTGTAGAGAAGAAATAGGAAACCTTCTAGTGGAAATCTTGCTGTCAGACAGGGTAGACCATTCAGCTTATACAATGATAGCCAAAACTCCATTCGCCTGACCAAAAAGAAGTAGGGATAGGAATATTGAAGCTGAAATCCAACAAAGCAACTGAACTTGACTGCTTTCTGGCAGAGATATTCAAAGTTGCTGGACTTTGTGAGGAGCAGACACCAACTCATTCCTCAATAGTGTCGTCGGCTCGAACCACAAGGAACGAAAACCCCTCAACTACATCAACTAAAGGGGCTTCGGTATCGGCATTGCACAAGATCTTATCTGGCATATTGTGTAAATGTCTCAAACCCTTCGTCAACAAATAACATTTGACCAAATCTTCACAGTCCGGCAGGTCTCTGAAAAAACTTAAGAATTCCAATTCAAAACCCACCATCTTTTTATCAATTTTAAGGACGCATATGACAGCATTTATAGAGACGAGCTTTATAGTGCCATATCTACTTTCATCTCACTGCTAAGCTCATCCATCAGTGAAAGTAGATAACGACTTAACCGAAACCTTTGGTGTCGAAAATTGCTTTAGATAAGGTGACGCGCTGTCATGTGACATCTTTAACTTCATTCTTGAAAGAATTGTGGACGGAATTGACAAAACTCAGCAGGCTATCACCAGTGCGTTCACTAGTATTGAAACCGAGGCAAAACCAAATATTTGATTTCAACAAGAATTGAAATTGGACAGAATTGGTCACAGTCGATAGGTATACCTTCAAGGTAGAAAGGGGCTTTGTCTATCTTGGTTCTCCTAAAAATTCTGCAATTAACACTTCAGTAAAAATAAACCGAAGAATCACTCTTGCTAATCGCCTAAGAAGGCAACTGAGTAGTAAAGCCTTATCAAGAAAAAGTAAAGAAACTCTATCTCCTCTTTCGAAAACGATCGAAAAATCTTCCCAAAAATATTTAGTGGTCAAGTTTCAGCTACGAACTATACGGGATGTTCATCGACATCGACCTAGCCAGAGAACTGCTCATCAGTCGCACGAGGTGCCTAGGACATGTAACGGATGGTCCAAATACAAGCCATTTTTTGAATTATATCTTATGTTGACACTGACAGCTCTTTTCCTCTCTAAATCTTGACCTTCAATCAGTATCATGCCTTCGCAATACAAAATTAATCGCTTCACGTTTGAACAAGGTTGGGAAATATTGCAAACTTATTTCAAAAGTGAGTGCTGTGTTGCCCAAAAGTACATTTATTGGAAAGAAGTTTTGGCTGAAATGAAGTACCCACTCCGTCTGCTTTACCCAAATTTTTACAAATATTTCATGACACTGTCTTGAGTCGGTCGGGCGCGTGCTGCGCTACGTGATACCTTCCTCCTCGTCGTGTGGTGTGTACTGACAATAATATTGCTGCTAGAGCCGAGTGTTAGAGAATGATCGAATCAATCCAGGAACAATGACTCACCATCGACCTCAACAAATCAACATTTCACGCACTAGTCTGATGAGAATTTCGGAAAAACATTTCGGATTATTCCCTTACAAAGTCCAATTAACTTAGCAATCGAAGGCAAAAAACTACCCGCTCCGTTATCCCTTCTCAGTTTGGACCTTATAGAAGCTGGACGAAACGCGTTTTCATCTCGGCGGTTAAGTTAACAAACAAAATTGCCGCATCTGGGAATCGGAAAACCTACACGTGATTTTCGAGGTATCAATGCATCCACAGAGAATGACAATGAATGAATGAATGAAATTAAAAACTTGGACTTGAAGGATGAATGAAGAAATGAAGGATGATGACGATGACGCGCCACAAGCCCAACCAACAAAAACCATCTTATTCCCAATTAAAGCCCTTAAAGCGAATATCATCCGAGCCATCTCCTTAGCGCCATGGAGACATCTCCTTAGGCGTGCACATGTAGAAGAGGACCTCGATCGACCTGGAGGCAGTTAACTGTTAATTGACCCCGAACTGTAGCGCCACATAAGTAAGTAAATAAGTAAGTAAGCTTAAATTATTAAACGACCAGTAGAGACATTATTTTTATATATTGTATTTGAGAGACTAAAATATTTACTGCAAAGGCCTCAACTTAGGCGCTTTCTGCCCAAACCGTGTCTCTTATGCAGAACTCTATCAGAGAAAGTAACAAAGGCCTGCCCTATAGGAACAACTATTCAATGACGCAAGCAGCTGTTTTTCAGTGAAATTTGTTAGCGAAAGATGTCAAGATATGTTTCAAACGATTATAAAGCAGATTAGTTCGGAAGAAAACACGAAGAGTTGAATGAACTGTGACTTTTTCCCACACACTGGCACATGCAGGGCATATACAAGTAAAAATGTATATAAGTGACCAAAATATTCCCCAAAACCCATCTATCATCCGATTATGTGTGTAACAGAAGTATCGAATTCAACCTCTAAAACAGAATTCAACCTAAATTCATTGTAAAACACTAAACCACCTTTAAGTAACACCTTCGACCAAAAATACAAAAAAAATACAATATCCACTTCGTGAACCAAAAAAACAACGCTGATTCAACATCAATTGAACTAAATTGCATGCCAACTTGATTTGTTTCTTGTCAAAATGCTGAAAATCAAATCACCAAACCAGAACAAGTATTCGAGCTGTTCACATGACTGATGATGGATATTATTGGATTTCTTCATATATATATATTGATTTCTCAGTGAGTGAAAAGCGATAGTTCATCCTCCTTGGGCCCCCCTCTGACAAGCACCTCCATTAGTTTCATCCACATGCACCAACACGAAATGTGTTGGTGATGCTGGTAGTGCCAACGCTAGTACTTGTCTTCCATTGGCATAGTGGCATTGGCGCTTTAGAGAATTCCAGTAATGCGAACTTCTTCGAAAGTAATTCAATTCGTTTGCTTGATGGTTTTCTGCATACTTCCCTAGTCGCCAACATACGAAATCGAAGTCACTCTAAAACGAAGTTTTCCCTCAGTCAAGGACAATATAATCGATTGAAGTCGGTCCTTTTTTAAAAAAGAACCTTTGTAACTTTAAGTGGATTTTTGTGGGTGAAGTGAAACTGCATTTCGAAGTAATTCAGCTGCATCGATTATATTGGTAAGATGCATACGATTCCAACCATTTGCCGTCATAATCTTGGTACGTTTCTTGTCCAGAAACCCGAACCCAGTACAACCCTAAATGTTGTAAACATAAAACAAAAATTCAAACTCACTTTGCACGCTGGATATTCGTAGCCCTTCACCCAATACTACACCAAACTTTGAATCCAATTTTCTTGGCTTGTGCTAGTATTGCACACTGCTGTCAGTAAGGGATCATCCGAAGAAGGATTGCATCCAAGAATTCGTGTTTTAACGCACAACTCATTCTATGCAATACAATTACAACGTTTCAAGTACAAATCCATCTATTCATTACTCCGGAGACTGCCATATCTGTCTGTCAGTATACAAAGGAAACGGAAGCTTTATTAAATGCATTCGCCTTGGAGGGACATGTTTTTGCTAGAACCCAAATTTGGATCCCCTTGGATCTCTACCTTGACTCTTACTGTTGCCTCTAACGGCGCTACGGATACCACTGCTCCTGACAGATTTTGTGCAATTTCTGCGCTCAAGGGATTCAATTTCCCAACATGGAAATACTCAGAGAGTATCCTTCTGCTGAATTTATTATAAATGGCATGAAGCTTAGGGCATGAATACGTAGTCACATTTCCAGTAAAGCGCTAAAGACAAAGTTGGGGAAACTTATCTTGTTAAGTCAATTAGAGAGGATACCTCTAGACTTCGAATACTTTAAGGAAATGACGATCCTTGGAAATTGGATTGTGGAAAACATGTATTAAGTGCTAGAGTGACACAAGCCAAAATAAATCTATCTGAGTCGGAAGAGTTGGAGATAATGAGTACCAATCCAAAGGATTACCAGAATCTGATGAGATGCAGCTCTCGTTTATACGTACAATGCTTCTATAATTTCATTCGAGTTACACTGAGTTTTTTTTTTTTTTTTTTTTTTTTTTTTTTTTTTTGTGAAAATCGTGTAAATCGGAAACGTGACTTGGGAGGATATGACATTTTTACTGATGGCGATAATACAGAATATGGATTCGATACAATGTCGGCAAGGTTTTAGAAGTAATAGCTGGATACGTGTTATGGCGGCATTTAGAGGGTAACAATGTAATCTTTGCTCGTTAGTTCACTTGTGCAATAGTTAATAACACAGCAGATGGTATCATCTTCTGCAAAACGATTCCGGTACCATATAAGGAAGAGTTTCATGAACCATAGAGGTAGTGATATGCAATCAACAATGATGAAATCAAAAAAAAAAAAGGTGTCCAATATAAAATACAATAAGTGAGGATTTTTATGACTTAAATTATGTCTTCATATCATCATAACATGATATGGTAACAATAATTGAAGCCATTAAAGAAGGCCGTTATGCAACAACATGATGGGAGAGATGGAATATACATGGCGTTATCACGGATTGATGTCCTCCTGACAAGTATGTTCGGTATGCTCTTATGTCTTTTCGCGCTGAAGTCTTATCGCGTTCAAATCTTGGTACCGAAAACTGAGAGGTTATCACCTTACTCCCTTCCATTATCATCTACCCCCATTCTCTATGCTAGTTCAAGGTGTGATCTGGATCATGCCGAAAATCAGCAGATCGAGCGCATTTCAAGAGCCGCCAGCTTAGTCTACACGACGCGAGGCTCGTTAAAGATCGGCCAACTTATAAGGGAAGAGTTCATTTCTGAAGATCAGAATTCATTTCTCTAGATCACCAAGAAACTGTGCACGGCAAAATTTTATTCAACACCCAGACTGGACTTACTTACACAGCTCATTAATGTGTTGATCAAACTTCTGACCTGCATCTCTAGAAATCCCTAGAAATACAAAAATCTCCCCCGAGACCGATCTCAGAACACGGTAGGCAGCAATTAGGACTGCCATCGTTGCATAACACTGCCGATTTCCAAGGACGCAAAAAGACACGGTTTTCATCTGAGGACCTGCTCTAAAATGACCATCAACCTGCACCACTACACAGATATTTTAAGAAGCTGGTTAATGAAATCGACCGCAATCAAGAGAAAATATTGCTGGGCTACGACTCACAATAATATCTAGAACATACTAATCTTGTAATCCGTAACATTGGTAATAGTCTCTTAAAAAGTGATCTACATGACCTCTCCATTTTTAAAAGGAAATGATACTTTTATTGCTTTAGCACTCACTCATCTCCTGTCCTTTGAGGAATACTGTAAGTATTTACGACTTCAACAGTACTTTTACTTTAGTTTTAAAAATTTGTTTTTATTGTTTATTTCATTATTAACTTATATTCAAGACAAAAATAATTTAATCTAATTTGGCAACAACAGTTACTTATTCTAGCTTACTGGCTTCTACCCAACATTCTTAAATTAACAATTTCATTCAACTTTTGCCTTTTAACCTTCAAAACTATCTTACGATTAATTGCATCTATCAATTATAAAATATATAATTCTAAAAAAAATAGTTTTAAATTTTGTATAACCGATCACTTATCACAGGACTGATTTCATGTTAACGAACGCGGCTTTTCCACGAGATCTAACTAACTATCCTTAATCTACGTTACCTTAGTAAGGTACCGACCTAGGAGAGCGAGCCAACCCTCTTCTCTTCTTGAAGCCACCAGAATTCGGTGTTTCTCGCCATCGATCCTATCCCTGTCTGCTATCGCGGAACTCAAACGGTGAAACTCTTAAGCATTGACAACATACCCTTCATAGATGAGCCGCTTGTTCCTTGTACCGCGGTGGCTTTGGTATACTATATTACGGGGATACCATCACTGTTTGGTACTAACTTTTTACCATCAATACGAAGAAAAGCTTCTGAAGGTATAACGCCCGAGAGAGCTTAGCTCTCGTGGTGCGTTTCATTGGGGTAGGAAGCTCTAAAGATCATACTATTATCGTTGGGCATTGCCCTTGCAACGTGTCTTCGCGGTGATCATGGCGCGATAACGCTGACCATTCGCAGTAACGTGACGATCGTTATCGTCGACGAAAAAATATGGCCCAATAACGCCGCCGACATGCAAACCGCACCAAACAGTTATTTTTTGTGGATGAAGTGGTGATTCATGAAGCACATGTGGGTTTTCACCCGACCAATAACGCATAATTTTTGACGAACCCATTGAGCCAAAAATGAGCTTCATCACTGAAGATGATTTTGCGATGAAATTCATCATCTTGGCGCATCTTCTCCAGAACCCAATCGCAGAAAGTAGCTCGTTAGTGTACTTTGCCATAATGAAAATGTTGAGCTTACTGAATAAATTGACAGTGACAGTTTGATGATTAGTGAAAGAATGCGTTCACAAATTAAATTCAAAGTTGTCAAGTCCCTATTGGAAAACCCTATACTTATCAAGTCAGATACCAAGGTATCTCACTGCGCTTTTCACCGCTAATGGCAGTCCAACGATGGCCAAATTTCGACAGTTATGCCCATCTCGATGGGGTTCTAAACAAAGTTGTTTCCGACTTTTAAGAATTGATTTTCAATTTCCAAATATGATCGAATTCAGGCTGCAGATGACTTGATGACTTCGATTATTTGACCTGATCTGTACGCTGCTAAATCGCCTGCGTACGCAATGGCATGATTGAGGAAAACTACTAGATCATTTGTGTAAATGTTAAACAGTATCAGAGAAATAACAGCCCTCGAAATGATCTTACCCGAAATGATGTTGTTACATTTACCAACAATCTTCTTTCTCATAATCATACCGTAAATCATATTTAGCAGGAATTTCGGCATACCCATCCTGGTCAACTTACAAAATAGCCCCTCTAACCAAACGGTGTCAAAGACCTTCTCAAAGTTAACAAAGCAGGCACCCGTACACTGGTTCCTGTATTTATTCTATGCTTTGACACAGCATCAACAGTGGCATACCTCGCAGTAAGACCAAACTGATTTTCCGAAATTAATTCATTTTCCTCAACCCACCTTAACAGCGCTCTATTAACCACTTTATTATCTTGCAAATAGTCGGACGTAAGAAGATTAGCAGAGTTAGTTCTAACAATGATTTCATCAGTTTTTATACCCCTGTTCGGCCCTTGTCTGAATAATCGAGTACATTGTTTGGCTCTGGATTGTTCCGTTCACTATGTTACACATCTTTTCATTTTCTTGGTGCATAAGAAGGGCTCACCAACTCATCTTCAACTGCATTATATAATTCAGTTGATAACTCAGCAGTGCCTGCAGCGTTACTCAAGTTAAGCTGGAATCCCAACGGATTAAATTTGTCAAGATCAGGTGGGCGAAAATGTTGTCCTCTCTAACTTGAATAGAGCGTTGAATGATGCAACTATAAATGCATCTAAATCATCAAATCATCATCGTATATACTCGGCACCGACTGCGACTCTTTTTTTTTTTTTTTTGTTCATCTCATAGAGCTCACAGGAAGAATTGTCCTTCCGGTTTTTGTTTGTTTTCCAGGAGTACTTAAGTGCTGTCATATAAAAACCAGCTTTCTTAAAACTTTCTGGATTTGGTGCCACTGATCATCGCCACAAAATATTGGCACCGAAGGACTTCAAGGCCACACAAAACATAGTTCTGGGAGAATGTAACGAACGAACTTTATCGATTATCAGAGATGTTATCATGCAAACCATATCTGGCAATAGAACTTGCAATGACATTCTTCTTCCCTAGCCTTGCATTGAAATTGCCAACGCCGATATTGTTTAGGGTAGTTGTCGTTAAAGTTGTCTTTTTGACGAACCCACCCATATCAAGCTAATGTTTACGAATTCAGCCTTAATACGGATTGTTATGACACATTCGTTTAATTGGCATCAACTTATGGCCTGAGTCTTCCTTGAACATTGCATTTGCTGCTAAAAATAGTCCCCGTGTATCTATCGCGGGTTTATGTCTTCTCTTTGCCCGAGCCATCCAAATAAACTTTTTGGATGTGGCTAATATTTATTGGCTTGGAAGATTAGCTACAAAAGGTGCAATTGACTGGTTATATTGCCCGATGAAACGGTTTAGCTTCAACCCAGCTTCAATACCTGGCCAAAATAATAGTCGTAACTGCTGCTTAATGACTCATCAACCGATTATGATGAGTAAGGCAGCTTGAAAACAAGGGCACATGTCATCAAAATTTAAATAAAGCCCTAACAGTTATACAAGACACTCCTGACAAACACCCCTTTAGCCAAATTATGAACATACGTAATCCTTTGTCCAAGTGATTTTGGTCCTTTCAGTAACTAATTTTTCCGCCCATAAAAAAGGATCTAATTCAGTTATTTCAGCACATAAAAACAATATAAGCTCTGGGAACATAAAATAACAACAAAACAATAAAAAAAAATCTGCAATTTATTTCGTTAATGCTTTTGTTTGTGTCACCATCAACAGGGTTACAAAGTTGGCTACGTGTTTATATAGGTATATATAGTCGTATGTGTGAGTTAAAATTGTACATGCCACCTGTCAAGACTACCAAGCCAGAAGCATTTCCAAACCGAAAACAAGCAGGTACCCAATGCTGTCATAACTCTCTGACTGAAAGGTTAACACAAACAAACAAGCCCATACAAACAAGTATATGCAAAAAAGTTACAAAATGAAGAAAAAAACAACAATCGTTAGAAAAAGAAGGATCACGTCACATACAACATACACACACACGGGACAATAGCAATGACTCAGATAATCCACTTAATTATTATACAAACCGAAGCAATACAAAGCTGTACGATAAATGAGTGTGATGTTATGCCGCATTGTCCATTCTGTTGCTGGAAGTGTGGATTCCAGAGGTAAACCAGGTTACCTTGGTCACTAATTGAGGTTGCGGTTAGATGTCCTGGATACAGCATCCCACAATGTAGGCGCTACCTTTTTTTTATATTTTTATTTTGTTGCCAACTCTACCCGTGACAATGTGAAAACGATGGGATACTGGAGAATGTCATCCTTTGATGGCTGCGGATGATACCGTTTTATTATTTTGTGACAAGGGATAAAAATATATTTTTATTTTAAATCCATTACACGGTCACTTAACAACTGCACTAAACAATTTCTTTAAGCTTAAACGTAACCTAGCGTTTCTGTATCCAGACGTCTAATCATCTCTGGGATGTTGCTGTATGTGCAAAGTGTTATGCGAGTGCAACTTTCCGTGGGAACTTAATCATGAAGTGTTGGTGTGATCTTGTTCTTTCAGCGCCAATAGTTGTTCCAAATAGTTTATGTTATTTTTGTTAAAAAAAGTTTTACATTTTCAACTTCACCGATACACGGTTACTTAATAACTGACTTAACGATTTTATGAATATCTTAAAAGTACGAGGGCTGTTTGATGAATGCCCGGATTAGAAATGACGACGCAACTTTTTAAGGTTTCTACAATGTATTTTTCAATATAATCCCCTTTCAACTCGATACATTTTTCTCAGCGGTGCTGCAACTTTTTTAACCCCTCCGTATGGTACGACTTTTGTTGCCCTGCAAAATACTCCTCCGCGGCGACGATGACTTCCTCGTTCGACTTCTACTTCTAATTCTTTCCGGAGAACGATATTTTAAGGTTTGAGAACTAAAATAAGACGCATGGAGCAAATCCGGAGAATACGGAGGATGGGAGAGCAATTCGTAATGCAATTCGACCAATTTGACTGTAGCGACTGCGGAGGTATGAGCCGGTGCGTTATTGTGGTGGAAGAGCACTTTTTTCTTCGCCAAATGTGGTCGTTTTTTTCTTTTTTGTCAAATCTGCGTTGAATCGGCTCAATAAATCGATGTAGTATACTCCTGTGATTGTCCTGTGATTGTTTTTCCATTTTCTAAATGGATCATACCTCGCGCGTCCCAAAAAACGGTGACCATCACCTTTCCGGCCGAGGGCACGGTCTTCGCCTTCTTTGGAGCACGTTTCCTGGGTAAAACCCATTGTTTCGATTGTTCTTTGGTCTCTGGTGTGTATCAATGAATCCATGTCTCATCGACGGTCACGTAACGACACAGAAACTCCTCCTGATTTCGATTAAACAGGGCCAAATACGTCTTTGAAGTGGTCTCACGATTGCGCTTGTTCTCCGATGAGAACAAATGCGGCACCCATCGCGCGGACAGCTTCCTCATGCCTAAAATCTCGTGCAGAATATAGCTAACGCCTGCATGCTATCTCAGTCAAACTTATGAATGGGTCCCATATACATCATGAGAATGGGATTGATTTCCTCGCAGGTTTTGCCACTCAAAAACAAAATTCGGATCACGGAGCGATACTGCTCTTTTTCCATTTTCGCAAAAAAAAACTAACACGATGTTTTAAAATTGGGGTGTCAAAACAAAACTAAGCGTCGGATTTTCACCAAATTTTGACAGGCGGGCTAAAAGGGGTTATTCTAATTGATGGAACACTCCGGGTACTTATCAAACAGCACTCGTGAAGTACACTTGCCTGTAGCCAGAAGACGCCCAATCCGCATTTGCGACAAAAAGGGTTATGATACCACAGTGTAAAAACTGTCAATCCTACGGTCATACTAAAAACTTCTGCGCCAAGGAAGCAAGGTGTGCAAAATGTGCTGGCAAACATAGAACCACTGAATATACAAAGTCCGAAATGTTGCAATTGTGGGGAAAACACCCAGCAAGCTATAGAGTCTGCATTGTAGCGAAATAATTGCAAAAGTTAGAAGTAAGACCAATTTATAAAAAAAAGAAATAATCATGCTTAAATAATGGAAAGAATCACCAAGATGAGCTGGAAGTTATCCAATATAAAGAAAAAATTGATGTTTGTTTGATTTCTGAAAACCATTTCATATTTATAAATTAAGGATGCTACCATACCACGAACCCTCTTAACAGTGCCCAAGACGGGAGTCCTGTGATCATTAAAAAATTAATTATCACGAAGGGACGATCTTGCAAAACGCACAAAGGACATCGATTTTCAGACCTGTACGTGGAATGTTCAGACCATAATCTGCTGTGTAAAACATGGGATGAGAAGAGGATACCCAGTGGATGGACCCTAGGACTTATTTGTCCCATTTATAAAAAGGAGAAAAAACGCTCTGCAGCAACTTTATTGTAGAGGCATAACAGTCCTGAACATAACATATAAAATACCATCCAATGTAATTCATAACAGGATAGGAACAATTGCGGAGAAAGTAAAGGGTTTTCCAATAGGGACTTGACAACTTTGAATTTAATTTGTGAACGCACTCTTTCACTAATCATCAAACTGTCACTGTCAATTTATTCAGTAAACCCATTTTCATTATGGTAAAGTACACTAACGAGCAACGTCTGCAAATTATAAAAATTTTCTACAGATATTCGGAGTCGGTGACTGCAACTTTAAGAGTGTTAACTCCAATTTTCGGTCGTAATTATCGCCATAGTAGACAGGCAATAACAAGTTTTAGTGCAAAAATTTGAGTCTATATATTCGTTGTGTGATGTTGCCGTGTCAGTGAGACAATTGGTTGGTCGAAGTGTCGAAAATATCGCTGCCGTTCAGACGTCCTTAGCAAACGATCCAAATCAGTCAATTCCACGGTGTTCTCAAGAATTGGGCATCGCTCAGACCACACTATGGCGTATTTTGCGTAAGGAACTTGGTTTACACCCATACAAGATCAAGCTGACTCAAGAATTGAAGTCAATGGACCATTTAAAGCGACGTACGTTCTCCGATTGGGTTCTGGAGAAAATGCGCCAAGATGATGAATTTTATCGCAAAATCGTCTTCAGTGATGAAGCTCATTTTTGGCTTAATGGGTTCGTCAATAAGCAAAATATGCTGATACATGAAAACCCACATGTGCTTCATGAATCACCACTTCATCCACAAAAAATAACTGATGATGTTAACGTGACGATGGTCACGTTTTCGTTTCGGCCGAAATGTGTGGCCGAGTCGTTGAAAATTAGGTCCAACGAATCGACCGCTGCAAACGTGCCTGCGGTGGCCATATGAACGAAGTTGAGTTCCATTCATGTTCATCAATGTTTCGATTGTACTTCAAGATAATAATAAAGTTTTTGAAATATCTCAAATGGTTTGCCTTTTATTTAAAAAAAAAAAAAGTTGTCAAGTCGTTATTAGAAAACCCGATATTAGGAGAGAACCAGAGTGGTTTTCGAAGCCGAAGAGGAAAGCTGAGAGTATAACAAAGATCTTCTTTTATTATTCTTCGACTTTAAAGAAGCATTTGAAAGCATCAAACGTCCAAAACCTCCTCCAAAAGCTCCTCGAAGACTCGATGATAATGATGAATGAGTCAAAGGTAAAAGTATTAATACAAGGCAACGAATCAGCTGAACTTAACGTCAATAATAGTGTAAGAAAAGGTGACGCGTTGTCTGCTGTGCTTTTCAATATAGTTCTCCAACATGTCATAGATCATCTGGAAAATAGTGGTAACATATTTAGCAAAGCGTACCAATTGAATCAATGTTGAATGTTGGAATCAAAATTAAAACAAGTTGGACCCAAAGTGAATGCAAATAAAACAAAATACCATATATTATTGGTCATATAAAAAGTCTCCAAAACTAGATGGTTTTGGTGCCCATTTATCTGGAAACACTAATCTGATTGTGTTAAACGAACACGTGTTTGAAAGGTGAGCTGTAAAGACAGCTATGTAATTCGTTGTTCGTGTTAAAAATTATACTGATTTGAATATGAGTAAAATACGCTATATGATGCTTTGTGCAGTTTACCTTGAGAATGTGTAAGTTAACGACGGACTCGGGAGTGGGTTGTTCGATTCTGTTCGATGTAAAAGATGCACCTCGCACTGGTCGGCTTGTCACTGAAAAAATCGATGAAATTTTGCACGGAAACTGTCTGGAGATAGAGGAGACACTAAATATCAACCGTTTGACAGTTTGAAATCATCTAAAAGGGGCAGGCTACTCAAAAAAGCTCGATGTTTGAGTGCCACATGAATTAATGCAAAGAAATATAATTGACCGAATAACCATCAGTTAAAAGGCTGCTGACACGTAAGGAAATGGAATAATTTTTGAAGCGATTCATTACGGGCGATGAAAAATGGATTAGATACGAGAATATTTAACGCAAGTGATCATTGCCAAAGGCCGGTGACCGACCACAAATGACTTCAAAGCCTCAAGGTTATATTGAGTGTTTGGTGGAATTGGGAGAGAATTGTCTATTATGAACTGCTAGAACGTGGCAAAAGGGTCAATTCGATCCTCAACTGTGTACAACTCGACCGTTACGGATAACTGTTCTCGTTAGAATACCAGCAGGTAACGCCTATTACCTGCCTATTACCACTCTTGAATGGTTTTCGCTTTGTGGGCTGGAGCAAAATCTTATTGGAACGTCCAGTGCTTTTTCTCGGATTTCTCTTATTCAATAAGACCGAGGCTTGAATTCAACTTTTATGTACCTAGGGTCTGGCATGTCAGAAATCTAATAGGTATGTTCAGGATTTTGCCTCGTGGAGTACTCAGCTTTGTTTTGTCATTTCCAGCCTTCTCTATCCGACGCCTATAGATGAACTAAGATCTTAGCTAGTTGAAGAGCCAACTTCATCTAGAAAATATGTACAGACATCACCAGAATCTTTCTTCTTCCAGGCCCGCTTCGAAACGAACGACAAGCATGCAACTTCAGTTTCAAAAGCTTGATCGGTTTCGATGGCTATCACTTTCTCTAATCTTACAAGACTTTTACCACTCGCGCATCTGATATGGTATGTCTTATATCGAGTAAATCATCGTGAGATTTGATTTTCAATAGGTTTTTTTTGACCGATCACGCATGACTCCTATCAAACTGCTTTGTCAGTTTTGTTCAATGTCATTTGGCAAGTCATCATGGAAAGACTTACACCACAACAGCGTCATAATCGACCTACTGAAACCACTATTGCCAAAACCGTTCACAAATTTGAGTCCCAGTTTACATTAGTGGATGATACTCGACCACATCCATTACGTAGTGAAAGAGACTATAGCAGCTGTAGCTGAGTGTATACGCGAAGACCGTGACTAATCGATTCGTCGTCGTTCTCAACAGCTTAGCTTGGCGTATTCGACAACTTGGTGTATTTTACGTGAGGATCTCGGCTTAAAAGCGTTCAAAATTAAATTGTGCAAGAATGGAAGCCAGGCGACTTGAATTTGCGTCATATTTTCAGTGAATGAGCTCTGGAAAAACTCAATGAAAATCCGGTGTTTTATCGTGAAATGTTGTTCAGTGATGAAGCCATTTTCTGGCTCAATGGATACGTTATTAAACAAAGTTGCATTATTTTGGGCTAATGAGCAACCCGAAGAGTATCAAGAGCTACCATTACATCCAATAAAAACAACGGTGTGGTATGGTTTATGGGCTGGTGGAATCATAGGTCCATATTTCTTCTAAAATTAGGCAAATCAGAATGCTACCGTCAATGGTAACCATTATCGCGCCATGTTAACGGACTATGTGCTTCCTGAAATTCAATAACATGATCTCGGTGAGCTCTGGTTTCGACAAGACGGCGCTATGAGATATACAGCGTGTGAAATAATGGACTTGTTGAGAAATCATTTTGGTGAGCACTTAATTTCACGTTTTTCTACGGTAAATTGGCCGCCTAGATCGTCCGATATCACACCTTTGGACTTTTTTCTCTGGGGATATGTAAAGTCTCAGGTCTTCAGGAATTCACGATTGATGCTTTAGAAGCCAACATTACATTAGAACGAGTCGCCCAAAATTGGACCTTCCGAATAGACCACCTCAGACGTAGTCGTGACCAATATTTATATAATATTATTTTTTTAAAAGTAAATGTCATGAATTGTTCTTTTAACCGGTAATAAAAAATTTAAGTTCACTTTCAAAGTTATGTATTTTATTTTATATTATAAATTAAACCTTACGATGAATCACTCTTTATAATCCTCTTCTAGACACAATTTCGTTTTCATTTGTCCCCAAAAATTATCTATTTATTCGGCATTCTCTTCATCATTTAAGATCAATCAAACAAAACCCAGTAAGATCCGCAGCAATCTTCGGAGTCGAAAAATCTAGCAACTCCTAGATCAGTGGTTGAATCGGCGGCGATTTTCTTAAGTATGTTGGTTAGAGCTGCCAAAATTTTAACATTAAAGTAGATATGTCTTCAATGCCATCTATGACAAAACAAAAAACTGGTAGTATCGTTTACAGGATAACTTTAGTAACTTTCATTTTCTTTCCCTTTAATGAAGCATGGATCTAATATTACCAAATGTTTTTCTTCTTGTGCTCTACTTAGCAATACTTTGTATCCAAGAAGTCGTGTTACTACTTAAGCTCAGTCATTCTCAGTTTTATTCGTCTTCTCCCATTTTAAGGACTTGAATGCTATTTTCCCTACAGACCCTCGCTCCTCTTTTCCAAACAAACCACCTTAATATATTCCAACATAAAAGCTCGTCAACAGCTAACCAACTCTCAGAAGACACCCTCCTTAAAAGTGAAATGACCCTTTAAAATAAAAAAAAAATAAAATAAAAAAAATTAACCAACTACCAACTACGAGTAGCATCGAGTTTAGTGAAAAAGTCTTTAAACCCGGAAGCAGTTGAGAATCATGTTCACGAAAATTCTGTTGACTACTGCTGCCGGAGTGTTAATTAAGAACCCACACAAATGTCAGACGTACTTTATACTCTTCCCTTGAGTGACAGATACTGCGGGTTGCAATTGACTGATGCGAAGACCAGGATCCAAGTTTCAGAACACGGAACACCGAGTCCAGAATTCAACTGTCCGCTCCAAAACTCTTCACTATACCACAACCACATGTATATTTGAGTACCACATCTGTAATTACATTTTCCTCACTCCAGCACATACAAGGATAAAAGTATCTATGTTTAAGTATGATACTTCAACGCGGCTTAAATGGGCCCTAGGTCGTAATAACATAGACAAACCAGGGGTTAGGGGAGATACATATTAGGTTAACTAGAGCAGAAGAAGAAGAAATTTAATTAAAGAACGGGACACGACATTTTATGAAGTTTCTCCATTCTCATGGCTTTCAAAGGACATACTTAGCCATCATGAAATGCTTCAAGTAATTTGGATGTCAAAACATTTTTTTTTTTTTTTTTTTTTTTTTTGTGAGCAAGATTTAGGACATTTTATGACAAAAAATGTTATGAAGCTTGGAACTTTAATTAATCCTTAGATTTCAAAACTGCATTTGTCATAATGAATTGGTGAAGATTTGTCTTTTTTTAATGACGAGCCAAAGGAAGATCATCGGTCTGGGAGTTGTTATGACTTCTGTTAACTGATTTTGTTGCGCTTTTTTTTAATTTTGAGTTATATATTAAGAAGGAGTGGCGAAATGAATTTTTGATCCTTGGACAGTATCTGCTGTGCTTATCCAAAACCTCTATCATATTTGTGCTTTATTTGGTTACCTCATCTCGTTACTATTTAAGTTATTGGAAAGAGTTTCCACTAGTGTTTCTGCATCTATACAGACCAGTTTGTAGTGTAGACACTTCCCTGTTTGTAGTTGTAATATAGAGTCAACACTCTCATCTGCTAATGTGTTTGCTTTCTAAGGCTTGCATCCAAAATCCGTCATCTGGTACACTCTCCTATTCCGTTGCCGTATCTTTTTGAATTCCTCGGCCGCGGACTTTTTGGTGACATAAGGAACCATCCGGTTAGTGTACCTACAACCTGCGAAACCATGCCATTACAAAAGTAAATGAAAATTAAAGAACCCAACTGTCAATGGAAGCTCTAACCGACGAACAAGTTCAGGTTCTGTAGTCTTTCTCTGACCCTTGCCTATCAAGTAATTTGGCGATCTCTTCTCTTTACACTCCATTATGATCTGGGATTCAGACATAATTCAGTGAAGTCATTCTTTTAGCAATCAGCTACTTAGCTTCGTTAGAAGAAGGGATGTTGGCATATCTTAGCACTATATAAGTCAAGTCGGCTTCCCCCCACCTAATATGAAACCTACCTCAGTTTCGATAGGAATAACTGGAATCCTATTTTCGGTTCGTAAATCGTCAATTACGTCTAGGTTTGCCTGAACTTTAAATCAGTACAGACAGACAGTACAGCTACATTGTATGTATACATATACCTGAGGATAGACTTCAAAACGATTGGACACAGTTCGATAAATGCCTAACGCATACTCCTTCTTGTTGAGTACAAATCAATTCAGGACTCTAGATATATTCAAGCGCACTGTCCCAAGATCGTTTGCATTGGTATGAATTTTGCATCACACATTCGCAAAGCAGTCTTGCGGACATGAATCTCAATCAAGAAGGAAGTGAGACTAATAGGTCGGTAGCCTTTATCGATTGAGTTGTGCTGAAGCTATTCTCACTATTCGCCAAAAGTGCCTGGCTTCAAACTACCAGCCTTGCTACGAAGAACGTAACACCTGACAATACCTTGTCTGGCGTCAATCTTCAGAAGCTCTTTGATACTGAGCAGCAACGTACCCTACTCTTGAATGCGCTAGAGTGGTGTTTATACCGAATGCGGGCAAGAGCCCATCCATCGTGCGTTAAATTCTCACCTACGGGTCACTAGTATAGTGGCCCGCACTGAATAAAGGCTACACCTCTTGGGACTAAAATGGCTCCAGAGGACAACCAGTATAGGCACCATATGCGCATTGAGATCGAACCCAACAGATGTCCTTACTGTTCCCGTGCATGTTCTACTTCTCGAACTACACACAAAAAATACCACACTACATATGCAGCGCAGTCAGACTCAAAGAATATGGGTGCTGAACGGCACGGCACAGCAACATCTTGGACACGTTACCAAATGGCATGGTAACGTTTCAAACCGACTACATCACAAACTTCGAGAAAAACTTCCATGTAGTATTTCCCATCAGAGCTCAGAGTAGCAACTTAGGACTTTGACACGGTCATCTACATTGTCTGATCAAAGATGCCGAATGCCAAATTTTGTCTATTAGAAGACTAGGCGAAACTGACAATCCGAGAAGCTTGCACGCCACTCGGGCGTGACACAATGCACAAACAAAACATTGCTATCCTCATAAGCTCACACTGCTCTCAGCTCCAGGGCACAGTGGCAGAGAAGGAAACGAGCGTGCAGATGAACTGGCCAGGCACTTCCATTTATATTTTCTGCAAAAGGCCGACCTCCAATGGAGGAGATCAACCAACTGCGCCATATCAAGGATAATGTGGCTGACCTAAGATAAGAGTAGTACAAAAGAATTTCTATGCCGAACCCGCCCAAATATCGCCAGAATCACGACTATAATCGTAGAGCATTGGCCAATTGGAGACCACGCGACCAAAGTAAGTATCCAATATAACCCCCACTACCGCAGTTACAGGAACGAAAATTAGAAGGAAACTCTCTCCCATTTCCTCTGCAGGTGTCCGCCACTAGCAATAGCCAGACTTCATGCACTAAACCAACCATTCTAATCCGTTTTCTTAACTCCACAGGCTGCATCTAGACATCAACTGTCTCACTTCAATGTGAGGCATGGAGAACATTTTACCCCACTGTTAAACTGTGTTACTGTCAACTATTTCAAGAACATGATCTACCTTCTGGATCTTGAACGGAAGCAGTACACGTTTAGGATATGAACGTTCCAGAATTACGATGGAGAATGTTTGGTGCTCTGTAAGGGTTGGAAGTAATAACACCGAAACTCCACCGAGCTCCGCACTCCAAGTTGGTTGAAGTCATCTTTTATTTATGAGTGCAACCTAAAGCGAGATGTTTCTCTTCTGCGTTGTCCCTCCGTGTTAGATTCGAAAACTCTGGGGGCCAAATTATTGATGCCCATTTGTATGTGCTAGTCATCTCTGCCGACTGCGCACAGTTTTCTGACAAGATCAATGTTGCCGTATAACACGTTTAGTTCGCCATTGAATCTTCTTCTGGGGCCGAATTTCTTATTTAAGGTGGCGCTTCAGTTCGGGGTGAACCTGGGCCTCAACCAATAAGCGTCTCCAGCCAGATCGATCTTTAGCCAGCTGCATCCAGCTTCGCACGTCTCCTTCCACTTGCGTATGCCACTTGAGTCGCAGTGTACCTCTACCTCGAGGCTAGATTCGAAGATTTTTCGGACCGGAAAATTTGTATTTATCAACTCTACGTGACCCAGTCACCGCAGTTGTTGGATCTTCATTCTTTTGGATAAGTCAATGTGACTGTACAGTGACGAACAATTCGTCGCTGTAACTCCTACTCCACTCACCGTCTATGCAAATCGGACCGAAAATCACCCGAAGAATTTTCGTCTCAAAATAGCCAAGAGCACCCTGATCCATTTTTGATAAAGTCCATGCCTCTGCGCCATAGATCAGAACTGGAATTATTAAGATCTTATGTATATAGGGTCAGTTTTGTTGTTCGATAGACAATTGTCTTCTTAGCCCAAAGAAGCAGTAATTGGCTAGAGTTATTCTTCGTTTGATCTCAGCGCTGGTGTCATTGTCTAAATTAGAAGCGGAGCCTATGTAGACAAACTCCTTAACTACTTCAAAATTATATCTGTCGATGGTGATGCTTGAGACGTCGGTGTTTGGTGTCCTTTCTGGTTGAGAGCATATACTTGGTCTTGCCCTCGTTGACTGTTAAACCCATATTCGTCGTTTCCGTTTCAATACTCGCGAAAGCGCCATTAGCATCACGTTGCTTTCTTCCGGTTATGTCAATATCATCGGACTATGAAAGTGCTGGCTAGACTTTTGAAAGACTGCGCCTCTTATGTTTGCACGTGAAGTCTGCAGTATACTTTTAAGAATGACGTTAAAAAAAATCGCATAACAGCGTTTCCCTTGTCATCTATCCCTGTCATGTATCCTTTTTTGACATCAAGGTGTCGGTGAGTTCTTTACCTTGATAGAGAAGCGTGCATTCTTCATCGTCATCTTGCACAAGCGGACGAGTTTGGCAGGGATGCCAAGACAAGACATTGCTCTGTATAGCTCGTCTCTATAGATTCTATCATACGCGGCCTTAAAATCAATGGGATTTGTTTACCTTTAATTAAAACTTCCGAATCTCATTCTTGGAGTAGTATCTCTCAATTTCCTCGATCGCTCACGTCTTATACTCTTCTTTTTCATTCTGGGAAGCCGGTGTTCGTCCCTCTTATTCCACTTGTATACCTTGTGAGCAGCTCTAGTCATTCTATTCAGCACCGCCTTGTATGCATCTTGCTTAGCTGTATGTGCTTGGGCACTCGTCGTCAAACTAGAGGTTTTGTTGTGGTGGCCGAGTAAAGCCCAGCACATCAGATGTGTCATCTCTGATGGCTTTTTTCATTGTAACCACTAGTCTTCTATACATGATGCTGGCGGCATAGGACCTCTTAAGAGATTAAGGGAGAATCGATCAGAAAAAGATTTGGCGATTTCTTCGAATTTCCTCACAGTTTTAGCTTGCCTTTGCGATGTTCAGGGTTTTCGCAACCGCACTTTGAATAGAACAAGATAATGGTCCCAGTCCATGTTGGCCCCTCGGAGCGTTCTGACATCCATAATACTGGAGCAATGCCTTTTTTTAATCGCAGTGTGGGCAATCTGGTTGAAAGTTGATTGGTCAATAGTTCTCCAAGTCCCCTTGTGAAGATCGAGTCATAAAATCAGCGTACTAGCTACGACAATGTTTAGCCCCGTGTCAAGCTCGATTAGCCTGAATTCGTTATCGGAAGTGGTGTCGCACAGGTTATACCTTCCGACAGTACTACCAAGGATGCCATATCTTCTTCATATCTTCTATCTTAAAATTGCCGAGGCCAATCTTTATGCCATAGCTAGGGCACTGTTTCAAGGTCTTATCCAAGAACTCGTAGAAGCTATCTTTAGTTATCTTTCTCCTCTCTGGAGGCGTGCGCTCATAGAAGGCTAATATTGGCAAATTTCCGCATCCAAATAGGCGCTGCTTCTGTCGTCGATTACAAATGCCACAGTAGATGTCGCAGTTTCTCACCCTCTTTTCATCCAGTCCATCTCATCGCATTACAGTTCCGGGCTTCCGCTAGTTGCTTGACTAAGGCCCCTATTAAGAGACCTAACATTCCAGGTACAGATCTGAAGTCCGTTGTATTTATTTCGTTTGCAGGGGTTGTCAACAGTAAATCCGTTCGTATCCGAGGCTGATTTTTGTTTCGTAACTTGGTTAATTTTTTAATAGAAATCAGTTACCCTGGCGGCGCAATTCCCAACCTGATTCCATTGTACAATACATAGATACCCCTAAATGTGTTAGACCAAACTCAGTAACCCGTTCATATGTCGGAGTAGCCCGGATAAGGTCTTATTTATTTCACTCCGAAACTTTACTTCACCGTTGATCCCATCTGGAAAATTCATCCGCTGTTCCATTTATAGTGCTGCTATTTTCGTCTGCTGGTCAGCACGGCAAGTCGAGTTCACTTGGAGGTAAGAAAAGCACAATTGTCGTACTTGGGCACCGCCAGGTAGACGCGTGCCTCTCATTGTCTTCTTTAATCGTATTCAGTGAACATTTGAAAAATACATGAAGCTCGTATACCAAAGGTTATAGTGAGTCTATGAATTTTAATGGCTTTTCAATTTTTTTTATCGACTAGACCACAAAAGACTTTTTAGAATAAAATTCTTACTAATTTTTTTTTTTTTTTTTTTTTTTAATATTGTATATGAGTACCATTATGACACATCGTAGCAAGGTAAAGGATCAACTGTAACCGACCAGTGTATTAGTTAAAATCATCACCTCGGCTTACGTAATTGTAATTTTACTACCTCTATTGTCTTAATTCATTAGGGCGGTTCAATCTTAATATGAGCAGACAAGGTTATATTTTTCAAGATACAAGTGCGCTTTAACGATTCTCGTTTTTGGTTGTGCAAATTTTTGTCTTGATGATGGCGTTTATTGCTTAATCAGTGTTGCCACGTGTCATTGAAAGAGAATTTCAAAGACGCCTTCTAAACTAAATTGAGTACATGCAAATGTACATAATTACATGTGCAAGGTACTGCCTAAACCCGTGCTGCAACAGTCTTTGAAGTGCATTAGCAACTGTTAAGGGCATTAAAATGCAATTTCTTTTAGACAGTCGGAATCAAAAGTCATTAGACATTCCTCCAGCCGGTGGAGGTTTTGCAATTTTTATTTCGCGTCAACATTCTGTTGAATAGAAAATCGTTGCGCAGACGATGATGACTGCCTAATTATTCGACGCCTACCTAAAATCGAAGGAGACACACTTGGCGACTCGAGTCTAATTGATCTGCACTATGGCAAATGTACCCTTAGTCCTGCAATCAATTAGTTGCGTGTGTAAAACGTGAAAGTATGGTGATTTAAATTTGTCCACCTTCATTAGTTTTTGAATAGTTTTCTTATTTGCGTATAATGGTGTAATTTTGTGAAAGTATGTACGTGTAGGATTAGGATTTTTGAAACTTTCGCTGCCGTTTGAATGGGTTCAATTTTTAAAGCCTAATGCTCGCCCAGCATTAAGGCACGAGTACACCTGAAAAGTTATGTTGGAAATGTTATATGAATCCAAGATATTATAGTAATTTAGGAAATCGCATTGACTACTTTTACTTGATATCTACTTGGTTGAGATAGGCAATCGAAAGGCAATTACTGAATCTTGCTTCTCAATAAAAAATAATAGATATTAGTGAACCTATAGCCAACTACACTAATTACTTAGTATTGATCTAGACACAAGCCCAACGCTGACTAGTACCTAACGTTTTCAGGACAGTAGTTGCTAAATGGAACTTCTGATTTTGTGTCTATCTTAATCTCGTTTGGGAGATTCTATATATTATTTATATATTTATGTATATGATAAATATATTTTTTTTGATGAAAATGCAACTTTATTGTTAAAAAAATTGTCAAAATGAATCATTCAAAGTGTTGCCCATAGCTAGCTACAACTTTTACCCATCTTTCTGGTGGAGCTCAAATACCACTACGGTAAAAGTGTTTATCTTTTGAGGCTATCCACGAATCAAAAAATTTTTTGATGTCTTCATATAAGCGAAACTGCTGATCAGTCAGACAATGTGCAATCGAAATGAACAAGTTATAATCGGAAGGCGCAATATCTGTATTACTGTACTGGATCCATTTTTTATCAACAGTCACGATATGATGATGAAAATCCTTCCTTTTTTACCGCTGGAGCAGTTATTCACAGGCGACGCTCAACATCGCTTGGTTTCAAATCATAAGGTACCCAGGTTCTTTGTTTTTGAATCATTCCCAAGGCATACAATCACTTGGAAATGGCTTGGCGGGTAACTTCTAATGCTGAAGCAGGCATCTTCATCGAGCAATGCTTCCAATTCAGTGTGTTCGAACGATTTTTAGCCTTCTTTCCAACATAGAAATCACCGTCTTTGAAGCAACGAAATCACGGTACGTTGTTTCACTTAGAGCAGCATCTCCTTAAACTTTTTGGGCTCTAGATGTACTTCAGCCGCCGTTTTCTTTGAATTAAAAAAGAAGAAGATAAAGACTTCCCGCAAATAACGATTACTTAGCACAAAATCAGACATTTTCACACAACCAAAAGTATATAACGCCATCACAAAATCACTAATGTGTCAAAATGGTTTGTTTACCATATAGCGACTTGACAACTTTGAATTTAATTTGTGAACGCACTCTTTCACTAATCATCAAACTGTCAATTTATTCAGTAAACTCAACATTTTCATTATGGTAAATTACACTAACGAGCAACGTCTGTAAATTATAAAAATTTTCTACAGATATTCGGAGTCGGTGACTGCAACTTTAAGAGCGTTAACTCCAATTTTCGGTCGTAATTCTCGCCCTAGTAGACAGGTAATAACAAGTTTAATGCAAAAATTTGAGTCTACATATTTGTTGTGTGATGTTGCCGTGTCAGTGAGATAACGGGTTGGCCGAAGTGTCGAAAATATCGCTGCCGTTCAGACGTCCGTGGCAAACAATCCAAATCAGTCAATTCCACGGCGTTCTCAAGAATTGGGCATCGCTCAGACCACATTATGGCGTATTTTGCGTAAGGATCTTGGTTTACACCCAAACAAGATCAAGCTGACTCAAGAATTGAAGCCGATGTACCATTTAAAGCGGCGTACGTTCTCCGATTGGGTTCTGGAGAAGATGCGCCAAGATGATGAATTTCATCGCAAGATCATCTTCAGTGACGAAACCCATTTTTGGCTCAATGCGTTCGTCAATAAGCTAAATATGTGTTATTGGTCGGGTTAAAACCCACATGTGCTTCATGAATCACCACTTCATTCACAAAAGAAACGGTTTGGTGTGGTTTGCATGCCGGCGGCGTTATTGGGCCATATTTTTTCGTCGACGATAACGATCGTCACGTTACTGTAAATGGTCAGCGTTATCGCGCCATGATCACCGATTATTTCCGGCCCGAATTGGAAGATATGGACTTGGACGGCATGTGGTTTCAACAGGATGGTGCCACAAGCCGCACAGCACACGCTACAATCGATTTATTGAAGAGTAAGTATGGTGTGCGTGTTATCTCAAGACATGGGCCAGTCGATTGGCCGCCTCGTTCGTGCGACTTAACGCCGTTTGACTATTTTTTGTGGGGCTACGCTAAGTCATTGATTTACGCCAACACGCCGACGATGTTGGAAGAGCTCAGAGCCAACATTGAACGCGAAATAGCGGCCGTTTCGGCCGAAAATTGGGTCCAACGAATCGACCGCTGCAAACGTGCCCGCGGTGTCCATATGAACGAAGTCGAGTTCCATTCGTAAATGTTTTGATTGTACTTCAAGCCAATAATAAAGTTTTTGAAATATCTCAAATAGTTTGCCTTTTATTTAAAAAAAAAAGTTGTCAAGTCGTTATTAGAAAACCCTATACCGAGTTCACCTACGCGATTCGTACCACAATAAATTGATGATAGAAAAAAATTATTTGAAAATATTTCCGAGATTTATTTATAAAACAAAAGTTACTTAAAAGCAACTTTGGTCCATAGTAGCCATAAAATCTAATTATAAAATTATTTTGAAGCAAAGTTGTCACCGAGGATAGGTCTGGCTGATGCTTAAATTGAACCTATTTAGCAAAGCCAGTTATGATTGGGAGAAGTTATCTGATGAAGATTAAGCTGATAAGGATGAAGGTGATCCACACTTTTTTGTTTGAAATGAAAGATTGAAAACTTGGGGCAGAATACCGAAGTAGAAGCTGTGTTGATGACGAAGGGCAAAAAGCTGAAAAATAGAAAATACAATTATCAACACTGGAGTAAAGAACATGGGATATCTCGGCGGCTAATGTAACTTTAGATTACGTATATATACCATAAACGCCCATTCAGTATTTTCAATACTTTTTTGACGAAGAACGTATTTGAACTAATGAAATCGTAAAGCAATTTACATACAATGAAAGCATTTGTCGTAGAGTTGGAATGTGCTCCACTTGAAATGCGACGTTATATTGGAGTACAGTAATACCCCGACTTACGCGATTTTCAAATCCTGTCGATTCATCTTTTGTTTGAGCTTTTTGATTATAGACTTACTGCAACCACGCTATTGGTCAGCTAATGTACATGTTCGGACTTTTTGCGCGTAATTAACGCATTTATTGTATTACTTTGTGTTACGTATTTATAGGACGATTTATCGTGAGGTTTGATTTTCAATAGGCTTTTTTTGACAGATCAGTCATAACCCCTATCAGACTGCTGTGTCATTTCGGTTCGGTATCGTTTGGCAAGTCATCATGGAAAGACTTACACCACAACTTACGGTGCGCATAATCGACCTACTGAAACCACTATTGCCAATACCATGCAAATTTGAGTCCCAGTTTACATTAGTAGATGATACTCGACCATTTAGACCACATAGTGAAGAGACTATAGCAGCTGTAGCTGAGAGTGTACGCGAAGACCGTGACGAATCGATTCGTCGTCATTCTCAGCAGCTTGGCTTGGCGTATTTTACTTGGGGATCTATGCCTAAAAGCGTACAAAATTCAACTTGTGCAGAATTGAAAACAGGCGACTTGAATTTGCGTCATATTTTCAGTAAGTGGGCTCTGGAAAAACTGAATGAAAACTCAGTGAAATTTTGTTCAGTGATGAAGCCCATTTCTGACTCAATGGATACGTTGATAAACAAAATTGCCATATTTGGGCTGAAAAGCAACCAGAAGAGTACCAAAAGCTAGCATTACATCCATTAAAAACAACGGTATGATATGGTTTATATGGCTGGTGGAATCTTTGGTCCATATTTCTTCAAAAATGAGGCAAATCATTTTGGTAAGCACTTAATTTCAAGTTTTGCTACTGTAAATTGGCCGCCTAGATCGTGCGATATCACACCTTTGGACTATTTTCCTTAGAGATATGTAAAGTCTCAAATCTTTAAGAATAAGCCAGCTACGATTGACGCTTTGGAAGGCAACATTACTCGTGCTATCCGCGAGATACCAGCCGCTATGTTCGAACGATTCGCCCAAAATTGGACCTTCCGAATGGACCACCTCAGACGTAGTCGTGGCCAACATTTACATGATATCATTTTTTAAAAAGTAAATGTCATAAATTGTTCTTTTAACTGGTAATAAAAATTTTAAATTCACTTTAAAGTTTAATTTGTTTTACATTTTAAATCAAACCTCACGATGAATAACCCTATATTTCTTATCTATGAAGTGCGTGTTCGTTTTAACATTTTTATACCGTGTTTTTTTATTTTAAACCTACGAAGACTTAAAAAACTACTAATGTTATCCATACGACTATTCTGTATCAAACAAGAAAAGAAAAACTTTATCTTTGAAATGTAAACTTAACATTATTGAAGATTTTGATACAAAAATGAAGACTTGCGAATTGACAAAGAAGTTAGATCTATCGGAATCGATGATCACTGTAAAATATGCCCAATCTGTAGATTCAACCATCGTTCGTAAACCTCACGGTATTATCACTGAGATGGAAATAATGTTAAAATTATGGTGTCAGGTAAATATGAAAATTGATCAGAAGACGGTATACTCCCAAACTAAGCTGATTTTTGGGAGATTGAAAGAGAACGCTGGATCACTAAATATGAAGAGTTTAAAGCGAGTAAGCGTTGGTTCAGCCTATTTAAAAGCCGCTGTAATTTTCATACCATTACAAAAAGCGGAGAGACGGCAAGTGTTGATGAAGAAGTTGCGTCTTACTATCCAGAGAAATTGAAATTTATGATAAATGAAGGTGTCTATATTAAACAAACCATATTCAATGTATATGAGAATGGCCTATTCTAAAAGAAAATGCCTATGCCTATCTTAGTTTATCGCTCAGGAAATCCAACAGCTTTTAATGCTAAATCTTACTTGCCTATCAATTGGAAGTCTTATCGTAAAGCTTGGGTGACAGCTTCCCTTTTTGAGCACTGGTTTGATCATCATTTCATTTCATTTCATATGTTATTGTCAATTTTAACAAATTCATTTAAAGTGATGCTTATCATCGACAACGCACCAGGTCATCCTTCTGCAAATTTAACTAATTTTTAACACACGTGTCAAAGTTAAATTTTCGCCACTTAACACAACTAGCTTGCTTCAACCGAAGGATCAAGAAGGCATTAAAAATTTGCATGAAGTTATGAGAAAAAATAACGAGTTCCCTGTTAAAAATTTTTGGAAACATTTCAATATTTTAGATATGGTGAGAATCATTGGACAATCTTGGAATAAAATTTTTACAAAAAAACCTTAAATGTCGTCTGGAAAAAATTGTTTACTTTTTTTATCACTGACACTCAGATGCAATCGATGCAAATTTTAGAAAATATAGATTCCAATTAAGAGCGCATTTCTTCTACAAAGCAAAAATAAAAAAAATATTAGCGTGCTACGAGGAAATTTCGCGGGAGAAAAAAATTCTTTAAATCGTCAAACTACTTTTGAGAAATTATACCCCGACTTACACGAATTCGACTTATGCGGATATCGCTCAGTTCCACCTATCGCGTAAATTCGAGGTATTACTGTACTCTTATAACTATATGTTTAATATCATCAAAATTCCTCAGATAAGAATGATTTGATGCAAGCAATTTAAATGAAAATCTAGTAAGTAAATCTAAAAAGTAAGTTTATATAATAATAATAATCAAGGGAACGATACAAATTAATTTGTAGGGTCCGTGATTTACCGCCGGGGTACTATGCCCATGTGGCGCATAGTAAGTTTAAAACAGCCAAAAAAGGCGAAGCAAATATCGACAAGCAATATTGTATCTCCAGGATACATTACAAAATAAAAAATAAATAAATAAAGAACTGCGGCCTATAACGCCGATTTAAATATATTCAGACAGACCCAATATCAGTTAAAGCAACGTTAAATGTTAAACAGAAACAAGTGCTGCGAACTAAATAAAAAAAACAAAACGAATGTTTTAAAATGTCATTATTGACCTTACAAGAACCTTTCTTTTTCAGCTTTAAATGACCAACGTTTGCTTCTGCATCCATAAGGAAAAATTTCTGGTCCAGCGGATTTTTGAGGGCAAACTACGACAAACCATATAAGAAAAATTCAGCCCTTAGTTGCTTCCTCACACTGCATCATCTGGTCAGCTGGTGTAACAGCTACCAACACATACACACATAGCTGAGCCATGCCTTAAGGGCGCCCTCGTGCGCCGATCCGGTTTGCAAAATTATCGCATTTTTGTATGCACTTTTTCTCTAATGACGACTGTTTTGGTTTACGCATCATCTTCCTGCTGCCCTCCTGAGCGCCCAATTTTATAAATCGGCTGTCAACGATGAATATTTGCCGTCGGGTTTTGCTTAGATGAACTAACGACGATGTTGGTTTTTTACAGTTCCCAAGTTAGAGAAAATAGAATACTCGTACATCGCTATTCGCTATCAGTCCACGCAATTGGCAACAGACATGAGACCAACGTAGGACATTTTTCTTCCAACCCCAAAAATGTAAATGAAGATTAGGTACGAAAGGCATGTCCGGGATGCAACATCCACCATGCCCGAAATCAATGTGGACACCTTATGCGAAGTATGCAAGAAGACAAGTCGCATCAAAAGTTTTTTTATGTCTGTACGGCGACGCAAGCGATCGAAATCACGAAATAGAATCGGCAATCAGTAGGAAGGAGGCATAGGTAGAGAGTTGGCGTTTTCTACCAATCAGTTGGAAGACCCCCTGAAGATGGTTTTCAGGGGTTGGAGAGAAAACCTCGCCAGCAACTCTGAAGGTAGTTCCATCATTAGATATAAACAGACATCCAATGATTTTTTAAGTGGAACACAGGTATGACACTCATGCCCCAATCTAACTGAGTGAACTGACGTTACTTCCCACTTCACATGCTCTCAATTCATATGGTGATATATATCCATACCTGTAACAGGGGAATCAATATTTTAGTGCGCTGGCGAGATGAGCAGAGGCAACTTAACTCTCTGGCAATGAACAATTCACGAGCCACTATCATTATGGGGTTGGAAATGTTTGATGCTTTTAGTTTTATAGACTTTTACCCGAAGGAGAAGATTTTGCTGATTTTGGGTCAGAGTTGAGAGCAGCTTACAGTAGAGGCACACTTTCTGAAGCCTGACAATTGTCTAAAATATTTTAAGTGCCGCCCAGCTACCGTAGTGAAGAAGCAAAATTTCACTGTTCACCTTTGTGGAAATTTCAAGGTCATCATTAATCCACAAATAAAAATCGATTGACGCCTAGTTTCTAGAATATAAGAATTATTTTGTCATCTCCAAGGGCCTCTCGGACGCACACGTAAAAATTCTACTGATTGAAGAATCAAAGCGTCTGTGCGCCATTAACACGGAGATAGGTTTTTTCCGTATTAGCGACTCCTTTTGGGACAGCAAGTTGTGCATATAAAATTTAGCGTTACAGAGAACCAATGACTGCTGATTTGGACTTCTGTGTCGCCTTTTTGGATGACATCATTGTGTCAAGTCAAACAAACAGTGAGCACCTACGTAATTTGAGGACGTTACTTCAACGCTTGGGACTACTTGGGACTTGGGACTTGTACTAAAATTCAGAGTGAAATAATGAAAAATTAGCAGAAACTGAAATAGAGTATTTGAAATGATGAGAAGGGAATAAGGAGACGATATTGAAGGCTACCCCTGAGCTACCATGATCAAGGAATCTGAAACAATCAAAAAGATAAGTTAAACTACTGCAACCAATTCATAGAGAAAGCAGCAGCAGAAAGCTTTTGATAAATTATGCAGGTATCTCGCGTGGTCCATTTCCATCCTCACATGAGATTGGTGATGTAATCTTTCACATATATCCCGACTTAGTTGTAGGGCCCATCGCATTCGCCTCTCAGAAGTGCAAAAGCGATATAGGCAAATCGATGATATATGGTCGTCAGTTTGAATTGATCACAGATCACCGGCTTTTGGTCACCATTTTCAGCCCAAATAAGTAGTTACCGCTTATAACCATTCAACGACTGCAAAGGTGGACAATAACGTTGACGAACTACACATACATATACTATACGAGCCTTAACTGTTTATCTCGATTGCTTATAGAACCAGACGAAAAGTTTGATGAGGACGAAGAAGAAGTCGGGTGTGAATAAACCTAAATTCTCTCTGCATCCATCCGTGAATGGTGGCAATTATATAATCCTAGAAGAGATGAAAATTTGCTGCGAGTTCGCTTAGCAAGAACAGTCGCCGCATTTGATTAATGACTCTGTGTTAGTGGAGAGGCCCGATGTCCAAGAACATTTTTCACAGCACTTCATCAAATTTGAAGATGGTCTGTTAGTTGTTGGCGCATTGGTGAGTCCATTAGCCTGTTGATTGTGCAATTGGGTAATCTCGGATAGTGGTGAGATCTTCGAGCTATAGTTGTATGCAGTATACTGTACCTACCGTAAGGTAGTGGTGGCATTCTCCCAGTCCTAACAATGCGTGTTTGGTAAAACGGTTAATTTGGCAGTCAACTGACTTGGGTATATTTATTTCTTGTGCTGAAACGTTGCTTTATCATGCAGAAATCAAAAAAGCGCTCTGTCTAGCTTATAATTTAAGTCTTCTATCACCAATGTCTCTACATGTTGATTGCTTGGTATCTGCACCCAGATGATCGTAAAAGGGTTCAACATATTGTACAATATGTGCTCTGCTCCGGAATAGGACCGTTATAATCTAAGGGTCAGTAGGGATGCCAAAAATAGGTTCCACATATTACTGCCGTTAGCATCATACTTACCCCAGCTTTCAGGTGGGCTCTAGAAACTTTTTCGAATAAATTAGCAGGTTGCAAGAGCAAGCTGCTCCTTACCACCTTACATCGCTCGGTCTCAACTCGACTAACCTTCATAAATCACTCTCTCGAGCTTAAAAAGTCAGCGTTCTGTGGACCTTTACTCGTGAAGTGTCAAACAGGCAAAAGCTGTTAACATAATATCAATCAATATTTGAGTCGTCTATGTTTGGTTTTGTTGGCTTTGAATGTTAACCGACGTTAGCCCTGTGCAATTAATTATTAATTAAAGTTACAAATTCCCTTTCAAATTGTCATTCAAAATCTTTCACTTCTCATTTATATTCGCTTTCGTTTTTCACAGTCTTTTCACTGAATTTGAACTCCAGAATATGTTAAATTCATTTTATCTAAAATGGCTTTTTCAAGTGTTTAACTTTGAAATTGTTTATCCATTTCGTATCCAATAATTTATCTGTCTATCACACGCACCCTTAAAACAAAGAAATAACGCACAGCTCGTTTCCACTCAACCGGAACTCTTCTCAACACGGTACTTGCCAAGGAAACATTTTTGAATTGGGTACATTTTCAAAGGTCATGTTCACGAAGCAGTCTTCCTCTAATACCCCAACAACGTTTCTATTGGTTCCAGTGAGAAAATACCCAAGCCTAAAGCTGCTCTTGGGGATTATTGCTTCCATCTGAAAATGAGCCCCAACCAACATGAACAAATTCCATTTAACCTCCAAGAAGCCGAAAGAAAAATTATTTTTAAATAACCCAAAAAACGAAGTGGGACACATTAAAAGCCAACTCAAACGAAAAGAAGGGGACTCATTATCCCGGACCGGGTTGTCTTGGCCCAGTGGTATCGTTGTGCGTGTTGGCGACAAGCGTTTTAACTTCACTTTTCTTCTGTCAACCACCATCGGCATCGGCTGTATTAAGGGCATGAAATATTAAGAACTTTTCCATTTGTAGGATTAATCATAAAGTTTCCTATATTTACGATTCCACGATGTCCTTTTCCTGGTATATACATACGTACGAGTCTGTCCTCTAAGTTTTTCGCCTATAGGAGTATTTCTCTTAGGATCACTTTTGAATGGAGCCCCATGAATCCCCTTGAAGAATACGATAAAAGTGACGCTAGATGGAAGGAAACAAAAACAAAATAACGTACTTCTCTCAATTGCTGATGAAAATGAAATTCCCTAACAGCAATCTTCTAAGAATTTCTGACAAAAAATAAAATCGAAAAGAAATCCTTCATTGAAAAAACCCTCCATCGGAGAGAGAATTAAAAAACAGCAAAAAAGAATAATTCCCAGAATCATAGCTTTTCGGCTATTTATCTTGCAATATTTTTTTTTTTCTGGTATTCATAAGTAGAGGATCGAGAGGCCTGTAAAATAATTTGCTCTTGCCATTAAGAACTTGCTCATTCCACTCTGATAATTAAATTACTTGCAACCCATATTTGTCTCACTTGTAGGAAAATAAAAGGAAAAACCCCTCTCCTACGTGGCCAAAAGAAATCCATGTAATTAAAAACCGATTTATGTGGTTGAAAAGTTTTGCTGGCCTCCTGGCTCAGGGTAAGCCCTGAACATTGACATCACTCTGTCGGTGGTGGCAGGGTAACTGTGATTGCGGTAACTCGCCTAGGAGGAAGCATCTGTAGGGGTGGCAGCCTTTAACCGGTTTTACGGTTACAAATTAAAGAGTAATTATTAATGAAAATCTGAATTCGTTTTTGGGGTAGAAATCCAAGTGTACGGAGAAGCGGCGTCGTCTTTTGCTACTTCTTTGGCTCTTTCACTTTTCCGACAGTGGTGGCTTGCAAATTCAAGAGGGCTTAGTATATTATTTTATATTTTTCGCCAAGTGTTTAACTATTTTTTTATGCAGATATGCCTTAAATTTTGGACTTGTATAGCTATATTTTCATAATTCTGTAGAAGATCTCACAATACAGACTAGCAATCTGCTGCTCAAAGTCGGGAAAAAAGTCGTTGGTCCCGGCAAGCAATAGCAAATATATGATTTCTTATCCCACAAGGTGACACAGCTATTTTGGAATCAACAAACTTTCTCAAAGACCGGTGTATATTGACTCAGGTCATAACCTTCTTGTGTTCAAAGGTACGAATGCTGATACCCGAAATTGATCAATTATGATTTTGTGGATGATTTTACAAAAAGGTCGAAAAAATCAATGCATTTTTGGTTGCATTGATTTTTTCGAACAAATCGCCCAGACTGGAGACAATTAGAAACACTAATGCACTTCTACTAATTCGAGAGCATAAACTACCTACCTCATGCTCTAGATTTACCTCCATGGTAACCTGATCAGAATCGGCTAACACTTTCTTTCTTTTCGGCAAATCGCAGAAACACTTTAAACTTATCCATAAAACTTCTGTACATAAAAAACACTCATATGTAGTTGCTCAGTACTCAGTACTCTTGCTCAGTACAATGAAAGTGGCCGAAAACTTTGTTTTTGATGAAACGATTAAAGCTTCAGAATTCCTAAAGAAGCTGCCAACTGGTAAAGTGCTTGCATTCAGCCATAGTTTCAAGTCTGCTTAATGTCTACGTTCTATGAGGAAATCTTGTTTTGGATCTCAAGAAAAACGCCGAACTTTTCGGCAAAAGTTACGCCTATGCCGACTCTGCTGAGATCTATAACAATAAGGATGAGAAGAGAGATCAAGGAAAAAACTCAGCTCCAAAGAATGTAGGTGAAGAAAAAAAGAAATAGATGCCGTCGATGAGGTTCTTATTTTAGAAATCGAAGAATCCATTGGAAACTTTGCTTAAAGGATTGACGATTAACTTCTACTCCAAATCGATTCCATACTTCTGGGTGAAGTTCACCTCCTTCCTTCCTGCACATTTATGCTCGTTTTATGCCATTTTGAATGGTTGCTCGCAAATAATCTGACTCCAAATTGGTAACTTCTTCTTCAATATTGGCTTTCGAGGCCTGCAAAGTTTATTGTTTGTTGTGATAGACTCGAGATTTCAAAAAGCCACAAATGAAGAAGTCTGACGCCGTCAGAACTGGCAATTTGGTCTGCCAGTTCAAATCACTTAAACTGGAGATCACGTGACCAGAAAATTTGTGATTCAAAATCACGTCCTTCTGGAACCAACAATGCTAGAGACCGAATTCAAAAACTTACGGCAAAAAGAAACTCGTTTAACATATAATATATCTGTAGTGCGCACCAGTTACAGTTACGATGGTGCCGACGGCGTCCTCAAAAAAATAAGAGCAAATTCCTATTTCATCAGTCCATCGCTTAAAGTCAATCTATCTACAACATAATGTCAAAGCACAATTACACTTGACGCCACTTGCAAAAGTTATGGCACATTCAGGTTATGGCATTACTTTTGCCGCAACTTGTACATTATACATAATACTAAATGTTGTTACTTTCGGCTTTGAAAGTAGAATGCTCAGACGCTTAATAACCCACATGAGGCCACACAATTAGAGGAGGCCCTAAACCTCAACAAAGCGTATATCGCTACCATCCAAGATGTGCCATGTAATGGGCTGCACAGACGCAAAATGAAAAAAGCTGACATCTGCTACGGTGATTGCTATCCAAAAGCAGCAACTATTTGGATACGAATTCATCATCATGTGAAGACAAAGATAAGTAGTCTTGATGTTGAGACATCCGAGCGGACGCCTGGTTATAGTCCGCATCAAAACTGATGACGATGACGTTTTTACAAAATTTGTTGCTACGAGCTATTTAACCAGACTTATGAGTAATGGCCTAAGCACAACAAAATTGAAAATTCTGCAATCGGCGAAAGACATAGTTATAGAACTCAACATATCAAGGAGCCAACATCGACTCAAAACACTAGCTGCTACTAATGCCAATGCGAATATCAGAAGTAGTACTAAGAAGAAATTTGACGTCCTATGACTACAATCGCAAAAGATCCCTAGAGCGTGTCTCGCAAGACCTTTTCAGAAGTCTATCAACATTTCAAGTGTTTTGGAGCACTTGATTCCATTTTTTACACAAAATTTAATGAAAATTCTTTGCTCTATGTTTTATAATAATTGAAAATCGCCGAGCACACCAAAACACGTCTAACCTTTCTATCTATCAAAAACAAACTGAGTATGCTATGTATTTAAAACTGTGAACATATGTGTACCAACACAGCAAAAAAAAAAAATCACATTACTTTTTGAACACACCTCGTAAACAACGCAACTTTTGACGGCATTTGTAACTCGGCCAGATAACACGGCGTAGAAGAATCACATGTTTAGCAGATAAAAGCTATGCTGGTGAATAGGACATTGATTGCCGAGCTGCGCACTCTGTTAAAACTTCCACTGATAGTTAGGTCTCATATGAGCACAACTACAGATGGCATAGCTCTCCGGGATGCAGACAGACCAAACGAATGCTTCCCGATGTCGCTGTTCTTTGGCAGGAAAGACTGCAGGTTACTTACTTGCGTCGTGACAGGGCATTACACTTTTGCAAAGTACTTCAATGTCCCGGACTTGAATTATCCGACGATGCTTGCTGTGGAAGTGATGACTATGTGAAGTGAAGCACTATTTCTGTGAATGTCCGGCTTACGCCCGCATCAGGCTGCAGGCACTCGGCGGGTACTTATTGCTGAAACGCTTACTTACTTTCTTCGTAAAACGGAAAGATTTCATTAAAACGAACTTACAAAGTTTACAATGGGCTAGTTCTTTGTTCGAGGACTCTGTTCCGACAGTAAAGAAAGATTAAAATTTCTGACCAAACTTAAACATAACAGAAAAAATATCTGCACTGAAAAATTGAGGGAACCACTTTAACAAGTCTACACTCTTCATACTAAATTGACGCTTACCCGTGCACTGAAAAATAACATCTAAAACTTTTCGTTGGCCTTCAAGTTTAACACTTCTACATGAGCAACTAAAGAAAGAAAATTTACACAGTACCACCCTTGCAAACATTGCAGTCAACCCAAAATGCAAACTAAATTTCCTTGTTTCGCAAGTTTACCTTTACCAGATGTCAACTTTGCAAGAAAACGAAAAAGTTTACAGCAACTTTTGCTGACTTTCTTTTAAAATCAAGGCGGTATTGACAGTTGAATTTAATTTGAGCATGACAGCAACGTTCAATTTTGAGTTACATAAACAACGAGGTCAAGGATGCAGTCAGTTTGCACTCAAAAATAATTTCAAAACGCTAATATGGTAAATACTTGTCACATAATTTCTTCAAAAATGTGTGTAAAATATTTTGACTCAAAAAAAACTGAACATAAATCTTTCGTCCCTTTTTCTTAGGTGTGACCCCACCGTGCTCCAATAGTCATTAGGGGCATAATCCTTAAAGTTTTGGGGCAGGACAAGACGAAGATTATTTATTATCGGGTAACAGATGTGCGCGCCATCTTTACGGTGCTTTAATGAAAAGTAGAAATGAGAGGTTAATGTATTCAGTGTTTGGCAACAAAGCGATTTCCGCTTTTTTTTTCACTCATCTCCAGAGAAATTAAGAAGGCGTAACTAAACCGAAAGAATATTGATTAACTTAATTTTAAATTTATAAAAGGAGTGTATAATTGGAAGTGTTTAAATAACGGGATCCAATGGATTATTTGAAGTTGTCGAGACTGTTCAAGGCCTATAATGACCCTTTTGGAAGAATAGTTAAATCAACCTTTCTTTAGAGGATGGTGTTTGTGATGGGTGTGGGTGATGAAAAATCATTTTCCCAAAAGGATTTGAGATTTGCTCACTATTTGGAAAACTCTACGTTGGACATACGAGTGTGCATATGTAGTACATATGTATGGACACTCTCACACAATATGCAAAAGTAAAAAGAAGCAAATGATGAAAATAAAAGTAGAGAAAATTGAAAACGAAAGATTAAAAGAAAATATAAAATGTAAGAGTATTCTACATATAACAAGGTAAAACAAATGTCTGAACAATTTAAACCAAAGCATAATACATATATGATGAAAGCGGAGGAGGAAAACAAAGTTGTTGAAAAATGGAAAACCTATTTCGAACAGACTATGGACATAGAAATCCCAGAGAGAGAAAAACATAACAAAATAAGTAATCTCAACGAAGAAACACAAAGACTGTTTGATGAATACCCGGAGTAAAAATGACAAAGCAACTTGTTTAGGTTTTAACAATTTATTTTTCAATATAATCTCCTTTCAAGTCGATACACTTTTCCCAGCGATGCTGCAACTTTTTTAACCCCTCCTTTTTGTTGGCCTGCAAAATACTCCTCCGCGGCGGCGATGACTTCCTCGTTCGATCCGTACTTCTTTCCGGCGAGTGATCTTTTAAGGTTTGAGAACAAAAAGAAGTCGCAGGGAGCAAAGATGATGGCAAAACAATTCGAATTGCAATTCGACAAATTTAGCAGAGGCGACCGGAGGTGTGAGCCAGTGCGTTATCGTGGTGATAGAGCACTTTTTTAGCCAAATGTGGTCGTTTTTTCTTCAAATCGGCGTTAAATCGGCCCAATAAATCGACGTAGTATACTCCTGTGTTTGTTTTTCCCTTCTTCAAATAGTCAACGTAGGTCACACCTCTCGCGTCCCAAAAACCGTGGCCATCACCTTTTCGACCGAAAGCACGGTCTTCGCTTTTTTGGAACACGTTTGTCGGGTAAAACCCATTGTTTCGATTGTTTTTTGGCTTCTGGTGTGTAGCAATGAATCCATGTCACGACGGTCACGAAATAACGTAGAAACTTCTCCGGATTTTGATTAAACAGGACCAAGCACGTCTTTGAAGTGGTCTTACGATTGCTCTTGTTCTCCGGTGCGAGCAAACGCGGCACCCATCACGCGGACTTTTAGGCTTTTTCATGCCTAAAATCTCGTGCAGAATATTGGTAACAAGTTCAGTTGAGATGCCTGCTATCTCAGCCACTTCGCAAATTTTCACTGGGCGGTCCTCCTTATACGAGATCATGGATTTTGATCACGGTCTCCTCTGTGGTAACAGTTTTTGGGTTATCTTGGCGCAGTTTATCAAAAACCGACATGCGGCCACGGCGAAACTCTGCGAACAAACGGTAAACGGTTGTACGGGAAGTAAGAAGAAGGTCCCATACACACCGTCGAGAATGGGCTTGATTTTATCGTAGGTTTTGCCACTCAAAACCAAGAATCGGATCACGGAGCGGTACTGCTCTTTTTTCACGGTCGCACAAAACACTAACACGATGTTTTAAAATGGGGGTGTCAAAAGAAAACTAATAGTTAAATTGTCCCCCAATTTTGACAGACGTGTTAAAAGAGGTCATACTAAGTGATGGTATATTCATTTTGGCTTAATAGTGCCACCTATCTTCTAATACGGCTACTTATCAAACAGCCCTCGTAAACTTAAAAGCAATAAGTAACCGGGATAAAACAGGATCACAGCTGAACAAAAATGGTGGTGACGCCATAATCTAAGTATTACATAGACTTATATAAGAGAGACACAGGATAGAAGATAATGACAAATGTGTTGTTCAAAAAACTAAACGAAATAGCAGAAAATAAAATAGGAGAACACCAAAGCGGCTTCAGAATCGTACGGTCAACAACAAATCAAATATTTATAATACTCTTAAGACAAACAATAGAAAAATGATACTAATACAAAATAGATCTTTCTACATACATTAACACATGAGCTGAAAACTCAGTGCCGTTTTATAGTAAGACACAAAATTTTTTGCAAAATTCAACTTTATTTATCAATATAGTTGCCTTCGAGGGCGATACACTGATTGAAACGATTTAGCCTCAAAATAGGCCTCTGTTTGGGCGAATACTTCTTCATCGGTCTTAAATCCCTTTCCGGCGAGCATTCTTTTGAGGTGTGCGGACAGGAAATAGTCGCTGGGGGCCAAATCTGGAGAATACGGTGGGTGAGGAAGCAATTCGTAGCCGAATTCATTCAATTTTGCCATTGTTTTCATCGACTTGTGACACGGTGCAGTGTCTTAATGAAACAGCACTTTCTTTTTCTTCAAATGCGGCCGTTTTTCTGCGATCTTGTCCTTCAAACGCTTCAACAACGCAATGTTATAGTCGCTTTTGATAGTCTGCCCCTTTTGGAGATAGTCGATGAAAATTATTCTATGTGTATCCCAAAATACGGATGCCATAACCTTGCCAGCCGACTGTTGAGTTTTTGTCGTTTTGGACGAGGTTCGTCGCCTACTCGCCACTCAGCTGACTGCCGACTGCCAAGTTTCATCCATTGTCACATACCGACGCAAGAACTCGGCTTCAAACGCGGCACCCACTTTGAACAGAGCTTTCGCATGTCCAAATATTCGTGTATGATATATCCAACACGCTTTTTTGATATCTTCAGAGCCTCAGCTATATCAATCAACTTCACTTTACGGTCATTCGTAATCATTTTGTGGACTTTTTTGATGTTTTCATCTGAAACAGCCCCTTTTGGACGTTCACTACGTGCATTATCTTCAGTGCTTGTATGACCACTTTTAAATTTTTCAATCCACTTGAGAATGGTTCGTCCGGCTGGTGTAGAGTCCGGGTAACACTTATCAAGCCATTTCTTTGCATCGGCTGCATTTTTTCCCATCAAAAAGCAATGATAAATCAACACACGAAATTGCTTTGAATCCATTTTTTTCCAGAATAACAAAAGTTGCTTCACTCACAAAGCTATATCTCGAGAGCTAATCGCCCAACAGCTGTCAAATTTATACACGCATCTTTTGAAGGTGGATACTAACTAAAAATAGTATGGATTTAATTCATTTGAAAGCATTAAAAGAAGCATAATAGTCGAAGTGCTTGTGAGTATAGAAATTCCTAGAAAACTCCCAAGCTTGGTGTTTATGACACTTAAAGGAACCAGAGCTAAAGTCGTTATACAAAACAAAATATCAGAAACGTTTACTCTGGGGTCAAACAAGGAAACGCTTTATCTGCACTCAAATTCAAAGGAAATATATTTAACAAATCCGACGACTTAGTCGTCATAGAGAAACTGCAACACAATAAAGGATATTTTGAAAAATTAGAAAGAAGTGATAAGCAGGTAGGACTTCGAACAAACACAAGTAAAACTAAATACATAACCATAAACCACTAAAATTTCAAGGGAGAAGATAACTTTAAATACCTACGTTAGAAGCACTAATAAACAACAAAAATGAAAACAAAGTAAAAAGCTACTAAAATCAAAACTACTAAGCAGAACTCTGAAACTAAGATTATATAAATTCTTAATTAGACCGGTGATAACGTATAGCACAAAAACATCTGACGAAAGCAAAGAATGATAAGACAAATATATAGAACAAAAATAAATGCAGATGGTTGGTGTACCATAAGAACAAACAACGAAATCGACACTCTAATAGAAGGCAAAAACATAGTACGATATATCAACGCCCAAAAACTGAGATGGATAGGTCCCGTTCAGCGCCTACCAAAAGAAAGAAAAACAAAAAATATAATGACAAGCGTACCTGAAGGAAAAAAAAAAAAAAGAGGTAGACCAAAGCTAAGACGGATTAACAACATCGAAGAAAATCTTAGTAAAGTAGGAATCCGAAACTGGAGAAGGACAGCCGAAAATCGTGAAGGAAACCAACGCCCGTAATTGGCTGTAGTGCTAACAGAAAAAGAAGATGGTCACTCTCGGTAACAACTAGGCTGAGTGGAATTTTACCAATTATACTACAAAAGCGACTGTAAATTCGAGGATGCACTGAGGCAATTAAAATAATCTTCGTATCAAAAGCAGCCTACAGTACCAGCATCCTCTATATTAGCGACAACTAGCTCCAGCCTAATGCAAGTGAAGGCCGGGCACTCACAGGGACAGGGTATCGTGGGCACGCTTACTACAAGTAGCCATTATGCTAGCACACATAGGTGATTATGGAAATTGTGTTGCACCATTGCGAAGTCTTCCCTATTGAGACTTTGCTCTAAGACACATTCAAAATAATAGCCTTGGTCTGCCGGACTGGTGAGGAATCATGCCATCTGCAATTATGCTCACAGGAAATCAAACTACCAATAGAAGATCTAATCAAGGGCACAAGAAGTCCAAACACTGGTTCGAGTCCTGCGAAACACTACTGTGTGCTTTACTTAGCAAGACAGGAGTCTAATAATAGTAGCAGTAACGTCAGAAGTTGCGTTGTCCAAAGCAACATCGATGAAAATAGCCAGTTGCACTATCAACAATAATAATTATACAAAAGTTTTATTAATTGTAAAAATTGTAATTTTGGTATTAGATTGCTATTAATCAATTGCATCTTGAACAGTGGATGCAAACGAAAAGCAGTTTACATATAGCTCCATCATTCTCTTCATGGTCTTTAACATGAAGGAAATCAGTCTTATTGGTTTGAGAGCAAAGAGAGGGGAATAGTGAAGACAGTAGTCCCCTGCCAAAAACCTCCTACTCTGGCGGCGACTGTTCCCATGTACCCATCAACCACTACAGGCAATGATTCCTTCAAACCTAGGCCGGCTGCTGGTAACTCAAAAAGGGGAGGCAAGTATGACAAAAGGCAGAAAAAGAACTAAGTTGAGGAAAAAGGAAGCTTCCGGGTTGCAATAGTAGACTTTGGTAATCCAGAACGGAAGCTCTATGACAATCAATGGCAGCTGCGACAACTAAGTATCTAGACGGTATCAATGACGCTATCATGACAACATAACCATCCTGGAATAGCTAAGAACTCATGGTTCGTGTCGGAATATCCCGTTACAAGATCAGGGCTAAGAATCAGGTAATGAAAGTAGAATTAGGGCCTGTAATGGTAATTCAAAAATCTGATATCAAATTATCTATACCCTAAGCAATGGCGACTAGACATAGTCAGCTCCGAGCAGTCAAATAAACCGCTGCACCAGCTTTCCTAAACATACATGCTATATAAATCGAATAATGGGCTCCCTGCAGTAATACTTAGCTCACTTTTCAATGTGATCCGATGTGGTCCGATATGATCATTGGATGTGACGCTTACTCCTATACAAACTCTCAAAACGAGTCCCTACATAATCCACCATAATCTTTTAATTGCCAACCGCGCTTGTAGTAGAAAATAAACGGAAGGTATAAGATATCACCCTACTGAGTAACTACGGCACCCTTGCCGTAACTAACTGGAAAGTTTCTTCGACCATAAATTCAATAGGGATCGGAAAAACTGGCGATGATCTTCACTCAGGCGTTTAAGCTATCATGCCCTACGAAGATCAAGAAGTTCAAGAACTCCCCACATTTGTGGACTAAAGAACTACAATATAAATTAGGAAAGAGGCAAGAAAACTTTTCAATGCTGCCAAAAGCTCAAACTTGGAAGGAAATACCAGATCGCAATCTGTAGCGCTAAAAGAAATTCGTGGAAAATGTTTTGTTCCAATATTGTAAGCATTACACTCTGTAAGGCTAAGGAAAGTCATATAAAGAGTAGCTTCACGAAATGTATTACTGAAGCTTTGGGACTCTCACTTCTCTGGATACATTCCTATCCCAATTCCAGTAGCAAATACATACACATTCTTCCCTAACCAATATGAAATTCCAGAGGGAATACTAGAAGAAAAGAAAAAATACTTAGTTGTAGACTCATTCTGCGCTTACAAATCCCCTGGACTGAACGGAATCATACCAATCTTTTTTCAAAGAACACAGCCTGAGATACCGTTCCTAAAAAGATCTTTCAGCAGTAGCATCAAGTATGGATATTTGTCAAAATTCTGGAGGAAAGTAAAGCTAGTCTTTATTCCCAAGCAAATAAGCCCAGCCCGTAAGGCTAATATCATATATTTGAAAAACTTAAGAAAAACTGCTTAACACTCATATTCGAAGTAATTTGTACCCAGAAGACTTAGCCTCAACCAGGCATGCCTATACAAAAAGTATAGGCAAGGAAACGGCCCTACATGAAGTTGTCAGCAAAAAGGACACATATTAGCAGTCTTCATTGACACCGAAAGAGTCTTCAACAATCCCAACATCCCCGCTATGGGTAGAAACTTATAAAACGCTGGGGTTCTTACTGAACTTGATAACCTGTATGCTCTGCAACAGGAACATCAATGCGACACTAGGTCCCCATAAATGGGACAACTCTCCGGCTATCGAACAGTGGTATATGCCTAGGTATCATACCAGATAGTGAACTAAGTTGAAAGTTTAATGTCGAACAAAGTGTAAAGAAAGCAACGATTGTGTTATACGCTTTGGAAGAAAATGGAAATCTAGCTGAACATGATGGTTAATGACAAAAGTGCAGAGGGTTGCGTGCATAGGCACCATTGCTATAAGGATGATGCCACTGACGGGACTAGAAAATATACTTGGCCTATTGCCTCTTGATCTATACATTCAAGAATCTGCAGCTGAAAACACTTTAAAGATCGAGTCAATTAAATAGGTGGAAACCAAACCCGAAAAGCCACTCCTCAATCCTTACAAGTTAACTGGGTTTATGATCTAAGACGGACTACATGATACCCTATCACGATTTTGAAACACTATTCACTTGCATTTTCCCAAGCAGAAAGAAATGAACCAGGAACTAAATGGTACAATACCCCATATCCATTTTCTGTAATGGATCAAAGATGGAGATAGGAACCGGGATCTTAGCCGACAAATTGAACTTACAATAAGATGCCCACAACCGATGCCTGCCGAAATACATCAGTGTTTTTCAGGCTTAGATGTTGTCTGCAGTTGCGGCAATAAGAGCAATACCCCACGAGGTTATAAATATATTTATCGACAGCCGAGCTGCCATAAGGTCATCGCGGCAGTCTAAATAAAATAGAGGGTTGTAACGCGCTGTCGCAAAGTGCTTAAAGTTCTTTACATTCAACGTAAGGCTATACTATCCTGAGTCCCTGGCCACATAATATATTTTTTAATAATGATGTATAATAATGCATAATGAAATAGTAACCTTTCTGAATATTTTGACAGCTAGATGTCATTGGTAATTTTGACAGCTGATGAAACATAACAATTAGAAAAACTATCATTGCTATCTGGTCACCAGGTGCTTTTGCCTACTTATGTAGCTTGAGATGCCACTAACTTAATATAAACTTGAGCTCTTAGTCGATCAATGAAGAGATATTCCTTCGTCGAATTCGCATTTAGAACAAATTGGTAAGACAGTTTCGAGTTTCCAAAGCGTCGGCTTGTCGAGAAACAGACAAATATGAGTACTTGACGTTTCATGACAAGGGTCTCCAGGATTCATTTCAAGTTTGATCTAGATCTTGTAAACTTGTAATAATAAACATGCAAATCCTTTATCAATATTTGATACACATTTCTAGTTGGGCAACTATACTTTCGTGAATTAGTGAGCTTTAAGCAACCTGGCAGTACTTTTTGAGTCACTTATGGTATATTATTCTTACTTATTTCCGTTGCAAAAAAAAAAAAAAATAGTTTATGTGACACTCATTGACCTTTGGAGAGAATCGTGAAGTTTATCTTAAAATAAACTTTATAATTTAAGTTATTGCTAAGAAACTGGAGCAACTACAACCGCATATTAGACGATTTTGCTAAGTTTTAAGATCTTAAAGCACCTCAAAATAGAACTGGTTATTACAACATCCAGGTTAAACATCCAAATTTGTTCTACCTCATCAGGTGAGTAATGATTAATCATGGAAAATGCAAATCACTAATCATGTTTCATTAAATCTTCTGAACTTCATTCCCTTTTGCGAGAGAATACATTGACCACACCTCGTAAGATATATTAAAGGCTTCCACTCAGTTCTTCTTACTCAAATAAAGTTGTAAGGACCAGACTACTTCTGCGCATTCAAAATTCATATGATATATGCCATAGTGCTCATATACTTAGTAATAAATTTTAGGATTACCCTTTACCATGAACGTGTGGTGACCCGCCACTAGACATCCACTCATTTTCACTGCAACAAAACTGAGAAGATTGATGTTTTGCAACTTGGAAAAGTTCCTTGGGTCTCCCACACACGGGTACAGGTTTTGTCCTATTGCTTGTTTCGCTATCACATTAGTTTGCCACCTGGTTGACATCCCAACAAGAAAGAGAATGGTTGGAGTAATTTACGAGCATTTGTAATGCAGCAGGATGAGAAGTAGTAGGGGTTTACATTGTGGAAGGGTTGCAGCAGTCCAGCTGCAAGTTGTACCTTTTTGAGTGAAACCATTTGACGTTTATGACGATTGGATTGCCATACTTAATGATGGCATCGTACGAGTACAAGTAAGCACTATGATGTGAATGTGGAATCAAATAAAAGTTATGAGTACCTAGTGATGTTTATGGCTTTATGAGGACGTGTGCTTAAAACCCTGTTTTATAGGAGTATGTGAGCTTGCAATTCTAAAGCATCAAACAAGGTTGCATGATAAATATGTTGTTAAGCAAAAAAGTATTGATTTTGTATAGTTTCTTAATCTTTTTACCTTTCATTTGGATTTCTGTGTAGTTTCATTGGCCTCATCCTCATCATCCCAAAATAATCGGCATGCTATAGGTAATTATTCCTAAAGCCCTGTCTGAATTTATAATTTTCATAATTTATCTATAGTACACAGTAGTAAATAAATACTTCAAGACACCATGCTAACATATCCGATCATCTCAATTGCGAGACAACTTAGAGAAACGAAGGCAGAGTAAGCATTAGGAATTCAAGAGCGGCTCTTCTTTCGTTGTGAGCTTAGATGACGCTTCTGAATAAGAAAGGGGGATTCGTTAATTCTAATTATGACTCACATCCGTATCTGCACCTTGAAACGGTTATTTTCCACTTTATTTTCAAATAAACGACAATCCCAGTACTTTTCTATTTTGTTTACTCTGTTCGAATCTTTAACATTTCAAGTCTGCTACGGTACCCCTATTTAGGATACTTTCCGTTTCGAATACAAAAACGCACTTAGTGTCCCTACAGAAACCATAGCTCTGGAAGAAATCCATCTATGCGTTCTGATATTTAAGAGGTTTAACGCCACTAAATAAGCAGCAACGAGCGATCGAGATCTTGGTTCGGAATGGGCGCCTCCCCAAGCCAGTACATGATATCTAAATCCTGATTCTATGAGGGCATAATAGACTTGCTTTCGTACATAAACCTTAAATTTTTATTGCAAAAAGGCCAACACAAACAGGGACCCCCTCAGCTTATCACCCAGATCATTTATGTTCGCCTAGATATGTTGGTAACTCCAAAAGCCTTTAGAACGATTGATGACGCTGGGTATTGTTAACTTAGTTTATGCATTAGTTTTGTTTTTAATGCGATGATGCCATGGCACCATTTCCCGACTTTGCATAACTGGTCTTGCATCAGCCCCGCGGCTAATCTCACCAGCTGATGACAAATAACGATCGCTATGTCATCTGTATATGGCAGCGGAGTGCTCTTCTTCAAGTACTAAAGCATTTCATTCGTATATAGTGTAAAAAGAAAAGAACTAACTTTTGAACCCTGTGGAACCCCATACTGCCCTTTTTATTCATGGCAACAGCAAGCCTTGGTTCTTTCTTCTATGAAATCAGTTAAACAATTTTAGTATTATTCAGGCTTTTCAGATAGGTTGAACCAGTCTGTTCTAGTCTAGTGTGTCAAAATCTTTGCTGAAGTCAGTGAATAAAACTAACACATGATATTAATGGATATGGTGGGCCCTTTCACCAACGCAACTTTTGACGGCATGTGTAACTCGGCCAGGTAACGGTGCATATACGAATCGCTTATTTTGTGCTTAAGAGCAATGCTGGTGAATTGAGTACCGATTGCGGATGCTGACTGCAGCCAATATATGAAGGATTGCCCACAGAATGGTGTCGCAATTGTTCTAATGTATACGCTCAGTCGCACGCAGACGATGTAGCTGTAGTGTCTCTTGGATTAAGCCTAACGTGATCAATGATTGGGGTACTAGAGATGGGCTTTCAGTCAATCCTCCCAAAAGTGAAGTTGATCACTTAAGAAGAAAGTAGAAACTAACTAATCTAACGCATCTAGTGCTTAAAGGTATCATCATCCATTTCTCCAACGAAGTTAAGTATTTGAGTGTCACTCTGAATAAAAATCTTCTCTGGGCTAAACATGCCACGTCGAAAGATCACTGTCAGTTTTCTGGGAATGTATAAAAGCTTTCGGTAGATTCTTTGGATCTGGCGGAGCAAACTTTCACGAAAACTTCCCATTTTAGCTTTTAAGAGACCCCAAATAACATCGGACTCGGCAAAGCTTAGAAGAAAATCAGGACCGGAACTTGAGTTAAGGTAACTGCGTAGTGATTCATTGGGAAACTGCTGAGTGTCTTATAACTTGGCTTCGAAAAACACCGCAAAAATCAAGTTCGTTGCAAAGTGCTTGCCTTGTCTCCGTGGTGGTCACCTTTTCTAAAATGCAAGGGCATGCTCGGCCAGTAGCATAATGCTAGTCTATGCCATCATAGGCCTCCCAACACTATACGGAAGATATTTAAAAGATGTGACGAACCAAATGGATTCACTATTGACGACCCTTGACAGCGCTTCAAGAACACTTAACAGGTCATATGCAGGTGAGAAATTAGCAGAGGGCCTCGACAACTCTCATGCAAATATAAATCCAGAAAGTACGATGGGATGGACCGGACATTAGCAGGATGAAAAACTTTGACATGTGCCAGGGTGATTGCTATAGGGGTGAGAAACTGTGCCTATTTGGCATGTAAGCGATCGTCTTATAATAATCCGCATCAGGTCTAAATTCGTTAACAAGACATATAAGACATATAAGAGCAATGCCCGAAATATGACGTTAAAGTCGTACTAGGCGATTTTAACGCCAAGTAGGAAAAGAAGGGAATCTTTGGTGGGACAGTTGGTAGGCATTGCCTACACGGCACTAGCTCTGACAATGGACTTAGGCTTATTGACAGTGGGCAGTGGGATGCAATAGCAAGAACACGGTTTCCTCATCTCAATATACACTAGAAAACATGGGGGTATGATGCCACCAGCCTCATATACCGAATACCAGTGGCTTCCAACGACCATTAGAATTGCCCCAACTGATGTGCTTGGTTTCACCTGATCATTACCAAGAAATCCCTGGTTTGATAAAAAAATCCCAATAAGCGCATGCAGCTAAACAAGAAGCGTACATAGCGGTGCTGCAACAAACGACAAAAGCCACTCATGAGCCCTATGAGCAGGAAAAACGGGAAGAGCATCGGCTTCTTCAGAAGTAGAAAAAGGAGGGCGAGAACCGCCCAATTGAAGATATTGAAAGCTTTTACTCCAAGAATAACGTACGGAAATTTCACCAACAGGTAAAATGAACGTGTCAACGCAGGAACACCCGTACAGTTACCTAGAGATGAAAAACGAAACCTTGTAGTAGTCCAACAATCGATACTAAGAATACGAAAACACTTTTTTGGCAGTCTGTATAGCAGCTTGAATCCAACAAATCAGCTGAAACTGACGGCTTACCGGCCAAGGTACTCACAGCTGCTGGAAACAACTTTGCGGGGATGCATACACCATCTCTTTTCTCAGATCTAATCAGAAGAGTCTATGCATGGTCCACAAAAAAGGAGACCCACATAGCTCAACTATATAGAGGTATAAATTTACCCAACATCGCGTACGAGATCTTATCGGCAGATCGTGGAAAAAACTCAAGAAGTCCTAATCGATATCCACCATTTTTTTTTTCGATTTTAAGGCCGCATATGACAGCATTTATAGAGACGAGCTATGGTATATAGAGCCAAGCTTGTCCGTCTATGCAGAATGACGACTGAGAACTCCTTCAAGTCAGTAATGATTTAATCGAGACCTTCGATGCCAAAAAATGTTTTTAGCCAGGTGACGCGCTGTCATGTGACTTCCTTAACATTACTTGAAAGATGTGAACGCACAAGCTAACACTGGAGGCACATTCTTTCAAAACTCTGTGCAACTACTTGCGCACGCTAATGATATCGACATATTGTAATATGTCAATGGGTTCGCTAAACTAAACGAGTTTAACGGTAAATGAGAGACAGACCAAGTATATGATACCAACAAGAAAGGACACGCAATACCGACGAATTTGTGAACAGAACAGGTATAATTTCGAGGTAGTAAGGAATTTCGTCTTTTGCCCATCGGTGCTTCTTTGGGATAAGACGACAATTGAGTAGTATGGCCCTTTCAAAGAAAACTGGGAGATGCTTTCTTCACGCTATTGCCAAGCTTAGATAGAAGATAGTCCTCACTGTTCCAACGCGCAATGCGTCAAATATACAATGTGTAGGTATTCTCGTTTTATCAACTTCGAAAAAGCTTTCGACAGCGAAAATCGGAAGTTTACACAAAGGATCTTGCTCAAGCCATAAATTTCTAAAAAACATTGTCTCTGTTTTCAGACTAGGTATGAAGATATTCAAGCATTTCCTTCTGCACAACAGTAAATTCTCAAGTATTTTATAAGCATAGGTCTGCATTTTTCTCCCCGAAACGGTTTTGTGTAGAAGCGGAGAAATCCAATAAACAATAACGTCAGAAATGGGCATCAGAAATGGAAAAACTGCGTTCGGTGTGCTGTCTGAACAATGTTTTCAACACCGAGACCAATTGATCTAAATTTGTTATTAACTAATTATAATACCAATGCAGCACAAAATAAGCGCCACATTCACTCGTGATACAATCCTCTGTATTATTTTGAAAATTTTCTAATTAAATCGTATTTCAAACGAACCAGTCTACATAAGAACAGGTTTTGTTCTTAATTGCTTTGGAGCCCATAAACATTATTGTACTATACAGTAAAAGGTGTGACAGTGATCCATTACCAAAGAAGTTGTACAGCGTTTCTCTGGAAGCCTGGCAATTGTTATGGAAATTTCGAAACCCACTATAGTTGCAAGAGACATTCCGTAAAGCAACAATTGCACTTCTAAAGAAGATGTAGTGGAGGCAATAAGGTTTTCAGACCCCACAATAAGTCTCAAATCAGATTGTTGATTCAATGAAAGGTTCTACATTCAAATACAATGGCATCACATTACTTTAGATAAGCAATAAAGCTTCATGTGAGGCGGAACCAAATATCATATTTATTTCCTTCAACTCAAGGCACTTTTCACTTTCACTTTTTTTAATGTCTGATAACAAAACAACCTTCCCATGTTATCACCCCAGCAAACAACCAAAACTGCTCAATTATTCATTCAAAAACTCATTATCGGGTCCTCGAGGAGGTTTTTCTCAAGATATGATACAATATTCATAGATTAGAAAGCATAACATCTTCTATTGTTGAAATTGCAACCGAACGCTGTTTGCACACCACATTCCATGTACTCGAACAATCATCTCATCAAAGATTATTTTCCACAATAACAGGCATAGATACATTTTCTGGGAATTGCCCCCGAATAACGATGGCAATGATGATTCAAAAACAACATCTTGTCATGTCTAGTCCTGACAATATCACACAATACAAATAAACATATCTGTTTGTCGCAAACAAAACAGCATGCGTACATCGATTAATTTACAATTTTATTGCATACGACACCAGATACCCACGAAAGTGTTTTCGAATCACTAATTGATCTTGGGATCACAATATTAGAAAACTACCTGTTAGCCGCGACGACCTACCCCGAATTTTGTTCGAAAACACCACACAAAAAGACCCGCGTATTTAATTTCAATTCCCTTATTAGTCATGAGATTTAAGAGCGAACATGAACATGAACAGACATGTGACAGTAGTGGGGATGAAGATAGATTGCGCGCCATATAAAAGTCAGTGACGAGAACACACAGTATTAGTTTACACATTGACGTGAAAGTATCAAGTCAACCATCAACATCACTTGCCGTTAAGATTTTAAAAGCTGATTCTTCAGGAAATTCTTTAAAAATGAATAAAACCCCGAACTCGGCCAAGACATTTGTCCAACAAATCTACAACATCCCATCGTTGCATGGCAACTTCCAAAAGGCAAATCTTCACCCACAAATTGAAGCATCTAACAATCTGCCAGATGTCTTCCTTCAAGGAATCTGCAACTCGACAAAATCCAATTCGAAGTTAGACGCCGCCTTGATGCCATCTCGTGATCTCACACCAGATCACGTGAATTCAGTAATAGCCCAAGAGATGGCCAAAGTGATGGCTCAATACACTGCCGATGAAGAGGCTTACGTCAACCAACAACTTAAAGACAATCCCATAGTTTGTGAACGACGACCATCAACAAGATCAGGTTCAGAATCCAGCTCCTCAAGCCGGGACCCGCTGCAACAGCAACGAGCAGAATCTTGTAGAAGATCACGAATTAACAACAAAATCAAGAAGGCAAAGTCCAAGTATCGTCACAAGTTCGTCACCATGAAGCTGGCGCAAAACGTCGCTACTTTAGAGTGTATTAAAGATGTTATTTCGCATGCTGAGGCTAAACTCCTAGCGAGTGGATTCAGTGAAACTGATCTAGAAAAACTGCGCAAGACAATGGGTATTGACAACATGGAAATTGACCATTTAACCGAAAAGACTAAGAACATTATTGCCGCTACTGAAAAGTGAAAGCCTTTTTTGAAAATTAATTTTACTTAATCGAGTATTTATTTGTATTTAATATTGAACCACTGTAAGCTGAAAGCGAAATCAAAAAGTCATAAATTGTAATTAGATTTAAGAAATACGTGTACACAAAGAAAATGTATGAAATTGTTTTGGAAAATAATTTAGAGATCTTTCATTTTGGGACCTTTTAAAGTCGATTTAATGCACAATTAGCACTAATTAAACCAAAGTCTTGTCAATTATAGTTAAATTTGGCTTTTCCCACGGGAGAAACACCGTTTTTAAACACATAGCTCTTTACTGCAAACAAGAAAAGAAACAGCTGTGTCTCCAAGACGTTGGCATGTCTTTATACAACAACAACAATATATATATGCATGAGAGTCTTACTCCAAATAATAGCTATCTTTTTCAACAAGCTGTCTGCCTCAAACGCCGTGAGCTGCTACGCTCTGTTTTCACGCGCTCTGGAATAGTGTTTGCAAAGCAAAGTGCCGTTGAGCCGAGTTTAGCTGTGGAGAACGAAGAGATGTTGAATACTATTGCTGACGCGTAAGTTTAAGAAGTAGAAAGAGATGATACTCTAAAGTAATATACAACTAGGTAGGGTTGCCACATCTTCTTTTATTTAATGTTTTTTTTTTCGGTTTTTACTTTTATTCTTTTCAATTCTGTCTTTGCTATGAATAATAAGAAAATGGCTTTCAATTTCATTCTATGTAACTCATTTCTCGCAATAAGGCTTCTAAACAAAATGCTGTCAGATAACCGAGGAGTGGATTCCCGGGTAGTGATGGAATATTGCGAGCGATGGTAAATATTTTTTGCTTGGCTTTACCATATCGCAAATAAATGCACAAAGTTTGTCACCAAATATTGACGAATTTAGTTATATTTTTGAGTAATACTCGTACAAAGTAGATATAGGCTGCGTATCAGAAGTCTGGTTTTCGCTAATTAATAATGATCAAATGTATTCTATAAAAGGCTACAAACTTTTTCGCTCAGATAGATATAATCGTGATACGGGTGGCGGTGTTGCGATGTACTTTCGAAACGGAATTCCTCGTAGATGAAAATATTCATCTCCCATTGACTCTGCTATTTAATACCTATTTGTTGAATTTAAATGCGGTTTGAATAGTCTCCTTATAGGTACTGCTTATAGACCTAACTCAAATATAAATTTAACACCTTTATATGGTATTTTCCAATAGGGACTTGACAACTTTGAATTTAATTTGTGAACGCACTCTTTCACTAATTCTCAAACTGTCACTGTCAATTTATTCAGTAAACTCATCATGATAAAGTACACTAACGAGCAACGTCTGCAAATTATAAAAATTTTCTACAGATATTCGGAGTCGGTGACTGCAACTTTAAGAGCGTTAACTCCAATTTTCGGTCGTAATTCTCGCCCTAGTAGACAGGCAATAACAAGTTTTGTGCAAAAATTTGAGTCTACATATTCATTGGTTGGTTGGTCGAAGTGTCGAAAATATCGCTGCCGTTCAGACGTCCGTAGCAAACGATCCAAATCAGTCAATTCCACGGCGTACACATTATGGCGTATTTTGCGTATTCATAAATGTTTTGATTGTACTTCAAGTCAATAATAAAGTTTTTTGAAATATCTCAAATGGTTTGCCTTTTATTTAAAAAAAAAAGTTGTCAAGTCGTTATTAGAAAACCCTATATGAGTTGATGGATGAAATTTTCATTAGCTCAACTACTGTAATCGTCTGCTGTGATCCCAATATTAATATGTTAGTCGATGAGCGACTAATAGATCTTATGTGTTCATTTGATTTAGATTCCGTTAACAAAGCCACCCCACTGTCTTTACCTGGTCAACAAGTACTTTACTAGATGTGTTTTCTATGACAGTTATGAAAAGAGCGCTTTTTTTAAAATCAACTTTCCGCACCAACCTTCTCTAAACAATATCTTATAGTCCTTAAGTACAGTTTCTTTATTGACAGTGGTCCGGTTAAATCAAGGTATCAAAGCAAGTAGATTTTCTCTACACAAACATAAACACCCTCTTTAAATCCCATGTTCCAATCAAAACAAGAAAGGTCAACCTTTTGAGAACCCTGGTTCTCAGCAGAATTACAACTCATTGATAGACGTTATTGGGCCTATCAGAATTGGAATAAGGTCGTTCTCAAAATAAGGCAGGCAAAAATTCGTTTCTTTTCTAGCCGTTTAGAGGAAAAATCAGATGGACATAAGCTCTGTATGAATTTAAGAGAATTAGGGATTGATACGCAGCGATTAACCTGCCAACATACCGTTAATGGTAGTGATATCCACTGCAATTTTGTTTCTCTTCCCCTCTCTAAGATTGTATCTGAACAAAGTTATCACGCTTACAGTACTGTGCACTCCACAGATACACTTTTTGAGTTCATCGGGATTAATAACTTGGATGTTCTTGAAAGTTTTCTCTCCATTATATCGAATACAATTGGTGCTGATGAAGTCCATCCAACTTTTGTTAAAGCCATTTTTCATTTTTTTATTGCCTTATATCACGCATCTTATGGATACAGCTTCAGTTACAGGAATATTTCCTCATCAATGCAAAATGGCAAAAGTTTAACCAATTCTCAAAAATGATATATCAATTCTGCCTTTTATCTCAAAAAATTGTGAACGTCTTATGCAAAAGCAACTAAGTGAATATCTGTGCCGATATATCTAAGTTGTTGGATCAACTTCAATCTGACTTGTATTACCGCTCTAATTAGAGTTGTAGAGGTCATAAAATGAAGGCTAGATTAAGACAATGTCACTTTCTTAATCATATTGGACTTCTCTAAAGCCTTTAACACGGTCAAACATACAGTAAAACTACGCGCTTCATTCAACTTTTCTCGATTTGCAACGAATCTTATTTTGTCGTACCTCAGTAATAGAAAACAGGGTATATCTATTGATAACGTTTTATCAGATTTCCTTTCGTTGAACCGAGGGGTTCCCTAAGGGTCAATTCTAGGCCCACTTCTTTTCACTCTCATCGATACACATTTATGCTGACGACGGTCAAACCCACCAGAGTTGTCCTCTTGGTTTGACTGAAAATTGTGGCCGAAATATTAACGAGGACATTGATCGTATTCTGAACTGGTCGCTTAAGAACGATTTAACTCTAAATCCACATAAATGCAAATGCTTGGTGATTTCCAAAAAAGTTTTGGTACTGTCGTACTTCCCATCTTCTTCCTTTAAAGATGGTGCCTTCAGCTACAAATTTAAGAATCGTGTTCACCAGAAATTTGACGTGGAACGACCACATAAATTCTACTGTTGCTAAGACCTATGGTATTCTGTGAACGCTATGGACAGCTCAACAATTTACACCGCCTTCTTAGGATAGATTTTGAAAATTTCATTAATAAAATGTATATTTTTGATACTTTTATTTAATATTGTCACAACCTGGTAAGCTTTACAGTTCATAAGATTACTTGGTATCTCTAAATATGAAATAAAATGAGACTGAAACGGAAACTGAAACTAAGATTGAGATGCAATTAAGCAAAAGATGCAATTTTCGAAAGGTAAATCAGAAACCTGATGCAATCAATCAGTTCCAGGTATATAAAGCAATAAACAAAAATTTCTGTAAGTCTTCCAAAATCCGATGTTTGCTTCGTTCGGTATTAAGTCCAATAGTACCAAAGAAATATTTTTGAAAAAGTGCCATGACAGCGTGTCGGTAGGTCTTTACCGACTTTTTGCAATGAAAGTTCCTATGAATTAAATATTTATTACGATGACATTTCTGTATAGATGGATCCATTTTAAAACCATGGATAGTATCGCTGTAGGCATTGAGTCAATATCTGATCAGCAATAAATTTTCCTAGCTTAAAATTACGCTGATCTGGATCTGGCTGATGGCTCACGAATACCCACGTCATCTTCTTTGAATTAAGTTTTGAGGTTGCCATTACTACTTCATCAAGATAAGATAGACAGAAATATTGCCCATCATGCCTCATACCATACAAAGGAATATTATTGACTGATTGATTTACTTTGACACTGACTTTATGCTGTCGGTTATTAGATTAACGAAGTTTGGCTCTGTAATCTAAGATAACTCCTTTCTGTTTCCCTGACAAGTATTCTTACAAATCAGTACCACTATTCCTATATACTGGACGTCCCGAATAAAGTGTCGGAAACTTGGAACATTTACCCGGTTTTCGCCCAGTTGATCATCGAATGTTTGAAATGTGTGCTTATTGGCGCTTGAGTATTTTAAATGTCCAAAAGTGTCATAGCATTGGCTCAAGCGTTACTTCGAATGCTCAACCGGTTGAAGTTCCTCCCTTCTTGCGCTACATTTTCTCCCTGTGATGAATTCCGCTCTCCATGTTTCAACCAGCTAAACGATATCAGATCGTACAGTTGTCGTTCAAATATTGTCCCAACTCTCCATGAATGGAAACTGGGCAATATATCTCTTAAATCTCTTTTCTCTCGAAGCGTCCATACGCCTCTTCATCGCTTTTTTGAAAAAATACCCTTTCATCTGAGCCATAAAGAGTGACTGAGATGAACAGCGTTTTTAGAGCGCTTTTTTTGTGATCAAGTAAGAGCTCTACTACTCAATTTTTCCTTAATTAAATTACAGCGATTGGAAAGAGCTTATAGACAATGTTGCGGAGACTGATGCCTTTAAAGTTGCCGGTCATTATCTATGTTGAATATTTTGTTCTACCGCTGAGTTCCCTGGGGTTACACTCGTCCTTTTTTAACCGGCCATGTTTTTTTTTATTTCCTGGTAAAATTTACGAATATCTTTCTTGCTTTTGGGTCTATAACTTGCGGTTTGCTAAGAGATTGCGTAACTTGTATTATTTCATTGTTATTATTCCGTTGGAAAGCTACTGTCATTGTACGTCATTTCAATATATGTCATGCATTTGAAGCGTAAACAACAATAATTTTTTTCACTCAAATATGTCGAACTTTGTGCCTGAAAAAGTGTTTTTGCGGAGTGTTTTTGGGAGTTCTTCTTCATTACTTTAATATGAAGAAAATTGCTGCCGAAAGTCATCGTATTTTGGTGGAAGTTTATGGTGAACATGCGCTAGCTAAGCGAACGTGCCAAAAGTGGTTTGCACGATTTAAAAGTGGTGATTTTGTCTTGGAAGACGATGAACGTCCTGGGCAGCCAAAAAAGTTTGAAGATGAAGAACTGGAAGCATCACTCTATGAAGATTGTTGCCAAACACAAGAAGAGCTCGCAGAATCTTTGGGTGTCACTCAAGCAGCCATATCAAAACGTTTAAAAGCAGCTGGATATATTCAAAAGCAAGGAAATTGGGTTCCACATGAACTCAAGCCGAGAGACGTCGAAATGTCCGAAATGCTGCTGGAACGCCACAAAAGGAAGTCATTTTTGCATGGGATTGTTACTGGTGATGAAAAATGGATCCATTACGACAACCCCAAGCGCAAAAAATCATATGTGAAACCCGGCCAACCAGCCAAATCAACGGCAAAGCCGAATATCCATGGCGCGAAGGTAATGCTTTGTATTTGGTGGGATCAGATGGGTGTGCTGTATTATGAGCTGCTAAAACTAGGTAAAACCATCAATGGACAACGGTACCGAACACAATTAATCCATTTCAAGAGAGCAGAAGCCGAAAAACGCCCGGAATATGCGACCAGACACGAGGCAATAATTGTCCATCATGACAACGCTCGGCCCCACGTTGCTATTCCGGTTAAGAACTATTTGGAAATTAGAAAACAGTGGATGAAAGTCTTACCCCACCCGCCTTATAGCCCAGACTTTGCCCCTTCTGACTACCATTTGTTCCGATCGATGCAGAACACCCTCACTGAAATACGGTTCACATCAGAGCAGAATATCAAAAATTGGCTTGATTCATTCTTGGCTGCCAAGCCGGCGCAGTTCTTTTGGGATAGGATCCACAAATTGCCAGAAAGATGTAAAAAAGTCATAGCTTCAGATGGGCAATACTTTGAATAATACTATTGTACATGTTTTTCTTAGATAAACGTTCAAATTTTGGAAAAAAAAAAATCGCACGAATTAAATTACATACCCAATATAACATCTCTCAATTTCTATAATCTCGTACTGATCCGTAATCTAATGGTAGTCCTTCCTTCCAGGTGTCAATCATCGTCAAACAGCGGCTTTCTTTTCTTTTTCTTAAAAAAATTCTCTCTTTCTCTCCCCTTTTCCTATCTATTTCGTCTATCCCTTATACAATGAGAATTTCCCCAGATTTGGAAGACCTTTTCTTTTTTATAATCCCAATGCACAAAAAGGAATCAAAAATTGACGTTACCAATTATCGCCCCATTGCTAAGCTCTTTGAAAGCATTTTGTACTAAGCCTTACGCTGTAAGTGCAAGTCGTTTATGGTATTTACTCTAGAGAACATGGTTTTCTAAAAGGCAGATAAACAACTATAAACCTAGTTAATTTTGTGTCTTTTTCCCGCGCAGCCCTAGAAAGTGGCAAAAAAATCGATGTTATCGCAATTGATCCTCTTTAAACTGGCTGCTCTCGGCTTTGAACCCCTTTTTTTAAATGGATGTCTTCTTAACTGGTAAACCGATATTATTATGGTCTTGGGTACCACAAGACAGATATCTTGGTCCCCTTCTCTTAATTCTTATTATTAACAATCTTGAGAAAGTCATTAAACACTCCTCCCGCTCCGTTTACGCTGACGACACAAATTTTTTTAAAACTATTTCTTCCCCCCATGACTTTGCCCTTCTTTAAAAAGACTTCGACCGGTTTTCAATCTACTGCCTCAAAAGCTGCGTAGAACTTAATATAGCTACCATAAATGCGAATACCATATATAACCTTCTCACGTAAATGCAAGGTGTCTTCTGGTTCAAGATTTTAGCTTATTATTCGATAGGGAGTTTACGGGTAATTTTCGTTCGCATATCGATAAGATAATCCTAAAAGCCAACCCATAACTTGGCATAATTAAACGGTGATCCAAGAAATTTTCCAATCCGTGCGTAATCAGATCTCTCTATATTAGCTTTCTTCGTCCCCTGTTTGAGTATGCCAGTCAAGCTTGGTCCTGCTTTTAGAAAGTTAATGATTCAAGGTTAATGATCAAGCGTTAATTTTTCGGATTTTCTCTCCGTGTTCTACCCTGGAATGACCCTTTCATCTTACCTACCTATCAGGACCACCTGAAACTTATTGATTTAAATTCTTTGGAAGAACGTATAGTTCATATTTTTTTCATTTATTTACTCCTCTCAGATTTAATCGGCTGCGCATCCCTTTACAACTTTAGAGACTATAATCGAGGTTCGAAAAAATTTTTTTTTTCGCAATCAATAATCAATAAATAATCCAAAAAGGGTCCAACGTCATGGTCCAAGCAAACAAGTTAGTTTTTAAAGAACTCTGTTCAACTAAGCAAACATTTAAAAGAATATATTATAAAAGAATTCACAGATATAGAGGTGGATAGTTAGTAAGTTGTTTAAAATTGTTGGAAAACTTCTGATTCCAAAAGTTCAACATCTGCTCCGAAATCGGTGATGTCACACACCCAGCAATTCAATACGAATTTCCACAATTCGGGACTGAAGTGAGCCGCCAGAACTCTCAGTTAATAAAAACTTAAAACGATTTGTGATAATTTTTTGATTTTTCTTAACATCACCCCAGCCCCAATACCAGCAAAGTTAAATCCTAAAAATAGTGAAAACATCACCAGGAAACAATAAAGCTCATAGTTTCTGTGTTACCCAATGACTTCAATATAATACATATAATACGTGGGCTGAAAAGTCCGTTTTCTAAGAGAAGACTCTGCACCAGCCGAACGAACCATTCGTATGTGGATTGAAAAATTTAAAAGTGGTCATACAAGCACCGAAGATGATGCACGCAGTGGACGTTCAAAAGAGGTTGTTTTAGATGAAAACATCAAAAAAGTCCACAAAATGATACCGAATGACCGTAAAGTGAAGTTGATTGAAATAGCTGAGGCTCTGAAGATATCAAAAGAGCGTGTTGGATATATCATACACGAATATTTGGACATGCGAAAGCTCTGTTCAAAGTGGGTGCCGCGTTTGCTCACAGTCGACCAAAAACAACAACGTGTTGATGATTCAGAAGAGTGTTTAAAGCTGTTCAACCGCAATAAAGCCGAATTTTTGCGTCGGTATGTGACGATGGATGAAACTTCGCTCCATCACTTCACACCGACGAACCTCGTCCAAAACGACCAAAAACTCAACAGTCGGCTGGCAAGGTTATGGCATCCGTATTCTGGGATACACATGGAATAATTTTCACCATCTCCAAAAGGGGCAGACTATCAACAGCGACTATTACATTGCGTTATTAGAGCGTTTAAATTACGAAATCGCAGTAAAACGGCCGCATTTGAAGAAAAAGAAAGTTCTGTTTCATCAAGACAATGCACTGTGTCACAAGTCCATGAAAACGATGGCAAAATTGAATACCCACCGTATTCACCAGATTTGGCCCCCAGCGACTATTTCCTATTCGCAGACCGCAAAAGAATGCTCGCCGGAAAGAGATTTAAGACCAATGAAGAAGTAGTCGCCGAAACAGAGGCCTATTTTGAGGCTAATCAGTGTATCGCCCTCGAAGGCAACTATATTGATAAATAAAGTTCAATTTTGCAAAAATGACGAAGAAGGAATAGGAGAAAACCACTATTAAATCATTTAGGAGATACTGCTGTAGAGTTATTTTTCGTAATTTTTGTTAGAAGCTAAAAAAAGCAAAGCATGAGCAGTAAAATACTATAAAAGTACTGGAAACAATCACCGAAAACTTATTTCAGCAGTTTCATAGAGGATGGTGACAAGGAGTATGAAAGTAGCGAGAAATTAACTTATACTCGTAAGTTGTTGGAATTGCATTTCATGCACCATTTCCTAAATGGAGTCTGAATAAAGCATATTTAGGTAATAAAACCTAAAAGTCCAAAACCATTCATTCGCAGACATTCTTTTGTTCTTATGAAGTAGTTGAAAACCAGTGAATTCCAGACCAGATATCAACTCATGTTCTTCACAGCTTTTCTTAGCTAGTGTTTGTGATAATAACTCGGGAATTCTCTGCGTACGTCCACGTTTTGTAATAACAGGCCAGTCACTTTGGCAATTACTGAAACACTGGAAGATCCCCACTTAGACCTCTCTACGAACTAGTGTCATTATTCTTCTCTAACCGCGGTCTCGCCATTTACTATGTAGAGATATAGCTTACCAAAGTGCACTACAATAGTAAACCCATTTTAATCCGGAATTTGACTTCGTGTGATTAAAATTCCATATTCGTGAGCAAACTATCCACTATTGCTTTATTTGCAGAAGCCCCATACCTCGGCCTTTAATGAGGTTGATGAGCTGTCTGACTCCATTCAAAGAAATGTATCTTTGCTCCTCATACTAAAATCTTCATTGCGGACGATTCAATGGACAGACAACACCCGAAGGATAATGTGTTGAGATCTTTGTTGCGAAAAACAAATTGACGCAGCTTGTAGACGTTGATAGTCATACCGCCAACACCATGGTCTTGTTTTTAACTATTCACCCTAATAAGTACACCGTTAGTGTACTCTCCCCTCTAGGCTCGCCGGACCATGATCTCATATCACCTAAATTCTCGTACACATAGTTAGAAAAAATATTCCTAAAAAAAACTAAAAAAACGAGATAGCTTATTGCAGTGGACTTAACAACTTCTGCTGCTAATATGAGCACAAACACTATTCTCTTTGTAAAGAGATCCCTTATTCCTCATTGTATTAAGAGAATCAAACCAAAACGACAGGCGTGGTACGACTCGAGTTTTAAATAGGCTGTCATGGTGCAAGACTAACCGGACCAAGAAAAACCGAACAACTTTCAAAACAGCAAACCATGCCTGCACCGCCTTTCTTAAGCGTATGAAATTTCAAAAATGTAAGCCAAAGGTACGACAATATCCCAATGGTTGTTCGTCAAAAACATCGGAAATTCTACCACATCCTTCATCCCAACGCTCATTTATAATGATATTCCAGCTCTTTAGACAAAGCCAATCTGTCTGCTACAGCTCAGCACATCCTGACTGTACTGCGTAAGCTTTTCTATTGATCCACTCTTTAGGACTCTTTCCGAGAAGATGGAAAACAGCATTTGTCCAGCCTGTCCCTTAAAAAAGCAAATCTTCTTCTCTCTTCTCCTACAGACCCATTGCAGTTACGTTCCTTGTGTCCTAGGACATGGCAACGCTGATAAACCGTCAGCTCACGAAATATCTCAAAACGTGAAAACTTCTCAATGAATCGCAGAACGGTTTTCGTAGCAATAAAACTGTTGATTTGATGGCATGTTTTACCGAAAAGTGGAACCAAAGCGTACATCAATCTGGCGAAAGCAAGATACTTGCAATTGATATTTCTAATGCATTTGTCAGAGTTTGACATCAGGCTTCTATGTCGAAAATGTGTGGATTTGGGATAGACGAATCTCCTCTTCAATGGATTAGAAATTTCCTTTCAGAGCGTACAATTCACGCTCTTGGATGATTTCAAGTCTGATATTCCGTTCTGTCTCCGATACTCTTTTTAATCTTCATCAATTATCTCTCAAGCCAAGTTTTGGACTTAATCTGAAATATCCTGATTCTTTCTTAAGCGGTATAACTCGCTTATGGAATGACCTGCCGAGCTCCCTATTCCCTAGGAGTTATAATTTAAAAATATTTAAAACCAGCATACATCGGTATCTCTCTTTTTTCTTTTCCTAACATTCGATCGCTGGCACTGTGAGCAAACAATTAAAGGTATGACAAAACCACTTGTACGCGCACTATTTCAAACAAATAAATAAATAAATAGAAAATAAAAAAATAAAAAAACATTTTCTCTTGAGGTACACGATTATAACAGAGAAGGCACGATGCTCCTTGTCTGTATAGGCACCACTAAAAACCAAAACAAAACCAACTTGAAGCGCAAGACCAGACATAAAAAACTTGTGTCTTGAGGCACCCGTCCACAGCCATCTATCATAACACCAAACGTATGTACGATTCTGACATTTAGGTTGCTTTGTAGACATCCAGTGCCAGTTTGACAAATCATTTAAAATAGAAAAACGTTTTCGTATCATTCAAATCTATTAGACCGTGTTAATAGTTCGCAAAACGTAAGTAAACCAACAACGCCCCAATGTAAAGTGCTGCGAGTGAAGTGTGGCACAAGATCCGAAATCGATCTGGACCGGAATAGTTCGACCTTTCCCAACCCACTATATGGCAAATTTTACGAAAAGAACTCGCCATTTTCCAGCATAAAATTTAGTTCTTGACCAGCAACTGAAATCGGCCCTTAGTTTTATTAGAAAGTCGTGCCTCACTTTTCGCTTAATAAACTGAACAAACAAAATTGCCGTTAATAGATTGAAGCAAATCCAGAAGAGATCCAATTACACCCACAAAAGTGCATTCATTGGTGTATTCTTTACGCTTCATCAGTTCTAATTTTTTTTTTTTCAAAAAATGAAACCGGAACTTGCATAACAGTCAAAGTTAGCGAAAATGATCTCCGAAAATATGGACAGGATAGATCCGACGATATGTGGTTTCAGTCGGATGATCCCAGCTGTCATACTATGTACGTTACTTAAGTTTTGAGAAAAATCATCGAAAACGACTTTATGGTTTTTCAAAGTATTTTCCATGAAGATCAATACTCTTTTGCATGTTTTTGAACAAATTTTTAAAACACTTTTTCTACTCCAAACAAGGTAACTTCAATATATACGTTTTAAACGCAACAACAGCTTTTTCAGGCGTCAAAAAAACGTTGACTTGGAAATTTATTTTTGTTGTACGGAAATAAAAAAGATTCACTGGGTACCAAATCAGACATGTACGACGGATGACCTATCAACTCGATGTTTTTGGTGCTCAAAAAGTCACTTCTTTAACATGACCTGTGAGAGCTCGCATTGTCTAGAGTATGGAGACAATGAGTCGCGTTCGGCAGTTGCTATTTCTGGGAAATAAATGGTAGTGTACAATTCCGAATCGATCGTGCGCAAGCAATTTTTTTTGGATTTGGCTCGTTTTGAAAGACCCATACAGTCGACTCCTGTTTAGTTTAGATCTATGATTTATCGCCTGTTATGATTTTATAGATCTTATTTGAAGCACATCGACCAAATTTTTTCAAGTTATTCGGTATCCAATACGAAGAAATCTTTTTGACGGGCAAAGATTCACGCAATATTAAAGCATGCACAACAACCGATTTTGGACGACCTTCACGAAATTCGTTCTTGGAGCTAACGGCGACCACGATTTAATATAACCAGCGAAACACTGTGGCCCGGAATAGTGCTTCATCACTAAAAGTCGAATTGGTTAGTACACAGCTGTCATCAATAGCCACGAAAATGTTCACGATTTAATTCCATGTTTAGTCAAAATTCTGCTAGTCTCTCTGAAAAACACAAATAGCACTCGTAAAGCAAAATATTTTGAGCACATGTACCACTACAAATGAAAAACTTTACTATGCTAATGTCAGATTTGACGTATCTATACCGATGTTGCCATATCGCAGAACTTAAATAACCATTGGCTTACTAAAAACTCGATTTGACGACAACGTTACAACGCAAAATAGACCAGGATTCGCCAATCTATTAGTGTAGGTCCATAAACCACAAACCTTACAAACTAATATTCAGCACGTGTTTGATGAGATAGAGATCTAAATACTCGAATGATTGGATTGAAATTGAACAGACGGGATATACTTTATCAAAAACAGACGAGACAAGTTCAAATCATAACGACATAAACAGGGTAGGTGTCATGTATTTTGAAATGATCAGAAATTGTTGACCATTTTCGATATCGGCGTCATGTAACTTTGTTTCGGCTTGTTTTGACTGCAATTTAGTCGTCAATCGTCGTCCAATCGACTTGTTATCACGTTTTTTTTAGTTATCTATATTAACAAGCACTTTTTAAGGGTTTGGGACTTTGATGTAAAAATGTTTTCTTTTCCATCCATTTCAGCTTACCAATTGTGAAAAAGCGCTAGCGTAAGTGAAAGATGATACATGGCACCGATTTGATTTTGAAACGACTTCTAATTTTATTACGACTTGAAATTAAAAAAAAAGTTATATGACCTCACCCCAGTTCTTCGTACTGGATAAAAATTTTTGACTCAAATCCAGTTCTTGTTATTATTTAAAAAAAAATTGTTAGCTCTTAAAAAATCCCTTTTCACACTCTTGACACTACACTGAGATTACCTATCTAGGGGCAAAATATTTCTGAGTGGTTTAATAATTAATCAACAAAAAGTAGAGCCAACACGCCTTAAAGACTGTACCCGTCCCATTTTTAGCTGAATCGGATTTATGACTTACGTAAATATTCTATCCTCGTACATCCAATCAAATTTGCTGCAAGGTTGGAAACCATATTCTTCCAGGATAACATTAAATCAAAACAGCCGATAGCAATAAAAAGTAAAAATCTCATTCTACCAATTCGTATCTGGAAACATCATTCCCGCCCCCGTAAAACTACCACAATCTGTGCAACTTGTTTGCCTTGTTTACGCTTCAACTAACCAAGTTATATGAGTATGGTAAGCATTTTGATGCTTTTGATATCCCCTCATACAAAATACAAAATTGCATTTTCCTCGGATCAATTGACTTGAACCCCAATTGATGTTCCTACCTACTCCTAGTCCTTTCCTATCGAATCAACTAAAATCTTTTCCTTTGCATCAAGTTACATATCCTCTTTGAATGTTTCCAATAAATCTGATGTACGGATATGGTAGAGCATTGAATATCAAGCCGAGATACTCGAACCCTTTGCTTTGATGGAGGACTAAAGTTGGTGTCCTCTCTGACACACAGGTCAATTGCATCATAAAGTGGATACCCACTCACGCTTCCTTACCACTTGATTCGATGAAAATTTCATGTGTATTGGGTTAGAAGTACGAGTATCTTTGCAAAGTGCTCAGATAGTTTCTATTTTTTATGTCCTCTCCGTAGGTACTTATAACGCACAAATACATACATACGAATAAATGAAAAGCGGATGAAACTTTTCCAATGTTTAAGTTTTGCGATACTTTTCCAGATCGAAACATGCGGATATTTTTATATGCTCGTACGAATAATAAAACGGAAAATATAAAGTTTGTAATTTTTTGTGTTTATTGGGCCAACACAGAATCTTGGGTTGGGCAAATGTATTTTTAACAATTTTTCGCTGAATTATTTTCAAGACCGATCCAGAAAATATAGACAAATGGTAATACCTAGTTGCGGAAGAGAGATTGTTTTTTTAATTTTGAGAACCCTTACCTTTTTGTTTTACGCGTACGTAAGTATCATACCAATATAAAATCAAACAGAGTTCCTAACTTTTCTCTAATTAGCACGAGCCTGTGTTATATTAATTCCAACGAAAATAAGGGTCAAAAAAAGAAAGATACTGGTTTATCATTATAACATACGTTGGCTTTGAGTGTTTGCTGTTTATAATAACCGTGATAAGAATAAAAGAGTCAGGGCAGGGCCGTCGACTGCTTAGGGAAGAGTAGCGATATTTTAAGGTACGACCGATGGTTGGCTTAGAGGCAAACTGATAAGCACTCATAGCGAGACGGGTGCTACAGTTAAAGATTCGAAGAGGCGATAGAACATCAATTTTGGGGAGTTTCAGTTGACTGGACAATATTGGCGTCACCTCTGAATTTGATGTTTTGGATTTCATCTGACAAATGCTGTGAGGTATTAGCACCTCCAGGAATGTGGGAATTGTACTCCAATTTTGGACAGAAATGCCTTAAATATTGAAGCCAGAGGAACAGTAACTCCTACTCGAATATCACTCGAGAAAACCTAGACATCTCTTGTCATTGACACACATACCGAGAATGGGAAGTTTTTCACTTATGGCTATGATAAAATAATGTCTTCGTAGCATTTAATTCCACTCCGCTTGTAGTTCTCTAATTAGTTGTGCTGTTATTACAATGACTATGAAAAGGGTACTGTCGTCAACGAAGAAACGTACCTAATTAGAAGTGTTACACAAGAGATCATTAATTAAAAGTAAAACTAGTATAAGCGACTGGTAATGGCACCGACATCTCAAAATAAGACAAGAATTAGATGTCAGATACGAAAATGTCAGAGACAAATAGATGGCACAAGAAAAAGATACCAAAGGAAGCGATTTAAGTTTTTTAAATGTTAAAGCCTAGTATGCACCTGAAGCGAAACGAAACGAAAACAGCCAATGAAACGTATGCGAAAAAAAAGTAATGTTCAGCCGTATTTTTCAAAAAATTTGACAAAAAATATTGAAATGACAAAATTTCGCTGCCTTTTAATGTCCCAGACAATTAATTGTGTGCGGAAAGTGAGCGGAGGCTTCTACTAATTTATCTAGTACGATCATTGTAAAGGGTGACTAGCGTTATTCCGGCAATAGCGTGTCGAATGTAGGTCTAGAGCACATTCAGAGTGGTTGGCTTGTTAGCGTAGACTAAGGACTTGACGTAGCCACAGAGAAGAGAATCGAGTGCTGTCAAATCGCATAATGTCGGCAACCAATTGATGACCTAGTCGCCAAATTTCTCCTTCACAACTTCAACCGTTGCGTCGTTTGTATGGCATGTAGCGCCGTCTTGTTGGAACCACAGCTCTGATATATCGATGTTGTCGAGCTCTGACAACAGAAAGGTGGTTAACATTGCTCTCTATCTAAGACTATTGGCGGTAATGATGTCTCCTTCCTCATTTTAGAAGAAATAAGGTCCAATGATGCCGCCATGCCATAAACCGCACCAAACAGTCAAAACTTGTGGATTGTGTTGGCTCCAATAACGACAATTTTGCGTGTTAACATAGCCACTGAGCAAAAAATGGTCCTCGTCCGAGAAGACCGGGTCTTCGGCCAACATTTCACGGCGTTGTCTATGGTCGCCCGGCTGCAATTCTTGCGTCAGCATATTCTTATACGGATCTGGGCCAAAATCCGATAGCAAAAAGAAGCCGGGTTGATTCCCTGACGATGCTCAATTCAGCTGATCGGCGCCGAATCGTCATTTCTGGGTATTCTTCGATACTGGCTGCTACGGCGGCTTTGTTTTCTTCATTTTACACCAATCTCTGTCTGGTTGGGCGCTCAAACTTTTCCACGGTAAGACAAATTGCCTGCACACTGAAGCCATGATGATGCCCGACCTCACGATGAAACTCACGTTGCGTATTTACAACTGAACCGGAATTTCGATTATATTTTTTTAATAATTTCCGCACGTTCAACAAGCGAAAAATGGTGCATTTTTACAGTTGGATGTCATTGGTAAATTTGACAGCTTTTGAAAACAATTTTTCTTTCAGGTTTCTTAAAACCGGCTCCAGTTTTCTTCAACCTGCTTCATTTTTTTCAGCCAATTCTAGGGCAGAAATTTTTCATTGGCAACGCTGCCTAACACCTAGGCGAAATCAACAACAGGAAAAGAGAAATCGTATCATTATCAAATCGAAGAAATGCAGCTCAATTTGCCGTAAGCGGCCCTTACACGACTGACTGACTGACATCATGCATCGTGTACGTGTAGATTGATGCTACCTTTTATACAGTTCAATCGATTGACATACAATTTTTAGTTCTTGTGAGTTTTCATGGCGTACAGATGTGTGGTAATTCGGACAATTGTTATTTTATAATTGCTGTTGCACCAGAAATATTTCCTCTTCCGTGACATCAAACACAATGATGAAAGTTCAGAGAAAAAAAAATTGTTTGACCTTGAGCGGAAAGATATATCCAAGTCAATGTAAACTCTCCAATTTATCACTGGCCCGATTAGTAAACTGATATCGAGTACCTCTGCTGCACGGAAGTACATTGGAACATAGATACGTCTACTTTCATATGAAACTGAGAAACAATATCAAAATTGCACCGTTTTTAAGGAATTGACGATGAAACCAGCTTCGGTGGAGTCGTTTCGACGGTAACGAAAAACAAACCTATGAAATGTGATAGCTTAGCTTTCCTTAGAGCTACCGTGTGAATTAAAACCATTACATAGCTCAGCTTTAAGGCGATCTCCACTGGGTGGAGGTACGTAACAATGTTTGAAAAAATCAGGCGAACATAAAAGCAAACATGACGAAATCATAGATCTCCCCTTGGCCATCAGCTGGTACAATTGGATCTAACATTCTAACAATCAACAACTGAATAATACAACCTTGATCAAAACGTTCCCGGAGGCGTCGCCGTGTGGCGCCGATGTTCCGATTTGAGTTCTGTTTTTTTTTTTTTGTTAAATTGGTACATCTGTTGTTGACATTTCCTCTAAATCTTAACGTCATAGCTTGACATTTGCAAAAGTTACGTAGCCAAGAGTACATCTATATTAGTGTGTGTTGGCGATTTTTTACAATTTTAGAAATGGATTTCAATTTGCAACAACAAACTTATTTTACATTTTGCGTAAAAAACGGATTTCATGGTGCGCGAACGTTGGAAATGTTGGAAAAGTGTTTTTTCTCTAAAGAAAACAGTAGTTTACCAGTGCCATGAGCGGTTCAAAAGTGGTCGTGAGTCAACCGAAGATGATGAACGCAGTGGCAGACCATCGACATCGAAAACCGACGAAAATATTGATGAAATAAAAGTAACCGCAAATTAACCATCAAAGAGATAGCGGAGGACTTGAACATTGCCCATGGATCCGTCCAAGACATTTTGGTTAATCGTTTGGGCTACCGTCGTGTAGCAGCAAAGTTGGTGCCAAAAACCTCAATTGCATGCAAAAAAGAGACCGTGTTGACGTCGCAAAAGAGATTATTTGCGAGGCTGAATCTGATCCCACATTCATCAAAAGGATTATTTCTGGAGACGAGACGTAGGTTTATGAGTTATGACATGCAATCCAGACATCAGGCAAAAGAATGGTGTTCACCAAATGAGCTGAGACCAAAAAATCACGTCGTTTTCAGTCAAAAAAGAAGGCAATGCTCACGGTTCTTATGGATTACAACGGTGTAGTGCATCATGAATTTTTGCCAGAAAGCCAGACAGTAAACAATGAAAAAACCACTTTGGGGAACGCGTTTCAGCAGCCGAGAGGAATTAATAGAAAAATTGCAGGAAGCACTGATGGTTATACCGAAAACCGAATATAAAAAATTTTTCGAGGATTGGATCAAGTGCTGGCATAAGTGTGCTGCAGTCGATGAGGATTACTTTAAAGGGGACAATATATATTTAGATGAATGAACTTGTATGTTTAATTTTCTGAATAAATTCCGGGAACTTAATCTTCATATTATTAATATTCAACTTAATCAAACCAAATTGTGTTGGATTAATACGCAGTTTTTATCTCCTAATTGGTTAGAGAGGAACGGTAGGTATATTTTCCAGGAAATTAAGTAACAAATTTCCAAACAACTATAATAATGGAAGTGAAAATGCCTAAACAACAATTTCCCACCCCTCTTGTCCTCTGCAACTTCTTTATCCGGTTCTAATCTTTTTTTGACCAAGGATATCCACCAAGTTTTCAGCAACCAAATATCTTAGAAAAACTCAAAAATTAGTCAGCAACAAATACGGGCAATACAATCGCTTGTCAACAATTCCTTAAAAGCTCTTAACTAGCTTTTATACTCGTATAAAGATGTAGTGAGAACAAGATTAAATAGTAAGGAAGTTGTACAAACACAGCAACAGTTTATTTGTACGCGAAGTTCATGTTTTTCTTTTCCTTCAGCTGGCTGTGGTGATCCTTCATGTTTTAGGGGGTTCCTCATTCCGCGCTGAGTTCTCTGTGCTCCGTGATCAATGGACCTTTTTGGATTTTTGCATTTTTTCGCAATAACACTTGCAGAAAACTTTAAAACTATTAAAAAGACATTTTGTGAGTTTTCTGTGTCAAAACCATTTCCGCACTGTGTAATTCAACAATCGCGCTGAATGCAAACGATTTCTCGTGGCGTGTAAACCTTCAATATCCAGAAAATATAATAACTTCAAGCTACCTGCAGAATAAACGTTATGTGAATGAAACACCCTATATATATATAGGACGATTCAGAACCTTCCAATAGGATTTCAGGGGGTGATAAGGCAATGGGATACAAGAAAAAAATTGCATTTGAGAGTTATAGGGGGTTTAAGTGTTTTTTGCCATAAATTACTTAAAATAATTTAGTGCTCTATCGAATAAACTTAATCTGATCAGTTAAATGTTTTTGGAGAGCTCGATAAATTTTCTTTTTCTATAACAAGATAAGTAAAAATCTTTTCTATCACGAAACAGAGGCCCTCAAAACCAATTTTTTGTAACTTTTTCTTAAGAAAATTACATGCTACTCTATTTTTTTAATATGCGTTAGCAACATACAACCGAATTTTGATATGTTCTTTTTTATTATTTTTCCTAAAATCAGCTCATAATTATCTACAATCGTTTCGGAAATGGAAGGAAAAAAAAAAGACTAGATGTGTAGTACGGATTAAAGACAAACATACCTAAGCAACAACAATTATTACGTTGATAGCAACAATACGGTTAAACAAATTCTGTCATTTCATTTGAAGCTTATTAATATCTAAATAAATAACAATACCAATATATACAAAAGAAATAACTCTAGCTTCTTAGGCCTTAGGCTCATTAAAATTATTACAAGGTACAATATACAAGACCATCTACCAAGGTTGTTGAAAAAATAAAGTTTAGAAGGAAAAGGAGAATACAATGATTATAAATACTTTACAGGTTATTTACAACTTTTACCATACCATAGATAGGAGTTTAAATACATTTCTTATATTTTGTTCTGAAGGAACTTTAAATAAATCAACTAGTTGTGTTTGGCCACAAAGATGCATAACAGTTGAACTAATTTTATCCCATTCACTTATCAGGTGTTTAAAGCTCAGCTTTAAGGCGATCTCCACTGGGTGGAGGTACGTAACAATGTTTGAAAAAATCAGGCGAACATAAAAGCAAACATGACGAAATCATAGATCTCCCCTTGGCCATCAGCTGGTACAATTGGATCTAACATTCTAACAATCAACAACTGAATAATACAACCTTGATCAAAACGTTCCCGGAGGCGTCGCCGTGTGGCGCCGATGTTCCGATTTGAGTTCTGTTTTTTTTTTTTTTGTTAAATTGGTACATCTGTTGTTGACATTTCCTCTAAATCTTAACGTCATAGCTTGACATTTGCAAAAGTTACGTAGCCAAGAGTACATCTATATTAGTGTGTGTTGGCGATTTTTTACAATTTTAGAAATGGATTTCAATTTGCAACAACAAACTTATTTTACATTTTGCGTAAAAAACGGATTTCATGGTGCGCGAACGTTGGAAATGTTGGAAAAGTGTTTTTTCTCTAAAGAAAACAGTAGTTTACCAGTGCCATGAGCGGTTCAAAAGTGGTCGTGAGTCAACCGAAGATGATGAACGCAGTGGCAGACCATCGACATCGAAAACCGACGAAAATATTGATGAAATAAAAGTAACCGCAAATTAACCATCAAAGAGATAGCGGAGGACTTGAACATTGCCCATGGATCCGTCCAAGACATTTTGGTTAATCGTTTGGGCTACCGTCGTGTAGCAGCAAAGTTGGTGCCAAAAACCTCAATTGCATGCAAAAAAGAGACCGTGTTGACGTCGCAAAAGAGATTATTTGCGAGGCTGAATCTGATCCCACATTCATCAAAAGGATTATTTCTGGAGACGAGACGTAGGTTTATGAGTTATGACATGCAATCCAGACATCAGGCAAAAGAATGGTGTTCACCAAATGAGCTGAGACCAAAAAATCACGTCGTTTTCAGTCAAAAAAGAAGGCAATGCTCACGGTTCTTATGGATTACAACGGTGTAGTGCATCATGAATTTTTGCCAGAAAGCCAGACAGTAAACAATGAAAAAACCACTTTGGGGAACGCGTTTCAGCAGCCGAGAGGAATTAATAGAAAAATTGCAGGAAGCACTGATGGTTATACCGAAAACCGAATATAAAAAATTTTTCGAGGATTGGATCAAGTGCTGGCATAAGTGTGCTGCAGTCGATGAGGATTACTTTAAAGGGGACAATATATATTTAGATGAATGAACTTGTATGTTTAATTTTCTGAATAAATTCCGGGAACTTAATCTTCATATTATTAATATTCAACTTAATCAAACCAAATTGTGTTGGATTAATACGCAGTTTTTATCTCCTAATTGGTTAGAGAGGAACGGTAGGTATATTTTCCAGGAAATTAAGTAACAAATTTCCAAACAACTATAATAATGGAAGTGAAAATGCCTAAACAACAATTTCCCACCCCTCTTGTCCTCTGCAACTTCTTTAGCCGGTTCTAATCTTTTTTTGACCAAGGATATCCACCAAGTTTTCAGCAACCAAATATCTTAGAAAAACTCAAAAATTAGTCAGCAACAAATACGGGCAATACAATCGCTTGTCAACAATTCCTTAAAAGCTCTTAACTAGCTTTTATACTCGTATAAAGATGTAGTGAGAACAAGATTAAATAGTAAGGAAGTTGTACAAACACAGCAACAGTTTATTTGTACGCGAAGTTCATGTTTTTCTTTTCCTTCAGCTGGCTGTGGTGATCCTTCATGTTTTAGGGGGTTCCTCATTCCGCGCTGAGTTCTCTGTGCTCCGTGATCAATGGACCTTTTTGGATTTTTGCATTTTTTCGCAATAACACTTGCAGAAAACTTTAAAACTATTAAAAAGACATTTTGTGAGTTTTCTGTGTCAAAACCATTTCCGCACTGTGTAATTCAACAATCGCGCTGAATGCAAACGATTTCTCGTGGCGTGTAAACCTTCAATATCCAGAAAATATAATAACTTCAAGCTACCTGCAGAATAAACGTTATGTGAATGAAACACCCTATATATATATAGGACGATTCAGAACCTTCCAATAGGATTTCAGGGGGTGATAAGGCAATGGGATACAAGAAAAAAATTGCATTTGAGAGTTATAGGGGGTTTAAGTGTTTTTTGCCATAAATTACTTAAAATAATTTAGTGCTCTATCGAATAAACTTAATCTGATCAGTTAAATGTTTTTGGAGAGCTCGATAAATTTTCTTTTTCTATAACAAGATAAGTAAAAATCTTTTCTATCACGAAACAGAGGCCCTCAAAACCAATTTTTTGTAACTTTTTCTTAAGAAAATTACATGCTACTCTATTTTTTTAATATGCGTTAGCAACATACAACCGAATTTTGATATGTTCTTTTTTATTATTTTTCCTAAAATCAGCTCATAATTATCTACAATCGTTTCGGAAATGGAAGGAAAAAAAAAAGACTAGATGTGTAGTACGGATTAAAGACAAACATACCTAAGCAACAACAATTATTACGTTGATAGCAACAATACGGTTAAACAAATTCTGTCATTTCATTTGAAGCTTATTAATATCTAAATAAATAACAATACCAATATATACAAAAGAAATAACTCTAGCTTCTTAGGCCTTAGGCTCATTAAAATTATTACAAGGTACAATATACAAGACCATCTACCAAGGTTGTTGAAAAAATAAAGTTTAGAAGGAAAAGGAGAATACAATGATTATAAATACTTTACAGGTTATTTACAACTTTTACCATACCATAGATAGGAGTTTAAATACATTTCTTATATTTTGTTCTGAAGGAACTTTAAATAAATCAACTAGTTGTGTTTGGCCACAAAGATGCATAACAGTTGAACTAATTTTATCCCATTCACTTATCAGGTGTTTAATAGTGAGGACTTCGTTCTGCTGGCAAAAGCTGCCAAGAGGGTTGGGTTTTTGCTTTTATATGGCTATGGGTAAATTTGGTGTTTTTTAGCCGGAGTCGTATAAATATCTTCAGCCTTTTAAATGGTACATTAATTGGATAAAGCGCTTTTTCTGGTGGACGGAATCCTTCGACTTATTTATTCTCCTAGTTTCAAAACAGTGAATAGTTTTTCTTTTAAGATCTTTCTGGTTGAAGGCGTAAAATTGAATAGCTGGCTCATTGAAAACATCTCTTGCAGTTCCATCTGCAGTTTCATTGCCTTTAATGCCTACGTGTTCTGGGATCCAGATAAGTTTGAGCTTTATATTGCGTACAATTAACTTGTCTCTGAATTTTAGCATTTTTTAGCGCAGAAATTGTTGAGAGGCTATCTGTGAAAATAGCAGTTTCGTCTAATTTGTCTGAAGAATGGCTTTTAGTATTGCAAAAGCTTCTGCGAGAAAAACAGAGCTAAAGTCTGGAAGAAGGGCCTTAGAGATTGTTTCTCCATCTTCATTAACAACTCCAAAGTATGTTCCAGACTCAGTTTTTGAGTCATCAATAAAAAGGAAATTCCATTTAAAGGTTTTAAGTTTATTAGCGATTCCTTTAAATTCTGCTTTATATACCTCAATGCTTGTGGTTGCCTTGGGGTATTTTTCTAGATCGGTACATATGGAATCTTCATGTAGGTACCAGGGGGGTTGAAGTGATCCCCCCTTCTCCTGAATAACTATCGGAATTTTGAATGATGTTGCTTATGAGTTAACTTTTTGTATGATGTTGGCAGTAAAGTTGTTGGTAGTCCGCCCTCTATTAGAAGATTTTTTTATTGGCGTCGTTCTAAATGCTCTTAAAGCTGTTCCAATTACGTCATGGTAGGGAGATGAAATCAGTTGAAGTGAAGACTGGCGGTAAGAAGAAGGCTCTTCTTGCACTTGGCACGGATCCTCATCGAGTAATGCTTCCAATTCAGAGTCTTCGAATAATTTTGGCCATTATTAACGCGGACGGTCGTCAACATCGAAATCACAACACACAACCTAAAGTATATAACGCCTAAACAAAATCCATTATATGTCCAAACGGTTTGTTTTCCATTTGTCTAAGCTTGGTTCATGATATGTTGGATATGTCACAATCGACCACTGCTGGAGCCGTTGCGCACTTAGTAATAAAAATATCGGTCATGGAATAAATAATTTTTTGGATTTCAGCTCGTTAGTACTAACAGCGGTTCCCAAACAGAATAACTCCACATAGTTTTGTTTTTTCTAACACGTAGAACCGAATTAGCACTAAACGCCAATGATCCTGAAACAAGAATTGAATTTTGCAACTGGCATATTGTATTTTCAAACTGCAAAATGACCTTCAATTCTACAAAAAAAAAAAAAAATCTTTGTAAGGAATAACAAGTTTTCATAATCAGTATGCATGGGCTTATTCTAATCCATATGCTCACCGCGAATGCAATTTTCAAGAAGAATTTAAAGTTAACGTTTGGTTAGGTATTTTAAGTAATAATATTTTTGGACCCTTCTTTCTTCTTGACTCCGTAAATTCAGAAGTCTTTCTCAATTTTTTGGATTAAACTTTACTTGTACCTCTCAACCAACAGGCAGATTACTGCTTCCAATTAGATGGTCATCCTGCACATTATGGTAGACTAGTACGAAGGTGTTTAGATGCTTTCTACTCTCAAAAGAGGATTGGCCGTTCGGGTTCAGTTTCCGATCAACACCGAGGACCAAAGAGGAGCTTATGGGCAAGATAGTAGAAGTATGTGTAGATATACGAGCAAGTGAAAGACCACTTAAGGCCATCAAGTCGATTCTGATAAGATGCATTTAAACTATAATTTGAACAGTTTCTTTGATCTAAGTTCTTTTCTTCAATGTAATGATTTTTTTTTATTTTTTTTTTTTAATTTTTGCTGGTTTTATTTCACATAAGTTATCTTAATTGTATTGCATTGTGCGTTTTTACTTCGTCTCTATTTCCGAAACTGCTGTAGATACATGGCATAAAGTACCGCATCTTAGGCAGTGTATGTCGCATGAGCAAAAGTGGTCGTGCACATAAATAGAAACACTGTCAGTTTTGAAGGATTTTTATTAATATTTAATAAAATAATTAATATACGAGGGTGGTCCCAGAAGTACCCGGCCTGACCCATACATTGCGGTAGTTGTTTGAAAATATCACTGTATTGGAAAGTACGCAGTGTATAAAGCATATGTTTCAAGTTTGAAACACGTTGTTTAGTATTTGTTTGGCAGCCATCAATAATGAACGTTGTCAGTAAATTTTTGAAAATGTCTCCATTTTGGTCATCATTATGTGATACAATATTTTTATTTGAAAGGCCTCAGCCCAACCAATATAAAAGCTGAACTGGATTCTACTCTGGGTGAGTCTGCTCCTTCGTTTACAACAGTAAAATTTTAGCTTACTGAGTTTAAACGAGGCCAGAAATGGCAGAGAAAATCCACAAAGGAGAGAGAGAGAAAGATGTTTGGGTTAAGTGATTATTTCGCTCCATGGGTGGCATACAACATCTGATGGGGAGACTAAATTATTAGGTAAATTAGCTTGATGTTGTATTTAGGCAAACAATCTCTAACCTTCCGATTGGCAAGTCAATGCACTACCACTTGAGCCACGGACACCCACCCATATTTAAATCCTGCATTTCTTCAACAAGAGTGATGAAGTTTTAAACTTTTTTTGAGAGTCTTTTAAGGTATTACCATAAATTCTCAATTGGATTGAGATCAAGACTATAAGAAGGCCAGTCTAAAACCGTCTTACAACCAATTTCTCGTATATGCCGGCGTGTGCCTTCGATCATTGTCCATCTGATGGGTGGTCATCAGCGTATGGGAGCATTGTATTCAGCAATATTTCGCAATATTGAAATCTGTCCATTTGTCCTTCTGAACAAACTCTAACCTTTTCCTGGGATTTCGCTTAGTCATAATTAGCTTCTACTGCGATACGCCTAAGGAGCCTACCGTCGCGCGAATTTCCCCAGCGGTAGCGTGAACAAATTTTTTACTGTAACGAACAATGAATTGGTCTTCTCGGTAAGTAGTTACATTCGCCCGAGGCTTACGGCTAACATTACGACATAGGTGATTTTGAATCGCGTAAATATGATGATGAATATGATGAGTGGCTACGTAAGAGCCGTTCCCGCCGAATATATAAAGCTAAACAGTAAGCCGACACAAGGACGGTCAACGCAACTCAGGCAATATGTAATCAAGGAGCCGTAGGTCACAACATCTACACCCAAAAGCGACATCACAATCACAAGTTTTGATTCAATCTTGCAATAGCAAGGGTTAACCATTAGCATAAGCAAAATAAGCTACAAAAAATCTAACAAAGGCACAGTTTATTAGTCATAAAAATGCGACTGATGTGACAGTACAATCAGAATTTTTTACTTTTACGTATAAGGAGATGGCAGCCCGATATGGTGTCTCAAAGGAATTTACATATTTGAATGTCAATCCAGAGGAGAGGTCCCCTTGTTCTTATCCAGCTATGAAAGCAGTACGAAGACGTGTGGTTTCTAAAACCATGAGAATCTTCTGGATTCTGTGAGAAGCAGATTTTTGCTACCTTCAAATTTTCCTAACATAATATCGACCATAAAGATGATATATGGGCATCCATACACTTTTACGAAAACTTCGATCTAAGCCAACACCTTGTCCAGAAAAATTGGAGACCATTATTCCGTTTTCACTGGCAGTACCGAACTTCACATCAACCATAGAAGCTTGTAAACTATATTATTGACATTAGATGGTTTGGTCAACTATAATGCCCACTGGTCTGCTCAGGCAATAAAATATCGAGTTGTGCCTGTCATTCTACACAGCGAAGAAGCAAAAGTTGAAGCCTCTGCGTGATTGGACGATGGGTCGGCTGAATTAAAAGTCAAGGGACCACGCAAGCCGCTTACTATTTGGTAAACTTCAAATACTTCGGTAAGAGAATTCTAAAATCTGTTTAGATGTTCACTACTCACAATCCTAGTAAAAGATTCCTGGTACCAAACATTCACACGGTAAAATCGTTAGGCCTGCCAGGCCTTCAAACTTAATGTAAAGAATTTTACTGCTCAATACCCATACCTACGAGGGTATCTGATGAAATCATACGAATATCAGCAAGCAGTTGCTCAAATTCTCATTGGTCTTGATAACTTTAATTTGTCGATTATTCTGAGCAACTAATCACTAGATCTTAAAATGTTTTTTGTCGGTATCAATGTCGTCAAAAAACAAGATTTCGAGATCCCGATTCGGCAGCATAATTGGCAAAAAATTATATCCAGAAACTATTCGAATAACTGCGACTTAAATTTGTACGCACATGATATCTTCCAATATTTGTTGTCACAAACCAAAAAAAATCATGAAAAACAGCAATAGTTTGGGACCGTATCATCAAGGTCAACGGAATATCCTTGAATTCGGCACCGCAAAAAGGTACTAATCTACTTTCATCGCTGCCACCTGTCTTGCATCATTTTCAAGAAAAATCATTCGCTATCTGTGTAAATGTACATGTAATCGCGGAATGTTTTATTGAAACAATGTGAAACAAAAAGCATTCACAGAGGTTTCTTTGGAGACCTGACCTTGAATATGCACCAAGAATTTAATTTGCAGAATATACAGATGCATTTACAACTTATGACATGTCAACTTGTAAAGATTCCATAAAATATTCGTTAATGCCTTTTTCTGATTCCAAAGAATATCTATAGTCCACCACGGAACCAATGTCTTCAACCAGTAAGAACTGCTGCAAGTTGTTGACCATTTTTTGAAATTCATAAAAATATTTTAAGAAGTCATTGTAGAGCGCGATGTAGTACCAAATTGGTTGGCGGGTTTCATCGCCTTCAACGACTCGACTTGGAAAACTGATGTCAATTTTTTTCAAAGCTCTGTCGAATGTCCAACATTTTCCTCTTAACTTACTCAGTGATGCAGTCAAATCGGTGCTATAGAAAGAAAACTATAAAATTGGCCTTTAAAACTAAAGACTTACTTAGAGGCACGGATAAGATGTCTTTTGGTGTTAAATTCTTTTGTTATGATGCGTTTTTCACAGTTGGTGACATCGATGGGATATGGTTGGACACACGGGGTTCCTCTGGTTAGAAACACAAAAAGATATTACAAAAACGTTTAGAAACATTTAAGTGGTGCCTACCTTGTCAGTATAAGAAATCTCTGGCTAAGATCCCACATTTTTTGTATAATATTTTTCTGTTCTTCTACTGCTGACTTGTACTTTATGTAATGATCACGAAATTGCATTTCGATTACAGTTAGTATTTCTCTAATAGATTTTTCACAATTAAAATCACAGGCTTCGCTGGTTGATGCCATATTGAATTTCAAACTCGATTTTAATTAAAAGAGATCGCAGTTTGAAGCGCTGCCGTCTTTGTTTATTTGAATTTATCAATTCAAATTCGGATTTCAGATAAGTATAAACAAAAATATAGTAGCAGCAAAATAATTAAACCTAGAATCTTTACATAGGTGTTGCATAGGACGATGAGACGGGCTGGTACATTTTATGAGTAAAGGTTAGGTTAGAGAATGTACACATATATGTATGTGCCAACGCTGTGGTATGTTACTTTCATGAATTGGGTTTTTTTAAAGACCGGGAATCGCAAATAGCAACAATTGACTTAGAAGAAGAAGCAGTAAGTATACAAAAACGACTTAATGAAGCTATAAATTGTATGTTAAGCAGTCAGTTAACAATTTGGTTGACGATATGTTTTTATTCTGCCATGAAACCCCTCTTACTGAATTAAAATAATTGCAAAACTTGTCGCGAATTTCTTTGTCATTCACAATAAGGAAGGTCAAGAAGCTTCTTGGAATTGAATTGAATTCAGAGGAACAATATTTTACAGAATTGATGAGTACCGGGGTAGAATATGCAAAAATAAATTTAGCTTATAGTCTAGTTTAGCTACAAAGGTTCCGTAGTAAACTCCATACATCTGCGCAGAGTTCCAACGCAGAATAACGCTAGTCAACCGCTGTTTCAATGAGCGAATGATTCTCCGTCTGCGATTGCGATGTATGAATAAGGCGCTTCAAGCAATATCTATACCGTTTGTACAGTGACATAAATTTGATCAGAAAGTCGCACTTACAGCGATCCGAATGGTTTGGTAATGTAGAGCTCATGAACCGTGATAAATCTAGAATTACGTTATTTACAATGTGATCGATTTACAGTAACTTTCTTTTGGCAAATGTACGGCTTCAAACATCCCAAGCAAGGCCAAAACAAAAAATCGCGGAGTATTCCATACCTTCTTGTAAACAAACACAATGCCAGCAAACCATCAAAAAAGCTTTTACAGATATGCTGGCTTTCCCAAAACCACGTCGGGAATTTTTTAACAGTGTAGTGGTTGCTGGAACTTCCATCCACCCGACCAAAACTTAGTAGGGATAGCAATATGTAAACTTAAATCCAACAAAGCTACTGGACCTGAAGGCTTACGGCCGAGATATTCAAATCTGCTAGAAAGTGAATATGTGGAGAGCATACATACACTAACTCATTTCTCAGATCTGGTCAAAAAAGTGTATGCCTGATGAATGGAATCTCAGGATTGTTTGCCCGATCCACAAACTAAGAGACCTTTTCAACTACGTCAACAATAGAAGTATTAGTCTTCTCAACATTGCATACAAGATCTTATCTGCCATTTGTATGAACGTTTGAAACTACTGGTCAACTATCTAACTGGCCCCTATCGGCGTGGTTTTAGACCAGGAAAGTCCACAATCGACCTAATCTTCACATTCCGGCCGATTCAGGAAAAGCTCAATAAGTCCAAATCGATACCCACCATCTTTTCGACTTTAAGCCCGCATATGACAGCATTTATAGAGACGAGCTATGGTATATAGAGCCATGTTTAGTTTTGGCATCTCTGCCAATCTTGTTCGTCTATGAAGAATAACGACTGAGAACTCTTTGAAGTCAGTAACGACTTAATCGAGACCTTTGATGCCAAAAAATGTTTCGTATCGTCCGTCTGTGCCGAATGATGATTGAAAACGCTTCCTACTCCGTCAAGGTCGGTAACGACATAACCGGCACCTTTAATTTAAAAATGTTTTAGAAAAGTTGACGCGCTGTCATGTGACTTCATTACCAACATTCTTGAAAGAACTGTGCGGAACACACAAGCGAACATTGGAAGTACAATCTTTCAAAAGTCTGTGCAACTAAAACGTTACGTTCGCTAGTATTGTGATGGAAGTTGCCAAAATGGGTTGGAATGTAAACGGAAGTTTCCTTTATTGTACATGGTGTCAACAAGAGACATATAACATCGACGGATTGGACAAAACGCCGCAATCGACGGCTATAATTTCGAGAGAGTAAAAGACTTTGTCTACCTTGGATTTGCCATTAATTCTGCTAACAACACCTCGGCAGAAATAAAACGAAGAATCCCTCTTGCCAATCGCTATTTCTTTGGGCTAAGAAGGCAATTAGGTAGTGAGCCCCTATCCCGATAAACTAAAGAGACTGAATAAAAATTGATCATCTCAGTCCTACCTTATGCTGCTTAGACTTCGACTCTATCGAAAGCGGATGAAGATATCGGTCATTTCGAGAAAAATTCTTCGGAAGAACCTGTTTGCGTTGACGTGCTTTGGAGGAGAAGATTCAAAGACGAACTATATGAGCTGTACGACGACATCGATCTAGTCAGCAAACTGATCATCAGTCATGGGTAGGACATGTAGTGTGAAATGACACCAATGCTTCTGGCCGCAGAATCTTTGAATCTAACTCCTAAGGACTTCTACAGGAAGACTTCAACTGACTTGAATTGCGCAACTGGAGGCACTTAGACAAAGACCGGGTTAACTGAAGAAACTTGTTAGGTGAGGTCCAATTTTACCTCGAACTGTAAATTGGCACTGTGCAGAGAAGGAACAACTTAATCTCGACAACCTGAAAAGCCCATATCAGTTTGATTCTAGAACATAATATCGACCGCAGACAGTTCCTTCCAGTATGAAGGTGACTTAAAAACGCCCCTACACCATAGACATCCAGAATTCGTGTGAAGGAAAATAATCTGGACACATCTCACAGAAATTTGTTAGGAGATGCAAATGCCAGACCAACAACTTTCAACGCAGATTCCAGCTCTAGAAACAATTTTCCAAACAAAAGTTTACCGTAGTCTGCTATTCGTTTTATTAATCAAAAATGTCTAGAATAAATTGCGAAATAAAAAGAAATAGTAAAATAGTTTTTTCAGCTTATCCGGAGCAACCACGGCACCCACAATGCACGCACTCAACGACACGACCTTCCTCAAGTTTTGATTTTGGCACTCTGCATATGCAATTTGTACCAAAGTTAGTATCTCTTGTTTGGATGCAACGCAGGCAGCAAAGATTCTCGTAGCCGGACTTCTTCCACTTGGCTATAAGATTAGGATCAGCAATTTTCTCCTTCAGACAGTAGTCGTACAGTTCCCGACTAATAGCCTTCCGCCGATAGAACAAATCGTAGATGTACCTTGATTTTTGATGGTGTATTTTGAAAATAGGCCAAAGGGACTCATTGATGCGTTTTCCTTCGTGTGGCTCGGTTTCAGCTGGTACGGAAAGGAAAACCAAAACTTCAATTTAGGCGAGGAAGCGAAGTCATAAATAGAAACAACTTACCTTCACGCATTTTTTGTTCCAATTCCTCCAGCGTTGGCTCTATCAACTCCCAGCCGTCTGGCGGTGGTTTTCTACTACGCTTAACTTTCGGCATTTTTATTTAGATAACTTAACTATTTGCATAATAAATCTAAAGTAATTTCTCGTAATTTTCTTTGATTATAATTGATTTGGAGGTGCTTTTTGGGTGAAAATGGATTGACAGGTAGTCAGGTAGTTGTTTTTTTTTATTTGAAACGTCAAAAAAATTCACAATAGAGGCTGGATTGTTAATTGTCAATTACTGTGGATGGGTCAGGAATTCCAGACAAGGTAAATTTTCCGAGGGAGGCGCTACATTGTGTTCATAAGAATAAAATTAATCCACATTTTTTTAAAAATATGACTTAATAAAACGGAGTTCAATTTTACAGATTTACTTTAAACTCTAGTTGCTCTAGTTTTTCGGCTGTTAGTAGGCATAACTTATTACCATGTCATATATATATCTGAACAAGCGTATTGTTAGGGTCATTATAAGTTGTTTTCTTTTTTTGGATGTTTTTTGGATGACTGGAGCGTGATGAGTGAATAAATATCAACGCTCAGACCGGATGAGTTTTCAAATATAGCCTAGCAAAAGCAAAACGATAAAATACGACCTCGTTCTAAGTGTCCTCTTAAGATCGTCCTAAATGAAGGCGTTGGCCAGCTAAACTGAAGCATCACCGTCCAGGTATTGATTACACCGGCAAACGGACGCTGTCATAACGTAATCTTACATTAAATTCTCTAAGCGTTTACTGTAATCAGATTATATAATATTTTGATTGAATTAAGTGCCAATATCCGGTAAACAAATTGCATCATATCAACAAAAACCCATTCAGCCAATCACACGTCGCCAACTTAAATTTAAACTTGGCAAGTGCCACTTAGGTGATTTTTTTAACCAGAAAAATTTTAAACAAGTCACTGAAGACAAATTTAGTGAAAGACTGAAGTCAGATACAGAGTTAAGCAAAAACAATGTAAAGCAACGGATTCCAAAGAGTGCCTGGATGTTTCATATACAAACTTTTTCGGTAACTTAATCATAACAAGCTCACAACCAACTCCCACAAACAAAGCAGCTAAGCAGATAAGACCATCAAACATGCTGTTCCCTTGATGACTTCAAGTCTCCTGGCGAAGATGCCATATAGCCAATTAGGCCACAAAAATATATTTAAATCAGCTGGTGGTAACTTCGAGGAGAATCTTCACTGATAGTGGAATTGACAACGCACTCGACAAAAGGAATAAGCACTGGACATTTTTATTGTTATTGAGGATGCTTTCGGCAGCACAACTTTCGGCGATATGTGTAACTAGCGGAACACAGCTTATACGAATCACTAATCAAATGGAAGTAGGCAATACTGGTGAATAGAAAACTGATTGCGGATGCTGTCTGCCAATATGTAATAGCTAGGATAAACAGAGATCGCCTGCAAGGCGAAGTTCTAACTCCGCTGCTATGGTAAACGTTGTATTCACGGCTTAACGCTCTCAACACTTCTAACGTATATGCTATAGCTGTACTGTTTGTTAAATCTTGACAATCTGCTGTAAACCACAAGCAGACATAGATGTCATCGATTGGTGCACCAGCAATGGGCTTTCAGTCAATCCTCTCAAAACTATTCTTATAATGCTATTCTGATTGATCTGACTCATTTAGGGCTTAAAGATATCACAATTAAATTCTCCAAATAAGCTAAGTATTTGCTTGTCACCCTTAATAACAAACTCCCTTGGACTAAAATGGCACGCCGAAAATCTTTTACTCGCTGTGAAAAATACGCGACACCGATTTTTCTTTATCTGAGCCACGAAAGGAATATCTTCGGTTCATTATGAATGGCGTCAAAACCGATAATGGAAACAGTACTGGTGTCTTTCCAGAGGACGACAACGTTTGATTTCACTCCTCGTTAGGAAAACTTGCACCTATCTCCCAAACTGAGATATACACAATCCTGATGGCAGCGAACTATATTGTTAAGAATCGGTGGAGGGGGTAAAGCATTTGCATCTATGGCGACAACCAAGCTATTCTTAAAGAGTTGCTAAGTCCTTTTACGATTTCCCAGCCAGCTCAAGAATGCAAGACTTCACGAAACAGTCACAATGAATTCTTGGTGTATGAAATCGCCGTTGAACTTGCTAGACAAGGATAAAATGAGTGGAGAACCTAACCATTCTTCGAAAGATGCATCATTTTTAATAAAAGAAACATGCGAGGATTTCAATGATCTAGTTCTCTGTTCAGACAAAAAAAAATGCTATATAAAACTCGTATTCACATTTTATCCGTTTTCTCTTTTGAAGAGTGTGCTCGAAACCGTGGAGGATACGCCACCTACCATCAAAGACCGGCACCAGCAATAATTCGCTGGGAAATTTATGTTCATTCCAACACGCAGTTTGACAGTTTCCCATTCGCAGCGAATATATTTTTCAATTGTCAAAACTTTCACTACGCTGGGAAGTCGTACACAAAATTTTCGTATCGTTTGCAGAAAGAAAAAAATCGAAAAAATAAGAAAATATTCTCGTCCGCCCCGGCTGCTGATCAAATATTTAAACAAATTGATTCTTTGTACAGTAATCCACTGAAATTGGCAAGAGCCAGGCCGCGTAGTGATTGTGTGCAAGTATCATAAAAATCTCTTGAGAAGAAAACCAAATAAAAACCTTCAAGTGCGTTTGTGAAAACAAAAACAACACAGCAGTAGCTGGGATTTTATTATTTTGTAATGAGACGTCCGTGATTATGTCGAAAAATTTCGCATTTGATTTGCCTTAAGTCGTCTGAGAATAAGTGGAAAGTGTAGACAAATAATCATAGTCCTGGCATCAAGTGCAGTAAAGGTGTAAATACTTGCGGGAGCAAGTTCCACATCCTCTGATGCAGGAAATAAATCATTCAGGTTAGTATTGGTTAGTTGTTAGCTGAAGTGCTCATAAATCAATTTTGGGGGAGGTATGCGGACTGCGGGCGCTTCCATTGACACAGTCATCTCCGATTGGAATATACGAGTATATATATATATTATTTTATTTATTGCTACTTGAAATCGTAATTGCACCTCATTCTGTACGTTGTTGTAGTTGCACCGCTCCCTCGACCGAGTATCGTAATAAGCTAGTGAGTTTGGGCAGCAACTAGAAGCGGCAGCGGAGGCAGCAGCAATTGATTTGCGCTGCCATTGTCTCGCGGTTATATTGCTTTTTGTCACTAGATGGATGTGGGAGAAAATTAATTCGCGGTCCAGCGAAATGCGGAAGAACACTTGCACTTGTGTTTGTCGGTGAGGCGATTTTAAGTGGGCGTTTGTGGTGTCGAGGGGGTATCAGGCATGTGCCTGGTACTGGAACTGATACTCGTACTAGTACCACATCAGTTATCAGTGCGGCGCGTCAAATGGGCCAGTAATTCATACGGTTTGTTTGTTCGTTTTTGTTTTGTGTTTTTTGTTTTGTATCTGTGTACCGATCGTGGCAAACGAAGTATGCAAATGACCTTAGCTGAGTTTTTGAGAGTATGATGATGGGGAGCACTGTCATGATCTGCAGACGCTGGTGATGAGTATGAGTCGGTAAATTCCATGGAGCGACAATGTAAACAACAAGTGATCTCCGGATGTGTGGTCTTTACCTACAAAAATATAGAACACAAAAGATTATCTGTAGCAGAGACAGTAGACAGTGGTGCTGGAAAATTAGCTGGCCGCACACATTTGTTAAACTTAAAGTTTAGACCATTCGTTTAATATATGGAGCTTTTCATTCAATTTTAAGATAATCTGGGAATTTCTTTTTCCATTGCCCCCTGAATCAAATTATATTTCGTTTTCCGGTCATCTTTGCCTTTTGCGTATACACGGGTTAAACGTTCGAGCGTCCCTCATCACGGTAGTCATTAAAGACATAACGCGCTGAAATATCCCTTTCGTCAATTGCAAGTTAGGTTAATACTCCTTTAATTTGTGTTTTTGCTCGTCTTCTATAGATTTTAGATATCGCATTGCTTATGAATTTTTGCCTCTAGACAGGCTAGAATCGAAAAACACTGCCAGGGCCTTTTTCAATTGATTTTTCCTCAACTTTTCGAGGAGTCCGGGCATCGAACGAAGAAGTGGCATCATTTCCCAAGAGTAATCAAAGAGGTTCCAACAAGCAAATATAGAAGAAAAAAACCGATCAACTTTTTTCCTTAACTTTTCGAGGAGTCCGGGCATCGAACGAAGAAATCCAGTGGCATCATTGCCAAAGAGTAATCAAAGAGGTTCCGACGGGCAAATATAGAAAAAAAAAACCGATGTTGCATAGTAATATACTTTCTCCTCAAAAAAAATAAAAGTACAGGAGAAACGGTTGATCGGAGAATTAGAGAGTTGTTACTAAAAGAATGAAGTCTAGAAATTTTACCAGAAATTAAAACGCGCATGGCCAAACCTGTAAAGCACAAACGGAAATCTGTAAGAATATAGAAGGAAACCTCAACCGTGCTGAGAATTTAGAAAGATTAATTCTGCAGACTGTTGAACCGTCATTACGAACATCCCACCGTCAGGCAGAATAAATTTGTAAAAAAGCAGACAACATTTTCATCCACTCGACCAAGATGAACTCAGGACAACAATTTCTAAGCGTAAGCTTTTCCCCAATTGTAGGAGTAGCAACAAGTCTTCTGGATATTTTTATTGTGGTGAATTTATCCCTTGCAGGATTATCCGAACATGACTTGATTTTTTATACTTACATTGTTGACATGACTCGTGCTCATTTTCTTTCACCCTTTACCTTCTAGGATTATAGTTCTGTAGACAAAAAGGCCTTACAAATAGATGACGCAAAGTCAACTACTCGTATAAATCTTTAATATTGGATTATTTTAATAAATACTTGTCTTTAAAGACAGTTCAAATACGGAATAAGAACTGCCTTTGGTTCACAAGTGAAGTTTGTAATGCTATAAAGGTGGAAAAGAAACCCAGCTATGTATATCTAATTGGGAATTATTTTGCCGAGCTCGTAATTACTCCACATTTATAACAAGAAGAGCCGAAAAAAGAATTTTTTTTCTCCAAACTGAACACTACTTTAACATCAAAAAAGCTATGGAATACCTTGCGCTCTATTGGCGTTGAAAAAAAGACAGCTGCTGCTGAAAGCCTTGCAGATGAGGCCGAACTCAATAATACCTTCTTATCCGGATTTACTAATAACTCCTGTTTAACGATTTTTACGTCTGTAAGTCTTAGAAGTTAACGTCATTAATGTTATTCGTTTTCCGAAAAAATGCTGTAAGTGAGAAAGTTGTCTCTCTTTGTTTCCTTAAAATGATTTTGATTCAGACCATTAACGGCATTACATACATTTCAAATTTTTCTATATCATCATCTACTTTTGCTCATAGTTGAAAATTGGCTAAAGTTATTCCTGTTCCTAAAAAAAAAAACTCTCCAATTTTTGTAACTTACTTTCGGCCCATCAGTATTTTGCCATATTTATCAAAAGTCTTGGAAAAGGTTAACGCTAAGCAAATATCGAGTTACAATATATGGATTAATATAGTTTACTTTCAGTCCAATCGGGCTTAAGATAACGATATGATATAAGAATTAAATATGACATGGATTACCTAACGGTGCTCTGTTTGCTTGATAGAATAGATCACAACGTGCTGTATCAGAAAATAAAGTTATACGAGTATTTTGGCTTAAGTGAAAGGTTGGTGCGCCGCATAAGGGGTTATTTAAGTAATCGTGGTACACGATGACAAATCTTCCGAGCTCAGGCCCTTATTAATAAGAGTATCGCAGGGCTCCATTTTGGGCCCACTATTATTTTGCAATGACTTACCTAAAGTATTCTCAGATGTTTCTATTCATCCTTACGCTAACGATGCCCAGGTATACTTGTCATAACCTATCGGATTAGTTGAGTATTTTATTGCTAAGATAAATGAAGATCTCTCAAGAATCCACAAATAGTCACTTTCGAACGGTCTAGACATGAATGCAGACAAAAATCAAGTTATTTTAATTTTGAGAAAATTAAGCAAGAAGCAAACTCCATTTGTTGAGCAAATTACAAACCCTGGTTTTAAAATTAATCGTTCACTTTCATCAATAGACCATACCAATTATTTCGTTCGCGAATGAAAGCTCTGGTTGTCTTCCAGCTTTACTTCAGTGAATAAATTTAAAAGAATTTTATTTCCGCCTATACTTGACTACTCTTGTCTACTGGAAACTTCACTCTCGATCCGTTTTGGGCTGTAGGTTTTAGCAATTCTTGAACCTTTTTGGAAAACTACGATTTCTCCATTTTGCCAGGACTCTTAAACGGACAATGCCATATTTTAATTTTATTTATTTATATTTTAACCACTCGTATTTCGATTGAACTAATAATGGGATCTAATCAATTCAAAAATTCTGCGCTTGATTGTTTATAACAACTGCAAAAAAACTCATTTCAATCTTTTCTATCTGCTTCAGCCTTTATTATCTTCTCTTCTTCCTTTTTCCCCCTACATGTTTTGTTATTTATATATCCCCTTTCCCTTTCTTTTCTATCTCTTCGATTATAGCTTACTCGTATAAGAACGCATGAACACCAGCGACACGGCATAAAAAGTTCTCGGCTCCAAATCAGAGGGACAACGCAGTAGAGCATGACCTCATCTTAGGAGGCATACACAAGTGGAAAGAGATAAGCCAACTTCGTATACGCAACTGGGGCAACTAGCAAAAGACCACACAGAGACATGTACGCTGAGGTTCTGGTCTACTATTTGCTTTAGTTGTTCTCTTTGCCGCGTTTTAAACGGGACTTTATTTAACTTTATTTGTTCCTTTATATCTGTCCAGTCTTAATACAAAGGTCGTTCCAAAATAAACAGGACTTTTCAAAAATTAGTATTTCTAACGGGGCCAACAATTGGCCATTATATGCGTCGGAAAGGTAGATCCTTCACTGATGTACTGTCATTTGTACGAATAGAAGCGGAGCTATTGCCTTTGAAATAACAGTATGTTTGTGTCATCGGTATAAAAATGATGGATGACCAATAATTGTATAGAATTCAACGTGTGGAGAAAATCATCAAGAAGGCCAAAAAGGACAAAAATTTCCTTTACAACAATATGATTCAGAAACCAAACGCCAAAATGCCAAGTGAAAGGCGTCAGACAAGCCAAAACTTAAAAGATCTCCTTTTGAAAAGTCAATGATAATTTGCTTTTACGAATCTAAGGGTATTGTCCACATAAAGTTTCTCCCACCGGGCCAAACAGTTCATGCACAAATATATCTTGGTGTTTTTAAGTATTATGTGTATCGTATTTGGCCAGAATATCACGCAGAAGGAATTTTGGGTTTGTTGCCAGATAATGCGTCATCTCAGCGATCGACACTTGTGAACGATTTTTTAGCATTTTAACAGTCAACCAATTTTACCTTTTCTGAAAAATTCATTTGCCGATAAAAGGAAAGCGTTTTGTGGACATAATAGGCATCCTGGCCAACGATCTAAAATACTCATCAGCATGCTTTTAGGCCGTACTAATTGCTGTATTGATTCGGAAGGGGACTATTTTAAATAAAATAAATCGGTTTTGCTAATTTTGCTAACTTTTTCTTGTCCCTGTTTACTTTGAAACGCACCTTGTATTACGAATATGCCCATATGCTTACTATTACGATTGACACTTTTTCTAAGTCTTGTATGACCTTTGTGTTGCAGTAAGTAAATGGTCATTCAGCCATTGTATACGATTGTTTTATCTCTCCGCATACTTTGCTACATTAACCAAGTTCCTTTACTCGGATACAGCGCTGTAACTTTGATCCTTCATAAATTTAGTAGATTTCTGATTGTTAATATTTCAATTCCAACTAAAGTTACACTTTAGTCGTATATTTTTCATTGTCCTACAGTACATCTGGCAGGTGCCTTCTATTTTGCTTATCATTTTAAATAGCAAGGCATAATAGATGGTATTTTCAAGAAACTTGTGGGACTTTGGTGCATAGGTACCCCTGATTGCCCTTTGTAAACACTTATGAGGCAAGATAAGTGCTGATAGTGGTGGCACTTTATTATATCATAATAGTTTCCTACGATAAAAATGATATTGTTTTCATATGTTAAATGAGTAATAAAAGTACAATGGAGCAATCTTGAATCTCTCTTCAACAAAGCTCTTCAGAATTGTTCAACTAAATGCATGTAGGTATGCAGAGATCTGACTTTATCTATTCTAATTAATTATTTCTAATTATTTCCACTTGAATAGATTTGTATAGATGAAGGCCTTTTACTGCTTTCTTCTTATATTAACCGTAGATTAGCTGTGTTTGGGAATTTAAAAACCATTTTACACCTGGCCATATAGACCTAGAGTTTGCTGATGTTTTCGTGTTCGAGCGACCCAATTGTTTTTCTATCGTTCTCTACTTCAAATTTCGACCTGGACTTGAGCTTTTTTATTCCTTTTCGGACCGGATTTTCTGGTGAACGTCTATACTCTATTTTAGGTGAAGCTACAGTTTAAAGGTGGACCAACAGCCGTCTCTATCAAGCCCGGTTTTGCACTAATTGCTTCTAGTTGTATAAACTAAGTTGGCTAAGGCCCCTTTACAGCTAAGCGCGCTTCATAAAGCTGGATTTTCCTTTAATCCTTTGACTTTGCGGAGTGGATTGAATACACTTCGGTCCGGAGTAATGGTTTTTATTCATTCAAAACATCCCAACTTTCGAAGCCAATGAATTCTAGACCTACCGATCAGGTTAGTGTTAAGCAAAGACAGTTCATTGTTATATCTTTTTCTCCAAATTCTGTATTTTCAAAACGAGAACGGATACAACGCAGAGCACTTTTTTCTCACATCAACCAATGACATTTTCGTCCACCTTGGACAAAGTCTATGCTTCCGCGTCATACAATAGGTCTGACACTGGTATATAAAATAGGTCATAAACAACCATTGGAAATAGTGATTCTCATCTTGGTCTCAATGGTGGTGTCGTTGTTTAAATTTGCAGAGGAGCTCAGGTAGACAAAGTCCTTTATCACCTCAAAGTTATAGTTTTCCTTTGTGGTGAGTGGCGGAATCATTGTTCTTGCTTGTCGAGAGCATATACAGGGTGAGACAACAGTTAGTGTGTAATTTTTCATTATATTAAGCCCACATTTATTGTGAAATCAGTGTGGAAATTGATTGATTAAAAAAACTCGGTCTATAGCAATTGTAAGCGGGACACAACATCATTCATGTAACCACCACAGCTTCTGTTGTAACCGATCGTCTGAAGGTCAAAGCTATCGATGACTTTTTGAAGAAAAAGATGGTCAATGGCCGCAATTTGTTTTTGGATGTTCTGTTTGAGATCCTGAATCGTCGTTGGGTTATTGTCATAAATCTTCCTCTTCGAATAACCTCACAGGAAGAAGTCTAAAGTTGTCCAATCGCATGACCTTTGAGGCCAATTAACTTCTTTCGGAAAAAAAAAATTAGCCAGTCAACGTGTTGCGGTAACATTCTCCATTCACTGTAACTGTCTCTCCAGCCTCATCTTCGAAAAAGTTTAGGCCAATGATGCCACCATACAGTGATTTTTTTAGGATGCATTGATTTTTCGTATACATTTCCGGTCTCCAGAAACGAAAATTTTGTTTATTTACGTACCCATCCATTCAAAAATAAGCTTCATCGGAAAACATCAAATTCGATGACAAAATGTCCTGACAATCCAACATCCAGTTAACAAATCGCGACGTCGTAGATGGTCCGAAGACTTCAATTGTTTTGTAATTTTGATTTTATGAAGATCAAACTTTAAAATTCGCCGTCATAAGTGAGGCCCAATTGTTGACTTCGACGACAAATTGAAGTGCCTAACTAGTTTTGAACACTTTCTCTCACAGTGGTGATGTTTGGCGTGTACGTGCTGGCCAAGCATGCTGATATGGAGTTTAAACCGATATCGAACCAGTTTCTTTAAAACGCTTCACCATTGCATGAATTCCGGACTCACTAGGGCGATTATGCTGACGAAATGATTTTACGAAATGATTTTACGAAATGTTTCTTTTATAAATCACCATTTTCGTAATAAGATTGAATAACAAAAATGCGTTTTTGCGTGGCAAACGACTCCATGACTAAAATTGCCAAAGATTGTGTGACATCTGTCAAAAATATCATTCACATTGAAATCGGTAAATGACAGTAATTGGCAGCCATCTGTTAGCTTACCCTTTACTTTGTTTTACCCTCATTTCCGCATCTATCTAGATTACGATTGTGATATAACCGCTGACATATGCAAAATATTTTGTTTTCCATCGTTAGGTGTTTGCGACAATGGCAATGCAGATATTCGATCTAAGTGCGTCTGGTTCGAAGTTCGTACCCATTACCTTTTAACACCTTTATTAAGTGTTGTCCAAAGGGCTGTCATATCATCGCTTACGATATCGCTATTAAATTCTAAGAGAATAGAAGTACCTTTAGACTTTCTTTTATGATTAACGCGCGCCCAAGGGATTTGTGTACCCTTAAAATGGTTGTACGTAGCGCGAGCGCAGCAAGCTTAGGGAATAAGAAAAGAGAGGTACCAATGTACCTTGAACTTGAATGTTTGCAACTTGTTACGACTAGGAAATGGAGAGCTCGATAGGACATTCCGTAAGCGAGTTGTACGGGTTAGGAAGGAATCACAATCTTTTAGAGTACGTCTGAAAGTGGGCTTGAGGGTTTATTGATGATCATTTATAGCGAGACGAATGTTACGGTTGAAGCTTTGAAGGGGCGGAATGCTACTGGCGATTTCTATGGAGCACTGGTGGTGGAAATAGCGATAGAACAAAGTAAGACACGAGATATTTCGTCGGTGTTCGAGGGTGTCCATTGACTGAGTGATATTAGCATCGCCAATGAATATTATCGCACGGTTTTGAATCTTATCTAACAGGTACGGAAGTGTTTTGGGCGCACCTGACAAGATGTGGGCACCTTACTCCAATTTTTGGCAGATAAATGCCTTATATATTGAGGCCCGATCAGAGGGGGTGGTAAAGGAAACCTGGACATTAATCAGCATTTTTGACGACATCTAATCTATGGTTGTTGCTGACGCACATACTAAAAATGGAAAGTTTTTCGGTTTCGACGATTCAAGTGCCATGCTTAAATAATGACTCGTTAATGTGCTGCTACAACTGAAACTTGCACAATATTACAATAAAAAGAACTCACTTTGTACACTGCCTTGGTGTGTAATTCTTTAATTATCCGGTTATTCCCGCTACGCATTAACTTTTAAGATATTGAGTTGTTCAAAAAGTCATTGGGTTTTTTTTTTTTTTTTTTTTTTTTTTTTTTTTTTTTTTTTTTTTTTCATTTTCAAATGCGTTTACTATATTTAATTATCAGTGATGTATTGGCTGTATTGTTCGATAACCTTCTGCCATCTCGCGGGCAACTTCATAATATTGCGTTCCGAAAAATTCCTACTTTCTCTGCAAGAAATTTGTCAACCGTCCAATTGCTAAGCTTTCTCACATACCTGAAAAGCTCGAAAGTATTTTATATGAAGTGTAATGCTTTCAATGCAAGTCACTTATATCACGCAGTCGACATTGATTTGTGAAAGGTAGATCAACTACTACCAACTTAGTTGAATTCGTATTCTTTGCGCTTTCAGCCCTAGAAAATTGCAACGAAATTCATGTTATTGCTACAGATTTTGTTAAGGCCATCGATAAAATATCACATCAATTGATCCTTTTCAAATTGTCCTCCCTCGGTTTTGACCCTATAATGTTAAAATGGATATCTTCTTATCTGGAGAACCGTTATTATAGCGTTCGTTTTAAGTCAGCCTTCTCAACCCCGTTTTTAGCTACTTCTGGTGCCCCAAAAGGCACCCATCTAGGTCCCCTCTTTTTCATTTCAAATATAAACCATCTTAATAGGTTTATTTAACACTGCTCCCTATCTATTTATGCCAACGACATTAAGTTCTCCAAAACTATTTCTTCACCCCAAGACTCTATTCCCTTTCAAAAGTCCTCGATAGGTTTTCCACTTGGTGTCTAAAAAATTACTTAGATCTTAATGTCTGCACATGTCAATTTATAACTTTGTCACGTAAGTCCAATCAATCTCTGCATTATGGCTCGTAGTAGACATCGAAATAGCATATTTAGTACACTAGTAGTTAGATCGTGTGATTTGTATGGTTTCTCATTCAAAAACCTTTTCGTATTTGTAGTCGTGTCTATTTAAAACCCCAGCGATGATAAGGATTTCCTCTCTTGGTTTAATATTTAAAAATTCATCGGAACCGCTTCAACATATTTTTTTCCGAATATGGATTCTCATTGTGTCCCATTCTGTAATGTTCCTGTGGGCTGTTTGATGAGTACCCGGATTGAAAGATAGATGGCATTACTGAGTGTAGTATAAGTTTAGTATAGGTATAAGTTTTTTAGGCCGAATGTCAAAATTTGGTGACAATCTGACGCTTAGTTTTGTTTTGACATCCATTCCAAAACATCGTGTTAGTTTTTTTTTTTGCGACCATGGAAAAAGAGCAGTGTCGCTATGTGATCCGATTCTTGTTTTTCTGCTAGGAAATCAAAACCCTTCTCGATGGTGTGTATGGGACCCAATCTCTTCTCCGTTTACCATTGGTTCACAGAGTTTCGCCGTGGCCGTACGTCGGTTTTTGATGAACCGCGCCCAGGTGGTCCAAAAACGGCTACCACCGTAGAGAACCGTAGACAGAATGCATGATCTCGAATTTTCGGACCGCCGAGTGAAAATTCACGAGTTGGCTGAGATAGCAGGCATCTCAATTAAACGCGTAAGCCATATCCTGCACGAAATTTTGGTCATGAGAAAGTTGTCCGCGCGATGGGTGTAACGTTTGCTCACACCAGAGAACAAGCGCAATCGTGAGACCATTTCAAAAACGTGCTTAACTCTGTTTAATTGAAATCCAGAGGATTCGTGACCGTCGATGGGACATGAATTCATTGGTACACACCAGAGACCAAAGAACAATCGAAACAATGCGTTTTACCCGGTTAATGTGCTCCAAGGAAGGCGAAGGTGATGGCCACCGTTTTTTGGAACGCGCGAAGTGGGATCCATGTTGACTAGGAAAAACAATCACAGGAGCAAACCTCCGTATTCTCCGGTTTTGGCTCCCTGCGACTTCTTTTTGTTCCCAAACTTTAAAAGATCGCTCGCCGGAAAGAAGTACGGGTACTTTACGGAGAGGTTAAAAAAGTTACAGCACCGCTGGGAAAGTGTTTCGAGTTTAAGGAGAAATATATTAAAAATGAATTGTCTAAACCTAAATTTAGACAATCCTAATCCAGGTATTTATCAAACAGCCCTCATACATTTGGTTTGCAGGTAAGTGACCGGTCTTACTTCCAACATTACGCAACTTAGTTTCTTTAACGTATGTCGATACGTAACAGATTTTCTAGTTAAAAAATTTTACCCGTCATTGTACCTTGTGACACGCAACATATTTTCTAAAAGCATTATATTTTTCAAACGCATCATATTACTCGTTCTCAGAAAGCGGCGAGCACTGACCTGTGATCTCCTATTCAGAAAAAAATGTTTGATCGAATAGTCTATTCATATACGAGTAAGTTCCTTTCCATGATGTGATGATAGTGATATTCTCCGCGGTATGCGTGAATATTTCAATTAAAAGATTGTTGTTTCTGACTGATTGATATTTTAACAGGAATAATAATGCACCCACACCTTGCCCTTCAATTCAGGAAAAGTAAAGAATGTTACGTGACGTTATTGTCTTCATAATCAACCAGCTGATCTTTCTATTCGTCGTGTTGTGGATACTACTACTCACTTGCCTTCTAAACCTACAAAAACAGCGATTAGCAAGAGTGATTGTTTGCATGCATTCCGCGCTGGTGTCGTTATCGGACTTGACAACGCGGCTAGGGTAGATAAGGTTTTTTACAATGTCAAAATTGTATGTAGCTGCCCATCGTGAGGTTTTATTCCTAGGCGTCGATGTTGCGTGTCTCTATTTGTTTTTCCTTCATTGACTGGTAAATCCATCTTTGCTACTTCTGTTTCCATTGACAGCTCGCTGTGTTCTTCCAGTTATGTAAATGTCGTCTGCAGAGTAAAGAGACTTTTAAAAGATGGCGCTTCTGGAGAGGATTGCGAATTTTGAACAATACTTTCAAGAATAATGATGAAAAAATCATACGATGACATATCGCCTCATTTTATGGCCTTTTCTGACTTGAAAGGTCTCGGTTTTAACATTACCGAAATTCACGGAGGAGCGCACCGTGATAACAAAACTAGACATGCCTTTGTATAGTTCGTTTCTATTGACGCTGTCATATGCGGTTTTGAAATCAATGAAGAAACTCTTGCGTTTTTTCCAAGATTTTGCTTAATGTGAAAATTTGATCAATGGTTGACGTTTCTGCCCAAAACTCACACTAATAGGAGGTTTTGCCGAAGGGTCTTAGGCGTTTAAATAATATGACAGACAGGATTTCATATGCGACGGTGAGGAGACTTTATCTCCTGTAGTTGACGCAGTTCAGGGAAAAAACAGAATTCTTTAGGATTGGGCAACCAATACTGGTTAGATTCTCCGCACATATTTTCTTCGACGCAGATTTTAGATATAAGTTGATGTATGTTCCGTATCCAATTATCACCTGCTGCTTTAAATAGCTCGGCAGTTCAGCCATCAGGGCCAGCAGCTTTGTTTTACCTAAGCTAAGTAATTGTTGTCCTGAGTTCATCTTGGTTGGGTAAACGGATATGTTGTCTATCATCGGCCTGGTTAAATAATTCATTCTCTCTAACGATGGGACGTAATGAGTGTTTTTTTTTTTTTTTTTTGAAGTGTCAGACTTTTCAATAGGAACTATATGTCAAATTAGCTGTCACATTGAGCTTCCAATCCTCAATTACTTGTAATACAGTTTATCTTTTGATCATGGAAAAATGGACACCACAAAAACGATTTCAAATTGCTGAACTCAACTTCCAAAACCGAAGCTCTATTCGCGAAACTTACGATTATCTGAAGGTGCTATCTATCATATTATCGAAAATTATCTTACACCCAATTCACGCTACATACCAGCAAGAACGAGAACAGTGCGATTGGAAGAAAATATCGCGCCTGTGGAAACTAGTATTGAATGGGACCTCAATTTATCGATTCGTCGTCGTTCGGAGCAAATTGGCCTTTGCCTATCCACTTTACAGAAAAAATCTCGTAAAAATGTTGGTCTTAAGGCTTATAAGTTCCAATTGATGCAAGAGCTAAAGCCGCATGACGAAGAAAGCGAAGTAAATCCTCAAGAAGTTCCCTAAATACCATTGCAAACAGAAAAAATATACCATATGGTTCGGGTTGTACGCCGATGGCATCATCGGTCCTTATTTTTTCAAAAATTGAGCCAGAGCATAAGTTACTGTGGTTCAATTTACGATAGACAGCGGTACAATGCGAAAATAAACACGACATCAATGTGGAAGAACTGTGGTTCCAACAGGATGCTGGTCCATCCCATATTACAAAGGAAAACATCGCTTTATTGAAAACACGATTTGACAACAGACCCAATAATACGTAATAAATTTAATACGTGAGATATAATAATCAATGAATTAAGTAAATCATTATAGTCATCAAGTTCATTACTTTGTGTTTTATTTAAACATACAAGTATGTACCTCTTAGAAAAAACACTTTTTAGTTCGTCATTACCGTTTAACAGTCTAAACAAATAATCTTTCCAGATTCTCAGCACTAACAGTGTTTTTTTTTTTTGTAAAACTTCCAATTTTATTTTTTTGATAGCACCTATCTTAGGTCTGGATCGAATGTTTCTCCCTTCTTTTCTGCTTGTAGAGCACGTGAGTCTCTCTCATGCCTGAAAAATCGGGTACGAACTGCGTCTTTATTCTACACGCCGTTACCGCACGCCCAATTTGTTCAACTAGCTTTGTATTCGAATTGAAATGCCTATACGTCATAGACAGAGATACGGTTTTATAACATTATGTCACAATTCTTACTCTACAACCAGGCAAAAGCCAATCAATTTGCTTATTAAAATAACTCAATAGTAAGCATTCAAATGATAAAAGTCAATAACTTTGAATACACTTATAGATATCTTAACTAATTTGCTATGTTTACGTGTGGAAAGCTAAGTTTTTAACGGCTGACTGATTTCTATAATTTCCAAACAAATTGTTTGTAATCGTCGAGCTGAAACGTGAGTTGAATTTGGAGTAAATACTGATTAACCAGTATACCAGATACCACAGTCTTTTTTAAATTTTTAAGCGAAATTCATTTCGACTCTTATCTGAAAAGTTTATGTTCAGGGCAAAAGTAACACATCGAGCACTGTTTTTTTTTTTTTTTTTTTTGCGTTACAAACACTTAATTATTTGGACAATTGGATGTCTAAAAAAAAAAATTAAGCAAAGCATTACATTTGTCCCACTTTGTGCGCTAACCGTCTTTTCGAACTACAAATAATCTTTTCGACGCGAATTCTTAAACTGTTTTTCTACAAAAGCGTATCCACACCGATAACGCTTTATCGTGCAAAAAATGTTAACGACTTTTCTGTTTTCATTTTCTTCTTGGTATAGATATGAGATGAGGAAAATTCATTTGTTTTGTTAATAAATAGTCACATGCTTAAAACTTATTTCAAGCAAAATCTTAAATCACGATAAGCGTAAGTCCATTAGAAATTAACACCGTGCTAGAGTTGTGCCAATGCCAACAAAAAAATCACACTCCCACCACCAAAATCCGGCAGCTTCTCAATCATACTCAACGATTTGTCGGCTAGAACTCGTTTCGCTTGTACGCAAAACATTCAACACACACATTAAGTTACCCGTCCCAGTTCCCGTGCTAATACAAATTCTTTACGCGATTGTGCTTTTTTCTATTTATTCAACAAATGAACTCGCCAGGCGATCGCGCTGACAAAGCAGTAATTCAAGTTGGTAGTCGTTCTCCCACCTTGGGGTTCGTCTTGCCTCTAGTGTGTCACTTGTGTATTTTTATGCCGCCGGAACTATACTTTAGCGTCACAAATTATCAGTAGAATCAACAAATTACTCACATGCTGAAGGTGATGAGTTTTTTTTTTTTTTTTTTTTTTTTACCTTCTGGTCATTTGGTTTTATGACCGCTTGGAGTTTCAATCAGTCTGTCAAAGATTTGGTTAAGATGACACCTTATACTTCACACGTTCTGCGGAGTATTCGTATTCATTGGTTTTTATATCTAGATTACGGGACTTCGATTTGCGAGGAAGATCGTGATCTATTACATAGCTATCACCGTCGGTGCACTAAAGGTGGAGCATTAAGTCACAGAAATCCCAACGAGCGCAGATAAGAACAAACTGATTAGTTGATTGATACAGCTAATTGTCACTTGAAGTAGATTTGTTGAATGTAAAAATTATTTTGTTTCGAAGAATGTCGTTAACTAAATAATTATGAGCGAACTGTAGACAGTAACAGAATGGTCTTAATATATCAACTATAATCGAACCCATTAAGCGGATGAATGTAAACTAACACTGCACTTATACATTTGCCTATATGACAAACGGAACTGATTATACGTTAAGGTGCATTTATAAATAAAACTCCATAGAAAAAATTGTTAAGAACTCCTACGATAGACTACATTTTTTTAGGATATTTAAACTGTTGATATCGTAGTAGCGAGTCGTACATTTAAACACAACTGTCATTTGCTTTCCTAAAACAATCACAGAGTGACAAGGGTAAGCTGCGGAGTTGAATTGGTCCATCCAAAGTTAACATGTTTCTTAACATCTGACGCAGTTCTGGTGTCTAAAGTTCTGCTTATTTACCGAAATTAACCAACGGAAAACCGGCAAACACATCATTAGAAATCAAACTAAAATAAGATGCGCGTACAAGGATGTTTGTAAATAAAATCAACGATACGTTGAGAGTGAAATAAGGTCTTTATATCAGATCAAGGGGGATCCAGATCATCTCAGCGTTAGCTTGTTCCATGATACTGCTATTTAAGAAAAACACTACTCAAAAATTCAAATCTTATAATGATAAACGTTGAGAGGGATATGTACTTACCATTATAATAGGTGATTTTTAAGACGTTTGGTTTTTAATTGTAAAAAAAAAAAAATCAAAATGTATACAATTTTTAATTGAGTTGATTAAAAGTCCATACGGAGAGTCCAATTTTGAATCACTTTTTCGAGCATATTGGTTAGTATCTCGCTAATAACACGCATAATGTTTTCTTCCAGGCTGCAATTGACTCTGGTTTATAGGCATAGACAAGTGATTTGACGTATCCCTATACAAAATAGTCTAAAGGCTTCAAATCGTAGGATCTAGCCAGCACACTCACCGGTCCAGAACGAGAGAAAAATTACTCACCGAACTCATTTCTCAATCGGCCCAACGATTCGCCTGCCATGTGGCATATATCATCGTCTTGCTGAAACCACATGTCGACCAACTTCATAGTCATCTTTAAAATAATGCGGCCAATTACTCCGTCGGACCATAAACCGCACCAAACAGTGCATTTTTCCAGGTACATTGGCAGATCTTGTATTGCCTGAGGTTGCTCATCGAACCAAATATTGCAATTTTATTTATTAACATACTCATTCAATCAGAAATGAGCTTCGTCGCTAAAGACAAGTTTTCGATAAAAAAAAGCGGGTCTTTCATGTAGTCAAGTAACATTTATAATTGCTGTGAACGGCGACGAATGGACAAATCACGGTTTTCATTAACACTACATTGAATGTTCGGATTTATATCAAAGAGTCTTAGCTCTAAATATCTCAACCATCTTCGTTGACTGGTGAGCACTTTTATAAACATAGCAATGTCACAGAATTTGGGACCAATTATCAAAAAAAAAAAAAAAAAAAAAATATATATGACTAAAAACATATCACTCAGTCAATTGACTCTCTCGAATCCCAGCGTTATGTCTTCTGTCTTACTTTGTTCTATCGCTATTTCCACCACCAGTGCTACATAGAAATCGCCAGTAGCATTCCGCCCCTTAAAACTTTTAACCGTAACAACCGTCTCGCTTTGAATGCTCATCAATATGCCCTCTTTCGGATGTACTCTAAAATATGATGATTCTTTAATAAACCGTACAACTCGCTTACGGAATGGCCTGTCGAGCCCTCTATTTCCTAGTCATTGTAACTTGCAAACATTTAAGACCAGCGAATTTTGATACCTCTGTGTGTGGAAAATTTTTAAAGGTACTTTTCGTAATAACCCCTTGATCACACACCAATTATAAAAAAAAAAAAAAAAAAAAAAAAAATTATCTCTCCATTTAAAACAAATGTTAGTTCGTACTTCGTACGTTCGTACAAATGTGCGCCGTATTGCAGGAACAGAGTCATAAGGGTCTTAAGTATATAGAGCTCTTAGTGTTTCTCGACAGGACCTTGTGACTATTTTTTATTAGTCTAATAGCTTACTGTTAGTTACAAAAATGAATTGAAGCTTGTTGCGAGATTCGCACGATGTTTTCATGAACACTATTAAAGAAATGACTGGGTATCCAGATTTATTCTAATCTGGCATGAAAGGTATTCGTGAGACTACTTTCTAAATTTACTCGGCAACGAACGTTCTCCATCATCATTCTTCATAAACTATCGAATTTGGCTGATATGCCAAAACTGACGAGCTATGGTCTGTACAGCTCGTTATTTTAGATACTGTCTAATGGGTCCTGCCGCTATCAGGCCTAAAATCGGAATAATGGGTCCTAATCAGATCGTTGTTAAATGGTTTTGCAATACAGCAAATTTACGCGATTTTAAAGAGACTGGCGCACTTTTAATTGGCTTATCTAGAGGATCTTCGTTCTTATAGATCGGACAAACGATGTTAAAATTCCATTTTTTTTTTACTTTTTTTTCGATTTGGTTTGATCTCTACTAAGTCATCCATGGCCTTAAAGAGTACGATAAAAAGCCCGTCTAGTCCTGCAACGTTGCTTTACAAAAAATATTGTTCTCTTTTGTGGAGGTGAACGAAAGTCCTGGTTTTCATCAACCAGATTAAATTAATGTTGAATAGTTCATGCTCTTGACATCGGAATTCAGTTTATCATCGTCATTCAACAGTCGAATGGCTTGTTCTCCTAAATTTTGTTGATAATCATTACTGACCTTTCTTTTGCTTAATTTCTTGAACGTTGTTACTGGTACAGTACCCCTCTATTTCGTCGATCACGCGTTTTCATTCAACTTTCAACCAGAGTTTTTAATGATGATACTCCCGTGAAACTTAACACATTAATAAGAGGTGATTCATCGCGAAGTTTGATTTTCAATAGTCTTTTTTTGACAGATCACGCGTGACTCCTATCAAACTGCTTTGTCATTTTTGTTCAGTATCGTTTGGCAAGTCATCATGGAAATTTCTCAGCTGTATTACGAAAATCAGCGTTCTGTGGGAAATATTTTTCGTGCGGTTCGAGGAACTTACGGTGCGCATAATCGACCTACTGAAACCACTATTGCCAATACCATTCGCAAATTTGAGTCCCATTTTACATTATTGGGTGATACTCGACCGGTTAGAACACATCCAGCACGTAGTGAAGAGACTATAGCAGCTGTAGCTAAGAGTGTACGCGAAGACCGTGACGAATCGATTTGTCGTCGTTCTCAGCAACTTGGCTTGTCGTATTTTATGTGAGGATCTCGGCCTAAAAGTGTACAAAATTCAACTTGTGCAAGAATTGAAGCCAGGCGACTTGAATTCAATGATAATCCGGTGTTTTATCGTAAAATTTTGTTCAGTGATGAAGCCCATTTCTGGCTCAATGGATGAGCTAGCATTGCATCAATTAAAAACAACGGTATGGTGAGGTTTATGGGCTGGCGGAATCATTGGTCAATATTTCTTCAAAAATGACGCAAATCAGAATGTTACCGTCAATGGTAACCGTTATCGCGCCATGTTGACATGAATAAATCAGCTACGATTGACGCTTTGGAAGTCAACATTATTCGTGTTATCCGCGAGATACCAGTCGCTATGCTCGAAAGAATCGCCCAAAATTGGACCTTCCGAATTTGGAATTGAACATTTACATGACATCATTTTCAAAAAGTAAATGCCGTGAATTGTTCTTTTAACTGATAATAAAAATTTTAAGTTCACTTTCCAGCTTATGTGTTTTATTCTACATTATAAATCAAACCTCACGATCACCCTTTATATTTTCTAAAAACTTCTTGACATCTGCACCAGTAGTCTTCATCACTTGATGCTTCTCGAGAGGTTTAAGAAAACGCAATCGGAAAAAGTTCTGGCGATTTGTTGCAATTGCAGTATTTTAACGCTTAAACTTATTACGTTAATTTTCTGAAATGTCTGTAGCTGTACCTTAGCTTCAAGTAGGTAGCCGTCTTTGCCTTATTTTAAAATTCATAATTTCGACTGTGCAAGATACAATTTTTCATTTCAAGAAATGAACATAATGCAAAAACTGTATTCAAACCAATTCTTAGTCTTCGAAATATTGGACGTTATAACACACTTGAAAAGTTACCACCATGATTATATGAAACTACAAAAACTTGTTTGGATCTTTTAACAAACTTTGTTACTCAATCAATATGAGAGATTTCAGAAACCTAAAGTGAGAGTGGATATACGTTAGCTAACAGTGTGAAAATAACTCCATTATTCATACGTCAGCTAACGCGCACCTTAACTTTTCCCTGGAATTTCCTATTGATGTAAGGGCATAACACCTTCAATAATTTGATTCGGTAAACCAACATCAGAATTTTTACTTCGCAGCACTACTTCGACGGTGTTTTTTTTTTTTTTTTTTTTTTTTTTTTGAATACCTCGGGAATTTGTGGACATAGCAAATATACGCGGGCTAAAAAGTAATCACTTTTCTGCATACGTCCACATCTGTAAATATCGACCAGCTGTTTTGGCACTTAGTGAAACACGAACTAGAACATCAGAAATTCCGGTTCATTCTCCGCTCATTTATAGTGACATTCCAGTTGTCAGCTGTTTGAATAAAATTAATATGTTCGTTGCGTGCTTCGCTGCAAGTTCAATACCTCCAGATTGTGTCATGTCTTTTAAATCGGGCGAATTGATTTTCGTAATCGTGTAGCAGCAAGGGTACTTTAAGATTTTAGTATACACAAACCCGCTGGTCCCCTTCTTCTAAAGAAGAGTTCTTCCTCGCTGGCGGAACCACTGCGTTAGTTTTTTCATCAATTTAGAACTAATTCCGAGTAGATGGAAGATAGGCGAATCTTATCTCCACTCTTACAGACCTATTGCACTTACGTTCCTTCTTTCCAAGGTCATGGAAACGCTAATAAACCGTCAGCTCATGAAACATCTCGAAACACGAAAACTTCTTGGTAACCATACGGTTTTTGTAGCAACAGGTCCACTGGTGGAATCAAAGTGAATGCAAGATAGGTGCACTTGATATTTCCAAAACATTTGACGAATTCGAAAATGCTACATTTCGGATCCATGAATCTAGAAATTATCTTCCGGAACGTCCAATTTAATTTGATATCCGCAAAATAAATGCTGATGCGCCACCGAGTTCTGTTTTGTTTTTGACACTCTTTTTACCCTCATCAATGGTCTCTAATCTGCTGGAATTACCACATGTTCAATATTGTCAAAAATGCTGCGAAATGCCTAGGTTTCCTCAAGGAATGTAGAAATACTTCTCGCCCTCTGATCAGGCCTCAATATATGTATAAGGCAGATATCCGTCCAAAATTAGGATACATACCCACATCTTGTCAGGCTCCCCTAAGACTTCTGCACTTGCTAGACAAAATTCAAAACTGTGCGATAAAATTCATTGGTTATGCTCATATCACTCAGTCAATTGACACCCTCGAATACCGAAGCAATTTCTTCTGTCTTACTTTGTTCTATCGCTATTTCCACTACCAGTAGCATTTTGCCACTTAAAACTTTTAACCATAACAACCGTCCCGCTTTGAATGCTCATAAATATGCCCTCTTTCGGATGTATTCTAAAATATCATGTTTCTTTCCTAAGCCATACAACTCGCTTACGGAATGCCCTGTCGTGCCCTCTATTCTCTAGTCATTGTAAATTGCAATATTGGTACCTCTACAAATGAAAATTGAACTCTCCACTTAAAGCGAATGTTAGTTTATTGTAAGTATACTGAATTTCGTAATATGTATTTGTCATTTTCTTTATGTTCGCAATGTATTCAATTCTGCCAAATAGCAGTGTTTTGATTTTTATTCTTCCTTTTTTTAGCTAGCGCTTTTAAACTTATTATCAAAATTGCAATCTTTCTTATTCCTTCTTTATACTTCAGATAGTCAATCTAGAGACAAAACCAATGTCCTGGTGTGTTATTTGTTTTGTTAGTACTGTGACTGTTGTTTGTAACGCAGGATGAAAAATGTGTACTAGTATTAAGTAACAGCAGATTTGTTTGAACAACAATTTGCATATTTATCTATGCAGAAGTCTATTCCAAAAACTTTGAGTATCCATTGCGGAACAAAGGACATCAGTAAGTTTAAGTGTGTCCAGATAATTTTTGGAGATGAAATTGACTGTGGAAATTTTTCTAATTTGGACAAACACTTGTCATTCATATGGTGTTAGAATGAATTAGAATTAGAATTAGTGTTGCATAGATTCAACACATCAGTCTCTAGGTACTCAGATTCCGTTAGTTTCCATAGTTTCTCAGCGTTATGTTAGCTGCAATATACTATACTCGTCATATTCCGGATGCTTGGGATACCTTACGTCAACTTCAAACTAGATTATCAGACAATGTTCTGTGAGTGCATACACAAATAACATTATTTCTCCAATTACAAACAAACTCTTGCTAGTGAATCACTCTTATGTGATTTAAGGTAAAAACACTCCATATCATTGCTTACTCCGTCATCTAAAATTATGATATAACTATAGTTTCTTCTGTAAGCCAAATATCCTCCCAAACTTTTATTATTCCAATTCGAAACTTTACAATTGTTCGTTTACCCATTGCAGTATTATAGACTTGCTCAGCTCATTTACCTGTTGACTTAAAACATATACAGCAACCTAAAATGGACACAGAAAGCGAAGGCAATCTCCTGGAGATAATGGACTTAGCGCGCACCTTGCGCCAAGAACAGCTCTTCATTCAGCATGAACAGGCAGCATTTGCTAGTCTTACAGAAACTCTCGCTATGAATTCCTCACAAATTGCACAGGTAAATTAAAGTTCATAGTAAATCATATCCAACTATAACTTCAGTTTGGTTTTACCCACAGCTTGCATATATTTGTGCTCAACAAAGGCAAAATCTGAATGATTTGATTATTTCTCGGCCAGAATCTGGACCATCATTTTGTTGCAATCGCGCAAATTATTTGGAAAACACAAAATTTGTCGATGCGAACAAAGCCAAGTCGCTGAAGTATGAGGTAAGTCTTCATTCAACTCAACGAAAGCCGATAAATTACAAACAAGTTCTCTCATTGCAGCATGTCATTGCGTATGTTGAGCTTTTCAATTATTTGTATCGTTCTCCATACGTATTGGCGTTGGCTCTATCAACCGGTGATCGCATATCAGATATTACTCCAAGTCAAATGAATGCCATCAACCATACAATAGCCACTGGTCTCTATGGCAATGCAATCCATACAAAAGATGTTGAGACGCTTCTTAAGCTTCTTAGGGAACTAATTGAAATCCAAATTGTGGTTAATGAAAATCCAAGAAGAATGCTTCGAGCAGGATCATCATCGTTTGCGAGACTCTTTCACCGTTTAAACGAATCGATGTTCTCGGCAAAGATTTTCCTTACAGCAGCACTGCATGAGCCTCTGATGAACGTCCTTGTGAATAGTGAGATGATGCTGGACGTCGATCCCAACAAGGTGGTTAAAAATTTCAACAGCAAAGAGAGATTAAGAAAGTTTGGTGAAGAATCATCTCCTGAATATCAGAAAAAAATTGAACAATTTCATAAGGAGACCATTACGAAGCTACACAAGCTTGCCAGTTCATTTATTGCAAACCTAACAGCCAATTGGTCGTTGTTCCCTTCAACATTTCGATGGTTAATTCAAACCATGTGCCATCAATTAAAACAAGCCCGAAACAATGAGAAGGATATCAACGAAATTATCACAGACATGGTATTTACACACTTTGTGTGCCCAGCTATAGTAAGTCCGGACATATTTGGGATAATAGACGCTCCAATCTCCGAGCTTGCACGTTTTAATCTCGTGCAGATAGGTCAAATTATCCAGATGCTTGCCCTTATGAAATACCAAGACGTAGATCCAAAATTTAATGAAGTTTATCAGCTTTTCGATCCGGATATTGTCAGTAGACTCTTAGATTTGCTTCTGGTGAATAATTCTGGCGAGGATGTGGTGGCAATCCGATCGCAACAGAGTGATTTTGAAAGATCACATTTGCTAATCACTCAGTCAGAGCTAAATACTTTTGTGGAGTTCTTTAGAGTTTTGCTGCAAGGTGATGAGTTAGCTCTGTTAGAAGAGGAACGTCTTAAGCTAAAGAAAATCATCGATCAGCTACCGGAGCATGTGCAGGTCAATGGTGATGTTCCAAATTCCGTGCCTAGTGATTTCCCTCATCGCTCCAAACAGGGTCTTATGCATTTGGGAAAGAGCACTAAAAGTAAGCTCACCAAGAGCCTAAGCAATGGCTCAAGCATTGTTACGAACGGCCATTCCCCAACTCGTTCACCGCCCTCAGGTCATTCTGCCATGGAAGACAACGAACAAGTTTTAGTATTTCGCATTTGTATCTCTGATGACAACACATTGCAACCACTCACAGAAGAGGAAGTCCTTAAAATGAACGCCATTGGTCAAGAAATAACCGACGATGCAACCAACATAGAGAAACTGGAATCTGATGGAATCGATGGGCCATTATTAAGGCCTCTTCATGCAAAGGCTACACGCTTTTCTCTTTCACATGATGATGCTTCTATTGGAAATTCCGACAATCTTGAAGCGGTAAGTGAAGCTCCAAGCAATCATTCGGTAACGAGTTCTCTGGAGCTGGAGGAAAACGATCAAAACGATAATCTCTCAGACATGGTTTCGGCAAATGTGTCTGGCCGAGGAACACCAAATATATCCGGCCGTGATACACCCTCATCTCAAGTAACCGATGGTGAATCTGTGACAAATGTAATTCCAACTCCTCAGATGGCCAAATTGCTTTCCAAAGCTCGTTCGGATATTGAAGATAAATTCTGTAAGTTTGAAATCAAGAAACTTATTGAAGGCGATGAAACCGTGTCTATCATATCGGATACATGGAGCACAGATGTATTAGCAAGCGATTCTGAAACTTTAGACGCAAATGAACGTGATCGAAAGTTTTCAACGCCTCTTATTCCATCTGCCGTGGTCTTACCCGGTGACAACAATTTCGATCTTTTATCAAATGCCAGGCCACAAATTGGCACAAACTACTTGGACGCTTCAGAAACCCGCTCGGAGTCGAATTGGAGCACTGATGTCTTAGTTAGCGATTCAGAAAAGCTCGCAGAAGTCGATACCGACGACAATTTAAGTATCACCGCCAAGTCTGATATAACTAATGCCTCGGTAGCAGACCAACTTTGCACTCCTGACTCACCATTTTTTGCCCCTCGTCCTATGAATGTTAATTTTCATACTCCAGAATCTCCAGCTGGATCGGTACCTGGAGCGCCAAATGGTGATCCATCACAGGACTCTGCTTTTTTTGATAGCAATGAATACCAGGGAATCTCGTCGTTGGCTCGAAGCTCTGTTCGCACAACGAATCAATATTCGGGAGAAAATAGTTTTCAGCAGAATTACAAAAGCGACAAGGAGTCGTTTTTGTCGCCGCGAATGAGGCGTCAAAACTCCGCTGAAAGCAGTATCTCCAGCCAAAGCCTCAATATGGATGACAAACCATCGACTTCGAAACAAAAAGAGACATCGCACACATCTGTAAAAGATCTCATAGACTTTTCCGACTTTGGTGAGGACGGAGCTGTTGGGCTAGAAGAGAAAACACAAATCACAGTAGAAGACGACAATGAATCTTTCAGTGATATGTTCGAAGCAGTAATTCACCGCAGGGTAAGCACTGAGCAGCGATCGGCAGTCTTAGATGGGCGCCGAAATGGCATAATGGAAATGAAGAATTCTCCAGAGACCTCAGCATCCATAATAAAAATGCGACGTCATCAGAGTTTGAACTACGAAAATCACGAAATTATCGTAAATAAAAACTCACACCGTCTAAGCATGAAAAACTCATCGGTTTCCGATGACGTCAAATGTCAACAGCAACAGGGACGTCTAAACGACGAAATGATGCTGGTCATGAAGGCAGAGGAATTAAATTTAAACGGCACTTCATTGTCAATTGCCAATGGGCCAGTGCCGCCGACACCATCGTCTGCTACAATAAAGCCAACAAAATCTACAGGAGCCATTCCCAAATCGATAAGTTTTGATGCATCAGCTGATAAATCAGCTCGTAGCATGCAGCTTCGTCGATTACAGCAGGAACACTCCTTGAGAGCCGCTGGCGCACCTTCAACGAGTAGTGCTGTTACTGTGAACGGGTCGGGCATATTCAATAAACTCAAACAAGGTTTCTTTAAAAGTCGTCGCGGTAAAAGCCGATTGACGGCGGACGACTTTCCAAGTCGTAATGTATCATTTAGCACCAATGCCGAAACACTGGAATTTAATGATGTAACTGTACAGGTTAACCCCGTCGGTAATGATACATCATACTGTGATATCAACGAAGACATTCTAGCCAAGTACCGACGTAAGGTATCCACGTCAAGTGAGACAACTAATTCTGATTCCACAGGAAACAGTTGTCATGTTAATCGAAAGAATTCATCGGACATTGAACCAAGGTAAGTTAATTAATAAAATTACTTGTATAAGTGAATTTTGATAACCGTTTTGCTTTATAGAATTCCCAGTGTGATTCTCCATGACAAAGTGGTTGCTTTCAATATGATCAAACGAAAAATACGCACAGTCTTGTCCAAAACTGACCTTCACACCGGAGATTTTCGACACACAACCGTAAGTTTGTCCTACGTTGTGTTGCTTCTTTCTTCCCCATATAATTTTGTTGTCTGTTTCTTTGTTTTTGTAGTTTTCGAATGCATCTCCTCTGTTTACATATCTACAAATCCAGCTAGCGCAAGCTATCAATTTGCATAATTTCCAACAGATCTCTTATGTCTCTGAAGCGATGCGATGTCTTGCCGCATTGGACAGTGCCCAACATCAGCAACTTATGGAAGAGTTGCAGAGTGATATTCTCAAGCGGCAGAGCTACCTACAGTACCTAATGAGGTATCGCCAAAATCTTCTTTTGATAATGGAGAACATCGAACAATTCGAAGAAAGACTACGCAGTGAGAGAGTTATGTGCAACCGCCATTTGGTAGCAGTGTGTGTACGAATGTTCCTCGAGAAGCGCGAAACAGGAATAGAGGCTTTCCAAGAGGGTTTTAGTAGGCTAACTGCAGTTGATGATAAGATTGTTTTGCTGGATGAATTCATGGAGAATTTAATGGGCGAATTAGCTGATGGTGGTTTGTTACATGGCATGGCAGAATGGCAGCTGCAAGAAGCAAGAATTTCAATTGAGAGGGTACTACTTCAGAGATTGTACCAACAAGTTATGTTCCCAAATGATGATGGCGATATATCAAGAGACAAGTTAGTTACATATATCAACAGCACAACTTTATGGATTTCTAAACAAATTTTATTTTTTCCAGTGTCCTCCATGATCACATTCGAAAGCTTCAACAAGTTATTAACCCATCCCATCCGGCGCTTCGAATTCCCCATGAATACCTTACCGAGGCTCCATGGACATTTGCACAGCAACAGCTGTCTTACATTTCCGCCTATAAAACGCCAAGAGAGAAACTGCAGTGTGTTATAAGGTAAGACGAGGTATTCTTTTGATTATATTTTAGGTGTCAGCATAACCAAATCTGGGTTATTGTTAATCAGAACAAAGATAAAGGCCTATAGTTTATAGTATAGTGTGTAAGCGGTTATTTTTTTATTTCTGATACAGAACTTCGTTTTACAAAGTTTAAAGTATCGTTTCAATTGACCTGAAACCTTGAGGTATTGCTATTAGTTTCCTAAAATTATGGACAACTATTGAGATTTTCAACTTAACGGTAACGAATGAAGAAATGTGCTTAGACATTAGCAGTTTTCAATAAAAATTGTCACAATGTTAATCGATAAACAGATATTAACATACTTTATTAAATATATTGAGATTGTTAGGCATTTTGGAAGTTGAATATACGGCCTTGGCCAAAACACGCTATAATATTTTTTATAACTTTTAAAAGCAAAACGTTAAATGAAATCAAAGTAAGTGGATATGATAAAGAAATAGTCTAATTAAACATAATTCATTTGGACCGCCTTTGGTAATGACAGCAGCGATCTTCTTAGGCATAGACCTAGCAATCTTGCGGCACTCTTCTGAAAATATATGTTCCCACTCTTGTTGTAACACATTTTATAGTGCTTCTTTCAATACAATTGAGTGCTTCAGAATACCGCATAGATATTCTATGGGGTTTAGTTGCCTTCAAACCACTTCATAGTTAGAACTGATTTATTGCATGGTGCATTGTCTTGTTAGAGTTTGACGCTTTCAATATTGGTATCCCCGAAAATCTTGGAAATGGAGGGTTGTAGTAAATTTTCCAACACATTTATGTACTTGCAAGAGTTCATCCAACCGTCACACACTTGCATTTCAGCCACACTGCTTACTAGCACGCAGACCTAGGACATTATAACGACACCTCCGTGTCACCTACATTAGCAGTAGGTACTTGAGTTGTGCGGCTCTGCAACTCTTCGTCTCACAAAAGTCCGGAGTGCAAAATATCTGAAAATTCCTAAAAAAAAATTTTTTTTACAAATTATAAAATTATTTAGAGTACACTAAAATTACTCAAACTTTTTTCTGTATAATTTATAAGTGATCAATAATAATACGTTTCTCGAAGTTAGAATTGTCTGGCCCCTCGCTTTCCATCTCCTAAGTCCGGCTTCCTGCAGTCTTCTTCTAATAGTTTTAGAAGAAAGTTTTTTCCCAGTATCTTCCACAACTCAGCAGATAGGTTAGATGAGGTTTTCTTCCGATTTTTAAGCGAAGATCGCGTTAAATTTCGGTCCTTCCGAGTTGTGATAATCTTTCTTCTTTTATCGTTTAATTGTATTAAACAACAACGTGATTCGAGATTGATTTCGGCCTCGCATAAATAAAAGCTGTATTTTCACACTTTGCATCAGACTCAATTCACTTTTTTTAAGCATTTTAAGAAAAAATTAACACTGATCTCACACCGGAAAAAATGCTTAAGATAACGGTTGCATCACAAAAGTGCATAGCTGAGTCACATTAAAAAAATCCTACCGTTTGCAATATCATATAATGATGCACTAAGTCATAAAATTTGTATTTAGTAATTCCACGAAAACACTTCCCAATAAAGAGATCATGAAAGGGTGTTTAATAGATTTCATCAAGGCTCCTCTTTTTAAGCACCCAATAAAGAGCATCACAATTTGAATATTCAATCAACCTGAAAAAAGTGATGAAACGTGCCACAATCATTCGATCACTGCTTGCGGTGATTAATTCTCAATTAACGAACAACATACGGAGGCAGCTTCCATTGATTGTATATTCATACAGAAATATTTGAAGATTTACGAAAGTACCTTTTAGTGGAAGGCGACCACATAAGATTTGAGTTCAAACTTTGAATTACTAGAAAAATACAAGACTATAATGCTAAAGAATGTTCTCGCAGATATTTTATGATCTTTTATTTGTAACTGTTAAGACGCTTTTAATGATACTTCGGAAAATCTCTGAGTGGATTGTGCAGTTTAATGTGTGGTTTATTGGAAAGGTATTTTTATGCCATAAGTGCGTAAATAAGATTTTGGTCAGATAGCCACCACGGCTGAGTCGGATAAAGCGCCAATTAAAAGTCCAAAATTTATTGACTTTTGTGGATGTAACAGCGGCTCAATTATGGTTTATGGGTTTTCTTAAATCCAAATTCAGCAATTTCGTATGTTGTAGTAGCCATTCATTCAAAAAAGATCCTCATCGACGAACAAAAAAACACAGGTCCAATTGCTGTGCACTGGGTATTATGCTTCGAGAAATGGAAAACGATTTCCGAAATATATTTGCACAATTTGCAAGCTTTGTTCTGGCATATTCATGGTAAAATGGCTAACCAAACTAAGTTCAAATTAGCTGCCGAATTGCTACTGCAAAAAAGTTATGGTGCCTAGAAGTCCGTTCATATTTAGGCAGACATGCCAAATTTCAGTGCGATACTGTCTTTAGTTTTGTTTTGACAGCTGATTGTTGTTGGTGTGTTTGGCATCATGTTGAGTATGGACAAAAACTATTTTCGTTCTCTCATAAAACATTATTTTTTGAGAGGCAAAACGGGGAAGGAAACAAAAGAAAAATTGGATAAATATTATGGGGCTAATGCTCCGTTAGATCACACCGTCAAATATTGGTTTAGAGAATTTCGTGGTGGCCGCAACTCCACTACAGATCAAGTCTGCAGCAGCAGGCCCACCGATGCGGCTACAGAGGACAATGTCAAAAAAATACGTGAAATGGTGTTGACCGGAAAGTGAAGGTGCGCGAGCTAGCACAAGAGCATCGCAACCCGATCTAAAATCAATGACTTACGGCTCCAATCGCTGTCGCATCCACCGTATTCGCCTGATTTATCACCCTCGGACTATTATCTCTTCCCAAACCTCAAAATATGGCTCATCGATAAAATATTCAGCTCATGCGAGGAAATCATCGACGTCACGGAGGAGTATTTTGCAGACCTTCCCGAAAATTACTTTTCAGACGGGATCAGAAAGTTGGAAAATCGCTGGAATAAGTGTATCAAACTAAAAGGGGACTATATTGAATAAAATAAAAAAACATTAAAAAAAAAAAATCATTCCCAAGAAGGTTACTTTTCACCCCACATAGTATGTACCTACAAAGCCTTTTATCAGTCGGCACATTTTAAAGATTTATAAATTCAAATTTAAATTAAATACACCAAATAGTTTGAAAATTATTAATAAGCTAAGCAATAAAACTACCGTAAATTTGTTGGTAGGGAAAGAATTAATAGTTCATCTTTGGTTAATATCTAATGACATAACGATTATTTTTTTTATTATTGCCAGTCATTATCTTGTTAAGATAAAGTTACCCCTTTGCTTACGAGAATGATAACTATATGATTAGGGTAATTTCCGTGTCGGATTGCAATGAGTTTTATTCTTCTACATGGGGATATATGACGTTGTAAATGGTATCCCGATACTTAAAACTACCTATGACCTTACCACGAGATTTATTTTTAAGGGGTTATTCGCAGTTGCAAGGATGAAAAAAGTTTTTTTTACGAATTTTTTCTAAAAAGGTAATTTATTTTACAAAAATAAAAAGTATAGGTACATTTAGTGGCAACATCTAAGTTTATAATGGAACTAATGATTTGTAAAAAAGCTCTCCTGAAGGTCCTCCAAAAAAATATGTTCGGTAGTGATCACGATATCTCCGGTTTAGTTCATCTGAAATCAAAAAACCCGAAAGATTATTTTAGTGGATAGATAAAACTAGGTAAGAATACCAGCAATAGTGTCAATGGAAAATACTATCTTCTGAGTAGTGGTGGTTGCTACCGAGGAACAGGGTAGTGCACATACGTTCTCTTCATCAACAGCATCTGCGACGATGGAAAATACCATCGTAAGAAGGTTGCGACCGAGAAGCGGAGTAGAATATCAACGATCGTTTCCGCGATCAGTATCCATCGTCTATATACTCGCAATTGCGGTGGCATCGAAGAAGATAGAGCGTTCATCGAGGAATTTGAGAGCAGAACAGTACTTGTAATGGCATTCGTCGAGCAATCTTAGAGCAGAACATTACTTGTATGTCAGTCATATTGAAAGCTCTACCAATTGTGTTTTCGAACAGAAATAATTGGCCTTTCCAAGCCACCATCAGCCGCTCTTCGCTGAATTGAACTTTTTAAAATATTTAAGATAGTTTAGTCTTGATATTTTCTGTTTATATACTTAAATAGACGATATCTCTCATTCTAATGATTTGTTTATCATTCCACGTTATCATTCACGTGCTTGAAGTAGCCAATTGATGTTACTGATTCATCAAATCATCAGATATCGTCTTATTTTAATTGCGCAGAATACTTATTACAGTTTGGTACTGAAGAAATAGAATTATTTCAATTGCTTTCGTATTCTGTTGTCTTCAGAATAATGTTCAAATCATATTTAAATCTTCATTTCAGTTAAGATCATGGAAACGCTGAATATATTTCGAGACACGGAAACAATGGCAGGCAATATAGTTTTCCTTCCAAACTTGGACCGTGCAGGTCCACTGGTGAGCTGATATGGGGTCTCATTGAAAATTGAAACCAAAGTCTAAACAAATCTAGACAAAGAAAGATTTTTGCGCTTGATATTTCAAAGGCATTTAACAGAGTTTTGCACTAGACACTTATGTCGAATATGCTCACTTTTGAGATCGACGAATCTCTTCTTTGTAACCTTCGGAACGTCCAATTTAAGTTGTTTTGAACGGTTTCAAGTTTGATATTCACAAAATTGCTCCAACATTTCGTTTTGTTTTCGACGCTCACTTAGATCTTTATTAATGATCTCCTGCCTTAGAATATATTTGTAAATAAGTACATTGCTTTCAGACGTTTTCTTCTTTATTTTCTAGTCATTACATCGTCCTTAATTCCAAAAGAACGGCACCAACATTCCACTATCATATTCAAGGATGAAACATAGTTGTAAATCAAAGATTTACGTTGTTGCATGCAAAGATTTGGGAGTGAGATCTGCAAAGAGATAAACTTTTAAGTTTAAGTTTAAGCGATAGACAGATCCTATGATGTTAGATAAGTCACAGACTGTACTATGAAAATCGGCATAATATATTGTAATATAATAATTAACGTTGGAATATTCATTTTCAAGAGAGTTAAACATAAATAGAAGGAAATAATGACCTCATCGTTCCAGTGGAACATGCTTAAGATAAGATATATGATACATGATACATACCAGATACGTCAACTAGATTTCATCTATATTTTCATAAGAGGTGCTTAATGATTTACATCTATTCTCCAGTTAATATTTTGTGGTATCGTTACATACTTACGCTAAATATCTAATTCAGTATGTATTTTCAATTTTGTAACAATGAAACTGTTACATACTAACAATCGTTCTATGTTTCATACAGCAAAGTTCTTGCTATAGCTTATTGGTGAAGAACTCGTTGAGCACGCTTTTACCATTGTCGTTATTTCTTTTTCAAGTTTTGCCCTGGTGACCTCGGCAGATCATAAAAAAATGGCAATTGCCAGCGGTAATGTCAGTAAAGTACGCTAGATGATTCATAATTTTGCAGTCAAACATTTGGCTTTTAAATCTTGCGTGTAATCGTTGCTAAAATGAGTTTTTCATCAGGAGCAACTTTACAGGACAAGACAAGAGAATAACCTGTAAATCGGGGGTCAAAAAATAAAGTACAAAAAATGGCAGGCGTTCGATCGTTATTTGTATTTATAAAGTTTTGTCCACTGGCGTTTCTTGTTGAATCACTTACCGAGACTAGTTCGCTTGCACATATAGCAGAACTGGCTTTACACCAAGAACTTTTTTTAATTAAATTATAATAAATATTAAAAAATGTAAAAATAAAAATCAAATGACGGGGAATACGTGCCAAAGGTTCAAACTCTTCAACAAATTCGATTCCTAACCATTTACTGCATACTCAACAAATGCCAGGTAGTCGGAAAGGTGAGCGTTCGAAATTTCGATCGCTAGCCGCAAATGATATATCATATTATTTACTCGTATTATCATACTCGTACTTCAGTTTTCATTGACCGTTGAGTATTTTGTGCTTTCCTTTGTACATCTATTATTTGTTTTCTGGCGTTAACATAAGAAGCCACTTGGTTACGAACAAAGGCGTTAATATTGGATAATTTTAACGTTTTGTTTAATTTTTTTTATTTTTTTACTGTTTTACTGCTGTATGATTTTGTCATCTTATTGTTGAAGTTATGTAATGTAGTAAGTACAATGCAACGCAAGTAATACTTGAATTTTATAGAAATCCGAAACATTGTGGAATCGTGGATCAATGACGAGGATGATAGAAGTCCTACTACAACCAGTTCACGAAACATGTATTACGTTACAAGTAAAGAAGGCACTGAAGTCAGCTACAATGAATTGATTAGCCAAGATATAATACCAAACCGGTTGAAATTTAATTCGAAACGTGAGCAGACAACGCTGTTGATATATCACCAATATAGTACTGCACGCAAGCACTTCAAAAACCAATTATCAATATCAGCTAATGTAACTGTAAGTGATCTTAACAATTCGAGACTTGTTAGCATGCACTCTAAATCGGAAAAAGCCGAAAGGTTCAAATATCCACGTAAAGGAAGTCGAAAAACTTCCCTGTACTGTTCGAATTCTCTATTAGGAAAAAAACCTTCAGCAAATTGTAGGTTTGCAATCAATAGCTTCTCTGAAGTTCATACGGCGTGCTTTCATAAGCGTCTTAAATAGACGATTAATGCTTTTTGGAATTATCACTTTTTTTTTTTCTTTTTTTTTTTGAAAAACCAACTTGTTTTGAGTTCAGTTATTGGTGCTTGTATTCCAGTGATGACTTGTGTCACCGTAATGAAAGACCCGAAAAGAATGAGATGTGGAAAGAAAATAGAAATTGAAATCACTTGATGGAAATGTATGCGCTGCAAGTAATGCAGTAAGGATACTATCTTGCATGCCCAAACAATCTATTCAAAAAGTATTTGAAACAAATATAAAAATAAACTTATTAAGAAATGCATTTGCGTTTATAAAATTTTATGGGAAAATTATCTCGCATTTCAATTTAATAATTTGATATAGCTTAAAGCCAATACTCAGAAATTTGACCTTCCTGCCATCTGGAAAATATGGAATATCTTTTAAAAACGGAAAATCATTTTTTATTGTCTTAACTCCGTGCTTTTTAAAAGATTTATATTGTCTCCAAGAGTATGCCCAAAAATGAATTATAAGTGGGTGCCAACAATTTGAACAATTATATGTATACTGTATCCGTATTATGACGTCCTGTAGAGATTAAGTTTTCTATTTTTTGGTGGGGGCGAAAGCCCCATTTATTCGGCTTAATACAAGCTATAACTTAAAAATTAAACTTAAACTTAAAGGAGAACCGATTTGAGGTAGGAAGTGGTGCGGTGGAAGTCAAAGACGCTAGGGTTTGAATTAATTTTTCGTAGCATGCGGGAGATTGGTTCGTTCGCGCCATAGATGGTGTGGTGGGTTGGGAGATAGGCAAATCGATACCAAATTGAAAGCAAACAACGAAAAACAATTATAGTAAGTTATCTAGCGTCACTACCCTTACAGCAATCAATGGCAAACCTTTGAAAGTGTAATCGTCTGCCTATAAAAGGGCTCTCATCAACGTCGTAGGTTCCACTTACTGTGCATAAAATGAAAAGATGAACAACAGAGGTGAAGATATAAGGCGGTTCGTACCAGACCATTGCATTATAAATTTCGTGATTGATTGATTATTATTTATAATTAAAGAGATTAGTGAAACCGTTTAAGGAAATATTAAAAACATTAGTATAAGTATAACGAAAATTTAGGAAAAATGTCGTTACAAAAAAAGAAAATAGTAGGTTATGAAGGACACATAATATAACACCCCAATGTCGAACAATCGTTTTTTCACATGGTTATGAGGTTCATAATAAGCAATATTCACTTCAAATTACAAACCGAAGATCACAAATGGACAATTTTTTATAACTATACGGTATTTCAGCATGAGAGTGGCGAATAAAAAAATAAAAAATTGCTTCATATCGTGATATTTTTGGTGTTAATAATCGACCAATTGAGCGTAAAATGTTGAGTGTTTTGCACAAATTAATACCAAGAAAGTGGGTCGACGGTAGATGTAAAATCATTAATTTGTTTTCACACTGGATATTCAGCCGAAAACATTGCTGAAAGTGTGGCCGAGAGCCAAAGCATAGCAACTCGTCATCGTACACACGAATTAAATCTTGCAAGAACCACATAACGTCAGAAAACAATTTGAATATGCATGTTTACAAAATTCAGTTGGCACAGGAAATGGAGCTTTCAGATTTTTAAAGACTTTTTTAAAGAACATCATCTTCAGTGACGAATTCCATTTTCATATCAGCGCATACGTTACTAAGCAAAATTGTCACATTTGGGCCGATGAAAATATCGTAGAGAGGAATCGTTTTGCTTTTGGGCTAGAGGAATTATTATGATAACTAATTTCTTATGGATGTCATTAGATGAAATGAATCTGAACATATGAGGTGCCAACAAGACGGTATCACTTACCACACAGCCAACGCAACTATAACTTTATTGCACAAGTAGTTTCCGGGATGCATTTAATCGCGAAACATCGCTAAAAACTCTTTGACTCTCTTTGACTTATTCTTTGGGGTTATCTCAAAAGTAAGGTGTATGACATTAAACCAGCAACAATTCAGGAGTCGTATCCTACATATCCGTCGTTTATGGACATGCGTCCATAAGAAAGCATATATTCTAACATATACAGTTGTCAATTAAATACGTCAATAGAACGGATTATATTCAACGGGCCCTTTAAAGAACGTTATAATAAAGCATATTAGTGGAATATAGGAGCAATTATACCAGGATGTCATCCCAAACTTGGACAAACGGTTTGATATATGGTATGCTGCAAAAACCGTGGTGTAATTGTTAATTGTAATTGCAATTGTTATCTTATTGATCGATAACATTGAACAATTAAAAAAAAAAAAATAATAATAATTCCAATGCAATCGTTTTTTATTTACTATTCTCATGGCGAAACCCTGGGTGGGTCACTTGTATTTGTAAAACATTTTTTTGTTGTTGGCGAATGTAGTTAAACTGATATGTGCCTTCAAATACAACAGGTTATGAAGAGAAACAATCACTATGAAATGCTACGGAAAATAAGTAGAGAAAATCACATCGTACTCATACAAATATATCTGTTTTATAGCCAACTGTGCCTAAAATCACAATGTAAATTGGTAAGAGTTGATTAATATGGTGCGATATGTGGATAACTTAAGCAGATGATAAGGGGTAGATAGCAGCCTATATGGAGGTTGTGTATTCTATATCTTCCAATATAAACCATACATAATTTAAAAACCGGTTCTAAATTGGCGAAACTTAAAGAAGGTTACGGGATTTAGTTGACCAACTGATCTCGCAATTTAATGAATTGATGAATTTCGTACCACATGATGTAAAAATACATATGGTATGTATTTGAGTGAAAATGTATAGAGACGAGGCTCACTTTTGGCGCAATGAACTTGGGAACGAGAAAAATTTCAGTTACTAAAGTCAGGCAATTTCAGGAGAGATTTACTGGATACTCACAAACAACATTGTTTGGATTGGTCTTTATGCTGGTGTCATCATCCATCCTTATTTATTTATTTATTTTTTTATTTTTTTATTTATTTATTTTTTTATTTATTTATTTTTTAAATAAGATCAGGCTTCGCGTTTTTTTTTTTAAGCCTTCGTAATTGGTTGTAGTATTTCGTATTATTGAAGTAATTATTCTTTTTTTTAGATGCATTTCCAGTATAATGAATCTTCTACAGATGGCTAGCGATCGTATTCCGGCAGCTGATGATTTACTACCAGTGCTCATTTACGTTGTGATCAAGGTTAGTACAAGTACATTACTTTACTCTCCTCTCTACTAAGTTGGAATTTCAATACATGTTTCTTTTCTAGGCAAATCCGCCCTACTTGTTATCGACAATCGAATACGTAACTTGTTTCATCGGGGATAAGCTTGATGGTGAGGAACAATTCCATTGGACTCAATTCTGTTCAGTGGTTCAATTCATCAAAACCATGGATTACTCAGAGTAGATTTTTAGCCCTTATCCTAACACGCTCATATACATACATACAAACATAATTCTTGTTCTATATCTTGTGTATTTCTTATTTGTTAAAAAAAAAAATGTATTTAAAACAAACCATAAAAAAAGATTAATCTTGTTAAACGTTACCAGATTTATAATATCCTTAAGAAGATAATGTTATTTTTTTACGATTGTATACTCGTTCTCAAATTTTAATTGTGCAGAAATATTTGCAAAAAAAAAATACAGAGATATTAAACGAAAAAATTGCTAACAATTTGTGCTTCAGTAAAAAGCGCCTTTTTTTACATGTTTCCCCTCCAAAAAGAGAAAAAAAGTAAAAGTAATTCATAACGAGAGATATAGAAAAGATAAACAGTTGTAACAATGCAATAACTAAATATTAAGTTAGTTTACTACTTACAAGTTGTACGCATATATATACGTTTTTTAAAAAAAAAAAACAATTTACATAATGAACATATTGAAAAATGCAAAATTATCCATTCATGCATCACATAAACATTATTATTTAAAACAAAGAGCAAAAGGAATTTCAGACTTAAACAAAAACAAAAAAACAAAAAAAAATTGAAAGCCGTAGAAAGATATGCAAATTGTAGTAGGTAAACGATGCGATTGTCGCAAACAGATGAATGGGGAGAACCAGATAAATACTATTCGCATATTTTTTCGATATTTATTATTATTCTTAAAAAAATAAAAATAAAAATACATAAAAAATTAAGATATACGATTCGAAATCGAGCGTGTTTTCTTTTTTAATAGCCTTTTAAAGGACTCCTAATAATGGTATGCTTGTGTGCTTTATTTAGGTTAATAGGTTGTTGGACTCGTCGCTTCAGACGGTCATTGGCTTTGAGTTGACTGTGTGATGTCAAAAACTCACTCAATGTCGGCTTAATATTGCATCATACATATACTCTTGTTGTTGTGTTGCGTTCCTGTTTTCAAAAAACAAATACTTATTTTATTTTGTTGTTTAGCTTACCTTGGAATTAAGAGTTTTCGATTAATTTTAAGCTTATAAAATTAATTTTGTAGAAAGTTTCAACGCTGAATAAAAAAACATGTCTTGTCAGGACCGTTCACATTGTGTGCGTTTTCACTTTCACAAAAACAATGTAGGTATGTAGGAGAAATATGATTGAAACCACTCTATGTGGAATAATTGGTGATATACATTCATGGATATGTATATGTATGGATGTTTTTCTAATTTAAAAATTGATTTCTTCTAAGTATAAATTCGTAAATTTATTCATTCATTGTATACATTCTCTGTAAAAGGACTTCAATGTATTCCTGATATGGTAATAGGTACCGATCTCACCATCATTAAAACACATTGCATAGGTATCGCTATTGATCACTTACGCTACAGCCACACATGCAAGTAGGCAGCTGCAAGTAACTTGAGTTCATTTAAGAAATATCGTCGAAGGCAAAGATTCTCGCTAGAATTGCGAGAAAGTTAATCTCAAAAAGCGAAAAAGTAAAGAAAACTAAAAAAATGTCTGAGGAAACTCCTAATAAAAAGGTTTGACTTTGATGTTGAGAATCATTTGCTCAACGATTCGTTTTGGGAAGATGACGAGAAGGATTTTAAAAACTTTTCGCTTTCCAGTTCACATTTCATAAAATGCCATCAGAACGATAAAACCCATTTAATTTTATTATCTGCGCCTTTGTGAATCTAAAATCCATTTTATATATATATATATATTTCAAAGAAATTTCTGTTTAGTTTTTTGTGATTTCTGATATTTCACTTACAGTTTACTTGCTTTGAAATTTCTTCGCCAATTGAGCTGCAAGTGTCAGAAGTGGAAGTGTTTCAAATTTGCAATTGTTCGTGTGGCTAAATGTGGCTAACAAAGCTCGTTTATCTCACCACTTGAATATTAGGCATAGTGTTCAATGCGACGTTAAAACCAAGCAAAACTGAAGAAAAGGCTTCTCTTGATATGTTGATGTTTTTTGGCACGATGTGGCTGTAGTTTCAGATAACAGAAATCGGTTGAAGATGTTTTCAACAAAAACAAAACCATTAGTGGGTTTACCTGAACACAATGTCTAGATGCAACCGGCAGTATAACCAACAAAGGTCGTAGAATCATTGGCGGAAGTCGAATTAAACGATTAAATCCCGCTCACAAGATCCAAACGAAACTGCTATGGGTTACAGTTCGGGTGGACAAAAATTGTACAACCTGGCAAAATACACTTTCGTTAAAGCAGCGAAACACCGCAGAAAAGACTTACCTAGAAGGGTGCCGCATCTTCTTCTCTCTAACGCTTTGAAACTGGAAGTCTGTCAATGGAATCGGTCTGAATCATGGAGAGTATAAATATTACAGAATCAACCAAGTTAACGTGCACCAGGTGATGAATCCCGGTGCAAATTAGCAAAACGAAGGATGACTTGACGCTTGAGAAAACAAGCCTTATTTTTCTCTAATTGTAGATCAAGGCAAACAGGTAATTCCTACTCCTCAAACTTGAGGGGGTATTCTAGTCTAGAGGTATGAATTTCGGGCGGTTTTTGAAGCTCTGTACAAACGAAACAAAAAATATTTTTACCATCCATTTTTTATCATTGTTTATTGATATTTTAAGATTACATAGAAAATTAACCGAAAGAAAACACTCAAAATTCACAAGGTTATGAGCTGGCGAAGTGGGTGATCCAAAAATATAAGGGTGTCCTGGCGTGCATGATTTCAACCCTTCTGGTCATCTCAAACAAAAAAGCCGAACGGATTCTTAATTATTGTAGTATAGATGGCAGCCGTTTAAAAAAATTTATTTTTGGCATGTTTTTTTTAACAATTCTGAAATTTTTTAAAAATAGTAATTAAGCACTTTAGGGCGATAGAGGAAAGTTCAAAGAACATTCACACCAAATTTAAAATAAATTGGTTCATTAGGAAAAGGCCTAATACTTGCACCTCGGAAGGGGTAATTTCTACTTAAATAAAAGACTTTCAGAATTTTTATCGTATGATAGTTATTCGGATTTATCTATTAATCTTAAACATTTCAAGGCCGCTACTGCAACAATATACAGCAGGTTTTCTGCGTTGAAAATTGTGTTTCACATAATACTCATCCAGAAACCCTTTGTCTGGAAAAACCGTATTTTAGTCTTAGATGTTTGCGAGGTAAATTTATTAAAATTTGAAATCTAGAAAAGGCCTGTAATCCTTACAGATCATTAAAAAAAAGAATAAAAAAGTACCTTATTTTATTACTTATGTGTAAAGATCGAAACACTCAGTGAAACTATTGATGGAGTCCAGTCAAAGTCCTCAAAAGAGACGGAACAGCTATGCTGTAAAACTTTCAGTTCCGTGAACGAAATTAATTTTTCAGATCATAACCGTTTGACTTGTTGTTTGAGTACCTGTGAATGGTATGACTCTCCAAGCAAATAGTCCACGAGGTATTATAAAAGACTATTGACTTGGTAATAGCCTTTGCAAATCGGAGCTCATTTTCTGTTATTGTTCAGCTGAGCCTTGATGTTATGTGTACTAATGCTTTAAGAATTTTATCACTGAATCAATTACTGATTGATTCCATTAAAAGGAACCTACAAAAATGAAATGAAATAGTTTTTTATTTAATAAACTAAATTCCAACAAACATCAACTTAGAGAGTGATATAATAAAAATGACCGTTTATTGCATGCCAATCGCCTCGTCAGGTATTATCTTACGGCAATAAAAAATAAAAAAATAAATATCTAACCCTAGTTCGCCAATTAATTTAAGTTAACTATTGAAGGTTCGAAGCATGATATCCACTCTCAGATTTCAAACCCCATATAGATACTCTAGTGTTAATGCGCCAACAACAAGTGGAACTTGGTACCGCCATCATTCAAAGCCATTGAAATGCTGGAAGAAAATGTTTTCACCTCAGGCGGGGAAAATCAGAAGATTAATATATAATAACAGCTTTTGTGCATGTGGATTTCTGAAGAACTCTGAAGCAACTCCAGCAATAAGGAAGTATAAACTCGTGCCACATTTACAAATTAAGGTGGAAAAATGCTGTTTGCTCCGTAGAAACAGAAGAAGAAGCAAATCGATACCCGAACTGTAAGGTGAACATATTTCTACACAACATCTGGGTGACAAACTCTACTAATTCGGGTAAGGACAAGGGAAATATAAGGAGCATTAAATAATGAACTTTGTATTATTAGTGTTATTTAACCACGATCTTCGTAGAATGAGTTGTCCGACACTTAAAATGAGATGAAAGGAAATCGGACAGATCTACACGTCAGAACAAATTACAAGTAGACATCCATTGCTATACAATTAATGACCCAAGCAGTTGAAGCGAAATAAAGTTAGTTAAAGAAAATTTGGCAGGCTTAAATAACATTACCTCAGTACACACATGGGGATATATATACATACATACAATATATATATACCATATATAAATTAATAAAGGAATAAAGTCAAGTCTTTTAGCTTTTGTAATTGCGAATTTCCGTCTTCCTGGTCATTTTAAGATAATGTACATCTTAATGTATTACCATTGCATCGGTCAAGATATCCCCCCTAAAGGCCTTAATTACAGAAGCGAACACAGTAACGACTCCGATGGAGAATGTAAGAATATTGCAAAAACCATGCTCGGTATTTATAATTACCTTTCCGAATTTGAATTAAGTTTTCTTGGATGGTTTCAACTCTGATACCCACAAAATAAATGCAGGTGTGCCCCAGGGCTGCCTTCTGTCTGCAACGCTCTTTTTAATCACCATCAATGATCTCTTGTCTGCTTTTTCTAATAAAATATATTCTTTCGTTGACGACAATACTTTCTGATTTTCAGAAAGGGAACGACAGCAATGCATATGCTGAGAACCACCAACAGAGTGGAATTTAATGTTTCCAAAACTCAAAGCTGCCTGCTGTCATTAAAGCAAAATTAAAACACTCAGCAATTATCCATGAATGAAACTTGGATCGTCGAAACCGAATAATTTTCCATTCTCGGAATTTGTGTCAATAACAACATATATTGGAATGACCACATCATGGATGTCGCCAAAAATGCTGTAAAATGTCTAGGTTTCCTTAAGTGATGTAAGAAATATTTCATCCCCTCTGATGTGACCTCAAATATAAAGCACTCAGACTACCAAAAATGGAAGTAAAATGCCAACATCTGATCGGATGCTCCTAAAACATCTCAGCACCTGCTAGATAGTATTCAAAACCGTGCGATAAAACTCATAGGTGATGCTAATTAATTCCCCTGAACACCGAATTAATGTCTCCGGATCACATCCGTGCTCCATAGAAATCGGCAGTAACATACCAACCCCTTCAAACCTTCAACCGTATCACCCGTCTCGCTAGGAATGCTCATCAGTATACCCTGAAGACCACTTTCGGACGTTACTCTGAAATACACCCTGACTGACTCGAACTGCAGCCAAATTCAGACTGCTATAATTTCCAAACCGTTCATTACTGTGAGCTCAAATTTTGACACATGACAGATAATTATTAACAAGCCTTTAAAACGATTTGCGTCTCAGTTGTGTTGACAATTTTTTATCCGAGATGGAATTTAAACGTGATAGTGTGATTGCTTTATATTTAGCTGGAGAACCACAAGCAGCTATCGTGAGAGCCCTAAAGCACCTCAACGCGAATAAATCATTTAAGTCTCGAACCATAGCTCGTTACAGTGATACGCTTGCACGAAAGTGGTGAGTTGCCGAATTTTTTTTTTCCGATGAGTCGCCATTTGTTATCGAGCAATATGTCAACAAACAAAATGACCAAGTTTACTTGCCAGAGAGGTCCTTCGAAAATTTACACCTTCGGACGGCCACCAGAAAGCAGGCAGCACCGATGGTGATGGTTTGGGCCGCCATAACCGCCGATGGTCGCTCTCCGCTCATATTTTTAGACCGTGACGTCAAAATTAATGCGATCGTGTACCGTGAAACTGTTTTAGAGGCAGTATTGAAGCATTGGGCAAACAATCATTTCGGTCGGAGACCGTGGACATTTCAACAAGACTCGGCACCATCTGACAAAGCGCGCGTCAACCAAGATTGGTTAAAAAACAATGTTTCTTCATTTCACTTCATTTCTTCGACACAATGGATTGCAAATTCTCCGGATGCAAATCCGTTGAATTTCCCTGTCTGGGGTATTTTAAAGGCGAAGCTAAAAGCCAAAAGGTGGACATATTGAAAACTACTGATACAATTTGAAAATTGATGTACTTTCCAACATTTTTTGCTTTGGCACAATAAAATTTATCAAAAAATAAAAAAAATATAGCATTTTAAAAAGTTGCAGTCCGAGTCAGTCACCCTAAGCCGAACGAATCAACAAGTCATTGTAACTTGCAAAATTTAAGACCAATGTACATCGGTATCTCTCTCTCTCTTTCTCCCCATAAGTTCACTACACCCACGCTGTGTGCAAAATTTTTAAGGGTATTATAAAAAAAGAAGGCAGTTTCCACAAAAATGAAAAAAATATGGTGGTGCAACGATAAGCTTTTCAAGCGCGGACTAAGTACAACGGAAATAACGAAACCGATAAAGTTGGTCTTGAGTTAAATTACAAACGTTGCAAAGAAAGAGGCGAAGCAAGCGGAAGGTAGATCAATCAATAGAGATTCAATCTTCGATTTAGATGATGCTAACGGGAAGTCACGAAATTTGCAATAGGGAGAAAGAGTACTTTAACCCGAAACACAATGAAGAGTTTCCGGGCAGTACCATTTCCTAGACTGACGCACAAGAACAGGAAACAGCAGATTTATGAAAGCCGAAGTTTACGAATTAATAGGAAAAATGAAGGATGTAGTAGTACTATATAAAATAAACTCTGAAGTGTGTGTGACAATCGGAAATCTTATGTTCAAAGGACTCGCGATTTTACTCAATAAAATAATAAAAGGTAATCAAATACCTAACCAGTTGAGGGAGGCTTTCTTGCCCCACTATGTAAAGGCAAAAGCTACACGACAAACTACCGATTGGCGAAGTCAATGTCGCATACCATGAAAATATACTTCTAGATAGTCAGCAACTTGAATTTTTTAAACTTAACAGCAGTCAATGCAGCTTTATGGGTAACAGATCGACATATGACGCATATGAAACATCATCAAGCTTCGGAATATTTATATTTCATGTTCATCGATTGATAAAAAGCGTTCGATTAAGCGATCAGGGTTCTCATATGTAAAGCGACATGATTTCAAAATGTATCTGGGAGGTATATAGGACTGATACGCGATATAAATTTAAATGCCCATCGGCAATAACCGTAGATCTGCTGTTTCTGCCATATTCAACAAAGGTCACCAGAAAATCCGGTCCAAAAAGTAGTTTCAGTCGAGGTTCAAAGAAGAGGCCGAAAGAAAAATAATTGGATCACTCACTAACGCTATGATTGAAAATAGAGCGGTTTGGAGAATGTACACGTAGCAATGACATACGTGTGACAAATATGAAGATGTTAACCTCGTTAAATATTTCAACGGTGTGCATAAATATGTTCTTTTTTTTAATTAGCACCCGCTCAAGGGGTTAAGGCACCCTTAAAATGTTTGCCCACAGCGCGCGTTAAGTAATGCTAAAGACGCACTTCTGAAAATTAAATACTTTCTGGTAACTGGGTGTAGAACTGGCTAAGTGCCTTTAGAACTATGTTGACAAAGTTGTATGACAAGACATCTCCCTGCTGACCACAATTTAAAACTTGGTTTACTGTCCATTTACTGGTATAGTACATAGTGTGTTGAAAAACGATTTAAAAGGTTCGACATATGTTAATATCTCAGTAAAAGATAAAGCATGACTATGTGTATTTATATCACCTCTCATCTAGTTAGTGGATCGGCGAGTGCTGCTTAGTATAGTATCACGTCTATATTCGAAATATTCTGTTGATATTACCAAGTTTCAGGATTCAGAACCTAAAATTTTTCCGTTTGAGGTTGGGTGTCAACTTACCACGGTTAAAACTGACCCCATTTGAACCTTTACTCAATACTTCTCCAATTTGTCTTTTGAATTCTGAGCATTTTCCTACTTAGTCTTAGCAATATCTCTCTAAAGAGGTACTCGTACTTAGAAGCATTTAAGATATCATTAGAAAAAAAAACTGAATAATTCCGAGTGAGTTACGCTACAGTCATTTTGAGCATCTTCTGATAATGAAAACCTTGTCCCTTTTTTAAAAACTTGAATGTTAAATTCATTAGTCATTGGCCTCAGCAAGTCATACATTTGTCACACAGCAATAGTACCTACTCGAAAATTCCTATAAACAAACCTGCCACAGACAGAGAAAAAAATATATCAGATGACGATTTTTAATCCTGATGAAATACTATAATATCGCCAAATTTAATAAATTACTTCCCCTAAATTTCTCCCAAAAGTTTATCTCTCAATAGTAAATCGCATTTAAAAAAATTTCAAGTAAAATTTACTCGTACATAACACGTACTAATCACCCTTAGGCCTTTTGAAAATGGAACTTCTGCTACACGATGGCGACGAAAAGGTCAAAAGCTCTCCATACAAAAGTCACCGACATATTTGTACTCATACTTAAGCTGAAAAGTTGAAGAAAAAAAAATGTAAACAACATGTTTCCACGAGTATCGCTAACCCACTTCCATGCATCTATTCATAATTCCAAGCGAATTCATCGACCAAAACAAAAATCGTGATTTTGTGATCTGACGTAACACTCCGAGTACCACTTATCGGCAAGAATCCCAAAGTTAGACGTCATCAACCGATTAGCCACCTGTAGCTTTACAGTAGCACAAAGCAGTGAAGTACTAGTTTTGCGATGACCCTGACAAAATAACAAAACTCTAATCCAATCCCTCTCTCTTTGTGTTAGGTATCTGTAAGTTCTCTCCGCTTTCTGCACAGCTTCACCAGCTAGACCAATCCATTAATACCACAAATTACTTATCCGTGCTACTCGTAACAAAACATAAGCCACCTTCACTTTTGTTTGTTTGCTCGTATGGCGGTTGGCGTTTGGCGTTCGGTGTTCAACGTTTGGCGTCAACACAAATGCTCAGCTTTAATTTTCTCGCGTTGAGCACGTAAAGCGGATGAACCGATCCGTCAGTTTGATGTGCGCGCTTTTCGTGAGTGGACGCGAGTATTTCTTTTATCTTCCAAGCGCAGACAACACAATTGACTGAAAGCTCCGACTATAACATCACTTTTAGCAAGATCGCGTGACGAAATGAATGATGCAAAACTAATCGACCTTGTCGAGGCACAACCCTGCATCTACGACAAAACAGATCTCTTCTACAGCAACAAGGAACATGTACGATCCATCTGGCAAAAGATCGCTGGAGAAATGCAACAGGAGGGTGAGTGAGAGGTGAATTCCCAGACCAATACAAGCGGAGCGGCTAGACAAGGTAATCACAACGATTGGGCTTAATTTATGCAAACGCTTCGCGGATAGTGAATGTACCCGAGATCGGTAATAATACGAGAGGCAGACTATGAGCGGACCGAAGTACGGATGTTATGTTAATGGCTGATCGTAAAACAACACAACTAAAAAAAAAAACAACAACAAAATATACACAACAAATCTCGATAACAACGGCCTTGGTGTTTGCGTAAAAACCGCTTTTTGCATAAATTTTGCCACGATCATTTACAGCAACAGAAAGGGAGGGATATGGTTCAAAAAGAATGCCGCTGTCGCTACCGCTACTTCTGCCTATACTTATATACACACATACTCATAATAGCTTATGATCATTGATCATCTCTAATGTATCTGTGTTATGTCTTTGCAGTTCCGGTTTGTCAGAAGCGGTGGAGATACTTGAGAGACTACTTTGTCCGCCAATTGCACATCACGGAGAATCACAACTCCAATTCCAATGATGATAGCAAAACCTTGACAGGCTCTGGCACTAAGCGAAGCTACTGGCCATTATTCGATCGATTGTCTTTTTTAAAGCCATTTTCGTCAACTCGTAGACGGCCGAAAAGAAGTTCTACTGATGACACTACCAGCAAACCTCTTAAGACGGAGGAAGACATAAACTCCTCTCCATCGGTTTGTAGCGAGAGCAGTGATCGCACAAGAGCTAGCAGCAGTACATGTGCCTCAGCGAATTACAATGATGTCATACCGAATTTGGAATACCTCAAATTCTATCAGGCAATGCAGGTGGCAGCACAACAAAATCTCGAAACAACTGATTGTGTCAAAGATTTGGGGAGCCAACTGCCACTTGAATTTGAAAAAACCCAAACTAAGCGGAAACGGACTCAAAGTGAGTTCCTTCCTACATTTCAGCCCGTGGACTATGCGATCGATGAGCATGATTGCTTCTTCAAGAGTCTTTTGAGTTCGGTTCGGAGGATAAGTGATGAGCATATCATCGCCTTTAGAGCGGAAGTCTTACAGATCATTATGAAATATCGCCATTTAAGTGCGGTTATGGAGAACGGTGATGTGAGTTACGACGATACAAATAATGAGGACCACAGTAGTGACGATGTTGTTGTAGTGAATACTGAAGACGCCCATTGGAGGAAAAATCTCTTCCGGAAACAATTTTAATAATTCAAATGTGAGGGAGGGGGGTAAAGTACTGTGAACTATTCTAAGTTATATCGCATGAAGTACAAATAAAATATTTTGATGTTCTGTTTTTAAGTAGTAGTTGGGAAAGTGATAGGAATTTTTGATTCTGTTTCCTTTTGCATTTTGTTCTAGTGAATAGTGAGTAGTCGAATGAATTGTGATTGTTGAACTATAATGTTGTGTATAAACATCAAGATTATCCTATAAGCGATAGATTACAAATTGGAACCGATTCACTGAGTCTTGATTTAGTGATCAGCCTTCTTGCAGAATTGCGGTTACTATTCCTGTCTCACGACTATGCGATTCCTGGAAAACTGTGTATAATAAATGTCGTATTTTGTCCTTCCTGCACATTTGATTCTATCTCGCATATCTCCTGAACGGCAATAATTTCTGCGTTATGCCACTCCGAACAGCTTAAATATTTTCGGTAGAAGTTTAAATACTTATATGTACTAGGGCTGTTTAATAAATACCCGGATTACAAATGGCAACAGAATTTTTTTTAGGTTTTGACAAATTATTTTTCAATATAATCCCCTTTCAACTCGATATACTTTTCCCAGGGATGCTGTAACTTTTTTAACCTCTCCGTATAGTACGACTTTTATGGGCCTGCAAAATACTCGTCCGTGACGACGATGACTTCCTCGTTCGATCCGTACTTTTTTCCGGAGAGCGATCTTTCAAGGTTTGGGAACAAAAAGAAGTTGAAGGGAGCCAAACCCGGAGAATACGGAAGATGGGGGAGCATTTCGTAGTGCAATCCGACCAATTAGGCTGTGGCGACTGCGGAGGTGTGGGCCGGTGCGTTATTGTGGTGGAAGAGCACTTTTTTCTTCGCCAAATGGGGTCGTTCTTTCTTCAAATAGAGGTTTAATCAGCCCAATAAATCGACATAGTATGCTAATGTGATTGTTTTTCCCTTCTCCAAATAGTCAACGTGGATTACACCTAGCGCGTCCCAAAAAACGGTGGCGAAAGCACAGTCTTCGCCTTCTTTGGAGCACGTTCACCAGGTAAAAACCATTGTTTCGATTGTTCTTTGGTCTCTGGTGTGTACCAATGAATCCATATCTCATCGACGATCACAAAACGGCGCAAAAACTCCTCCGGATTTCGATTTAACAGGGCCAAGCACGTCTTTAAAGTGGTCTGACGATTGCGCTTATTCTCCGGTGTGAGCAAACGCGACACCCATGGCGCGGGCAGCTTTCTCATGTCTAAAATCTCGGGCAATCTCGCGCCTGCTATCTCAGTCAACTCGAAAATTTTCACTCGGTGGTCCGTCATACGAGATAATGGATTTCGTAAACGGTTTTCTCTGTGGTAACCGTTTTCGGGCCACCACCACTCGGTGGTCCGTCATACGAGATAATGGATTTCGTAAACGGTTTTCTCTGTGGTAACCGTTTTCGGGCCACCTGGGCGCGGTTCATCAAAAACCGACATGCGGCCATGGCTTAACTCTGTGAGCCAATGGTAACCGGTTGTACGAGAAGATGAATGGGTCCCATACACACCATCAAAAATTTCCTCGCAAAACAAGAATCGGATCACGTAGCGGTACTGTTCTTTTTCCATGGTCGCAAAACACACTAACACGATGTTTTTAAATCGGTGTGAAAACAAAACTAAGCGTTATTACGTTATTACAATTCCCTTGAATACCCCTATGCCCCTGGATAAGGGGACTGGATATGACTACTTTGTTACGAAAATATCTTTGTTGGTAAACGCGATTTGCTTCAGGCAAGGCAAGAATAGTCCATTTCTCACTATTACGAATGTTTACGCCTGATACCAGCTATTGTGAATAGGAATATTATATAAGTAACTACGATTTAGTCTGTCTGAGAAATAAACTTCCAGTACGTCAATGATTGTTTTTGTGAAACTGTAATTGAGATGTAGTGTAGTAGCAGAGTGAACTGTGTCTTTAATGGTCCATTGTTAGGCTACCTGACGCTGAATAGTTGCCGAATAATGTTAAATGAAGCAGAATATCCAGTACCGTGGATTTACCGTGGCTAAACTTTTTTTTTAACCAAATTGTTAACAAAGCGATGCGTAAGCATTCAGCTGTAATAACATGAAATTTCAAAAGTCTCTAAGCTCCCTCTAAACTCCCAAAAAATCGTATCCCATTTAACCCATACCATATAATTAGCCATTGCATAACAACTTCTACTTTCCCTAAGCCCTGGAGAATAGCTCCAGTACCTGTTGCGAGAAAGTATTTTACCATGCTTGTCAAGGGTATTTGAGAAACTCACAGCAAGTCAACTTTTGGATTACTTATCTCTCAATGGTATTTTGTATGGGGAATAATCTGGTTTTAGATCTAACCACAATTTTTCTACTGCAATAGTTAGCGTTTAGGAGGATATAAGAGAAGAGTTTGAAAAGAAATGTAGGGTAACACATCCCCTATCAAACTCTTTTCTTAATTGCTTACTTCTCAAAGGCTTTTGAGAAGTTAAACCACAACATCCTTTGCTGAAAATTAAAATATCTCTTTGGTTTTGATAATAGTGCAGTGAGGCTTTTTAAAAGCTTTCTTTACGATAGATTTCAAAAAGTTGTAACATGCAGTTTACTTTAAAACAGGATATATCTCAAGGAACAATCTTTGGCTTTTAATTTTTTGTATGTTAATAAATGACCTAGCATCTATCTGTATTCATTCCTGGGCTAAAGCTAATGGATTACTTTTATATCATTATATGGTAAGTCGCAAGTTATTCCAATTAATGGATGTCTTCGCAAATTGTGGGTAGCTCAGAGTTTCAATCCCGTCAGCACATGTATCTCAAGGAACAATCCTTGGCTTTTAATATTTTGTATGTTAAGAAATGGCCTGGCATCTATCTGTATTCATTCCTGGTCTAAAGCTTACGGATTACTTTTATATTCTTATAAGTCGCAAGTTTTTCCAATTTATGGATGTCTTCGCAAATTGTGGGTAACTCCGAGTTTGAATCCCGTCAGCACAGACGGAAGGTTATTACAAGTCTTATATTGTCCTTGATTACATATGCTGAAGTTGTATGCTGTAATATCGGCTATTTGTCCCAACACAAGTTGCAAGTAGCATGTAAAAATTTCGAAAGCTCTTAGCTTCATATTCTATTATCTGTATTCCCAGCTCCTTCAACTCCCTCCAAATAATTATTTGTAATTTTAATTTTAAGGTTTATTAACTTTATACGTATTACTACTATAATTATAATTTTTTATTTAATAATTGTTTTGAATGTTTTGAAAATTTATAATTTTCTTAATGTAATTAGATATTAAATAAAATTGAATAGAATTGAATAATTTGTAAGAGAGGAGTTTATTGCGGTTTGAAGGAGTGGAATGCTACTGGCAATCTTGTTAGAACGAAATATCAAGAGAAGGCAAAACACATTACATCTGTGTCCGAGGGTGTTTATTGACTATCCAATATTGGCGTCACCTACAAGTTTAATCGCACGGTTATGAATTCAATATGCCCAGAGCACCTGACAAGATGTGCGTGTGGGGGGAGGGATATTTCTTACATCGCTTGAGAAAGCCAATACCATTCATGGATAGTGGCTGGGTGTTTATCACGATTTATTGCTTTATTTAAGATAGTTCAACAAGCAATCACAGCGTACTAGTTCGTATTAGTTTTAAGGCCTGGATATGTAGTGAATAATGCAAGGGTGTTCAATGGATTTCTTGATAAAGATACTTGGTGGCTGGCCTTTTTTTAGCACTTACTCATAAGGAAGAAAGCTTCCGTCGCAAGCACGATGCAAACATTTTAAACTTTTTCCGAGCGGCAATGCCGATCCAAAAGCGAAAATTTTTACCTATGAAAAATTCTCGTATCCTCCTACCTTTCACTGAACACAAAACGACAAGGCAAACAACACAAAAAGGATATTAGTGAACCAAGGCTAACTCCGCGCTGTTTCACCATCAATTTTTGTGTTTAATTAAAACAAAGGACAGGTTTAGTTAATGCCCGGTCCAAATGGATCTACCGATTTTTTCAACTTCTTAAGAGCTTATGAGTAGCTTTAAGGTACTTCCCCAAACGGCAATAGTGATGTCACTTGCATAAAAAGTCCAAAAATGTCAGAAGTTCGTTTACTTCCAAGTTCCAAAGAATAGTGAAATAGAAAACCACCTAGCGACGTTCCTCTACTGACAGGTCTTCTGGCAGATATTTCACTTCTTGAAGTTGATTATTTAGACTAGGATATTAATCAACTCACCGAGTAAACCGTTTGCCTTCAGCTTTGACGGTGCATTTGCGATCACAGATGTGTTTAAGTCGTTCAAAGTAGTTACTAATTAATGGATGTGCATAAACGTTTTTGTTTCACTGGAATTATTTCTGGGTGACCTTTTCTTATGCCTTGGTTGAATAAGATGAGATGAGATGAGATAAGATGCGCAACCAAAAATGTCACAATGCATAGCTTCACGAAAAAATGTTTGTTAATTCATGTGTAGTTCATGTGTAGACACGGATTCCATCAGCAATTTCATCAACGACAGAGTTTTGAAAACCACCTTTTCCTTAACACAATTGTTTTGATAAAATTCTTACGTTACAGACTAAGTTTGCTGAATACTATGTTATTTAAATGCTTACTTGCCAGCAAAAGCTTTTTCACGCAGAACGTGGAACATTATCACGGAAACTTTTAATCTCGTGCAGGCAGGAATGCTTAGTAAATCCAAAACTACTACAAGGGAATGGTATACCTGGAACAATCTTATTGAAAACTTCTGTTACGAAGTCCATAAAGACTTATCCCTTAGGGTCAATAAGCTCTGTTACAAAAACAACTCATAAGGCTTTCCTAAATTTCCAAACTAAATTGCAAGTGTTTATGTAATAAATCCTATGTAAGCCACTTTATTTTAAATCTGAGGCATTCATGTTTCACGCAATATATTTTAGCAGATTATCGAAAATATGTTTCCTAAATGGGTTTTGTTGGTTTCTAAAAGCGATTAAAAAGTCTATTCTTATTCCAAGATGATTCAATTGGATGATTGCTTATAGAGCACTCCAGTTATCTCTCCATCTTTCTGAATTATGCATCTTCTATAAAGAAAAGATGAAATTATGGCCTTTCTTATACACCCGACTTTATAGTGAATGTCTACTTACCTATTTCCACTATACATGCAGACTGTGGGCGGATTCATGTTTGGCTCTAATTTGCAAGCTTGCTCAGATATTGCTATACCTATACCAGCCATATCTGGACTTATAGCTCCTTTTGCTTAAATTTACAAAAAATAGTAATTACATGCATAGATGAGAGGTCATTGACTGCGTTTTAAAATAAATAAATTTCTTACTGCATAGACAAAGGCCCTGTTTGTTAGCGAAAAGACACGCCGTGGTTTCTGGAGCTGCAACGCTAAATGAGAAAGAATTTTAATGATTTTTATCATAAAATATATACAGTGGTATCTTACATATCATTTAAAACTTTTTCTAAAGATTGTTCCATGATAAATTATTTTTAAAAAATTATTTTTTTCTATAAAACCGTGGAAAACGTAAACAAAGTGAAGATTGCTCAATGCTTCTTGACATTTAATCAGCTGACAGTTGAATTAGAATGAGATAGTAATAGAAATAGGGTGCTTCTTAATTAATATTCTATTATATTCTGTACGTGGAGGAAGAATGAACGTCGGCCGTAAACATAAATCTATAGTTCAATGTAAAACTACCAGCTATATGTTGGTTACGGTTATGCATTACAAAATTGGACCTTCAATAGCGGGGTTGATGAAATCTTGCAAATGTCACTGGTTCTTCTATTAAGTTTTCGTTTGCAGAAAACATAAGCAGATTTTGTCACTTGGTCGGATTACTATTGCGAACTCCCAGTTTATGTTTCTGGAAATCTTAAAGGTATTTACAGTATATCCTTGACATAAAATTTGATCAATCTATTATCGGAGAATGATTCGCCCGTTAATACTTCTCAATTGCTAATATAATAAACAAACTATCAGAATAACTTATCAGGCTTATATCTAGCATCTCCCTTTTTCCTTTTTATTTTAAACTATGGTTTGTTGCCGCGGTAATCGATTAAAGGGTTTGGTCCAATTATGAATTTGAAAAGGGGCATGCTTCAAGAGTTCATGTCTGTTGTACTCATTATGTGCGATTAAAGTTAGCGTTGAATCTAGTTATTGTGCCCAGAAGATGCCCTTCTGCTGGACCTCAGATACAAAAGAGTTTAAAATTCCTAATCTAACTGCCAATTTGTAAATCATGTATATTGAAACTAGCTTGATTTCATATATAGTAAGTGGAATAAATCGTCAGATGAATCCGATTTCCAAAACTACCTGTTTTTATCCTCCTATTCCTTGTACCAAACTCGAGATTAGTTTGTTTCGTTTTGTGCTTAATACAATCATTAAGTATATTCAACGATTTCTTTACTGTCGATAACACTTAGGTTGGCTTTTAACCATGGTACTTTCGTATTGTCAACGAGCCGCCCTCATACATAATAAATTTAAATTTATTCAAGGTGCTTAACTGTCCGGATAGCGTAATTTATAAAACCGAAGTCATGGTAACATCATAGAAAACAGCCAGGATAGTTTCTCGGAACCTGCCTAGCACTATCGCTTGCTTTATGGTTTTTAAAACAATAAGTAGTCTTTTCTCATTAGGGCGTAGGTTAAGTGTCAATGCTTTAAACTTAGAAACGTTGATTTTCATTCCAAGTATGAAATACAAGAATTGGAATAAACAACAGCCGACACTGTCTATGGTCGAGTTTGCCCTTCCCTGCTTTTCGCTGTGAGCCTGGTGGAAACTCCTCCTGGGGAGCAATCGAATTGGAAAAGCTGGTGGGGGATGAACTCTTGTAATAATCCGTGTTAAGGCTAAATTTGCCAACATTAGACTTATATAAGCGCACGCCCCCACAGAGAAAGAGGACGAAACCGAAGATGGCTTCTACGAGCTCTTGGACAAGACTTACGAACAGTGACCTAACTATGACATTAAAAATGTCCTCGGCGATTTTAATTCAAAGCTAGTATGAGAGGGAATTTTTGGTAGTACTGTCGGAAGGTTTAGCCTGCACGACACCACATCCGATAAGGGATTCAGGCTAATCGACTTTCCGGCAGGGCGAAGCATTGTCGTGAAGGAAATATGCTGAACATCTACCAACCAAGTCAATTGATTGCTATGAAAAACTTATTAGTTTATCGTGCTGCTTCTACTTTTCTATTACAGGTATATTCGTACACAATTAAGTATTCGGTTTTTCCGCTTCACTTACTTCTACGTATTCTGTAAAATTTGCTGTTTCCTGATCACAAGCCATAACAGAGAGCCTAAGACAACCAAATATACTTACAAGCATGAAGAGGTTTTCCGATAATTCTAAATTCAAGTTATCAGGCCTAAGACAAAGATTTCAGAATTATTTTTCTTTGTCTCATTCCGAGAAACATATATTTATATGAACAATCTTTCTAAATGTACATGTTTAGCAGTGGCGCTAGCAATGTATCCCATTAGACGGCTTGCGCTCTGTTGCATCTTGAATTTTGGTTTACTTCAGTAATACAGATTTATATTTATTTTGTTTTGTTTTAACCTTAGGTTTACATGATACTCATATTTATAAAGTGTAATAAAAATAGCGGAATATATCTGTTTCCTTTTTATAATAGTGTAAAGGGAATACGATGGATATAACAACAAAATAAGGAAAGGGGTGGGTTTAAATGGTCACTTAGGGTTTAGACGATCTCATATTTATCTACAAACAACACTGATTCGGTTGAGAACTTTACCGGGGTTTCATCATCTACAAAGACCACATCTTTAGCCCGAATGTCAGCATAAGGAGTTTTGGAAATGAACGAGACCTAAACGAAAAGAAAATTGAACAAATTATGAAAATGAAAGTGAATTCGAAGGGGAAATGGTTGCGTACCTCTAGTGGGAAGAAATCTCCCGGTAAGGATGAGGCGCAACTGAATTCCATTGAACCGGCTTTATTTGAAGCATCGATAATAGGGATATTCCACTGAAGATGGTCCTTCCTTGCATCGTAATTGTAAGTGCCATCGTACTCGCCTACAGATGGCTTAACATTTGATCTGGAGAGAAAACAGGATTGATTAATCTGCGAATTAAACATAAAAACACAAAACAAAAGAAACTAACGGAAGACGAATTGAAATGCAAACATCCTGCAACTCCAAACGCTGGGCCTCAAGTTCGTATTCAATGTTGACATCGCAACCACCGTCCCCATTCTCTGACGGCCAACAGTTAACTAGAAATAGAGGAATATTGTAAGTAATGAATAGCGTAAACTCTTGTTTCTTACTTGTTAGTGGAATAGCGGCTTCGTCTCTGGTGGAATAGCGCCATTTAAGTACACCGACATCGGTGTTCAACGGAAATGGCTTTGCTGGATTCTTCAGACCGATTTGTGAACGAGTTTTGAACAATTCCTTATCCACATTTGGATGTGTTTGCAATTGAATTCCATGCGTATCTTTGTTTTCCAATTGAACCTTGATACGTCCAAATGATTCCTCAGAGATTCTTAAAGTCAGTAAACCTGACAGCTCGAATGATTGCAGTTCTCCATCACGACCAAGCGAAACGACCAATTTGTCTTCAATTTTCAAATGTACACTACAAGAGAGTCATTCATCAGAAAAACTTCATCAAATGTTAGAAACTTCATACCTCTCAGTGGGGATGTCGGAAATAAGTTTTGGTCTAGCAATAGTGTTAGCAGCGATGTGTGGAGCCAGACTAGTGATTTTCTCTCCTTCACTCTTCAACTGATCGACGAAACTGTCCACGTCCTTGGTTTTGCCGCCCAACTTTAGTGCATTGCGTGACGTTGGTTTTCTAGCGGGTCACCCAATTAAAAATCTCTGCATTTTCTACAAGAAATTCAAAAAACTTACTGTGCCTTCGGAGCTGGTTTGATCTCGGATGAGCCAGTAGATAATACACTAACCGACGATTGACCAATTATTGCACCCGATGAACCAAAACCGCCCATGCTCTCATGACTTAAACTTGCAGCACTGCCGCCACGTTTCGCCGATTCCATACGTTGCCTTTGTAACTCTTTTGCCTTCTCTCGCATCTTCTGGCGAGCTTCGCGTTCCTGTGTCTGTCTCACTGCTTGGTAAACCTTTTCCTCGTGTGAATCCATCTCAACGAACGTCTTAATTTGTGCCAAGTTAACACTCTCACGGTAACCGAGTGCGACAATTTCATCAAAGGCAAAAATTAAATTAAACGCATTGTCCAAGATTTCCTTTTCCTCAAGCGAGTGACAATACTCTGGAATCTAGCAAAAACGCCCGAGTCAAAGTCTTTACTATCAAACACCACTCCTTCAAAATACTTACAACTTTTGAGAACAATCTAAGAGTTTCCAAATCCTCTAAAATATTACTCGTCTTAGTGGTTATCAGCAGCATGTATAGTTTCTCCATTGGCTGGTACACATACCGCACCGAATCTGTTTCTACGAAAGTATGCTGTTTCCCAGAAGTCATGAGCTTTGGGAATGCAGCTAACAAGCCCTCAATGCGTGCTTTGGTCATTTCGACAAATTGTCGAGATATGATAACTGAGGAATAGAAAAGATAACATGAAAATCGGAAGATTGATGAGTGCTGACTTCGTGGTTGTATTTACCTTTGCCATTTTTTGTGCATACCGCGGAGGCGATTAGAACCTGTAATTTCACAAGAGAATTGTCTTTGTTATATAGGTAATTTTGGAGAAATTTTATACGTACCATGTTTATGGATAATTGATGTAGCGTTTAGAATGATTAATTTGGCAATTTGGCTTGGAATTTGTGTAGAAATACGAAATTATTTTCTTGAATTACAATCCAGGTGCGGTGACGTGTTCGATAATTTCTTGTTGGGATATGTCAAAGTTACATTATTTTTTGACAAGTGTTTGCTGGCAAGTTCATAGATCGATTGGAACATGGAATGTCGTAGTTCTGTTTGTGTTTAATATTATCCAACTCGAACATATAGATTTAGGAGAGTTCGTGGAAGTAATTAAGTGAATAAGACTTCTGATATTTATGTGTAGTTATACGATATTTTCCTTTTATCAGACGCACATGGACAACCAGCTAATCCAGTATTTGTAAGCATATACATATATATTGTTTTTATTGTACGATCAGACCAAAGTAGAACGAGAGTCTAGAGCAAATTTACAAATTTTCCGTATAAGAACGCCTTGCAGGATCTAATGGCAGTTTCAGTAATAAGTCAATTCCACAGCGGAAGTGTCCAATGGCAGCTAAAACCAGGAGGTAATCTAAACCTTTTTTAAGTGCTTAAGTCTTACAAATAGCAGTGACAAAGCATTCGCAAAGTTTACGCTGTGACGCTGTAATGGGCCCATTAGAGAAGGCCCAATTTTTTATGATTGTATTATATTTTAGTTAGCAATGTAAGGTCGACAAAAATCTTTGCCTTATTTTTGTTTATATCGTTCTGAATAAGCACAGAAGAAATATATAGAAATAAATAGGAACGAAAGACAAAACTATTCAAAAGAATAGAAGCTATGAAGTAGCGAACACTAAACACAATTCCTGCGGAACTTATTAAAAATGGAGGAGGCGAAACATTAATGCAAAAGCTACACAATACAAAGCGAATGGAGTCAAGTAATTATTGGTCCTATACACAAAAAAGAAGATAAAACTCTATATAGCAAATTCAAAGAAATTGCACTTCTAAACATATATAAAATAATAAATACATACACAAAAAATTTCTGTTTAGCAATATAGAAAATTCATTATCAAAAGATAGTACGCCCCATAGTAACGTAACCCTGTGAAATCTGCTTCGAAAGAAAAATAATAAATAGATTAATAGAAATAAATATATTAAACATGTATATTCGGTATGAGAAATAGGAAATCAACGCAATACTTGCACACGAAGACTCAGTGCGGTTCGTCGAAATTGCAAAGCAAGCCGTGTAGACGGCTAAATCTTGAACACGGATATAATGTCATTAGACGAATAAAAGGCTGAAATATCATTGTTTCAGCTTAATCTTTATGTGGTTGGCGGATAGGCTACAAAAATGATCAAGATCAATCAAAAGCGACCGATCTCCGTTTCAGCCGCTTAACCGCTGGTTCCTAATTAGTTGGCCAGACGTAGTTTTTTTTTTTTTTTTTTTTTGAGAAACCATTTCAAACGCCATTTAGTGATAGAGGTTACCTTTTTCGCTTTTTTCTTCTCCTATTAACGGATGAAATATGTAATTTCTCCCATGCATCTGCATTGCAACTGCGGCGCTTGTGAGGTTGGCTAAATTTGCGAACCGTAGAACCATTCTACAGTCCACTCTATTTCGAATCTCCACGTTAGTGAGATAAAGAGTTTGCAGATGCTTTCGCATTTGGGTGATCTAACTATTTTTGTTTTGGTATCTTCTTTGAACCTCGGCTGGAACTTGTGTCTCTATTGCTTTTTAGATCAGATTTTTTGACAACCTTCGTTGAACAGAGCGAAACCACCTGATTTTCTCAGCCTGAAGTTTCTCAACTACCGGTTTCTTAATGTGGAGACTTCTTATCATAAGGGGTGGCAGATAAAAACGATAGGAAAAAATTTTAAATAAAACAACAACGGTGTGAGATATAAAATTGATTCTGGTTTCATTTTGAAGCCACGTTCAGCCAATTGGTGAACGCTCGTCGTGAGGTGACCCTGTCGCCAAATTACTCCTTCACAACTTCAAGCGTTGCGTCACTTGTACGGCATGCCGAGCTCTGACCACAGAAACAAACGGTTAACGTTGCTCTGTACCTGAGACTATTGACGGTAACAGTGTCTCCTTCCTCATTTCGAAATAAGATACGATGGTGCCGCCATGCCATAAGCCGCACCAAAGAATTGATGCTTTACCGAACACTTGTAGATTGTGTTCGCTCCAATTACTGCAATTTTGCTTGTTGACATAGCCGCTGAGTCAAAATCCCGATTTACGTCCAACATTTTCAGTGTTCCATTAGAGAAATTACGGCGTTGTCTATGGCCGTTGCATCAGCACAATCTTATACTGTTGTTAGCCCAAATCCAAATCTGGCGATGGACAATTTAGCTAATCGGCACCGAATCGAAAGATCGATCGAAAGATCGGCATTTCTGGATCTTTTCGATATTTCGATACGCTACGGCGGCTATGTTTTTTCATTTCGCACCAATCTCTGTCTGGTTGGGGGCTTAAGATTCAAACGATCCAAACTCACGCTCAAGGGGGCATAAATGCTCATAACTTGTAGAGGGCAAGATATGCTTACACTACGCATTTCAAGTATTTAGGGTTAAATAAATTTCAAACAGAATGTTTTAACAGCACAGATTTCGTATAAGACACCTATAATATTTTTCTTAAATATAACTTCAATAATGAGGGCCTTTTTAGATATATTGCTATACGTAGAGCTTGACTTTAAGTTGCCATTGTTCTGTACTGAAAACATGTAACTTCTTGCAGTATACTCCATGGAAAAAGCTCCAGCAGTTCCCTGCAATTTTGAACTTCTTCATAGTTGTTCTTTGGCAGGCACCATCACATTTGTAATTTAGCTACGACAAGGTAGTATCTAGAATAATGATTGCGTTGATTTCAATATAATTAATATTTTTGATTTTTTTTTTTTCATCAAGTCCACTTGTTGATTGTGAGACTTAAGAAAAGTACAATATATCGTGATATTCCAACAGCGTATAGCAAGTGTGAGTTCGATTTCGGATTTGGTTTCGTACAGATTATCTCTCCGAATCCCGCTGCCAAAATTGTTATTTTTATCTTTTTTCTTTTCTTGTTCGAATAGCCGAATATCTCACTGTGCTTAGGATATTCAGTGAGAGACTCGTATATTCAGTCTTTAGCACACAACCTTCCTCTTCGTTTGAGTAATATCAAGGATACATTGAATTAAGTTTTAGTTCCCATTAAAATTCTCATTTCTGAATTCCATTTCGGAGTAATTTAAATTCCATTGCGGCTGGCTGTGTCACTTACGTGTATAACCATACAATTTATCGGCTAAAACCTTATCCGAACCGAGAAAGTTCTCTCAGCCGTGTTTTTGCAGGTCTGAAATGAATGGTCAAATTAAACAACTAGAATTCGTATTCTCTTCTCATTTTTCAGTTACGCTTTGAAAATTCCTTCCGTTGAGTCTTCATACGTAATTGTAATATCACTTCTTCTTTTTATAATACTAACTTGTAATGTGATACGATCTTCGATCCCTACCGTCCGCATAGTTCGATAACAAATCAAACACTACTGCTGGCATATCGATAAATCTCTCTTCACCTTTCAAAACTGACAGTTGGAATTTTCAACGAAAAACCGCGTAATTTTTGTTTCGATTTTTTCCCAATTTGTTTTAATTTGCTTCGATTTTCGTAAAATAAATCATTAATCAGCGAAAAACCACAGACAAGATGAGCGTCAATGAAAAAATAAACGCGTATTTTATTCTCGATGAAGAAAACGACGACGAGCCAGCAGAATTAAGCTCAGCATTCGCTACACTCAAGGAGCACATTAAAAGCGACAAACACATAAAATGGATCAATCCGGGTGAAGGTTTTTCTTTGATTCTTTCCGGAAATTTGACAAAAAAAGATGTTTTCGTATTTTCGAAATTTGAGGGAGAACTTTTTGAACAATTGCAAAAAACAAAATGTTTAATAGTTGGCCCAAAATGCCTCATCAACTGTCTGCACAAATGTGAGCCCATACCATTGGGTCAATCGCCGATTTACACAACAGCCATGAGAGGATTGAATATATCCGCCTCTGGTCTATCAACTGAGGAGAAAGAGAAGATGAGAATATTGATTTCTTGGATGGGTGGATACTATTTCCAGAACTTGGGACGGTCCATCACTCATTTAATATCGAATACGATTAAGTCTACAAAGTATGAACATGCTACATTGAATGGAATACCAGTAATGCATGTCGATTGGGTGCACAAAGTATGGGAAGAGAGTTGCATCAATAATAGTGTTACAGCTACCGATGCTGAGTTTGATAGGTATAAGCTGCAGGTTTTCTATGGTGTGAACATTACATGTTCTGGACTGGACAGTCAGAAGAAGGCTGACATAATGCAATTAGTCGAGAAGTATGGAGGGATATACAATCGCGCATTTAGGTCTCAGTATACAGATATCGTTATAACGGAGAAAAATAAAGCTAATTCGGACAAGTACCAGGCGGCAATAAGGTACAAAAAGGACGTACTTATTCCGGAATGGATATTTGACAGCGTGACAAAGGGTTTTGCTCTCCCAACGAAGAATTACAGAGTGAACACCATGAAGGTTTCTACACCGACAAAGCCAGATCACAGTGTTAATGATTATACGCAGTTGTCAGATGTTTCAAGGATTTCCGTGATGGAAAGCTCTAAGAAAACAGATCTTACGGTCAATGATTCTGTGTATTCCAGTTTAGACAGTACAACACGATCGCAAGGAATGGCTAAAGTGGTATTCACAAAGCAGGCGACATCAACTGGACAACAATACAAGTCAATACTTCAAGATATCTGTCCGAAGAAAGCAAAGAAAGCAGGAACTTTTCTTGATGGGTGCTGCATTTACCTCAGTGGCTTTCTAAACGAAGAGAAGGACAAACTGAACAAGATTCTCAATGCCGGTGGCGCTACACGTTACGATGAGATTAATGAGAATATCACGCACGTTATTGTGGGGAAGCTAGACGAAACAGACTTTCGTGTTTGGCGTAAGGAAGGCCTGCTCTCTGTCGTTAATATTGTTAGGTTGGATTGGCTTGTAGAGAGTATCAAACAAAAACAGCCTGCTAGCGAAAATATCTACAGAGTCTCGCTTCCAAGTAACCGTGAACCAGACGCTCCATCTCCTTCGAGCAAACGTACGTTGCGCTCGATGAATCATAGCTTCAAGCAACCAGATATTCCTAAGAAACGTTTATTCTCGGGGCTGGAGACTCCCACAGAAGAGGCATCACAGATTTCTAAAAACGAAGAAGATGACTTCATCTCACAGTACTCCCAGGACACACCTGTCAATCTGCCTCCGCCAGCACTTTCCACTACTCCCAAGGCAAACGACACATCATCATTTAAATTTCCACCGCCCATAAGTGCTTCAACACAATTAAGCTCGGCAAGTGTTCGCAGTGCTGGTGGTGGAAGTGATGGTGGTGGCGGTGGCTCTGCTCCTGCACCTCCGCCAATTACAGACTCCGATATGACCAATGGATTGACAACACTTGACTATGAAAATCTTGATTTCCTTCAAGGAATGGCTGTTTACATAAATCGCGAGCACTTCGATGAAGAGTTCCATTCGCAGTTAGTATGCGAGTGTGAGGCTGCTCATGGAAACGTGGTAAAAGAAAACTTCAAAGACCCCGTCGATTATGCAATTGTGTCTTTCGAGAAGACTCTAGATGTTAAGCGACTCCCAGTTAAGGCAAGACATATTGTTACCGAGCTTTATGTGGTAAGTATTGCAGGTCCTCTGTCCTATTCCATTCTGACTTGTTTTCATTTGCATTGCAGGAAGAATGTATGAAGCAGAACAAACTCGTCCCTATTGAGTACTTCCACAAACACATCCCGAGCACAGCTGATTCTTGTCCCCTAGATGGTATGACCATTGTCGTCAGTATCTATTCCGGCTTGGAACGCGACTTCATCGATGCTGTAGCGCAACTTTTAGGTGCGAATGTGAACAAGACATTTGTAAAGCGTGAGAAACCACTTCTGATATGCCCGGGGCCTGAAGGTTCAAAGTATGAGGGCGCCATCAAATGGCAGTATCCAGTGGTGAGATCCCAGTGGCTGCTGGATTGCGCTGAAAGGGGGGAAAAACTTTCATATAAGGACTATCTGGTGGGAGATAGTCAACTGGATTTTCCGATATCACCAGCATTGCGAGAGAAGAATTCTAATGAACTGTCTCGTACACTTACCACGTCGCATTCGCAAAAAGCGGTACCAATGGAGACTGACGCTGCTGAGAATATTTCAGTTGCACCTGTCGCAAGTAGCACTGTTACAACTGAGTTTACTCCGTTGAGAAACAAACGGGTCACAGAGTTGGCAGGACCGAGCAGAAAAAGTTTAAACGCCGAATCGCCTCACACTCCAACAAATGTTATGGGAAGACCTTCATGTAACTTCGAACTGATGGACGAAATTTTAGCTGAAATCGAAGACGAGGCTGAGAGAGAGTGTCTAAGGGAAGTCATCCTCGAGATGAGAAACAATCAGACACCAGAACTTGAGAGAATAAAGCGTCAGGCGTGCACACCCATCAATAGGAAATTGCCAACTCCTAAAGGCATTCCAGACTTTTGCACTACTCCAGAGTTCGAAAAACGAATGTCAGAAGAGTTTGAGCGGCGCTGGCGGCTACCAACAAAGAAACTTAAGCCCAACACTCCCATCGAAGAAATCCGACAACGAGTCCTTCGTGCTACTTGCAAAATGTACGGCATCGAATACAAAGGCGACACGGATTCCAAGCCAACAACACCAACATCAAATGTCACAACAAAAACGAATGAAACTACACCGCTTGCTAGTGTTTTGTCTCGTAAGAAATCTAGTTTCCAGGAGAAAATGGACTACGAAGACAGTTCTGCAAACAGTTCAGCTCAAACGCCTGAGCTAAAGCAGATCAGTGAGTATCTCAAAAACTGTGAGTCCCATCGTCAGAGCGTACAAAAACCGAAAAAACCACAAATGTTCGACAACACCGAACAAAACGATGTCTGTGTGCAACGTTTTGAGTCTGAGAAATTTGGTGGAGGTACCGAGGAAATGGTAACTTGGCGTGATCCAACGGAATTTTCAGTTTCTCGCCGATCTAAGTGTGCCTCTATGCAGTTCGTAGGAACTCCTCGATTTAGCATTTCATGTTACAGTGAAACCATACGTCATGAGGTTATAGAAAAAATCCACCGATTGCGTGGTGAGGTGTCAGAAAATCTCACAAGTTACGACCCAGAGTGTACGCATTTTCTGTGTGAACGTCCTAATCGTGGTGAGAAGATGCTAGGATGTATAGCGTCAGGAAAATGGATTCTAGGATTAGCTTACATTGAGGAGTGCTTTGCTCAGAATTGTTTTGTAAACGAAGAGCTCTTTGAATGGGGCAATCCAAAGGCATTTAATCTACCAGATCTCCCAAAAGAAGAAAAAGTTATCGCGTCAGCAGCTCATCGATGGAGGAAAGAGTTGTCCGATTCACAGCAGCCAAATGCGGGAGCTTTTAGTGGCTTTCGTACTATTCTCAAGATATCTGAACGCCATAAGGAATCACTGAAGAATGTTATCAAAGCTGGTCACGGGGAAATTCTTCAAGTGCAATCCCCATACGCAAAGTCGGAAGCAGTTCGACGTGCAACACATTGTTTTGTCGATGTCAAGAAGACTCCGCTCCTACCAAAAGATTATGCAGTTCTAGTGGAGAATGATGTAAAAATTTTATCGCAGATATACATTAACGCGTATCTAATGAACGGTAAGGACGCTGATATAAACCCATATACAATTAAAATGTAATGGTCACAAAAAGAGAGAGAGCTAAAAGACGATTCTAATGTCTCCTGATTTTGTTGTTGTTATTATTTTTTACCATTTGCGAATACCATTAAAATATATCTGCGTTAACAATTTAGAGTTGTTGGTGGTTTTAATTTATTTATTTATTTATTTATTATCACATCTTTAAAGAGGCAACGTTGCACGTTTCAGCTTGAGCTTCAGCTTTGCCATGGTATACAGATAACTTCATTGAGTCATTGTTTAAAAGATGTGTTAGTGCATTACCTTTGAAACGATGGTTTGTACCCTAATCAAAGGTTGTTTTGAACTGAACATTGGGTACGCATCTAATGGTTTACAGAACTTTCTGGTAGAAGTCTGGTAGTTTCCTAGTGTGAGTCCAATCTGTGTGGATGTAGTAGGGCGTCTTTCGAAAGCAAAATTGCACGCTCCTTAATCGTTTTTATTTTTGTATTTTTGAATGATTTTAAATGATTTTGTATATTTGAACTTAAAAGCATGTCCCCTAGGTGAGAATCGCGCCGCTTGTGTCTCACTTCTATCACGATGCTGAATTTGTGTGAATAGTAGCAAGTCGATATGAAATGCGCTAAATCACTTCTACGGCTTTTTCTACCACATGTTCGGTAGAGTGGTAGGCAGTGGCAGAGATTCTGCCTGCTACGTTGTGTGATGGTTTGACAACTTGTCTCGGGAAACCGAGAAGGCCGTCTAAAGGGTGGTTAAATAGGAGAAGAATCCTTGAGGAAAACACAGCGCGAAAAGTGGGTTAGTGTTGTCAAAGGCGTGAGTGCCAAAAACAACACTCCTCCAGGGACAACGGAGAAGGGAAACAGGTAGGCGGAAGTGACACTCACTGAAACCGATTAACCTCTCGGAACCGATAGACGACGATAAACAAAAGCCAAAAACAAAGCCGACTATGGTTGTAAACAAACGGTGGACGGAAACTGGTTGAACCGGTGAAATTAAACATCAAAAACGCTGTACCAATGGCATATAACCAGTTTTGCTCCAAAATGCAGACAGGCGTAAATGAGTGTTGCTCTAGATAAAAGCATTTTTGCTCTTAACGAGAAGGAAGAAGCTGACTGATCTGACTCATCTAGTGGTTAAAATCAGAACCAACCTTTTCCTTAATGAAGCCAGAATGAGGCCAGTAGTATCTTACATGTTGGTTGTTCGATGAAACAAGCTTCTGCGAAAATATGTCACTGCTGCTTTGACAGTCGATAGACTGATTTCACTAAGCGTTGTTTGGGTCGCAAGTCTTTATGGAATGTCGGGAAATGAAATCGGCGATGAATTTGCTAGGGAAGTCTCAGATGAGATATTCTTAGGAGCGTAACCTGCGTTAGGACTGAATGCGTGATTGGCTTAGGTCTTTCATTGGCAGTTGGGTTTTATATGAGCGTAACAGAAGATGACAAGACTTTCCAGGTTAACCGACGTCTCTAAGAGGTTAACGTTTTCTGATGCCTCCTAGTGGGAAAGACAACACTTTTGCTAAGCTGGTACAATATTCTTCGGCGTTTACTGTGAAAGTGATGACGATACCGCGGATCAACCACTGTGAATTCCCAGCCTAGGCTCCCATCAGTCAGCAGGCACACGGCACCCATACCTATGTAGTGGGTACATAAAGGGGATTAGTTCTTTGCTATTTTGTTTTTAGTTTGCTCTACCATATACGAGTGTAAAATTGATTGCTTTTCAGCCTCATTAAAACAGAACGGATTTTTATTTTCTGAAGAATGGCAGTCACCATTTATATCTTTTTCAATACTTT